>JAPQVY010000089.1:53383685-54843685 GCA_028535165.1 Quercus tomentella | reverse complement strand
TCATAGGTTTGAGTCCGAGGACTATGCAAGACCTTGGTTCTGTCTAGTACTTAGATTTTCTTGGAGTATCTAGTTTCCTCATAGGTTTGAGTTCGAGGACCATACAAGACCTTGGTTCTGTCTAGTACTTAGATATTCTTGGAGTATCTAGTTTCTCCATAGGTTTGAGTCCGAGGACCATGTAAGACCTTGGTTCTGTCTAGTACTTAGATTTTCCTGAGGTAGCTAGTTTCCTCATAGGTTTGAGTCCGAGGACCATGCAAGACCTTGGTTTTGTCTAGTACTTAGGTTTTCTTGAAGTAGCTAGTTTCCCCATAGGTTTGAGTCCGAGGACCATGCAAGACCTTGGTTCTGTCTAGTACTTAGATTTTTCTTGAAGTAGCTAATTTCCCCATAGGTTTCAGTCCGAGGATCATGCAAGACCTTGGTTCTGTCTAGTACTTAGGTTTTTCTTGAAGTAGCTAGTTTCCCCATAGGTTTGAGTCTGAGGACCATGCAAGACCTTGGTTCTGTCTAGTACTTAGATTTTCTTGAAGTAGCTAGTTTCCCCATAGGTTTGAGTCCGAGGACCATGCAAGACCTTGGTTCTGTCTAGTACTTAGGTTTTTGTTAAAGTAGCTAGTTTTCCCATAGGTTTGAGTCTGAGAACCATGCAAGACCTTGGTTCTGTCTAGTACTTTAATTTTCTTGAAGTAGTTAGTTTCCCCATATGTTTGAGTCCGAGGACCATGCAAGACCTTGGTTCTGTCTAGTACTTAGGTTTTTCTTGAAGTAGCTAGTTTCCCTATATGTTTGAGTCCGAGGACCATGCAAGACCTTGGTTCTGTCTAGTACTTAGGTTTTCTTGAAGCAGCTAGTTTCCCCATAGGTTTGAGTCCGAGGACCATGCAAGACCTTGGTTCTGTCTAGTACTTAGGTTTTTATTGAAGTAGCTAGTTTCCCCATAGGTTTGAGTCCGAGGACCATGCAAGACCTTGGTTCTGTCTAGTACTTAGGTTTTTCTTAAAGTAGCTAGTTTCCCCATAGGTTTGAGTCCAAGGACCATGCAAGACCTTGGTTCTGTCTAGCACTTAGATGGTTGCCAAGATACAAGACATATAATCATAATAGACTTAAAACTTTGAATTAGAGAAGTACTTCTATTAATAATATTATGTTCTCAGGTTATTTACATTCCACGGACGGGGTACAACTTTTTCATCTAAGTCTTCTAGGTAGAAAGCTCCTATTCCTGCAATTGAAGTAATTCGGTATGACCCTTCCCAATTGGGTCCAAGCTTTCCCCAGTACGGGTTCTTCGCAGCGCCCATAACTTTCCTCAGCACCAAGTCCCCTGGTGCTAGTGGTCTGAGCTTCACATTGGTATCGTAACCTTGTTTGAGCTTCTGGTGGTAATAGGCTAAATGGATCATTGCCTTTTCTCTTCGTTCGTCGATCAGGTCTAGGTTCTTCCCCAGTAGTTCATAGTTACTGTCCGGGGTGAAGGAGCCCGTCCTCAGCGTTGGGAAGTTTGCCTCTAGGGGGATAACAGCCTCGGCCCCATAGGTCAGGGCAAAAGGTGTCTCCCCTGTTGACCATCGTGGTGTAGTCCGGTAAGTCCATAAGACGTGCGGCAGCTCTTCTACCCTTCTTCCCTTGGCGTCGTCCAGTCTCTTCTTAAGCCCATTAACTATGACCTTGTTGACAGCCTCGGCTTGTCCATTCCCTTGAGGATAAGCTGGAGTTGAGTACCTGTTAGTGATCCCCAACTCGCAGCAGTATCTTCTGAAGACCTTGCTATCAAATTGGAGTCCATTATCTGAAATGAGGGTGCGAGGGACCCCGAATCGTGTAACGATGTTTCTCCAAATGAATTTCTTAGCATCCACATCCCTGATGTTGGCCAGGGGCTCGGCTTCGACCCATTTGGTGAAGTAATCCGTGCCGACCAGTAGATACCTCTTATTTCCTATTGCCTTCGGGAAAGGTCCCACAATATCCAGGCCCCACTGGGCGAATGGCCATAGGCTGGACAGAGGGTTGAGGATCCTGCTTGGCTGATGAATATTTGGGGCGAACCTTTGGCATTGGTCACACTTTTTAAAGTACTCCAGGGCTTCCTTCTGCATCCCCGGCCACCAATATCCCTGGGTAATGGCTCGGTGGGACAGAGATCTTCCTCCTGTGTGACTCCCGTAGATCCCTTCGTGCAGCTCTTCAAGCAGTAGCTCTGATGCCTCAGGGTGGACACACAGTAAATATGGCCTGGAGTATGAGCATTTGTACAATTTGTGTTCCTCGGATAACCAGAATCGAGGAGCTTTTCTTCGTATTTTCTCCACCTCTGACTTTTCCTCGGGCAAGATGTCATCTTTGAGGAACCTCACCATAGGGTCCATCCAGCTAGGGCCTACTCTAACATCATGAATAGGGATCATGCCTTTCACTACTTCATTCGTTCTATCCAAATGCTCGACAAGAATAATTCGAGGCAGATCCCCTGTCGAGGATGTGGCAAGCGTGGCCAGTGAATCTACATGAGTGTTTCCACTTCTGGAGACGTATGATAGGCTGAAGAGATCGAAGCCTGACTACAGGCATTTGACTCGGCTTAGGTACTCTTGCATCCTTGCATCTCTGGCCTCTAATTCCCCCTTTACCTGGCCCATTACCAGTTTCGAGTCCAAGAACATCTCCACTGCTTTTCCCCCCATTTTCTGTACCATGGCAATTCCTTATAGCAAGGCCTCGTACTCGGCTTCGTTGTTCGTGGCCGGGAACCCAAGTCTAAGGAACTTCTCTATGACGGCTTTTTTGGGAGATATTAGGACTAGCCGCACTCCGGATCCCCTTTGATTTGCTACGCCATCAACGTACACCTTCCAACATGGGGGTCCTAGTGCAGAGATTACTCCAACCGATTTTCCATCCATGTTTTGCTCCTTTGCTACTATTTCTATTGGTGGTTCAGCAAATTCGGCCACTAAGCCAGCTAGGACTTGGCCTTTTATAGAGGTCCGAGGCATGTATTTGATGTCGAAAGCCCCCAGAATCGTGCTCCATATGGCGATCCTTCCAGTGTAATCAGCGGTTCGAAGTACAAACTTCAAGGGTAGTTGGGTTAGAACAACCACTGTGTGGGCTTGGAAATAATGGGGAAGCTTCCACGTGGTGTGGATCACAGCCAGTATGGCCTTCTCCAGGGGTAGGTATCTGACCTCAGCTTCATGCAGTGACTTACTCACGTAATAAACTGGCTTTTGGATGCCATTGTCATCCCGTATTAACACCAAGCTCACAGCATAAGGGGCCACAGCAATATATGCATACAGGACTTCATCGGCCTCGGGGCTGGACATGATATGTGGCCGGGATAGGTACTCCTTGAGTTGCTGGAAGGCCACAACACAGTCCTCGGACCACTCAAACCCCTTCCACTTGTTGATCAAGAGATAGAACGGTCTACATTTGTCTGCCGACCTGGAAATGAATCGATTGAGGGCCGCGATCATCCCAGTAAGCTTTTGGACCTCTTTTACGTTTTGTGGTGGTTTCATAGCCTTGATCCGGTCGGGGTTAACCTCGATTCCCCTATGAGTAACCATGTACCCCAAAAACTTGCCTGATCCCATGCTAAATGAGCATTTGGAAGCATTTAGGCGCAGCTTATGCTTCCTTAAGACGCCAAAGGTGCTGCCGAGGTCCCCTAAATGCTCGGACACCGCTTTACTCTTCACCACCATGTCATCGACATAGATTTCGATGCTCTTGCCCAATTGTGGCTCGAACATTCTTGTCATCATCCGTTGATAAGTGGATCCTGCGTTCTTCAGACCAAACGGTATTACCTTGTAGTGGTAGTTCGCATGGGTGTCACGAAGGCCGTTTTCTCCTGATCCTTCAGTGCTAGTGGTATTTGATGATAGCCTTGAAAGGCATTTAAGAAGCTCATCCGAGGATGGCCGACTGTCGCATCCACTAGCTGGTCTATCCGAGGCATTGGGAACGGGTCCTTAGGGCATGCCTTATTTAGGTCTGTGAAGTCCACACAAACTCGCCATTTCCCACTTTTCTTCTTGACCACCACAGTGTTGGCCAACCATTTGGGGTAAAAAACTTCTTTGATAGCCCCTGCATGCTTAAGCTTTGCCACCTCGTCTCTAATCACATCGGCGTGCTCTCTCGACGGGTGACGAGGTGGCTGCTTCTTGGGAATGATGGACGGGTTGACATTGAGATGGTGACAGATGAAGGCCGGATCGATCCCGGGAGCATCACAGGCATCCCAGGCAAATACGTCGATATTTCTTTTGAGGAACTCAATCAACTCCTCCTTCTCCTGAAGAGGCAGCTGAGCCCCTACCCGAAAGAATTTCTCCAGATCACCGCCAATAACCACCTCTTCCAAGTCTTCGCATTTTGCCTCGTCGGCGGTTGTGTCAGGGGGCGAAGTCGGGGCCTTTGATTGCTATAAGCTCTTTTCAGCAGAGGTCGAGGACTCCACATTGAGCCGATGGGAGACGAAAGCCACCACACAATGCCTTGCCATGGATTGGCTCCCACAGATTTTGTGGACTTGGTCCCCTGACGAGAATTTCAACTTCTGATGCAAGGAGGAGGCGACAGTCCCCAATGTATGGAGCCAGGGTCTGCCGACGATGGCCGTATATGGAGAGTAGGTGTCCACCACGATAAAGTTCACTTCCACCGACTCTGGGTCGGTCTGGATGGGTAGCCTAATCATGCGCTTTGGGATAACAAGCTTCCCATCGAAGGTCATCAAAAGGGAGCTATAGGGCGTCAGATCCTCCGATTTTAACCCCAGCCCCTTGTAGAGATCGGGGTACATGACCTCGGCAGCACTGCCGCCATCCACCATCACTCTTTTCACATCGTAGCCCCCGATTCTGAAAGTGATCAATAGCGCATCGTCATGGGGCTGGATGGTACCAATCATGTCTTCTTCTAAAAAGCTCAAGGTCGGGTGAAAATTCTTTCTGGCCCTCTTCGGCTTTGGCTGGGACTCCTCGGTAGGCAGTTGAGCCACAGATAACACTCGAGAAAGGCACGTGCCTATTCTTCCTGGTACGGCCAAGATTACATTGATCGTCCCTATGGGCGGCCTTAGGGCAGCGTCTCTCTGGGGTTCCTGATGGGTCTGGCCTTGATGACTACTGGAATGATGCAGGAGGTGCTTCAGCTTTCCTTCTCGGACGAGCTGGTCTAGGTGGTTCCAAAGGTTCCTGCAATCCTCCGTGGTATGCCCGTGGTCCTGGTGGTATTGGCAATAAAAGTTCTGATTGCGCCTCGTGGACTCTCCGGTCATCTTATTCGGCCATCTAAAGTATGGCTCGTTCTTGATTTTCTCCAACACCTGATGTACTGGTTCTCGGAATACAGCGTTAACAGCTTGTGTGTTAGTTGCTCCGGATTGCCCTATGAAATCTCTCCTCGAGCGGTTGCTGTTGTATCGGTCCGACCTGAAATCCCTCCTCTCTTGGGGGATAACCTTCTCTTTTCCTTTACCTTGCAGCTGGTCTTCCTCTACTCGTTTGTATTTGTCAATCTGATCCATAAATTGGTGCACACTGGTGACAGGTTTGCCTGTCAAAGACTTCCTCAAGCTGTGCTCGGCTGGGAGGCTACTTTTGAAGGTACTGATGGAGACTTCATCAAAATTGCCTTCCATTTTGTTAAACATCTCCTAATAACGGTCCGAGTAGGCCTTTAGAGTTTCTCCATCATGCATGGACAACGATAATAACGCACTCAAGGGCCGAGGAGCTCTACTGTTTGTAACGAAACGGGAGCCAAAGGCTTGGGTTAGCTGCCTATACGAATCTATGGAATTCGTCTTTAGGCCATTGAACCATCTCATCGCCACAGGTCCCAAGCTGGATGGGAAAACCTTGTACATTAGTGCCTCGTCTCTAGAATGGACAGCCATCCTTTGGTTAAATTGGTTCATGTGCTCCACGGGGTCTGTTTTGCCGTTATAAAGGGTGAAGGTTGGTTGCTGGAATCGTTGAGGAAGTGTAGCCCCTTCTATGTGGCACGTGAAGGGTGATTTGGAGAGTTGGTCCAGTGCCCTGCTCATGGCATCGTTTCCCAAGCCCCTAGGAGATGGGCTTTTACGTTTGTGCCTCCGGAAATGCTCTTCTTCGTGAGAGAAGGTCTCGCTTGGGGGAGTCCTCGATCTTTGCCTATAATCGTCATCATTTTCGTCATCGAAGGGCATGTCATGCCTGGAATGAGATTGCCTTCGTTGTGCATGGTGCAACTTTATCTTCAAGTCGTCTATCTCTCGCTGCATGGCCCGCTTATCATTCTGTCTCTGGGATGCGTGACTCTTAGCTTCTTCTGGTTGCGTGGCCCGGTTGTTGTTTTGTCTTTGGAGCATGTGGTTGCCCACACGAGAATGGCTTTTGCTAGTTTGAGTGGTGTTCACACTTCACTCCCGGAACCTTCCATTTTCTTCATTTCGAGCACGCTCAGGGTTGGGGAAGTTATCCTGTTGTTGGGATCTGGCCTGTTCGGGCTGATGGGAGCTCGCCTGATGAGGGCCTGATCCTACCACGCCTGATTGTTGTTCTTACTAACACACAAGCTCTCCCCACAGACGGCGCCAATTATAGGGACTGAGTCTGAGCACTTCTTTCGTGAGAGAAGTGGATTCAAGCCCAACTAGCCCAATACAATAAATTTGTAGAGAGTAGGTTCAAGAACTAGGTTTTAGTAAGGATTGCAACGACTGGACACGGTCATGAATGGATTGAATAACGAATATACAGGCTAAAGCTAGAAACTTCGTCCTCGGGCCTTTCGTCCGAGGAGCCTAGTGTTCTTATTATTTCTTTAATGCTAGGTTACAATGGTCCTAGAGATGATACATACTGCTACTGACTTCTCTCTCCCTTTTCTCGATCCCCCTTTCATGGAGGATTTCTTACATTATATAGCTCCTCTCAGTTGATCTTGACCCTCTATCTGTTGATCATGTAGGTCACTACTCGAGTGTTTGTCCCATCAACCACCTTCCCCAACCTTTTGTTAGTTGCAGCAACCAAAGTCGCACTGTTCAGGGGTCCTTTCCTCATTAATGCGGCCAGAACGTTAGTTGAGTGCATTCAATGTGGAGGTGACAGCTTCTCCTTGAACCGCTCCTACACTGTACCTCCGTGCGTGTCCTACTGTACTCGTCCTTTCTTCTGGGAGCGCTTTGGGGGGCTGCCTTTGATGGCGTGCCGTTCTTTTCTTCTGGGTTCTGGAATGCTGAGGACAGGATCGTCCTCGGCTACATCTCTAGGCCATTTGGACTTTCATTGTACGTCCTCGGTAACATCTCTCCTCGGCGCGGGCCTTGGGCCCTAGTGTAAAGTGGGTCGAGGTCACAAATTCTTTGGCCCCACAATAGGGTATCTATTGAGCAGCTGTCGAGCATTGGGCAAAAGCTGCCTTTTAAACCTTGATAGATGCTATTTGTCGAGTTTTAATATCCAGCACTTCTTCACTTGATTCTGTTAGGATTAGTACCATTAAATCCTATTGTATGATGCTATGTATGACATTATGTGTGACTTAATGTATGACTTAATGTTGTGATTAATAAAGTTGTTTTATTATTATCTGAAATAATGGTAATATAAATATTCGGACATTATCACATAGTCCATGAGATCTATAGTATGTGATTTATGTGATTTAGTCACAGAAGATATAAGTCACAAGTTCTTTGTAAACTCAGAATTTTAGTTCGTAGTCGGTGATGAAATTGGGCATTTCATCTGCGAAGACTATAACATATCAACTAAGATGATTTGTCTTGATCATGGAAATGGAGACTTCTAGTTAATGTGCTGATATATTTTAAGAGTTAAGACATATTGAACTGGACCGTTGTGAGATTTATTATTCTCCTAATGACTGTCAAATGAATAATAAATCTCACGACTTCTATTTACATAAACTCTTAATCCTGAGAGAATAATAGACCTGATTATGAAGTGTAGGTTGCTTTAATATATCAGGAGTGAGATCTAAAACCACGATCAAAACCTCAGTATATTGGGCAGCCACATTTA
The DNA here is from genome assembly GCA_028535165.1 of Quercus tomentella. NCBI lineage: Eukaryota > Viridiplantae > Streptophyta > Magnoliopsida > Fagales > Fagaceae > Quercus > Quercus tomentella. Next base: position 54,835,625 of record JAPQVY010000089.1, on the reverse strand, counting down.
GTGTTGATGGAACATATATTCTCAAGATGGAATTCATAGTCTCTTAATGAAAATATAAAATATTCCCTTGAGATAAGTTTAATGGGTTCAGTTATTCAAAGAGTTAGGCCTAACCACTTTAGTAAGAAATTACTAAAGTATATATTTATGAAATTAGATTTCATAAATATATGATGAATAACTTAAAAGGATTAAACCGGGTACTCAAGGATTAAGATGTAGTAATCTACAAAGTGGTAGTCTTCATTCATGACTTTGTATTACTACAAATATTTTATGAAGGGGTTGCATGTATAATAAAGTCTTGGGATATAATTTATTAATAAGGCCTAGAGTGCAATTATATTTATATAGTGGTATTAAATATAATTAATGGTAACTTTGGACTTATCAAGAGTTGACAGAAAAGCCCAAGGCTCATTGGAACTAGTGTCTTATTTGTTCCATTTTGGTCCCACTCCAAACCACATACTAAAGCCCAATTGGAAAGGCCCAAAAGGCTAGCCCAATTAGATAATCAGTTATAAGGAGAGATACATATAGAATTCTTGTAAGAACATGAAATGGTTTTGTATATGAGTGTTAGACACTCTCGAATTCTCCCTTGAATACATTCATAGAAACTGATTGAGAGACCACACTTCTTGGGCATCAAGTGGAATTGGAGTGAAGATTAAAAGTGTTCTCAAGAACTTCTAATCTTTGGTTTTGAATTTCACCGCACCAAGGTACACTTTCTTATTCTTAAATTCTGAAACTTACATAGTGCATATTATCAATTGCGAAAGAAGTAGATCTGTTAATTTTCCGTTGCGTATGTTTTGTATGTGATACAAACATGTATTTTTCCAACAAATTCTTGGACAGATTTGCATGGCTTTAACACTTGGACTTGAAACCTTGTTCCTTGAAGTATTAAACACATCCTAGATCTACCCAATTACAAGTAAAGTGCGTTTTATCAAAGGATTAGCCAATTCTACATTGACATATGTTCCTAACATGATTCACATATGTCCTAACAATCTCCTCATTTGGCAATCTGTGAAAAAACCATGACAACCAAATAAACATATGAGAGAAGTCTTAAATCACTCAGCTCATACTCACTTGTTGAATACAATAAAATCTATCCTAACACAAACTCTTGAAAAACTTTGCAAAAAGTGTGTTCATGGCAAGAAAGACTTTGACAACTTGTATTTCTAAAACACTTTAAATAAAACTCATCATGGCATCTTAATGTGAAACAGAAATAAAAAATTGCATACAATATATAAGAAGCATGTGCATAAAGAGAGAAAAGAAACAACATATGAAGAGATAGGTGAAAGAATGTAATAACAACCTTAATATATATATACAAGGTTTGCTATCACAATGTATCTGGAAAGAAAAGATACAAAAAGTCCTGACTACATCCCTCCAAAAAAGAAAAACACTCCCCCTAACAACAATATCTATCTCCTATACTAACTCTCCCCTTAAGACCATGACTACTCTCATACCCAAAACTACTTCCCCTTTTTGTCATAAATCACAAAGGGCAAGTAACTCAAGCAGTCATCACGTTGTCACCGGAAGAGCTAGCATCCTTATTCTCATCATCATCATCGTCGTTGGAGTCACCATCATCATCCTCGTCCTCAGATGCCTCTAAAGAAGGAGAGGGAGACGCCACGAAGCCACCAAGGCAAGCCTGCTGTCGGGCAATACGACCAACACGGGTGTTTACCTGACATAACTCATCATTGAGTGTGTCAAGGCAAGCATTCATGCGCTGAAGCTGCGCCATGACCGCCTCGAGGGTCACACCACCTGCCGATGAAGAAGGAGCAAATATAGATGGAGTGGAAGGAGCCGGAGGAGTTGCCGTCTCGGTCCATAGCTGTTTCGATCGAAGCTGGGCCTCACTCCATCTAACGGTAGCAGCGTCTATGGCACATATAGCAAAAAAGTGTGTAGACTCAGGATAGGAGACAGAAAAATGGTGGAGAATTCGCGTGAAAGCCGAAGGGAAAATGAGCTTATCACGGGTCGCCGTATTCCTATAGACATCTATAAAGGAGGGTATGAAGTGAGAGGGAAAATCTATAGTAAGTCCCTCAAGAAGGGATAACAAAAATTGAGCATGAGGCTCAGTAATGGAGTTATAGTGAGACAAAGGATGAAAAACGAATGTCATCACCATGTTAAGGAACCTCGGACCTTTTGCAAAGCCCGAGCAAGGGGTGTTTTGACGGTTACCCCAAGATGAAGGTGTCTCACAAAAGTGAGACAAGAGTTCGTCTTTGGACACAGTCCTAAGACGCTCACAGTCGGGGTAGTCATCAAACTCTACCCTCGGTACGTATAGCACCTCAGATATAAGATCCGGAGTGAATACAATGCGCGTACCTCGAACGCGAGTGATAAATTGAGGTACAGAATAGTCGAATCCGTGCATGTTGGAGTAAAACTCCTGTATGATGACGGAAGGACAGGTGACCGGGATGCCACACAATGACTCCCAACCCCCACTGTAGATGACAGTGGGAAGGTCAGTGTCAGAAAAGTCCGATAGAATGACTTGGCATTCCGAATGAATGCTGCGTCGTGAAAAGTTCTCCGAAAAGTCCTTACGGGCTTTATTATCACAGAATCGGACATGGGATGGAGTAGAATTAGCAGGGGGAGAAGAAAAAGATGTCTCAGAACGAAGAGGGTTCCGGGACGGAGTAGATTTTCGTTTAGGTGCCATAGAGCAACTAACCGAGAGAGAGAGAGAGAGAGAGAGAGAGAGAGAGAGAGAGAGAGAGAGAGAGAGAAACATGCAGAAAAGAACCAATACAGTTTAATATCAATATGATAGAAACAAAATTGGTATGTATGCATGAAAAATGCATGAACATGTGACATGCAAAAGTAAAAACATCATGTGCTCAGCCCAATCCAAACCTACCAGCACACATCATTTCAACATAGTAATCACACATCTAAATGCATGAATCATAGTTAAAATGCAAACGTAATGCAATGCATGATCATTTAAAATCATTTAAACAAAAACCATCCCAAAAATTTTGCAAAAACCTCATCAATTTTGAAAAACCCCAAAAACTTTTCGAAAAGCCAAAAAGTTAGGTCAAAAAGAATGAAATGCATGATAAGATGAGAGAAATGAGATAATACCAGATGAAGAATACTCTCTTGAGGCCGAAAAATGAGTGGGGAATGTTAAGAGGTTAAGTGCGAGGTGTTTGGGAGAGAGAGAAGTCAAAAAGTATTGAGAGAGATCGGTGAGAAATGAAAGAATCACGCTAACGCTATATATAGAAAAATACGAAGCTCGATGGATCGAGAGGTGTTGAGCTTTAAATTTTCGCCAGACGGAGCTATTGAGGAGTTATCAAGAGGTGGCCACAGCAAAGTTACCTCAATGGATCGAGAAGCTATCGAGCATCTATCAAGCATACAGAAACTTCCTCGATGGATCGAAATTGTGATAACAGCTATCGAGAAAGGTAGCTCAAGAGGCTCAATAGATAGCCTAGTTGTCGAGAGGTATCGAGAAGCTGTCGAGATTGCTCAAAAACAGTTTTTCAAAGAAGAGAAAAACACAGACTTGAATGCAATCAAACATGCTACTCAACCAAAGATCCAAACAGCATTTGAACTCTCAAAATCATCTCTCAACTAGAAAATGTCAAGCATTTAAATTCAAGACACACACACACACACACACACACACACACACTAATGAGTTATGGAAACTCACCTCAAAAACTAAACCAAACAACATACTTTTAAGTGGGTTCCACAATTTTTGAGTTTTGGGTGATGAAAACCGAATTATATAACTCAATTAATTTGATAATTAATTGAAAGTTGTCTACACATAAAGAAGAAGAAGAAGCTGAGAAAGAAAAAAAAAAAACACCACAACAAATTACCCCATAAAACCCACAAACTCAGTCATCTCTGCCATAACCGTGTGAAGAAAAGAAGAAGAAGAAGAAGCAGCTAAGATATCGAAGAAACCAGAGTGAAGATGAAAAAAAGAAAGAAAAGAAAAAAAGAAAAGAGAGAAGAAATTAAGAGCTAAAACCCAACTTGAAGAAGAAAATAAACAAAAGAGAAAAAAGGAAAGAAAAAAAAAAAGAAGTAAAAGAAAAAAGAAGAAGAAAGCATCAGACATCACTTTAGTATGTTGGGAGATAAAAAGTGAACAAGGAAAAGAGAAAAAGTGTGGTGGATCACATGTGTGGTTTGACCGTGGGTCTCACATAACACTATATATTTACAATGATGCTCTCCTATCTCAGTTTCCAAATTATGGAAACTCAAACTTGTTTTCATTTCAAATCACTCTAACTCAATTTTTTGTGTTTTGAGTTATGGAAACTCAACTCAAAAACTAAACCAAACTGTTGATGAAATTTGTTAACCAATGTTTAACAATAATTGTTAACTTATGTTTAGCAAACATTGTCAACTTATGTTTAAGAAACGTTGTCAAATTATGTTTAACAAATGTCATCAAATTATGTTTAACAAATATTGTCAAATTAGTCAAATTCGTCAAACATAATTTCACTCATAGGCCTTTTGGCGTATGAGTTTTATTGATGTGAGTAGTGCCCATTCAAGATAATGTATCTCTTAATTACAATCCCTTGTTTCAAGGGAAGACCTTTTGATTCCAACCATGTTGTCTTTGTACATAAGTTTATTTATTTTTATGTTTAAGGGAATATGTGTTTTTATTTATTTGTGGCTGCACCTAATAATTTATTTACGTTTCCTACGTACCCTTGGTGGGGATCAAGCCAATTCATAGTTCTTAATTTGAGGTTTTTGATTCAAAATCCTCAAATTGATTTTGCCTAATTTATATGATGGACATTTAAGTTAAATACTTTGTATTTAATTAAGCATCGACTTAATTTTGCTTTTGGGTGAGATAATTGGTTTTAATCTCAAGGATAAGTCAAGGACCATGTTTTTATGGAAATTGAATCAAGGATTCTCTTTTTGAGAAGTTAAAGTTCCAAGCAATTTTCCCTTTCTTTCATTTGCATCTTTGTAGGAATTTAATGATATTTTGATTGAGGTTTCCAAATTTAATTAAGGGAAAGAAAACTCTTTTGAAGCAATTTTATTTTTTATGAACATTGGGAATTAGAAAATTTCCTTAAATCAATTTTTATGGTCATTTTATTTTGAGAATTATTAATTCCAATCTTGATTAAGAGATTACGAATTCCAAAGAATTAGTCATATTGGAATTTGAAGGAATTAGAATTCTCATTTTATTCAAGGGAATTGAGGACTCCATTAATATGGTAGAGTCAAGGATTCCATTAAAATGGTAGAGTTAAGGACTCCATAAATTTAGTTGAGTCAAGGACTCCATTAAAATGGCCATAAATTTAGTAGAGTCAAGGACACCATTGATGGGGTAGAGTTTATTTTAGTAGAGTCAAGGACTCCATTGATGGGGTAGAGTCAAGGACTCCAATTAATTTGGTAGAGTCAAGGACTCTATTGACGGGGTAGAGTTATGGACTCCATTAATAGGGTAGAGTCAAGAACTCCAATTAAAAAGAACATCACACCACAACTCAAGAGAATTTTTATTTGGTAATGTACAAATAGGAGTTATGAGTCAAGGACTCGTATTTAAAGCTTCATGCATGGAGTTAGGAACTCCCCATGAAACCCGATCCTATTTGCATTACCAAGCAAAAATTCAAATTTGAGAATGAGGGAGAGAGAGATTTTGAGAAGAAAAGGACTGATGAAATCCCCATATACAAACCTATGCTGCGTATTCTTCCTTTGGTTGATGTTACTCTCTCTGTCCATGCCTATCTTTTTTTCTTCTCTCTATGTCTTTGCTGTGCGTGTGTACTTGCTCTCTTTTTGTGTTTCTACCTTTCCTCCTTTTTTTTTTTTTTTGCTTGCTGAGGGCTCTTTATTTATAGAGAAGTTTGAGAAACTATTCCCACCTTTTTTGTTCCTCAACTGACCAGTTAATGGGCAATTTTCATGGACCATTATCTTTTTTTACGTGTTCATGCCATCACCCACTTTTCAGCCTTTTGGTTTGTTTTGTTTCTAGAATTTTCTTTTCATAGGTACTAGGCAGCTCACGTGATCTCTTCTTCTTTTTTTAATTCAATTTTTGTTCTTGCTGTGGCCTCCTTTTGAGCCCTTATCTCCTTCTTTTTTTTGGATAATGGCAGACTAGCTTTCCTTTATGATAGGCCAAAAATGAATTGACCTCTTGTGATAAATAAATTGATTAATTAGCTAAGTTTATTAATTAATCAAATTAACATGCAATAAGCGTGATAGCACAAACAAATCACCAATTAAACTAAGTATGCAGCGGAAATTAAATTGACGCGGTGATTTGTTTACGAATGAGGAAAACCTACACGGTAAAAACCCCGCCAGGTGATTTTAAGGTCACTACTCCCGAGAATCCACTATTATCAAAACAAGCGGTTACAAGTAAAGGAATCCCAGCACCTTATACCAACTTACAGTTGAACCCTTATCCCAATATCCAATTGGACTTGTTCTGTAGTGACAATCTCTCATTTTAATGCACGGCTTCCAGTACGTGACTAACCAATTGTGCGGATCCTAGTACGCGACTTGATCACCAACTTGAGAAGGATGTTGGTTACAAAGTTCTTCTGTTCATCACACAATGAAGATCATGAAGTTGCTTTGTCACAAAACCCTATGGTGTACAAACACAACAGCTTCTTCAAGAACTAAGGCAAATTAGGTTTCCGGTCACACTCTTCTTCACACTTGTGAAATTTGCTCTTGTGCAACTTGTGTTACCTTTTACAATCCTTAAAATAATCCTTATATATGTTTAGGGTTGTGAGAAAAGAAAGCCCAAACATACATTCACAGATTGGCTGAAAACAGTCTTGAAAAACTGAGTTTCATAAACCTCGATAGATAGTCATTTATCGAGCTAGTTGTCGTGCCACAAGCGTCAGCAGCTTTTAAACCTCGATAGATGCTAGCTGTCGAGTTTTAAAATCCTGCACTTTTTGACTTAATTCTTGGAGAGACTTGCATAGCTTTAACACTTGAACTTGAAACCTTATTTCTTGAAACATTAAATACATCCTAGATTTACCTAATTACAAGTGCGTTTTGTCAAAGGATTAGCCAATTACATAAAATGTTGACATATATTCCTAGTATCAAATCACATATGTCCTAACACTTTAGCTCCTTATTTTTCTCTTCTTAGTCCTTTCTTATAGGTATTGGCAGGTTAGGTGGCTTTTTAGCCTCAAGTGGACTCCCCCTTTTTTTTATACATATACATATACATATATATATATATATATATATATATATAAAATACTTTTTGGTCTCATCCTATTATTTAGTCCACAACATTAGTGTCACTTCTATTTGTGTTGCTGTGTAGGTGTATGTACCTATAACACTTTTTATGGCACATTTTTTTTAGTTTCAACACAAACAACAGACTTTTAAGTGGGTTCCACAATTAATTGAAAGTTGTCTACACTTGCAGGAGCCAGGAAATATAAGTGAATTCCAGTAATAGTGCCTGCTGCATACACTTGCAGGTTGCTCTAAAAAGCTGAGAGTTAAACAAAACCCAGTTTGTTCGCTCAATTCCGTATGGAGGAAGTGGAGAACAAGCAAGTTATATTGAATGGGTACGTAGACATACTTCCAAATGAATCAGACATGGAAATCAAGGTTAGTAAGATTAAGCTCAAGGCTCCAAAAGGGTCAGGTGCTTTTCTTGTCAAGAATCTCTACTTGTCTTGTGACCCTTACATGAGAGGCCGTATGCGTAAGATCCAAGCCGCCAATTACTTATTTCCTCCCTTTGTTCCAGGTCAGGTAAATCCATCATCTTCTCTTCCACTCTTACTTCACTTGATTCACTCTTGTTGTGAGTTTGGTGTGGTTCTTGCTAATATTGTTTGAGTAATGTTTTTCTAACACCAGACAAGTTTTACCATAACTTTTATGTGCTCGGCCGTGAGTTGCTTTCTATCATTTTCACATGGATTTATCATTTTTTTCTCCATTACATATAATTAACTATGTTAGAGTTGTAACAAAAATTGTTTTCTTAGACTTCCTCGTTTGAATAATGTAGCTATTAATTATACGAAGACAGAAGGTTCCATAATCTAGTATTTCACAATCACCTATTGTTTTCATTATAGAAGTCTTTTTATTTCACAAATTCTCAACAATGGTCTGTTTTGATGAAGGCCTTGGAAGGATTTGGCGTATCCAAAGTTATTGATTCTGCTGATCCAGATTTCAAGCCTGGTGATTTAGTTTCCGGATTTACTGGCTGGGAAGAGTACAGCCTGATTCACAAAACTGAGCAGTTGAGGAAAATTCAGGCAGAAGATTTTCCACTCTCATACCATGTCGGCCTCCTTGGTATGATAACTTTCTAGTTTTGATTTCCCTTATATTTCACTCATAAAATGTTCTTAAAAATAAATGATTAATATGTGACCTAAAGCATATATTAATCATATCCTTTTTGTATTGCTTCTTTTTCACCGATGCACACAGTAACATATTTAATATTTTTTGGCAATGATTTAAACTCTTTTCACCTAAGTACACTATAAGAGCATTTCCATCAGGTGTGTCAAATGTCAAATATTTGGCATTTGACACACTATAAACACCAAAAAACATCTCACATGAGATGTTCTAAATACCAATATATTTGACATTGATAAGCAATATAATCTCAAATTTGGAAGCGTACAGATAGGAATTGTAAAATTTTTATGATTTTTTTTTTTATTTCCTTTTCTCTCTCATCTCACATCTCTCTGTCAAATCTCTTCCTCTCTTTTTCTCAAAAAACGATCCTCTCCTCTCTCAACCTCTCATCTTTTGTTCTCTCACCCTCACTGCTTTTCCTCTCTTCCTTTCAGCCTCACCAAGCCGACGCCTCACCGTGGATCTCTCTCTTACAGTGGATTTTGTTTTTGTTTTTGGTTTTTTTTTTTTTTTTTTTTGCTGTGATTAGATGGGTGGGTTTGGCAATGGGTGGGCTTAGATGGTGATGTGTGGGCTCAATTGGTGTTGGATGGGTTCGGTTCTGATGGTGGTGGGTGGGTTAACCAGTAGGTGGATTTGAGTGGGTTAGGCTATGGGTTCCAATGGATAGGTCGGCGGTGGGTGGGTTTTGGTAGGTTAGCCTGTGAGTTCCGATTGATGGCCAAAAGCTCCATGGCCGAAAGCTTCAAGGCCTACACCACCGTTGAGGTGGTCGCGATCTCTTTGCTTCTATATATATAAATATTTTTTGTTCTTGTCTCTAACCCATGGCCATGCCCGAAAGCTCACTTTTTGTCGGGGTTTGTGGTTGTGGTGGTGGTGGTGGGGCTTCTGATTTGGTGTTGGCGGGCTATGGGTTTGTTTTGAATTGTGTTTTGGGTTGTGGAGGATGTGGTGGTGGCTGTTGGTTGTTGGCAGCTATGTGGTGGTTGTGACAATGACTTTTCTAGATTGTGTTTAATGAGTTTGATGAGTTCTAAATATTATTTTGATGTGTTGTATATATTATTTTAATGTATAGAATTGAATAATAAAACATATAATGTATGATTTATTGTAAAATGGTATGTTAAAATTAATAAAGTAGTTTTTTAATCGGTCAAAATGACATTTTTATAAAACACCTGATGATAATGCTACTGTGTTCTCAGTATTCAAAGTAAAACTTTTTAATGGTTACAATAATGAGAAAATTGGGGGATCCACCCAAATCTGATTTGACGAAGACAGACCTAACGGTGGATACCGCTTATTGTTGAAAACTGAAAATTGAAAATACTGTAACAAAATAATTTTAAATGTGTAAATAGTGTTGTGAGACTCAGTTTTAAAGTTTTTTTTAGTAATATTGTTGTTTTATGTTGTTCTCTGTGTCTTGGGTGTCACAAAATTGAAGTGAAATTGCTAGTTGAAACTGCTTGGTTGATTTCTTTTTTGGGTGGATTTGAGTTGTGGCATAGGTTTCTCACTATTTTTTGTGTCGTGAATTCCATTGATGGTTGGTTTGGGTACGTGAATAGCACCTTTGCAGGGATTTCTTTGTAAAATTTGCGGGTCTTTCAAAGGATTTCCCAAAAGAGAGGGAGATTAAAAAAAAAAAGAAAAAAAAAAAAGAAGAGATTGTGGCTGCTTCAACGTTGCTTCAACGTTGCTTCAACATTTTAGGAAAAAAGAGGGAGATGGGTAGAAGAGAAGAGAAAAGCGAGAAAATGGTTCAGTTTTTTAGCCCAAACTCTCTCTTTCTTGTCAAAACCCACGGGATTGTGTCAGAAAATGTACACCTTTATTATTATCAATAATCTTAAAATATTAAGTTTCAACTATTAGTCTAACATGGGTCAAAAAATTGTTGTTCGAGGAAGAAGGTATTACTTGGTCACTTGTTAATGCTGTAAAAGCCACCACCATTCATTGATTAGAAAATTCAAGTTTGCCGTGTCTAACTCTGTACTTGCTGTCAATAAAAAAGTTGTGTTGTTGTACTAAAGTAAAATTTAATTTCTTAAATTTAATCTTAATAATTTATCAATAAGATAGTGTCATCTAAAGCAGCAGTCCCTAAGCAACAAGTTTTCTTATTCTTCTTCTTTTTTTCAATACAGGTATGCCAGGTTTTACTGCTTACGCAGGATTCTTTGAGATTTGCTCCCCTAAGAAAGGGGAATATGTCTTTGTCTCTGCCGCTTCTGGAGCCGTTGGTCAGCTTGTTGGCCAGCTTGCTAAGTTGCATGGTTGCTACGTTGTTGGAAGTGCTGGCACAAACCAAAAGGTAAGTTTTTCTCTTTTTCTTTTATCTCTTTAAGGATTTTATAAGCTATCTTTATCTTTGCATACACTTTCTAAACACTGTATATATCTTATAAAGCTTTTTTGCATATGAGCAATAGACTCTTCTTTGTATGATCAATCAACTCCGACAAGCAAGATAACTTAAATGAGTGATTTCAGGTTGATCTTTTGAAGAATAAGCTTGCATTCGATGAAGCTTTTAACTACAAGGAAGAACCAGACCTTGATGCAGCATTGAAAAGGTTAATGATTAGTTTTTGAGAATGAAGTATGATAAAGAACTTGTTATGTGAATTGATTACCCCATTTTCTTTTATGTTTATCCTTGAAATAATATGGTTTCAAATGGGTGGCTTAACTAAATAGGTATTTTTTCACAAGGCATTGACATCTACTTTGATAATGTGGGAGGGGATATGCTCGATGCAGCACTTCCTAACATGAGGATTCATGGCCGAATTGCAGTTTGTGGGGCAGCGTCTCAACTTGGTCTCTCTAAGCCACAAGGGATTCACAACTTGTTCAATCTCATATCCAAGTCTGTCAAAATGGAGGGATTCGTGCAACACAATTACTTGCACCTATATCCACGCTTCTTGGAACATGTTATTGGTTATTACAAGCAAGGGAAAATTGTTTACATTGAAGACATGAATGAAGGTTTGGAAAGTGCTCCTGCTGCCTTTGTTGGGCTATTTTCTGGAAAAAATGTTGGTAAGCAGGTCATTCGTGTAGCCTCTGAATGATTCATGCCCAATGTGATGCATTTTCATTGTAAACATTCTGTAATAAGGTGAAGTGAGTTTAGGGCTTCACGATGAATCATGAATAATGAGACTTTCATTCGAAGTATCTAGTTTATAATTGAAATACTCTTATTCCTTAGATCATGAATGAATTTGAAATAAAAATATGTGGTCTGTGTTGTGTACATAGTTATATACATGTGTTAGTTTTAGACCCTTCGAACAAATAATGTTTTAAAATATTTTGTTAATTAGATTAATTATGCAAGTCTTAAGCAGTGGTGGCTTTAAGAATTTTTTTTAGAGTAGTTATTAAGAAATTTAAATTATACAAAATCTAATGAAGTGATAATTTGAATATTTGCTACAATTGTGATCAAGTCACTAAGGAGAGTAAAATTGTTGTGACTTCAAAGCCAAAAAGAATATAACTATCATCACCATCAAAGAAAATTGACAACTACAATATTTTTCTTAGTACCATTTTTAAGGGAAAAATGAAATTAGAGATTATTTTTATTGAATAAGTTGAACAAACTACAAATTTGAATGTTTAGCAATTTTTATCTTTTTGTTTTATAGTAAGCTTTTTGTTAAATAATTAGATCACTTCTTGTTGTTTGGTCTTATCTTATTTTTGTTTGGTTTATGTTTGTTATTATTTGGGCTAATATTTATTGTTGTTATTTATTTATTTATTTTTTAATTTTATAGAAGGGATTGAGGATTATTTTTGGGGGATAGAATTAATTTTGGAGTAATGTTATGTCCACAATATTTTTACAATAAATTTTGTTATTGGTGTGTAAAAAATAATATCAATATTGAGGCTAAATTAGAATCAGTAATAGCTTACCACATTGGATTTGTTGTAAAATTATTGTGAAAATATTGTGAATGTAGTATTATTCTTATTTTTGTTAAACCCAACTTTTTGTAATTCTCAAGTTCGGGTGTTCAATATTTTTATTAGGGTGGTCACAATAAGTTAGTTTAACATATAATTTTTTTTTTTTTTTTGGCAAGTGTATATATGCCATTTTTTGCAAGTCAAGGTGGTCCTATGACCACCCTAGCTTGCATGTAGAGCCGCCAGTGGCCTTAGGTTAAACAAATAATCAAACACGCCATGCATAGCAGAAAAGTAAATAGCACAATGATATGATGATTTATGAAACCTTATGAAACAACCTATTCCAAAGGAAAAACCTGGGGGACTAATCCTAAGAAGAAATATCCACTATTAGATGGAAGTTTATAGTCAGAATATTTAATTCATAGTAAACCTAACTAGGGTTAACAAACTTAGCTTTGAATCTCATAGACTTCTCTGATATAGATCTGTTCCAACATGACCCTCCAGTCCATGACTCCAAGACCATCTTCGAAGGTTTTCTCCAACGTAGACCTAGAGTCTATGACTCCAAGATCACACTCGAAGGTTTAGATCTCTAGCACCCTTAATGACTAGAATGATGGTAGCAACTTTTACAACATCGGATCTTGAGTTCTTCAAAGAATATTGCTGGTAGAAGATTTGAGAGAGCTTTTGGTGCAAAAACCACAGATCTAAAATAGGAGGCACAAGAGGCACTCTTCTTTCTCTCTTTTAAAAGCTCTCTAGAGTTAGCTTATAATGTCCTTTAAATACTGCAATAAACAGATCATGATTTAGGCTTGAAATGAACAAATTATGGGCTTTTCACATTTACTAATTTTTGCTAATCTACAACTCTGAATCAATTGAACTTTAGTTTCAACCAATCGAAATTGTGAAAAATCCAAATCCTTGAATCAACTTCTTTCTTGTTCTTACACACTAAATACCAGCATTTTAAGCATTATCCAATCAATTTGATAGACTCTATGAGCTATATCTAGACAAGTTTGTGTTCACGGGTTTACCAATAAAACTATACAATATAGAACCTAACAACATGTAGTTGTAATATATAATGAGTAATCATACTATAACAACACAAGAATAAAGTAATAAAACAAAGTTTAAGAATTTGCTCAAAGTGAGATTCTATTTCATTTGAGTTAGGGACAAGTGAGGTACTGGCCTAAGTTTCTATATGAATCTTGCTTGAGAGAGACACAAGTGAGGGATGATTGGACAAAGGAAATTTCATGTTTGGTATTTTTATGAACGATTACTAAAGAGCTCGCTCGATCAAGAAATTCTTGCTTGAGCGAGAAGACATCTCACTCAAGCAAGGTGCATTCTCACTCAAATGAAACAGCAGTAGAATGTATGTTTTTGTAGATTTTGCACCGAAAAAAAAAAAAAAAAAAAAAAAAAAAAAAAAAAAAAAAAAAAAAAAAAAAAAAAAACTATGAAAGTGCCTTTTTCTTAGCACGTAGCCCCAAGGATCCTGGGCCAAATACTTATTGTTTGGTGGACTAGGCTTGGTTCACCGCGGCTAAATGGGTTGTTTACAAACCAAGTGGTGCACAGAGCAGGGATCCTGCAACACGTATAAACTAGCAGGCAAGAATATATGTATTGAACAGCAAGAAAAACAACAAAAAGAAAACAATGTAATAAGGAAAAGCACACAATAACTGTTAGGGATCCTCAAGTCAATATGAAATATTTGATTATTTTCTTAATTATGGATTACAATGTGCTCACTAAGACGTTTTACAAGGTCCAAATAAGCTCAAAAATCACAGACTTAGATGGCTATTCAAGCCTCAAAGGCTTGCAAGTTTGAATCTCTTTAAATCAGAGTATGTTTTATAGTGGCTGTATTGGGATACCGGAGAGTATTTCTCTTTCTTTTACTACTTTTTCTATGTTTTGGCAGAGTTTTCTCAATGATTCTATTATGATTACTACTGCTAAGCGTCCCCTTTAATGTTGGCCGCTTCTCCTTTTATAATGTCACTCTAGGGTCCCGGGATACCACTGATTCCCCCCCCCCCCTTAGCTCCCTGGGTACCAGAGCCCCTATTGTTCCATCCCTTCTGATGACTGATTCTTTCCTTGTTTCTCATAGTTCCCTTCTTTTGGTGTTGTTTCCCCAAAAGCCTCTTGCTGACCTTCCATTTTGGGGTGTCTTGGGAGAGCTGACCTTCAATCTCTCTTCCTCCAATGCTTCCATACCTTTACCTTTTCAGACTTAACTTTTTGCCTGCCTTTCCTTTTTGTCATTTTTCCCAAGTGAGCCGAATCCTTCCCTGCCAAGTCGAAGGTTTTCCCAGCTATTTCCCCTTGTGGTTCTTCTTTCTGGGTTACCCAAAGTACCAACCTTTTACTTGTGAGTTGTTGCTCTCCAAGCCTTCTGGTTCTTTGCTGCATCATTGTGTGCTCGAGAAGGACATATCTATCCCTCGTTTCTTGTGCTTTTTGGTTCCCCTCTTGAGCTGTCTCAATCCCACTTTGGCTGCGCTGCACGTCCCAGGGATCTCGAGCCCAGTTCTTTCTACTGGACTCTCTTTAGTCCTCTGATCTTGGCGGGCTGGGCCCTTTTGCTTTCTTCCCTCTGTTTCATGGGCTCTTAAAACCTGCCTCTTTATGGATTTTGGGCTTCAAATCTTTTGGGCCTACCATCCTTTTCTTTTGTGAGCTCAACCCCTTTTTAATTTTACTTTCCATGCCCAATGTGCCATTTCTTTGGGCTTGTGTCATGATTTTTTTAGACCTCAACATTTAGCCCCCCGAGCTCGTGGGTTGCCTGCAGCCCACGCTTGAGTAATTTAGAGTTTTAGCTTTCGCAGGACTTCATCCTTTACTACTTTAATTTTTTTTCTTAGGGTCCCTCTTTTCTTCCTTCAGGATCCCGACTCCTCATTGTCATTGGGTATCCCAATCTTCTTTTCATGTTGCGCTTCTTTCTTTTATAACTTCCCCCCTTTGCATGGGACGTGGCAGTTAATTTTGGAGTAAAACTTCCCCCACTCACTTTTCACATTCCCCGTAACTCTCATTTAATAACGGCCAGTAACTTTCTTCTAAACAAAATTAAATTTTGGCAACTGGCACGCCTTTCCATACATCGTCTTCTCCAACTGCTCTTTGCGCCATTATTGCAGTCAATTCATATTCTCTTTTTACTTCTCTGAGCCTTTAATTCTAAGTTTATCTTCTCCTTTACAATCAATCTGCTTTCTCTGCTTTCCTTCTCTGTGTTCCTTATTCTTTTGATTTGCTTATTTCCCAACACTTACAGCTCTGATGGCTTCCTTTTCGTCTCGAAAAAGGAGGGAGCGTACTCCTAGCCCCTTCGAGTGTGAGAGTTCTTCTGGTTCTGCACAAGGAAAGTCACATGGGGTCACGGAGCGCCCAACCTTCCCTTTACGGGACCCGTGGTACACTCCTAGCTTATTCTTTCCTCTGGTGTCCTATGGTGAGGTCCCTCCGTCCTCTCACACCTGGGTATTTTCCGGGTAGGTGGGTTTTGCTAGTTCCGCTTAGGTCCCAGACCCAAGAGAGATTTCAGATCTTCAGATTAGAAGGGGATCTCGGGAGGCGGTTCCCATTTTCTTTGACTTTGTTCCCGGGAAGATCACTGGTTGGCCCATTTGGGTGGATAAGGAACTTTCTGATAAAGAGTTTGTAGGCTGTCTGGATCACACCGGTATTTTGAAAGAAGTGGCGATTTCCAGGAACCTTTAGGGTTTCAGAGACGCTAAGGGTCTCAGGCACTTGGTATGCCGTTGGTGCCCCTCTCTTCATACATTCTTTTTCTCTGTTGGTGAGCTCATGATTACCCTGGAGGATGTGGTGAATAACCTCCTCCTCCCGGTGCTTGGAGATGAGAGCCCTTTTGACATCAACCTTTCTGATGAGGACCTCCAAATAAAAGACCAGTTATTTAGCCATTTTGGTGGACGCATTGCTTCCTCTGGTGACAAACAGGCCAGGATGGGCTCTTTCACAAGAGAAAGATAAGGTAGTCAGGCGAGCTGGGTTCCTGGCGCTCTGGCTTAGTAAATTTTTGTTCAGCGAGTACCTCGGGTACGGGGTTAAATCCGTTTTCTTCCCATTGGCAATCAGATTGGCCCGGGGTGCTCAGTATCCTCTAGCCCCCATGTTCTTGGGCCATGTTTGTTCTCAATTGGATCTGCTTCATGGAGACAAAGTTGAGGGTGACTCTTGCTACGCGATCACCTCGTCCCTCCATTGTGCTATTCTTCAGGTATTTATGTGGGACCGTTCTCCAGTTACTTTAGCAAAGTGTAGAAATTTGAAGCTTGGGAAGGACAAGTTCCAAGGATCCCCTGATGTAATCAAAGGTCTGTGTGGTAGCTCCACTAAAAGCCATCCTATTATCTTTCATTGGGCTAGTTTGAAAGGTGGTGGCCTTAATTTGATTGAGTTATTTGATCAAGCAGGGCATTTACGTTGGCGTTCTCCCCGAGAGTTCAGCCCCAGGTTTGCCTGCGACTCTGTATTAGCTTCTTTTCTTAATTCTTCAGGAAATACTTTTGATCTTCGCTCTGGTGATGAAGGCAGCTTGGCCTACTTAGCTTGTATTAGCCCTTCTTGGCTTCCAATTCCTTCCTCTAGTGGCCCTAGGTACACTCATTACTCAGCACACCAGGTACTCCGGCAATTCGGCTTTGACCAGGATATCCCGCCAGTGTTTAAGGATGTAGTGCCTTCTCTCCCTTCTTTGGACCCGTTCTCTCAAAGGGGTGTTTTTGCTTCTAGTGGTTTTGCGGGCTACTGGCGAAGAGTCCAAAAATCTTTTGTTGATTATGTTGGTTTCGGTAAAATTGAGAGAGTTCCCAGTCTTGATATTCTTTCTGCTCTTTCATCCAACAGGTGCTTATCCCTACCCACTACTGGTATTGTATCTGCTACTATGAGCAACAAGATAGGATTCGTGGAGTGGCATGCCTCCCGAGGTGGTTGGGTGACTTATGCGCAAGATTTCCTAGAGACTTGGTCAGGATGTGACCTCATTGTTGGTGCTTCTTCTGGGGTGCCGATTAAAAGAGGGGCGGTAGAGGCAATTGGTGCTACCACTCCCATTGGTAAAGGTAAAGAGAAGAAGGTTAAGCAAGCTAAGCTTGAAGAGGGTGTTGAGGGTACTGAGGCTGGCTTTGAGACCAAGAAGAGAAAAACTGTGAAATCTCAGAAGCAGTTAGTAATTGCTGAGGAACCTAAGAGAGTAAGCTCCGCTACAATGGGGAAGGAAGTTGGACATCCTTTAATTCCAAGGACTCGAGTGAACACTAAGGTAGAGTCTTCTCTCCCTCAGGTTCTTGTGAGTTCTTCAGCATATGGTTCTTTAGGATTCCCTGACTTTGTACCTCAGTCTCTCTTAGGACCCTCTGGGCGTACCCATAGTAGACAAAAGACCCTTGGAGACCCTATAGAGAGAGAGAGAAGGGCAAGGCCTCTTTCCTTCTCTCTTTTATTTTTCACACTAGCTTACTATTGTTGTTGCAGTTTTTTTTTTTAACTGATGAGTGATTATTTTCCTTGCAGTCCAAGCGCAAGTCAAACCCCAAGAAAGGCAGAAGTCAATCGTCTAGTGATGATGTGGTATGGCCCTCTTCTACTTATGCCTCTTTCTGTTTATTTCCATCCTTTTTCTGGTACTGCGTATTTGTGATGTTTTGTGACTTACCCCCTTTTTTGTAGGTGGAAGTACCTCCTCCCATGGCTGGTAGGATTTTGGAGGAAGAAGTGGTTACAGCCCCCCTTGCTGCATTCCCAAGTGTAGAAGAGGGCCCCCCTAGTGGTGGTATGATTAAGGAGGTTGGGCAGCCAATGCAGGGTGTCCAGGCTACTCAAGGTCCTGAGGCTTCCTAGCTTCCTGTTTCCCAAGATCCTCAGCCTAAGCAGACTTTCAGTCCCATCAAGACTTTGTTACCTGAACCTGTTTTAAGCAAAGAAACCTTGAGGGGCGCGTCTCCATCCACACAAGCAGGTAAGCCCCCATTTACCCCTTATAAGAATGCTTAATCTTACTCCTCTTGCATCCCCTTCTCTTTTTTTTTTGAGAGTTCTCATTTTTCTCTTCTCCTTTTAGATCAAACCAGTTTGAGATCTGCCCTTGAGGCTGCCTCTTCTTTGGAATCAGAAGGTTCTGAAGGTGTGTGTTGTTCACCTTTACTGTGCTTTCTCTTCTTTCCCCTTTTTATGCTCTTCCTTTGTCTTTTCCTTCTATGGCGAAGCCCCCAGTGTCTTTACCTTCTTTTAGCCATTTTGCCAAGGTTTCTTCACCCTTTCTCCAATGTGGTGTGTGTTCTTTCACAAAGTCTTCTAAGAAATCAGAGGAGCAAGAGGAGGAGGCTCCACCCTAGGAAGTTGATACTGGTTCCCCCTCTTTCTTTTTGCTTTTCTAACTGTACCTTTCTCCCTTTGCTCTTTCCCCCTTTTTGAACTATGTTTGCTTTTGTAGGTGTGGACACAGGTGTTAGAGATCTTGAGTTCATGGTTCTTGAAGTGTGTGGGATCTGCTCGAATTGCTGAACAAGCAGAGACCCCTCAAGCCATCCAGAAGGTTGACAGTTTCCTAATCCCTACAAGTGGAGATGTTACAATGGGGAAGACTCTAGAAGTGGCTATTTCAGATCCTGACTCAGGGCTCCCTGCCTTCCTAGCCCGCTTTGATCTTTTGGAGTTCAATAGCCTCCCTGTAAGCCATTTTCATCGCTTCAGGCCTTCCTATGGCAAGTTCTTGCACTTCTCCGTGCCTGTGGAGGGTCTGCCATTGCTGGAAGGGTTACTCAAGATTCATGGAGACTATACCAGTGGTTTTAGGGGAGGTGTGTTTCTGGGCAACATTTTGATGGAGCTGTTGTGTTCTGTGCTAATCTCCCTAAGGGATTCCTCTCTTGACTCCTTATCTGAAGAGAAACTTTTGGAATGGAGGGGAGTGGTGCAGGATCTTTTAGAAGCAAAGTTTAACCTGTCCTTCTTGCTGGAGTATTTGCATTCACTGGTCCACATGCTATTCCAGAGGCAGGCTTCCAAGAGTATAGATGTTGAGATTGCCGTTGCTGAGGAGGCTCTAGCTCGTGCTCACAAGGTTTTGCATGATTTGAAGGTTAAAAGGCAGAGGGTTCTCTCTTCTTCAGTCGTTCCTGCCATTTCTTTAGACAGTTCTCTACTGACCGGCCTCATTCCTTAGCTTTTTCCTCTCTCTTTTTTTAGCTAATTTAGATGTGTATTTTCAAACAGTTTAGGTTGTATAAGTTTTATCTTTTTCTGTTGAACACTATTCCTTGTTTTTCCTCCTCATTTTTTATGATATGGATCTGTATCTGTGTTGTCTCTTTTTTTTTTCAAGACTGCTTCTAGCTTTTAATGGCATGTGGATCTGTTCTTCTCTTTTTGTATACTCCCCTTTTTTTTTGCATTGAGTCCTAGGCCATGGTCCCTACAAGTCTTACTGTAGGTCCTGGATCAGGTACCCTGATGGTTGTTTTGCTGCGCAGGTACTGAAATGGGTACATTGGGTGTTCCCCCCCCCCCCCCCCCCACCCCCTTTTTTTTTTTTAAGAAGTTCCAGATCATGAACTAGGCAGGCCTTCTTTTGTCAAATACTAGGCTAGGTATCCTGGGCACTTACTTTTGCCCGTGATCCTAGGCCATGTGTTTTGAACTAATTGTGGGGTGGGTCCTGGGTCATGTGTCAAGATTTTTTTTTTCTTTTGCATTGGCCCAGGTACCCCCCTCAAGTCTGCTTATATTTGGGCTTTGTAAAATTTAATTTAACAATAAATTAAAGGGAATAAAAGAGATTTCATTGAATCAAAGCACAATTACCATCTAAGGAACAAAGAAAAGTTATCAAAGATAGCAAGGATCACAGAATGTCCTTCTACCCTGGGTTCTTGAACAAAATTACTTCAACAAAAATTCATAACAAAAGCAAAGGATGATGAAACACTTAGCAGGTTGGGGAGTTGGCAAAAGGGTTTCGATGTACTGAGATCTCTCCATTTCTATGCATAGTACTGTTTCAGCCACTTCCCATTTATGGGATCTTCCAAAACCGTCCCATCTTCCTTTGAGAGGTAGTAATACCCACTATTGTGGGCTTCCCTGATGATGTAGGGTCCTTCCCACTTTGGGGCAAATTTGGAGGGTCCTAGGAGGTTTCTTCTTACATGTTTTGCTGTTCTCAACACCAGCTACCCCTCAGTGAAAGCCCTTGGGTGTACTGACTGTGCATATGCCTTAGCCATCCTTTGTTGGTACCTCAGACTTTTTCTTCTGGCTACTTCTCTTTCTTCCTCTAACCCCTCCAAATCTGCTAATCTCCTTTCATTGTTTGCTTCCTCGGTGTCCTCCCGGTTTTCTTCAAGCACTACCCTTAGTGTGGGGACTACTAATTCCACAGGACTAATGGCTTCTGTTCCATAAACCAAGGAGAATGGTGAGAATCTTGTGGCTGTTTTCACAAAGCTCTTGCATGCCCAGAGTACGTCTGTCAAGTGGTCACTCCATTTTCCTCCATACTCATGTTTCATCTTCTTAAGGATCTTCAGCATCACCCTATTAGTGGTTTCAGCCTGGCCATTTCTTTGTGGGTAGTACGGTGTAGATCTTCCATGCTTGATGTAATATACCTCAGTTAGGTTCTTCATGTCTTTATTTATGAACGGGGTCCCATTGTCACTGATCAGCCTCTTGGGGATCCCGAACCTTATGATGATGTGTTCTCAGATGAAATTTGCCACGGCTGCTCCAGTGGCTTTTTTCAAAGGGATAGCTTCTACCTATTTTGTAAAGTACTCAGTGGCTGCTAAGATCCATATGTAACCATTGGAAAGGGGGTTTATATGCCCTATGAGATCAAGCCCCTAAGTGTGGAAAGGCCATGATGTTGTCATATCTTGTAGTACGTTTGGGTGAGTGTGGATTGCATCTCCAAGAACTTGGCAGGCATGGCATGTTTTGACCAGTTCCTCGGAGTCCTTTTTCATTGTTGGCCAATAGTACCCCAGCAGTAGCAACTGCTTGTAGAGTCTTCTTTTCCCTGGGTGACTTCCACAGTCGCCGGAATGGACTTCCCTGACTGCTTCTCTAGCTTCCCTTGGCCCTAGGCATCTTAGGGGATCCCCGTTGTACCCTTTTTTGAACAGGATCCCGTTCTGTAAGAAGTACCTGACTACAAGTCTCTTGAGCTGATGGGCTAATGTCCTGTCAGTTGGTAGGATCCCTTGAGCCAAGTACTCCAAAAATGGAGTTCTCCAATCTTCTGTAACAAATACAGCATAGCTTTCTTCCTTGTCTATTGAGAGTAGACATTTTTGGCATTTCTCCTGTATAGTTGCTGCCTCTTTGCTCATATTTGGCTAGTAGTACCCGATGCACTGCATCCTTCTGTATAGACTGATTTTTTCTACAACCCCATGGCCTGGCTATGTAGTTCTTCTAGTCTCAGCTTTCCTTCTTTCTCATTAATGCACTGGGATAGGATCCCTCCGGGCAGCCTCCTGTATAGCTCCCCTTCTATTAGAGTATAGTCCTTCAGCTCTTTGATACTTCCTCTATATCCTGCTTCTTTCATTTTTTCCTTGACCTCACTCCTCCAATCTTGCTGCTCGGGTCCTTCAGGGAACATCCTTTTGAGGATCCTTATGATGGAATGTTCCTGCTTACTTATTCTTACCAGAGTGTCTTTCCCCTTGAACGGCACCTGGGATCCTAGGGTAGCTAATGCATCAGCGAACCTGTTCTCGCTCCTCTGGGCGTACTCCACGCTAAAGGTCTGGAATTCCTGCTCTAGCCTTTGCGCCCAAGTCCTGTAGGCTGCCAAACTCTACTCTTTCAGTGCAAAGTCACCTTTCACCTGGTAGACCACGAGATTGGAGTCTCCTAAAAATCTCATATGCTTTACTCCTATGCTAAGTGCTATGGTTAACCCAGTCAAATATGCCTCGTATTCAGTTGCCCTATTTGAACAGGAAAACCCGAGCTTAAAAGATAAGGGTATGGTGTCCCCATCTTCGCAGCTAAGTACAACTCCTAGTCCATTTGAAGTTGTTGTTGCTGACCCATCAAATCTCATTGTCCACTTCTTTCCCAGGATCTCTGCTACTGCAACTTCCCCTGAGATCTCTTCACTTAGTGAGCACTCTTCCTTTCCTGGAAACTAGGTTAGCAGGTCTACTATGGCTTGACTTTTGACAGCCTTAGGGGTCGTGAGGCCTATGTCATATTGAGAGAGCAGGACCAGCCACTATGCTATCCTTCCTGTCAAGAGGGACTGATGTAGGAGTGCTTTTATGGGGTGTGACTTAGTCACCAAAAGGATCTGGTGAGATGAGAAATATCGCTTCAGCCTTTGGGATGTGTAGATGACTACTAGACAAGCTCTTTCTATCCTGGGGTACCTGGTCTCAGCATCCTTAAGTGTCCTACTCACGTAGTAAATGAGTTGCTCATTCCCATCATCATCCTCTTGCACTAGGAGGGCTCCTATCGCCTAGGAGTTTGATGATAAATATAGCAATAGGGGTCGCCCACGTACTGGTGCTTGGAGGGTGGGAAGATGATTCATGATCTGCTGGATCCTTTGAAAGGCTTCCTGCTGCTTGGTTTCCCAGGTGAACTCAACCCCCTTTTTCAACAGTTTGGATAAACCACTTGTGACTGAAGCCAATCCTGGCACAAACCTTCAAATGTAGGAGACTCTCCCTAGGAAGCTCTTGAGCTCCCTCACTGTTGTAGGTCTCTTCATTGTTGCAATTGCTATGGCTTTTGCTGGATCTACACACACTTCATGGGGTTCATGCACAGTTTGTACTTCATGCACCTTTCAAAAACTTGTTCAAGTATTTGAAGGTGCCCTGCTCTAGTTTTTGATTTTACCACGATATCATCCACATAGTCTTCCATCTCTTTATGCATCATGTCATGGAAGATAGCTGTCATGGTCCGCTGGTATGTAGCCCCTGTATTTTTGAGGCCAAAGGGCGTCACAGTGTAATAAAAATTCCCAATTGGGGTCCTGAATGCCGTCTTCTTTGCATCTTTAACAGCCATGCAGATTTGGCTGTACCCACTATACCCATCCATAAATAAAAACATAGAACTTCCCGTAGCTAAATCCACAAGGAGGTCAATATTAGGCAGAGGGAACTCATCTTTTGGAAAGTCCACACAGTAATGGATTTGGCCATTCTTTTTCTTCACAGGTACTATATTGGAAAGCCACTTGGGGTGCTGGATGGGCTTGATAAAACCAGTTGCTAGTAGCTTCTTGACTTCTTGAGTTATCTGAGCTTCTACATTAGTGTGAAAGACCCTGGCTGGTTGGATTACTGGCTTGACTCCTGGGTCTACATTGAGAGAATGGACCACCAGCCTTGGATCCAGACCAGGCATCTCATCATAGGTCCATGCAAACACATCCATGTATTTCTTGAGCAAGGCCACTAATTGCTCCCTTTCTTGTGCTGTCAACTGACTACTAATGAAAACAGGCTTCTGGGGTCCCAGCTCAGCTCCCAAGTTTATCTCCCTTAATTCTTCCTCAGGTTGAATTTGTGCCTCTTTAACTGGTTCCCTTGGGACTTCTTCTTGAGCCACCATACATTCTAGTGGTCTGGGACCCTCCTACATGATGCATTCAAGCCCTGTGCACCTTCATAAATGATAAATTAACCTTCCTCTGGGTTCTCGTACAACTACACATTCCCGGGATCCTAAGGTGCTGGGTTCCCTCTTTTGCCTTTTTCTCTCCAAGAGGTTTCTTAGGTCATGGGTACCCCCTCCTTCTTCTTCTTCCAAGATAGGTGCTCCTGGGGTCCCTAGTGTGGGGCTCTCATCATCTGGTTCTAACTCATCATAGAACATTGTTTCCACGAAATTTACCTCTCCTTAGCTGAAAGGGTTATGGTTGGTAGGGATCCTTATGGGCCTTCCATTCAATCTCCCTTTAACACACTGATGGTACGTGGATGGAATAAGGCGGTGCTTATGGAGCCATGGGCGTCCTAACAATACGTGGTAGGAAACCTCTAAATTGATCACGTGAAATCTGGTCAGGGCTACTATTGGCCCTACTCTTAAGGCCAGTTGCATATATCCCTCAGTTGATTATGCTGATCCTCCAAATCCTGTTATCTCCATAGAAGCCCCCAGGATCCTCCTACCAATCAGGCCCACGGCTTCCAGGGTACTCAAGGCTATGAGGTTGAGTGATGCCCCTGTGTCTACTAATGCTCTTTTGACTTGGACACTGTTTATGGTGGCCATTAGATAAAGGGGTCTACGATGGTCTGGATGCTCGACCTCCATGTCTTTATCAGTAAAGGTTATTGCATTGGTTGTTTCTAAGTAAGCTCGACTAGCATGGGATTCTGCTGTGAAACATTCCATCCCTGAATCTGCTGCTATACTCATGAGGGACTCTGTGGCCTCCCTTCTTGCTTTTAACCCAAATCCCAACTGGTTGAACAGTGACCTGAACTTAGGGTTCTTCTGGAGAGTCCTGACTGTGCTTAGGTGGAAAGATCCTTCAGATTCTTCTACTTCTGTTGGTTCCTATGGATCACCACAGCCACTACCCCTTTCCCTTTGTGGTTGGGTAAGGGGTTCCATTACACTTCGGGTTCCTTCTGAGTGAGCTCCAGGGTTCCCTCTCTTTGCTTCTTGTGAAAAAGCCTATGGAGGGTCCAGAAATCCTTGGTGGAGTGCTTGACGTAGTTGTGAATCCTGCAAAACAAAGAATTCTTCCTTTCTTCCTCAGTTGGTGGCTTGGACACGGTGAATGGCCTAACAATTCCATCTCCAATCCATTTGTCCAAGACATGGTTCAATTCCTCTGCAGTACATGGGATTACTGGTGGTTCCTCGAACTTTCCCTTCAGGCCTCTTCCTTTTCTCTCCCACCGATGCTGTCATGGCCTGGGGTACTGGCACTCTCTTTGTTCTCATGGTTTGTGCTGTCCTTCTGGTTCTCTATAGCAGGTCAGCAAACTGAGTGATGCATAAATTTTCAAGGTTGAGCCTGTAATCAAAGAGCATGTTGGATATGCAGGTCTCTACAAGCTCTTTTTCCTCGTGGTCTCCATAACAGTCTAGAGAAACATCTTCAAATATTTTGATGAACTAGACAGGATCCTCTCCAGGCCTTTGCCTTACCATCTGAAGGCTTTGGAAGGTGACCTTGTCCTCATCGAGGTAATACTTTGCACAGAACCTCTCCATCATTTCTTCCTAGGTTTTAATGGACCCAGGCCTCAGCGTGGTGTACCAAGTATATGCTTTGCCTACTAAGGATTTAGCAAACTCCCTTAGGCAAAGTTCTTTGTCTCCTGTGTAGGGGCCCATAGTGTGAATAAATCTACTCACGTGTTCCACAACACTCCCATTTCTTCCATCAAAAGGATGGAACTTCGGGGGTTCATATCATTTGGGATATGGCTTGCCAAGGAGTTTTAGTGGGAATGGGGGATCCCGAGAAAATTGATTGGGAATCCTCTAGAGTTTTTCCCTTTCTTGCTCCAAAAGGGCATTAACATCTACCAGCGTTAGGTACTGGGGGTTTCTACCCCCTTCTACTGCTGACCCTCCCTCTAGTTGGGCTCCGTCCTGGTTGACCACAGGGGGGACATTGTCCTTGATTTCCTGTGTCCTGCCCTTTTTGAGAAGGCGAATTTCTTGTTGCAAATCTTTCAACATTTCTGCCATTCAAGCCATAGGGTCTGGCTCTTGTCTTGCACACCTTTGGCCTGACACCACTTCCTGTTCTACCAGAGGCACCTCATTTCTCTGTCTAGAGGCTACTTCATTTTCTCCTACAGGCTCGGAGGCCGCAGGTGGCACATTAGCACCTTTGCTATTCCTTTGCCTTGGAGCCATGCTCTGCGAAGGGACTGCTTCGTCCCTCTCCTTTACCCAGTCCCCAGTGGAGTCACCAAAATGTGAGAGTGCCTTTTTCTTAGCACGCAGGCTCAAGGATCTTGGGCCAAATACTTATTGTTTGGTAGACTGGGCTTGGTTCACCACAGCTAAATGGGCTATTTACAAACCAAGTGGTGCACAGAGTAGGGATCCTACAACACGTATAAACTAGCAGGCAAGAATATATGTATTGAATAGCAAGAAAAAATAGCAAAAGGAAAACAATGTAATAAGGAAAAGCACACAATAACTGTTAGGGATCCTCAAGTCAATATGAAATATTTGATTATTTTCTTAATTATGGATTACAATGTGCTCACTAAGACGTGTTACAAGGTCCAAATAAGCTCAAAAATCACAGACTTAGATGGTTATTCAAGCCTCCAAGGCTTGCAAAGTTTGAATCTCTTTGAATCCGAGTATGTTCTATACTGGTTGTATTGGGATACTGAGGAGTATTTCTCTTTCTTTTACTACTTTTTCTATGGTTTGGCAGAGTTTTCTCAATGATTCTGTTATGATTTACTACTGCTGACCGTCCCCTTCAATGTTGGCCACTGCTCCTTTTATAATGTCACTCTAGGGTCTCGGTGTACCACTGATTCCCCCCCCCCCCCCTTAGCTCCCTAGGTACCAGAGCCCCTGTTGTTCTAGCCCTTCTGACGACTGATTCTTTCCTTGTTTCTCATAGTTCCCTTCTTTTGGTGTTGTTTCCCTAAAAGCCTCTTGCTGACCTTCCATTCTGGGGTGTCTTGGGAGAGCTGACCTTCAATCTCTCTTCCTCCAATGCTTCCATACCTTTACCTTTTCAGACTTAACTTTTTGCCTACCTTTCCTTTTTGTCATTTTTTCCAAGTGAGCCGAATCCTTCCCTGCCAAGTCGAAGGTTTTCCCAGCTACTTCCCCTTGTGGTTCTTCTTTCTGGGTTACCCAAAGTACCAGCCTTTTGCTCGTGAGTTGTTGCTCTCCAAGCCCTCTGGTTCTTTGCTGCATCACTATGTGCTTGAGAAGGACATATCTGTCCTTTGTTTCTTGTGCTTTTTGGTTCCCCTCTTAAGTTGTCTCAATTTTGCTTTGGCTGCACTGCACGTCCCAGGGACCTCGGGCCCAGTTCTTTCTACTAGACTCTCTTTGGTCCTCTGATCTTGGCAGGCTGGGCCCTTTTCTTTCTTCCCTCTATTTCATGGGCTCTTAAAACCTGCCCCTTCATGGATTTTGGCCTTCAAATCTTTTGGGCCTACCATCCTTTTCTTTTGTGAGCTCAACCCCTTTTTAATTTTACTTTCCATGGGGTTGGCCCAATGTGCCATTTCTTTGGGCCTTGTGTCATGATTTTTTTAGACCTCAACACAAACAAACAATGAAGAAATGATTTTTTTTTTTAGGTTCCTAATGACTAGTAATAGCCTTGACAACATTTTAGAGTGTTTGCCTCAACATAAGTGACCTTTCAAATGTTCTTATTAGCAACTCTTCATGGTTTAAATAAACAATAATATCAATATTATATATATATATATATATATATATATATATATATATATATATATTGCAAAATATGTAAAAAAATTCATAAGATTCTCTAAGTTTGATACTTAATAGAATTCTAGAATAGTTATATCGTGGCAAAAATTTTCCTACAAGCTAAATCTCATTCAAGTGGAATAAATATCATCTTAGAAATATGATTATTTTACGCCTTTAAAATATCAATTAAATGTTATTTATTTGACTTTCTATTTTATATACATTTTTATGTTTTAAAACTGTTTTTTTTTTAGATGTAAAATTTTTAATTAAGTTTTTGTATCACGGTTTTATTTATTTCTCTTTCACAAGTTATTAGAAAATTTTTTGTCAATAATTAATTAATCAGCACTTTTTTTTTTCACTGAATAAACATCTTTATTTCACAAAAGGAAGCCACAACTGGTACAACAAGGAGCTCTTCAAAGCTTGAGCCACTAACAAGGATGGATCAGAGATGGAGACAGGCCCTGAGTGGTTACAAAAAGCAGCCCAAAGGGCTAACAAATGAGTTAAGGAATTACCCTCTCTTTTCACAAAAGAAAAAGAAACATCATCAAACAGATTACACAGAGCTAAAATATTCTGCAATATTACATCAATAGTCCATTCAAAGGATGACTTTTTGTCTTTAAGAGGAACAATAACATTCCAAGCATCACCTTCTATTATCACTATTTTGAGCCCAACTTCAATTGCTTGATTTACTGCTGCGTAGGCCACTTTAGCTTCCCCCCACAGGGGGCTTCCCGTGTCCAAAATGTCAGTCCAAGCCAAAACAACTCTGCCATGATTGTCTCTGCCCACCATTGCAACTGATGTTTTATTCTCTCTTATGACAGCATCAAAATTTAATTTCACCCAACCAGCTGGAGGAGGGGTCCAACTAGAATTGAATGAGTCTAGTTTTTATTCTCTCTCATTCAATTCTAGTTTTTCCCCACGATCTTCTTCCCAAGCTGCTTTTTGTTCATTGAAAGAGCTCTGAATTTTCCTATCTTCGCCCAATCTCGCCTTATTCCTCTACATCCAAATCCTGTCACACACAATTGAGGCATATAATTGGAAATGATGGGATTCCTCTTCCCTTATTCCCAATTTCACTTTGGGGTCAATGATGCATTTTACCCACTCTATAATATCAATATGTGATAAATTCGACATATTTAAAGGCCATGGAGCCATAAGCCATACCTGAGAGGTCCACAAACATTGGAGGAAAATATGTTCAATTGTCTCAACCGCATTCTTGCATAAGAAGCACTCAGTGGATGGGATATGTGTTGGAAAATCTAGTTTTGTATCTCATACAAAACACACAGCGGAAGCAACAAACACGGATCTACTTCATTCATGAAAGATAACATGTAACCTTGAATTATAGAACAAAGAATGGAAAGTGTACCTTGGTGCGGTGAAATTCAAAACCAAAACTTGAGAATTACTTGGGAACACTTTTAATCTTCACTCCAATTCCACTTGATGCCCAAGAAGCATGGTCTCTCAATCAGTTTCCAAGGAGAGAATAAAAGAATGTCCAACATTCACATACAACATTTCATTCCTTATATGATCTTAATAAAAACCACTTATAAAATTCTGTATGTTTCTCTCCGTATATATAACTGATTATCTAATTGGGCTAGCCTTTTGGGCCATTCCAATTGGGCTCTAGTATGTGGCTTGGAGTGGGACCAAAAGGGAACAAATAAGACTCTAGCTCCAATGGGCCTTGGGCTTTTCTGTCAACTCTTGACAAGTCCAAAATTACCATTAATTATATTCAATACCACTATAAGAATATAATTGCACTCTAGGCCTTATTAATAACTTATATCCCAAAACTTTATTATACACGCAACCCCTTCATTAAAATATTCGTAGTAATACAAAGTCATGAAATAAACTGCCACTTTGAAGATTACTACATCTTAATCCTTGAGTACCCGGTTTAATCCTTTATGTTATTCATCATATATTTATGAAATCCAATTTCATAAATATATACTTTAGTAACTCCTTACTAAAGTGGTTGGGCCCAACACTCTGAATAACCAAACCCATTAAACTTATCTCAAGGGAATATTTTATATCTCCGTTAAGAGATTATGAATTCCATCTTGAGAATATATGTTCCATCAACACTAAATGCGGCTGCCCAACATACAGAGGTTTTGATCGTGATTTATAGATCTCACTCCTGATATATCAAAGCAACCTACACCTCATGATCAGGTCCATTATTCTCTCAGGATTTAGAGTTGATATAAATAGAAGTCGTGAGATTTATTATTCATTTGACAGTCGTTAGGAGAATAATAAATCTCACAGCGGTCCAGTTCAATATATTTTAACTCTTAAAACATATCAACATATCAACTAGAAGTCTCCACTTCCATGATCAAGACAAATCATCTTAGTTGATATGTTATAGTCTTTGTAGATGAAATGCCCAATTTTCATCACCGACTATGAACTAAAATTCTGAGTTTACAAAAAACTTGTGATTTATATCTTCTGTGACTTTTCACATAAATCACATACTATGCATCTCATGGACTAAGATAATGTCCCATTAGTTCATTAATAAATAGTCTCATATAATTAAACAATTTAATTATTTATGACATGCCAATAAATTAGATCTTAGGGCATAAACCCCAACAATATGAAATCTTTTTTCGAACTCCTCACCTACAGGGAGCATCCTCCAAGCAATCTTCCATAGGAGATTCTTGAATCTGGCATGGACCTTAAGTTTCCATAGACCTTTCCATTCTTTAATACTAAGAGGATTTAGGCCAGTTAACTAGGGTTGGATGATTGATATATAACTGATTGAGAAAGAGCCTGATTTTGATATACACCAAAAAATCTAGTCGTTTTGTTGGGGACGTGGAAGATTGATCTTAAGGATTTTCATCGTTGTCTCCGTATCAAATAAATTGAATAGCTTACCACGATCCCATTGGCTTGAGTCATGGTCAATGAGACTAGCCACATAAACATCATTGCTACTTATGTCATTGGGGCTATTGGGAATAAATCCTAGGATTTCAAGAACCCATGGGTCTTCCCATATACATGTACCCCAGCCATTCCCAATCTTATGGCAAAGCCCATTGCTAAAAACATATTTGCATTTGAATATACTCATAGTTGCCCAAGAAGTAGATTTTGGGCACTGCATCTTCATAAAATTTCTATGCTTTACATATTTCTTATGAAAGAGTTGAACCCATTTTTTCCCAGAATTACTTGCCACCTCCCAAGATAATTTAGCTACTAAACCTTTATTCAAATCCTCTGTTTTCCTGATACCAATACCACCAGCCCAATTAGGGAGGCATATTGAGTCCCAACTTCTTAAAAACAACCCATGTTTCTTTTCATCTATTCCCCACTAGAAATTTCTATTGATACTGTCAATAGAATACAGATAGACTTTGGCAAAAGAAGGGAAGACATGTGATAAGAAGGAATGGATGAAGATATTGACCTGATAAAAGCCTTTCTCGCTACTTGAGATAACACTTTCATTTTCCATCCTTGAAGACGGCTATTAACTTTATCAAATACCTCCTGAAGCGCCATCCTTTTCTCCCTGCCCGAGACTAGAGGAAGCCCAAGATATTTTTCCCTCCTGTTTGAAGCATTTATCCCTAACATATTTGCCAGTCGACTTTTGAGCAAAGGTGAAACATTTTTGCTGAACATGATAACAGAATTTGACAAGTTTATCTTTTGGCCTGACCATGCTGAGAATGAATTAATACACTCCATGATGCCATCTGCGTCAATCTCCCTTGCATGGGCAAATATAAATAAATCATCAGCAAATTATAAATGAGTAATAATAATTAATTAATTAATTAATCAGCACATTCATAATAAGTTTTGTAAGGTTGAATTTAATCAACCATGTGTTGGCTTTATTCCGTGACAAATTTGCTTGTAATACAACACTTAGAAACCTTGTATTTAGATGGGAATCATGTAAGGGTAGTGTGTGAGAGAGTGTGAAGAAATGCTTAAGACTGTGCAGTGAAGCAGGGACTCACGGCTGGATCTCGCGGGAGGCTCGTGGCTTGCAAGCCGCCAAAAGTTGCACACGCGCAGAGCATGCAGGGGAGCTGAACAGTCATGCCAGCTGGAGCACTACAGGACAAAAATCCAGACTGGCCATTCAGTTAGCTCGCGGCTTGAACTCGCGACTCAGTCAAGTCGTGAGGTCAAGTCGCCAGCCAACCCTGTTTTGGAAAAACTGACTCTTCGCATTCCATTCTCACACCAATATAAATACCCCTCATTCCCACAAAATATGTGTGGCGATTCAGAAAGAAAAACCCTAAGAGAGGTTTCTTCAAAACACCCACCCAATTAGAGAGAGCTACTCATTCTTAGAGAGAAATCTTTGTAGTCTCTTCTCATTCCCTCTCTCATTGTCATACCTATTGAGAGGAGATTTCTATCCAAACACTACCCACACCCATTTAGAGTGTTGAGTATTTTTGGAGCTTTGGGAAGCATTGGAAGATGCCAAGGATGGCGGATGCTATGGATTATAGCGGAATTCGGTAAGTTAGAAAAGAAAAAGGTTCGGCGCAACCTCGTTGGAGCAAGAAGCTTGGAGGGCTTAGGTACATCGGGTAGATTAGGCTTGGAGGGTCTATTGCTGTTCATGTATCCCAACTATATTTTCTAGTGGATTATTGACCGCTTGGAGGGCGGCAGAGAGGTTTTACGCCGAGGGCTTCGGTTTCCTCTTCGATAACACATCGTGTGTTGTCCTTGTGTTTGCATCTCTCTTCCCTTTATCTTTGCCATTTAATTTCTACTGTGGATGTGATATTATTTGGTTTAGATTGTTTATCAATTCTGTATTAAGCTTATGTTCATATTCCGCACATAAATTGTTTGATATTAAGCTTGAATTGGTAATTTGTAAATTGGGGGTCTAAACGTTCAAGGGTGTTTTTACACTAATTGAACTTTCAAGTTCATTCAAACTAATTTCAAGTTCAACTATATACCCAGTTCAATGTTCTTTGATTAAGCAATCCACCTTCAATTAATCCAGGTTTCATCACGAAGACCACACACAATACAGCTTCTTCTCTAAGCCACAAGGGATTCATAACGTGGCCGAGGGAATGTGCAGACTAGCGGTGTGAAGGGCTTGTATATAGTAAGTTAGGCAACGTTTGAAAGAATAATGGAAACTAGCATCTCGAGTTTTAAAAACTCGAGATCTACATTAAAACTTGAGTCTTAAAGACTCTCTTTGTGCTCTCTTTCTGCTGGCTGAGTTGGACAAAAATGCCACCTAGATCTCGAGTCTTAAAGACTCGATTTGTACAAAATAAAAATCGAGTTCTTAAGACTCGATTTTTTATGCCAAAAACGTAATATCAGCTCCTTCATCTTGATTTAAAATTTGCATAGAACTCGAGTCTTATAGACTCAAGTTCCACTGGGCAAAGTCAGAAATATTATAAAGTTGTCTCCAACAACTTATACACTTACAATATTGGTTGTGTCTATGTCAGTTTATTTACTTCTGAATCTTATTTGCAAGGCAGATTGCTGGGACATTCAATCCATTTGTTAGTTATAATTTATATGCATTCTGTTAATGCCATGGTTCTATGTTTTAGCTTTCAGTTGGATTCTAGGTAGATTTAAATGTGGAACTAATTTGATAAATCTAGAGGGTTATTGTGTGAACTGAGTTTGTGAAACGGAAGTTTTAGTTATAATTTAATAATCTATGTGTTGCATCAGTGCATTACTGCATTAAAATAATTATACAGCCAAAAGAATGATTAAGATTAAAATAATTTTACTAAGTAATTCTGGTTGAAATTTGTTTACGTTGTTGATGCTCCAGATATATTGACAATTATTGAAAAAATCCCATATCTGTCAGAGTTTTTGAACTCCTTGTAGGTGAATTTACCTTTTAATGAAAATCTGTCTTATTGAAAGGTGAATTTACCTTTCAATAAGAAGTAGTAAATTCACCTTTTAATGAAAATCTGTCTTATTGAAAGGTGAATTTACTACTTCAGGATTTATTCTGGATTCGGGATTTATTTTCATTAAAAGGTGAATTTACTACTTCTTATTGAAATGTTATTTCTTCGTTCATTCTTTATTCTTTCTTTAATTTCCCTTTATTATTTTTTACACTTTTTTTAATCTTAATTTTGTTAATAGTGATCTTACGGTGGGAATAATTTTTCGCAGTGGCGGAGTCAGAAATTTTGAGTTGGGGGGCCGAACCATTGTCAAGACATAACCAAAGTGTGTCTCGAACAAAGAAAGGCTTAATTGCTTCAATAGAAACATCACACAGTTGGTATTGCTACCATGAATACACAGTAGTTGCTACATTTGATTGGTACAATATATATCAGCAGGAGCCTCTTCAACAAGATTGTCACCTTCTTTAGGCTTTTTCTTTTCTTTTGAAGTATCAATATCAAAAAGCCTTGGACTAATCTTCCTTGACAGGATTTGGGCACGAACATAATCCTGGCGGTCTAAGCACAAACGTACCTGCAAATTGTTTTTTGAATCAAGTTACATGTAGTTAGCATCAGTTTTATAACAATTGACATAACATTCAATAACTTAAGTAATTAAACATATTTGTTGTTTTAAGACAACAAATGTCCAATAAATTTTCATCTTACTAATTTATTGTTCAAATGAATCCACAATTCTTTGCCCCACCAAAGTTTTGTTGTCATTCGTCGGAGTAAAACCAAGCAACTCCCTGCACAATTGGCTCCAATTGCCATCCACCACAACAGTCGGCCTAACCAAGACCTCATCGTCCATAGGAAGTCCGAAAATGACCTCCACATCTTGTAGGGTGATTGACATCTCACCATGTGGAAGATGGAACGTATGAGTCTCCGACCGCCATCACTCAACTAGGGCCGATATTAGGCAATGATCTATCTCTCTGGAAGGGGCCCTAAACAATCCTTCCAACCTTAGCAACTTGATAATGTCAATCACCCGATTATCTCGCATTTGAATGTTTGCCATCACCTTAGTGCGACCACGGCATGTAAGTGGGCCCGGGTCTTGCAAAATCAATAAAAATTATAGCGGTTGTTAGAACTTGATATACAACTTTGAAAGAACTTGCTAACTAAAAGTCAAAGACAACGTAAAAATTAAAGCGGTTATTAGAACTAGATATTTCACCTCGCCATTCCAAATGTCCTCTGATCGATGATATTGTTGTCGCGTCAACAATGAAGCATCAAGCGAACCAGGGCGCACGATGTCTGGCTCCTCCTCAATCCGAGGCTCCATACTGCAAAGAGTGCTACTGTGAGATCAGTAACAGAAAATTTGAAGTGAAAAGAAAGAGTTACAGAAACAATCAACATTTCATTCGCATCCCTACAGAAAGAATTATCTGCAGGTGAGTCATAAGTTTTTCCACAGATTTTTGTAGATTTGGTTACGTTCAAAATAATACTTCCTATTTTATCTGGGACAAGACAGCAATTCAATAAAATTGCAAATTTCTAAAAGGGACTCTATATAATCTACAACAGAATGCATATTGCCAGTGCCAAGTATATGAGACCACTCAAACAATGATCTCAAATGCAAGGATTTCAGCTCAATAACTGAGACCGCCACTCCATTAAATGGGCAATTGTTTATCCCCTCCCATATTACCCATATTCCAAACAAAAAGAGCTTCCATGTTGACCAAACCAATTCCTCCATCCAAAAAGTAAATCCCCAACTCTCTTTATTAATCAAAGTATTTCTACCGTATCATATCCCAAGTTTTCAAAATTTAATGTATTGCCACGTCCATATTGTATCATATGTATACTTTGAATCTGCATCAATGCTTCCTAGTCTAAAAGTAAAAGGCATATTCATGAATATGGACAATAACTATATTCCTTATACTTAAACAAGTATGCATGGATGTTTATTTATGTACACATACTAGTGTACATATACAGATGCATTTTGACATAGAAGCCACATAACCTCCTTGTCATATAATAATATATGACATATCCATTGCACAAGTGCAATATGACCCCATCAGCATTTCTTGGAATTAATATAGATTTGTCAATAATGTCTTGAGTACACTATATATACCACCAAAGTAATACATTTTTTTTTTTTTTTTTTTTTGGCAAATGAATTTAACATGCAACTGCCAATGAATGACCGGCTTCAATAAGCTTTAGTCAACCCACAGAATTAGTATGATAAATATCATGCATTCATGCAAATCAACAGTCACATGCAAAATAAGTCTTGAGCAACAAACACCAACTTCTTCAGAAAGAAGAATCTTACTAGTAGGTTTTGTGGCTTGATGTCACGATGACAAATACCAATACAATTATGTATGTAGGCAAGCGTTCTGCAGATCTGCACCCAGAAAACAACAACAATGAGAAACAGAATTCTAGCTGATAGCAGATAAGGGATTTTTTTTATATCAGTAAGTAACACATGCCCACATGAGTTTTCAACCCACAACCCCATCCTCCACCCCATTCTTACATGGAGAGAAAATGCCATGAGTTGGGGCTCATTAGTATTAGTTTTTCCAACAAAAAGATTAATGTACATTTGAGTTTTTTTCTTAAAGACATAAAGCAAGAGGACATGCATTATATGTTTCCTCTGTACATGGCTACAACAATGCAATAGCTTCCGCAGGAACATATAATGGGAACATAGTATGGCTTTCACGTTTTACAAAACATCAGCATGCTTTGAGCATAGAAATCACAAAATTTGAAAAAGCAAATGTGGAATTATTTTTGAAATGCAAAAATCATATAAATTTGTAATATGTAAACACCATTCTTTAATCTTATCAAATGAAATGCTTACAAGTCACTTGATTATAAAATTGGAAAGTAAGGAGACCCAAAAAAACCCCCAAGGCATAGCTAGCCTAATACATTGGAAGAAACTACGCACTCTTTTTCACAAGTATTTTAAGGGATCCTTTTGAAACACTAGGACCATTAGAATAAATAAAAATTGGAGAAAAAGGAGAGACTTATTTATAGACAATACAACTTGGAGATAAGTTTTGGAGTGAGAGTGTTTGAACTTTGAGAGAGTGTTTGAGAGACTGAGAGGGCTAAAATGGCCAAATGGCCATAAAATCCTAACTATATAGTTAGTAGTTCTAGTTACCAAACTATATTATTTACTAGCATCTCGAGTCTAAAAGACTCGATTTTGGCCTATAAATCGAGTATCAAAGACTCGATTTCCATACTCTAATTACATTCGATGTGGCATACTTTTCCACGTGGACCACATGGAAATCGAGTCTCTAAATAAGAACAAATCAGAGGAAACACCAGAACATCAGAGAAAAACCCAGAGGAAAAAAAAAAAAAAACAGAAACAGAAAGAGAGAGAAGATCGAGATCGGCGACCCAGGCTCACGCGAGCCCCAGGCCGTGCGCGACGCAGGCCGGCGCGAGCCCCAGGCCGCCCGCGACGCAGGCCGGCGCGAGCCCCAGGCCGCGCGAGCCCCAGGCCGCGCTGGTGAGGTTCTCTCCCTCTGAGCTCTTTCTCTCCCTCTGATCTAAGTATCTAGGATTGGGATGGATGTGTTTGGAGTTTCTTAAATTTGTTTTGGCGTATTTCGGCTTGTACATTAGACTTAAAATTTTTTTAAAAAAATTTGGCTTAGAAATCGAGTCTTAGAGACTCGATTTCCAAGTACGCACCACGTGAAAAAAAATGCCACATCAGATGTGATCAACCCATGAAAATCGAGTCTCAAAGACTCGATTTATAGGCCCTAAATCGAGTCTCTTAGACTTGAGATGCTAGTAAAAAATATAGTTTGGTAAGTAGAACTACTAACTATATAGTTAGGATTTATGGTCATTTGGCCATTTTGGCCGACTGAGAGAGAGTGTATGAGTAGGCGTTTGAAATTGTAGTGTATATTGTGCATATTTCGAGTCTTATAAACTCGATTTCTACATAGCTAAATTTGTCCACCTGAAAAATACCGAACAAAACGAGTTTTAAAAGCACGAGTTTTAATTGGATTTCGAGTTTTAAAAACTCGAGATGCTAGACTAACGATATTGTTAGGTATCCTTTGTTATTTGGCAAGGGTGTTCTAACGTGGCCTATAGACACATAGCTGACACTAGTACACAAAATAACAAAAACCAAGAAATGCACAAAACACAAAGAAAAGAAATAAAGAGGGGAGAGAAGAGACGGACAAAAACAGAGAAAAAAGACCACACACAATACAGCTTCTTCTCTAAGCCACAAGGGATTCATAACGTGGCCTATAGACACATAGCTAACACTAGTACACAAACTAACAAAAACCAAGAAACGCACAAAACACAAAGAAAAGAAATAAAGAGGGGAGAGAAAGAGACGGACAAAAACAGAGAAAAAGAAGAACTGTTAAAAGCTGAGCCTAATCCAAATAAGTAATAAATGTAAATATCTGTCCTTAAATAAAATAAAGTAAAATACCCAAAAGCTGAGCCTTTTTATTTTTTATTTTAAAACTTGAACCATTCAAATTTGAAGATATTTTTAAGATCTACAATTTTTTTTGTCATAAATTGAGTGATTAACTATCACTTATATATAGATTTATCTTTTTTTTTCACCGATCGCATTTTATTACGTTACAATTATAATAAAAAAATGTGAAAAATTTTGTAGTCGTATACTTTTTCAAACATGAAAGCTTGAAATCACCTGGCCTACAGAGTACATACACATAATTAATAGTACACAAAATAACAAAAACCAAGAAACACACAAAACAAAACAAAAAAATAATAAATAAAGAGCAAAAGAGACAAACAAAACTAGAGAAAGAAAAGAGTGTAACTTGTAAAATATTTTTTGAGTATAAAATATTTTATTACGTGAAAATATTTTTAGGAAAAGAAAATATTTTCAAGTGTTTGACTGCTTTATGAAAATGCTATTTTCTACTAGTTTCTCACATTTTCTCAGCCATTTTCTCAGCTTCCAAACAAATTTTATAGTAGAAAATTTCAGTATATACAGTTAACAAAACAAAAATCCATTAGCTCCATTCATTCACAAGCTGAACTCAGTCAAATTGAGAGAGAGGGAGGAAGAAAGAGTGAGAGATTGAGGGAAAGAGAGATAGATCGGGAAAGAGATGGAGATCGGGTCAACAAGATTGGTCTTCAGCGGCGGCGACGATCTTCCGCAGCGGCAACGAGATTGGTTTTGGGTGGATCGGGTATTGTAAAGGGTGGGTTTGAGAGAAGTGTTTCGCCGGTGGCGTGGGAGCGACGGATCGGAGATGTTGGAGGTGAGATGGGCTTCGTCAGCATGAGGGAGAGTTTTTCCTTGGTGGATCGGGTACATACTATAACGACCCAAAGAAAAGCGCTAGCCACATCTGCGCTATACCTCAAAAGGACTAGTCACAATTGAGGCTCCTTGTAGTTGTTAATAAAGCCCAGATCTACCCAGTAAATACCCGATGTAGGACTTATCACACACCCACACACATCACACAATCAATCAAATTATGGCATTACAATCACCCCCACTTAAATCCCTAACGTCCTCGTTAGGGCCCACTTTGTGAGTAGTGTCTCCGAGCTCACACGGGGTTACCAGGCCGGCTCTGATACCATATGTAACGACCCAAGGAAAAGCGCTAGCCACATCTGCGCTATACCTCAAAAGGACTAGTCACAATTGAGGCTTCTTGTAGTTGTTAATAAAGCCCAGATCTACCCAGTAAATACCCGATGTGGGACTCATCACACACCCACACACATCACACAATCAATCAAATTAGGGCATCACACATACAGAGCTCGAAGTGGGCGGAGGTGAGGTTGAGTGAGAGAAGAGAAGAAAAGGGAGAAAACCCACCGGCATGGAAGGGAAAACGGCGGCGCTGCTCGTCGGAGTGTGGGTGGACCTCGGACCGGCATTGGCGTGTGGGGTGGAGCTTTGTCTCCCTCTCGTTGGTGCGTGGGGTGGAGCTGAAGAGCTTGGTGAGTCGAACCGTGTGGAGTGAAGAATTTCGGAAATGCTTTGAAGGTAAAATAACTCCTGCAATTGTTTTACGGGTCTGAGGGCTTTATTTTACGGTTAATTCAAATGTTTTCTGTTTGACCAAATTTTCCATGCGCAACCGAACACACGGGAGGGTGTAAATATTTTCCCAAATCCATTTTCAGCCGAAACAAACGCAGCCTTAGAGATTGGCGACCTGGGAGTCATGGTGGCAATTTCTAGTGACATGGTGACCATTTCTGGCTTCTATCTTCTTCTTCTTCTTCTTCTTTTTTTTCTTTTTTTTTTTTTTTTTTTCTTTTAAATTTTTATTTTTGTATTGGACGATTTTTGTTTTTTGATCAAAATGACTGATATCACCCGATACGTCCAGTATTAACTAGTATGTAGAGTGGTATTGATGATGCAAAAAATCAACAGTTGAGCTTCTCGTCGTAGCGGATGGACAATGCTATGAGTGGGGTTGTCTCTGTAGGTGATAATCCTACAAAACAGACTGAGGGGAAGAGTAACACGCTGGTGTGGCGTCAGCCAAACCGCCTCCGATGCTTAAGTCAATAAGGGAGAAAGATTCTAGAGAAAAAATGAGTTAAGGGTGATTTCGTAGAGTATTTGTGTGTACCTTTAGCTTTTGTTATCTTCTCTTTTATAGTTGTACGCTTCATTAATGGGCAATAATGTGCTGCATTTATGCTCAACGACTAGTGCGTTACAAAATCTTTGTCTGGAGGCCACAGCTCATTCTATGACCATTGGTCTGTCAGTTACGTTTTGTCATCAATGATCATAATAAATGCATAACATCTTCTATGAGTGAATGATGATCTTCGTATACTGACGACTATAAATTTCTGGTTCATCAACTGCCCCCTTATTTGTTATCCTGTCTTTTAGACGAGATAAGAACAAATTGGTTTGATGCTTCGTATTCCATGTGCTGGGCATTTATGATGATTTGATGTCTGGGTGGTTGGGCGCCACGTGTACGGCTAGGATGTGCTCGACGTGCGAACATGTCTTGGTTTTCCCACGTGATTTTTGGCCACTTGTTTTGTGTTTTTCCCTCCTCTTCTGTATTTTTCCTTATTCAGTTCTTTGTTCTAGGGTTTGTTTCTCCTCCGAGCTTCCTTTCTCTCTTCTGCGTTTCCTGATAAGTCCTTCATGCTTCTTCTTTTTTTATGATTCTTCCATGGTAGATTATTCTACTGTTAGAGCGGATTGTCCTTCCATAGCTTTCTTTTTTGCTTATTTAGGTAGTTTACTTGAGTCCGTAAAGGGGGAGCGTCTTGAGAGGATCAGTTCCTTCGTAGGGAAGGACTACCCGTATACTTCTGTCCTTTCTTCCTTATTTCCTTTAGTTTCCCGTTCTCCTGAGGTAGCTAGGTTGTTGAGGATGTCCAAGGTAAGGAGAAGGGGTTATCCTCGTCTAATCATCGTGTGGTCTCGGAGGCCACTTCTATTTCTACCCCTTATAAGGCTCGGAACATCTCGTGTTCTCTCTCCAAAAAGGATGAGAAGCGGATCAGGGATACAATTCAGTTCCCTGGCTCTGTAAAAATTAGGATCCCGAGTGACGAAGAAAGAGCTTGTCACTTGTATGCTGATGAGGTTTGTTTCTATGAGGCCAATTTTACCAGTAGCCTTCGTTTCCCTGTTCATCCCTTTGTTAGGGAAATTTTTTCCTATTTGCATCTTGCTCCGGCGCAATTGGTGCCTAACTCTTGGCGGATCCTTGTTTCTTGCATGGTGTTATGGATGTCTGCTAAAGAGGGTGATGTCATTAAAAGGGATGAATTCCTCCATTTTTATCGTCTGAGGAAGTCTAAGGACCTTGGCTATTATGAGTTTAAGCCGTGGGATAGGGCTTCTAGGTTAATCCTTGATTACCCCTTGTCTCTCCTAAACTGGAAGTCGAATTTCTTTTTTATATCTTATCTGGAAGTGGTTGGGAGTTCGTCCCTGGTGAGGACTTGGACAAAGCTCCCAAGTTTTTTCGTAGTTGGGGAGTTCCTGTGTCTGGTGCGTCTTCCTCTTCTTTTTAGCTGTTTTTCCCTTTTTCTAGGAGTGACGGTGATAGGTGACTTACTTGTATTCTTGTTTTACAGTTGCTCAGCATCCTCGTCTGAAGAAGAGGTACCAGCTTTGTGTTGAAAGAGTAAGGGAATATTTGGAGACCTTCAAGGATTTTGACGAGCTCATCTCTCCTCAATCTTTATTTCTTCATTTCTTGGGCCTGGAACCATCTACAAAGGTTCAGAAATATTTTGGAAGTTGTGAAAAAGAGTAAGTGCTTCTTTTCCTTTTGTCTTCTTCTTATTTATTTATTTTATTTTTTTTACCTTTTCTTCATCCTTTTAGGAATGATGACTAGGTTTAGTAAGCTGAAATTAGTTGAAATTCAAGAGAAGAAGGCCAAGGGCGGAACCGTCAGTGGCCTTTTGTCCAAGAAAAAGGCTAGTGATGTTGTTAAGAAAGATCCCACGAAAACGCCTCCTCCTGCCAAGCGCCCTGCCTCTCCCACTTCATCATTAGATATGATTGCCTTTGGTGGAGAGGAGATTAGGAAGAAGAAGAAATCTGGTGGTAAATCTTTCCTTCCTACCTTCTGGGACGATGCTGATGCGGCAGCTTTGAAGGCCCACTAGGCACTTTCTGTGGACAATCTGAGTCCTCTGATGGCGAAGTCATCTAGTGAGGTGATGTCGTCTCACGTTTAGAAGCTTGTGTAGGTAAACGTTGTAGGCCGTCTTTACTTTTCCTTTTCCTTTGCTTTATTTCTGCTAAGGGAGATTCTTTGTAGGCTTTGGGGGAGTCTTTGTTTGTCTCTGGGAAGTTCTTGGACTTGGAAAAGAAGGTGGCTACGTCCGAGCCTTTGATCAAGTCTTTATCCGCTGAGAATGAGACGTTCAAGAATAAGGTTGCCATCCTTGCTGCTGAAGTTGAGAATGACAAGGAGCGTGTGGCAACCTTGGAGAAAAGCCTGTGTGAGAGTGCCTTTTTCTTTAGCACACAGGCCCAAGGATCCTGGGCCAAATAGTTGTAGTTTGGTGGACTAGGCTTGGTTCACCGCAGCTAAAGGGGCTGTTTAAGAACCAAGTGGTGCACAAGGCAAGCTTCCTACAATACACAGAAACTAGCAAACGAGAATATTTGTATTGAATAACAATAAAAATAGTAAGAGGAATGCAAAGTAATTAGGAAATACACAAAACAATTGTTAGGGATCCTCAAATTAATAAGAAATACTTCATTAGTTTTTTCTTAATTATGATTACAATGTGCTCACTAAGACGTGATACAAGGTTCAAATAAGCTCAAAAATTATAGACTTTAATGGCTATCCAAGCCTCTAAGACTTGCAAAGTTTGAATCCTTTTGAATCCAAGTATGTGCTATAGTGGCTGTTTCTGGGATACCGGGAGATATTTCACTACTTTCTTTGAGTTTTTGATAGAGTTTTCTCAACGATTCTGTTGTGATTTTCTATTACCGAATCCCTCTTTCAATGTTGGCTGCCTTCCCCTTTTATAGTGTCATTTTAGGGTTCAAAATACCATTGATTCCCCCTCTTTGGCTCCCTGGGTACCAGAGCCTCTGTTATGCCAGCCATTTCTGACAGCTGATTCTTTCTCTGTTTCTCATAGTTTTCTTCTTTTAGTTCTATTTTCCTAAAAGCCACTTGCTGACCTTCCATTCCGGGGTGTCCTTGGAGAGCTAACCTTCACCCTCTCTTCTTTCAAGACTTTTTACTTTTCAGACTCAGCTTTTGGTTGTCTTTCCTGGCTGTCATTTTTCCCAAGTGAGCGGAATCCATTTCTGTTGGGTTGAAGGTTTTCCCAGCCACTTCCCTTTATAGTTCTTCATTCTGGATTTCCTGATGTACCAGCTTTTTGTTCATGAATTGTCACTCTCCAAGCTTTCTGGTTCTTTGTTGTACCACTAGGTACTTGAGAAGGACATATCTGTTCTTCGTTTCTTGTATTTCGTGGTACCCCTCTTGAGCTGTCTCAATCCCACGTTAGCTGTGTTGCACGTCCCGAGGATCCCGAGCCTCTGGCAGCCTCTAGGTATCCCGGTCCAGTTCTTTCACTGGATTTTGCTGGATTTTTTAATGGCCTTTTTCGCTGGAAATCTGTACATAAATAGGGCCTTAATGTTGATTCTTCTTGCTGCTTGAATTGGGCCTTCTTTACTTTTCATGAAATGGGCTTTCTTGTGAAATTTTGAACCTCACAGCCTGTAAGTGGAGAAGGACTTTTGTAAGCAGAAGGACAAGCAGATTGGTGGCCTGGAGCTAAAGCTAAAGAATGTTGGGGCCACGGCGGTACAGGATTTTAAAGACTCTGACAAGTACTCCGATGAATTATGCAAGTACTATGTGGAGGGCTTTGATTTCCTTGTGAAGTGGATGGCAAAGCATTACCTTGGCTTGGACCTTTCTGGCTTGGCTATTGACA
This sequence comes from Quercus tomentella, assembly GCA_028535165.1. Classification (NCBI taxonomy): domain Eukaryota; kingdom Viridiplantae; phylum Streptophyta; class Magnoliopsida; order Fagales; family Fagaceae; genus Quercus; species Quercus tomentella. Next base: position 54,791,109 of record JAPQVY010000089.1, on the reverse strand, counting down.
ATGTTGAAAAAAAGCTTATGTCTGATCGTCCTACTGAGGCTACAGCGGAGAATGTGATGGAGGAAACCATAGATGTTGCTAAAGGAATGAAGGAGGCCACTGTTATAACCCTTGCAGACCCTGTCCCTGATGAGCAGTAATCTTTTATTTTTTTCTATCTTTTTTTTTATTTTTTATTTTTATTTCCTTGCAAGGCAAGAACAATATTTCTCTTTGGGCCCATTGTTTTGGGCAACTAAACAGTTCTTTTGATGATGATAGATAGGTTTATGGATTTCCTGCTTTTAGTTGCAGTAAACAACCCTTTTATGCTTGGACAACCCTTTATGACGATGTTAGTTGTGTTGAGACAACTCTTATGTTTAGCTTACATTTGAGCAGCTTTTTTCCTTCAGTCGCGGCGGCATGATTTTTCATTGAGTCATATTTGACTATCTTAGCAACGATCTTTGGTTATGTTTGAATAACTTAGTGTTTTTAGCTGTGTTTGAAGAGCTTTTATTGAGTCATGTCTGAATGACGATGTTAGTTATGTTTGAACAATTTAGTATTTTTAGCTGTGTTTGAACAACTTTTTATTGAGTCGTGTTTGAATGACGATGCTAGTTGTGTTTTAACAATTTAGTATTTTTAGCTGTGTTTGAACAGTTTTTTATTGAGTCATGTTTGAATGACGATGCTAGTTGTGTTCGAACAACTTGGTATTTTTAGCTGTGTTTGAACAGTTTTTTATTAAGTCATGTTTGAATGATGGTGTTGCACTCTACTCGTGACTTAGGGTCGTGGTATTGGAGCATCTTTTAGGTTAACCATTTTTTGTTTTGTCTTGAATGACGATTATGTTGGTTGTGTTTAAACAACTCTGATTTAGTTGACTTCGGTAGTTGTGTATGAACGACTTTAATGGCTATGATGCCGTTGGTTGTGTGTGAATAACTTTTAATTTGAAATTTTAATGACGGAGATCCTTGAGACGTCTCCCAAGGATGACTCCTAAGCGTTGCACACATTTTGATAGTGATAGATTATGGATAATCATTGTTAAATACGTATTGTACATGTTTTGGCAAGTCATGGATAATCATTGATAAATACGTATGGATAATGCTTTCATGTATTATTGGTTTTATGAATGACGAAAGTAATGGTTTTCATACATACTGATATGAGGATTAAGCAACTTGAAAAATGTAAAGCGTTCCTTACTGGTAGTATTTCTTCAAGTGTTCTATGTTCCATGGTCGAGGCAATTCTTGGCTGTCTAAAGACCTCAGGTAGTATGAGCCTTCTCTAGAATGACGGACCACTTCGTAGGAGCCTTCCCAGACTGGTCCCAGCTTCCCTTAGGATGGGTCCTTTATTGTCTGTGATACCTTCCTAAGGATGAGGTCTCTTGTGTTGAACCTTCTTACCCTGACCTTTCTCTTGTAGTACCTGGTCATTGCTTCTTTGTGTCTGGCCATTCGCTTCATAGCTTCTTCTCTGACTTCGTCAATTAGGTCTAGATTGCTGTTAAGCTCCTGCTGATTCTCCTGGTCTTCAAATGTTTTGACTCGGTAGCTCGTCAGTCCTACTTCCACTGGTATGACGGCCTTAGTGCCAAATGTCAGTCTGAATGGTGTTTCTCCTGTTGGAACTCTTATGGCCATCCTATATGCCCAAAGGACATTTTGTAGTTCTTTAAGCCATGCCCCCTTTGCCCCCTCAAGCCTAATTTTGATAATTTTGAGCAAGCTTCTGTTCGTCACTTCTGTCTGGCTGTTGGCCTGAGGGTGTCTTGGAGAAGAATAGTGATTCTTGACTCCTAAGTCTTGGCAAAATTTTCGGAACTTGGGGTTGTCAAATTGCTTTCCATTGTCTGATATTATGACACGTGGGACTTGAAACCTGCAGATGATGTTTTTCCACACAAAGCTTGTGATTTTAGCCTTTTCTATTGTCGTCACTAGCTCTGCTTCTACCCATTTTGTGAAGTAATTGATTGCAACGATCAGAAATTTGAGTTGCTTCTTCCCTAGAGGGAATGGATCCATAATATCAACTCCCCATTAGGCGAAGGGCCATGGTGAGGATATGGGTGTCATCAACTCCCCATTGACACTTGTCGCATGCTCTGATGATGTTGTATGCATCTTTTTGTAGTATTGGCTAGTAATATCCTACTCTGAGCACCTTTCCTGCTAAGGATCTTGCCCCAGCGTGGTTTCCACAGGTTCCCTCATGTATCTCGCGGAGCACATAGTCTGCTTCTTCTGAACTGGCGCATCTTAGATATGGGAGTGAATACCCTCGTCTATATAGCATGTTGTCAATAATGATGAAGCTAGCTGCCCTGATCTGTATCTTCCTTGCCTCCGTCTTGTCTTTGTGGAGTCATCCTTCTTTCAAGTAATGGATGATGGGAATCATCCATTCATCTTGCTCTTTTATTTTCATAACTTGCTTACCTTTTGTGCTCGGCTGCCCCTTTATCTCTACACATAGTTCGGAGGTCGCATTGTAGTCATTTGACGAGGCTAATCTTGCTAGAAAGTCAGCTTCTGAATTTTTGGCTCGAGGGATTTGCACAAAGTCCAGATTGTCAAAATGCTGTGAGAGTTGTTGGACGATCTTTATGTACTTCTGCATCCTTTCTTCTTTGGCTTCATAATCTCCCTTCACTTGTCCAATTATTAGTTGAGAATCAGCTTGGACGATAAGGTTCCTTGCTCCTAGAGCCTTTGCTAGACTCAGCCCTGTTAGCAATGCTTCGTACTCTGCCTCGTTATTTGTTTTTGTGAACTGTAACCTGACTGCATACTTCAGTGTTTCTCCTTCTGGAGGTATAAGAACTACTCCTGCTCCTCCCACTTTCTTCGTGGCTGATCCATCTGTTTGGACCATCCATATTTCCATGGGTTCTTCTTCCTTACAAGGGTAAGTAAATTCTGCAATGAAGTCCGCTAGTACTTGAGCTTTAATTGCTGCTCAAGGCTGATATTCGATGTCAAACTGGCCTAATTCAATTGCCCGTTGAATGAGTCATCCTGTTGCATCTATCATGTTCATCGTCTTTCTTATGGGCTGGTCTGTTATGACGACGATGGGGTGTGCTTGGAAATAAGGACAGAGCTTTTTGGAGGTGACCAATAATGTGAAAGCTATCTTCTCCATCCTTGGTTAACTTGCTTCTGCTCCTTGGAATGCCTGATTGGTATAATAAACTGGCTTCTGAATGTTCCCTTCTGTTCTGATCAATGCCGAACTTACTGCATTATTGGATACTGCTAAGTAAAGGAACAGCTTCTCTCCCATCACTAAGGGGCTTAATAGAGGTGGTTTCATCAAGTACTCCTTTAACTTGGCAAGGGCTTCCTTGCATTCATCATTCCATTGAAAGGCTTTTTTCAATACCTTGAAGAATGGCATGCACTTGTCTGTTGCCTTAGAGGCGGATCTATTTAGGGCTGCAACTTTCCCTATCAAGCTCTGTACCTCCTGCACTATTTTTGGTGATTTGACCTCAATTATTTCTTTTACCTTGTCTGGATTTGCCTCTATTCCCCGTTGGGACACCATGAATCCCAAGAATTTTCCTAAAACAACAGCAAAAACACACTTTGCAGGATTTAATTTCAGATTGTACTTACGTATTGTGTTGAAGGTTTCTTTGAGATCATCCAAGAGGTTGGCTTCGTCCTTGCTTTTCACCAGCATATCATCCACGTATACCTCCACATTCCTTCCAATCTGGTGAGAGAACATACGATTCACCAATCTTTGGTAGGTGGCTCCTGCGTTCTTCTATCCAAAGGGCATAACCTTGTAGTAGTATAACCCTTGGCTAGTGACGAATGAGGTCTTCTCTTGATCGTCTTCATCCATAAAAATCTGGTTGTATCCAGAGAATGCATCCATGAAACTCAATAGCTTGTGTCTAGTAGTTGAGTCTACCAGCTAGTTAATCCTTGGCAAAGGGAAGCTGTCTTTTGGGTCGACCTTATTCAAGTCTGTGAAATCGACGCACATTCTCCACTTACCATTGCTCTTCTTTACCATGACCACGTTTGCTAGCCAATCTGGATAGAAGACTTCCCTGATGAAATCAGCTTCTAGCAGCTTCTCTACTTCTTCAGTTATAGCTTTGTTGTGTTCTGGTGCAAATAGTCTCCGTTTCTACTGTACAGGTTTGCACTCTGGGTTAACGTTGAGATGATGCTGTATGATCTTCCTATCAATCCTGGGCATATCCTCGTGTTTCCAAGCGAAGACATCTTGGTTTGCCCTTAAGAAGGAGATCATTTTCTGTTTCTTTGAAGTTGGGAGTGCTGTTTAGATCTTCAATACCTTCGTCGAATCTCCTAGGATGATCTCAACTTCTTGTGGTGTTTCTAACGGTTCAGGAATGAGTTCTAGTTCATTGATCACCCATGTATGGTTCTCTCCCGATGCTAGAGCAACTTGATAGCACTCTCTTGCCATAACTTGGTCTCTTCTGATTTCTCCTACTCCATGAGCTGTTGGAAACTTCACCTTCAAGTGATATGTTAATGTCACTGTTTTTAGTCTATTGAGTGCAAGTCTTCCTAAGATGATGTTGTACATTAAAGGGCAATCAACTATGAGAAAATCAATTTCCTTGGTGACTTGTGCTGGGTAAGTTCCTGTGATCACAGTTAGAGTGACGATACCTCTAAGGACGATTCTATCCCCTGTGAAGCTTACTAGAGGCGAGGTGAAAGGCCTGATCCTTTTCTTATCCAGCTTCATCTGCTAAAACGCGGGTAGGTAGATGATATCTGCTGAGCTTTCGTTGTCAATGATTACTTGGTGCATGTTGAATTCTTCTACTTTGAGCATGATTACCAGTGGATCGTCATGGGGTTGCCTGATGCCGCGATTATCTCTCTCTGAGAAGACAATACCAGGCTCGTCATTCTTTGGCATCTTCATTGGATGGAGCTGCGAATGGACACTGTTTATTTCCCTTCCCTGTGCCTTTTTCAAGGATTTCAACGTTCCACCTGCTGTTTTTCCTCCCGAGATCGTCTTTATTTCTCCTGCAGGGGGTTTGGTATCCCCTATCTTCGAAGTTCTGTCCTAGTCGTCATTCCATTGGTACTTGTATGGCTCCGTCTTTCTGACGTATTTCTGCAACTTCCCTTGTCGGATTAAAGTTTCCACCTGATCTTTCAAGTGCCTACACTCATCAGTACAATGTCGTAGAGTATTTGTGTGTACCTTTAGCATCTGTTAGCTTATCTTTTATAGTTGTACGCCTCATTAATGGGCAATGATGTACTGCATTTATACTCAATGGCTAGTACGTTACAAAATCTTTGTCTGGAGGCCACAGCTCATTCTGTGACCGTTGGTCCGTCAGTTACGTTTTGTCATCAATGATCATAATAAATGTGTAACGTCTTCTCTGAGTGAATGACGATCTTCGTATACTGACAACCATAAATTTCTAGTTCATCAGGTATGATATAAGAGGATTTTTGTACAAGTTCATTCACCAGCACAAAATATTTTGGTCGTACTGGTTGGTACGGTAATAACTCCCTTGCTACTGGCTACCAAAATGTTTTCTCTCCAAATTGGAGAGAACACAGGAGAGAAAAAATTTGGACTAAAACACTATGCACTACAACGTGCTGGGTTATCTTGGTTTTCTTTTTCTTTTCTTTTTTTTAATTTCCTTCTTTAATTTTTTGTCCTTTCTATACTTTTCATTCAATTGTTTTTTATTATTATTATTATTATTATTAGCGGTTGGTTTATTTATTTATTATTTATTTGGTTGTGTTTCATCTTTTTTTTTTTTCTTTTTTTTTGCTTCATTTGTTTTTTTTTCCTTATAGTTTGTTACTTTTTTTATCAAGTAGGGGCATGAAAGTAAATTTATTTAAACCATATTTTCTATCCCTTCACTTTTTCACTCCCAAACCAAACATTATGAGGGAAAATTAAAAAAAATTATTATTATCCCATTTCTATTTTCCAACTTTTCCACCCCTCCAACCAAACAGATTCTCGAAATTTGTATCTAGCTATGTAATTTGTTGTTGCCAATGTCTATTACAACAAATATCACTACTTGTTTTAGGAAAAAGAGTATCTTCAAAGCCATCTCCAATTTATTGTATGACCAATGTTGTATTACTTCGTAATATTACTTTTACTTTGTAATATTCATTTCTCTCAGGAGTTTGTCAAAGATTTGTCATTATGAAAAATGCTCAATGCTTATTCCGTAGGTCTAGCCCACAAGTGGAACAAAACCCACTTTTGAGTGGGATATGTGTTGAAGCCATGTGTCAAAAAGTGATTTTCTTGGGAAAATATTGCTTCACACATTCTGTTAGACACATTCTTACTTAACAAGATTTACAATTTGTCATAATTTGCCAATGCTAAACCTATTGAACCGAAAATTTACTTACTGCCACTCTAAGATTTTGAAAATATATATATCATTTTCAATCTCTCTTAAATATCATTTTAGCCTCTCAAATATTAAAAACCCAAAAAGAAAAATTTTGATAAAAAGAACCAAAAAAAGAAGTATCTTATCTATTTCTTTGACCCATAAATCCTCCAAATATATCCATCAAAATAATTTTAACAAATTCCCAAGATCACCACACAAAAAGAAAAAAAATCAAATTCCTTCTAAATCAAGACTCTTACTTCTCTTAAAATTTGGACTAAAACACTATGTTATGTTGGTTTTCTTTATTTGGACTAAAACAAGACTCTCTATTTGCCAAAAAAAAAACACTATGTTATGTTGGTTTTCTTTACTTCTCTTAAAATCAAGACTCTCTATTTGCCAAAAAAAAAATTATTTATAATCTATAAATCAAGATAAATGTTATGTTTATAACATTTTTACAACACTTTCATAATAAATTTTAAGTTGCAAATTATTATTGACCGATTAAAAAAGTAATTTCAGTAGTTGATTTAGTGATGGTTTTAATTTCAGAATAATAATATATTCTTGTGTTAAAGTATGTATTATTTAAGTAAGTGGTTGTTGTTTGTTATATTATATTAATATTATGAGAAAACAGAGATTTAGGAGAAAAACTGAATTGCTTCATTAATTAAATTAGCACAAGGCTTTATATACAAGATTGGGCTCAACCCAGAAAGAAGAAGAGCAAAAACTACCTAACTAATAGACTAATAGAATCCTAACAACCTCACGCACGTGTGAATTACTTAAAACAAAAATAAAGCAAACTAAACTACATGTCGTTTCCTATAAGAGCTAATACAACAGTAAGTCTAAACTACAAGCATTTTTGGTCTAGCTTTTTGATCTTCAACTACAAGTGCATCTACTAAGGCTTGCTCACTCTGTTCTAACTGATCAGCTAGCTTTGTACATGAATTGTATTGATGTACATTGTCTTGATACTCCCCCCTCAAGATGGACTGATGGTTGATAAATGTTGATTAGTCCCATCTTGGACAAATGCTCTGAAAATTGCTTATGACTTGAAGCCTTAGTAAGCAAATCAGCTAACTATGACTGAGTCCTAACATGAATGTGTTTGATAACCTTGTCTAGCACCTTATCCCTCACAACATGATAATCTATCTCTATATGCTTCGTTCTTTCATGGAAAACAGGATTAGAATCTATGTGAAAAGCTGCTTAGCTGTCACAAAATAACAATGCTTCTCTATTGTGGCCAACCTGAAGATCCTTTAACAAGTAAAGAATCCAAACAATTTCACAAGTTGAAATGGCCATAGCCTTATATTCAGCTTCAGCTGAGGATCTGGAAATAGTAGACTGTTTCTTTGATTTCCATGAAACCAATGAATCCCCAATGAAAATGCAGTAACCGTGACTGACCTCCTAGTATTTGGACATGATGCCCAGTTTGAATTTGTGAAACCTTTCACATGAATTTCTAAATTTGCAGAAAAGAAAACACCCTTACCAGGTTCATTCTTCAAGTACTGCAAAACCTTAAGTGCAGCCTCAAGATGTGGTTTTCTTGGTTTGGCCATAAATTGGCTTAACTAATGCACTGCATAAGTGATATCAAGCCTGGTGATAGTCAAGTACAACAATCTTCCTACCAACCTCCTGTACCTTCCTAGATGATTAAGTAATAAGCCCTCATACTTACTAAGCTTTAAATTCTGTTCCATAGGAACCTTGATAGGCTTACAACCAAGAAGTCCTGCATCATCCAAAATCTCAAGGGCATACTTCCTTTGACATAAAGAAATACCTTTAGCTGTCTTGGCAACTTCCAACCTAAGAAAATACCTTAACTCACCTAAATCCTTCAATTTGAACTTCTGGTCTAACAGCACCTTAAACTGATCAACTTGTTGTTTATCATTGCTTGCTATGAGAACATCATCAACATATACCAACAAAACAATAAAAGAAGCTCCTTATTGTCTAGTAAAAAGGGAATAGTCTGCCTTAGATTGAGTGAATCCAAGCTGAATCAATGTAGCTGAAAATTTTGAGAACCATTGTCTTGAAGCTTGCTTAAGACCATAGAGAGACTTATTAAGTTTGCATACAAGCTGCTCCCCATACTCCCCCTTGCTGTGAAAGCTTGGTGGAAGAGCCATGTAGACTTCTTCATGCAAATCACCATGAAGAAATGCATTGTTGACATCAAGTTGGCTGAGAAACCAACCTTTCACAACAGCCACTGTAAGCAGACACTTGATAGAAACCATTTTGGCAATAGGGCTAAAAGTCTCAATACAATCCAGACCCTCCTTTTGAGTGAACCCCTTAGCAACCAATCTGGCCTTATACCTTTCAATTGACCCATTTGCCTTGTACTTAATTCTATAAACCCACTTACACCCTATAGGATGTTTACTAGGTGGTAGAGAGGCAATAGTCCAAGTATTATTGGCTTCCAATGCTGCAATCTCAGCATCCATGGCCTTTTGCCATTTGGGATCAGAAACTGCCTATGAAAAATGTGTTGGTTCTGTGGTAGTGCAAATAGAACAACAAAAAGATTTGTAGGTAGGAGATAAGTTGGCATATGAAAGATAAGAAGAGAGAGGATGAGAAGTACCTGAATGGGGCTGATTAGAAATGGATGCAGAGGACACTTGGTTACAATGATACGCCTTAAGATAAGAAGGAGGCTTAGAAATCCTAGTTGACCTTCTAGGAACATCAGACACAACAGGAGGGTTAAAAACAGAATGATCAAGAGCATCAAGAAAATCTTGAACATCTTCATCAAAATCATGATGAAACTGAACAATAGAATCAGTAGAAATTGAAGAAGAAGGTGTAGGATCAAGAAAAATAGATGAAAGAGGAGGAATGCTAGGTAAGGGAATCAAAGTAGTAGAATTAGTGTGAGCATTTGAAGAAAAGGGGAAAACTCTTTCATGAAACACCACATCCCTAGATATGAAGAAGGAATGTGATTGAAGATCAAACAATTTATACCCTTTGATGCTGAAAGGATAACCTAAGAAAATAGATTTCCTAGCTCATGGGGAAAACTTGTGTTTGTTAGGACTAACATCAGTGGCAAAGCAAAGATAGCCAGAAGTTCTAAGATGAGAATAAGATGGAACCTGTTTAAAAAGAACCTCATAAGGGGATTTGTTCTACAAAAAAGGTGTAGAAAGCCCATTGATCAAATATACAGTTGTGAGAACACAATCACCCCATAAAACAAGATGAAGACTAGATTGAATTTGCAATGCTTTAACAGTTGCTAGGATATGCTGATGCTTCCTCTCCATAACTAAGTTTTGTTGTGGAGTGTAAACACAGCTTTGTTAATGAATGATTCCCTTAGAATTATAAAAATCAACCATATTGAATTCCAAAGCATTGTCAATTCTGATGGACTTGATTGTAGTCCTAAATTGTGTTTGAAACATAGTGTAAAAAGAGACAATCAAGGGCCTTACTTCTAATTTAGCCTTTAAAAGAAAACCCAAGTGGCCCTTGATGTATCATCAACTATAGTAAGAAAATACCAATGCCCATCAATAGTAGGAATAGAAAATGGTCCCCAAACATCCATATGAACAAGATAAAAAGGATTAGTAGATCTTTTATTATCAAAAGGAAATGGCAACCTTTTTTGTTTGGCCAAAGGACAGATATTACAATCTTTAGTACAACAGTTTTGAAGAAAACAAAGAACATGACTTAAGGAATGAATTTTCATATCAGACGGATGTCCTAGTCTAGAATGCCATAATGAATACAAATTGGCATATTGAATTCCAAAGCATTGTCAGTTCTGATGGACTTGATTGTAGTCCTAAATTGTGTTTGAACCATAGTGTAAAAAGAGACAATCAAGGGCCTTACTTCTAATTTAGCCTTTAAAAGAAAACCCAAGTGGCCCTTGATGCATTATCAACTATAGTAAGAAAATACCAATGCCCATCAGTAGTAGGAACAGAAAATGGTCCCCAAACATCCATATGAACAAGATCAAAAGGATTAGTAGATCTTTTATTATCAAAAGGAAATGGAAACATTTTTTGTTTGGCCAAAGGACAGATATTACAATCTTTAGTACAACAGTTTTGAAGAAAAGGAAGAACATGACTTAAGGAATGAATTTTCATATCAGACGGATGTCCTAGTCTAGAATGCCATAATGAATACAAATTGGCATATGAACCAGAAGAAGAAAAAGCAGTAAATGATTTGAGTTTGTGCCTGAGAAGGAAATCATCAAGAGACTTAGTAGCTTTAGAGTGGCTTGATCCTTGTAACAAGTACAACCCATCATGCATTTGGCCCATTCCAATTGTGCTCCAGCAGGTAAGGTCTTGTATAAAACAATAAGTGGAAAGAAAAACAAGGCAAAGAGGCTGAGAATGAGTTAAAGCACTGACAGAGAGTAAGTTGAATGAAAATGAAGGTACATAAAGGACATTTGTGAGGGTAATATGAGATGAAAGTTTTATTGTACCAACATGAGTCACAACAGCAACTTCCCCATTGGGCAATTCAACTTCAGTGTGTGAGATTTCATTAAAGGAAGTCAATAAATGCATGGAACATACTATATAATCAGTAGCACCAGTATCTATAACCCAAGTTTCAACACCAAAAGCCCTTCTGTTCACAACTTTAGCAGAAAACACAGAGTGTTTTAAGTAAGGAACATTACTTGTAACAACATTGGATAGCAAAGAAATAGTATTGACTATATGAGGATCTTGACTTGTTAAAGCCTGTTGAACTCCAATTGAAGAAGAACCAATCAAGGCCAGAAGTAGTTGATACTGATCAGGTGTAAAAGCAGGTGCTTGTGCATGAGTAGCAATAAAATTGAGTTATGGATTTGGAGCAAAGAGATGACCTTGAGACTGATCAGCAACAGATGAGACTTGATGAGCCATAACAGTCTTGTTCTTGAACTTATACCTTGGTGGGAAACCATGCAACTTATAACACTTGTCCACAGTATGACCCAATTTTCCACAATGAGTACACAAAGGTCTTTCTTTCCCTTTAGAATTGTATCATGAACTCTTGTTAGCCAAAGCAGTGGACTCAACTCGAACAGAATTAGTGACAAACCTCTGCATTTCTTCTTGAATGAACAAAGAATGAGCCTTGTTGATAGAAGGCAATGTATCCATTAATAGTATTTGAGAGAAGGCATCATTCACTCCCATGAGGAACTTCATTGTGGACTCTTTGAAGATTTGATAACCTTTGATTAATGTTGCACACACACTTTCCACAAGTGCATTGAGGAAATGGATTGAGATTCTGAAGCTGATCCTACAAGACCTTGAGTTGAGTGAAGTAATCAGTGAGTGATTGTTCTCCCTGATGAAGCTCAGCAACTTGCTTCTGAATATTGAAGACTTTAGGTCCATTCCCTTGGCTAAATGTGTCCCTGAGATCAGTCTAGATCTCAAGTGTTGTATCTCTGTATATGATACTAGCTTGGAGCTTTGTTGAAACCGAATTGATGATCCAAGTGCCAACCATGTTATCAGCACGAATCCATGCTTGAACAACTGTTGGTGAATCCACCAATGGAGAAGAAATGGTTAGAGAACCATCTATGAAACCAAGTTTATTCTTGGCAATCAAGGACTTCCTCACTGACCTAGCCCAAGCAGGATAATTTTCTCCCCCAATCAATGGTTAAGAGGTGAGAATAGGTCCTGGATTCTCTCCAAGATGCAAGAACAAAGGGTCATTTGGATTATATGAATCTTGCGAAGAAGATGAAGACTTAGTGGTGGAAGTATTAGCTGTTGTGTCAGCCATTGAAGGAACATGAAAAGCTTGAAGAGAGCAAAAATGGTGGATGAAGGAGTGAAAATTCCCAAATTCGATCTAATAAACCCTAGAAATAGAAGAATCTAGAGGTTTGCTCTAAGACCATATGAGAAAACAGAGATTTGGGAGAAAAACTGAATTGCTTCATTAATTAAATTAGCACAAGGCTTTATATACAAGATCAGGCTCAACCCAAAAAAGAAGAAGAGCAAAAACTACCTAACTAATAGACTAACAGAATCCTAACAACCTCGCGCACGTGTGAATTACTTAAAATAGAAAGAAAGAAAACTAAACTACATGTCGTTTCCTGTAACAGCTAATACAACAGTAAGTCTAAACTACAAGCATTTTTGGTCTAGCTCTTTGATCTTCAACTGCAAGTGCATCTACAAAGGCTTGCTCACTTTGCTCTGACTGATCAACTAGCTTGGCACATGAACTGTATTGATGTACATTGTCTTGATAAATATCATTCTTTTTATTTTTTCGAATCATATTATTATCGTACTATCAACAAACTCATCTTACTTATAACAATAATTTTTTTATTTTTTTTAAAGTACTAGATTGGATGAAATTGGCTCACAAAATCAGCACCAAGGCCCATTGGATCTTTCATTAAAATGATTCAATCTCCAACTAATGGCTCATTGAAATTGAAGCCTTAAGGCTGGTCCAAGGTGGTCTTCAAAACAATACATGAAACCCACAATCCTTAAGATAAATTAAAGAAGAGAGTACCAGTGCTCCTAGTAAGTTGAGAGACACAAGGAAAATAAATATATCACAGTCGTTAGTCCAAGCATTTAGAACCACCACCAATTCCTTAAAAGAAATATTACTAAATAAATATAATTCAAATTCCACAATGATTATTTCTCCCACCAAAAAAAAAAAAAAAATGTACAATGATTGCAAATCCTTTTGATAAAATTTTAGAATGCAAATTCTTGTTGTACCCAAAAAATGGATTTTGTTTAGAATCATTAGTAGAGATTATCAAATAATTTTGTCGATACATTCTAGTATTCTAGTAATTAAACATTTTACAATCAGTAAACTAGATTTATTATCATAACCGATATTTTCCAGCAACATGTATCTATTTAAACCATGATCATGAGCAAGTGCATAACTATATTCCCAAAAGATAAGTGGGTATAGGAAGTCGTTGTAGACACTCAATTTTGCACTTATAATTTAATCTTGGAAATTGATTGGAATGACCATTCCAAGTACCCAAAAATCAAAATTGTATTTCATGCATTAAATCATTCATCACATATCATAAACATGATCTTGGGATTCTGATGATCGGGACGATGTGCCTAATTTCCAAATCGGACCGTCGAGTTGAAAGATATCACAAGATCAAGTTTTCACGGTTTGCATGCATTTTATGAGGGTGAAGCTAATCACATGTGATTAATTGAAATTAATTTTGATTGGTCAACAATTAAAATTAATTAAGCAATTTATGTGATTGCCTATTGGTTTTTATCAAAAATAAGCTTGGTTACATAGGAATAAAATGGATAATCAAATAACAAGGGAATTTTTGATAATGGAGTTTTTTTAAATAATTATCTTTCAGGTAATTATTATTTTAAGGACTTGGTTATCAAAATAAAAGGAATTTATTTTGGAATACAAGTTGAAAATACGTCCAAGTGTAATTCTTGACTCAGAAAACCCTTAAAAAAGAATCCAGATCAAACCAAAAGAGAAGAATGGGCTCGACACTTGAGTGCCAATCGGCACTCTTGGAATGCCAATCGGCATTTCCATAGTGCCGATTGGCACAACTCTGAGGCCCAGCCTATAAACGATCAGATTAAGCCAAAGCATATCAAATTCAATATTTTAGGGATAAAAATTCGACCTAATTTGCATATGATCAAACCTAGCTTATTTTCTAAGCACAAATCTCTATAAATAGATAGCAAAAATTAGAAATCAAGGTGCTCTCCCCCCTTACGTTAAAGAAATTCTAGAAGCTTTGCTTTAAGAATGTCTATTCTGTTAAATGACCTTATTTTAGATCTCAAAAAGGTTCATTCTATTTGATCTCTAAAATAATTGCCTCCTTGTGGAATACGTTCATGCAGGTATGTTCTAACTTTACTTTCCATAACATGATTTTGTTTTTATTTTGAATTTCAAAATCACGCTCTCGCCTATGCTTTATTTTCTATGAATGTGTCTTTGCTTCTTGTGTTTATATAACCATGTTTGTAATATGTTATTGCATGCTCTCTTCTTGCTTTTGAAAAATTCACATGATTATTTTAAATTTTAATGTGTTGATAGATTAACATGCATAGATCTAGGGTTGAATTCCTTCCTAAGATTTTAGATCTGTAAGAGAATCCATCATAAAAGTTCCATTTAAAAAAAAAAAAAAAAAAAAAAAAAAAAAAAAACTAAAATCAGATCTACATTTTTTTTTTCTCCATGTTTTCAAAACAAAATCAGATCTACATTTTTTTTTTCCATGTTTTTCAAAACTAAAGTCAGATCTACATTTTTTCTCCATGTTTTTCAAAACTAAAACCAGATCTGCATTTTTCTCCATGATTTTCAAAAATTAAAATCTGATCTGTATTTTGTTTATAAAATCTAATCTTCATTTTTTGTTCACAAAAGCTGATCTATATTTTTTGTTATTTTTCTTTTATAGAAACTCAGATCCAAACTTTTCATCAAGCATTCTCATCAAACTTTGTTTTTATACAAAATAAAGTTGCAAATCTAAGGTTTTTAAATAGCATTTTAACCCTAGGTCTAGGATTTGACATGGCATTTGTTGTATATTATTTAACATATTGAATATAGGTACTTAATGATCATTTAAAGTTTAGAAAACCAGACTCTGTCTGCACAGGATGGGTGCCTAACACCTTCCTATCCTGTAACCTAGCCCCCAAATATTAGACTCTTAGGTTGGTAGATTTAGTGTCTTATTTTATTTTGGGTAGATTTTAACTAGGAAACGAAGCTCTGTATTTTCGTTTTTTTTAGATTGTATCTAGGAATCAAAGCGATGTAAAGTTCTTTCTATCCAGATGTAATTATTTCCAATTAATGAGAATGTGTAATATTCAAGATATGTTATAGTTTGTAACGTTTTCTTATTTTACTTATAAAATAATTGGTGACTCCATATGATCCTAAAAAGGGAGGGTGCCGATGCCTAGCCCCTTTTTTGAGAGCACCCAAAAAGTTTCGGTCTCTCACAATCATGTTGCTGAAATCTATTGAGTTTTAAATATCCTTGAAACTCCTCCATTCAAAATTAGATAGGAATAAAGGATTTATTTTGGGTTATTAAATGACACATAGTACGATACAATCAAAACATGATATTATGGTAAGAAATGAATAGATATATACCCCAGAATTAGATAAGACTGATCGACTAACTCTTTTGCCTCTCTTTTTCCATCTAATTTAATTAGTTTACACTTGTAAGGACTCGATTTGTAACGATCCCAAATTCGTAATTGGGTTCGGACGTTAAAGGCCCAAACAATAAATTTGTAAAGCGTGGATGTCAAAGAACTAGATTAACCCCAAAAGAAAAACGATCAAATTCCACATTTATAGATGTATTATCACTAATATAACGATCAATTTCTCCCTAAAAACCAGTTCAATTCTTAGTTTCACGAGGTTTTCTTCTAAGTATTCCTGGTTTAGAAGTTCCGATCTCTTTCTCAATGCGTTCTTCCATGTTATATACTGCCATCTTGGTGTCATCTTCGCCATACACGTGTAGGTTGGATTTGGGGGATCCCTTCCTGTCCCATCCAACACTTCCTGGAAACCTCAACCAGCAGCTGTAAGGCTGCTTCATCACTGTTCAGGCATTACCTCCACATTAATGCGGCCAGAGAGTTAGGTGGAAGGCATTTAATGTGGAGGTAGTAGCCTTACGGATATTTTTTATTTCTCCTGTCTTTCCCCTGGTCCAATATCCCGTCTTTTGCTATGGTGCAACTCTGAAGTAAGTCTGTGATGGTATGACACTCAAATTCACCTCGGCTACACACTGCCAAGAACACTTTTATCCTCGGACACTTATTGGACTCATCTCATGTTGTCTTTACGCTTCTCTTAGCTTTGTTCTCGTCACAGTCTTATTTGGGCCTCCTCGGTTGGTCTAACATCCTCGGATTGGGCTTTGGGCCCAGTTGGCATGGCCTTAATAGTACCTCATAATTAATTGGCCCCCACAATAGCCCCTTAAAATCTTACCTTTCGACTCCTCGGGAGGAAGGATGATTTTGATATCTTCGGCTGATTTTGCTTAGTACTCTACTCTGTATTTCTGACCTCTCATATGTCTCTTCACCTGCCCAAGACACGTTCCTGACGCTTAGGTGTCCTGAGCGTGCCAGTATTAAATTTTGGCAACTCCCTTGTCCCCCACGTTCAACGGTACGATGTGAATCGAACGATGGAGGGTTTCCCTTGTTTCACGAGCGGGAGTTTTCCCGCCTGCAATTTATGGGTCACTATAAATAGCTTTTCAAATCATCTCTCTCTTGCTTACTTTTCGCAATCTCATAATTCTAGAGCTCGTACATCGAACCTGACTCTCTATCTTTCCTCTCTTTGTGCATCTACAAATACTAGAAATTTGTCCGAGGATACTTTCTAAACCTGTAAGTCTCCTTAAACCCTTTAGCTTTTATTTAAACTCGTTAACTTTTCTTCGAAGCCTTTTAAAAAAATGGGTAAGTTCCAGTATTTGGTCGAGTCCGAGGAGAGTATGAGGAGTTTTAGGGCCAAGTATAGAATTCCACCAACAGTAGGCATGAGGTACGCTACCCAGGGAGAGTGGGCAGATGATCGGAAAACTGGAGAGGTGGTCATTCCCATGATAGCCTTCATAGAGGGAGGGATGACCATTCCTATGGGCACCATCACTAGGAGTTACCTCAAATTTTTTAGGTTATCTCCAACTCAGTGTGCCCCTAACATGTTTAGGGTCCTGGGAAGTATAGAAGCCTTGAATGAGAGAATGAATCTAAACCTGACCCATCATGACGTGAATTGGGTGTACAACCTCAACCACTTGAAGGGGCAGGGATACTATCTCAAGTCGAGGTTTCCCGCGGTGAGGCTAATCCAGTGCCTTCCCACCTCAAACAAGAACTTAAAGGAGGATTTCCTTTTTTTTTTTTCCGGGCCTTAAAGCGATGGCTTAGGGTGTCCAACGGAAGAGGGAGAACCAGGTAGGGGTGTAGCCAGAGATTCATGAGTTTTGGTCTACATTTCCTTTTTTTTTTTTTTTTTTGTTTAATATTCTTGCTTCTAACGAAGCCCCGTTCTAATTCAACAATTTTGCAGATAGGTGCTATACCAAACCCAACCTCAAACTAGTAAACCAAGCGAGCTTGGACAGGGTACTGAAGGCCGAGATATACATGAACGAAGCTGACGGTCAACTCCGTGCCGCTCACTTGATCCTTGGATACACACCCTTATCATTTGCATTTCAAGCTCCCAAGTGCGTGATCCGAGCTCGCGATCCTCGGCTCCACCGCATCAGCGTTGCCTACAAGGGGTTCGTCATCCCATAAGGTATTCCACTTCCCAAGGATACACCCCGCACCGAGCGCCTTTTTGTGGCCGTCATCTTAACAGGAGCCTCTTCATCCCAGCCTGCCCTCAGAATTGAGGAAGTAGAAGAGAAAGAGGAAGACGAAGAAGAAGAGGAAGAAGAGGAAGAAGTTGTAGAACTCTCAGACTCCTCGGAAGATTTTGGGATTTTTGATCAACCTATACACTCCGAGGAAGATCTTGACGAGATGGGGATACAAAGGAAGCCCCAAAGAAGTTTACAGGAGTTGATTGAGAATCAGCCTGGGAAGAATGTGCCGGCAAAATCAACGCAATCCCAGATTCCTTCTCTTCCCACCAAGTCTCCACCTCCTGCTCCTCACCAACCTTCTCCTCAACCTCCCCAGCCAGTCAGAACTGATGGTGCCGAGTCAAAAAGGCACAGGGAGTAGAAGGGGAAGGATGTGGTGGATGCAGGCAAGTCCCGTCCGACCCGCGAAGAGGATGCCCAGCGAGCTGCAAAGCAGCAAAAAACTAGCCACCCGGCTTAGCGAGGCCAGGAGGGGTTTGACATTCAACTTCCTGAGCCACAAGCATGGTTGCCAGCACCTATGCACGGTGGGGAGCCCCTACGAGATGATGCATCTATTAGGGACTTCAACGGTGGCGTTGGGTGTCACATAGCCTCGGCTATAGAGGAGGCTTTGTTGCTCCCAAGAGATATGGCCGAAATAAAGAACGCGAGGAAGAATGAACTCATCCTCAATAATAAAAGATACTTGGGCATGGTATAGTGCAAACTCTTTTCTTTTTCCTTTTGTGATCATTCCTCACTGATATATACTTTTTACTGACTATAGTGTTACTCCCTTCCTTTTAGGTTATCCAAAACTCTTTTAAGCTGGATGAGATGCTCAATATCTGCTACAGTCAACTAGACGATGAAAAGAAGAAACGGGCATCGGTTGTACAGTGTTTGAAGATTTCTGAGTAAGACTTGGCGACTGCGAAGAAGAAATTACTTGCTGAGGAGCAGGCTCGCAAGAGCGTTGACTCGGCCTTGGAGGGCTATCAGAAGCAAGCCGAGGACCAGGGGAAGCGCTTGCGCGAAACAAATGCAGAACTAAAAGCTGTCCGGGAGCAAGTTGCAGTCCTCAAGAAGCACTTGGAGGAAACCCAGAAGCTGAGGGAGCAAGTTGAAAAGTCCAGGAAGGAAGCTAAGAGAGCAAAAGCCGAGGCCGAACAGGCAACGAATGAGGCCGAGCAGAAGGGCTATGATATCGGTGTGGCTGAGACGGAGGACACACTAAGGGTAGAGGTGCCAATGGTGTGACGCATCTGCTGCGCCCAAACTTGGGATGAAGCCCTTAACCGAGCTGGGGTTGAGGCTTCATCCAAGTTAAGGAGGCCAGAGAACGTGTTCTACCCTGAAGCAATCCGCGCCTCAGCTCCTCCATCCAGTCAAGCTGAAGACACTCCCTCAACCATTAATCCTAATGAGGGGGTTTTGCCTCCAAATCTTCCTCCTCCTGGCCAACCAGAACCAGCTAAAGAGAATAATGCCCCTTCAGAAGCCTCCTTGGACAAGATTGCAACAGCTTCTGAGGCAGAGGCAGCCTCTCAAGGCTTTGAACAGGATTTGGCTTCCACGGTCATGCCTGCTGGGGAAGCTACTAAGGGTAAAGAGGGAGTCACCACCTCGGAGGAAGATAAACCAGCCAACCGAGTTCCAAAACTCCAAATTAAGTTGAAAAAATAAGACTTACTTTGTAATTTGGTTAGGACTTTTGCAAGGATATTTTATGTTTGCTTGCTTATTGTTGTTGCCATTTTATCTTATTTTTGTACTTGTTCACTGTGTTATCTTAATTTGAATGGATTCATTTTGACTATCTTTCGTTTGCAAGAGAAAAAATAACTTATAAATATTAGCAATTGGCGATTAAAAATGGGTGATAAACATTAATACTATGAGGTCTCCGGGAGTCATTTTGGATACATACGTATTCTTTCTAATCAATTGAAACCTTAGAGAATGTTCAAAAGTTGGATAAATTTGGATCCACAGTACTTCAATTGTACATTAGATGATGTTCATAGGCTTTTGCTTAATACTTCAGTGAATATCATAGGGCATTAATTTCCACTAAAGTTTGTGGTCCGAGGACCTGACATAACTTAGTTTTTGATTAACACTTCAGTAAATATCATAGGGTATTAATTTCCACTAAGTTTGTGGTCCGAGGACCTGACATAACTTAGTTTCTGTTTAATACTTCATAGATGTCATAGGGTATTAATTTCCACTAAGTTTGTGGTTCGAGGACCTGACATAACTTAGTTTCTGTTTAATACTTCATAAATGTCATAGGGTATTAATTTCCACTAAGTTTGTGGTTCGAAGACCTGACATAATTTAGTTTCTGTTTAATACTTCATAGATGTCATAGGGTATTAACTTCCACTAAGTTTGTGGTCCGAGAACCTGACATAACTTAGTTTCTGTTTAATACTTCATAGATATGGAAACACATTGTATATGGTTGGCATGAATTAAAAAGAATTCAAACTAGATTACTTTCATTAATAATAATACCTCTTGAGATTGTTTACATTCCAAAGGTGGAGTACAGCTCTTTCATCTAGATCTTCCAGGTAATAGGCCCCTATCCCATCTACTAAAGTAATCCGATAAGGTCCTTCCCAATTAGGCCCCAATTTTCCCCAAGTTGGATTCTTAGTGTTTCCCAGAACTTTCCTCAGCACCAGGTCTCCTACAGCTAACGGCCTCAACTTTACATTAGTATCATAACCTTGCTTGAGTTTATGCTGGTAATAAGCCAATTGGACCATTGCATTCTCCCTTCGCTTTTCGATTAAATCTAAACTTTTTTCTAACAGCCCGTCATTACCATCCGAGGTGAATGTACTAGTCCTTAACGTTGGGAAACTGGTTTCCAGAGGGATGACGGCCTCAGCTCCATATGTCATTGAAAAAGGAGTCTCTCCTGTTCACTTTCGGGGCGTTGTTCGATACGTCCAAAGGACGTGCGGCAATTCCTCCACCCATTTCCCTTTTGCATCATCCAGCCTCTTTTTAAGTCCATTTACGATAACTTTGTTAACGGCTTCAGCTTGCCCGTTCCCTTGAGGATAAGCCGAAGTGGAATATCTATTCTTAATACCCAAGTCTGAACAGTATTGCCTGAAGGCTTTACTATCAAATTGCAGGCCATTATCCAAGATAAGAGTATGTGGAGTTCCAAACCGTGTCACGATGTTCTTCCAGATGAACCTCTTGACATCAACGTCTCTGATGTTAGCCAAAGACTCAGCCTCAACCCACTTAGTGAAATAATCTGTGCCGACCAGCAGATACCTTTTGTTTCCTGACGCCTTAGGAAAAGGACCTACGATATCTAAGCCCCACTGAGTGAATGGCCAAGGGCTAGAGAGGGGATTAAGAATTCCTCCCGGCTGATGGATGCTAGGAGCGAATCTTTGACATTGGTCACACTTTCTGACATACTCCTGCGCTTCTTTCTGCATATTCGGCCACCAATATCCTTGAGTTAAGGCCCTGTGAGATAGGGACCTTCCCCCCATGTGGCTACCACAAATTCCTTCATGCAACTCCTCTAAAAGTGACTCTGACATCTCAGGGTGTATACAAAGCAGATACCGCCCAGAAAAAGAGCGTTTATACAAATTTTTGTCCTCAGATAACCAAAACCGAGGAGCTTTCCTCCGTATTTTCTCAGCTTTTACTTTCTCTTCAGGCAAGGTATCACTCTCGAGGAATTTCATTTTGGGGTCCATCCAGCTCGGCGCTAGGTTGACTTGATGTACCTGAAGCATGTCCTTCCCTGCAGGCGTGGGAATGCACAAATCCTCAACGATTATCACCCTAGGAAAATTCCGTGCCGAGGAAGTGGCAAGGGTTGCCAAGGAATCAGCGTGGCTATTTTCACCTCGGGGGATATGCGACAAATCAAAAGATTGAAATTTTGTTGGTACACGCTTAACCTGGCTCAAATATTCTTGCATTCTTGCATCTCGGGCTTCCAATTCTCCTCTCACCTGGCCAACTATCAATCTTGAATCCGAGAACACTTCCACTACTTTTCCTCCAATTTTCTGGACCATACTCATCCCCATCAACAAGGCTTCATATTCTACTTCGTTGTTCGTGGCTGAGAATCCCAGTCTCAAGGACTTCTCAATGATGATCTTTTCGGGGGATACCAGAACTAGCCCCACTCCTGCTCCCCGTTGATTTGCAGCACCATCCACATATACTTTCCAGGATGACCTATCCTGCGTGGAAATCATGCCAATCGACTTTTCATCTATGTCATGTTGCTTCATCTCAGCTTCTTCTGGGAGCTCGGTGAACTCGGCTACCAGATCGGCGAGGACCTGACCTTTCACAGAGGTACGAGGCATATACTTGATGTCGAAAGCCCCTAGGATCGTGCCCCTCTTAGCAATCCTTCCTGTATAGTCTGCGCTTCTAAGTATGGACTTAAGTGGAAGCTGAGTTAGGACCACTACGGTGTGCGCCTGAAAGTAATGCGGGAGCTTACGAGTGGCATGGACTACTGCTAAGATGGCCTTTTCTAACGACAAGTACCGCACCTCGGCTTCATGAAGTGACTTACTTACATAATAAATGGGTCTTTGGATGCCACTGTCTTCTCGTATCAAAACAAAACTCATAGCATGAGGGGCCACCGCTAAGTAGGCAAATAGGATTTCGTCTACCTCAGGGTTGGACATAATAGGCGGCCGAGATAGATACTCTTTTAACTGCTGAAATGGTAAAGCGCATTCCTCGGTCCAATCAAATCCTTTCCATTTATGCAACAAACGAAAGAAAGGTCTGCACCTATCAACTGACCTGGAGATAAATCTGTTTAAAGCGACAGTCATTCCTATTAGTTTCTGCACCTCCTTCGGATTCCGAGGTGCTTGTAAATCGTGAATGGCCTTTATCTGGTCTGGGTTCACCTCAATTCCCCTATGAGTCACCATATACCCCAAGAACTTTCCAGAACTCACACCAAAGGAACACTTTGAGGCATTCAGGCGTAGCTTATGCTTTCTTAGGATTTCAAAAATATTCGTAAGATCTTCCACATGCCCGGACACCACCTTGCTCTTTACCACCATATCATCGATATAGACTTCAAGGTTCCTGCCTAACTGTGGTTCGAACATTTTAGTCATCATCCGTTGGTAAGTAGACCCCGCATTTTTCAATCCAAAGGGCATTACTTTATAATGATAGTTTCCAATAGGTGTGACGAAAGCTGTCTTTTCTTGGTCGTCCACTGCTAACGGTATCTGATGATATCCTTGGAATGCGTCCAAAAAACTCATCCGAGGATGACCGACTGTTGCATCTTCCAACTGATCTATCTTCGGCATAGGAAAAGGATCCTTAGGACAAGCCTTATTGAGGTCCGTGAAGTCCACGCACACTCGCCATTTCCCAGTCTTCTTTTTCACAACCACTGTATTTGCTAGCCATTGAGGGTAAAACACTTCTTTGATAGCCCCGACCTGCTTGAGCTTAGCCACCTCGCTTCTAACAGCTTCGGCATGCTCCTTAGATGGTCGCTGAGGTGGCTGTCTCTTCGGAACAATGGAAGAATTCACATTGAGGTAATGATAGATGAAGCTCGAATCTATACCCGGGGCTTCATATGGACTCCAGGCAAACTCGTCGATATTCTCTCTGAGGAACTTCACCAGCTGCACCTTCTCTTATGAAGGTAATTTAACCCCAACTTGGAAGAATTTCTCGGGATCATCAGCAACAATTACCCTCTCCAGATCTTCACATCTTGCCTTATCGGCCAACGCGTTTAAGGGTATTGCTAGGGTTGTTAATTGCTATAAACTATTATCGGCGGTAGCCGAGGTCTCCGCCTCTGGCCGATGTTGAATTGCTGCAACCAGGCATTGCTGAGCAGCAGCCTGGCTTCCAACTATCTCCAAAACTTGGTCTCCAGATGGGTACTTTACCTTCTGGTGTAGGGTAAAGAAGACTGCCCCTAGAGTATGAAGCCAAGGTCAGCCCATAATAGTGGTGTACGGAGAAAAAACATCCACAACTATGAAGTCTACCTCCACTACATCCGTACCGGCCTGCACAGGTAGCCTTATCTGACCTTTTGGGACGACCATTCTTCCTTCAAAACTCACCAGAGGTAAATTGTAAGTCGTCAAGTGCTCAGGCTTCAAACCTAGCTCGTTGTATAAGTCAGGGTACATTATATCAGCAGCGCTACCCTGGTCAACCATTACCCTTCTCACATCATACCCGCCTATTCTCAGAGTAACCACCAGAGCATCATCATGCGGCTGTATGGTTCCCACTTTGTCTTCATCTGAAAAGCCCACAACCAATGGAACGACCGTCCTAGCTCTTTTAGACATTGAGCTACACTCTCCAGCTGGAGATCGGGATACTGATAGTATCCTAGAAGGGCATGACCCAGTCCTCCCCGGGGCAGCAAAAATGACATTGATTGTTCCAAGGGGGAGCCTCGAGGAAGCATCGCCCCGCATCTCCGAACCTGCCTGGCCAGCTCGGCCACTGGAGTTGTGCAGTAAATGTTTCAACTTTCCTTCTCAGACTAATTGCTCCAGATGGTCCCATAAATTCTTACAGTTCTCAGTTATGTGTCCGTGGTCTTGGTGGTAGTGGCAATAGAGATTCTGGTTACGTCTCGCAAGATCTCCTGCCATCTTATTGAGCCACTTAAAAAATGGTTCATTCCTGATCTTCTCCAATACCTTCTGCGCAGGTTCCCAAACACCGCATGAACCTCCTGGCTGTTGGCAGAACCTGACTGCCCAACAAAGTCCCTTCGACGCCTGTTATTGTTGTATCAGTCCGACCTGAAATCCCTCTTCTCCTGAGGGATTACCTTAGCCTTTCCTTTCCCCTGCAATTGGTCTTCTTCAACTCCTCTGTACTTGTCAATCCTATCCATCAGTTGATGCACACTGGTGACAAGTTTACCAGTCAAAGATTTCCTCAAATCATGCTCGGCTGGAAGACCAGCCTTGAAAGTACTTATAGCCACATCGTCATGCTCTCCCTCTATCTCATTAAACATCTCCCAGTATCTGTCCGAATAAGCTTTAAGAGTCTCACCCTCTCGCATGGACATAGACAGCAAAGACCCCAAAGGCCAAGGAACCCTGCTGCAGGTAATAAAGCGAGCGCCAAAAGCCCGAGTAAGTTTTTGAAGGAATCTATAGAATTAGCCCTTAAACTGTTAAACCACCTCATCGCCACCGGGCCCAAACTTGATGGAAATACCTTACACATCAAAGCTTCATCTCTGGAGTAGATAGCCATCTTTTGGCTGAAATGGCTAACGTGTTCCACCGGGTCAGTCCGGCCATCATATCGGGTGAATGTAGGCTGATGAAATCGCCGAGGAAGATTCGCATCCTCAATATTTCTTGTGAAGGGTGACTTGGAAACTTGGCTTAGAGCCTTGTTCATGGCGTTATTCCCCAAACCCCTACTCGGCGGACTTTTGTTCTTAAGCTAACGGTGGTACTCCTCTTCATAGGTAAAAGTCTCACTGGGCGGGGTTCTGGATCTTCGTCTATAACTAACACCATCTGTCTCCTCGGAGGAAGACCCGGAGCTGGGCGGCGAACATCTTCGTCGAGCATGACGCAACTCTCTTCTCAATTCGTCAATTTCACGTTGCATGTCTCTATCGTTCTTTGCATGGGAGACATGACTCTTCCCTCGAGACTGACTCTTGCTGGTATGAGTCGTGCATACACTTCCCTCACGGCCCTCTCTCCTTTCGAGGCTCCGGTGTGGATTGCCATGCTGGGAGCCCCTTGATTCTGCTTGGCGCAGGTTAGCATCTATCTGGTGCGGACCAGCTGCTATCTGGTGTGGACCTACTTCCTCCATTGTAAACGTTGCAACCGAATTTCCTTTGGCCTAGATCAAGCTCTCCCCACAGACGGCGCCAATTGTAAGGACTCGATTTGTAACGATCCCAAATCCGTAATTGGGTTCGGACGTTAAAGGCCCAAACAATAAATTTGTAGAGCGTGGATGTCAAAGAACTAGATTAACCCCAAAAGAAAAACGATCAAATTCCACATTTATAGATGTATTATCACTAATATAACGATCAATTTCTCCCTAAAAACCAGTTCAATTCTTAGTTTCACAAGGTTTTCTTCTAAGTATTCCTGGTTTAGAAGTTCCGATCTCTTTCTCAATGCATTCTTCCATGTTATATACTGCCATCTTGGTGTCATCTTCGCCATACACGTGTAGGTTGGATTTGGGGGATCCCTTCCTGTCCCATCCAACACTTCCTGGAAACCTCAACCAGCAGCTGTAAGGCTGCCTCATCACTGTTCAGGCATCACCTCCACATTAATGCAGCCAGAGAGTTAGGTGGAAGGGATTTAATGTGGAGGTAGTAGCCTTACGGATATTTGTTTATTTCTCTTGTCTTTCCCCTGGTCCAATATCCTGTCTTTTGCTGTGGTGCAACTCTGAAGTAAGTTTGTGATGGTATGACACTCAAATTCACCTCGGCTACACGCTGCCGAGAACACTTTTATCCTCGGACACTTATTGGACTCATCTCAAGTTGTCTTTACACTTCTCTTAGCTTTGTTCTCGTCACAGTCTTATTTAGGCCTCCTCGGATGGTCTAACATCCTCGAATTGGGCTTTGGACCTAGTTGGCATGGCCTTAATAGTACCTCCTAATTAATTGGCCCCCACAACACTAATAAAAAAAAAAATCATTAATATTTACGACACATAGACTAGATGTTTTGTGTGATATTACCTTCTTAATAAACTCTAAATATATGCTTCCCAAAAGAAAATTGCATCTTTAACCAAAAAAAAAAAAAAAACTCTAAATATAAAGTTGACTATGTTTCTCAAAAAAAAAAAAAAAAAAAAAAAAAAAAAAATCACAAAGGCATAACAAAAAGAGATGTGCAACCCAAACTCATTTCAGAAGCAATTCTGGTCCTACCTGCCACCCAGTGGCATAATTCTTCTCCATAAACCAGTGGCATAATTCTAGGACACCTACGCCTATTAATTTGGCATCAGTTTTTTATTTTAGTTTTTCAGCTTGTTTGCTTTTGTATATATTTTAAAGACTTAATTTTTCAAGATACAGTTATACTTTGTTAGGGACATATTTATGTAATTGGCTAATCCTTTGACAAGACGCACTTTACTTGTAATTAAGTAGATCTAGGATGGGTTTAGTACTTCAAGAAACAAGTGTTCAAGTTGAGTATTGAAGCCATGCAAGTCTAACCAAGAAACAAGTGAAGAAGTGCTGTTTATTAAAGCTCAACTGAAGTCTCGACAAAATCTTTTCTATTGAGGTTTAATGTTGAAGCTCAGCGGAAGCTCGATAGAAGCTGAATCTATCAAGAATTACGAAATCAGACTTTTCAGAGCTGATTACATGCATATCCTTGAGTATTTGTGTAGGGTTTCTTTTCTCACAATCTTAGACATATATAAGGATTATTTTAAGGGCCGTCACACTTGATGCAAGGTGATGCAAAGGTTGTTGCAGTTGCTGTTACATGCATTGTGTGACCGGAGACAGAAATTGCCCTAGTTCATCTTTCTCTCTGTAGAAGTTACTGTGTCTTTATGCCAAGGGTTTTGTGACCAAGGAGTTTCCTGATCTTCATGCTAATGAACTGAAGAACTTTACAGCCAACAATCCTTCTCAAGTTGGTGTGTTAGTCACGTACTGGGTTCCGTGCATCACTATTAATCATGTACTGGGATTCGTGCATTGAACGGAGAGATTGCCACTACATTACAAGTCCAATTGGGTATTGAGATAAGGGTTCAACTGTAGGCTAGTATTAGGTACTGGGATTCCTTTTACTTGTAACCACTTGTTTTGATAATAGTGGATTCTCGAGAGTGGTGACCTTAAATTCACCTGATGGGGTTTTGCCTCGATGGTTTTCCCCATTTGTAAATCACCTGTGTCAAATTTAATTTCCACTACATTTAGTTTAGTTGGTGATTTGTTTGTGCTACCACGCCATTGCATGTTAAATTGAATTAATTAATTCACTTGGATAATTAATTAATTAATTTGCCAAAGGGATCAATACATTTTTAGCCTATCAAGTGGTATCAGAGCAAGCACACTCTGATTAGGTTTAATCTTTGCCGTGTGATCCATTGACCCCTGTTGTCATGGCTACAAGCGGCATGAAAAGATCTTTTATTTCAAATACATCTTGCTTTTCAAATCTCTATTTGATTGAGTGTTTCAGAAAATGTAAGTCTAAAAGTTATTTGAAAGCTATCTTAATGATTGTTGAAAAAGGTCTTAGTGTGACAAGTAAGAAACTAGACTGCCTCAAAATGAAAATGTGCAAAGGAGTTCATTTAAGAATGGTGAAAATTAAAGATTTTGTACATAAATGGCAGATGAGGGAGAAAACCATTCCTACTGATTTGTCAAGCAAGCATGAAGTGTGCTTTATGATGAAGTCTGCATTTAAAGTAATGGACACATGTTTGTGGTACCTTGATAGTGGTTGCTCAAGACACATGACTGGAGACCATTCTCTCTTCAAGGTTTTTTAGTCTAGAAAGGTGGAAATGTCACTTTCGGTGATGGGAGCAAATCACAAATAAAAGGGAAGGAAACCATCTCTCTACCTAGACTACTAGACATTACAAATGTGTTGTATGTAAAAGGCCTGAGAGTGAACCTATTGAGCATAAGTTAGATATGTGATCAAGACTTCATGGTGTTGTTCTCAAAAGGGAAATGCCTTGTGTTGAATGAGTCTGGGAAGAAACTCATAAGCGAAGTCTGCACTCTGGATAATTGCTATGGATTGGTACCTGATGCTGATATTGTGTGCAATAGTATTCGTTTACCAAATGAAGACCTATGGCACCAAAGGATGGGACATGCTAGTTACAAACATTTGTCAATTGTATCTAAACATGAATTAGTGTTGGGAATACCAAAGCTTAGCAGGGTTAGCAATGTTATGTGTGGACTGTGTCAGCTTAGGAAATAGATGAAAGCAAAACATCTAGGCACTCAGACATTAGCTACATCTAGACCTCTGGAGCTACTATATCTAGATCTCATGGGTCCAACTAAAACCGAATCTCTTGGAGGAAAGAGATACATCATGGTTGTAGTAGATGATTTCACCAGGTATACTTGGGTCATTCTTTTAAGATCCAAGTCAGATGCTCCTGAGCACATTGAAGTTTTGTGTACAAGACTGCAAAATGAGAAGAACATGAAGATTGATCGAATTCGCAGTGATTATGGTAAAGAATTCGAGAACTCATACATGGAATCTTTTTGCACTAAATCTAGTATATCTCAAGAATTCTCTGCTCCTATTACTCCTCAGCAAAATGGTGTAGTAGAAAGAAAGAACAGAGTCATTCAAGAGATGGCTAAGCTATGTTACACAATAAAGATGTGGCCAAAAATTTATGGGGATAAGCAGTCAACACCGTATGTCATACGATTAACAGGGTATATTTCAAAACCAGTACAAAGAAGAATCCCTATGAATTGGGGAAGGGAAGAAAGCCAAATGTGAAGTATTTTAGAATCTTTGGAAGTACTTGTTTCATCCTCAAGGATAGAGAGAATGTGGGAAAGTTTGATTCCCGAAGCGATGAAGGAATATTTTTAGGATACTCCTCCACAAGCAAAGCTTATCGGGTGTACAACAAAAGAACCAAGAACGTGATGGAAATTGTCATTGTTGTTATTGATGAAGCTTCATATTCTGGTTCTAAAAAAATTAGTGAGTAAATACCTAAGGAAATTCTTCCTTCAGAGTCTAAGGTTGTTCAAGAAGAAGTTGATCAAAAGCCCGTTTCTCCAAGTACTCCAAGTGTTGTAGAAGTCTCAGCAGATATTCCTACATCACCTGAGTCTAAATCTCATGAAGAGAAAGGACCTTCCTCAAGGATCAAGCTGAATCACCCTCATGAAGTTATTGTCGAAAATATGAATGAACTTACACTAAGAAAGCGTATAGTTGATAAATGTGTTGCTAACTTTGTGTCTTATTCTTACTATTTGTCGCAGGTTGAACCCACCAAGGTTAAGGATGCTCTCCAGGATGAAAGTTGGGTTGAGGCCATGCGTGATGAACAGCTCCAGTTTCAAAGGAATGATGTCTGGACCTTAGTACCTAGACCGGAAGGAGAGCACATCATTGGCATAAAGTGGATATTCTGCAATAAAA
Organism: Quercus tomentella; assembly: GCA_028535165.1. NCBI lineage: Eukaryota > Viridiplantae > Streptophyta > Magnoliopsida > Fagales > Fagaceae > Quercus > Quercus tomentella. Next base: position 54,760,973 of record JAPQVY010000089.1, on the reverse strand, counting down.
CTGATGATGAGGGATATGTGATTGGCAACAAGGCTCGTCTAGTTGCCCAAGGATACTCTCAAGTGGAAGGAGTAGATTTTGATGAAATATTTGCTCTTATAGCACACATGGAATCCATTAGGGTTCTCCTAGCCCTGGCTTGTCACTTGAAGTTCAAGCTTTACCAAATAGATGTGAAGACTGCATTCTTGACGGGTTTTTTTAAAGAAGATATCTATGTTGCTCAGCTTAAAGGATTCATTGATCCACACTTTCCGGATCATGTGTTGTACCTCAAGAAGGCTCTTTATGGACTAAAGCAAGCACCCAGAGCTTAGTATGACCGACTTACACAATACCTGGTCTCACATGGTTTCACAAGAGGACAAGCTGATAAAACTCTTTTTATCAAAAGGGAGAATGGCGAGTTGATAGTTGCTCAAGTCTATGTTGATGATATCATCTTCTGGTCTACAAAGGATGAACTTGCTCATGACTTTTCAAGGCTTATGCAAGTCGAGTTCGAGATGAGTATGATTGGAGAGATGAATCACTTCCTTGGATTGTAGATTCGTCAGTAAGAGTCAGGTATATTCATCTCTCAATCTAAATATGCTAAAAATCTTGTGAAAAAGTTTGGTTTGGAATCTACTAGTCCTGTTAGAACCCCCTTGAGCCCTAATGTTAAACTCACTGATGACTTGTTAGGCAAAAGTGTTGATTCTTCTTTATATAAAAACATGATAGTTAGTCTCCTTTACCTTACTACTAGTAGACCTGACATTAGTTATAGTGTAGAAGTGTGTGCTAGATATCAGGCAAACCCCAAAAAGGCTCATATGATTGCTTTAAAAAGAATCATAAAATATGTCAAAGCCACTGCCGACTTCAGAGTGTGGTACAGTAAGGACACAAATGATGTCTTAGCTGGGTATTCTGATGTAGACTAGGCTAGGAATGCTAATGATAGAAAAAGTACATCGGGGGATTTTTTTTATGTGGGTAATAATCTTGTCTCCTGGATGAGTAAGAAGTAAATTTCCATCTCATTATCAACTGCTAAGGCTGAATACATCGTTGCCGGTAGCTGTTACACCCAACTTTTGTGGATGCAAAAACTCCTTCTTGATTATGGTATTCGTCAAGAACATCTTACCATTTATTATGACAATACCGGTGCCATTAACATCTCTAAAAATCATGTTCAACATTCTCGAACAAAACATATAGAGATTCAACACCACTTAATTCAGGAACTTGTTGAAGATGGCACACTCACTCTTGAGTTCATTCACACTGATGATCAGAAGGCGAATTTGTTCACTAAGCGTCTTGATAGCAAACGGTTTGAATTCCTATGCTAAAACATTGGTGTTATCTCTATGGAGTGATCTCTTCTCTTTCTCCTCGTTTCTCATGCATTTGCATATATTTTTTATGCTTTGTGTGTTTCTTTCACGTTTTTGTTTTATTTGTTTTCAGTTTCTGCTTTATTTGTTTTTTTCATAAAAATTTAAAAAAAAAAATTGAAAATTTGAAAAATACAAAAACAGTGTGTGTTTGTTTATGTTGGTACTTGTGTACCTTGGATGGCCATTGAAACAAAGTTTTCTAAACTTTGTATCTCTTGTAGCTTAGATGAACATCTCAATGCACAACTAAGCAAGTGAGTTTTGTGGCTCGTGTTTGTGATGAGTACGATTAAGTAATCTCTTATACTTGACACTCATATCACTCTTTTTGACAGGAAGGACTAAAAAATCCTAAGAGAAAGGCATAAATAAGCATCTCACCACTAAAGCCCGCCAATCATGAATAACATCTGTATGCTTAGGCATAGCAAAATTAGGATGTTCAAGCAAAAATAAATGGGTATTTCTTTTCTCTCTTATATGCCCATGCCTGCTATGCTTAAAAAGAAAAATATGCAAAGAAAAATAAAAGCAAAAAGAATCAAAATGCTTTTCAATATGTTTGCAAGCGTGTTTATAGGAGATGTGGGAGTTAGAGGATGTACCTCGAAGGTGATAGTCCCCATCAAGCAGTTATGATTGTGTGTAAGTGTATTTGATTTTCTCATATCTCAAATCATCATAATATGAGACACTTATGCACTCTTGCTATGTTTTCACACACAACACGCATACTCTTTGCTACTTTTGATACATGTGCAGGTACAATGTGATTTGACCATCACAAGGAATACATGTGTTAATATATGCTCACTAAACTGTCTAAACTTGTTTTTGAAATATAAAATTGGTTAGACTTGTTTAGTGTGTGTGTGTGTGTGTGTGTGTGTGTTTTTGGATCTTCAAGCTCGATAGCTTCTCGATAAATTCTCTTCTATCAAACCCCTCTTTCTCCTTTTCTCGACAGATCTTGATGGATTTTCGATCCATCGAGGTTTCCGAGTTTCTTCTCAATAGAATTTCGACAGCTTCTTTGATTTATCGAGAAAATTTTTTGAGCTCTCTGCCTGGCCGATAGATTCTTGATAGCTTCTCGATTTATCGAGGTATTTTTGCCATCGACAAATCCTCGACAGCACCTCAATAGATTAATTTCTGTCGAGATTTAGTGCTCGACAGATCTCGGTAGATACCTCAATCCATCGAGCTGTGATTTCCTTATATATGCTGAGCGTGAATCAGATTTCATTTTATCACTTCTCTCTCTTGACAGATTTTTTTCTCTCTTGCCCCATTTCTCTATCACTTACTCAAATCTCTCTACCCACTACATTTTCAGCCTATATCAAGTTCAGATCACTTGGTAAGCTTCTTGAAACCCTCTTTTTTCATGCATTCATGCATTTTAGACCTAGGTTTTGGGGTTTTTGAAATTTTTGGGGTTTTTGAGATTTTTGTGAAATTGTTGGGTCGGGTGTTGTTGATTTGAACTTATATGCTCATGCATTGCATCCTCATTGCATTTTAACAATGTTTCATGTATTTAGATGTGTGCTTGATTATTGGAAAATGTGTGCTAGTGGGTTTGGATTGGGTTTTTACCAATGATGCAATTTATATTTTGCACGTCACATGTTTATGCATTTTTCATGCATACGTCTTTCATTTCTTTTCTATCTTTCTTGTTATCTGTGTTGTGATGTGTTCTCTCTCTCTCTCTCTCTCTCTCTCTCTCTCTCTCTCTCTCTCTCTCTCTCTCTCTCAGATAGACTGCGCATGGCACCCAAAGCGCATAAGTCCACTCCGGCTCGTAACCCTCTTGGTTCCGAGTCTTCTTCTTCTGATCCTATTCCCTCTCTTCACGTTTGGTTCTGTGATGGGAAGGCCCAAAAGGACTTCCAAGAGAACTTCCAAAAACCTGGCGTTCATCCGAAGTGCCATGTTGTTCTGTCGGACTTTGCCGACACTTCTCTCCCTGCTTTCATTTAGACTAGGGGTTGGGAATCTCTATGTGAGAGACCCTTGAGGTGTCCCATCGTGTTTATGAAGGAGTTTTACTCCAATATACATGGTATCGATACCTTTGTACCTCTGTTTGCCACGACATTTCGAGGTACACGTATCGTAGTTACCCCAGATCTTATATCCGAGGTATTACATGTTCCAAGGATAGCGCATCCTGACCAACCCAGCTGTGAGCGTCTTAAGATTGTGTCCAGAGACGAGCTTATGTCTCACTTTTGTGAGACACCTTCCATATGGGGTGGGAAGCAAAACACCACATGCTCGGGCTTTGCAAAAGGTTCGAGATTCCTTAATATGGTGATAACATTTGTTCTTACCCCATTGTCTCACTATAACTCTATCACAGAGCCTCATACTCATTTTCTTTTGTCCTCTTAGAGGATCTTTCTATTGACTTCCCCTCTCACTTCATCACTTCTATCCTTGATGTCTATCAGGATACAGCGACCCGTGATAAGCTTATATTTTCTTTAGCTATCACGCGGATCCTTCGCCACTTCTCCATTTCTATTACTGATTCTCCTTATTACACCACCATGGGTGCCATCGATGTCGGTTCTGTTTGATGAAGTGAGGCTCAACTTCGACCGAAGCGGCCACGTGTAGAGTCTACCAGTCCTGCAGTTTCTGTTTTTCCTTCCACCTCTGCTCCTTCTTCCTCGACTGGTGATGTGACCCTGGAGGCCATCATGGCACAGCTTCAACGCATGGATGCTCGCCTTGACTCTCTCTCTGATGAGTTATGACAAGTGAACACCCGTGTCGGTCGTATAGCATGATGACAAGCTCGCCTTGGTGGTTTCGCTGCCTCTCCATCTCCTTCTTCAGAGGCTTCGGCAAATGAGGATGGTGATGATGGTGATGGTGATGATGAGGGCGATGCTAGCTCTTCCAGTAATGATGAGATGACGACCTCTCAATAACTTACCCTTTGTCATTCGCAACAAAAAGGGGGAGTAGATTTGGGATGAGAGTAGTCTTGTACTTAGAGGTAGAGTTAGTATAGGAAATTTTTGTTAGGGGGAGTGTTTATAGATTTCGAGGGATGTAGTGAGGTTTACCTGTATTTTCTTTTCTTTCTTTTACTTTCACCTCATGTATACCAGTCTTGTGACCACTTATTGACATACATTGTACTTATCTTTTCATATATATGATGATGTATGTTTTTCTTCACCTATATCTACATGTGTTGTTTCTTTTCTTTCTTTATACACATGTTTTTATATGTATGCAATCTTTATTTCGGTTTCACACATGATGCCTTGATGAGTTTTGTTTAAGTGTTTCAGAAAGACAGGTTTTGAAAGTTTACCATGCCATGAACTCTCTTCTTGCAAAGTTTTTCAAGAGTTTGTGTTAGGGTTAGATTTTTTTTGTAATTCAACAAGTGATTATGAGTTTAGTGATTTAAAACTTCTCTCATGATTCATTTGTTTGTTGTGGTTTTGTCACGGATTGTCAAAAAGGGAGATTGTTAGGGACATATTTTTGTAATTGGCTAATCCTTTGACAAAATGCACTCTACTTGTAATTGGGTAGATCTAGGATGAGTTTAGTACTTCAAGAAACAAGTGTTCAAGTTGAGTATTGAAGCCATGCAAGTCTGACCAAGAAATAAGTGAAGAAGTGTTGTTCATTAGAGCTCAACAGAATCCTTTCTATTGAGGTTTAATGTTGAAGCTCGACAAAAGCTGGACAGAAGCTGAATCTATCGAGAATTACGAAATCAGACTTTTCAAAGTTGATTACATGCATATCCTTGAGTATTTGTGTAGGGTTTCTTCTCTCACAACCCTAGACATATATAAGGATTATTTTAAGGGCCGTCACACTTAATGCAAGGTGATGCAAAGGTTGTTGCAGTTGCTATTACATGCATTGTGTGACTGGAGACAGAAATTGCCCTAGTTCATCTTTCTCTCTGTAGAAGCTACTGCGTCTTTACGCCAAGGGTTTTGTGACCAAGGAGCTTCCTAATCTTCATGTTGATGAATTGAAGAACTTTGCAGCCAACAATCCTTCTCAAGTTGGTGTGTTAGTCACGTACTGGGATCCATGCATCATTGGTTAGTCACGTACTGGGATTCGTGCATTGAACGGAGAGATTGCCGCTACATTACAAGTCCAATTGGGTATTGGGGTAAGGGTTCAACTGTAGGTTGGTATTAGGAACTGGGATTCCTTTTACTTGTAACCGCTTATTTTGATAATACTGGATTCTTGAGAGTGGTGACCTTAAATTCACCCGGTGGGGTTTTGCCTCGGTGGTTTTCCCCATTCGTAAACAAATCACCTGTGTCAAATTTAATTTCTACTGCATTTAGTTTAGTTGGTGATTTGTTTGTGCTACAACGTCATTGCATGTTAAATTGAATTAATTAATTCACTTGGATAATTAATTAATTAATTTGCCAAAGGGGTCAATACATTTTTGGCTTATCATACTTTAACCAACTTTCATCAAATAAGTAATCAACAAAAAGCTGCGTTCAAATGCACACCATTTACTTCTACGTACCCTTCAATTTCTTTTGAAAAGGATGTTGCACACTTATTAAGTTGGGGGAACACTTTTGGAACTAAATAACCGTTAGGGTCATATTTTTTGTAATTGGCTAATCTTTTGAAAAAATGTACTTTACTTGTAATTAGGTAGATCTAAGTTGGGTTTAATACATCATGAATATGTTGTTCAAGCATATCAAGTGTTCGTGTTAAAGACATGAAGATTGATCAAAGAAACAAGTGAAGAAAAGCTATTTCATTAAGTCTCGACAGATAGCTCGATAGATACTGCTATCGAGACTAAATGAGAAGCTCAACAGATGGCTTTTTAGAAGCTCGATCTATCAAGAATTGCGATTTTTAGATTTTCAAATCTGAAATTCAGCCCAAGCTTATGTATTTGTTTAAAGTTTCTTTTCTCGCAACTGTAGACATATATAAGATTTATTTTAAGAGTCGTCACACACAAATACTGAAACCAAGAGTTTATTTTTCTCTGTGAGAAGCTACTGCGTTTTGTGCACCACAGAGTTTTGTAACCAAGTGCTTCCTAATCTTTATTGTTAATGAAGTGAAGAACTTTGCAGCCAATAACACCCATTCAAGTTGCTAGAGTTAGTCACATACTGGGATCCTTGCAAAAGGGTTAGTCACAAATTGGAGATTTGTGCATCAAGGGAAAGAAGGCTACTACAAGATCAAGTCCAATTGGGTATTGGAGCAAGGGTTCAATTGTATATTGGTATTTTGGGAAAGGCTAGGGTAGTGATAAGATTCCTTATACTTATAACCGCTTGATTGTTGATTAGTGGATTCTTTGGAGTAGTGACCTTAAAATCACCCGATGGGAGGTTTTGCCTTGCGAGAGTTTTTCCCCATTTATCAACAAATAACTGTGTCAAATTTATTTTCAGTTGCATTTAGTCTTGGTGCCTCCACGATTTGCATGCAATTTAACCTAATTAATCAATTTGGGTAATTGAATTAACTAACCGGAGTCAAGTTATCTTAACCTAACTAACCACATTGCCTAATTCTAAGGAATTCCTATTGATTTTCTTGATATTTGTAAGGTCGCATCATTTTGAACAAGGGATCTAAATTCTAGCTCCACACAAGGTACATAACAAATAGTCAATTGTAATTTTAATAGCAACTACAAGTAAAGGGGTTGAATCATGCATATCATTTTGGAGCTTAAAGCCGCTTTCTCTTGGGTTAAAGGAGACCTTAGCCATGTGGCCCATAATCCATTATTCTTCCTATGTGTGGTTGTGACGTCAATAGTATGCTTTGTTGTGACTCTTCCTCACATTAGATCTCTTGTTGCACCTCAATAACATTAAATCTTGGGACTCCAAGTTGTGGGGTCCAATCGACTAATGTTGACACATAATAGGTCACCTAGAAACAAAATGGAATCTAAGGGGGTGTTTGGATGGCCTGTTTCCATAACTCAATTATCTGTTTCCATAACTCATAACTCAAAAATGGTGGGACCCATAGCGAGAAGTCTGTTTGGCACCACCATCACTCTGTTTCCATAACTCTATTTTCATCACTTAATTCTCTGATTTTTGAGTGATGAGTTATGGAAACTGAAAACACATTTTAGCTGTTTTCAGTTTTCATAACTCATAACTCAATGGCATTTTTGTAATTAAACACACATGGGGACCCACTAGTCATAACTCAGCCGCACCTTTTGACCGATCTACCCTTTTTCTTTTTCTTTTTCCTGGGTTCGATCTCAAGTGTTCTTCCTTTTTTTTTTTTTTTTCCTTTCTTCTTTCACTGGGTTCGAGTGATCTAGGTTTCTTTTTTTCATTTTTTTTTTCTTTTCTGGTTCGGGTTTCTAGGTACTGAAAAAAAAAAAAAAAAAAAAAAAAGCTGCACCGAGTGACAAGTATGGGGCCCACAAATAGTGTGAAAAATATTGAGTGATGGTAACTGAGTGATGGTGCCAAACGGGTGTAAGGTCAAAATGATATAAGATAAAAAAAGATCTATAACCTAAGCATCATACCCTTATGAAAATGATAGTGACTATTTCATAATAATATGGAGATGCAAAGAGAGAGAGAGAGAGAGAGAAGGCTTTAGATTCTCTTTGTTTGCCATTTTGATGGGGGGTTTGATCAGCAGTGCCGGTGGTCAAGGGATTGCAAGAGTTTTGGCTGATATTGCTCCACACAGCTCAAACATGACTAGAGGGGTCTTTGCTCAGCTACTACCCCTTCTTAGTACTCCACCTATTGGTCCTATTCCCAGATCATGAATGCACAGTTCTTCCCTCACTCCCTTTAACACCTATAAATAACTCCCTCCCCCCAACAAAAAATGCTGTAGGGAAGCAAATTTTGTCCCCCCATTTTTGGCCTTTTGGGCTTAAATTGTAACTGGGAGGGCTTGTTCCCGTCTCCTGACTTCATGCCTCTGTTTTGTCAGTAGAAGATAGAGATGATTAGGGCCCTGTCTTTCCTTTGTATCTCCTTTCTGCAATAAAGTCTTTTTTATCCATTAAGAAAAAAAAATGGCTTTACCATGCATGTTGGTATCATCATCATACCATAAATATTAATTCCAACAAAGGTTTGCAAAAGAGAGCTTATGCTATGCCCTCAAATGAATAAATGTGAAATAATTCCAACATTAGGACAATATTCTAAGCACTCTGAAAAGACAACATGTGAAAACATTCATATTTTAACACAATTGATAACTTAACAATCAATCTAGACACTGAAGTCTAAAGGAGAGGACTAATCTTTGACTGCATATAGACAGCCTTCACCAAAACATACTTTTGACAATCATTCTTTGAATAATACTCTAGCCGCTACACCTAAATGAAAATCTTTTTTTTTTTTTTTTCATGATCTGCTAAATGAAAATCAATTCTATTAATCAAATAACTGCATCAGACCATTTATAGGAACACCCAGCCACAAGGGTACCATTCCAAGACTCCCTATAGCAAAAAAGGTTTATTTTTTTGATAGAAACCTCAAAACTAAAGCTTATTTAATTCTTTCTTACCAAATGAAAATTTTTAAACAATTATCAATTATTAATGATATTATTTACTCACTTTAAAAGATTATATATGAACAATTTGTAGGGAGAAGAAACAATTATGCTCCATAAAATATGGATCAATGACAATAGGATCTTATGACACACTGAAAATTACAAACTAAACAAAAGAAGCCTGAAATAACAATATACACTTGTTGCATGCTATGTAAATCCTAGCTTAGAATTAAAGGAAACCGTAATAATAAAATTCCACAATAAATAAAAATTACAAACAGTCCATAGTTTAGAACTAAAAAATATGTACCTGTATCATTTCTAGCTTATACTAGTACAAATTAATAGAGAAACTCCATATATTACAAACTTTATACATAATTAAACTAGTCTAGGAGTAACTAGACCTTAGACTTTCCAAAAATACACAAAACACATAGATGAAAGGCAAGTCCAAATTTCACTTAAACTATTAGCAGTTCAGCACATTTATCAATTTTACATTATATGTGCTGGATCGAGATCTACAAAGCTCTACAACAAACTAATCCAACACTACAACAAAATGTATTTTCAGTGATTGTAAGGTTGAAATTTATTCAACCATCTAATTGGCTTTATTCCGTGCCAAATTTGCTTGTATTTCAGCATTTAGTAACCCTGTATTTAGGTGGGCTTGTTGTAAGGGTAGTGAGTGAGATAGAGTGAAGATTGCTCAAGAATGTGCAAGAAAACAGAGACTCGCGGCTGGGTCTCGTGGGTGACTCGCGGCTTCAAGCCGCCAGACGCAGCACACGTGCCAAGCATGCCGGAAGGTGAACAGTCATGCCAGCTGGAGCACTACAGGACAAAACAGGACAACTGGCCATACGGTTAACTCGCGACTGGATCTCGCGACTCAATCAAGCCGCGAGGACAAGCCGCGAGCCAGCCCTGTTTTGAAAAACCTGACGTTTCACATTCCTCTCTCACCTTAGTATAAATACCCCGTTTACCCACAAATGAGAGAGAGCTTCTAGAGAGAATTTTGAGAGAGAAACCCTAGAGCAAAACAAGATTGAACCATCTACAATCTTTACATTAGAGTCTCTTCAAATTCCTCAACTCTCTTCCTCTCCATTGCCAAATCCTTGAGAGGCCTTTTTACCAAAACCTTGTTCTCACCATATCCATTACTGTGAGAGGGTTGTTTGGTGTTCTGGGAAGCAGTTAGGAAGGAACCAATATTCATTGGTTGATGCTATGGTCTAGTAGCGGAATCCGGGAAGCTAGAAAAGAAATAGGTTCGACGCAACCTCGTTGGAGCAAGAAGCTTGGAGGGCTTAGGTACATCGGGTAGATTAGGCTTGGAGGGTCTATTGCTGTTCATGTATCCCAACTACATTTTCTAGTGGATTATTGACCGCTTGGAGGGCGGCGGAGAGGTTTTACGCCGAGGGCTTCGGTTTCCTCTTCGATAACACATCGCGTGTTGTCCTTGTGTTTGCATCTTCCTTCCCTTTATCTTTGCCTTTTATTTTTCTGCTGTGGATGTGATTTTAATTGGCTTAGATTGTTTACCAATTCTGTGTTATGCTTTAGTTCATGTTCCGCACATTAATTGTTTGATTTAAAGCTTGAATTGGTAATTTGTTAATTGGGGGTCTAAACGTTCAAGGGTGTTTTTACACATATTTGAACTTTCATTTGGTATCAGAGCGGGTACACTTTTATTAGTTTCAATACCATTGTGTGATCCTTGACTCCCTTTTGAGATGGATAGGTCTCAATCCCTAAATGCACCTCCATATTTTGATGGTAGTAATTATGCTTTTTGGAAGGTTCACATGAGAGCATTTCTGTGCTCCATTGATGAATCTGTTTGGGATGCAGTTGAGAGTGGTTGGACCAGACCTGAGGCAGCCAAATCCACATGGGATAAGGCAGCACTCGCTGCATCTAATGCTAACAATAAAGCTTTAAATGCTATTTTCTGTGGTGTGTCTCTTGATGAATTTCACAGGATCTCCCACATCACCGTTGCCAAAGAAGCATGGGAGATATTGGAAACCACCTATGAAGGCACGAAGAAAGTGAAAGACACCAAGTTGCAAATGCTGACCACTCGGTTTGAGGAGCTCAAAATGAGTGAGGATGAGTCCTTCGACTCTTTCTATGGGAAGCTGAATGAGGTGGTAGTCAGCAAATTCAATTTGGGGGAGAAAACGGAGGATTCTAAAATCGTAAGGAAGATCCTTCGATCATTGCCGGAAAGTTTTCGTGCTAAAGTGACAGCTATTGAAGAGAGCAAGGACCTCGATGACATCAAAGTCCAAGAGCTGGTTGGTTCTCTTCAGACTTATGAGATGTCACTGCCCAATCAACGGAAGAGTAAATCTCTTGCTCTTAAGACCATTAATGAGAAGGTAGAAGTCCATGACTCATCGGAAGACGATGTGGTTGATAAAGATGTTGCATACCTTGTAAAAAATTTCCGAAAATTCTTGAAATTCAAGAATAATGGAAAATTTGGTGATAAAGGAAAATTCCAAAGTTCAGGAAGGGAGAAAAGTGAATTCAAAAGGAAAGATGGAAAAGAATCCCAATCTACACAAGGTGTCACTTGTTTTGAATGCAACGGGCATGGACACTTTAAGAAAGAATGTCCGAATTATTTGAAATCGAAAGGCAAGGTGTATGCCACGACATTAAGTGACTCGGATTCATCCGACTCAGAATCAGAAGAAAGCTGTGATGGAGAGGGGAACTATTCAGCTTTTATGACTATTGCCCATGTTGAGTCTTCAGATGAATTGAATCTGCTTGTACGAGACCTTGGAGAACATAGTGATGAAGAATCATTGGGAATTGTCGAGGAATCAGATGTTGAAGAAGATGTAAGCACAGTCAATCTTCAAAAGAATTATAACTCACTCCTTGAAAAGTTGGGTGAGTACACAAGGGTGGCCAAGGCAGCTGTGAGAAAGATGAAGAAGGCAGAGGAGGACTATAAAAGTCTCCTAATCCGATATAGGGAGGCCAAATGTGAGATAGAAACTTTGAATGGTGAGCTGTCAGAAGCTTACACAAAAGTGAGATTTCTTGAGCAAGAGGTTGTGCAAGCAAATGCTAAAATAGAGAGGGTCACCACCAAGAAGCTAGATGATGTTATTTCATCTCAAAAGAGCTTTTCAGACAAATCCGGATTGGGATATACCGGAGGAAGTAGCTCATCTGGAAATGTCACTAAAGAAGTGAAGTTTGTTAAGGCTAAAGATCCAGTTGATATTGGTCCTACTGCTGAGAAGCCCAAGATAGAGGAGAAGAGAAATGTGGGGAACGAACGGGTGTTGAATTCCCGTAATCAATCTGTGGGCAGGTCAGAATCTCGAGTCAAATCTCGTCCACAACCACAAAGAGGTCCTAAATCAACTTATGTGTGTCATCATTGTGGACTTCAAGGGCATACTCGACCAAATTGCCAAAAGCTGAGAGCAAAGAATAGTGCAACACCTCAAAGGTCACGAGGACCTAGAATTGATAGAAGAAATTGGGCAGATGAACAATCTAGAGATCAAAATGGTGATCCCGGAATGATGAACGTGATGAAGATGATTGGTGCATTCACCAACTGCTTGGAAAGCTTCTCACGAAGGTTTGAAAGCCCTAACCCCCGTACCCAATCCTATAAGGAAATCACCCCAAACGCAAGTGACGTGTGGGTGAAAAAGGGTACTTATGCATAAGCATTACAACATGTCCATGCATTAATACTTCCTATGCTTTGCGATGATGTTTGTTTGTTTGCTTATTGTTTTTGCTGTTGGTTGTTTGCTTGTCTACTTGTGCATATTTTTTTTTTTTTTTTTTATCAATCTTTTTCTTCTTATGTGTCAAAAATCCAAAAATCACATAAAAATTAGAAAATCAAAAGTTTGATTGACATTGTTGAGCTTTTGTCTCAAAACATGTTTTGCCTTGTACCTTTGTGCTAATGGCTTTGTGCATTTTCGAGCATTGCTTGTTTCCTTGCACTCATATCACTGTGGGAAAAATCTTGAAATCAATGTGATTGTTGTAAATAGATCTTCAAACTTGTCATGAATGATGAGTGAATGGTTATGTTGATCTTGAGACATGCATAGACTTGTGTCTATATATCTTCCCACTCGTTATTTTTGTTATTGCTAAAAAGAGCTCACCAAATGTAAATCTCCAAATGAAAAGAGATATTGAGCTGCAAAAGCCTGTCGCACATACGAGTATTCGACTAGGAAAAAGGGAAAGCGACCAAAAATTAAAGAGAAATGTTTATTCAAAAGGCCAAAGGCTTGTTCATTAAAGAGATTTATCAAATATCACTCTCACAATGAGAGGTGTTGTCTTAAAAGGATCAAAAAGATCAAATGTTATGATTGAAAGTGGAGTAAAATGTAAAGCTCCAAGTCATGTTATCAAGTTTTGTGGGAGGTCATATATACATATTTCTATAAGTGAGATAGATCACATGTTCTAGTGCTAATTGTGTATGCCTTGGTTGAATTGATCATTGAAGCTTCACATTAGACTAAGGACTATCTCATTGTTGATATCCACACACAACACACAAGTTTATGTTCAATGAATGCCATAATCATTTGTGTAATTGTACTTGATGAAATATGTTTTTCACATGCTCAATCTTTGTTGTTTCAAGCACAAAAAGATTTTTGAGTGTTTTAGGTGTTTTTGGAAAGTATTTTGTTCTTCAAAAATGAAAATTTCAAAAAAAATTTTTTGCCCTGTTTTGGCAACTCAGTCGCGGGTATGTCAAGTCGCGAGCCTCAGTCGCGTGTTCGCGGGTCCATTTTGGCGACTTGTTCGCGAGTGAAAGGTCCAGTCGCGAGGTTATTCAGAGATTTTCGTGGCTCAGCTCGCGACTCCCTCGCGGGTAGACCTTCCAGTCGCGAAAAACACTTAGAAAATTTTTTTCAAAATTTTGTCTTTGAGTGTCTTGGCGGCTCAACCTGGCGACTTGCTGGCGACTCACCTCAGTCGCGAAAAACGCGTGTTTGGCAAAAATAGGGACAGTTTTTAAAAGCGTTTTCCATTTTTTCCCTCGAACTCTTGTGACTGTTCATTGTCTTTCTACAACTGCTCTTAGCCATACACTGTGCCTCCATTTTCAAACATCATTTTTGCTCCATTTCTTCTCAAAATCATCAAGTAAGGTATGGTTTTTCTATTCCTCACTACATATTTATGTTTTGAGTTTCATTTTCTTGCTTTGTCTATGAGTTGCTATTGTTGTTAGAATCTTAATGTGCTCGATTTTTTAATGTACTGGTTTTTGTGGGTTGTGTTTGATTCTGATTTACTCTATTGTTGGTTACATTGTGTTTTGTCATTTGATGGGTCCTCTCACTCATTTGGGATATGGGTTTGATAATGTTTTCTGGGTTTTTACTCCATTTGTGAGTACGTATGACTTAGATCTGTCTTTTGCTCTATTGTGGTTGTATGAGTTTTTCTGTGTCCATTTCATGGTCATGGTCGACTGTCTCATTGACAGTTATCTTTGAATATGTGTTTATCTATGCTCTTTTGCACTATCACCATTTTGCTGCACCTGTCGTATTATGCACATTAGTATTGATGGTAGTTTATTTGGGTCTGTCCTGTCTTAAGTCTGTAGTTATTTGCATCAAATCATGTTGATATTTATCTCGTGCCGTGTTGTTTTGGTTCTTTGCTGTGGGCCTATTTTCTTGCAGATGTCTCGTCGATCTTCTAAGGGTAAAGACATTGTTGCTGACAATCCAGCAACCCCAGTTGCTAAAAGGACTCGCCTCTCATCAAAGGCCTCTCAAGACTCCAATGAGGAGAGGTTTAGAACCCCGCTTACTTCACACATCTACTCCAACATATTTGACAAATCAACTGCTATAGTGGAACAGGTGGTGGAGTTTAACACCTTAGGGACCACATTCATTCCTCGAATCTTTGAGGCTCGAGACTGGGCAAACTTGTTTGGGAACTTTGACGATCCAATGGCTGAACTGGTTAAGGAAGCTTTCTCCAATGCAACTGATCTTGGAGCTGAACTAATTTTCTGGGTCAGAGGAAAGGAGTTTATCATCACTCCGAACTCCATAGCCGATACTCTCCGCATCACCAGGCCTCAGAATGTGGATCTAACTCCGTATGATGATCGAACTCCAGAGATTCAAGATATTCTTCATATCCTAGGTTCTGATCATGAAGTATCCAATACCGACACATCCATCAGCACCGCAAAGTTTGCACCAGAGCTGACCACACTGAAGTTGATCATGTTCACTAATCTCTACCCACTGTCCAACACTACATTCATCAATCTTGGGAGAGCTCAATTCCTCTTTGATCTTATTACAGGAGCCCCCATTGATATCTGTGCTCACATCTTTTATACCTTGAGAAAAACCGCGGTTCGAACTGCAGCTCGAGGAATTATCCCATTTTGCAGTCTCATCATGAAGTTCATTCTTCGTGAAGGCATTGTTCCTCCTACAGATGGCAAAATGTTGACCCATCAGCGTCCTATTTCCATGCTCTCTCTTCAAGCCAGCAGAAGTCACTCCTCTAGAACTCCAAAGAGTGCACATATCTCTCCAGTTACTTCATCTGCCCCTGAGTCAGAGACACCTGCACATACCACATCTACTTCGCATGCTATTCCTGAAGTTCCACAAGCTAGTACTCCGAAAGCACAGACTGATCCTCATACTGATAAAATGGGGAGTTTACTTAATCATATTCAGAAACGCATTGATGAGATTGTGGCACTTCTCTACTCCACAAACAATCAGGTTCAAATGCGTCTCGAGACTATGGAGAATCAGCTAGACGATATTCAACGAAAGTTGGATGACAGCCTTTAGCTATTCGTGCCAAAAAGGGGGAGAGCATGCAGTAAGGGGGAGAAAATTCAAAGGGAAGTGTGCATAGTGATAGAGGGAGTACACACATACTTTTGGCATACTTTTGTTTTTAGTCTTATCCTCTAAACTTATAGGTTTAGTGTTTATATGGGTTTGATACACTGAGGTTTTGGTGTACTTTTGTTTCTAACTCATAACTTATAATCTTGGTTTAATCTTTTATATATATATTGTTGATGTTTTTCAGGATTATATTGTGACTTGTACCCATGTTGCTTTTGTAAGCTTTTAGGGTTATGTTTTATGCATATTGTGTAGGCTTTTTGGTTTGTACCATGCTTTATGCAACCTTTTTATGCTTTGTTTAAATCAGTACTTCTATTTAAATGTATTGCATTTTCTTTAAGTACTGTCACTCTTGTGCCCTTGTAGGATTGTTCCTAGATGCATATACGTAGTGTATTATGCATTGGTTGAGTGTTTGGGATGCAAGTGACTTGCATTGAGCTTGTTACCTTGTATGTCCTAGTGTTCATTCCAAGTGTGAATGAGCATTGTGGTCACTTCCTTGTAGTGATTACTTGGTTGATCAAGCCATGGTTTGTTTCTTAACTCCATCTTTGCTTGATCACATATTGCCTGTTTCATATGCATTTCACGATTTTCTGCTTACAATGATCATGGTGTATTGTCGTGTTTCAGGAGTCTTTTGTTCATATGATTCAAGTGCTTCACAGCTTCTAAAGTTAGGTGTGAGTGAGTTTTGATCAACTGTTCCCAACTCACATGTTAAGTCTAGAGTCTGTTTTAGGGTTTTGTCATGGAATAGCCAAAGGGGGAGATTGTAAGGTTGAAATTTATTCAACCATCTAATTGGCTTTATTCCATGCCAAATTTGCTTGTATTTCAGCATTTAGTAACCCTGTATTTAGGTGGGCTTGTTGTAAGGGTAGTGAGTGAGATAGAATGAAGATTGCTCAAGAGTGTGCAAGAAAACAGAGACTCGCGGCTGGGTCTCGCGGGTGACTCGCGGCTTCAAGCCGCCAGACGCAGCACACGTGCCAAGCATGCCGGAAGGTGAACAGTCATGCCAGCTGGAGCACTACAGGACAAAACAGGACAACTGGCCATACGGTTAACTCGCGACTGGATCTCGCGACTCAGTCAAGCCGCGAGGACAAGCCGCGAGCCAGCCTTGTTTTGAAAAACCTGACGTTTCACATTCCTCTCTCACCTTAGTATAAATACCCCGTTTACCCACAAATGAGAGAGAGCTTCCAGAGAGAATTTTGAGAGAGAAATCCTAGAGCAAAACAAGATTGAACCATCTACAATCTTTACATTAGAGTCTCTTCAAATTCCTCAACTCTCTTCCTCTCCATTGCCAAATCCTTGAGAGGCCTTTTTACCAAAACCTTGTTCTTACCATATCCATTACTGTGAGAGGGTTGTTTGGTGTTCTGGGAAGCAGTTAGGAAGGAACCAATATTCATTGGTTGATGCTATGGTCTAGTAGCGGAATCCGGGAAGCTAGAAAAGAAATAGGTTCGGTGCAACCTCGTTGGAGCAAGAAGCTTAGAGGGCTTAGGTACATCGGGTAGATTAGGCTTGGAGGGTCTATTGCTATTCATGTATCCCAACTACATTTTCTAGTGGATTATTGACCGCTTGGAGGGCGGCGGAGAGGTTTTACGCCGAGGGCTTCGGTTTCCTCTTCGATAACACATCGCGTGTTGTCCTTGTGTTTGCATCTTCCTTCCCTTTATCTTTGCCTTTTATTTTTCTGCTGTAGATGTGATTTTAATTGGCTTAGATTGTTTACCAATTCTGTGTTATGCTTTAGTTCATGTTCCGCACATTAATTGTTTGATTTAAAGCTTGAATTGGTAATTTGTTAACTGGGGGTCTAAATGTTCAAGGGTGTTTTTACACATATTTGAACTTTCAGTGATGAAAAAATTCGTCACTAAAAGTCCAGTTTTTCATCGCCAAGGACCTTTAGCGACGAAATCTACTAATTAGCGACGAAACTCATTTCGTCGCTGAAACCCCATCGCTAAAAGTCTTGGCAACGAAAAATTTCGTCACTAAAAGTCCGATTTGTTTATAAAAAAAAACTTTTAGCAATGAAAACATTTCGTCGCAAAATGTTTTCCTTGCTAAAGACACTATTCAGTGACGAAAATATGGTACGATGAGTTAAATCAAACACTTAATAAATAAAATGAATAAATAATGGTTCACCACTTTATGGCATACAGGAACACCAACCAAAAAGATACAGAACCAAAACTCGCCACCCAAGGAAACCACCAATGGGATAAGAGTTTAAAAGAAGAAATCCATCATTTGAAGCACAAAGCTTTTTTAATTTGAAAATACACTTTGATTTTATTTAATTCAGCTAGAAGGCTTATATAGAGCTTAGAACAACCCTCTAAGCATAGGAGAACGAAAATAGTAATTAAAACTTAAACTTAGTCATGACCAAAGTTAGACATGACTCTTAGGAATTAGAAGCACAATAAAACACTTGTTGGCCTAGGAGAAATAAAACATAAAGTTTGATACATCCGAGGAGACACTAATTGAAGACTATTTGACTTTTTTTTATTAATGGAAAAAAAAAAGTTCAAAATGATGGGTTGCACTTCTAGTCTTCAAGAATAACATCTGGGCTAGACTTAGCATTAGATTGGCTTGTTGAAACTTGGGACACTAAGGTGTCAGAAAAGCAACTTCAAAATACACATAAACTATCAGCACATTTATTAGCTTTCATATGTGCTTCATCGAAACCTGCAAAGCTCTAGTAAGGATGCTCCTGCAATAAAAAAAAAAAAATAATAATAATGCATTATTATTCCAACTTGTTTTTCTAGTCATTTTTTTTTTTTAATTAAAATTTATTCTTTAAACAAAATAAACTCATTCATAGGGATGGCAATTTATATCCGACCCATAGATACCCGACCCTAATGGGTCGGATTTTACCCGATCCGATAAATTATAGGGTCGGGTCCGGGTTTTGGCAAAAACCCGACCAGTTTATATATAAGTTAAAAATACTAAAATACCCCCGTATATATATAAGTTAAAAAAAAATAAAAAATAAAAAAAAATAAAAAAAAAAACCCTAACTCCATATTCCCATTTCACACAATCACTCTGAGCCGCCTTCCTACTCTTTTTCTCCTCTCCCACTCTCACTTGGTCAGTCCCTCTTCATCACACCCAACCTCCGATCTATCATCATCGGCCTGAACATCTGTCATCGCCGGCCTGATTAGCCTGAAGCCCTTCACCGCCGACCATCACTTACACCTCCAACCGCCTCGCTTCCTCCATTTGTCTCCATCGGACCACCTCGTTCTCTATCTTTTTTTTTTCTTTTTTCTTTTTTTCTGGGTTCATTTCGTCTCAATCATGTGAGTTGTTTGTGATTGTGTTAGGATTTGTGTTTGTGTTTGTGATTTTGAAAGGGAAAACATAAATCTGAAATTTTTGTGTTTGTGTTTGTGTGTTTGTGTTTGTGATTTTAAATGGGAAAAATCATAAATCTGAATTTGTGTTTGTGTTTGTGGTTTTGAATGGGAAAATTATAAATTTGAAATTTTTGGGTTTGTGTTTGTGTTAGGATTTGTGTTTGTTTTTGTGATTTTGAAAGGGAAAATCATAAATCTTTGGTCATTGTTCATCCATGATTTCCCGGTGGTTCTTTTTATTTTTCAATTTTCATCCTTTGATTTTCTCTACCTAAGTATACTCTTGCTAGTATAAAAACAAAAAAATTTATGTTTGCCCATATTCAAGGCTTGAATCTGGGCAAACACATTCTCAAAAAATCTGGGCAAACATTTTTTTTTTTTTAATTTTTGGGCCACAGTATGGGCTTCAGGCAGGAATTTTATTTTTTTGGGATTAGGCCACGGTTTGGGCCCAAATCGCGGCATGGCTACGGGGCCCGCGGGTACCCGACTGGCCAGGTTTGGGGTTAAAAAAAAAATCCGTTTAATAAACGGGCCGGGTCCAGGTTTTTGGGACAGACCCGCGGGTCGGGTCCGGGTATGAAAAAACCCGGCCCGAACCCGACCCGTTGCCATTCCTACTCATTCAAACACAATTAATTTTTCTTAAATAGAAATTAGTGAAAGAAGTGTTTTTCATTTGCCATCCAATTATTTGAGCTAGGAAGCATGGACACAGATACAAACACGGCACAACAATACAATCAATTTTTCTTTTTCTTTTTCTTTTTTTTTTTAAATGGCAAATTACAACTTACTCACATGTGATTTGGTTGAAATTTAAGTTGCCTACATGTAGTTTGAAATTTGACACTTTACCCACTTGAGATTTGACCAAAATTTAAATTGCCTAACTGTGGTTTGAAATCTCATGATAAAAGTGTTCTGCTGGATTCTTTTTTATCTTATTTAATCTTGTATTTTTATATTTTTTGTATTTTTGGACGAGAGAGACATAAAAGTGGAGTAAAATTATATATTTAGCCATGTTTTTAACAGAGATATGTTACGAAACTCTAGCTGAACTAACCTTAGGTGGGTAAAGTGTCAAATTTTAAACCACAGACAGGCAGTTTTAATTTCGGTCAAACCACAGGTAGGTAAAATGCAATTTGCCCAAAAAAAAAAAACTATAACATAAAATGGTGGGTACAACATTGGTATGATACGGATATGACATGAATACAACACTATAAATGAAGTGTCCATGCTTCTTAATATTTAAATAACCTTGAAAAGGGTCATCAAAACTCAAATTATACAGTATAATAAGCATGCTCAACATGTCAAATAAATCCGTAACTTATTTATTAAGAGATTCATATGGTAGATATATATATATATATTAACAAACTTTGTATCTTGCCCACCTTGGTGTGTGTAAGGACTAGCTAGTGAGCAAGTCAGCAACTGTCCAGATCAGGTGATTCTCGACAACCCAGTGGCAGGCCTTGATCTGTCCCGGACCTGATGCTATTGTCAATTCAGCTTGATTCGGGTTCGAATCCGACGTGTGCATGTGACAGCTAGCAACACCATTATTGATCTTAGCCTTCGAATTCAGATCCAGAATATCTACTTCATAGACTCGAACCTTCGGTACCGAATGACAGTGATAAAGTAGGTACGGGAACAAGGTTTGATGACAAGAGACTATTTGCGTGACTTTGCCACCGTTGATTCCTTCGACTGATCCGATCATTATATTCTTCTTTGACCCTTTAACATTTTCTGTTGATCGAACCACAATGTTTCTGCCCAAGACCGAGATTGCAAAGTCAATCATGTCCTCAGCTGAGCCCACGCACTGCTTGGTCTCGCCCGGGCTCGGAGCACTCTCGCACTCACTCAACGTCTTCACTATCATAGTCTCCGCAGTGGAATTATCATCCACGTGAAATATCTTCTTCAACTCCGAGACCTTAGACGTCGAAAACGGTCATTTCGATGAAATTGACCGAGGCAAAAATGACCTCTTAGGCATTTTATCTTTAATATCTGGCATTGGCAGCACCTTCCATTTCTTTAACATCGACTCCCTAAAGAAAATACCTGACTGAACCCACCCTGATGCATCGGCGAAAGCACCGGTATGGGTTATCAGTTCTTCGAGATTCGGGGATGAATCGGGGAAGCAGAAAAGGTTGGCGGAGGCGCAGAACGCTAGGAACTGAGTGGAGAGAGCATTCTCGGCGGCGAGTTCGGAGAATCTAGCAGAGTCGACCGCGCTCAATGGGGACGCCTTGGATAGGAGAAAGGTTGGTTTGGCAGTGGCGTGGTTGTTATTTCGGACCTCTTTGTTCCAATACTGAATCAGATTGGATCTCGGGGTAGATAAGCTTTCACCGGCGGAAGCGGAGGCGGACCCAACCTGCATTGACACAAAGGGAAAATATTGAGAATGTGAGAATAAGAGAATATCAAATTAAGACAGAGTGATAGTGAGAGTTCTTACAGTGAGAGACGAGAAAAAGAGTACGAGAAGAAGAAGAGCCATGGGACTGAGTTGCTTTTGTGTGCCGAGGGCCTGAGATTAGTTTTGGTGGGTTTGTTGGGTTAAAGAACGTGGAGATTTATAGGAAAATCAAGTAGTACATAAAACTAATAAAAGTGATCATCAAAAAACAGTATTGCAAGTTGATTGGTGGGCGGCCATTAATTACAAGTTGATTGGTTGCCACTAGCCAAGTTGATTGGTTGATTGGTTGGCGGCCATTGCAAGTTGATTGGTTTGCCAGGAAAGTGTAAGAAAATGAAAGAAAATATGTGATAATATGTGACTTGATAATAGAGACTAAATTGGTTACTAATTGAAAATAACATAGACTGAATTTGCCCTTACCAAAATGTAATGATCAAAATGGTATTTTTCTTTCAATTATTAATAGTTAATGGGCTCACATATCTTCCGAGGATGTAAATTATAAGAAAAAAAATTTTAGAATCACACCATTTTGCGTCCTAATTTTGTTATAACTTAGACGTGATGGCAGGAAAAAAAAAAGGTAAATCTATGTGAAAATAAAGAATAATTAGATATAATTTTTCATATGATATAATTGTGAGGAAAAAATATGATAAAAAGTGTGGCCATAGAATTACACAAATTATAATCGATATAATTTCCTAATCTCTAGTGGGAAAAGGCTGAACTGATGGAGATGCAAGGCATTATTAGAACAAACAAAAGAGACTATTTTAGTAACAAAAGAAATCACCAATTAGGCAATTATTGATAGATGGGATGATTATATTATTCAAAAGCATATGCACCAAAAAATAGATCGCATAAAACTAAAAATAAAAAAAGTTAATTAAGTAACCCAACTCAATTATTATTATTATTATTATTATTATTATTATTTTATTGAAAAGTGTCAAGGATAAAAACCACCACTGATTCTAAGAGTTCAAGTAGTTGTGATAAGTATAACTCTTAGAATCTGTAGGCGGCCTCTTATCCTTAACAAAAGGAATTCAATTATTGATAGTTAAGTAGTGCATGTATCTACTATCGACCACTCTTCTCCAGGAACAACAAAGACGCAAAGGATTTCTTTATTTTTTTAGGTGTTAAATTATATTGATATAAGATCACTTTTAAATGGGCCATGGTTTACACTATTTTTATTATACATTCTCCACAGTATATCACCTCAACATTTATAAGAAAACGTTATTAATTTTTTTTGTATCACTGGGCTTATCTGTTTCATAATGGGTATTCCCTTCAATTACTAGCCTACTTGCCCGTAACAATGAAAAACAAATGTAATTGCCAATGCTATAAACTGAGTATCCAACTGATTTTATTTTGGCTTGTTAAGCGAGAGATTAAATTAGGCGTTGAATTTCTTCTCGACCCCTTCAGAGAAAAATTCTTTCAACTTACTAAGCGGTATTTCATAAATTATCCAAGTATAATTTTAAGCCCAAGACATATTTAATGAGTTATGTTGAGAGAAAATTTAGTTAGAATTTGTTTGTTTGTTTAGACCCCTGAACACTCAAATTGTTTAACCTAATTAATTAATCAAGTTAACACTTAGGTCTATTATTCAGATCTAGGTTAAACAATAATAAATCATATCATGCAATGTGGAAAAATAAATAAAACAATAATATGATTATCCAAGAAAACTATGTGAAATAGTAACTGTGGGGGCCTGTCAATCAGCGGGCCCATTAAGGTCAGGATCGTTGGGCTTGTGGCCCATCCGAGGATGTGCATCCTTCTGAGGAGGCCATGTCAGGTCACAAGCTAATTGCCGAAGGGGGGGGGGATGGTCAATATCACGAAGGTAGAGTTCTATGTTCGTCCGAGGACGCTATATTCCTCGGCAGTACGTGTCCGAGGACGAACAGGATGCACCCTTGTTACAACCAGACCCCAAAATTACGTCACCACTGAAGATAAGGATAACAGACTACGGATCTAAGAGAAAAGGAAAACAAATATCTGTAACTACAGCTGCCACCGCATTAACTACCTCTCAACCAACTCTTTGGCCGCATTAATGTAGAGGTGATACCTGAACAGTAGGGAGGCAGCCTTACAGCTGCCCACAGGAAGTTACAGGAGGCGCTAGATGGGACAGAAAGAAATCCTCCGAACCCAACCTACACGTGTGCGGTGAGGATGGAATACAAAAGGTGGTATATAAACTGAAAGAGGAACAGGAAGGAAGGGATCGGAAGATAACAAAGAGAAAAAGAACGAAAAGAGAGAGAGGAACTGTATCGATCAAAAGAAACAAAAGGATCTCGTGGTGCCAGTTTTTAGCTTAAAAACGAGAGGTTAACCTAGTTCTTTACACCCACGCTCTACAAATCATATTGTGAGGGCCTATTTACGTGCGAACCCAGTATCGTTCTTGGGTTGCTCCAAATCGTGTCCTTACAATTGGCGCCGTCTGTGGGAAGAGCTTGTGTTAACTTAAGCGACTTCCGGTGCAACGTTTCTGATGGAGGAAGTGGGTCCACATCACCCCGCGACGGGACCACGTCAGGAGAATGCCAACTTGCATCAGGCAGAGTCAAGGGGCTCCCAGCATGGTGATCCTCGAAGGAGCCCTGAACGGAGAGAAGGCCAGGAAGGGAGAGTACGCACAACTCATACCACCAGGAACCATTCTCGGGGAAAGAGTCACGTCTCCCACGCGAAGCATGAGGCGAATCTGCAACATGAGATTGCAGATTTAAAGAGAGAGTTGCGCCATGCACGGCGGGAACGCTCCCCACCTTGCTCCAAACCATCGTCTGAGGAATCGAATGGAGCTAGTTATAGGCGGAGATCGAGAACCCCGCCAAGCGAGACTTTCTCTTATGAAGAGGAACACCGCCATCGACGTAAGCGTAGAAGTCCAACTAATAGGGGCTTGGGAAATGATGCTATGAACAAGGCTTTGAGTCAGATTTCGAAGTCGCCCTTTACGAGAAGCATAGACGATGCGACTCATCCTCGGCGATTTAATCAGCCTACGTTCTCCCTGTATGATGGCCATTCAGATCCGGTGGAACATGTAAGCTATTACAGCCAGAAGATGGCCATTCACTCCAGGGACGAGGCTTTGATGTGCAAAGTTTTTCCATCGAGCTTGGGTCCGACGGCGATGAGGTGGTTTAACGGCTTAAGGGCCAATTCTGTTGGATCTTTCAAAATGCTGACTCGCGCTTTTGGTGCTCGCTTTATTACATGCAGCAGAACTCCTCAGCCTCTGGGGTCCTTGTTGACTCTGTCCATGCGAGAGGGCGAGACTCTCAAGCATTACTCGGACAGGTATTGGGAGATGTTCAACGAAATAGAAGGAAAGAATGATGCTGTGGCTATAACCACTTTCAAAGCTGGTCTCCCAGCTGATCACGATTTGAGGAAATCCCTGACGGGTAAACCTGTCACCAGTGTGCGCCAACTGATGGACAGAATAGATAAATACAGAAGGGTAGAGGAAGATCAACTTCAGGGAAAAGGAAAGGCCAAGGTAATCCCCCAGGAGAGGAGGGATTTCAGGTCGGACCGTTATAATAATAGCCGACCACGGAGGGATTTTGTTGGGCAGTCAGGTTCGGCGGACGCCCAGGTCGTTAATGCAGTTTTTCGAGAGCCAGTTCAGCAGGTTTTGGAGAAGATAAAGAACGAGCCATTCTTTAAATGGCCGAACAAGATGGCAGGAGAGCCTATGAAACGCAACCCGAATCTGTACTGCCATTATCATCAGGATCATGGGCACACGACGGATAACTGTAGGAATTTATGGGACCATTTGGAACAGCTGGTCCGCGAAGGGAAATTAAAACAACTCTTGCATCACTCCAGTGGAAGGGCGAGCCAAGCAGGTTCAGAGGTGCGCGGGGACGCTTCATCCAGACTCCCCCTGGGCACGATTAATGTTATCTTTGCGGCCCCAGGAAGGACTGGATCTTGCCCCGCTAGAGTGTTGTCAGTGTCCCGATCCCCGGCCGAGGATCATTCCCAAGCTTTGAAAAGGGCCAGGACGCGTGTCCCCCTGATTCTAGGCTTTTCAGATGAGGATATGGTTGGGACCATACAGCCCCATGAGGACGCTTTGGTGGTAACGTTAAGGATTGGCGGGTACGATGTCAGAAGGGTAATGGTTGATCAGGGTAGCGCTGTGGATGTGATGTATCCGGACTTATACAAGGGGCTAGGTTTGAAGCCAGAGGACTTAACAACCTACAACTCTCCTCTGGTAAGTTTTGAGGGAAGGTTGGTCACTCCCAAGGGACTAATCAGGCTGCCCGTGCAGTCAGGTTCGGATGTGGTGGAAGTGGACTTTATTGTTGTAGATGTTTTTTCTCCGTATACGACTATTATGGGCAGACCTTGGCTTCATACCCTTAAAGCGGTCTCGTCTACTCTGCATCAGAAGGTTAAGTACCCATCCGGAGACCAAGTGTTGGAAATAGTAGGGAATCAGGCGGCTGCTCGGCAATGCCTTGTCGCGGCCATACAGCATCGGCCAGAAGCAAAAACCTCGGCTACTGCCAACAATGAGTTATAGCAAGTAAAGTCCCCAGTATTAGGCCTGGACGTGCCAGCCAGCGGGGTAGAGTGTGAAGATCTGGAGAAGGTAGTTGTTGCTGATGATCCGGAAAAATTCTTCCAGGTGGGGGCTAAATTGCCGTTGCCAGAGAAGGCGAAGTTGCTAGAATTCCTCCGAGCCAATGTGGACGTTTTTGCATGGAACCCATATGAGGCCCCAGGGGTGGACCCGAATTTTATTTGCCATCGACTTAACGTGAATCCTGCCGTTGTACCCAAGAGGCAACCTCCTCGGCGACCGTCTAAGGAACACGCCGAGGCCGTCAGATGTGAAGTTGCCAAGCTCAAACAAGCTGGGGCTATCAAGGAGATCTTCTATCCTCAATGGTTGGCAAATACGGTGGTAGTAAAAAAGAAGACTGGAAAGTGGCGGGTGTGCGTGGATTTCACAAATCTTAATAAGGCTTGCCCCAAAGACCCATTTCCTATGCCGAAGATCGACCAATTGGTGGATGCGACAGTGGGTCACCCCAGAATGAGTTTCTTGGATGCCTTCCAAGGATATCACCAAATACCGCTGGCTGCCGACGATCAGGAAAAGACTGCTTTTGTGACCCCGACTGGAAACTACCATTACAAGGTGATGCCCTTTGGCTTGAAAAACGCTGGATCCACTTACCAGCGCATGATGACAAAAATGTTTGAACCGCAACTAGGTAGGAGCATTGAAGTTTATATCGATGATATGGTCGTAAAAAGTAAAGTGGCGGCTGAACATGTGGAAGACCTCACAAATATCTTCGAGATACTGAGAAAACATAGGTTACGTTTGAATGCTTCAAAGTGCTCGTTTGGTGTCGGTTCCGGGAAATTCTTGGGGTACATGGTGACCCACAGAGGAATTGAGGTGAACCCAGACCAGATTAAGGCCATTAACGACTTGCGGGCACCTCGGAATCCAAAAGAAGTGCAGAAACTGACTGGGATGACTGCTGCGTTGAATCGGTTCATCTCCAGGTCGGCTGAGAGGTGTCGTCCTTTTTTCCGCCTATTACATAGGTGGCAAAGATTTGAATGGACCGCGGAGTGTGCTAAAGCGTTCCAGCAGTTGAAGGAATACCTATCCAAGCCACCTATCATGTCTAGCCCCGAGATGGATGAAGTGTTGTTTGCTTATTTGGCGGTAGCTCCTCATGCAATTAGTCTCGTCTTGATACGAGAGGATAATGGCGTCCAAAGGCCAGTTTATTGTGTAAGTAAATCCCTCCATGAAGCCGAGGTGAGGTATCTGTCATTAGAAAAGGCCATACTGGCGGTGGTCCATGCAACACACAAACTTCCTCACTATTTTCAGGCCCATACTGTGGTTATCTTGACCCAACTACCTCTTAAGTCCATACTCAGAAGTTCTGACTACACCGGAAGAATTGCCAAGTGGGGCACGATTCTGGGTGCTTTTGACATCAAGTACATGCCTCGCACCTCTGTGAAAGGTCAAGTCCTTGCCGATCTGGTGGCTGAGTTCGCCGAGTGCCCGGAAGAGGTTAATATGAATCAAAGTCACATGGATGAAAAGTCCGTTGGCCAAATATCCGCACAAGGCGAGTCCGTCTGGAGGGTGTACGTAGACGGAGCCGCAAACCAACGGGGAGCAGGGTTGGGATTGGTGTTGATATCTCCCGAGGACGTCATCATCGAGAAATCGTTAAGATTGGGGTTCTCTGCAACTAACAACGAATCAGAGTACGAAGCTTTGATAATGGGAATGAATATGGTTCAAAAAATGGGTGGAAAGGCAGTAAAGTTATTCTCAGACTCGAGATTAGTAGTCGGCCAGGTGAGAGGAGAGCTGGAAGCCCGAGACCCGAGAATGCAAGGGTATTTAGATCGGGTGAAGCGCATTCGAATGAAGTTTGCATCTTACGACGTAATACATATCCCTCGAGGGGAAAATGCCCATGCTGATTCCTTGGCAACCCTTGCCACCTCCTCCGTACGAAATTTTCCTCGGGTGATTATCGTTGAAGACCTGTGCACCCCCACCTCACCAGAGAAGGAGGTTTGCCAAATAAACCAAACCAGTCTGTTGCCAAACTGGATGGATCCCATATTAACATTTCTTGAAAGTGATGTATTGCCCGAAGATAAGGTGGAAGCTGAGAAAATACGAAGGAAAGCTCCTCGGTACTGGTTATCTGAGGATAGAAAGTTATACAAACGGTCCTTCTCTGGGCCATACCTACTCTGTGTGCCTCCCGAGACGGCAGAGTCAATACTGGAGGAACTGCATGAGGGCATTTGTGGAAGCCATACAGGAGGGAGGTCTCTATCATGTCGAGCCATCACACAAGGATATTGGTGGCCAAATATGCGGAATGAAGCGCAGGAGTACGTTAGGAAGTGTGATCAGTGTCAAAGATATGCTCCAAATATCCACCAACCGGGAGGAGTTCTTAACCCTCTCTCTAGCCCTTGGCCTTTTGCCCAGTGGGGGCTGGACATTGTCGGCCCTTTTCCTAAAGCCATAGGAAACAAGAAGTACCTGCTGGTCGGCACGGACTACTTCACTAAATGGGTGGAAGCTGAGCCCTTGGCGAACATCAGGGACGCAGATGTGAAGAGGTTTGTTTGGAGGAACATTGTTACGCGATTTGGGGTTCCTCGTACTCTTGTCTCGGACAATGGACTCCAATTCGATAGCAATGCTTTTAGGGAATATTGTTCAGAACTGGGTATAAGAAACCGATATTCCACTCTAGCTTATCCACAAAGCAATGGGCAGGCTGAAGCCGTTAACAAAGTAATAGTCCATGGGCTTAAGAAGAGACTGGATGACGCGAAAGGAAAGTGGGTGGAAGAATTGCCACATGTGCTTTGGACGTATCAGACAACTCCCCGGCGTTCAACAGGGGAAACTCCCTTTTCCATGACCTATGGGGCCGAGGCCGTCATTCCCCTGGAAACTGGATTCCTAACATTAAGGACCAGTACATTCTCTTTGGATAGTAATGATGCGATGTTGGAGAAAAGTTTGGACCTGATTGAAGAACGAAGGGAGAGCGCGATGGTTCAACTAGCTTACTATCAACACAAACTCAAGCAGGGCTATGATAGCAATGTGAAGATGAGGCCGTTAGCCGTGGGGGATTTGGTGCTGAGGAAAGTTCTAGGGGCCACCAAGAATCCAAATTGGGGAAAACTGGGACCTAATTGGGAAGGGCCATATCGAATCACTTCTGTAGCAGGAATAGGAGCCTACTATCTGGAAGACCTAGATGAAAAAGCCGTACTTCATCCTTGGAATGTAAATAATCTCAAGAGGTATTATTATTAATAAAAGTGTTTCAATTCAAATATTTCTTTGGATTTACGTCAACCATACATCTTGTACCCCTGTGCCCTGTGTTATATATTGAAATGTTAAACAGAAACTAGGTTATGCCAGGTCCTCGGATCGCAAACTTAGTGGAAATTAACGCCCTGTGTTATATATTGAAATGTTAAACAGAAACTAGGTTATGCCAGGTCCTCAGATCGCAAACTTGGTGGAAATTAACGTCCTGTATTATATATTGAAATGTTAAACAGAAACTAGGTTATGCCAGGTCCTTGGATCGCAAACTTAGTGGAAATTAACGTCCTGTGTTATATATTGAAATGTTAAACAGAAACTAGGTTATGCCAGGTCCTCGGATCGCAAACTTAGTGGAAATTAACGTCCTGTATTATATATTGAAATGTTAAACAGAAACTAGGTTATGCCAGGTCCTTGGATCGCAAACATAGTGGAAATTAACGTTCTGTGTTATATATTGAAATGTTAAACAGAAACTAGGTTATGCCAGGTCCTCGGATCGCAAACTTAGTGGAAATTAACGTCCTGTGTTATATATTGAAATGTTAAACAGAAACTAGGTTATGCCAGGTCCTCGGATCGCAAACTTGGTGGAAATTAACGTCCTGTATTATATATTGAAATGTTAAACAGAAACTAGGTTATGCCAGGTCCTTGGATCGCAAACTTAGTGGAAATTAACGTCTGAGGTGTATGTTGAAATGTTAAACAGAAACTAGGTTATGCCAGGTCCTCGGATCGCAAACTTGGTGGAAATTAACGTCTGAGGTGTATGTTGAAATGTTAAACAGAAACCAAGTTATGCCAGGTCCTCAGATCGCAAATTTGGTGGAAATTAACGTCCGATGTGTATGTTGAAATTTTAAACGGAAACCAAGTTATGCCAAGTCCTCGGACCGCAAACTCGATGGAAGTTTACGTTCCATATTGTGTATTGAAGTTGTAAGTAATAACTGAGTAGCGATACATCTTATAATCACAAAACTTAACGAGAGATAACGCCCTGTCGCACCTATCGGGGAATCAAAGAGGGATCTTTGGACGTAAGTTGGCGTACAATCTAAGTACTGAGGGTATGAGTATATTTAATTTAAGAATTCTCGAAAAGAATTGCGATTGATTGGAAAGAATACGTACATATCCAAAACGTTTTCCTAAGACCCTGTTGTATTAACGCTTATTATCTATTACTAATTTTCGGTTGACGTTATGTATGATTAAAAATGCCATAAATAATCAAAAAATAGTTGAAATAAACGTATCTAAAGTACGGTAACACGGTGAACGATTACAAAAATAACATAAAGTAGTCAAATCGATAAGAAAATGAGAAAGGAGCTTCCTTACTAGATGCCTAGATAAGCTACAAAACACGTTCTACTTTTTTAATTTCAATTGGATCTGTGAGTTCTGGCAGGCTGGTAGGTCTCCCTCCGAAGTTGTAATCCCCTCTTTGGCTTTAGTGACCCCCCCAATTGATAGAATTGTGGAGTCCAAATCCCGTTGGAAACCTTGGGAGGCCGTTTCTGCCTCCAAGGCGGTGGTGGTCTTGTCGGGGGAAACTCCTGGAGGGGCAAGTCCCTCCTTAGCTGATTCCGGCTGGTTACGGGGAGGAGAATTATGAGGTAAGACCTCCTCGTTGAGATTAATAACTGAAGAAGGATCATCAGCCTGATGGGTTAGAATAACTGGAGGGCGGATCGCCTCGGGATAGACTATGTTTTCTGGCTTACGTAACTCAGATGAGGCTTCAACCCCAACACGGTTGAGAGCCTCACTCCAAGTTCTTGCGCAGTAGATACGGCATACCTCTGGAACCTGGGATTTGAAAGCTTTCTCAGTTTCAGCTATACCAACCTCGTAGCCTCTCTGCTCAGCTTCGTTCATTGCCTGTTCGGCACAGTTTTCGCATTCTCTGCTTGCTCCTTGGATTTTTCAGCTCGCTCCCTTAACTTCTGAGTTTCCTCCAAATGCTTCCTAAGAACTAGGACTTGCTCTTGAGTCTTCTTTAGCTCAGTGTTCGCCTCCTGCAGGAGTTTTCCTTGGTTCTCGGCCTGCTTTTGGTAGCCTTTTAACGCCGACTCGGCGCTTTTGCGAGCTTACTCTTCGGCTTGTAACTTTTTCTTTGCATCAGCCAAGTCCTGTTCGAATTTGGACAG
The DNA here is from genome assembly GCA_028535165.1 of Quercus tomentella. NCBI lineage: Eukaryota > Viridiplantae > Streptophyta > Magnoliopsida > Fagales > Fagaceae > Quercus > Quercus tomentella. The sequence continues at coordinate 54,729,094 of JAPQVY010000089.1, read as the reverse complement.
GGTCTGTACAGCCATTGTCCGTTTCTTCCTCTCATCGTCTAGCTGATCGGAACAAGCGTTGAGCATCTCATCTAGCTTGAAAGTATTTTGGATGATCTGTAGGAAAGTGGTTAACACTTTAGTTAAAAAAAAAAAAAAAAAAAGGTGTATATTGGTAAGTAACAGTCGCAAAATGAGGAAGATAAAGGTTAGCTCCTTACCATGCCCAAATATCGTTTGTTGTCAAGGATGAGTTCGTTCTTCCTCATGTTCCTTATCTCGGCCATATCTTTGGGGAGCAATAAGGCTTCCTCTACGGCCGAGGCTACATGACATCCTATTCCGCCGTTAAAATCCCTTATAGATGCATCATCACGCAGGGGCTCCCCACCGTGCATAGGGGCGAGCAACCATGCTCGTGGTTCAGGATGCTGGGAGTCAGATTCCTCCTGGTCCCACGTAACTTGGTGTTTGGTTTTTTGCTGCTTCGCAGCTCGTTGGGCATTCTCCTCTCGAGTTGGACGAGACTTACTCATGTCTGCCACATCCTTGCCCTTCTGCTCACTGCGCCTTTTCTGCTCGGCAGCGCTAGGAATCGCTGGTGGTGGCGATGACCGAGGAGGTTGACGAGGGGCAGGGGGAGGAGACTTAGCTGGAAGGGATGAAGCCTGGGGTGGTATTGTTTTTGCGGGCGCACTCTTTCCCGGCTTACCTTCCATCAATTCCAACAAACTTTTCTGAGGTTTTCTTTTTGTCCCCATCTCGTCAGGATCTTCCTCGGGGCTTGTGGATTGGTCAAAAATCCCGAAATCGTCCGAGGACTCAGATACTGTTACAACCGTTTCCTCGCCTTTAGCCTTTTTCTTGCTCCCTTTTATTTCCTTTTCCCTAAGGAGAGGAAAAGGCGAAGAAGCTCCTGCCGAGACGCTGGCTATGAAGAGAGGCTCTGGGTGAGGTGTGTGCTGGGGAAGCGGAATACCCTCTGGAACAACGAACCCTTCATAGGCAACACTGATGCGGTGAAGCAGAGGATCGCGTGCTCTAATCACGCACTTTGGGGCCTGAAAAGCAAAAGAAAGGGGGGTATAGCCGAGAATTAAATGAGCCGCCCGGAGTTGACCGTCAACCTCATTCACGTATATTTCGGCCTTCAGTAACTTATCCAGGCTCGCCTTATTGACTAACCCGAGATTGGGCTTTGTGTAACGTCTATCTGCAAAACCGTTGAGTCACGAGTGAAAATTGTGGGAGACAAAAATAATACAAAAGGAAAAAGTAAACGAAATATGTTCACGAGCTAAGTAGTGTAAATCTATGACTACGCGCCCACCTGGTGTTCCCTCTACTGTCGGACAAGGCAGACCATCGTGCCATTCCCCAGAGAGAATAAGGAAATCCTCCTTTAGGTTCTTGTTTGAAGTGGGAAGGCACTGAATTAGCCTTACCTCAGGACATCTCGATTTGAGATAGTATCCCTGGCCAGTTAAGTGATGGAGGTTATACACCCAGTTCACATCATGGTGGGTTAGCTTTAAGTCCATTCTTTTATTCAGAGCGTCTATACTTCCCAAGACCCTAAACATATTTGGAGCACACTGGGTGGGGGACAGCCTAAAAAACTTGAGGTAACTCCTAGTGATACTTCCCATGGGGATGGTCATCCCGCCTTCTATGAAGGCAATCATGGGAATAACTACTTCCCCAATTTGTCTGGCGTCAACCCATTCCCCTTGGGCTACGTACCTCATTCCTACCGATGAGGGGATCTTATACTTAGAGCGAAAGTTTCTAATACCTTCCTCGGATTCAACGAGACATCAAAATGGATTCTTTTGTTTTCCCATTTCTCTAAAAAAAAACTTAGCAGAAAAGACTGTTGGGTTAGAAGTAAAAATGGTAAAGGCTTCAAGAGGACTTACAGGTTCAAAGGAAGGACCTCGGACAAAGTGCGATTATTTGTAGTCACTAGGAAAATAGCGAGAAAGGGGAAAAGCAGGTTCAATGTATGAGCTCTGGAACTACGTAATCATCAAAGGTAAAGTACAGGATTAATCTGAGAGAACCTTTATAGTCATATGAGGATTGTGAGCGGTAAAATTTCCGCTCACGGAACAGGGGAGACCTTCTGCCGTTCGATTTAGATCTCACCGTCGAACGTGGGAGACAAGAGCGTTGCCAAAATTTAATGCTGCCTGAATCGGGATGCTGAGGCGTCAGGGGCATGCCTCAAAACGCGCGTGGGTACGGGCTTATGACGTCAAAATCCACCTTCCCTCCTGAGGAGTCGAAAAGTAGGATTTTGAGGGGCTATTGTGGGGGCCTGTCAATCAGCGGGCCCATTAAGGTCAGGATCGTTGGGCTTGTGGCCCATCCGAGGATGTGCATCCTTCCGAGGAGGCCATGTCAGGTCACAAGGTAATTGCCGAAGGGGGGGATCGTCAATATCACGAAGGTAGAGTTCTATGTTCGTCCGAGGACGCTATATTCCTCGGCAGTACGTGTCCGAGGACGAACAGGACGCACCCTTGTTACAACCAGACCCCAAAATTACGTCACCACTGAAGATAAGGATAACAGACTACGGGTCTAAGAGAAAAGGAAAACAAATATCTGTAACTACAGCTGCCACCGCATTAACTACCTCTCAACCAACTCTCTGGCCGCATTAATGTGGAGGTGATACCTAAACAGAAGGGAGGCAGCCTTACAGCTGCCCACAGGAAGTTACAGGAGGCGCTAGATGGGACAGAAAGAAATCCTCCGAACCCAACCTACACGTGTGCGGTGAGGATGGAGTATAAAGGGTGGTATATAAACTGAAAGAGGAACAGGAAGGAAGGGATCGGAAGATAACAAAGAGAAAAAGAACGAAAAGAGAGAGAGGAACTGTATCGATCAAAAGAAACAAAAGGATCTCGTGGTGCCAGTTTTTAGCTTAAAAACGAGAGGTTAACCTAGTTCTTTACACCCACGCTCTACAAATCATATTGTGAGGGCCTATTTACGTGCGAACCCAGTATCGTTCTTGGGTCGCTCCAAATTGTGTCCTTACAGTAACTTACTGGTACAATCACGTGCTAGCTCCGAATCCATAGACTCCTTTTCTTTTTGATTTGCAACATACAAATACTCATGCTTATGACTTTGAGATCTCACTCAAAGGTTTAGCAACACAAACTCTCCAGTTTGTGACTTTAAGACTACCCTTGAAGGTTTAGATCATCGGCAGTTGTTAATCTTGTTGCAGCAACTTCAGATCTACCAATTCTAATGGTATGAGAATGTTTTCCAGCAGTGACTTTGAAAGAGTAAGGCACAGTACCTTTTAAATCTCATAAGAACACCTCCAAAGTCTTCACAAAACGTGCCTTAGGGTTCCCTTTAAATACTATGTGAAATAGATCTGAAATCGTAATCACTTAATGAGCTTAATGAGCAGATGGACTTAATTAAAATTCCGCAGACCCGTATTTCGATTTGTCAAAGCTGTTTTTTGATCAGTCGAACCTAACATGTTTCGAATTCTTCTTTCTGCAGTTTGTATGTTCTTGTGTTCTGACTTGTAACACCTTAAGCATTGTCTAATCAAACCTATAGACTTTAAAATCTATATCTAGACAAGTTTATGCTCATGGTTTGCCAATTGTTCTAAACTTTTGGAACATAACAAAATCAAAATTAGATTTTGCATTTATTAGTTTTTCATACAAATTAAATTGTTTAGATTTTTTTTTTTTTTTTTTTTCCTAAACTAATGAGTATATTTTTTTTAATACATATTTTGTATGTGAAGATCTTGAATGTAACTAACTGTAATTGAGCTAAACAATTCCATGTACCTATTCCCATTCAATTTAGGAGATATTATTGAACCAATTTATTTATTTTTTATTTTGTGTTGTATTTAGTAGAATTTCACTAATAGTAACAGTGGATTGATATTATATATGTAGTGTTTAATAGTGATTTTCAAAATTATATACATAACAAGAGTGCAATGAGAAATTTGGCGTAACCAATATCATTAAAATTGCAAGAAAAAATCATTTTAATATCTTCAAATGTCATGGTCGAACTAATGTCCTATATATTTAATAACCCAAATCAACATCAATATCACCACTACAAATAATCAATCATGTGCGTAAGCACGAGTTATATACTAGTTTAAATAATATGCGATGATGATTTTATGAATTGGCACATAATGGGTTGGAAAAGATTTTCCCACACCATTTGGAGGAAAAATTTTCTTTTGTTCCCTAATTGCAAAAGATGGTGTTGGACTAATGCCCTAAAACCCAAATCCTTGAAGCCCCAGGGTGGCATAATTCACAGTTAGAAATCTCATTCTCACCAAAGCCAGCCCCACAAACTAATAATGTTTTTCCTTTTGGGAGCCTTTACCATCATTCATCATTGTAATAATGCATGAACCCAAAGACCCAAAGACGAGGGACGTAGCTAGCTTTGGACTAGGGGTGCAATGGCCCCCCTAAATTTTTTTTTAAAATATTATTATATATATGTATTAATTTTAGAAATTTTGTTCTATAAAATTACATTTTTTTTCCTTTAAACAATATCATTGATTTTTTTTTTTAAGAATAATACTATACTCAAACTTTTTTACAACATTTTTACAAACTGTTTTGGTAGCAAATTCTTATTGGTTCGCACATGGACCCACCACTTACATCATTTTTTTTTTTTACATACTAATAACCATTTATTACATCAATAATTTATAAAAAAATTTGTAACGCTAGTATTTTCCTCATTTTAGTAACTATAAAAAAATTTATAGATTTAAAATCTAAAAAAAAAAATATACAAGCACAAAAAAAAAAAAGCTCAACAAAAACTACCAATAGTAAATTTTTTTTTTTTTTAAAAGTAAGCTCAATTAACCAATTTTATTTAAAATAAACAACCCTGTCAGTTAAAAAATTATAAACAAAAATAATTTTATTCTTACCGACAAAAAAAAAAAAAAAAAAATTCTCAGCAACTAAGTAGTAACAGAGTTAAAGGTTGAAATCACTGCACACAGCCAACAATAAAGCTGCCTCCTTAACTCAAAGCACCGGCTTCGTCCCTGCCGTCCCTGCCAAAGACAATTACTAGTTGTTGAGGTCCAAAATTTCACAAGAAAGCCCATTCCATGAAAAGTAAAGAAGACCCAATTCAAGCAGTAAGAAGAATCAACATTAAGGCCCTATGTATGTTTAGATTTCCAGCGAAAAGGCCATTAAAAAATCCAGTGAAAGAACTGGGCCGGGATACCCAGAGGCTGCCAGAGGCTTGGGATCCTCGGGATGGGCAGCACAGTTAATGTGGGATTGAGGCAGCAGGGGTACCACGAAGTACAAGAAATGAAGAACATATATGTCCTTCTCAAGCACCCAGTGGTGCAGCAAAGAACCAGAAACTTGGAGAGTGACAATTTATGAACAAAAAGCTGGTACATCGGGAAACCCAAAATGAAGAACTATAAAGGGAAGTGGCTGGGAAAACCTTTAGCCCAGCAGAAATAGATTCCACTCACCTGGGAAAAATGACAGTAAGGAAAGACAACTAAAAGCTGAGTCTGAGAAGTAAGAAGCCTTGAAAGAAGAAAGATTAAAGGTTAGTTGTCCAAGGACGCCCCAGAATGGAAAGTCAGCAAGTGACTTTTAGAGAAACAGCATTAAAAGATGAAAACTATCAAAAACAGAGAAAGAACTAACCATTAAAGTGGCTGACATAACAGTGGCTCTGGGAACCAGGGAGCCAAGGGGGGAGAATCAGAGGTATCCAAACCCTAAAATGACACTATAAAAGGGGAAGACAACCAACAAGTAAAGGGGACGGAGAAATAGGGAATCAGAACAAGAATCGTTGAGAAAACTCTGTCAAAAACTCAAAGAAAGCAGAAAACAGCGCCCGGTATCCCAAAAACAGCCACTATAGAACATACTTGGATTCAAAGGGATTCAAACTTTGCAAGTCTTAGAGGCTGTTGAGGTCTAAAAAAGATCACAGTGCCCAAGCCCAAAAGAAGCATCAAGAAGGAAGAGAAGCCCACGTCAAGAGATTGAAGAAGAAATAGCCAGGATCCTCAGCGACCACCAAGAGGCGCGGATCCTCCTAGGCGCATAAGCACAGTCAACAAAAGATTAAGACAGTTCGAAAGAAAATGACAAAAAGAAAAATAAGAAACAGAGTAGAAGCCACAAGCGCCAAACAACCCAGCAAGAAAAGAAGAAAGAATCAACAACCTCTCATAGCGCAAGTGGGAAGCGCCTCGGGGAACCAGAATGGAGAAGTATAAAAAAGGGAATAACAGCGAACGACTTTCAAACCGACAGAATGGGATTCCGCCCGTCTGAGAAAAAAGATAAAAGAGAAGAACTGCCAAAGAAACGGGATCAAGAAAGGCGTGACCTCAGCATGTCCCGAAACAGGTAGCCAGTCGTAGACTTTCAAAGAAATCGAAACTAAAGGAAGAAAAGGATGAAAGAACAGGGAATAGAACCTGCTGAGTGATGGGCACGATACATGCCCTGTGGACCAGAGGATAAAACAGGGGAACTAATGGTTCCCCTGAGATTCCAGAATATCACTACAAAAGGGAGCCAAAGGTTGCGAAGAAGGGCAGGGATTTGAGGAGTGAAAACTATTGATGAAATTCTGTAAATGAGAGAAAACTCAGGGAAAGTTAGTAACATTACTTTCCGGTATCCTATAAAAGCCACTATTGCACATACTCGGATTCAAAAAGAATCAAACTTTGCAAGTCTTGAAGGTTGGAATAGCCATTTAAGATTGTAATTTTTGAGCTTGCTTGAACCTTGTATCACGTCTTAGTGAGCGTACTATAACCATAACAAAGAAAATTTCAATGAAATATTTCTCACTGATTTAAGGATTCTTATAACGTTATTTTGTGCTTTTGATTATTCTGTTCTTTGCATTTACCTTGTTGTTTTGATCTGTCTTTCAATACAAATATCCTTACTTGTCAGTTTACATGTATTGTAGAAAGCATGCCCTGTGCACTACCTGATTCTTAAACAGCCTGTTAGCTGCGGTGAATCAAAGCCCGGTCTATCAAACCACAAACTATTCGGCCCGGGATCCTTAGGCCTGAGCGTCACAAAAAAGACACTCTCACGGAGGCTTAGATAGCCATCTAAGTCTGTAATTTTTGAGTTTATTTAGACCTTGTAACATGTTTTAGTGAGCACATTGTAATCCATAATTAAGAAAAATAATGAAATATCTCATATTGATTTAAGGATTTCTAACAATTACTTCGCGTATTTCTTTATTATATTATCTTCCTTTACTGCTTCTTGCTACTCAATACATATATTCTTACTTGTTAGTTTTTCCTTTTACTCAGCCAAAAGCTGAGTCCTTTTACCGGGGTCCTCACTTTAACTTGGGCCCTGGACACACTTAGCCTCCAAAGAAATATATGCCAAAACATACACACATCAGATATCTCTCTCTCCCACAAAAATCATTCTCACCTAACCATCTTGGAAGGTAATGCCCAAGCAAAGCCACTCGGACTTGAGTTCCAATTCTCACAAGTCTTGTGCAAAAGCACTAAGTCTGTGAGAATTGGGGCCAGGATCCTCGTGGCTGAATCATTCTCAGGAAATTCATTTATATATATATATATATATATATATATATATATATATATGTATTAAAATATATATCCTAATCTAAGAAACTAACAATTATTTGAAGATATGTGTATTGTATAGTTGTTCTTGTGTAGGACTTATAGAGGTAAAGGGAAAGGACAAAACTCCATTGCATAACAAGCATGGAGAAAGATGTATAGTGCAGAGAATCAGTATTCTGGGTTCTTACAAGTCTAATATGCCCCGGGATCCCACAACAGTACGCCCGGGGTACCAAGTGAAGGAATTCTTTTAAATGTTTATACGATAAAAGATAAGCCTTAAATATTCTATTTCAATCTCTTTCTCATTGTGGATATTATGAATATTTATTTTACTTATTTTGTAAGAGTAAAGGGTCATTTTATGATACTAAAACACTTATAATGATATTTTATTGCTTAGAAGGAATCGCATTTTTGTCTTGAGGAGATTTATGTGACTTGCGCATAACTTGGTTCGTAATCAGCCCCTATTTAGCTGCGGTGAATCAAACCCAGTCCACCAAACTACAACTATTTGGCCCAGGATCCTTGAACCTATGTGCTAAGAAAAAAAAAGCACTCTCACACTAGTATAAACTTCCTTTACCTTACCCAGCTGATATATATTGATGAGAGTCAATCTAGCAACTATACAATTCAGTGGAAGAGTTTTAGAGGCACTTTTTCGGACAACAAACCAGCAAAGCCATTACCATCTTAAACTAAACTCTAAATATATGCTTCCCAAAAGAAAATTGCATCTTATCCAAAAAAAAAAAAAAAAACTCTAAATATAAAGTTGGCTTTGTCAAGATAGCTGAATAAGGAATATATATATATATATATATATATATATATATACACACACCACAATCCATTAATCTTTCTATGTGTGGTTTTGATGTCAATAGTACGCTTTGTTGTAACTGTTCCTCACACCTCTCACTCTCGACTAATGTGTGGGATGCTCGAAGGAAAGATTTTGGGTCTGTTTCTTCAGTTTAATCAGGCGAAAATACCAAATCTTTGGTTTATTTAGCCAAAAAGAGAGTCATGCATGTGCGTTGACAAAGAAACAACTTTTATTATTATTATTATTATTATTATTATTATTATTATTATTTATTTTTGCTTCTGCTAAGATCGGTAATTGTCAGCCTTAGCTCATATATCTGGGGTAAGGTCGAAATGATATAAGATAAAAAAGATCTATAACCTAAGCATCATACCCTTATGAAAGTGATAGTGACTATTTCATAATAATATGGAGACGCAAGTCACGCAAAGAGAGAGAGAGAGAGAGAGAGAGAGAGAGAGAGAGAGTGCTTTAGACTCTCTTTGTTTGCCATTTTGATGGGGGGTTTGATCAGTAGTGCCAGTGGTGGTAGTAGTGGTGGAGGGATTGCAATAGTTTTGGCTGATATTGCTCCACACAGCTCAAACATGACTAGAGGGATCTTTGCTCAGCTACAACCCCTTCTTTGTCTCCACCTATTGGTCCTATTCCCAGTTCATGAATGCACAGTTCTTCTACCCTCACTCTCTTTAACACCTATAATAACTCCCTCCCCCCAACAAAAAATGCTGTAGAGAAATAACGACCCAAACCTATATCTATCTATATATATATATATATATATATATATGACACAATGCGAAAAATATCAAATTGCAAGTAAGAAGCACAAGAATAGTGATTGGATGTGAAAATCAAATAGGCTCTGAATTGTATACCAAAGCACATAACGATCAAACAGAAAAGAAAAGGCCAAATTGGGTTTCCCATGTTAAGAGAGAAGCAAACTTTGTCCCCCATTTTTGGGCCTTTTGGGCTTAAATTGTAACTGGGCGGGCCTGTTCCCATCTCCTGAGCCTCTGTTGCGGCAGTAGAAGATAGAGATGATTAAGGCCCTGTCTTTCCTTTGTATCTCCTTTCTGCAATAAAGTCTTTACCATGCATGTTGGTATCATCATACCTTAAATATTATTCAAAAACATACGCACCAAATCATAGATGGCATAAAACAAAAAAACAAAAAAAGTTTAATTAAGTAACCCAACAATTCAATTATTATTATTATTATTTATTTTTTTTTTTGTTAATGAAAAAGTATTAAGGATAAGAACCATCACAGATTTTAAGGGTCTGTTTGGTACATGTGTTTAAACACATGTTTTCAGTTTTTAAACAATATTATACATATTTCTACACACTTTTTCACCCACACATATTTCTAAAAAATACAAACAATGTTACTAGAATAACGTTATCAAATGGCTCCTAAGAGTTCAAGTAGTTGTGATAAGTATGAACTCTTAGAATCTGTGGGCGGCCTCTTTTCCTTATTCCTTAACAAAAGGAATTCAATTATTGATAGTTAAGTAGTGCATGTATATTCACCCCCACACCCCCCCACCCCCCCCCCCCCCCCCCCCCCAAAAAAAAAAAAAAAAAAGGGAAGAGAGTAGTGCATGTATCTACTATCGACCACTCTTCTCCAGGAACAACAAAGACTCAAAGGATTTCTTTATTTTTTTAGGTGTTAAATTATATTGATATAAGATCACTTTTAAATGGGCCATGGTTTAGACTATTTTTATTATACATTCTTCACAGTATATCACCTCAACATTTATATGAAAACATTATTAATTTTTTTGTATCACTGGGCTTATCTGTTTCATAATGGGTATTCCCTTCAATTACTAGCCTACTTGCCTGTAACAATGAAAAACAAATGTAATTGCCAATGCTATAAACTGAGTATCCAACTGATTTTATTTTGGCTTGTTAAGCGAGAAATTAAATTAGGCCGTTGGGCGTTGAATTTCTTCTCGACCCCTTCAGAGAAATATTCTTTCAACTTACTACGCGGTATTTCATAAATTATCCAAGTATAATTTTGAGCCCAAGACATATTTAATGAGTCGTGTTGAGAGAAGATTTAGTTAGAATTTGTTTGTTTGTTAATTTAAACCCCTGAACACTCAAATTGTTTAGCCTAATCAATTAACTAAGTTAACACTTAAGTCTATTATTCAGATCTAAGTTAAACAGTAATAAATCATATCATGCAACACAGAAAAATAAATAAGACAACAATATTATTACCTAGGAAAACCAATGAAATTGTCCAGTTTTAAGGTAAAAAATATGGGGAGGATTTAACCTGATCTATCCTTAAGGCAAACAAATCCACTAATAGAGAATTGAAGTTTTTACAAAAGATTTAACTCTAAGTCTATTGCTACCTCCAGTAATAACTTATTGACACAATCATGTGCTAGCTCTGAATCCACGGACTCCTTTTCTTTTGGATTTGCAGCACACAAGCACTCACGCTTGTGATTTTGAGATCTCACTTAAAGGTTTAGCAACACAATCTCTCCGGTTTGTGACTCTAAGACCACCTTTGAAGGTTTAGATCATCGACAGTTGTTGTTCTTGTTACAGCAACTTTAAATCTACCGATTCTAATGGTATGAGAATAATTTCCGGTAGTGACTTTGAAAGAAAAAGGCACCATACCTTTTAGATCTCACAAGAACACCTCCAAAGTCTTTTCAAAACGTCTCTTAGGGTTCCCTTTAAATAATATGTGAAATAGATCTGAAACCCTAATAACTTAATGGGCTTAATGAGCAGATGGACTTAATTAAAATTCTGCAGACCCATATTTCGATTGGTTGAAGTTGTTTTTTGATTGGTCGAACCTGACATATTTCAAATTCTTCTTTCTACCATTTGTATGTTCTTGTGTTTTGACTTGTAACACCTTGAGCATTGTCTAATCAAACTTATAGACTTCAAGTTCTATATCTAGACAAGTTTATGCTTACGGTTTGTCAATTATTCTAAACTTTTAGAACCTAACAAAATCAAAATTAGATTTTGCATTTATTTCATACAAATTAAATTGTTTATATATATATATATATATATATATATATATATATATATTTGAACTAATAGTATATATATATTTTTTATACTTTTTCTATTTAGATATTTTGTATGTGAAGATCTTGAATGTAACTAATTGTAATTGAGCTAAACAATTCCATGTACCTATTCCCATTCAATTTATGAGATATTATTGAACCGATTTATTTTTTTATTTTGTGTTGTATTTAGTAGAATTTCACTAATAGTAACAATGGATTGATATTATATATGTAGTGCCCAATAGTGATTTTCAAAATTATATTCATAACAAGAGTGTAATGAAAAATTTGGCATAACCAATATTATTTAAAATTGCAAGGAAAAATCATTTTAATATCTCCAAATGTCATTGTTTAACTAATGTCCTATATATTTAATAACCCAAATTAACATCAATAGCACCACTTCTAATCACCAATCATGTATGTAAGCACGAGTTATATACTAGTTTAAATACTATGCGATAATGATTTTATGAGTTGGCACATAATGGGTTGGAAAAGATTCTCCCACACCATTTGGAGGAAAACTTTCTTTTGTTCTCTAATTGCAAAAGATGGTGTTGGACTAATGCCCTAAAACCCAAATCCTTGAAGCCCCAGGGTGGCATAATTCACAGTTAGAAATCTCATTCTCACCAAAGCCAGCCCCACAAACTAATAATGTTTCTCCTTTGGGGAGTCTTTACCATCATTCATCATTGTGATAATGCAAGAACCCAAAGAGGCGTCCCTGCCAAAGACAATTACTAGTATAAACTTCCTTTACCTTACCCAGCTGGTATATACTGAGAGTGAATCTAGCAACTATACATTTCAGTGGAAGAGTGTTTGAGGCACTTTTTTGGACAACAAACCAGCAAAGCCATTACCCACAAAGCCAGTCCAAAACCTTTTTTTTTAGCCTACAATCCTTGTAAACAAGGACCTGGAGTTGGGTGAAATTGGGCTCACAAGATCAGCACCAAGGTCTACTGGATCTTTCATTAAAATGTTTAAATCTCCAGTTAAAGGCCCATGGAAATTGAAGCCTTAATACTGTTCCAAGGTGGTCTCAAAACAATACATGAGCCTCGAAAGGGAACCCACAAATCACAATCCTTGGGATTATCTCAGGTAGTTGATGAGAAGCGAAATTGACATACTCTCAACTGAGCCCAAAAAGGTCAATCCCTGACTATAACATGGCTCTTGATTGCTCTTAGCCTCTCATGCAAACTCAGTAGCAAAGCCAGTCAGTGGCAAACTGAATTAGATAAATCAAAGAGTACCAGTGCTCCCACCTCCCAGTAAGCTTGGAGACGCAAGGAAAATAAATAATACTGAATAAATATATCACAGCATTTAGGGCCTGTTTGGTAAGAGATTTCTAGTAACGTTGTTTAAATTTTATAAAGATACGTCTGGGTGAAAAAGTGTGGAAATATGTTTTATAGTGTTTAAATAACAGTTTTCGTTGTTTAAATACCGTTATCAAACAGGAGTATAGTGAAATGATATTCCCTTCTCTCATATTCATAGTGGATCCCATTATAAATTTAATGAGCGGACACCATTATGAATGTAAGAGGAAAGAGCATCATTCTTCGTGCTCTGAAAGTATCTAAGAATTACTCCTCTCTCTCTCTTCATAGTGGATCCCATTATAAATTTAATGAGCGGACACCATTATGAATGTAAGAGGAAAGAGCATCATTCTTCGTGCTCTGAAAGTATCTAAGAATTACTCTCTCTCTCTCTCTCTCTCTCTCTCTCTCTCTCTCTCTCTCTCTCTCTCTCTCTCTCTCTCTCTCTCTCTCTCTCTCTCTCTCTCTCTCTCTGTAGCTTTATTTCAAAATAAACTAATGTAATCATCCTTATAATTTATATATATATATATATATATATATATATATACACAAGGCGGGTTAATGGGCCAATTTTATCTAGTGGAAGGGGGATGTACTACCCATGTGGTTCTTTTATTATCACTTTATTCACCAAATCTCTCTCTCTCTCTCTCTCTCTCTCTCTCTCTCTCTCTCTCTCTCTCTCTCTCTCTCTCTCTCTCTCTCTCTCTCTCTCTCTCTCTCTCTCTCTCTCTCTCTCTGTAGCTTTATTTCAAAAGTCAATAATGACCCTCCAAATAAACTAATGTAATCATCCTTATAATTTATATATATATATATATATATACACAAGGCGGGTTAATGGGCCAATTTTATCTAGTGGAAGGGGGATGTACTACCCATGTGGTTCTTTTATTATCACTTTATTCACCAAAAAATTGGAAATTACAATTTTCCCATTATTATTTTTTCTTTTTAATATTAATAATTAATTGATTAATATCTCAACTTAATTAGCCAAAAAAAAGAAAAGAGAGGCTAATATCGACAACCTTTGCCCCCAACCCTAAGTCTATTCTTAGTTGTGACCATTACGACCAAAGGTTGACTAACTAGTCCCTATAATTTGGTTTGAATTATCTAATTTTTGAAGGAAATTTACGAAATTGGTATTAGAATTTTGCTGTATTAAAAATCTATAGAATGACTTCCATTACCATTTTTTCACCAAAAATTTGGAACTTTCAATTTTCTCATTAGTCTTTCCTTATATATATATATATATATATATATATATATATATATATATATATATATATATATATATATATATATTATTGAAACTAATTGATATCTTTATGAGACAAAATGGAAAAAAGAAAAAGAAAAAAAAGAAGATAATATTAATGCACTTTGCCCCTAACCCCAAGTATGTTCTTACTTCCTAGTTGTTACCGATACAGCCAAAGGTTGACTGACCAGTATCTTGAGTCTCCCTATAATTTTGATTGAATTGTCTAATTTTATAAAAATTTACGAATTTGGTATCAAAAGTTTTTAGTGGCAAGAGTCTATAGAAAAAATCTTTTATTACCAGTTTTTTCACCCAAAAAAAAAAAAAATTGAACTTTCAGATTTCCCATTAGTTTTTCCTTTTTCTAATATTGGAAAATGATTAATATCCTTACTTAGTTAAAAAGAAAAAGGCTATTATCAATGCTCTTTGCCCCCAACCCTAAGTCTGTTCTTAGTTGGCACCATTATGGTTAAATTGACGTCCACGACAGTTCATTTTATTGACATTGATCTAATAGTAGCCTTTTCTCCTTTGCCCCTAACCCTAAGTCTATTCTTAGTTGTGACCATTACGACCAAAGGTTGACTGACCAGTCCCTATAATTTGGTTTGAATTATCTAATTTTTGAAGGAAATTTACGAAATTGGTATTAGAATTTTGCTGTATTAAAAATCTATAGAATGACTTCCATTACCATTTTTTCACCAAAAATTTGGAACTTTCAATTTTCTCATTAGTCTTTCCTTATATATATATATATATATATATATATATATATATATATATATATATATATATTTTTTTTTTTTTTTTTTTTTTTTTTTTTTATTGAAACTAATCGATATCTTTATGAGACAAAATGGAAAAAGAAAAAAAGAAAAAAAAGAAGATAATATTAATGCACTTTGTCCCTAACCCCAAGTATGTTCTTACTTCCTAGTTGTTACCGATACAGCCAAAGGTTGACTGTCCAGTATCTTGAGTCTCCCTATAATTTTGATTGAATTGTCTAATTTTATAAAAATTTACGAATTTGGTATCAAAATTTTTTAGTGGCAAGAGTCTATAGAAAAAATCTTTTATTACCAGTTTTTTCACCCAAAAAAAAAAAAAAATTGAACTTTTAGATTTCCCATTAGTTTTTCCTTTTTCTAATATTGGAAAATGATTAATATCCTTACTTAGTTAAAAAGAAAAAGGCTATTATCAATGCTCTTTGCCCCCAACCCTAAGTCTGTTCTTAGTTGGCACCATTATGGTTAAATTGACGTCCACGACGGTTCATTTTATTGACATTGACCTAATAGTAGCCTTTTCTCCTTTGCCCCCAACCCTAAGTCTATTCTTAGTTGTGACCATTACGACCAAAGGTTGACTGACCAGTCCCTATAATTTGGTTTGAATTATCTAATTTTTGAAGGAAATTTACGAAATTGGTATTAGAATTTTGCTGTATTAAAAATCTATAGAATGACTTCCATTACTATTTTTTCACCAAAAATTTGGAACTTTCAATTTTCTCATTAGTCTTTCCTTATATATATTATTGAAACTAATTGATATCTTTATGAGACAAAAAGGAAAAAAAAGAAAAAAAGAAAAAAAAGAAGATAATATTAATGCACTTTGCCCTAACCCCAAGTATGTTCTTACTTCCTAGTTGTTACCGTTACAGCCAAAGGTTAACTGACCAGTATCTTGAGTCTCCCTATAATTTTGATTGAATTGTCTAATTTTATAAAAATTTACGAATTTGGTATCAAAATTTTTTAGTGGCAAGAGTCTACAGAAAAACTCTTTTATTACCAGTTTTTTCACCCAAAAAAAAAATAAAAAATTGAACTTTCAGATTTCCCATTAGTTTTTCCTTTTTCTAATATTGGAAAATGATTAATATCCTTACTTAGTTAAAAAGAAAAAAGGCTATTATCAATGCTCTTTGCCCCAACCCTAAGTCTGTTCTTAGTTGGCACCATTATGGTTAAATTGAAGTCCAGGACGGTTCATTTTATTGACATTGACCTAATAGTAGTCTTTTCTCTTTTTGGCGGTTCCACTCACCTATTAGTTATTTTAATTTAGCCTCTAGGTCGCCCTATTCGAGATCTGACCACAAACCCACAACTCATTTGATCTCATACTTAATGAGTTAAGTTCGATTACTTGATGTGTTAGTTGGCTCTGATACCAAATAATACAAATCTATGAGTAGAACTCATCCTTGAAAACCGACTTATAAAGGGAGGGTGCCCAAGAGTTTATATATACTTGATTAAGCTTACTCTTACTCCATGTGGAACACTAGGATTATAATAGTTTCTCACGTCCCTATAATTTGGCTCGAATGATTTAATTGTGAAGGAAATTTACAAATTTGGTATCAAAACTTTGAAGTGGAAAAAAATCTATTGAATAAATCTTGGGAAAAGAGAAAAGAAAATAAAAGGTTATTATGCTACAATTTTTCTTTTCATAAGTTGCATGGCCACCATTTTAATCCAATTGTCATACTTGGCCTTGATTCCAAAAGTATGAGAATTGAGAGGTTAAGTCATCTAGTTCAATTTTTGATGAGGCAAGGTCCACATAGACCTCTCATATGAATTTCCACATGAATGGGGTGGAAGGTGAGGTGGAGAATTTAAGTGTTCATTTGGTATTGTAAGAAGTAGATTTTAATTGTAGAGTTTTTGTGATATATACTCTTAACTAAAAAGTTATATAGCGTTTTGAGTGTTTGGTAAAATTACAAAGAATAATGCTTGAAAGTTTTTGATTTATAAGAGCATTCTTATCAAGGATTCTAAAAAATTTAGTATTTACCATCTCAAAACCCAATTTTATAACATATAACACACCACTTTACTGCCATCAAAACTTTTATTTTTTTAACACTTCATTTAAATATTCTTTCTTTATCATTTTTTATTCTTTTTTATTTTTCCTCTCTTTCTCTGACTCTCTCTCCTCTATGTCTCTCTTTCACAACCCAGCACTACCGGCCACCATATCCACCCACCCATTTCACAACCGCCACATCCACCCACCATCGCCGCAATCACACCAAAAAAAAAAAAACCTCCACATCCAAAGCCACAAAATCAAAGAATCATCCAAATCAAAGAATCACAAAATCACAACAAAAGACCCAAAACAACCCCGATCAACCCACACCCAGCACCCAAAGCCACCCCGATCAACCCATGAACCCAACCACCAAAATCAAGAACCCACCAAAATCAATCAAAACCACTGAAATTAAAACTCACCAATATCAAATTGCAAAACCCACTCACCAAACCACCGCAGAGACCCACCATGAACCACCGTAGAGATCCACGATCCACGAAAAACCACCGCAGCCCAACCACACCCAGCATCGCATCCCGACCACACCCAAGACCCACAAACTCGAGATTCAGAGAGAAAGGGAAACAGAGAGGTGGAGAGAAAATGAAAGAAAGAGTAAGAAGGAGTGGACAGAGAGCACGATATCGGCAGCGGCATGTGATGGAGAGCACGAGATCGCCGTGGGCATGTGACGAAAAGCACCAGAAGGAGAGAGGGATGGAGAGCACGAGAGAGAGTGAAAAGGAAGAAAGAAAAAATAAATAAAAAATGGGAGCGCACAGAAGAGAGAGAGAGAAATTAATAAAAAATTGATAGCATTGTGCTACAGTGTGGTCTCAAAAATGAGAGCGCACTGTAGCAGTATTGTAAATTTTTTAGCATTTACAATCTTTGATGGGGCAAATTTTTGGGTTATAAATGCTAAAAAAAGCATCTTTTAGGATTTGCAATCCTTGATAAGAATGTTCTAAGCACGAATAATGAATCCTAGATTTCTTTCCTAAAAGTTCTAAATTTTATTATTAACCTTAAAGTTGAAAGCACTTTGGCGATATTTTGGCAATTTCTGCTTAGAGCTTTAAGGCTCTTAAGTATTTTAACATCCATTGAAAAACACTTAAAGTCTTGTAGCATAGTAACATTATGTGGTCTAATTATTTATGGAAAGAATTAGAGTTCAAATTCCTTATCTCTATTTATTGCAATAATTAAATTATATATATATGTAGGGTTAAGGGCCCAAATCATATATTGGGCCTTTGGCCTTGGCCGAGAGCATGAGTAGTCTGAGGGCAAACGAATGGTAATGAATGGTTCAGACCCAGGACTTAATGAGTAAAATATGAATGGAAGGGTGGTTTGAGGAGGAATATCTCCTCGGACATGATAATACAACTCAAATCTGTAATCCAACAATGTGACCTTCCAGAAGCTCTAGTGATAAGGACGTGCATCATGAACATATGAGAAGGAGGGGAACCCAAAAATATCTAAGGGAAAGCTGCTACCACCGCATTGAATGCACTGCAGCTACTTTTTTTGCCACATTTATGTGGAGAAGACCTCTGAACAGTGTTGTCTTGGCTACCACAACTCACAAAAAGCTAAAGAGGGTGTTTGATGGGATAGGTACTCAAATAAGGGCTTAGATGACCAACAAGTGTAGGATCAAGATGGTCCAAAGAAAGCTATATAATGTAAGAGACCCTCCATGAGGAAGGGATCAGAAAAATAGAGAAAGAATACTGTAGCAATCAAAATTGTACTTATACCCAACTGTTATTGATCTGTATGAGAAAAATACCTCCTTAGACAATGAATTCATGCTGCTCTATTTTCCTTGTTCTTGCTTGATCATCTTTTAAATCCATACTGGCTGTTGTCAAATTTATTAGAGCATACTTCTTCAACCCACTCTCTATAAATTTATTGTACCGGGCTCACTAGGCCAAGATCCCATACATCTTGGACTTGGGCTACTAAACGTGTCCCTACAATATATATATAACCCTTGAATAGCAACACTAAACGGACTCTAAGACTCAATGGATGTATGAATAATTTAATAAAAAAAAAAAGAAGAAATATCCTAAATTTCAAAAAAAAAAAAGTAAAAGCAGGATAAGTTGAACTCTTTTTTTTTTTTTTTTTTTTTGAGAAGAAGGATAAGTTGAACCTCTTTTTCTGTTTTTTGTTTACAAAAGATGGAAAATTTTAAGATGGAATGGCCATATTGGTCTATTTATGAAACGATCCCAACTGTTAGCTATTTATTGAACGTGAAAGCCAAAAAAAAATAAAATGCAAAGAGTAATAATAGTCCCATGCTTTTTATTATACACTCATTGACATTGTACATATATCTCCTTAGTAAACAATAAAATTTTATAAAAAATCATGTTTAAAAACGTGATTTCAAAAGGTATGTGGTATTGCCATTTTAAACGTGACACAAATGTATATAATTTTCTGTGTAGATATAGATCTCAAATTTTCAACCCACCTAAAAAGAATACTTTGACTTTTCGGATGGCTATAACACTCATAAAATCATTGTTGTAAGAACTAAGAACAATGCCTAAGGGAAAAGGAGACCTTAATTATATATATGAATTGTTACGCGCCATACGTGCATGCATCGCTAAAGGCCAGTCAAAGGCTATTTCTTGTATACGCGGGCAAAAGTCATTGACTGTCTATATGAATATTTTTGTAGTTTTGGCTCCAACCCACAATTTCCCAAAGGTGATTATTTTTTTCAAAGTCCATTAGTTTTAAGGGAAAAGTTAACTGAATTCTAAGGACATTGGTTTAAATAGTGTTTTTTAAAAAAATTTATGAAAAAATAATAATTAATTTTTTTGACAATTTTTTTTATATTCCTTATAAAAATAATATCAAAACTTTTTAAAAATAATTCATTAATAAATGCCCTAATTTTAATTGTTTGGAAAGTTTGGTTAAATCAACGGTTCTGGGTGGTACAATGGATAAAGGTTTGGGGTTGGTGGCATGGAGCTTTGTTGACTGAAATTTAGTGGCGACACATGCAAGACGTGGTCCTTGTTTATCTTAGCTTTCTAGCCATCTTGGTGCGTTCTTTTTATTGATAAGATAGTACTTGAATTTATGATGTCAGTTTTATAATCATACTAACACAATAAAGCTTTCTTTTTAATGTAGTTGCAAAGATCTAAATCATCTTTGGATGTCAAAAATTTTATCAGTTGGAGTCAGGACTTGGAGTTGGAATTAAGGAGGTGGCTCTGCTGTTGGTTGCGTGCGGCGACTTTGGCCTCCAACTTTGCTTCATAGATGTTAAGGGTTTCTTCTTCTTCTTCTTCTTCTTCTTCTTCTTTTTTTGATGTGTGTGTTTGCTGCTAGGTAAGGACAAAATTACTTTGTATAAATTTTTTTAAAAGGTCGAATTGTTTGTTTTGGGTAAAATTTGTTGGTTGGGATTAATGTTTTTTAGTTTTGCTTTTGGTATTTTTTGTTGTTGTGCGAAATTTTTGGGCTTGTATATTTTGTTTTAGATTTTAGATCTATAAATTTTTTATTGCCTTTAAAAGGGGGAAAATGTTAAAGATACAAACCTTTTATAAATTAATGATGTGGTAAATGGTTATTGGTAAGTAAAAAAATGATATAAGTTGTGGGTTCAAATACAAACTAATAAGAATTTGCTATCTCAATAGTTTGTAAAAATATTATAGAAAAATTTGTGGCTATATTATTACTCTTAAAAGAATCAATGGTATTGTTAGGGGGGCAAAGTATAATTTTTATAAAACAAATGCTAAAATTAATACCTATATATAAAATAATATTTATAAAAAAAAATGGGGGGCATTGCCCTCCAAGTCCTAGCTTAGCTCTGTCCCTGCTTGGAGCCCAAGATTAATATTTTTGATGCATTTTTTTTATAAAGAAAACAGCTAAAATACCATTCACACCTAGTCAAAAATGGCAGCATTCATATGTCCTTGTGGTGACATTAACTTTTGTTGATTATTATTATTATTTGGCTCAATGGATAAGTTCAATTCAAAGAAAACCAGAGACAAAGGCAACTCCAGAAATTATCCGTAAATTACACAATATAAGTCAATAGCTCAGACAAAATTGGCTTCTCCATCTTTTTTTTTTTTTTTTTGAGAAACCTGCTTCATTATCATTAACCAACATAGGCCAAATCAACCTGAACAATACAATGAATGTCTGGTGGTACATCTTCCATCCAGACTGTTAAATTGGGTGAGTTTATTGCCCATCTTGTTAAAGCATGAGCTACATTATTTCCTTGACGACGAACATGAGAAAAACTGTGATTAACAAAAGAGGAAGCTAAACGTGTAGTGTCTTGAATCACATGTCCGTGTAAGGCTAAGGATGGATCAGTGCTACTTAACTCTCTGTAGATAGTATCTAAATCACCTTCAATGACAACTCTTGTAAAGTCAGTCTCTAGAGCCAACTCAACTACTTTCTTGGCTGCCATCGCTTCCACTTGGGCCACCGTTGTTGGAAGAGGGATCAACTGTGATAGTGCAGCCATGACCGCACCTTCTGCATTATGAATGACCACTCCTATACCAGCTCGTCTTTGATCCACAAAGGTCGCACCATCATAGTTAACCTTGTACACCTCTGGTTCCAGCGGCTTCCATCTCGTATGATTCCTGTGTTGTACCGTCCTTGTTGCCTGATGGAGACTCTGAAACTCTGCTTTCCTTTCCTTGGACAGAGGGAGTATGTGGTTTATAGGACACACGGCCTCCTTGAACCTGATTTGATTTCGTCAATTCCAGATGGTCCAGCCCGTGAACGCTAGGAGTTCAGCATCTTTCCTTTCCGAGAAAGCCTTCTAGAAGATTTCCTTAATATTGCATCCCTGCATAGACGCTAGCCAACTCCATTAAGGATCCGAGCTCCAAGCCACCTGTAAGTTAGAACAATAAAAAATAGCATGTGCACAATCTTCATCGTACACTCTACAATTCTCACAGAGGGCAGACGTGCTGATTTTTCTGCGAAACAAGTTCCACTTCGTTGGTAGAGCTTCTTTGCGTGCTCGCCAAACAAAGTTTTTCACTTTACTCGGCACCTCCATCCCCCATAGATTTCTCTAAAACTCCGAATCAGTAGCTAGTGTTTGTTGTGTATCAGAACTGTCTTGTAACATTCTATATCCCAATTGAACTGAGTACTGGCCTGATGGGGTAAATGGCCACACAATTGCATCGGGTTGGCTGGTGGAACTCAAGGGAATGCTCTTGATGACTTCAGCTTCAGCTCTCTCAAAGACATGATCAACTACTTCATCTCGCCACTTCCTCTGGACCGAATCAATCAGTACCTCAACACATGAATGCTCTTGTCCAAATATCACTAGGGTAGTGATTCTGGCATTATGTCTCATAGGAAGCCAGTTGTCAGACCAAATCTTGATCTGTTTGCCATCCCCTACTCTCCACAATGCTCCTTTTGCTATCATATCCCTGCCTACAAGGATACTTCTCCATGCATATGAAGCTGAAGGGGAGTCTTTGGCCTCTAAGATCGATCCTCTAGGGAAGAATCTTGCCTTAAAAACTCTATGGAAAAGAGAGTTTTCATCATTGAGGAGTCGCCATGCCAATTTAGCCAACATAGCCTCATTGAATGTCGTGAGATCCTTAAATCCCATAACCCCTTGATTTTTATGTTGGCACAACTCATTCCACTTCACCCAATGGACTTTTCTTCGGTCTCCCCTTTGATCCCACCAAAACTTCCGAACAAGAGTCTCTAACTCATGACACAAAGTAACTGGGAGTTTAAAACAGCTCATTGTATATGTGGGTATGGCTTGAATGACGGATTTTATTAACACCTCCCTTCTGGCTTGTGATAACAACTTTCCTTCCCAACCTTGTAGGTGCTTCCAAACTCTTTGCTTCAAGTGCTCAAAGCTTACCCTCTTGTTTCTCCCTACCATGGATGGTAAACCAAGATACTCTTCATAATTTTTCAAAGTGGACACTCCCAAATCATCCATGATTTTTTGTTGCATGTCAATGGGAGTGGACTTACTGAAAAAGAGTGCCGTTTTATCTCGATTTAAGTTTTGCCTCGAAACTCTTTCATAAGAGGATAAAATCTCCAACACTTTTTGACAATCATTAGAAGTAGCCCTACAAAACAAGAGGCTATCGTCTGCAAAAAATAAGTGTGTTAGTTTCGGACCATTTCTACAAATAGATACCCCTTGGATGTCTCCATTGCTTGCTGCCTTGTGGATCATTCTATGAAGGCCCTCCGAACATAACAAAAAAAGATTGGGCGATAACGGGTCACCTTGACAAATCCCCCTACTAGGCTTTATGTTTCCACATGGCTCTCCATTAACCAAAAAAGAATAAGTTACCGAAGTAACACATTCCATAATTAGAGCAACCCACCGCTTATGAAAGCCCATTTGCACCATGACATCTTTTAAAAAGGACCACTCAACACGATCATAAGCTTTGCTCATGTTGAGTTTAAGCGCCATGTAGCCAGACTTCCCAGAATTGTGGTTCTTCATGTAGTGTAAGGTCTCATATGCTACTAGAATATTATCCGTAATGAGACGGCCTTTAATAAAGGAACTTTGATGTTCGGATATTATATAAGGCAGCACCTTCTTCAACCTATTAGCGAGCACCTTAGAGAATATTTTATACAACACATTACATAGAGAAATTGGTCTAAACTCCGTTACCCTCTCCGGATTCTTTGTTTTTGGGATCAATGTCACAAAAGTATGATTTAAAGGACTAGGAAGGAAGCCAGAATTAAAAAAAATTGAGAATAGAACCACTTACATCACCTCTTACCAAATCCCAAAAATTCTGGTAGAACAATGGGGGCATTCCATCCTGACCCGGTGCTTTTAAAGGAGCCATTTGCTTCAATGCATTGTCAATTTCCCAAGTTTGGAACTGACTGGTTAGAATCCCATTCATTTCCTCGCTCACCACTCTTGGAATGGAGTCTATCTCAGCAGTCAATTCAATCGGATTAGATGAAGTGAACAACTGTTTGTAGTAATCCAAGAACATGTCCGAAATCTGGCTTTGTTCAGTACACCACTCATCCATGTGATTCCGAATACCTGCTATCTGGTTCCGTCTCTTCCTTTGGGTGGCTTTACAGTGAAAGAAACATGTGTTTCGATCACCATCTTTCAGATATAAGGTCCGAGACCTTTGTCTCCACATCCTCTCCTCTTTCCCTATGAGCACATTAATCTCTTTCTGAATTTGCACAACCCGGAGTGAGTTTCCAGTCTGTAATGCCAACTTCTCTGCCCGAGCCAACTTTTTTCTCTTCTTTTCCAACTCGTTTCTAACACTATCAAAGCATTTTTGGCTCCATCGAGTGAGTTCTTTGCCACAGTTTTCTATTTTCCTAAGCACACGGTGATTGTCACCTTCATCGTAGCTTGCTTCCCAAACGCCTTCTACAGTTTCCCCACACCCTTTATCTGCCAACCACATTTCCTCAAATCTAAACGGCTTCTTCTTCTGTTGAAACTCCAGACTAGCTTGTTCAATCCATAGAGTTTATGATCCAAAGTCGTACTATCCACATGATGTACCCAAGTACCCGGAAAATTCGAAAACCATTCAGCCGTGGCTACAGCCCTGTCTAGTCTCTCCCAAATTGACACACCGATACGATAATGTTTGCTCCACGTAAATGGGAAACCTTTGAAACCCAAGTCCATGAAGTTGCACTCGTCCAACACCTCTCTAAAGAGCTGCATCTGAGCACGTGGTCACAACCTCCCCCTGACTTCTCTGAATGTTTTATCACCTCGTTGAAATCTCCGGCACATAACCAGGGTAATGAATTCTGCCCATTCAATCGACGTAGGAGATCCCAAGATTCATGTCGCTTATGTGTTTCAGGCTTGCCGTAGAATCCGGTGAAGCACCAAGCGAACTCTGAACTTTTGTTGATGATAGCATCGATGTGGTTAAGTGATGAAGAAACAACTTCAACTTCAGTATCATTCCTCCAAAACAATACTAATCCACCTCCTCTAGTAATCCTTGGAACAACATGTTTGTGATCAAACCGAGTCCTTTCCTTCACATAATCTAGCCTAGCTTCGCCTGCCAATGTTTCGGCCAAGAACACGATAGCGGGAGCTTTTGCCTGCACCAATTCCACAAGCTCTTGAACTGTGATTTGGTTCCCAAGCACTTTGTAGTTCCAAACGATGCAACTCATTGCTCCTGGCGGGGCTGGGAACCAACCTTCGCCAATATAGGAAAATTCTCTTTATCATTGCAAGAAACCAGAATTTTTTTGCTTGGTAACTCACTCTGATCAGTAAACATGGTGATGGAGCGTTTCGAACCGATCTTATTGTCATTGGTAGCATGAATATCAGCATTAATAACAGGGGAATTATCAACTGGTTAGGGGAAGCGCTTCCATTTTGCTTGAAGAGTTGCATCAATATGCCTGGGTCTCTGAGAAGTGTTTGTTACATCCTGGAGAGGTGTATCATGACTCCCATGAGACGTGTGTATCAGTTTGTGGGCCTGTTGTGAACACTGATTTTCTTCTAAACCATTCCTTAGTTTTTCCAAGTCAAATAGTGGAGATGTTTCCTTATTTGGGACAGCTGTCTCGGCTTGGGCTGATTTAGAGGGGTTGACGTAAATACCAAGATCCTTGTCAATCTCCCTGATTTTCTGTGAAAAATATTCTCCCAAATTTTCGCATTCCTGAAGAGACGAATTTGACTTACCAAGTTGAGACGTAGCATCACAAGGTTCGGGATTTGGAAATTCCGTAAAATCCGCCTCCATAGCAGAGGTTTCCATTTCAGAATTATTTATCGTTTCCGACGGCTTCGCCTGAGTATGGAATTGCTTCCCTTCCCGGTGCTGCCTTGTGGAAATATTCTCTGCTCTGCCTTCGTAAAAACCTGAAACATGTACTACATTCTTCTTGGATGGGCTGGTCTAGTTTGCACGTAACCAAGAACCAAACTGCTAAGATGAGATTTGTAGAGAACCCTTGCTTTCAATCCAGATATCATAGTCCTTATCACTGTGATTGAAGCAACCACACCAATAGCATATGTTAGGAAGGCGCTCGTACCTGAAATTAACCCAAACTTTCTTACCAGCCTCCACCTTTATTTCTCGACCCCTACACAGAGGTTGGTAGACATCCAGAGTGACTCGGACTCGCACATAGTTACCACCCTCACACTCTGAAGCTTCTATTGAGCGATCCACCACCCTAATCGACTCACAAATGTCCTCTGCTACTGACGTGAACCTGTTGTACCGTTAAAGTACTGCCAATGATTTGTCAAAACTCCAAGGTTCCCCAGATAAGATACGATCCACATCCTCGCTACTGTCAAAACTGAACAAGACCTTGTGTGCACCTTCATTGCTAACTGTGAATCCATTATCAACACACCATAGAGGCTTAAATGTCCTCGCCACTGCATCCATGTTGAGAGCTCGCCTTGTTAGAAAAAATGCTGCAATAAGGTGCTCTATAGAATAGCAATCTCTCTTTATGCATATGTCATCACCTTCTCTTTCAGAAAGGGAGAGGCAATTCCAATGTTTCGTGAGATCATCCATGAGCTAAATCTCAGAAAAGAAAAGAGAAAAGGATGGATAAGAGCCTAAAAAGATAAAGAAAAAACTGTTTCCCAATCCCCCAAAGAAAAGATAGAACCACTAGCCCTACACGTAACGTTGTGAGGCGAAGGGAGATGAATCCTTACAAGAAGGAACGACAATTCTACAGCCTAAAAGGAGATGGGAGCCACCTCTCTTAGCGACAGAGAAATAAATAATGTGAATCTTTATCAAAAAATCGGCCTCTCCATCTTATTAGTTCTGTTAAATATATAACTCATAGAAAATGGTCAAGTGATGTGCATGTAACCACTTTATTATAAAATATATATATATATATATATATATATATATATATTGCAAATAATACAAGCATAGCATATGCTCATTTTTTTATATAAATTATAGTTAACAAACTCATGCTCAACAAAACAAAATTGATAGTATGACATATGGGATCAATTTACAACTAGCTGATCCACACTGTGGGGATCTTTTTAGTAATTTTTTTAAAATATCCAGATATCAATAAATGAGAGATTGGAATTTCTTAATATTTTTATAAAATATTATGAGAAGAGTATTTATATTTTATATAAGTTAATGGTATGTGGATTGCAATTTAGTGAATTACATACATTAATACACTCTTCATTAATATTATATGTAAAAAATTAATCAGCTTGCCACTTTTATTGTGCTGTCCAGTTGGTTTAAAGCATATAATTTCTAGATAATATTAGTAGAAGTGATAAAATAAAATGCGTATT
The DNA here is from genome assembly GCA_028535165.1 of Quercus tomentella. Lineage (NCBI taxonomy): Eukaryota > Viridiplantae > Streptophyta > Magnoliopsida > Fagales > Fagaceae > Quercus > Quercus tomentella. The sequence goes on along the minus strand of JAPQVY010000089.1, from coordinate 54,701,618 downwards.
AACGGTGGAAAAAAATAAATTTACATGGTCAACCCTACTTTAATTTGTTGAAGATTCATAACTGATGCAAAAGAATTTGGGACTAAGAGTATCAATATCAGCTGTGCTAAACAAATGTCATTTTCGCACACCAAAAAATTATTTTATCTATTTTAACACATCATTTTACAATATGCCATTTATTAGATGTTCTATTTTAATATCACAACACATTAAAATATTATAAATAATACTTCTACAGAATTTAAAAAAAAAAAAAATTATGAAACCAACACCACCATACATAAGCAGAACCCGCCACCACCACCCACAGGAAGGGGTATCAATTTTTGACACGACCAGCAAACCCGATATAACTAACTCATTTATAAATAGGTAATAGGTTGAGACTAAACGGGTTCAGGTCATATTTGGGTCAACATGGCTACCCGTTTAATAAACGGGTCATGTTTGTGTTCAGCATGCAAACCCGTTTAACCCGTTTAGCTTATAAGGGTATTAGTTTTTGTTATTATTGCTTAATTTATGGTTTTAATTATATGTTTATTACTATATTCATGGTTGTAATATTTAAATTTTAGATATATGAGAATTAATAACAAGTTATTCAAGTCAGGTATGACCTATTAGTCAAGCAAATTATTAAATGAGTCATTTGTATTGACCTTTACATGACTTTTTAATTAAATAGGTTAAATGTATCGTGTCGGGTCAACCTATTTAATAAACTAGTCGTGTTAGGTAAGAGCTCAATTAGTATGAAAACACTAATGCTTGTTTAGACCCCTAATTTTAAATAACACGACTTAATTGCTTTTACTCTAACTTATCTAAATGCAAAACAAGGGTAAATGAAGCTCAATAATCGAAACTACTCTCTAAGCCATAACCACAAGCAAGCAACAATAAATATAAGGCTTAAAGAGTAAGAGAAGAGAGATACAAACACAAGATAATACTGAAACGTGTTATCAAAGAGGAAACCGAAAAACTCGACTAAAAACCTCTCTGCGACCCTTTAAGTCAAAATTGATCCACTAGTGAATAAGTTAGAGTACAAGAATATCAAAAAGACCCTCCAAGTCTAATCTACCCAATGTACTTGAGCCCTCCAAGCTCCTGCTACCAACGGACTTCTTGGAGTCTTGTCTTCACTAGTTATCCATATCCCACAATACCACCCGATTGCATTTGCCAAGCCTCACTAGCTTCTTTTGGCAAATCTCAAATGCTTCCCAAGCTCCAAAATACTCTCTACACTCTGAATAGGTGTGGGTTGTGTTTGGGTACAAATCTTATCTTAAGGTATAACAATGGGAAAGGGAAATGAGAAGAGACTACAAAGGAATTCTCACTTAAAGATGAGTAGCTCTCTCTCTCTAAAAGGTGGGTGTGTTGTAGAAACCTATCTAGGGGTTTTCTCTGAATAGCCTTTGTTCGGGAGCCTTTTTCGGTTGCTCGGCCACGTGTTGTCCGCTAGAGGGGTGACCTTGCTAGGCCCAGGTTGTGTTTGGGGAGTTGCATCCGGAACTCAACATTGGGCCACATGGTCCAATGGCTACCGGCATACTTTTAAGTATACAAAACCATTAAAGCCAAAGTCTAAGAATCATGATCATGGTTGAATAAATATATAATATGTGTTTGATATAATAGTTTTGATTAGTAGTTGTAATAAAGTAATATGTATTTAAATGTGAAGTAATCATGTACTCAATGATGTAAATTTAAAGATATGGAAGCAAAGTCACTTATCTTTGTATGGTTTGTAGCTCTAGCTGTGTAGCATCAATGAGATGATAGTATTCTAGCAGAATGACTCCCGCGGTAGAGAGGCAGTTTGCCATGATAACTTCAGTATTGAAGGGGAAAAGTGTGTGCAACTAGAGGGAGAGAGAGTATATCCAGCTGTGTGTAGAGGCTAGTTAAGCTTGCCCCTCTTATCATGCACTTAAACGAGTTTCCCCTTAACAATGCTCTTTTAGTTGTTGTGAAACTATGAATAAGATTGCCTTCCATGGGAAGGGCTTTTGTAAGATGTATTTGTGTGCCTTCTAAGAGAGATATATTTGTGCCTTTCATGAGAAGGGCTTTGACATAAGATCTTGGTGCCTTCTAGGAGAAGGACTTTAGTATTAGAAATTTATGTCTTCCATGAGAAGGGCTTTTATAAGAGAGGTGGAGAAGAGTATTGAGATGTATTTATGAGCAGCAAAATAGTAGAATTTCATAATGAGAGAGTATAAGAGTGGAGTTTAGAAGAGTTGTAGTATGTTATATGTAATGGTGTAGTAAATGTGTATGAGATTGTGTAAGAGAAGTGGAGAAAGAGATATTTAGAGATATGGGCAACAAGATAGATGTATTTTCAAAATATGGAGAGTGCGATAATGAGTATAAGAAAGTAATGGTGTTGTAGTGTGTTTAGCAGAGCTACTGGGATTTTCTATTGGAGGATATATGAGAGCTTATGAAGGGCATTTATGAGCTAAAGGCTGAAGAGTTTAGTTCATAATTTGGAAACTAAAAACTTAAAAGCTCAGAATTTCATTAAGAGCTTAAGAAGATTATTAGAATGAGAGAGAATAGAGAAGTTTATGAAAGAGTTGTTCTTCTCTATGGGTGTGTGTTGGTGTGTTGATGAGGGGTGCTATTTATAGCTAAGTTTAAGAGGGTTTTTAGCAGATAATATCAGCCAAAATCTATCCCAATCAGCAATAAATCTTCAGAGAATCCATCCTCAGATTTGGCCAAAAATGGTATGTTTAGCTTTAAGGTGTTCAGCTTTAAGGTGTTCTTGCTATTTGGGGTAAGAGCTGCTGGGGAAAAAGTAGCAGAAAAAGAAAGTATTTTGGCAAGAAAAAGATAGTTACTTTAGTTGGTTTTGGTTTTTAGCCAAATGTGGAAAATCAGTAATGTTAAGGCTGTTGGGTCAGCTGTCACAGTTTTTCTGAAAAAGCTGTCCCAGCTGTTAGGAAAAGCTGTCACAGCTGTCATAAGACAGCTATTGCTTGGGACAAAAGCAGATGAGGTCGGATGTCAGGCTGCTGGGATTTGAGTATTAAATGACTGATGATATCACTTCCAGCCAGGTTTCAAGTGCTGAACACACTACTGGTGTTATGTTGGAAATGTTTCCTTTTTTGGATGTTTGTGTTTTTGGTCCAAGATTCTATTACAACTCATTTTTAGTAAGTAATAGAAGGATTGGTTGAAAGTTAATGAAGTTTTAGAGATTTAGTTAAGGTCTCATTGTGTTGTGACTTAATCTTGGTGAGCAAGAAGAGCATTTAATGCTTTGCTCTAGCAGCTAGCGGAGGAATATTTGGTCTAATTGTGGCAGACAACAACTGGATATTAGAGATATCATGAATATTTTATGTATTTGGAGATTAAAGATAGCCAATCAAATTAGGCCATGTGTTTGAGTTGAATTTTAGCTGAAAGTAGTAATGTAGTTTATGTAAAATAATATAATGAAATTTCTAAATTTGCATAGGAACAACTGGAGGTTGAATAAATATTAAAGTTGAGTATTTGTCATATGATGAATATTAAGTTTTAGGAAAAGAAGAAATGGAGAGTTTTATCATGTTAACTGCTATGTGATAAGAAAGGTTTACCCGCTATACACAGACTCATTAGAGTTCAAGGAGTTGGAAAAAACATGCCAAGAAACATGTATTTTTTTTATCAACTTTAAACCGCTGGAGCTTTACTAAACATACCTCTTAGCCCTCCAAACCACGACTCTTAAAGTTTCCCCAAAGAGACTCACGAGCTTGGATCATAAGCCGAAGATGAGATGACATACTTTGGGTTTTGTTGTCATTTTTGTGTAAATATGAGCTCTTGTTGGAGAAGCCGCTTTTCATGAGTGTGAGAGAGGTAATATGGGCCGTGAGCTTTGATTCATTGTTTCAGCTCGATCCATATGTTGATATTGATGATGTCGTGGGGTTATGATCCCTATTGATGAAGAGGAAATGTGAACCATGAATCTGCCTCTTGAAGTAAGGATCTTGTGGGTCATGTGAGCCCAATCCATGTAGTTGAATGAGGTATGAGCTTATTTTGGGTTTTAAAGAGATTTATCCAAAAAATCAATAATATGTTGATGTGGCGTGGGTTGCTAATGAAGTAGGGCCATGTAGGGTGAAAAAAGAGTCCTCAACAGCCTCCTTTCAATATTGTGTTTAATGAGGAGTTTCGTGGGTCACTCGCGACTTGGCCTGAGTCGTGAAGTGACTCGTGAAATATAGTCTGCCACTTGACTCTTTAGTTTCCAGCATGTGCTTCTAATGTGACTTTCGTGGGTTGCACCACTCGCAAGACAAGTCACGAGATCAACTTCTTGAGCAATCTTCACCAACTTTATACTAAACTCAATACAATAAAATCCCACAAAATACAAGGAAATAAATTAATGTAATTACAACACTTTTTGTTATGGAATAAGCCAACATAAATATTATGTGAAAAAGCATAACTTAACATTAGGGTTAAGTATTCTTGACATGTTTACTAAACAGGTTAGGTTCGAGTCAACCCATATAGTCGAATACTCATGGCTCGACACAACATGAATTTGACCGCGAACACGAATTGCCACCCCTACCCAAAGATACAACCCGTCACTACCACTCACAACCCACCACCACCCAATACTACTTTGAAAATAAAAAAATAAAAACCTCGAAATCAACACAAAACTCCCAAAAAAGAAGAAGAAGAGATAAATAAAAAATCATCCCAAAACTACCAAAATAAATGTTAACCCACCAGAAATTCTAATGACCCACAAAACCCAGCAACCTACAACCCATCAAATGACCCACAAAACCTATCACCACTAGGCTCGCCACCAATAAAGCCAATATATAGACCCTAGCAACCAAAAACCAATGTCGACCCACCTATCACTACCATCAGAGAGAAATGAGAATGAAGAGAATCCTTGAGAACAAAGCCACCATCGTGATGAGTGGCTTTAGGCGAAGCAGAAACTATGGTGAGGTTAGCGCTTGGCGAGATCGATTGAGGGTAAAGATCACCATGGTGGAGATCGGCAACTTATGTGTGTAAGTGTGTGTGTGTGTGTGAGACACAGAGAGAGAGAGAGAGAGAGATACGTGAGTGAGAGGAGTGAGAAAAATTAGAATAAATAATGAGAGGAGAGAGAAAAAGAATAAAAAAAACTATTTTATTTTTAGCATAGGTGTCCGTACTATTCCAATTGGAATGATATTGTTCTTTCATGCTAAATTTATTAATATTTAAAACATCTAATGTAAGAGGTTTTTTGGTGTTTGTTGTGTTAGATATCAAATGTCAAATGTCAAATATTTAGTATTTAGCAAACCAAATGCTAGTACTCTAAAGCTAGCTAACTGGTTGTTGTGTTGTATTCCAATTGTAAAACTTTTAATATGTTAACAAGTCGTCCTTGAAAAGTTAGCGACTACCTAGCTAGGGAAAAATGGACATTTGTCCATAATTTTCAAACTATGCAATAAAATACTCATGTTTTGAAACTATTTAGCAAAATGTTACTGTTTTTGAAACTCGGTTTTAATAAAATCGAGTTACAGGTGGAACTCAAAATTAGCAATGTCAAGTTCTATGTGTATTTTGTCATTTACATTTTTTAGAAAATTTAAGTGGAACTTGACATTACTAACATCGAGTTCCACTTAAAACTATACATTGGACTTGATTTTGAGAATATCGAGTTTTACATAGAACTCGATTTTGTTAAAATCGAATTTCAAAAACAAAAGTATTTTGTTAAATAGTTTCAAAATAATGACATTTTGCTGCATAGTTTGTAAATTATGAACAAATGCCCATTTTCCCCCACCAGCGAATAGATAGTCCCACTTTATTTCTGTCTCTATGTACTAGCCCAAGTAAAGAGTGAAGACAGTTTGCTGACAAGAGAATGATGACAAAAAGCCTTCAATATCATTCACGATCTCCACACTGTTCCAAACTCACTTGTTGAACAGGATTTCATACCACTTCCATAGTTTTTGTTTTTGATAGTGTTAAAATTTCAGGTGAAGAAGAAAAAATAGTGAAAAGAAACAGAAGCATAAGAAAATAAGAGATCGGAGGAGACAGAGAATTACGTGGAAATCACATATATCTTATCTCCCTCAAATGCAACTTGGTTTCACGCTTCTTTCTGAGCATTTACTAAGTGCTAACGCCTCAGTTGCCTCTGCTGACCCCTTCCCCTTAGCACTCTAGCAGTTCCTTGCTAAATAGCCATGCATGCATGCATGCAAGTACGTCAAACGTCTGCTAAGCTTCATAGTTATGCCAAACTATTTAATGAAAGATTTTTGTTCTAACGGCATGGAGCTTTGTTTTGCCTGAATATGCACGCAAAGGCCTCATACTCAGAAATTTTGTGGCGACAAATGGCGGCTATAAAACTTCTTTGTTGCCATACAAGACATACGTGGTCCTTGCCTATCTTAGCTTTCTAGCCATATTGGTGCATCCTCTTTTATTGATAACGTATTACTTGAACTTATGATGTCAATTTTATTATAATTATTTATTATCATACTAACACAATGATGCTTTCTTGTTAATGAAGTTGCAAAGATCTGTAGGTTTCAATTAGCTTAATTGATAAATTCTCTGATAGTTGAATAAGAGAGTTGAAATTCAATCCCTATCTACACTAAAAATCGATTGGTGTCTTGGTCTACAATAAAGAGCTATTATCAGAAGCGGACACCATAGATTGAAACTTTAAAAAAACAAAAGGTTGCCAAGATCTAAGTCAATATTGGACGTCAAAATTTGTTATCAGTTGGAGCGCCCACAATTAATATTTTTGATGAATTTTTATTTAAGAAAACAGCTAAAATATCATTCACACCTAGTCAAAAATGACAGCGTTCATATGTCCTTGTGGTGACATTAATTTTTTCTGATTAGTATCATTTGGCTCGATGGATAAGCTCAATTCAAAGAAAACCAAAAACAAAGGCAACTCTAGAAATTATCAGTAAATTACACATCCGTCAATAACACAAACAAAATTCAACTCAATCTTTACGGTGACGGCAGTAAGAATTTTTTTTAAGGTGGTCATTAAAAAATTTAATAAAAAAAACTTTATATATAAACAAAAAAAAAAACACAAATATATAAAGTCTTACAATTTTTTTTTACGGATTTTTTATTTTATTTTGAAATCATTACATAATAATCTCATTATCAAAGTGTTGCAAATTACATATCCAAAAAAATTTTAGTTAAATGAAATTTTATTTAGATTTTTTTCTTTTTGTTGGTGAGAACCTAACATATTGGTAAAAAGACCAAAGTTAAATGACAAAATTTGGTTACAAGCTTAGATGTAGCCTAAAAAAATTAATATGTACAATTAAGGCTACAACTCTCACTAAACAAATTAACATGACTACATATTTTGAAAATCTAATAATTGAATTACATGGATTTTTATATTCTTAAAATGCATGTCAAATTTCATGCCAATCAGATGTTATTTACAAGTTAATCTATAAAATTATTTTTTATGAATAATTTTAAATTAATAAAGCTTGAAATTTAAAATTTTGATTAATGACATAATTATTGTCATTAAAACTTTGCAAGTATGAATGATATAAGAAGAAAATGTAATCCAATGATGGATTCGTTAAAATTCACATCCAATAAAAAAAATATTGAGTGGAGTTGTAACCTTAATCTATAACTAAGTTTGTTGTCAAACTTTGTCCGAAGTGTAATTGTGTTGGGCCTAAAAAAATTTAGAGTGGTCACAATTTTTTTGAAGGATAAAAAAATTTAAAAGTTTTTAAAATTTTTTATATAATAATAATAATTTTTTCCAAATCATGGTGGTCCTATGACCACGCTGAACCCAATGTGGAGCTGCCCCTGCCTCTCCATGTTAAATGAGTCAATTTGAATAATTCTACCTCGTGGTTAACAATACAAAATTGATAGTAGGACATATGGGATCAATTTACAGCTAACTAATCCAAACTCTAAGATCTTTTTACTCAATTTTTAAAAATATATCTTAAATTTTTTATAAAATATTATGAGAATAGCTAGTATTTATATTTTATATAAGTTGATGGTACGTGGATCGCTACTTAGTGAATTACATACATTATTAATACACTATTTATATATATATAACTAATAAGCTTGACACTTTTAATGTGCTATCTAGTTGTCAAAGCATATAATTTCAAGATAAAATTAGTAGAAGTAATAAAATATAATACATAGAACAGTAGAGAAAAAAATGTAATCAACCCTAACAAATTAATTTGTCATAGGTTCATGCAAAATATTTGGGACCAAGGCTTAGCTGTTGTTGTGTTGTATTCCTATTCTAAAACTTTTAATATATTAACCAGTCGTCCTTGAAAAGCTAGCAACTGCCTAGCCAATAGATAGTCCCACTTTATTTCTGTCTCAACGTACTAACTCAACCGAAGAGTGAAGACATCTTGCTGACAAAGAATGATGACAAAAAGCCTCCAATATCATTCACTCTCCACACTGTTCCAAACTCATGACTTGTTGAACAGGATCTCTTCCCACTTGCATAAGTGTTTTTTTGATAGTGTTAAAATTAAAGGTGAAGGAGAAAAACAGTGAAAAGAAGTGGAAGCATAAGGAAAGGGATCAGAGGAGACATGCAAAGAATTACGTGGAAAGCACGTATATCTTATTAGGGCTGTCCACGGGTCGGTCCGGGTCGGGTTTGTGTCCAACCCGGAACCGACCCGATCATTTCGGGTTTTCCATTCTTAGACCCGCCGCCGACCGTGAACGGAGTCGGTTCGGGTGGTCGGATTTTCGCCGGGTTCAGATCGGTCCTCAGTCGGTTTCGGGTTGTGTGAATATCTGCCGGATTTTGCCAAAAGTCGCCGGATATGGCGAGACCTGATCGGACCTTGACGAGATCTCGGCGGATCTCAAAGAGATCAAGCCGATCTCGGCGAGATATGGCCGGATCTCGATGAGATCTCGGCATATCTCTAAGAGATCAGGCCGAATCTCGACGAGATCTCGCCTAAGCCTTCGAAGTCGGACAGAAAATGGGCGATTTTCCTTCGAGTTCAAGCCAAATCTCAACAGATCGGACAGAAAAGGTGCGATTTCCGGTCAGATACGGTCGGGTCGGTTAAATATCGGTTTCTCAGCCTCAAACCCGCCAACCGACCCGCCGTTTTCGGGTTCAGGGAGTAGAGACCCGCCGTCGACCCGTCACCGGTGTCGGGTCGGCCGGTTATCGGGCCGGATCGGACGGTTGGGATGGGTGGGTCGGGTTCCGGATCTGGATGGACAGCCCTATATCTTATTATCTCCCTCTTTCTCGGCATTTACTAAGTGCTTATGCCTCAGTTGCCTCTGCTGAATTAGTTATAACTTTCTTTGTCATTGCCTTTACTCCTTCCCCTTACCAGTTCCTTGCTGAAGATAGCCATGCATGCATCCATGCAAGTACATCAAACGTCTGGTAAGCTTCATGGTTATGCCAAATTTTTTCATGCAAGAGTTTTGTTCTAACTTTACCATGAAGTCCCTTAAATTTAGGGGCGGAGCTACACTTAGCAATGCCCCCCTCCCTCACCCCCCCCCCCCCCAAAATATTTTTAAAACTTCGTAATGTAGGTATATTTTGCAATTTTAAAAAAAAAAAAATATTAGACTTTAAAATCAGTAGTTGGCCGGCCTCTCCAAAAAATAAGAGCAGGCCCTACAAAAAATAATTGAACAGCTAATAGTTGGGTTCAAATAGCAACAAACTATATATCCACTTTATAACAAAAAAAAGTACTGCTTGTTTTCAGTTCTTTCCTTTCTTTGTTGGTAAGTTTTGGTTGTTGAGTTCAAATAATATGTTTTTAATAAAAGAAATTTTCTCTTAGAGTTATCTTATTTTATTTGGGACTAAGTCTTTTCATTATTATTATTTTTTTTTTGTTAAATTTTAAATTTTTTCTCAATTTAGTCACAAGATATTAAATGAAAAAAAAAAAAAAAAACCTACACTGAAGATATGTAATGTTAGGAGGTGACAATACTTAAAAAGCAATCTTGTCTTGCACGCGCGTGCACACACACATTTATAATTTATTTTTTTTCAATTTGGGACTAGGTATTTTATTGTTATTGTTGTTGCTAAGTTTCCAATTTTTTTTCCATTGCTTGATTTAGACTAAAATGTTGAATAAAAAAAAAAAAAAAAGAGGATATTTAATGTTGGGTGTGATATTACTCCAAAAATGAGAGATTTTAAAAAATTACAAATAAATAACAGTAGTACATTTTTGTACATATTGATGGCAAAGTAGACAATTTGTGTATACTCATTAAAGTTTATATACATAGAGAGAGAGCTATATAAATATATGTATACATGAATATGTAATTCGCAATTCAGCCCCTCAAACTAAAATTTCTGGTTACACCCCTGCTTAAATTAACCAAACTTTGAGAAGATTTTACATTTTCTAATCTCCTTCTATATTTTTCTCAAGAATTCCAGCTATTAGAATTTTTGACCATTATAGAAAACTAATGTTGTTGTTATTTCGAAAACTTAATTAGCAATGAATTCAACACGGTTTCTAATAATGAAATATAAATCTCGTTGTAGTTATTGGAGTCAAGGCCAAATTCCTTTTGGTATCTTCTTTCTTTAGGGAATTTTGCATTTATTTAACTCAAAAATGATATAGAATGACTCATAGAAAAGAAAAGGGACTTTTTTTTTTTTTTTTGGGACTTTAAAGTCTTTAATTATTTGTTATACTAGTTGCTAACCCGTGCGATGCACGGGATAGTTTTTCAAAAATTATATATATTTACTTTAAGCATGCTACAAAAGTATAATTACATTTGAAATATAATCAAACATTAAAGGAAAATTAAACAATTGTATACAATTACTGCAAAATATGTAGATGAAACAAAAATTGTAATAAATGAATGCTTCCTCTATTCAAAACCTGATAGGCAAATATATCATTTTTTATATAATATATATATTTCTTATACTATGTAATCTAGAATATTAGATGATACTTATATTCTACATGAGCACAAAGAAGTTAAAATATAAGAGACATGTTGATGAACATTATGATTGTTTGTACTGGGTTCATACATAATTTAACATGAAAACCATACTGTGAGAGGTCAATCATAAAAGCTTTAAATATACAATGACAATTACTATATTTAAACTCTACACATATGCAAATAATAAACTATAATAGGCCAACATTACTGGTTAGCAAATAATTTTAGATCTAAAACAATTTATTTTGTATATGTTTGTACTTTGTAGCAATGGTCAACCACGTAACAGATCAATTAAACCATTTTAAGCAGCCATTAAAACAAAATAATTTATCAAACTTCTATATACAAAGATTCATTTTAACCATAGAAAATTAATCATCATTCTAAACATCTTTCTATGTAAAATTTTCTCACTTTAAATATAGATTTGCAACACATGCAATAATTCTAAAATTAAAAATCCATCATCAAATTGAAATTTAAATTGCCCATGAATCATATAATTCATACCTTGAATGTTTAATCATGAACATGACTTTCCACCCTCCTTGTATTTTGTCTTATTGATGAAGATGATTCACTCCTCCAAGTCTTGCTTTATCAACCAGCTTGAACAAAAAATAAAATAAAAAATCATATATATATATATATATATATATATATATATATATATATATATATATATAAGACCACAAAAAATAAAAATTACATAGAGTTTTACACAGCCACCTTGAAGATTCAAGACAAAGTGACATTAACAAAGCCTTACCAGTTGGAGCAAATGCTTCAAATACTAAAAAAGAATATTACTCTTGGTTCCTGAAATATATATCTGTAGGGACACAATTTTTAACGACCCAAGAACGACGTTGGGCTCGCGTGTAAAAAGGGCCCGAACAATACGATTTGTAGAGAGTGGGTTTGGAAAGGCATGCCCATGAACGCCGGGTAACGGTTTGGTCCTGGTTTCACAAGAGCTAATACAAAGGCCCGTTTGGACAGTATGACTGAGCCTTACATTGGTATGGTTCGAGAGATTTGGCTCCTCGGAATTAGTCCGAGGAGCATTATATTCTCACCATTCTCCCCCTATGTGATGAAGCTGTCTCCCCTGGAGAAGATGGTGCCCCTCCATGCTTTATGCTCTCTTTCCTTTTTATACTAGTATTTCCCTCCCGATTTTCATCTACGTGTCAGTTTTTCCTGGTTTGGGGTAATTACTTGTCCTGTCAATCCATACGTCAGAATAGTTGGGAAAAGCTGGATAGCATGGTATGAGTATGGGCTTGTTAGGTGCTGGGCTCCACATTATGGTGTTGGCAGCTTTCTCCCGCGTATTGCTCTTATACTAAATTTGTCCTTTTCTTCGTACGTTTTTATGTGGTGTTGAGCGTGAGACTGTCCTCAGCCACATCCTTGGGCCTTCAAGGAGCTTCCATCGCGCGTCCTCGGCAGTAGGGCTCCTCGGCCTGGGCTTTGGGCCCTCAACACAAAGTGGGTCGGGATGCCAAATTTCAGGCCCCACAATAGCCCCTCAAAATCCTGCTTCCCGACTTTTTAGCTGGGAAGGAGGGTTTTGGTGATGCTGAGCCCACCTCGTGACTTACTCGAGTTCCGTATCTTACTGCTGCTTGTGTTCTTCCATTTGCGTGGGAGATGTGCCGAATTAAGAGGCATTACTTTATTCTTCACCCGCGCAGTGTCCTTTGACGTTTCAGTATTCGAGGTGCGCCTTCACGAGGACCTTTAAATCTTGTGGTGGAGGATAGTGTTGGAAATTGTGCCAGAGCTGCCTTGTCTGCAGCATTCCTTGGAAAGTAGCACGAATTGAATGTCACCACCTTACCTTTTATATAAGTAGGATAGGAGGTTACTCTACTTACACACAAACCCTCCAGCTCTCTTCAAAACCATAATCCTTCAGCTATAATCACAGTTTTCATATTCAGTGTTATCCACCCTTTGTGCAATATGTTTGAGACACGGATAGGGGTAAAGGATTTACACCCGCCACAAAGGCACCGGGTCCTCCCGAGACTCAAGGTGGTGTGGCCTGGACAGGGGAGGCACAGATTCAAGATAATCTTCCACTTTGGCAAGGGGGAAGTGGTATTCCTCCCTTTTTCAGTCAAAATCCGAAGCAGGTACTGGTCGCATCAAATTCTTGGTGCGTTAGAAGTAAGGTTTTCCGCCATCAGCGCCTTCTGCTCCATCGCAGGCGTGGTTATGTGGAGGCTCATCAACCTCCGGCTCCCTGCACCTTTTCTTCAACGGTGCTAACCCGAAGTTGGGCTCTTTTGCTACCTGAGTTATAGGCATGTAAAAGTATTGAGGAATGGCTCCCCTAGACGAAATTTTGAAGTGGCAGCACGTCTCTCCCTTGCACCTATTCTTCGGCTTGTTCTTAATTTCCTTGTATTTTCTCTTTTTGTTTTGGGTAGTTAGTTTCAGTATAAGCTTATTTGAGCTCTTTCAATGTACGCTGTACTGTTTCTTTGTTTTAATAAAAGATGAATTTATTTCTTTTTAAATGTTTTTCCTTTCTGTAACAATTATTTTGTGCATGGGATGCTACATGTATGCTTTCCTTTGATGATACTTAAGAGTAGGAAACCTTGAAACAGAAACCTACTAATTCTAGTTTACCGACATTAACAAGCGTAATAACGATAATTCCCAGTGAATTAAAACTCATAAAACTAACCGGGATAATGGCTGAATGCTTCGTAGTGCATGCAAGGCAATCGTCCGAGAACGATAAACTCTAAATAACTCGTCCGAGAGGGTAGCCGAGCAGTGAGGGATTTCGACTGTGTTTTTGGCAACATATTGCCCTATACTGCATCAATCCTCTAGGTATTGAGGACCCGAGGATAGATCGGGGAATCCATGTAGTTTAGGGATTAGCCCGATTATCAACGGGGAATTCTCCTCGGATAGATTCTAAGGTCCAGGTAACGTCCAGGTCGTGCCCAAACTCCATATTGGCTCTTCTAGGTAGTTGGTTTCATCACAGGCTTGAGTCCGAGAACCATACAAGGCCTCGGTTCTGTCCAAAACTTGTAACTTTTCTATTGTGTACTTGGTTTCCCCATAGGCTTGAGTCCGAGGACCATACAAGGCCTTGGTTCTGTCCAAAACTTGTAATTTTTCTTTCGTGTACTTGGTTTCCCCATAGGCTTGAATCCGAGGACCATACAAGGCCTTGGTTCTGTCCAAAACTTGTAATTTTTCTTTCGTGTACTTGGTTTCCCCATAGGCTTGAGTCTGTGGACCATACAAGGCCTTGGTTCTGTCCAAAACTTGTAACTTTTCTATTGTGTACTTGGTTTCCCCATAGGCTTGAGTCCGAGGACCATACAAGGCCTTGGTTCTGTCCAAAACTTGTAATTTTTCTTTCGTGTACTTGGTTTCCCCATAGGCTTGAGTCCGAGGACCATACAAGGCCTTGGTTCTGTCTAAAACTTGTAATTTTTCTTTCGTGTACTTGGTTTCCCCATAGGCTTGAGTCCGAGGACCATACAAGGCCTTGGTTCTGTCCAAAACTTGTAATTTTTCTTTTGTGTACTTGGTTTCCCCATAGGCTTGAGTCCGAGGACCATACAAGGCCTTGGTTCTGTCCAAAACTTGTAACTTTTCTATTGTGTACTTGGTTTCCCCATAGGCTTGAGTCCGAGGACCATACAAGGCCTTGGTTCTGTCCAAAATTACAAAACTTGTAATTTTTCTTTTGTGTACTTGGTTTCACCATAGGCTTGAGTCCGAGGACCATACAAGGCCTTGGTTCTGTCCAAAACTTGTAACTTTTCTATTGTGTACTTGGTTTCCCCATAGGCTTGAGTCCGAGGACCATACAAGGCCTTGGTTCTGTCCAAAACTTGTAATTTTTCTTTTGTGTACTTGGTTTCACCATAGGCTTGAGTCCGAGGACCATACAAGGCTTTGGTTCTGTCCAAAACTTGTAATTTTTCTTTTGTGTACTTGGTTTCACCATAGGCTTGAGTCCGAGGACCATACAAGGCCTTGGTTCTGTTCAAAACTTGTAACTTTTCTATTGTGTACTTGGTTTCCCCATAGGCTTGAGTCCGAGGACCATACAAGGCCTTGGTTCTGTCCAAAACTTGTAACTTTTCTATTGTGTACTTGGTTTCCCCATAGGCTTGAGTCCGAGGACCATACAAGGCCTTGGTTCTGTCCAAAACTTGTAATTTTTCTTTTGAGTAGTTTTTTTTTTGAAGGTCAGCCCCTAGACCAGGGCGGGGAGTGTTGGCTTGAGGCCGGGAGCCCCTAAAGCTGCTCGCGCCACTGGCACTGCAAGGCGTAGCCCCTAGCAGAAGTTTATGTCAGAGCGAGAATTGTACATCGCCGGAGATGGAGGAAACCCTGCGAACCTCTGCTTGCCAGAGAGTTGACTCCACCGCCACCTGCGCCCGTGCGCAAGCTTTCCCACAGACGGCGCCAATTGTAGGGACACAATTTTTAACGACCCAAGAACGACGTTGGGCTCGCGTGTAAAAAGGGCCCGAACAATACGATTTGTAGAGAGTGGGTTTGGAAAGGCATGCCCATGAACGCCGGGTAACGGTTTGGTCCTGGTTTCACAAGAGCTAATACAAAGGCCCGTTTGGACAGTATGACTGAGCCTTACATTGGTATGGTTCGAGAGATTTGGCTCCTCGGAATTAGTCCGAGGAGCATTATATTCTCACCATTCTCCCCCTGTGTGATGAAGCTGTCTCCCCTGGAGAAGATGGTGCCCCTCCATGCTTTATGCTCTCTTTCCTTTTTATACTAGTATTTCCCTCCCGATTTTCATCTACGTGTCAGTTTTTCCTGGTTTGGGGTAATTACTTGTCCTGTCAATCCATACGTCAGAATAGTTGGGAAAAGCTGGATAGCATGGTATGAGTATGGGCTTGTCAGGTGCTGGGCTCCACATTATGGTGTTGGCAGCTTTCTCCCGCGTATTGCTCTTGTACTAAATTTGTCCTTTTCTTCGTACGTTTTTATGAGGTGTTGAGCGTGAGACTGTCCTCAGCCACATCCTTGGGCCTTCAAGGAGCTTCCATCGCGCGTCCTCGGCAGTAGGGCTCCTCGGCCTGGGCTTTGGGCCCTCAACACAAAGTGGGTCGGGATGCCAAATTTCAGGCCCCACAATATCTATTAACCATCAACATCTCATTATATTTTTAATTATATATATATATATATATATATATATATATGTGTGTGTGTGTGTGTGTGTGTACATGTTAAGTAGTTAACCATCAAAATAACCAAAAATTGTTTACCAAAAATCGAAGAAGCCATAATCTTGGTATATGAAAAAGATAGTGAAACAAAAAGCAGAGAAACCCCAAACACAGTGTAAACACAATTGCAATAAAACAAACTGCAAATTTAATATTTATTGCACATCATCTCACTTAATTGTGACTACAAAGCACGATTAAATATTTCATAGCTATATACTTATGTCAACTGTGAGTCTTTAACGAACACCAAAAATGAGCAATAAGAATACTCTTCTATAAATTATTAAAAAAAAATGAAGATTATATAATCAATTATTTCAGCATTAGTTTGCTGAAGAGTGTAAACTCTAAACCCAAATTCAAGTTGTAGTATCGACTCAAACAACCATGTAGAGTAAGGCAACGTGATTGGCTCTTTGTTCCTAACCTCAATCTTCTCCTCCTCCTCCTCATGCATGGCCATGAGGTTTTTCACTTTTTCTTTCTCTTCATTCATAGATTTGCAAAGAGCCACTTAACTTTTTCTATAACTTTCGTCATCTTCAAACCCTAGTACCACACTCAATGCAAAGAAAATTTAGAAAAGATAGGAATTCTTAAAACCGGTTTTATAGTAAAATCAGAATTTTTGTTTTTATTTATTTATTTAAGTAATGCTGATGTGGAAAATTGTGGAGAGGTCATAGGCTTCGGTTTTATTTATATATATATAATATATATATATATATATATATATATATATATATATATATATAGATATATAGATTATTTGTTCACTCAATTGATTTGTCTCTTCAGGTCCAAATTCCACTCACGCAAACTTACATGCAAATCTAATGCTATCTTGCTAGCTAAAAGTATGACTTTTAAATTCATTAAAAAAAATGGACAATCAAAAAAGACATTTGGAAAACTTTTATTCGAAGATTGTCTAAGATCTCTAATGGGATACGATCATTACTAAGAAACTTCTTTATAGGGTTGGAATTCATTTATATTATGTACCTATCTACATCGATCTATCTGTAAATGTGTGTATATATGTTTAATGAGTTTTACTAACGTGTGTTCTTAAGGCATATATTAGTATACCGTTTTAGGAAATTTTTTATGAAAAAATGATTAATTTTTTTTTACAAATTTTTCAATTCTCCATAAAAACTTTTCTAAAATAGATAATTAATGTATGTCATAAGGGCATACATTAACTGGACCTTATATATATAAACACACACACAAAATATGTTTGTAACTTTATGTCAATGTTACAAACTATTTTTTTTTTGATAAGGTTATTAACTGAATTTTGGTTGTTACTCGTTAGAGATATTGACTAATAGTACTTGTACTATTGTACCAAAGACTTGTTACGCAAATTTTTACTTGTACTACAACTTCACACCTTAATTACGAGTTTTTTAATGGTAAAGCAAAGATGATAATTCTCCCCTTCAAAAAGCCCAAATTGGAGTCCTAGTCATTTTCTTCATCTTCCGCACCTCCATGAACTTTTTTACTTTCATGATTTCATCTCATTTGTGATCTTATTATTATTATTATTATTATTATTATTATTATTATTATCATCATCATATGTGTGTATCTATGTATATATGTATGACCCACTCATCACTACACTAAATAATTTTCAAACATCAACTTCAATATTTGCTTCTCCAAATGTCAAACACAAAGACAAATTTGTTAGTTTTGACATGTGCATGATGAGATTTTTCAAATAAGATTAGTGGTACCATATATTAGACTATGAAGATTTATGCATCTAATTTAACTAGATATGTTTGTCATACCAAATCTTACTTAAATATGGTTGTTTTAGTATGTTAGTATGAAATACTAAATAAAAATAAAATTATAGACTATCAATTGAATTAATAAATAAAAGGAAGAAAAAAAAATCACCAACCATAATATAAATAAATAGAAATTAAGGTAAATAGAAATGAAAAAGGAAATAAGAGAAGAAATGGAGGAGTAGAGAGATTAAGGAACACTTTCACTATGAGTGATAAGGTAAGTAAAAAATACAAGGAGAGATGGAGAAAGACTAACAAAAGGAGACTTGAGGGGCCAGTCAATTTCATTTGAAGGGGCCAATTCTAACAAATATTCTTTAGGGCCCGTTCATATATCTTGAAAAATCTATTGCGTGCTTGTGTTCCTGGAACCATAATTTTCCAACTATTTTAAAGCGATTTGAGTTGTTTTGAGGAATGTAAGATTCTAGATTACGATTTTGATATCTTGGATCCAAACATTCAACGCTAGAGAAAGTTCACAGCAAATCAACCTAGATTTATAAACTATTTCTATGTGGAATTTCAAGGTTGTGGAATTCCTCATTCATATATATATATATATGGTTGGGTTTAAGTTATACCTAGTGTAATTCTAAACAATGTTACACCATCTAATATTTTTTAATTAGATATGAATTTTGATAAATTCACTACTGGATTACATTATCTTCGTACATTCTCCATGTTTACAAAATTTAAAAATGATCAAAGATTAATAGTCATGTCATCGAACAATTGTTTAAATTCAAGTTTTTGAAATTTAAAATAATGCATAAAAGATGAATTTATGGATCGAATGGTAAATTATATCTATTAAGTTCTAAAAGTTTAGAACAATTGGCAAACCGTAAACACAAACTTGTCTAGATATAGATCCTAGAGTCTATAGGTATTATTAGACAATACTCAAGATGATACAAGTCAAGATTCAAGAATATACAAGTTGCAGAAAGAAGAGTTCAGAATCTGCCTAGTTTGACCGATCAAAAGACAGGCTCGACCAATTGAAATACGGGTCTGCAAAATTTTAAGTTCAGCCCAACAGCAGTTCAAGCCCAAAAAGGATTAGGGTTTTAGATTTACTTCTTCTAGTATATAAAAGAAACCCTAGGCACGTTTTATTATGACTTTGGAGGTGCTTTTGTGAGATCTAAAAGGTTCTGTGCCTTCCTCTATCAAAGTCACTACTGGATATTACTCTCATATCTTTAGAACCGATAGATCTGAAGTTGCTGCATGAAGATCAACAATAATTGAAAATCTAAACCTTCAAGGGTGGTCTTGGAGTCACAAACAGGAGAGTTTGTATTGCTAAACCTTTGAATGAAGTCTCAAAGTCACAAGTGTGGGTGCTTGTGTTGTAAAGACCAAGGAAAGAAGTAGTTCATGGACTCGGGACTATCATGGGGTCGTGGTAATAAGTTTTACGTGTAGTAATAATAGGATGTTTGTGGTCTAAGTCTTATTGTAAACTTCAATTCTTTCTAGTGAATTTGCTTTTTACCTTGAGGATAGCCAGGTTAAATTCTCCCCAAGTTTTTTACTAGTTTGGTTTTCTTGGGTGATCATATCATTGTGTTCTTTATTTTTCGCCACTTTACATGATATGATTTTATTATTTTAACCTAAATCTGAATAATAAACCTAAGTATTCACTTGGTTAATTAATTAGGTTAAACAATCTAGTTTACAGGGATTTAAAAACCCAACAATATCTGATTGGCATACATGTTAAGAACATAAAAAACATGTAATTCAATGGTTGGATTTTCAAAATATGAATTTAATAACAAGTTAATGGGAGGTGTGACATTGTTTAGAGTTATACCAGATGTAATTTGAACCCAACCTCTCTCTCTCTCTCTCTCTCTCTCTACAAGAATGAGTGGGTTTAGGTTATCCACTTTAGATTTAGTGTGAGAAAAATCCTAAAATCTTGAAATTTTAATTGAAAAACAAACCAATTCGTTGGCCAAAAACAACATAGATTGAGTTGGAATTCAATTCTTAATACTATATAAGTTCATTTAGGTTTTAATTAGGTAAAGGAAACAAGAATCAATCACCCTAATATTAAGCTGGTTAGCTTTGAGGTTGATATCATACCAACCCAAATTATTCTAACCAAAGTTGCAGTTAGATAACACGTAGCTCTCATAGTTTTTGAGCTTAATTAATATGTTATAAACATCAAATTCCAATAGAACCAGTGGTATTAACTATTAATACACTTGATAAACTTTTGTCTTTATTGGTACTAGCTTGTAACCTCATGCGTATGCATGGATATACTTAAAAATATACAATAAGATGTATAATATAATTCCTATATATATAATTGATAGTAATTTTTATATTTTGTTAGCTCTTTAATAAATTTTGTAAGGATATTATTTGGTATAAAATGTAAATTGTTCATGTTTTTTATTATTATTATTATGAAGCACTTTTTTTTTTTTTTTTTTTTTTTTTTTTACGATTCATTTGTTCTAAACTCTTTGGTTTTTGTACTTGATAACTCACTTGGATGAATATTTATGATGTGGTCTCATATTTGATTCTAAAATTAAGAAATAAAACTCTTTAAGAATAAATAATTTAGGACACATAGCGCAAAATTGGAACTTTATTTTGGAATTCTAATTTGAATCTCTCTCAGATTTACCTATTATTATATATATAGATTACATGTAATATACCGTTAATTGGACTCCCATCATCAAATAGATGTATAACAAATAAAATTTGCATGAGATACTTTTTGTCCATGGTATCTAAATTAATGGGAATGTGGTACAGAACCTAAATGTCCAAGAATATATAAGTATATCCACATTTAGTACCCATTTGGATCTCATGTCTAGCGTCCACGTTTAGAGTTTTGCCTTTTTCTTTTTCTTTTTTTTTTTTGATCAACGCCTCTTACACTGTTCATGGGACATGAATAGTGCATTAAGGTAAATGAATAGTGTTTGGGGGAGTGAACAATAACCCAATTTTTATTTTTTATTATTTTCAGCAATAAGTTTTCAGTTTTAGGTAAAATAAGCGGTATCCAAACACATTCTTAGTTTGATAAGAAATTTGATAAGATTTTTAGGAATGTGCTGCATTAGGTTTATTTTTAAGAACCTTTTACATACATACATATATATATATATATATATATATATATCTATATATATATATATTATTCTCTCAAAAATATCCTTATATTTATATATATAATTTCACTCAGTTTTATAAATATTATATATTAAGTGTCTTACCTATCACCTTTATGTTGCTTTTTTTTACAAATAATAGTAAGAAGAAAATATAAGCTGAGTTAAGTAAAATATCCTAAAATCATACTCTAACATTAGCATCTATAAGACTAAATTAATTATTTCAATTTTTTAAAGGTTTTTCTTGATTGGCTTATCAATCAAAGTTTTTTGTGTGGATATATATACACACACAAAGTTGAATACATAACTGTGGGGCCCGGCCCAAAAATAATGGGCTATTCCAAATCCAGGCCCGTCCGAGGAGCGTCCTTGCCGAAGAGAAACCACATATGAAGCATTACTCAACCCCAATAACGTCACGGAAACCTGTCCGGGGAGTAACTCCTCCTCGGACATCACGAAGTCCATACGAGGAACACTCCCCACCCATTTCAGTCCATCCTCCCAACATATAAAATGAATAAAATCCAAAATATCTCATGGAAAGCTGCCACCACTACATTAATTGCGCCCCAACCATCCTCTTGGCCGCATTAATGAGGAAAAGACCCCTGAACAGTACCACCTTAGCCTCTGCAACTCACAAAGGGAGAGATGGGGGCGTCTGATGGGACAGGTGCTCAAGTAGATGCTTAGATAATCGACAAGTGTAAGGTTGAGATGAGAGGAGGGGAACTATATAATGTAGTGAGATCCCCCAAAGAGGGGAAAGAAAAAGAAAAATTGTATTAAGAACGGGAGAAATAGAATCACACGTGGAGATCCATTCTGGTGTTTTTATTTTCTGCAACTATATTGTCCATGTACAAGACCGAACAGGCTCACTGAAGCGAAGTTCTTTGACCCATCCTCTACAAATTTCTATTATGGGTTGCGCTTTGGGCCAAGGCCAGATCAATAAGATTTGGGCCAGGAAAATCGTGCAACTACAATTGGCGCCGTCTGTGGGGAGAACTAGGGCATCAGCTAGCACAACGGTCGAGCATGGCAGAACCAGGTCCGCACCAGGAGAATCCTCACCAGGCAAACGCCCAACAGCCACAACCCGCCGAGTCCCAGAGGCAAAATAACCCCGTCAACCCAGGCCACGGGGGAAATAATGAGGGAAGTATGCATACTACCCGGACAAGCCAGAGTCACGCTCAGAAAGGTAGTCACGTGTCCCAAAGGCGAAATAGTCACCAGGCCATGCAGCGAGAGATAGACGATCTGAAGAGGAAGCTACGACGGGTACAGCGAAAGCGATCTCCTTCAGACTCAGACGGGTCTTCCAATGCGGAGGATGCGAGTTACCGCCGGAGATCAAGGACCCCTCCAAGTGAAACCTTTTCCTACGAAAAGGAACCACCCCCTGTGCGGAAATACGAGAGCACATCCAGCAAGGGTTCGGGAAACGATGCCATGAAGAAAGCGTTGGACCAGGTTTCAAGGTCCCCCTTCACGTACAGAATTGAAGGGGTTAAGCTGCCTCGACGGTTCAACCAACCGGCATTCGCCATCTATAACGGTCGAACAGACCCGGTAGAGCATGTGAGCCAATTTAACCAAAAGATGGCGATCTACTCGCAAAATGAAGCCCTTATGTGTAAAATCTTCCCGTCCAGCTTGGGATCAATGCCAATGAGGTGGTTCAACGGCCTGAAGACAAATTCCGTAAACTCATACAAGCAGCTCACTCAGGATTTCTGCTCCCGCTATATCACCAACACCAGAGTCCCCAGGCCCCTCGGCTCGCTGTTGTCCTTATCCATGTACGAGGGAGAGACTCTGAAAGCATATTCGGATAGATACTGGGAAGTGTATAACGACCTGGATGACAACCACGATGCTGTCGCTATCAGCACATTCAAAAGCGGGCTCCCCACCGACCATGGCTTAAGGAAGTCCCTCACTGGTAAACCGGTTGCCAATGTTGATCAGTTGAGGGATAGGATCGACAAATACAAAAGGGTGGAGGAAGATCAGCTGCAAGGGAGGGGAAAGGAGAAGGTTATTCCCCCCAAAGCGACTGATTTCAGGTCAGAACGACACAACCCTGGTCAGCCGAGGAGAGATTTTTCGCGACAGGCTGGGCAGAGCATCCCGCAGACAGTGAATGCCGTATTCAGAGAACCAGTACAACAGGTACTGGAGAAAGTAAGGAATGAGCCCTATTTCAGGTGGCCGGGGAAGATGGCTAGAGACTCTTCCAAACGTAACCAGAACCTGTACTGCCACTATCATCAGGACAACGGGCATACTACTGAGGACTGCAGGAATCTATGGAATCACCTAGATCAGTTGGTCCGAGAAGGAAAATTGCGCCACCTGCTGCACCCATCGAGTGGCCATCCCGGCCAAGCAACACAAGAGCCTCGAAGGGACGTGTCCTTAAGACCCCCCACCGGGACGATACATGTCATTCTCGCTGCACCAGGAAGAACGGGGCCACCCATCCCCAGGGTATTAGCTGTGGATCGGCTCCTCTCCGAGGGCAGGCAAAAGGAACCCAAGAGGTCAAAAAAGGGAAGCTCTTTGATACTGGGATTCTCGGATGAGGATAAGAGAGGAACTATTCAACCTCACGATGATGCCTTGGTGGTCACGCTGAGGATTGGGGGCTTCGACGTGAAAAGGGTGTTGGTGGATTCGGGAAGTGCAGTGGAGATAATGTACCCCGATCTATACAAGGGGCTGAACCTGAAGCCGGAAGATTTGACAGCTTACGACTCTCCCCTCCTCAGTTTCGAGGGAAGGACTGTTACGCCAAAGGGGCAAATCCGACTACCCGTGCAGACTGGGGCGGAGATAGTGGAGGTAAATTTTATTATGGTCGACGCTTATTCACCTTACACCGCAATAGTTGCAAGGCCGTGGATCCATGCCCTAGAGGCCGTGGCCTCCACACTTCACCAAAAAGTAAAATACCCATCCAGAGGGCAAGTAGATGAGATCCGAGGAGATCAGGCCATATCCAGGCGGTGTATGGTGGCCGCCGTCTCACATCGGACCCATGCCGAGTCCTCGGCCCCTGAAAGTTTATAGCAATCAGCCACCTCGGCAGAACATGACAATGGACTAGCCGAGGAGATAAGGTGTGAAAGTTTAGATAAAATCGCTGTCAACGACGACCTGGAGAAGTTCTTTCTGGTCGGCTCTGAATTGCCCTCTCAAGAAAAGGAGGAACTGGTCAGATTTCTAAGAGAAAATGTCGACGTGTTCGCATGGGACGCCTACGATGCCCCGGGCGTTGACCGTAGCCTCATTTGTCACCACCTGAACGTCAACCCCTCTTCCACTCCGAAGAAGCAGCCACCCCGACGCCCTTCAAAGGAACATGCTGGTGCCGTGAAAGACGAAGTGGCAAAACTGAAAAGAGCAGGGGCTATTAAAAAGGTCTTTTACTCGGAATGGTTGGCAAACACTGTGGTGGTAAAGAAGAAGACAGGGAAATGGAGGGTCTGCGTGGACTTCACGGACCTGAACAAGGCGTGCCCAAAGGACCCATTCCCCCTCCCCCGAATTGATCGATTAGTGGATGCAACCGTGGGGCACCCTCGAATGAGCTTCCTGGACGCCTTCCAGGGCTATCATCAGATACCCCTAGCGCTAGAGGACCAAGAGAAAACGGCTTTCATGACGCCCATCGGAAATTATCATTATAAGGTGATGCCATTTGGGCTAAAGAACGCAGGCTCGACCTACCAAAGGATGATAACTCGGATGTTTGAACCACAACTGGGCAAGATCATTGAGGTTTATATAGACGATATGGTCGTGAAGAGTAAAAGGGTGTCTGAGCACGTGAAGGACCTCGGAACAATCTTCGCTATATTAAGGGAGCACCGGTTGCGGCTGAATGCCTCCAAATGCTCATTCGGGGTCGGGTCTGGGAAATTCCTGGGGTATATGGTCACCCACAGGGGAATAGAAGTAAGTCCCGACCAAATCAAAGCCATTAACAGCCTACAGGCTCCTCGGAATCCGAAGGAAGTACAGAAGCTCACTGGCATGATTGCGGCGTTGAACCGGTTCATATCGCGATCGGCGGATCGATGTCGGCCTTTCTATCTCCTGATAAACAAGTGGAAAGGGTTCGAATGGTCGGAGGATTGCGTTCAGGCTTTCCAACAGCTTAAAGACTACCTGTCCCGACCACCCATCATGTCCAGCCCTGAGGCAGATGAGGTGCTGTTTGCCTACATCGCCGTAGCCCCCCACGCTGTAAGCCTGGTACTGATACGGGATGATAATGGGGTGCAGCGACCGGTGTACTATGTGAGCAAATCACTACATGAGGCCGAGGTGCGATACCTACCTTTAGAAAAGGCAATTCTGGCGATAGTGCATGCAACCCGAAAACTTCCTCACTACTTTCAGGCGCACACGGTCATCGTTCTAACTCAGCTTCCCCTCCGAGCAGTGCTTCGAAGCGCTGACTACACCGGAAGGATCGCCATGTGGAGTGCGCTTTTGGGGGCCTTTGATATTAAATATATGCCCAGATCCTCTATCAAAGGACAGGTCCTCGCAGACTTGGTAGCGGAGTTTGCTGAGCCCTCTATAGAAACAATAACCGAGAAGAAAGACATGGATGGAAAGTCGGTTGGTGCGATTTCAACAGGGAGGAGCACGCATTGGAAGGTCTATGTAGATGGCGCAGCTAACCAGAGGGGGTCAGGAGTTGGGATAGTTTTAATATCCCCGGATGGGGCCGCCATTGAAAAATCATTGAGGCTCGGATTCTCGGCTACGAACAATGAAGCCGAATACGAAGCCTTACTTCAAGGGATGACGATGGTTCAAAGATTGGGCGGAAGAATGATAGAAGCGTTCTAGGACTCCAGACTGGTTGTCGGACAAGTGATGGGTGAGCTGGAAGCTCGAGATACTAGGATGCAAGACTATCTGGGACAAGTCAAACGGCTACAGACGAGTTTTGAATCCTTCAGTCTGACGCACATTTCCAGGAGCGTAAACACTCATGCCGATTCGCTGGCCACTCTCGCCACGTCCTCGGCGCATAATCTGCCGCGAATGATCCTTATTGAAGATCTGGCACAGGCAAGTCCCGTTGGCAGAAACCCGGCTCAGGTCCATCAGATCAGAAAAAGTCCTAGCTGGATGGACCCCATAAAGAGCTTCCTCCAAAACGACCTCTTACCGGAGGAAAAACTGGAAGCCGATAAGATACGCAGGAATGCTCCTCGGTTCTGGCTATCAGAGGACCACAAACTATATCGACGCTCTTACTCTGGACCGTACCTACTCTGCGTGCATCCGGAAGAGTCCGTATCTTTACTCGAGGAGTTGCACGAGGGGATTTGCGGGAGCCACACCGGAGGAAGGTCGCTGGCGCACAGGGCACTCTCCCAGGGGTACTGGTGGCCGAACATGCAAAGAGAGGCCCAAGAATACGCTAAGAAGTGCGACCAGTGCCAAAGATTCGCCCCGAATATCCACCAACCCGGAGGGGTTCTCAACCCCCTCTCTAGCCCATGGCCGTTCGCATAATGGGGCCTTGATATAGTCGGACCTTTCCCCAAAGCTGCGGGGAACAAGCGATACATAATAGTCGGAACTGATTACTTCACTAAATGGGTGGAAGCTGAACCCTTAGCCAACATTAGGGACGTGGACGCCCAGAAATTCATCTGGAGGAACATCATCACCCGCTTCGGAACTCCGCGGACACTCATTTCCGACAATGGTCTGCAGTTCGACAGTAAGAACTTTAGGGAGTATTGCCGCGAGTTCGGAATCATTAACTGATATTCCACCCCCGCCTACCCTCAGGGAAATGGGCAGGTCGAGGCCGTGAACAAGGTCATAGTGAACGGACTGAAGAAGAGACTGGACGAGGCAAAGGGGAGATGGGTGGAGGAACTCCCCCACGTCTTATGGACTTACCGGACGACGCCGCGACGATCGACCGGTGAGACCCCCTTCTCGATGACTTATGGGGCTGAGGCCGTGCTCCCGATCGAGAACAACTTTCCCACACTGAGGTCTAGATCGTTTACCCCAAACGATAACGACGGTTTATTGGAACGGAGTCTGGACCTAGCCGAAGAAAGAAGAGAAAAAGCGATGATTCATATGGCCTATTATCACCAGAAGCTGAGACAAGGGTACGATGCTAACGTCAAGCTGCGGCCTCTGGGTCCAGGTGACCTCGTGATGAGGAAGATTCTTGGCAGCGCGAAGAACCCCTCTTGGGGCAAGTTGGGGCCCAATTGGGAGGGACCATACCGTGTCACATCCGTGGCCGGAATAGGCGCCTACTACCTAGAAGATTTGGATGAAAAGCCTGTACCTCGACCATGGAATGTAAATAACCTCAGAAGATATTATTATTAATAAGAATGGCTTAGCATATGTTTCCTTTCATGACTATCCGTTGCTTGCTGGTCCCCTGACGACTATTCATAGTTTTAAACAGAACCTAAGTCCTGCATGGCTCCTCAGACCACAGACTTAGGGGAAATTATTACTCATGACAATTTTTATAAGTCTTAAACAGAACCTAAGTCCTGCATGGATCCTCGGACCACAGACTTAGGGGAAATTAATACTTAAGGCAACTATTCATAGTTTTAAACAGAACCTAAGTCCTGCATGGCTCCTCGGACCACAGACTTAGGGGAAATTATTACTCATGACAATTTTTATAAGTCTTAAACAGAACCTAAGTCCTGCATGGATCCTCGGACCACAGACTTAGGGGAAATTAATACTTAAGGCAACTATTCATAGTTTTAAACAGAACCTAAGTCCTGCATGGCTCCTCGGACCACAGACTTAGGGGAAATTATTACTTATGATAGATTGGGAGATTATTACTTAAAGGAAATCGTTTTAATACGTGTGCGCAGTCTGGCACCATCGCGACCCTCAAATGCGCAGCCCAAAAACCCATTTTTATTTTGGCTATTTGCCTATATCTACATCGTTGCAAATACTTTAAAAAAAAAAAAAAGAGCGCTACTGACATACATCCATAGTAAGCAAAGCGAACATCTTATATTAATATTCCGAGTACATTAGAAAGAGACGTCCTTACAGAAGAATGGAAAAATAGGACGACTCACATTCAAAAAAAAAAAAGGGGTGCAGAGATCAAAAGCCTAAAGGGCTAAGCCTTAACAGGAGGATTTTCTTTCTGCTCGGGCTGAGGGGGAGGAACCTCGATGGTAGAGTCTGCGGCGGGATCCTTCGCCTTATCAGGCACAAGGACGGCATCAGGCGCCGCCAGGTCCTGCTCTGAGGCCACTTGGACGTCATCAGGATTCTCTCGGATATCCGGAGGATAGAAGATGTTCTCGGGCAGTCTTAGTGCCGAATCCGCAGGAACTCCTGCAGCATCAAGAGCATGAGCCCATGAAATACTGCAGTAATCCCTGCACACCTCGGGGATCTCCTCAGAGAGCCTCGCCTCCGTTTCTGCGGCCCCGAGCTGGCGAGCAGCATTCTTCTCAACTTCTGCAGCCTCTCGGATCAGCTGGGCCTCCTCTTTGACTCGCCTTAGCTCATCCTCGACTTTTTGCAGGGCAGTCTTGAGATCCTGCACTGCCTGCCTCTCTGTGGCGAGGTTAATCTGTGTCGAGTACAGCTCTTTGCGCTGGTCCTCCGCCTGGGTCTTGGCACTTTTCAAACCAGCCTCTGCACTTTTGCGCAGTTTCTCCGACTCCTTGTACTCGTCCGTGAGTTTAAGGTGATCGTGCTTAAGGGACCCTAAGGCTTTCTCCATCTCCGTCCGAGCCTGGGTCTCAGCATCAGCCCGACTACGATTACCTCGGCAGAATTCCTCAGCCACAAATACCTGCTGAGTGATCTACGAACGAAACAAGATTGCTTAAAAAAAAAAAAAAAAGAAAGAAGAGGGGGTCCCTTTTAATGAAGCAGTAGAAGGGTTACTTACCATCGCGAGGTCCCTTTTAAGGGATAGGAAGATCTCGGGCTGAGAGAACCGCCTATAAGCCTCCATATCCCGAGGAAGGAGTAGGGGCTGCTCTAAAGCCTCGGCCACATACCCTGCCCGGCCTCGGTTGTACTCTCGGACCGAAGCATTAAAGGGGATGGCCACCCCATCCAGCTCCAACTTGGGGCTCCATACACGCGGGGCAGCTCGTACCTCCGCAAGGCTCTCCTCGTCCCGATTCTCCGAGGAGTTGCCCCTTCTGCTCCTTGGTGCACGAGCAGTCTTTTGCTGCTTGGTCGGCTGAGCAGCTACCTCACCCTCCTCAGGGGTATCAACCGGCCTTTTCTTCTTCAGGTCCGGAATAGCCTTAAGGCCAGGTTCCGAAATGCCCTGAGGGACAACAGGAGGAAGGGTTTTGACTTGTGATGGAGGTGGTCCCTTCGATGACTGGCCTTTCCCTCGGGAGGCCATCAGCTCCTTCAGAGACTTTCCCTTTCCTGCCATGGGCTGTGTCTCTTCGTCCGAAGTATCGTCCGAACAGATAACAAAGGAAGGAGCGCCAACTGCAGAATGACGGTCCCGCTCTCCTTCAGGACCGGAAAGTTCCACCAAAGTGGTTTGCTGAACTTCCTCCTCAAAGTAAAACTCGTCTATCTCTTCCTCAAGGGAAAGACGAGATGATTCAGTTTCCTCTTCAGCCTGAACGGCAACACCAGGCTCGTTTGGCGGAGGTAGCTGCTCTGCTAAGTAGGGATTCCTAACACCAGGCAACACGACTGGTGGCAGATCGCGTTTAGCTAGGAACCCGTCCTTGGACACGTCAATCCTAGCCAACCTCGGACTGCCAGCCCTTATAGCATGGCCGATAGCCTGGAAAGAGGTGCTCAGAGGTTGATAGCCCAGAACCAGATGGGCCGCACGCAACTGTCTGTCCTCGGAAACGTAAATCTCCGACCTAAGAAGGTAGTTCAACGCTGGCACGTTCACAAAGTTTAGCCGAGGAGCGACGTGAATTTTATCTGCAAGCAACCAAGAAAAGTGGGGTTAGTTCATGAAATTTTCCAATTACAAAGAAAGCAAGAAAGATAAACCCTCAATACTAAATCCTTTCCCAAAAAGGACCGATCCTAAAAACGTCGCACCTGGGGTTCCTGCCCGAGTTGGACAATGAATACCGTCGGACCACTCCCCAGAAGCAATAAGGAAGTCATTCTTCACGGTTTTATTGGATACTGGGAGACAAGAGATCAACCTAACGTCCTCGTTCCGGGATTTAAGATAATACCCATCATCCCCGAGGCGGTGACATTCGTACAGATAAGCCACATCGTGCCAAGTAAGACCTAGATTCATCCGCTCGTTTAAGACATCTACACAGCCTAGTATCTTGAACATATTCGGGGCACACTGATACGGCGTCAACCTATGGTTGAACAGGTAGTCCCTTGTAATCCTACGCATGGGAAGTGTCATCCCTCCCTCTATAAAAGCAATCATAGGGATAACAACTTCTCCCATACCTCTCTCTGTCAATACTCCTTCAAGAGGACAGTACTGCAACCCAACCCCCGGGGGAATGTGGTATTTAGCCCTAAAGGCCTCCATAGCGGCTGGAGTGTTTACTAATTTCTCAAATCTACCCATCTGAACTGAACTGGGGAAACGAAAGTAAGGACTGAGAATAAAAGTAGAGTCCGAGGAGGGAATTGAAACGGCGAAACGAACGAAATGTATTGGTACCTTCGCAAAACGCTCAGTGGGACGCCGGGAAATCTCTCCTGGAAGGAACGCTTCACGAAAGACGGCTACGGAGGCGTAACGGGCGCAAGTATTCGTATGTCTCTGGGGTTCGATGGAGTTCTCTGGAAGCCTCTGAGGTTTACGAAATGCAGATAAAAAGAACTGAACCCCTCTGACGTCTTATATAGCCGGGAGGAGAGAGAAAAGATCATTCCTACCTAAAAATACGAGAAGAAACGACGGCCGTTCGATCCACGCCACACCGTTGGATGGAGGGAACATAACGCCTCCGGAAGTTAATGACCACGCCTCGTAAATTGTAACGCGTCAAAAGTAACGGTCCGCACGCGCGCCCCAAGCTCTCCTTATTTCCACCCTCTCACTAACATCAAAACCCCGCTTTTCTCCTCGGAAGGAGATAAAAACCGGAGTTTTGAGGGGCTATTGTGGGGCCCGGCCCAAAAATAATGGGCTATTCCAAATCCAGGCCCGTCCGAGGAGCGTCCTTGCCGAAGAGAAACCACATATGAAGCATTACTCAACCCCAATAACGTCACGGAAACCTGTCCGGGGAGTAACTCCTCCTCGGACATCACGAAGTCCATACGAGGAACACTCCCCACCCATTTCAGTCCATCCTCCCAACATATAAAATGAATAAAATCCAAAATATCTCATGGAAAGCTGCCACCACCACATTAATTGCGCCCCAACCATCCTCTTGGCCGCATTAATGAGGAAAAGACCCCTGAACAGTACCACCTTGGCCTCTGCAACTCACAAAGGGAGAGATGGGGGCGTCTGATGGGACAGGTGCTCAAGTAGATGCTTAGATAATCGACAAGTGTAAGGTTGAGATGAGAGGAGGGGAACTATATAATGTAGTGAGATCCCCCAAAGAGGGGAAAGAAAAAGAAAAATTGTATTAAGAACGGGAGAAATAGAATCACACGTGGAGATCCATTCTGGTGTTTTTATTTTCTGCAACTATATTGTCCATGTACAAGACCGAACAGGCTCACTGAAGCGAAGTTCTTTGACCCATCCTCTACAAATTTCTATTGTGGGTTGCGCTTTGGGCCAAGGCCAGATCAATAAGATTTGGGCCAGGAAAATCGTGCAACTACAATAACATATACTAACTTTTATTTTAATTAAAAAGGGTATTTTTTTTCTTAAAAAAAATAAAATAAAAGTTAGAAAGAGTATTAAATTGGATATAAATCTATAATTATCACTTAAAATAGAGAAAACATAACCTTTTCTAGATATGAAATTGTACTAGGAATGTCAAATTTTTCGCCTTGCTTGACCCAAACTTACCTCCTGCAAAATTTTCTTGTCTCAAAAAAAGGCAAGGCGTGGATGGGTTTTGCCGCGTGACCCGCCTTGTCTTCTCCTACCTTAGCATGAGTGGATATATATATATATATATATATATATATATATATATATATATATATATATATATATATATATATATATAAATAAAAGACAAAACTTAGATACAATATCTTAGGTTTGCCTGTTTGTTTCGCTGGAAAACCTTCTGTAAAGATAGTTTTCCACATTTTCCAGTGTTTGGTAGCACAAAAAAAACCTGGTCAATGGAAAACTATCTTTGGTCAACGGAAAACTCTAATAAAAATAAGGCTTATTTTCTATAGGTTGTTTTCCAAAAAAAAATTTTGGAAAACAATCTCTCTCTCACGCGTTGCATATCCTATAAATATTATCTTCGTCTATAGCTGTGGAAAACATAATTTTTTGGCGTCTTCTCTCTCTCATGGTAAGTTTTCTCGCTTTTTCTCTCTTCCCTTTGCTTTTTCTCTCCTCATACCCTCACTATCACTAACTCTGGTCTCTCCTCTTCCCATAGATCTCTCTCTTTAATTGTCTCTCTTCTCTCTTTTCTCCATGTTTCTCTTTCCCTCTGTAACACAATTCTCATATTAGATTTTTTTTTCCCTTCACTGATCGGTTAATAGCTCCTACTTGCAAAGGAGAACAAATTTGCAGCAGTAATTATTTCATTCCTCTCTACCAAAATCCCAATTCTTTACTTTGAATTTCAAGCTCGATTTTCTTTTTTCTCTAAGAAATTTTCGGTTTGATGGATTCCAGGTAGAAGTTACTTCCTTTTCGTACATAAAGTGCATAAAAAAAAAAAAAAAAAAAAAAAAGAAGAAGTAGAAAGAATGAATGAAGTAAAAGATGAAAATTTTAAACATAATACCTATATTGCTCTAAATTGCATTTACATGGGACAATCTTTACTGTGGACTAATAATATTGTTATATAATGAATGATAATTGTTTAGGAGAATTGCATTTGTTGGCAAATACTTTTTTTGTTGGCAGATACTATGCAGTGATGATGTATTATGTAGTACATTATGTAAATACATAATTTAAAGTAATATTGAAGACTTGTGGTTGACCATAGTAGACAAATGGTTGATATGTGTGTGTGTACATATGTTACTGTCTATTTATACAAGCAAAATGAGTGGTAGAGATCATGAAAATTTGACAACTAATTAATTTTGATTGTATCTATTGTCAAAATTTTAGTATGAAAACCAAATTTATTCTTGGTTTTTTATTTATAATGATTACGTTAGTTAGTTTTCATAATATACATGTTTTAAATTATACAATAAATATTTTAGAAAAAATTGCATACCAAACATCAGAAAACATTCTCAAGTTCATTTTCAAGGTTGTTACCAAACACTGGAAAATAAGACAGTTTTCTAGAAAATGTTCTTTAGAAAATAAATCATTTTCTAGAAAACGTTAATGCTGAAACAAACAGAGCGTTAAAATTAAGCCACTTGTCAAGTTAAAAAAAAAAAAAAAAACGATGTTAAAAATACTCTTTCTTTTTTCTCCTCTGACCCGTGACAAACCCAATGGCTTACGCATCATATCTCTCAGAAAAATCTCATAAGAACCCAATGGCTTCAAATGGGATTTGGAGCTTTATACCAACTAATGACTTTTTTGGATTGCTCCTTCCCTTTAAGTGGCTCTATTGATCTTCATTGTTTCTTCAAAAGACATCTCAATGCTCTGCGCCTCTGCCTATAGATGAATAGCCTCTCTTAGAAAACTCCAAATCTTAACAGAGTGTTGGTTTAGGATTAATTTTTATATTTTAATAGATATGGATTGAAGAAGATTAAAGCTAGACATAACTGCATGAACAACAAAATCTTCTATGCAAATAGCTTCCATAAATCGTAGCGTATGAGGGCTTGAATCATATTACAGTTTCTTGAAAGCAATAGTAGTTGATGGCTGACAATAGCAAGAGCTAGCCTTGTTTCTGATCGTCCTCGGCAACGATTTCCAGCCCCTTTGTCCTTCTTTTGCTTGATTTTGATGAGAAGTCCTGAAACCATCGGGTGTTTATGAAATTGGGGTGAGAAGTTTGAGAGATCTAAACTGTGAAGCCATTGGGTTTTCTCGCGGGTTAGGCAAAAAGGAAGAAGAAGAAAGAAAGATGTGTACAATTTTAACGCCGTTTGCTTTTTTTTTTTTAATTTGACAGGTTGCTTAATTTCAAGAGGTGAACTTAAGGAGGTGAGGAGTTGTATCTAAGTTTTGTCTATATATATATATATATATATATATATATATATATATATATATATAATTTAACGTTTTTATATATGTTCTATTTATAATTAAGTTCTTTTATATATTCTACTATCATCTTTTAGACACGTCATTCTCAAAAAAAAAAAAAAAAAAAAATCTTTTAGACACACGATACTCATTGCATTCATTTCCTTTTCATTTTTTTTCCTCATTCGTATCTTATCAATAACAGAGTCACCTACTTTTTAAAAAAAAAAAAATCACCTATATAATTAATTAGGGATAATAAAATACTTCCATCATGCACACTACCCTTCTCCAATCCCACATGAACTTTTCCCATCATAAAAAAAATATGAGGTGGTAATGGAAAATCCATGATCTGATTCTGATCCCACCTAGTCTGATTGTCATCCTACACATTACCATATATACAAAGACAGAACACTAAATATGAGAGATTGGACCATTAACAAGATATAAATAATTTTTCTCAAAAAAAAAAAAAAAAGAATAATTAAGAAAGGATATTGAAACTTTATCCCATTCATGAGTAGACTCAATAGAGCCGCACAATACTACTAATACAAGTCTTTTTTCTTTTTTTTTGGAGAAATAATTACAACATGCTGCTAACCCTGTAACTCGAACCCTTTCAGCCCTAGACCCCCAAGCACTTTGTGCATGGGGAGATGCCAATTCAACTACAAAGCCTTTGGCGAAATTTGTGTGATATTATATCAGCGTGCCACCCCCCCCCCCCAACACACGTATGCCTCTTAGTTTTTGATTATTTTTTATTTTTTTTATATATTGGCCTCTTAGTTTTTCTTTTGTGATAAGAAAACTAAAACTTTAAAATCTCTTAAAGTAATAATGCTAGTATTAAGAATGTTTTGAATATCATTTCGGACCATTTTGATTTGTCCATTGGAATGGAACATTTTGATGCTAGCCTATTTCAATGTATTGTTTCAAAATCAAATGGTATTATATATGTTATGAAATTTATATACCTAAGCTTGGATCACATGATATTATATCATATCAAATTATTAATTCAAAATCAAATAATGCACATTCTTAATTAATATCATAGTTACATAATATAAATATATATAAAATGTCATATGTAAGTAAAGAAAAATATATTAATGAGTAAAAAACTGTCATATGTGAGTAGAGTAAAAAAAAAAAAAAACACATTTGTTAAAATAAAATAATAATAAAATGTTTATATATGAGTGAAGCAATAAAAAATTGGTTTAGGAAAAAAAATAACAATTTGTTACTGTAGGGGCAAGGGCCCAAAATAGTATATTGGGCCTTGGACTTTGTCCGAAGACATTGATAGGTCCGAGGAGGAGCAAATAGTTGTTAAACGTTTCCAATTAAAGTCTCAAAGATGAGGAACAAGTGAGAAGTTGTCCGAGGAGGAACTCCTCCTCGGATATGATGAATATAGTTCACAATATGTACTCCATCAGTTAGCGTAATCCTCCAAGAAGCTCCAATAATAGAAACATGCCCCATGAACATACGAGAAGGAAGGAAACCTAAAAATATCTAAGGGAAAGCTGCCACCACCGCATTAAATGCACTGCAGCTACTTTTTTGTCCGCATTTATGTGGAGAAGACCTCTGAACAGTACTACCTTGGCTACCACAGCTCACAGAGAACCAGAAGGGGTGTCTGATGGGACAGGTACTCAAATAAGGGCTCGGATGATCAGTAGGTGTATGGTGAAGATGGTCCAAAAGAGGATATATAAGGGTGAAAGACTCTTCATGGAAAGGGGATCGAAAACAAAGAGAAAGAGAACACTGTAGCAATCCAAATTATTTTTGTATCCAACTGTGATCAATATATATAATTGTGACCTCCTCGGACTGAAAGTCCATTAATATCAATACTTCTTATTCGTGCTTGATTGTCATTTAATTCAATACTAGCCGTTGTTCAACTCATTAGGGCCTAATTCTTGGACCCACTCTCTACAAATCATGGCGGCTCTAGGAACAGTTCAGGGGGTTCAAATGAATCCCCTGAGCTGGCCAAAAAAGGAAAAAATTTATATATAATTTTTTAATTTATTTTTTAACCCTCTTAAAATAAAATTTTGAACCCCCTAGACCTAAATTTTTTTAAAGCCTAGTTGAAATGAACTTGATTATGATTATCTTGACAATATTTTGGTCTTTAAAAAAAAAAAAAAAAAAAAAAAAACTCAATATCAAACCAATTTTTCCTAAAATATGGGAGAAACAGTAAGCCTAACAACAAAAGTATAAATTTATTCTTTTTAATTTTTTTTTAGAAATCATTTAGATCTTAAAAATTTGAAATAAACTAATACATAAAAGTTTATTGTATTTAGATCTTGCTTGGAGTTTACTTAACAACAATAATTCATATGTTTATAGTATTTAAAAACAATAAATGATTTTCAAGATTTAATCTTAGCAACAATAATTAGTATCTTTATTATATTAATAAACTATTATAAAAAAAATCTTATTAATAAACAATATACATTAAACTTATAATTTAATCTTATAATCTATGTTTATAATACTTTCACAACAAATTTTAAGTAACAGATGTTACTGGTTGTTATTGATGGAAAAAAAGTAATTTCAGTAGTGAGTTTAAATTAAAACTAATAACAAATTATCACCTAAAATTGTTAGAAAAGTGTAATGAAAATTTTGTAAATATAGCACTTTGTAATAAAGAAATCACGTAGACTGCAAAATTCATTTTTTACCCAAAATGCATCTTCTTATTGACCCCTCTAAAAATATATCCTGGAGCCGCCATTGCTACAAATTTATTATATTGGACTTATTGGCCCAAAATCCCATACACTTTGGGTTTAGGCCACAAATCGGGATCCTACAGTTACATATAGACCGAAAGCACAATACATGATAGAATTTAGTAGAATAGATTGAAATGGGTGGAATGTCATGAAAATTTAAAATAAGATGTAATAGACGGGTGATTTGTAGTTTTGGTTAATTAATTGGAATGAAAAATTATATTTGTATTGGGGGTAATTATTGAGTACTCCTAAAGTATCATAAATGCGTTTTTTCCCTCTCACAAAATTGTGGGTTCCACTAATTAAATTTATAGTGAGACCCACAATTCATGGGAAAATTATGGTGGATCTCAGAGTACACATTTATAGTAGAGGAAGAAGTGTATATTTATGGTACTCTAAGAGTATTTAATAATTTTACCCATATTGGAAGGAGCAAAATGAGATTCATATTTTCTTTTTGCTAAACAAATGAGATTCATATTATATATTAACTTTTACACACATATTATATCACAATTGTTTTATGTAATATAAATTATGAGTGGTACCCCTCAAAAAAAAAAAAAAATTATGAGTAGTAGGGAAGGAAAAAAAAAAAAAATGATTAGTACGTGTGACAGCTAAAAGCGTGTCTGTGGTTGGATCCTTCTTTACAAGTTCTCCTTGTTTCCTCATACTGAAAAAAAAGAAAAAAAAAAACTCCTCTTCAAGTTCCCCCTGTATTGGGAAACACGCGTGGAATGGTATTGATTTCATCGCAAGTCCATGGTTCGGATCTTAAGACCATTTGTATTCAACAGAAAAGAAACTTCGAAGCTTCAATCCATTTTGGCTTTTGCAATGAAACTCCTTGTTGAATTCCCTCCAAAGTTTCTAATCAAAACAAGAGAGAAACACAGTTCTTCCCTATACTCTCTCTCTATATATATCGAGATTACATAACAATCCACAATTCACAATCTGGGTCGGAGAGACTTCATCAAATCACGTTTTATCTGTTACGTCTGTTACATCCAAACGCGTAATAAGATTTCTTAATTTCAGTCAGTTTCAGAGAGAAAGAAAGAAAGAAAGAATGGGGAACTGCTTTTCCGATGTGGAGGGAGGCAAGCAAGCAGTGGGTGGGGCCCAACAGAGGCCCAACAGTATTGCCACCACCAACAACAACAATGGCGGACACAACGACGCCGTTGAGTTCTTCTTCAGGTCTCGTGGCATTCAGCCTCTCTTCACTCAAATCGAGGTAATATATGTCAAATACAAAGTACAAAAAAGACAAAGCCAGAAACTTTTTCAATATTTCGTTATGCTTTTATATGTATAACTATATCAAAATTTTCCATTACATAAACACACAAAACCATATTTTGCATGCGTACGGGATGTGTTACTCTTTATTCTGTACCCCAATTTGGGTCAAAAGTCAGTCCAATTCGGTCAATTCCTATAGTCATTCAAAATTTTGGGTATTTTTTTAGTTTTGTTTTGTATGTAAACTGTGTCAATTTTAATGTTCACTCGGAAAATACTTTGTTGGTCCGGAGTACCGTCAAATCGTGCTCTTTCCCCTCACATTCATGATGGAACTTAATATGAATTTAATGAGTGGACTCTATCATAATTGTGAGAGAAGGGAGCATCATTCATCGTGCTCTTGGAGTATCAAAGAATTACTCGTGTTTTCCTAATCCCCACATTGGGTCAAACTCCCAGAATTTTTTATTTTTTTTTAAAGATTTTAGTGTGCCTTATCTTTGTAACTTTGCCGATTTTAATGTTTACTGTATTAGTGCTTGCTGGTACTACTTTTATATATATGAATTTATTGCTTTGTTGATTTGGGCATTATCTATTCCTCTTGTTCAAATACATTTTTTACATATATGGCTTATTATAATTATTTTTTAAGATTCCTTATTGTTCTGTAACTTCTGTTTGGTTGTTGAGAAAAAGTTCTGGACGTGAAGATAACAATTGTACTTCTTTTTAAGAAAAAGAAACCAATGGGACCAATTATTATAGTATGATGTTATAATTATTTTTTATGGGAATTGCTATTATAGCTTGGACTTTGGATGCTGAAAAAAAAATTACAGGGGTTGAGATTGTTTATAATTTCCTACAAATTGTAGGTGGACTGAAATTTTGATATACTATACAGTTTATACTTTTGATACAATTATCTTTTTTATTTTTTGATAAGTTAATAACTTCATTGAAAAATAAGTGAGGAAATACAATGAATAAAACAAGGCACACAGGTAGAACTTTAGACACAAGTATCTTAAATAATGGTTAATTCCATAGTGAATCAGAGCATGAGACATTGCTTTGGCATGTCCTGAAAGATGCATCTTGGGATTACTTAGGATGAAAGTCTCATACTTAAAAGAGTGTGACAATTCTTTGGGAGAAACTACACTGGATTCTAGCTCTAGATCTTGGTCTTTGATTTCATGACAAGAGTTATTTGATTCAGGAATTATATATATATATATATATATATATGTATATATATACACACACACGTTACCTGATTATTACAATCGATGTTTCTTTGAAAACAATAGTAGTGAGAACAATAATAACATAAATATGGTTAATCTTTATTATAAGTAAAATATTTATTGTTCAGGAAAAGTTCACTAGTGATGCTACTTTTGTTGCTATAGTTGTTGCTTAAATAAATCCAAGGATATAACTTGATCTTAAAAGATTTTTGGAATCTCCGCTGTTGAACTTAAAACAAAATGACAGTTTTTTTTATTCATTTGACTGTTTTGTGTACAAAGACATATTTGATAAATTAATTATCATTGCATAGTGGAGGAGATTTGTACTATTTCAGTGGTGTTAAAAGTTTCATTTCCCTTAGTTCTTTTCAAGCTCTTAGTTTATCTTAATAAGTGGACCATGTAGGACATGCAGGGCAATGTTGACTTTGTATTTTGTTCTTAATATGGTGATCAATATGTAGCGCACTGTTTGGCCAATGAACAATTTCTCAGAATTTGAGAATTGATTGTGTAGTAGGGCTTCCACCAAGTTCCAATGCTTCACAGCAAGGAACCTTTTCTCTATGCATGTTAGGTTTTTTGAAAATGTAGGAGTCTGCATGCTTTGTATGGTTAGTAACTTGTTGCCACCAAGGTCCATATCAATGAGCCCACCTGACCTCCTCCTAAAAGTTGCACTACAAAATGCTCCCCCAAGGGGAACACCAGCAAGATTCCCATTTGTTGATTCCAATTTAACAATGGAACATTAGACAAAACCATTGATTCAAAAATTCTTTTTATTGTGGTGTAGAAAAATGTATATCTATATTCATTTGCTTATATTCAGGACCACTAGATGCTTTTATTTGATTTTTCTTATTGATGTGTACTTTGTTGCAAGTCCTATTGGGGTCAACAGTTTGGAATTTTCCTCATATATATAATTATCATGTCAAAATTGCTAGCCAATTCATGAAACCTAAAAGCGACTTGTGATGGTCTTTTAATTATCTACTTCAATTAGTAACTAACTTCATAAATTTGATGTTGTGGTGCAAATTGCTAATCAAGCTATATATTGACGAAATATTAGTAAACTTGGACACTAAAGAAGCTCTGTGAAGTAGCTATTTTGCATTTTAACATACAAGAGTAAAAGTATTAATCTCATTTTAGTCCAATGAGTTTTGGCTCAAATGGCATTTCCTTCTTTCATAAGAATGGGATAGAGGATAAGGTTGTTGGTTTAGGACCAATTGGGTGCATGTGTAACTTGTCAATCAAAAGAAATTTTATCTTAATTTAGGTTTAAGTAATTGAAGTGCCTCTATTTTCGAAAAGGATGAGTTGTCCTACCTTTTTTTCATCTCTAACAGATGGGTATTGTGGAGTTCGTTGGTTCAGCCTTTCACTATATATGGGTGGCATTTTATAAAGCTCCGAAGCAGTAATACTGTCTTATATAATTTAACTCAAGATAGGACATTAGTCTTGTGTACATTACCATTGGAATTGTTATTCAATCTACATTAATGGCTCTTCTGTTTTTCATGACTTTTCATATTATTCTATGTGGTTTGCCCGTTTTTGGTTTCTCATTATGTATTCATGCATTCTTGTGTTTCAATTTTATTCTGCAGTTATCTTTATCTGCATCTAACTTGCTTGACCGTGACATCACTTCAAAGGTATTCCTCTCTATACATAACCACATTTGATAGTGAGTTTATTAAGGGTATACTATAATTTTCCAATTTGCTAATATTTTGGTAATTTACTATGGCTTTGTTTGTTTTAGCTTAAAATTCCAGCTTATTTTTAAACAGAAATATGCCAATGAAAATATCATCCAAACACTATCCAACCTCCTTTTGTTTTAGTATGAAATTTGAGTTTCTTTGTTTTCATCTTCCCTTCAAATTTCTAATATGTGACGGTTTGGGAAGTTATTATCTAAATGAGATTTCTTGTTGGGGAAGATTTGTCCGAATAATAAATTTTGCACTTAGGAAGAAAGTATCTTATCAAGTACTTCATAATAAGTCTCACCACACTCAAGCAAAATACACAATGGAGTTCTCAATGAAAGAGGAGTTTTATTGATAATTAAAACAGTGCATATCCTTTGCTACACACACCGCATCACTCTTCACTTCTACTCTTGCTTATTATTTCACTTGCATTTTCATACTCCTGCAATCAATGCCAAGCCTTATATGGTATTCATGAAAGACTAAAATTACACAATACATTCTAAAACAAAACGAGACAAGCAATAATAGCCTATTACCTAAAAGTAAAAGAAAGACACATTACATACTTGTTTCGAGCTAAACTTGTTACACCTTTTGATAGTCAAGGACAACAACTCACCTACTAAAGTGAGAAATTTTCCCTTTCATATTTTTAGTTTACCAATCAAACTAAGCTAGTAAGGATATGCAAGCTTAGTAAATAACACATGCAAAATGCATTAAAACAAATCATCGGCCTATTGCTAGGGTGGGAGTATAGTGCTGGGTACAGCTACCTATCACTAAATAACAGATGTAAACTTACTAGCATTCATGGGTTTGAGTCAGGGAATCGACCTTTCCAAAAAAATGGGGATAAGGCTGCCTACCAATCACCTCTCTCAAACCCTGTAAAAATGGGTGAGTTGTGCTATGGGTA
Organism: Quercus tomentella; assembly: GCA_028535165.1. Taxonomy (NCBI): domain Eukaryota; kingdom Viridiplantae; phylum Streptophyta; class Magnoliopsida; order Fagales; family Fagaceae; genus Quercus; species Quercus tomentella. The sequence goes on along the minus strand of JAPQVY010000089.1, from coordinate 54,658,974 downwards.
TGACTTGTAGTCCTTGGTTCCTACCTGGGGTATGTCAAAATTACACGTGCCATAAGTAGTGTTTATGTCAGACAAGCACTTCTTTGTATACTCTTGGATATGTAGCACTATTATGTTGGCTGTTTTTGATAATGATTCTCATATATTTGAGGGTCTTGAATTTGTCAATCTACAGTAGTTTGTTTATGTGCTTGTATGACGTGCATGCATGTCGTGATCAGGCTTGTCTTACTATGTTTTTTGCTAAAATATACTTTATTTCATTCAGAGTGATCCAATGGCTGTGGTGTATGCAAAGAAAAGAGATGGAAAACTAGAGGAGTTAGGTCGCACTGAGGTTGTATTGAATAGTTTGAATCCTGCATGGATAGAAAAAGTTACAGTTGCATTCCAGTTCGAGATTGTGCAGCCATTGGTGTAAGCTTTACAAATTTCTTTAAGTGCTTATCTTTGTGTAGATAAATCCTGTTTTACTATAAGTGATTTTCTAATTTAACTGGATGGCTTTTGTTTGCCTTTATTTTTCTTGGCGCTAGATTTCATGTATATGATGTGGATTCAAAATATCATAATGTACCTGTGAAGGTATATATCAGTTTTAGCTCTTTTAAGTATTTATTATTTTAATTCATGTTTTGTAGCTTATGTTCAATTATTTGCACTGTTAATAAATTACACACAAAAAAGTGTACATGCTCAGTGTTCTTGTTGCATTTCTGCCAATCTTTAAGTTCTGAATATTGCACTTCGCAAGATAAAACTCTTATCAACATTTGTAATATGTGAAATGCGTATTGATTTGACTAGATCACACTATAAATTGCAGGTATACTAAGCACTAAATTTGTCAATACATGGTCAAAAACATTGAAGTGGAAACAAAAGTAATTAGTGAACAATTATAAACAAATGTTTGATGCCAATTGTGTGATATGTCTCAGATAATCTTAGGAAAAAACTATTTTGATAGTAGCTATACATGTGATTGCGCATGGTGTAATTGTATGGGAAATCACTTGCTGGAAATTATTATGAAACTTTTTTTTCTTCAGTTTGTTGCATTTAGCTCTTTCAAAAATAATTAAACTGGATTTGTTGCTTCTGTCAATTTGGCCATGATATAGGAAAAAAGTTATATAACAAATAAGAAATGAAAGTAAAGGGCAATTTAGTTTAAACTCTAAAGCCCTCCATGTAATATTGGTGATGTTTATAATTTTCTTAATAATCTTTTACTCCATGGTTGTAATTTTGGTAACTGTACAAAGCGTGGAATGCAATTTTTTTTGACAAAAAACCAAATTTGATTGGTTAACCATATCAATTATGAATTAATTGATACTTTTGAAAGATTGTGACAATTTAAACCATATTTAGATGTGAGCAAAGAAGGTAACTTATAAGGATTATATTTTTGATTTGTTATCATTTCATCTAGAATAATCTAACAAATTTAGTTGATGATGAAGTCTTTATTTTAAAAGTTTATTTCTGTTGCCTTGCAGACGCTAAAATTGAATGATCAAGAATTTCTTGGTGAGGCTACTTGTGTTCTATCTGAGGTATATTGCCTTGGGTTCAGTTGGGCTCGTTAAAATTATATAAAGCATATATATATCGTGCTGGTGCAATTTGAGTAAAAGTTTGTGTTAATTTTGAGTGTTTTATTCTTAGAAATTTCAAGGGTAGAAAGACAAATGTGAGAGCCACTTCACTATAATGTTATTTTAAGATTTTGTGCATCATAGTTTAGATTACCACTGATGCAGTTAAAAATTAGGGGAAATTACACTTTGCCCACTTATGGTTTGCCCGAAAAACACTTTGTTTATCTGTGGTTTAAAAATTGGTACTTTACCCACCTGAGGTTAGCTTTGTTTGTCTCCTGTTACCCACCTCAGTTAAAAACCAGGGTAAATTTTTATTTTTGTTACCCTTTTATGTCTCTCTCCTCTTAAAACGTAAAAAAACTAAAAAATCAAGGGAAAATGAGATCTAAAAGCTAGGTTTTGTAAAAATTAAAATCTAACTTTTACATCTTTTTTTCATGTATCAACTTTTAAATCTTCTATTTTAACAAAAATGTATTGTATTACTTAATTTTACGGAGTACTAAAAAAAAAGTTTTGGAGAGGGAGAGCGTATTTTATAGTATTAATAGTGATAGAAAATTAGAAATAGGACTTTTATTTAATTTATTAAGCTGGGAAAAATAAGGGGAGTGAAAGATAGAGAAGGCACTCAAGGTAGCAAAGAATGAAATAGTAGCACTTGGTATAAAATTGTTCAATTCAAAGTGCATTAGAGTATTGACCTTTGAGAGATGTAAAATTGGAAGTAGCTCCTTAGCTCCACATGTTACCAACTCACAGTCACACTGACAAGGACAAGAAGCTGGTTCTTAGCAGTCATTGGACGAATTTAGACATCAGAAGGAATTGTCCACTCAGTCGAGGCTATTTGGAGGGGATGGTGGTCAGCAATTTTCTGAAGACATTGAGCTCTTGGGCTTTGGGAATGCAGATTCTAAAGAAAGATTAAGTGATATTTTTGATGGTGTCTTTCAATGGGAACAGAAACCGATGGCTCAACATCCAGTGTTGTGGAGTACACTCTTTTCCAAAAATTGTTCAATTCAATTTTTAATGTGTTAAAATAGAAATCTAAAAGTTGATACATGAAAAGAAGATGTAAAAGTTAGGTTTTAATTTTTACAAAACCTAGCTTTTAGATTTCTTTTCCCTTGATTTTTTAGTTTTTTATGTTTTGAGAGGAGAGAGACATATTTATCCTTATTTTTAATTGAGGTGGGTAACGGGAACAAACGGAGCTAACTTCTGGTGGATAAAGTGCCAATTTTTAAACCACAGATAGGCAAAGTGTTTTTCGGGCAAACTACAGGTGGACAAAGTGTAATTTCCCCTAAAAATTATGTTTCAAATGTAACTAGTGGCTTAAATTCTTTTAGAATGATTTGGTCAACATGTACTAAACTTTGGTGTTTGTTTTTCATCCATTTTCTCTCTTTCTATTTTCATGGCAGATAGTGGCTAAACAAACTCAGAGTTTAACCCTAAATCTCAATAACAAAAATGGGCATACGAGCTTGAGGAACTTAGGGGCACTCACTATCCATGCAGAGGAAACAGTTTCTTCGAGGAGTTGTGTTGAGATGGTAGTCCATTGTTCCCACTTGGATAACAAGGACCTATTCTCTAAAAGTGTATGTATTCACAAAGCAGATACCTTAAAATTTCATGTTTAAGCATACATATTCTTGATTGTGTTTGTTTCTTAAGTTTCTTCATTTATTTTAGGATCCTTTCTTAAGAATATCTAGAATTGTTGAGAGTGGAGGCTCTGTTCCAATATGCAAAACTGAAGTGGTGAAGGACAATTTGAATCCAATTTGGAAACCCCTATGCCTGAGCATACAGCAGTTTGGAAGTAAGGTATGCTTGTCGATTTTTGATTCTTGGTTTCCTATTAGATTATGGTTATAGGATGTTTTGTAATTTTGATAATTAATGAAGACTCACATGGCATATGCAATTTCACTTGCTACAGGATAACCCATTAATTATCGAGTGCTTTGATTTCAATAGCAGTGGCAATCATGTGCTTATTGGGTAAGCTAAAATTTATTGTTGTCTGGATTAGTTTTAGTTTTTGTTTATTTTCACTTTTCAGTTTTCACGATTTAGTCTCTGGTACTAAAAGAAGGTATTTATTTTAAAATTTACCTCATCAGTAAGCTCCAGAAGTCTATGGCAGACCTGGAAAAACTTCATATAGAAAGAAGTGGTGCAAATCTCACCTTGCCATCTCCTCATCATGGTCATGAGAAGGTACTTATTCATACTTGCAGTTATATTTTTAAAAAATACTTCATGTTAATCTTTATGTTTAAATTTTTACATTGCTTACTAATTTATCAATATAGGTTTTGAAGGGACAGCTGTTTGTGGATCAATTTTGTGAAAAGCAACAGTACAGTTTTCTGGATTACATTTCCAGTGGATTTGAGCTTAACTTTATGGTTGCTGTTGACTTTACAGGTAAAATATATCCCATTCTAGGGGAGTTATATAGTTTTTTATTTTATTTTTTGGGTTCTCTTTTTCCTAGTTCAAAATGTTTTGGCTGATGACTGATTTATGCTTTGAATGTTCAATATCTCTTTCTTTAGCCTCAAATGGAAATCCTTGGAATCCAGATTCTTTACACTACATTGATCCTTCTGGCCAGTTGAATTCTTATCAACGGGTAAGACTGTGCATCCTCTACTGCTCTCAATGGGGTTGTTGCTTTTCTTTGTCTCTTGTGTGTGTGTGTGTTTTTTTTTTTCTAAACATTAGATACAACAGATCCTTCCCCCGCACACCCCCCCCCCCCCATACAGTTTTAATCCTGTATGGGTTCGTGAGTTGTATTTTCCTAACACACGCCAAAAGAAGAAGAAAAGACACAAAATAACCTGGAAATTGCTTGTAGAACAAGGAAAAATAGCTTTTACATTGAATTGGTCCAAAAAGAGGCTCACAAAAACAACCTGGGAAAGAAAAAATAACTTTTACATTGAATTTGTTGATAGCAATGTCCATATGATCAAGCAGCTATCTTTTGTCTGTCATGACTCAATATGATCAAGCAACTTGTTTTTCATATCAAGGTTGCAGGTTCTTTTACTCTCAACTAAACACAGAACATGTTAGAGAAATTAAAAAAAAAAAAAAAAAAAAACCATACATGGAACATGTCTGAGATTGTGGGTCGTGTAAAAAAAGTTTCTTTGTTTTGAAATTTTTGTTAGGGTTCTTCTGTTTGCATATACTTAAAATAAATCTTCATTGATTGATGAAGTCATTGTATGCTTAATTAAGAAAACTTGCAGGCTATAATGGAGGTTGGGGAGGTCATTCAGTTTTATGATTCCAATAGGCGCTTTCCTGCTTGGGGCTTTGGAGGAAGAACAATTGATGGTACCACATCACATTGTTTTAACTTGAATGGAAGTACAGGTGCCTTTGAGGTGAGAGGAGCTGACTTTGTAATGCTTTTTTGCTTAATCTTTGAAGAATCCGACTTGGCTGGCATATTGCCTAGCTGTTTTCACACAGCTCTCTCTCTTTCTCTGTAATCCTCTTGCAATTTTTATTGGAAACCCCTTAATTTTTATAAAAGTGAAATCTATGCTTATTCATGTCTTCTTATTCTTACTGTTATTATCTCATATTTCCTTTCTTTTTCTCAAATATAATTATTTATTTATTTATAATTCTGTTGAATAGCATCTGAAACCTGGCTCCGTCACCATTGATGTTTTACCTTCTTCTATTACCTCTAAATCACAAACATTTTCAACCAAATACGAAAGGTTCTAAACCCTATTTACAACAAACAAAAATACATTCAAAATCCCCAAATACATTAATTTTATCATCAAAAGGTTTGAGAAAGTCTCAGATGCCCTTAAAAAGAAGTCCATGAGAATAGTGCAAATTAAATAGATTGAGTTATCTCACCTAATAAAATTTGGAACATTATATGTTTTGCATCATAAGATTTAAATGTCTGTTGTAAAGGATTACAAGTAAATGGTACCATAGGATTCATATCATTCTTTGTAAGTTAATAACTATTGAGTATAAGTTGTTCATATATTTCTAAACACTGCATTTCATACTCTTATGTAACATTCAGTTTCTTTCTTTGTTTCTTTCTTTTTAATAGATGAATTAATCAAATTATTTTATTTATTAATAGGTTGAAGGAGTTGAAGGCATCATGGCTGCTTATGCAAGGGCTCTCCATAATGTTGCCCTGGCAGGACCCACTTTATTTGGCCCAGTGATTAACACAGCTGCACAAATTGCTGGCCAGTCCATCTCGTACAACAGCAGCAAATACTTTGTCTTGCTCATTATAACAGTAAAGAGAATGTTGAATCAAATTTAATTTGTTTGTGATAAATTACTATTTTTACTGAAGCAGATGAGACACTTTATGTACACAGGATTTATACACAAAGCTCTCCTAAAGAGAATTTTGTCTTTATTTGATGCCTCTTTAAATTAATTCTTCAATTAATCATTCAATAAAAATTGTCATCTTTCTAGGATGGAGTCATTACAGACCTCCAAGAAACAAAAGATGCTCTGGTCAGGGCATCCGATTTGCCTCTATCTATCCTTATTGTTGGAGTGGGAGGTGCAGATTTTAGAGAAATGGAGGTATAATGTTCTCCTAAGTTGATGTCTTTTATACCCTTTTATGCATTATTTTAATTATTCAGTAAAAATGGTGGAATTTTAGCTTTTAGAATTTTCGCTCGAATGACTGTAATGTATCTTAATTTTTGGGCAGGTTCTTGATGCTGACAATGGAAGACGGTTAGAGAGCACTACGGGTCGTGTGGCTACACGTGACATCGTGCAGTTTGTTCCAATGCGAGATGTGCATAGTGAGTACATAATGGCACTTGTCTGTGCAAATTTTTTGTGGTTATATCTAAAAGAATCGACTAACTGTAATTTTGTATTCAAAACTATCCCAGTTAGATAATTATTCTAGAAAAAATGGAATGAACATTTGGTTAGTTCTGCCAGTCAGATAACTATTGATCGGTGGGGTGATGAAAGGACAAAAGGGTGTGTGTGAACTTTGAAACTGTGTTTAACAAAAACGTTGCACGGATTGCCGTTGCCATTGTTGTTTTGATCCACAGTTTTTGGCTAGATTTTCTGTACACATTAAACATGTTATAGGTAGAAAATGAGATCATGGTTTTAATCTAGTGCAAATGTGTGCTCAGCAAAGCTGATTTGCTAAGCCTGACTGGACCAAGCTTGACCAAGCCCTACAAATTCTAAAACTGCTTGGCTCCCTTACAAACCTTAAAACCATTTCTATGATCTTCCCTCTTGACTTTTTTTATCAATTGGAATTGATTATATCCTTATTTTTTCAACTTCTTGTACTTGTTCTTTATTTGGCCTGAGCTTCTTCATTGTGTTTCATCTAACAAATTAGCTGTGGTCTGTACAGGTGGGCAGATTTCTGTGGTTCAGGCTCTATTGGAAGAGCTACCTGGACAGTTTTTGACATACATGCGGAGTAGAGATATCAAGCCAAGCCCTCTCCATGCAGCCTCAACTTCTGCTTGACTAACATTTACCAAGTACACAAGATTTATAAATATGCTGATTCTGCTTACATCAACTGAGAAAATTTAGGTCTGAACCAATCACAAGTTAACTTACCTTAGAGTAGCTCTCTATAAACAATTTTTTTTAGGTATGAACCACTAACAAGTTGAATTTCCTGAAAGAATTTCTTTATATCATCCTAAAAGAAAATGTACAGATTTTTTAACCCAAAAAAAAAAAAAATCTTTATCTTGTATATGTAGAATTTAAACTTTATTCAAGTTCAACCTATATTTTAAGTAAACAAAGCAATGAAAAAGAAGTTAGTTTTGCATGGAGAAAGTGTCTTTTGGTCTACATGCTAGTTCCATGGAGTAGGACTCTCACAAGGATTTGTAGCACCCATCTGTAAGGAAGGTTTTGTTGTCACGTTGTGGGCTCACATGTATGTGATTTGGCGATAATTTTTGGTGTAGCAGTTTTTGGCCCTAAATAAGGATCTAGGTTCACTTATCTTTATCAAATGTCACTGCATTGTGTGGAGTACAAACATTTTTAGATTAAATCAATATCTAATTGGGAAGCTGTTAACAAAAGGAATAATGTACTGCTGTTGAAGTATTTCACTATTTGTGTTGTGTGAGCGTTGTATAGTGACATTCCTCCAAAAAGCCTTGTTACATTGTATTATTATGTTTTTAGAAATGCTTCAATTTTTATATTACAAAGAATGTAAAGGATTCTTTTTTTGAATGATTTCAAATGTTTTGTGAATTCCACAATGTCTACCATGGGATGACTCTCTTGAGTGCTGCTTGATGTGAATACTCTTACACATAAATATGATAATATGTCACTAGATCATGGTTTGGGCAAAGATAGGGATGGCCATACCCATTGGGTAATGGAATATCCAACCCTACCCAATCCAATTATTTTGGGTAATACCTAGTTCATAATGGGTAGAAGGTAATTGGGTAGGGTTTGGATATTATCCAAATATTTTGGGTAGGGTTTGAAAATTTGGAATTCTTGAGTGACTTTTGAGCTGGGTGTAAGGAGTTTTAGAGCTGTTAAAGTGTTAAATTTTGTGATATATATAGTTGATTATGGATTTTGGTTGGTAATGGATTATGTTAGAACCTCGATGTATATTTTAATTTCTTGTTTGAATCGATATGCTTATATAATAAGAAAATTAGTACAATTAACATTCCATAATATATATCAAATTTTCAGAATCAAGGAAAATTACAAATAAATTGTACGATTCCTTCTAGACAGCTAGTTAAAAGCACCATCCTTTGAGCACCACACTTTTAACTTCTATCCTTTTCGTGGTTTCTTCTTCGTTATTCAAAGATGATCCATGCAATAATTTATCTCCTTGCCAATGTTAAAAATTATCTGACTTCTTTGATTACAATCTTAAAAAGATTCGGATAGGCAATTTATGTATATTATTTCTTAAAATTTTCATTTACTGCATCTTTTCTAGTATTTATCTGGGTGCAGAGGTCCTATTTTTGAAGTCCTATAATAATCCTCCTGTTCGTGTAAATGTGTAGCCTGTGCTTTCCATCTCTGTCTAAATATAAATTACATCTTGAAACAATACAGAAGAGGTCCTAATTGCATGAAATTAGGTGATCTTCAGCAAAAATAGGACACTGCTATAAGTAGGAAGAGCTTTTTAACTGATTCTTTCATGTGCTTAGTACAAGTGATTCATGACCATATTATCAAGTTGTTTATGTAAATAAGCAGTACCAAGTTACAAGCCTAGATAACTTTCCTAGAGAAAGATTCTAGATCTGATTATGATTAAAATGCGGTTTATATTTAAGAAGAAAATTGTTGCACCCATAGCTGAAGTCCACTGTTTCACTAGAAACCTGACTATGACTGAAGACCTTTGCAGAATAAGATAAGATAGAGGTTTCAGACTCATCCTAGTGGGGTAAGTGACAAAATCCCAATGTGCAAACAACTGTAATTTACTAGTTCTAGAGCTAGGCGTATTTAGATCCTATGCCTGGGTTTCAGGTATTTTCTTGATTTTAATATAGCATTGTTATCTAAGCTGGCCTGGTGGATTTTGAATAACAAAGATAACCAGTGAACTCAAGTTCTAAAAGCAAAATACAGAGTAAGAGAAAATTGGCTTTGGGCTGAACCTGTGAAAAATGCGTCTTGGTCATGGAAGAGCTTAGGGACTGCTAAAGCTACACTCATAGCTTGAGCTTGCAAGATGATACATTGTTGGGAGAATACCCGGCCCTAATATGGGAGGATGAGTGGGTCCCGGATCTACCAAATTTTAAACCAGTGTCTAAGTCACATGATAACAGAAACTCGTCTTGTAGTATCTCAATTACTTAGGCAAGATAAATTTGGTTGGGATGAAGAGAAGCTAAATTCCTTATTTGATGAGCTATCAGCTAAGGCCATCCAAAGGCTTCCAGTAAGACCAAGAGAGCTACTTGGTATTGGGCCAACACTCCAAATGGTAAACATTCAGTCAAAGCAGTGTACTGGAACAGAATTGAGCATATAGGAAGAAATTGGACAAGTGATTCAAAAGCTTCCAAAATACATGACAGGTTCAAGATGTTACTATGGAGAGTTGCCGTAAATATATTGCCAACAAAGGATAAAATTCAAAGCTTCAAGCCTGATATTGACACAAATGTCCTCTCTGTGGAGTTACAAATGAAACTCCATTGCACTTGTTTGTCCAGTGCCAATTTGCAAAAGCCATCTGGTTTAGTAACAACTGAAGCATAAGACCAGATCAGTGGAATTTAAGCTCCACTGCTCATCTATTATCCAAATATTTTACCTATTATTACCCATTTAACTAATTAAATCTAACTCAAACCCAACTCAACCAAATTATTATGGGTAAACCTCAACTCACCCAATTACCCAATTATCAAAATTACCAAATTGCCCCTAAAACTTGAAAGTGACCAAAGTATTCCTAAAATCCTCTAAAATTGCCGAAATGCACTCCAAACCTAAAAAATAACCGAAATACCCTCAAAACCTAAAAATTATCAAAATATCTCCAAAACATAAAAATTGACCGAAACACCCCCAAAACCTAAAGACTGACCAAAATACCCCTGAAACCTAAAAAATGACCAAAATACCCTTGAAAATAAAAAATTACCAAAATACCCCCTAAACCTAAAAAATGACAAAAAGGCCCCTATAATCTAAAAAATGACTGAAATACCCTTAGAATCTAAAAAATGATCAAAATAACCCCAAAACCTAAAAAATTACCAAAATTCATTCAAAGCCTACAAAATGACTGAAATATTCTTAGAACCTTTAATTTGACGAAAATACCCTTGAAATATCCAAAATACCCCAAATCTCTATTTTGGTAATTTAAGAGGTCACAGATGTATTTTGGTCATCTTACAGGTTTAGGGGTATTTTGGTCACTTCAAAGGTTTCAAGGGTATTTTGGTCATTTTAGATATTTCCTGGGGGTATTTGGTCGTTTTAGAGGTTTAGGGCTATTTTGGTCAATTTATAGGTTTTGGGATATTTTTGGTAATTTTAGAGGTTTGGGGTTATTTTTGGTCATTTTAAAGGTTTTAGGCGTATTTGGTCACTTTAAAAGTTTAGGGCTATTTTGGTCATTTTTTAGGTTTAGGGTGTATTTTTCCCATCATATAGGTTTTAGGGGAATTTTTGTCATTTTATAGATTTCGGGAGTATTTTGGTCATTTTATAGGTTTTGGGGGTATTTTGGTCATTTTTCAGTTTTACAGGGTATTTCGGTCAATTTTTAGGTTTTTAGGGTATTTTGGTAATTTTTAAGTTTCGGGGGTATTTCAGTAAGTTTTTAGGTTTCAGGGATATTTCGTTCATTTTTTAGGTTTAAGGGTTATTTCGGTCATTTTTAGGTTTCGGGGGTATTTTGGTAATTTTTAAGTTTCGGGGGTATTTTAGTCAGTTTTTAGGTTTTGGAGGTATTTTTGTCATTTTTTAGGTTTATGGGGTATTTTGGCAATTTTTTGTTTTAGGGAGGGTATTTTAGTCAAATTTTAGGTTTTAGGAGGTATTTCGGTCATTTTTTAGGTTTAAGGGGTATTTTGGTAATTTTTGGGTTTCGGAGGGTATTTTGGACATTAGGTTTCATGGGTACTTTAGTCATTTTTTAGGTTTCAGGGGTATTTTGGTCATTTTTTAGGTTTATGGGGGTATTTTGGTATTTTTAAGTGGTTTTTGAGCATATTTGCTGATTTTTGGGGTATTTTGGTCAGTTTAGATATTTCTTGGGTATTTTGATCATTTTAGAGATTTTGAGATATTTTGGTCATTTTAGTGGTTTTTGAGCATAATTGGTGATTTTAGAGATATCAGGGGTATTTTTGCAATTTTAGAGGTTTCATGAGTATTTTGCTCATTTTAAAGATTTTGAGGTTATTTTGGTCTTTTTAGTGGTTTTTGGGCATATTTGGTGATTGTATAAAAATTGGGTTTGGGTAAGGTATGGATATCTATGGATAAACAAACCGGGTAACAATTGAGTATGGATGCTAATAGGGTAAAGTAATCGGGTATCCATGGATAAATTAATTGGGTGGGTATGGGTATACCCTACCTATGGCCATCCCTAGTAAGCAAAGTTGGGAGCTAGTCATCAGTCGTCACTTGAGTTGGGTCTAATAGCCGTTCTTTTGACACCTATGTAGAGGTTAAATCACCCAACTTTAAGTCTTTGAAGTTAGAATACGAACTTGGGAATGTGTTAAGCAACTATGCACACCTAACTTAAAGGACTAGCCTCCACTTGTACTGCTTAGCCATTTTCTAACAAGGTCCCACTAAGTTGGTTCCCTTCTAAGCATGTAAAATTTTCACACACACATATATATGGGATTAAATACATAAACCACAAGCTCAAAGATCAATCACTTAGAGGTGGGTGTCCTAATTTTAGGGCTTCATTTATAAAACCCTAATTGGAAATTTTCAATTTCTAAGTTGCTCAGACATCACCTTGACCAGCACCACATGTGAATCACTTTTATTTAAAGAAAACCAATGAAAGAAAGCAGAAATTTGGGGTTTCTCTGAGGCATATGCTTAGGTAGGGAATAGAGCAGTGTACGCACGACACAATGCTTCAAGATGCACACACAATGGAGGGCTACGTGCACGCATTTGTAACTCTAATTTCTATATCTCCACTATCTTAACATGCAATTACTTCTAAACTAGGAATGAAAAGAAAGCAGAGAAATAAAAATAAATTAAACCTAAGATTTCAAAGTGAAGAAAGAAAACAAAGTACAGGATTTTTTTTTAATTAAAAAAGAAAAGAAAAAAGGAACTTACATTAACTGCTTGAAGATCCTCTTGAATCTTGATCATTTGAGCAAAGCCAACTAGCCAAGGCGTAGAATGTACAAAATGCAGTTACATATGAATATCAGATAACAACATTCTTGTTGTTTTGAAAGCTTCACTTTTTGCATTGAGCTCCAACCCTAGTACTTCCAATAGTTGAACTTCGACTTTGACCCTTTTAAGATTTCTTTTATAAATAAAAAGTGCTTTGACTTTTCAGATTGCTATAATACACATAAAATCATGGATGTAGAACAAAGCCCAAGGGACAAGGGGACCTTAATTAGTTAATTATATATATTAATTAAAAGCTTAGTTGGTTCTGTCTACTGTTTATATGGCTTGCTTTTAGGTAAACAAAACGAGAAGTAATAAGCATCCCGTACAAATTACTCATGCCTAACCATGCTATATAGTTTGAATTGATATGAGTATAACCTTTTTTTTGTTGTTTTTTTGGCTGAGTGATTGATACGTGCATTGTTGCTGGTGCCTAAGCTCTCTTGTATACATATGCGGGGAAAAGTCATTGTTTGATTTGCATTGACTATGAATATTTGTAAGCCCACTCAACTCACGACTGACGGCTCAAACCCCAAACTAAAGCTTGGGTAATGTTTATTGAAGATGCACCTAAACTGCTGCCTACAAACTTTATAAAAAAAAATGTGGAAACATACTACAAATTTTATTACATAAAACTATAAATTGATTTGGCACTTAAATTGACTTTTTATGATTGGTAACATATTAGTTTATAAGTCAATTTAGTAAAATTTGTAGTACATTTAGCACTATACTCAATTACATTTAGCACTTTATTGTTGCCACACAAGATGTGATCCAAGTGCTTTTTTTTTTTTTTTTTCTTTTTTGAAAATTGTGAATTCACACAATTTCACGATTTCACATTTTAATTCATGTGGCAATACATGTATGGTGAGTGTGTACTAAGGAGTGTGTGACTATCATTACTCTTTTTTTCTTTATGGATACTATATGTTTTTCAAGTATTTTATGGATACTATATGACTTGAGCTTATGCATTAGTTTTATAATAATTAATATTTATTACCAAGCCAAAATTTTAATATCGTTTTTTAGTGTATTATTTAAGGGTAAAAGAATTTGTCAATATATATATAAATATTTTTTTGGGATAATTCAATAGTTATAATAGAAAAGGGAAGATTTTGGACCCTAGAGATGTCATGAACATAGATGAGTCAACCAGTTGAATTACAAGAATTTTGACAAAAATTCATTAATTGAATGAGTTGGAAACCAATATACTTCAAAAAGAACTTATTATTATTATTATTATTATATTATATATGTGGTGACAAAACCAATTGGAAGGAATCGTTTTCCAAGAACGTAATTCTATTATATTTTCAATTCAAAGAAAACCAGAAAAGTGGAGACAAAGCCAACTTCAGAAATTATCCGGCACTTGCAAAATATTAATATAGCTCTGACAAAATAGCTGCCTGTATTGGACTTGTATTACAATTATTATTATTTTTTTAAAAAAAATTATATCTTAAGTTGTATTTTTTTAATAAAAAAATTCTCTTTTAAAACTAGTAGATAATAATTTGTTATTTGGGATCGTAGATGTCCTCATAAATTCATATTATGTTGTTATATCTTTCACGTCACTTAATGATTATGGACATTTTATAATAAAAAATTATAGATATAAAACCACTTAATTGTAACATTATTTTTTTGATAACATTATAACATTGTATTTACAGATATATCTCTTTCTTTCTCACATACATACATACATACATACATACATATATATATATATATATATATATATATTTTAAGAATACAAATCTCAACAAACATGAGATTGAGATTTCTTCATAATTCGTGAAAGAAATATTATGGAAATAGTATTGATATTTTATGTAATTTGATGGTGGATCACTATAAGTGAGCTACGTATAAATTAAACTAATATTTATTAATTTTACATTTATACAATTCTTTATGAAAAAAGTGTCAATCAAGAAACATAGTAGAATCTTATATAAATAGTACACATGGATAGAATCTTATAAATCGTCACGTAATGAGTTAAAAAAAGATAGCTTTAAATTAGTTTGAAACCAAACTTTATTCATGCAATAATTGGTCATTTTGCTTATTTTGGTGCTTTTATATATAGATTCTTTTATTGATAATGATACTTGTTTATTTTGTGGATGATCCTTATATCTAACATATGAGATTAGGACACACTTATAATAATAAAATGATTTTTTTTAAAGACAATGAGATAATACATCAACTTACTACATGTAATAGGGGTTTAAGTTATAACTAAATAGTATTGGCATTATTATAGTTCCCCCATATATGCGGATCGAACCCTACATATCTTTCCTCCACTTTCTACCTACTATTATAATAATAATAATAATAATAATAATAATAATAATAATAATTTACTAAAAAGTACACTTCACAACAAAATGAGTAGTTGAAAAATCCATTGCTATCCAAATGCTATTTATTTTTATTCCCTATCTCTCCCCTTTATCTAATTATTATAAATATTTGTTATCTTTTTTTTTTTTTCCTGGTAAATATATGATATTTTATTTTTGAAGAGGACAGTAATTTTTGCTTCACCTTCACATACCTCCCTGAAATGCGTTCCACAATTCTTTCTCTGTATTTATTTAAGTGCTAATGTCTTAGTTGCCTCGATCAACAAAATTAGTCACAACTTTCTTTGCCGTTGCCTTTACTTCTACGTTGCTCTCTGAAATTCCTTGCTAAATAGCCATGCATTTCTTATGAATTTAACAAAGCCTGCATCATAGCAAGTTTTTTTTATACCTCACACGTACGTAAGCTTCATGGCTATGCCAAATTTTTTCATAAATTTTTTTTTTTCTAACTTTACGATGAAACCCTCAAATTAAACCCAACTATAAGAAGAATTGACACTTTTCTCTCCTTGCTTCTTCTCAGCTATTAGAATTTATGAACGATCAATAAACTTAGCAATCAACCTCAGATTTTAAAACTTAATTATAACGTTGGTTGTTATTTTTTTTATTAAAGACTTTGGAATGTGTAATATAACCCACTATTATATTGAAATATGGATCTCGACTCGTCGTACGTAGTTGCTGGAGTAAATGATATAGAATGACTTCAGAGAAGAGAAAAGGGAAAAATATGTCAACTTTAATTGTTGTATTACTTGTCCACTCAACTGACTTGGCTTAAACCTCCTCGAAAAAAAAAAAAAAAAAAAAAAGACTTGGCTTAAAAATATAAAAAGAAGAAGAAGGCTGACTTAGCTCTGTTTCCCTTAAAAAAATTAAAAAAAAACAAAGAATAGAATTGATGGGACTGACGAACTCACCATCTAATGGGACTGACGAACTCACCTTTCTTGGACGATCTCATCGAGACCGACGAGGCTATCCTCTGAGACGAACTAACCACATGTCCATATCACTGACGAAGGTAACAAAGCCATTCAATACAGCCAATAATGTCCCGAGCGGTTACAAGACCAGCTGTACAGACCGTTGGATGCCTCATTAAAGCACACATTATTGAGCATGAGACGTTACCAAAAGAGACATTAAAACCACATTAACAACCACAACGGCTAGGGGCTGTGGGAGCATATATAAAGCCCTCACAACACCAACAGAAGGTACACAGACACACCTCAAAGCATTTCTAGTTATTCTGATACTTTGTTATTTCCTCAAAGTTCTCTTATACTGACTTTGGCATTGGAGACGTTGTGGCAAGCACCACACCGATGTCCACCTTAAGGGAGCTATCTTACCAGTTTCACAGTGACACCAACGAAGATACGGCTCCATTTAGACGAACCTACAAGACTGACAATTTGCACTTTATCAGTTTGGCGCCGTCTGTGGGGACGATATTTTCAGATTCATATTTGAAAACGTAGTTTCCATCAACTTCTACATTCAGATGGAACCCAATCCAGATTCCGCAGCCTTGGCCCAGTAAGTTCAAGCTCTTGCAGCCACCATTGAAGAACTTACCAAACAAAATCAGGAAATGAAGCTACGGCTTCAACAGGTTCAGCAAGCTCAACATGAGGAGAATCGATCCAAGGATAACATGGAAGGAGAAGGGGATAGCCATAGGAGGAGCATTCATCAAAGACCAATTACTCCGGACGAACAGAATTCAGACCTCTTTCGAGAGATGAGGAAGGAGATGAATGAACTGAGAAACGCCATCAAGGAGAAGACAGACCGAAGCGTAGACAGAATGGTAAGGGCCACGGATTCACCCTTCATCGCGGCGGTACTTCAATGCCCCGTGCTGTCAAAGTTTCGTTTACCTCAGCTTGAGCCGTTTGATGGACTCAGTGACCCTCAGGATCACCTTAATACCTTCAAGACGGCACTAGGTCTTCAACAGCCACCCGACGAGATATTGTGTCGTTCCTTTCCCACCACTCTCAAAGGAGCTGCAAGGGAATGGTTCACAAAGTTGCCGACATCGTCCGTGGACAACTTTGAGCAATTGAGCAATGCCTTCTTGCATCATTTCATAGGGGGGCAGCGTCCAAAGAGGGCGGTGGACCACTTACTCACCATTAGACAGGGAGAGAAGGAAACCCTAAGGTCGTACGTGAAACGCTTTACTCAAGAGACTCTAGAGGTGGACGAAGCTGATGACAAGGTGCAGCTGACGACCTTCAAAGCAGGACTGAGATCCAGAGATCTCGTGGCTTCACTTGCGAAGAATCCACCAAAGACAATGGTAGAGATGCTCCTGAAGGCACAGAAGTACATGAACGCTGAATATGCTTTAGCCGCGATAAAGGATGTGGAAAAGACCCTGCCCAAGGGAAACTTGGCCCAACCTGGGAAGGACCCTACCGAATCGCCCATTACTCCAGACAAGGCAGTTATCACCTGGAGACCATAGACGAGCAAAAACTATCGCAACCATGGAACATTGAGCACTTGAAGAAGTACCATCAATAGATGTAACAGACAATTGTATTCATTTTTGAAAGCAATAAAAAAACTATTCAGCCAATGACTTAGCACGAGCAAACCCAGCAGCTTAAAAACCAAAAATTGGCTAAGTAACAAGATTCCGCCTAGACGGATGCAAGTTACTGACGAAGCCAAAACTGGCTAAGTAACAAGATTCCGCCTGGGCGGATGTAAGTTACTGACGAAGCCAAAACTGGCTAAGTAACAAGATTCCGCCTGGACGGATGTAAGTCACAAAAAAACTGGCTAAGTAATAAGATTCCGCCTAGACGGATGTAAGTTACTGATGAAGCCAAAACTGGCTAAGTAACAAGATTCCGCCTGGATGGATGTAAGTTATTGACGAAGCCAAAACTGACTAAGTAACAAGATTCCGCCTGGACGGATGTAAGTTATTGACGAAGCCAAAACTGGCTAAGTAACAAGATTCCGCCTGGACGGATGTAAGTTACTGACGAATCCAAAAATGACAAGATCCCTTCAATGGATGTAAGTCACAAAAAAAAACTAGCTAAGTAACAAGATTCCGCCTGGACGGATGTAAGTTACTGACGGGTCAATCCCCTCAAAAGTGCAAGTCACAATAGATTTCTTTGTCTACATCCTCAAGATCAAGGTTCTCCAGATTCGCTCCAGTAGGGTGCTTGACGAGGTATCGCAACAGATCTTCAGTCTGCTGAAAAGTCTCAACGGCCTTAACAGCAATGGCCTTGATCTTTTCTTTGGCTGCCTAGAGCTGCTCGTCTTTTTCCACCGTCAGCTGCCGCTTAGTCCTGAGGTCGTCCCCAATGACCTTGATCTTCTCCTTTAGTGTGTTGGCCTCATCCATGGCGATAATCAAGTCTTTTTTCAACTTTGAGTTCTCTGCCTCTAAGAGCCATGTTTGATCAGGAAACCTTTCATCTTCTGGTGGTCGTCATAACACGTCATGACAACCACAGAACCTGGGGGGCATCTGATGGGACTGACGAACTCACCTTTCTTGGACGATCTCATTGAGACCGACGAGGCTGTCCTCTGAGACGAACTAACCACATGTCCATATCACTGACGAAGGTAACAAAGCCATTCAATACAGCCAATAATGTCCCGAGCGGTTACAAGACCAGCTGTACAGACCGTTGGATGCCTCATTAAAGCACACATTATTGAGCATGAGACGTTACCAAAAGAGACATTAAAACCACATTAACAACCACAACGGCTAGGGGCTGTGGGAGCATATATAAAGCCCTCACAACACCAACAGAAGGTACACAGACTCACCTCAAAGCATTTCTAGTTATTCTGATACTTTGTTATTTCCTCAAAGTTCTCTTATACTGACTTTGGCATCGGAGACGTCGTGGCAGGCACCACACCGGTTTCCACCTTAAGGGAGCTATCTTACCAGTTTCATAGTGACACCGACGAAGATACGGCTCCATCTGAACGAACCTACAAGACTGACAATTTGCACTTCATCAAGAATAAAAAGACCTGGCCTTTCTGGTCCAAATTCCTCTAATGCTATCTTGCTAAGACTTTTCTTTTGGAATAATTAAATAGTTATAAGATCACTGGGAGAAATTCAAATCAGGGTTCTTCTAACAAAAGAGACCATGTTATGTTGTTAAATTATAAGACTTTTGACACTAAAATATGACTATTAAATTTATTAGAAAATGAATAATAAGAAAAGATTTTTGAAAACTTTTATTTGAAGCATCAAACAAAATTAAAATTATTGATTCCAAAATGCATTAGAAAATATATATACTTTTAATAATTAAAAAAAAAAAAAAAAGAATTGGGGTGGCATCCATCCGTCTACACTTGGGTCCTGGCACCTTCCCTATCTCCATTATCATCCCTATACTGCTATACTAGACAGCCCTTTACTTATCCAAAAAAAATAAATAGTATAGGACATTAACAGTACAATAAATACATTTTAAATAAACAAATTTTTTATAGTATCTTAACATTAATTTTTTTCCTATAAAAATAAAATGTTCCATTAATGGGTATCCTTGGAGCATTCACACTGTCTTTCCAAAATTTTAGCTAAACTAACCCCAAAAGCTCTACTTTTACTATTTTAATAAATAGACACATACATCAGTCTCAATATTTATTTTTCTACTTCTTTTTTAGACCCACCAACCACACATCAAATCAAGGGAGTCAATCTCGTACCTGAAGCTGTATCGGTTTGACTAGTGGAACGGTATATTTTAGTACCGGTCAATACCGGTGTACCGTTTCAATTTTACCTTTATTTTTTATATTTATAAATATATATATATTATAATAAATATAAAAGTTTACCGTAAAACAATACATCAATTTAGAACAAATTATTCATAGTTTTAGACTTTAGCATCAATTAAAAGAAAAAAAAAAAACATAATATAAAAAATAGAAAGTTTAATTGTTCATTGCATACTAAGAAAACAAATAATACTAATAAGTTACAATATTTACCATAAGCAAAAAGTGAAGGAATGAAAAAAAAAAAAGAAAAAAAAGAAAAAAAGATGGACATGTGATGACCAAGGTTGTCAATTCTGTATCGTACCGTACCGGCTGGTATGGTCGGAATTTTTCATACCGGAACCATCACCGATACAAAAACTGCTGTGATTCGTACCGCCTCAAATACTAGGTCGTACTGGTCTGTTCCGGTCATTTCGAGATATTCCGGGCATTTCGACTGGTAAACAGGTTTCAGATCGGTACAAACAAGAAGAAAAAAGAAAAAGAAAAGGAAGAAAAAGATGAGAAAAATGGGTCTGTGACTCACTAACTTGGTGCTTAATGACTAAGATCTGTGCTCCAAATCTTTCTAATTTTTTTCCTTCTATACCCTTTTCTAATTTAGATCCCATTCCTCTCCATTGTAGCTGCCACTACAACTTCTTTATTCTCCTCCTCCTCCTTCTTGTTCTTCTTTTTTCCTGTGTCTTTGGTTTATTCATTGCTAATGCACTACAACTGTGTGCTTTCAAATTTGTCTTTCAAATTTTCTTATCTAACTATTTAGTTAATGATGTCAGATGGTTAGGTGGAAGTGGTGTGGCAATTTAATGCACTTACCATATATCTTTTGCTATTTTAGAGCAAGAAAGTCAATATCGTATAAGAGGTTGCATTGGTTTGGCCAGCAATATGATATATTTCGGGTATCGGTCAATACCGATGTACTGTTTCAGGTTTACCGCTATTTTATATATTGAATATATATATACACACAAAATCTCTATTTACCATAAAACATTACTTCAAAAATCTCTGTTTACTATAAAACATTACTTCAATTGTTTATTGCATACAAAGAAAAAAGGACTTTGTTAACAGGTGCCGGCCAGCACTTGTTAATGAATCAACTGTGGTTCATTTATAATCTATCACAAATCCCACTGCATAGAAAATTGGCAAAATTTTATTTTTCAATTGTGGTTTATCACAAAATGATTTGACTTTTTCCATCTAAACTGACAAACATTTAATATATATTCAGTTTTTTTCACATCTCTAAAAAAAGGGAATGATTTATTTTAAATTTTATCACATTAGAAAAAAATACAATATAAAAACAGAAAACTTAATTATTTAATGCATACAAATAAAACTAAAAAGTTGCTACTAAAAAAAAAAAGGTTTTATTGATGTGATGCAATTAATGTATAACATAACGTGGGGCTCAAAACCAAGAAAGTCAATATCATATCGGAAGCTATACCGATTTAACAAGCGGTACGATATATTTCAGATACCGATATTTTACCGTTATATATATTATTTATATATTTATTAGTCAAATTTTATATAATTTATTAACAAAACTTAATAGTTTTTTAAGATGTATGAAGATCTAATTACTACTACTAACTAGTTTGCAACATCTCATTAATGTTTCTATCCTTTTAATAAAATGGTAATATAATAATAAAAGTACCAAACCGTGTGATGTGAAAAAGACAAAATTTGAAAAGTTAACTACAATTTTTACTTTTAGCCCATTTAACGTCATTCATTCACATTTACTAGACCATCAGAGGCGGACAAAACAAGAAAAGTATACAGAGAAGAGAGACCATTTATGCTGGGACAAGGTGAAGAAGAAGCGGCTCTTATGCTGGGACAGAGGTGAAGAAGAAGCGGTGGCAGCAGCAACTGGCAGTGCGTGATCAGCGCCGGGTTAGTGGCTGGAGGATGACAGTGCAGGTGATTAATATAGTTTTTTTTTTTTTGTACCGTCCGAATTTCAATTTTCCGCCGGAATGTCCGATTTTCGCCGGTACAGCCGGTATAGTCCGGTACTGCCCGGTATTTAAAACGGTACGATACAAGCATGTTTTTATATCGGTTAAGTGACCGGTAAGAGAAATACCGGCCGTACCGGCCGGTACGGTATTAACTTCCCTGCTCAAAACTGAAAAAGAAGTAAAGGCTGAACCATTCAGCCCATCTTTTATTAAAAAAGCATAAGTTTTCAACATTTTCAAGGCTAGTCACGTGTAAAAGGGCTTAGGAAATTTCAAATAAGATACAAAACAAAGAAAGAGAAACCACATAGCAGTGGAGAAGAAATCAGCAAAAAAGAGAAAAAATCAGAGCAGTGGAGAAGGACAACAGACGAGAAGAAGAAAAAAAAAGAAAAAAAAAAAAGGGAGGAAGAAGATCTAATCGGCGATGTCAATGTGGTGGCAGCTTGCTGCACTGGGGTTTGTTCAAATCATGCATTTCTTCTATTTTTCCTTTTAGTTTTTGTACCGGCCGAATTTCTCTTTTCCGGCCGAAACGTGCGGTATAATTTGTGCATGAGAGAGAGATGAGAGAGAAGGAAATGGAACAAAACCCAACAACTACTTCCCAACATCCACCCTACAAAAACCCAAAACCTCATGCAACCACCCATCAACGTTGATGAAAACCCAGCCAACCACCACATCCACCATAACCAACCACCGATTGATGTTGATCAATTCATGAGAGAGAGCATAAATGGTAGTTTGTTGCAACTGATGCGTGGGTTTTTTGTGGGGGGTTTTAGTTATATTTTTAATCGTAGACTAGTTTGTTGAGACTGATGCAAATGCTTTTCAAAACAATTATTAACAAATTATTTTAAAAAATTTTTGACACCACTTTATGTGAAATATAAAAAACCATCAACACACTTAATTATATTTAACAAAATATTTCCCAAACCAATTCTGTCATCATACTACAAAGTAAAAAAAGGGTATTCAAACTTATATTCCATTCATGATTGAAACTGCTCAATATTTTTACCAATCAAAATGGCGCAAGAGGTGAGTAATGAGATTGATACTCTATATCATCAGCATATGCCACGCACACACACGTACGTAATATGCCTCTTGGTCTTTCAAGAATACTTCAATGGATTTTACCAAAGTTCTTTCTTAGCAATTTCTCTTCATTTTCTATTCCTTTTATATTTAAAAAAAAAAAAAAAAAAATCTTCTCCCCTCCGTTTATATTAGTATTTATATCTCTCGCCTTTCTCGTGAATTCTTGTTTTTTGTTGAGAAAAACTCTTTCGCAATTTCAAATTCCAACAGCATACGCTTCTCCCATAAATAGAAATCAAGGAAAAAGAGTCAACTTCATAATTTCTATTTTAAAAACACGCGTTGTTGATTTCAGCGTGCGAAATAAGACCCTGCGAATAAATTGAATACTCTACAAGACTACAACTATTACTAGTAATATATTCAACTAAAAGACTACTACTACACAAAACCAAAACTCCTTTTCCTGGAATTCCCTTTAAATTTCCAAATTTCCAATCAAACAGTAAAGACAATTACTCTCTCCCCTATATATATATTGATATACACGTAACAAGCAGAAATCAGAATCCGTAACCTCCAAACGCGTAAAATATTTCACCAATTTATTGTGACACACACGGGCTGCGTGACATAAAATTGCTCTTGAATTTTTATAGACTCAGAGAGAGAAAAAAAGAAAAAGAGAATTAGAATAGTTTCAGTTTTTACTTTTTAGGGTTTCACAGAAGAGAGAGAGAGAGAATGGGAAATTGCTTTTCAGATTTGGAGGGAGGAAAGCAGGCCGTGGGTGGGGCCCAACAAAGGCCCACTAGTGCCAACGATGGTGGTCACAACGACGCTGTTGACTTCTTCTACAGGTCCCGTGGCCTTCAACCTCTATTCACTCAAATTGAGGTATTATACCAATATTTGATGTGTATGTGTACCAATCGTGTTATTCTTTATTCTGTATCCCACACTGGGTCAGAGTCAGTCTAATTTAGTTAATTCCCTGAATTATTTATTTTACTTGCTCTTTTTTCTTTTTTTTTTTTCTTTTTTAATTTTTTAATTTTAAATGTTAGTTAGATTTACTAGTGCTTATTGTGTTTGTAATAACTGTGTCAATTTTAATGTTTAGTGTACTGCTTAGTAGAACACACTTTGCCACATGGACTGTAATCGTGTTTTTGATTTTAACCTGGGTTAAAATCGTGAAAAAATGTGTACCAAGTGTGCAATAAGATTTTTAGATAAGAAGGAGAACAGTTTTTAATGTGTATTTTGGTCTAGCTTGCTTTTAAGGGGAAAAAAACCTAAAAGAGAAGGTACACTTTTTTAAAGTCTCACTTTTTTATTTAGGTAGGAATAGGATCATGCTTATTTTTTTTTTTAAGCAAAATAAACCAATAGAACAAGTTAGTATAGTATGTTATTAGATTATTATCTATGGTAATTGCTATTAGAATTTCGATACTGAAGGGACAAGATTTATCGGGCTTGAGATTGTTTTCAATTTCCTACAAATTATAGGTGGACTGAAATTTTAATATACAATACTTTTGACTCGAATATCTTGAATGATGGTTTATTTAATTCCACAGTGAATTAGAACATGAGACACTGCTTTGACATGTAGTGGAGGTTGCATCCTAGGGATTTCTTTGGCTGAGAGTTTCATACTTAAGAGCATGACAAATCTTTGGGAGAGAACTACACTGTATTCTTGTTGTAGAACTCAGTCTCTGATTTTGTCATGAGAATTTTTTGACTCATGAATTATATACATGTTACCTGATTTTTAACGAGAACAATATGATTCACGAATTAGATACATGTTACCTGATAATTAATTTATTACATTGGATGTTGCTTTGAAAACAATAGTATTGAGAAAAAGAATAACATAAATATGGTTATTCTTATAAGTGAAATATTTCTTGTTCTGGAAAAGTTCTCTAGTGATACTAATTTATTGCTATCATTGTTACTCAAATAAATGCGTGGCATGTAACTCAGTCATAAAATATTTTTGGAATGTTCACTATTGGACCTAACAAAGAAATAATAATAATAATTTTGTATTCATTTGCGTGTTTTGTGTTGTACACAGACAAATCTAATTAATTATCATTGCATAGTGGAGGGAATTTTTCTTATTTCAATGGTGTTTTACCTTAGGACACGTTTGGTACATTGTAATAGATCCTGTAATGGAATAGTTATTCATTAGGAATAATCATTCAATTGTTTGGGTGTGTTTTTATTACAAGGAATGGTTATTCATTTGGAATGACTATTCTTTAAAACAAAGAATAATTATTCCTTACCAAAATAAGTGTAATTGCTATTCCTTAACCTATTTAATAATTAGAAATATAAATTTCCCAAAAAGCTCCAAGCCACTGTGCTCTTCCTCACCAATAGCCATGTATCCTTTCCCCATTTCCTCTCTCTCTACCATTGTTTTGCATGGTTTCCTTCTTGAGTCTTGATTGCTAAGCATTTTTCCCCCCTTTTCCCATTGTTCTACCAAAATCGCACTTCATGAGGTTTTATTGTTTTCAATTTCTAGAAAATTCACTGTTTTAAATTTCTTTTAATTCTCCATTTCAACTAGGAAGAATGCTAGCACCAATCAACTATTCCCAGAAAAGCAACACACTCTCCCCCTCTCTCTTTGGTGCGAACATGTAACATGGAGATATTATCTTTTTTTTTTTTTTTTGATTTGTTTAATTTTATATTTATAAAAATATTAAGTTTGACATAAACAATAATATTAATTCTCTATTCTTTTTACAGTTATAGATAATAGAATGTTGAGCAAGATTCAAAAATTACTAAAAAATAAAAAAAAAGAAGGAAAGCAAGATTCACAAAAGTGTAAATATATAATTCATTTTAAAAAGGGTACTTTGGGAAAATTTTCTAATATTATGCCATCCCACAGTTTTATTCCTACGTTATCACCAAACTAATGAATATGAATAATCATTACATTTCATCTACTTTTATTCCTTGTAATGGTTATTCCTATTACAATGTAATCACTGTTATAGTATACCAAACGTGTGTTCTTGTCAAGCTTGGAGTTTATGTATTGCACTATGGCCAGGGCATGCAAGCCAGGGGAATGTTATTAACTTGGTGATCCATTATGTACTGCACTTTGGCATATCATCTATGAACAGTTTCTCATAATTGGAGAATAGATAGTGTAGTTAGGTTTCCATTGTGTTTCGTTGCTTCACAGCAACAGATCTTTTTCATGCATGTTAAGTTTTTTGAAAATGTTGGTGTCTGCATGTTCTTTATATGGTTGAGTTACTATGTTTCTACCTTAGGTCCACATCTATGAACCCACTTGAACTCTTTTTAAAGTTGCACTACAAAATGCTCCCCCAAGGGGAACATTAGCAAGATTCGCATTTTGTGGTGCCAGTTTAAAGATGGAGCATCAGAAAAAAGTATTGATTCCAAAAGTTTGTTTGTTGTGTGTAATATTGTATATCTATATTCATTTGCTTGTATTGAAGTATCTTTATTCTATCTCCAACTAATGGACATCACAGAGTGTGTTGGTTCACCCCTTCACCATATATGAGTGACATTTTATAAAGCTCCTAAGCAATCATGCATCTTGATATAATTTAACTCAAGATAGGATCATTAGTATTGTGTATTTTGACATTGGAATTGATATTCAATTTACGTCAATGGCTCTTTTGTTTTGTCTTTTCTTTTCATATTATTCTATATGTTACCCCTTTGTGATTTCTCATTATGTATTTATGCATTTTTGTGTTTCAATTCTATGTTGCAGTTATCTCTATCAGCATCTAACTTGCTTGATCGTGATATCACTTCAAAGGTATTCATCTCTATAGATAACATTATTTGATAGTGAGATAATTACAGGTTTATGCGATAATTTCCCGATGTGCTAAATATTTTGGTAATTTACTAGGGCCTGTTTGTTTTTACTTTATAATGCCATCATATTATTACCATAAGTTTATGTACAACCTTTTAAAACTTCACTCTTTTTTGGATTCAATTGTACTTTTACATAACCTTTTTAAAAAAAAAAAAAAAAATTTGTCAACCAAAATAAGCTCATCCAAACATTGTGCACCCTCCTTTTGTTTTAGTGTGATGTTTGAGTCAATTTGTCTTCATTTGCCCTTCATATTTCCTATACTCGACTAGGTTTGAGAAGTAATGATTTGAATCACACTTTGTTGAGATTTTTCATAGCGGAAGTTTTTTAGAATAATAAATTTTGCAATTGGGAATAATGTATCTTATCAAATATTATGTAATAAGTCTTCATTTGCTACACGCACCATACCATTCTTTACTTCCTCTTTTGTTTCTTATTTCCCTTGCATTTTTGTACCCTTGCAAATGATGGGAGTCCTTATATAGAATGAAATACCAACCAATACTAGTATTCAAAACTAAGGAAACAAGAAATAGAAGCCTATCACCCATAAGTAAAAGAAAGACACATTACATACACCTTTCAAGCCAACTTGTTTCATCTTTTGATAATCAAAGACAACAACTCACCTACCAAAGCGAGAAATTGTTTTTTCTTATTTGTAGTCTACCATTCAACCTAAGCTAGTAAGGATATGCCATACTAAATAACACATGCAAAATGCTTTAAAACAAATGGCTATTGCTAGATTGGGAGTTTTTTAGCAATGGGTACAGTTCCTATTACTAAATAACACATGGAAGCTAACTATAATTTGTGGGTTCAAGTTTGGAATTTGGCCTCTCCAAAAAAAAAAAAAAAAAAATTTGGCTGCCTACCAATCACCTCTCTCAAATGACATTTTCTTATGGGGACGATCCCATACTTAAGGAGGTTTGCTGTTTCTGATAAATGTTCTCATATATCTAAAGGTCTTAAGTTTGACAATCCTTGGCATTTGTTTATGTGCTTGTATGACATGCATGCATGCCATGGTCTTACTATGGTTTTTGCTAATATATACTTTATTTCATTCAGAGTGATCCCATGGTTGTGGTGTATGCAAAGAAAATAGATGGTAAACTAGAGGAGTTAGGTCGCACTGAGGTTGTATTGAATAGTTTGAATCCTGCATGGATAGAAAAAGTTACAGTTGCATTCCAGTTCGAGATCGTGCAACCATTGGTGTAAGCTTTACAAATTGCTTTAAGTACTTATCTTTGTTTAGTTATATCTTGATTTACTATAGGTGATGTTTTAATTTGACTGGTTGGCTCATGTTTGCCTTTTTTTTTTTTGGCTCTAGATTTCATGTGTATGATGTGGATACAAAATATCATAATATACCTGTGAAGGTATATATATTAGTTTCTGCACTTTAATATCCATTACTGTAATTCATGTTATTTAGGTTGTGTTTGTTCAATTATTTTGCTTTGTTAATAAATTACATACATAAAAGTGTACATGCTAAGTTTTCTTGCAGCATCTCTGCCAATCTTCAAGTTCTGAATAATGCAATTTGCAAGATAAAACTTTAACCACATTTTTGAGTTTTAACGTAAGAAATGTGTATTCACAAGATCACACTATTTTTGTGGGTATGCTAAACACTAAATTTGTCAATCCATGTTAAAAAACATTGAAGTGGAAACAAAAGTTATTAGTGAACAATTATAAACGAATATTTGATACCAAATGTGTTATATATCTTAGACAATGTCAGAGAAAGTCAATTTGACAATAGGCATAGATGCGACTGTGCATGGTATAATTGTATGGGAAAGCACTTGCTCAAAATTATTATGAAATGATTTTTTTTTTTTGTGTGTTGCATTTACTACTTTCAAAATAATTAAACTGGATTTGTTGCTGGTGCCAATTTGTCCTTGATACAGTAAAGAGGTTATATAACAAATAAGAAATGAAAGTAATTCATCAAAAAAAAAAAATGAAAGTAGGGGACAATTTAGTTGAAACTCAATTTGAAGCCCTCCAAGTAATATTTGTGATGTTTATATTTTTTTTAATAATTGTTAAATCCATGGTTGTAATTATGGTAATTTGTACCAAGCATGGAATGCATATTTTATCGCACTAGAAATACTATTTACTAGGAGCAATTACACAAAAAAGCCAAATTTGGTTGGTTAACCATATCCATTATGAATTGATAGATACTTTTAAAGATTGTTACAGTTTAACCATATACAGATATGATAAAATAAGGCAACAACTTAAAAAGGATTATATAAATTTTAATTTGTTATCACCTCATCTAAAATAATCTAACAGATTTAGTTGATGATGAAGTTTTTTGTTTGAAATTTTATTTTTGTTGCCTTGCAGATGCTAAAATTGAAGGATCAAGAATTTCTTGGAGAGGCCACTTGTGTTCTATCAGAGGTATATCCCTTTGTCTTCAGTTGGGCTCATTGAAATTATATAATGTATATCCCTCAAGCTGGTGAAATTTGAGTATAAAGTTGTTTTAATTTTCAGTATATTCTTTTTAAAAATTTCAAAGGCAGAACGAAAATTCAGAGAGCTACTTCACTATGTTAATGTTATTTTAAGATTTTGAGCATCGTATTTTAGACCACCACTAATGCAGTTAAAAAGTACATTTCAAATGTAATTAGTGGCTTAATTCTTTCAAAGTAATTTGGTTTCCATATACTAAAACTTTGGTATTTGTTTTTCCTCCTATTCTTTATGTCTATTCTCATGGTAGGTAGTGACTAAACAAACTCGGAGTTTAACCCTAAATCTCCATATCAAAAATGGGCATACGGGCTTGAGGAACTTTGGGGCACTCACTATCCATGCAGAGGAAACAGTTGCTTCAAGGAGTTGTGTTGAGATGATAGTCCATTGTTCCCACTTGGATAACAAGGACCTATTCTCTAAAAGTGTATGTATTTGCAAAGCAAATACCTTAATGTTTAATGTTACTTAAGCATACATATTCTTAATTGTGTTTATTTTATAAATTTCTTCATTTATTTTAGGATCCTTTTTTAAGAATATCTAGAATCGTTGAGACTGGAGGTTCTGTTCCAATATTCAAGACTGAAGTGGTGAACAACAATATGAATCCAATTTGGAAACCCCTATGCCTGAGTGTACAGCAGTTTGGAAGTAAGGTAAGCTTGTCAATTTATAATTCTTGGTTTCCTATTAGATTATAATTATAGGATGTTTTGTTATTTTGATAATTATTGAAGATTCACATGGCATATGCAATTTGACTTGCTACAGGATAACCCATTAATTATTGAGTGCTTTGATTTCAATAGCAGTGGCAATCATGTGCTTATTGGGTAAGTTAAATTTATCAATGTCCATATTTGTTATGTATTATTTTCACTTTTCACCTTTTGTTTGTTTTCAGTTTTCACGATTTAGTCTCTGTTACTAAAAGATGATATTGATCTTAAAATAATCAGTAAGCTCCAAAAGTCAGTGGCAGACCTGGAAAAACTTCATAAAGAAAAAAGTGGTGCAAATCTCACCTTACAATCTTCTCATCGTGGTCATGATAAGGTACTTATTCATACTTGTAATTGTTATTATTATTTTTAAATAAAATATTTTTAGTCTTTGTGTTGAAATTTGGATTTCCTTTCTAATTGATCAATATAGGTTTTGAAGGGACAGCTGTTTGTGGATCAATTTTGTGAAAAGCAACAGTATAGCTTTCTGGATTACATTTCTAGTGGATTTGAGCTTAACTTTATGGTTGCTGTTGACTTTACAGGTAAATTATTTAACATTCTAGAGGAGTTATATAGTTTTATTTTATATGTGTGGATTTTTTTGGTTCTCTTTTCCTCAATTTAAATGTTTTGGCTAATGACTTATTTATACTTTGAATATTCAATATATTTTTTAGCCTCAAATGGAAATCCTCGGAATCCAGATTCTTTACACTACATTGATCCATCTGGTCGGTTGAATTCTTATCAACGGGTAAGGCTGTGCATCCTCTGGTGCTCCCAAGAGGGTGGTTGCTTTTCTCTGGCACTTGTATGTTTGTATTTTTCTAAACATTAGGTGCAAGAGATCCTTGGACTGAATGGCATCTCTTTCCCCATGCAGTTTTAATCTTGTATGGGTTCTTGAGGCACAAAACAACTTGGAAAATTGCTTTTAGAATAAGAAAACTTAGCTTTTACATTGAATTGGTCAATGCAAATGTTTGTAAATTGTTGTCTTTTATGTCTGCCATGACCTAATATGATCAAGCTAATTGTTTTACATATCAAACTTCGCCTGCTGGTGCGTTTACTCCTAACTAAAGCAGAACATAAGCATTTAGGTAATTGCTTAGTGGTAATGGCTTCCTTTATGGTGCCTCATATCTATGGTTCAAAGCTCACCCTCATCCTCACCCTCTCACTATCTACTTTTCCCAAAAAAAAAAAAAAAAAAAAAAAAATCCTTAATGCAGAACATGTAAGAGCTATATAATAAAGAAAAAACCATATGTGGAACATGTCTTAGAAAGTGACATTTGTATAAAGTAAGTTTTGTATTTCTGAAATTTTTGTTAGGGGGTCTTCTGTTAGCATATACTTCAAAGAAATCATCATTGATTGATGAAGCAATTGTCTACTTAATATATTAAACTTGCAGGCTATATTGGAGGTTGGGGAGGTCATTCAGTTTTATGATTCTGATAGGCATTTTCCTGCTTGGGGCTTTGGAGGAAGAACATGTGATGGGACCACATCACATTGTTTTAACTTGAATGGAAGTGCAGGTGCCTTTGAGGTGAGAGGAACTGACTTTATAATGCTTTGATTTGCTTAATCTTTGAAGAATCTGGCTGTCATATTGTTTGAAAATATTTATCTTCTTTATACTGCACACACACCTCTCTCTCTCTCTCTCCTTTTACTACTTTTAATAGATTGTTTGCTTAGGATTTCCCGTTTTCTACATCACCATCATTTTCAACCAATCCTTTTTTTTTTTTTTTTTTTTTAAGTTCAAAACCCCACTTACAACTAACAACACATTCAAAAACCCCAAATACTGAGTTTTGTCCTCAAAAGATTTGAGGAAGTTCAGAGGCCCTTGATGTAAATTAAATGGATTGAGTTATCACCTAATACACTTTGGAACATCATATGTTTTGCATCATAACCAGAGGATTAGATATCTTAGAAAATGATTGATGGTACTATAAGATGCATCTCTCATGTGTTGTAAGTAAACAACTATCGAGTATAAGTTGATAAGATTCTGAACACTACATTAAATTCTTTAAGTAACCGCAAGTTTTTTTTTGGGATGAATTATTTAATTTCTTTTATTTGTCAATAGGTTGAAGGAGTTGAGGGCATTATGGCTGCTTATTCAAGTGCTCTACATAATGTTGCTCTGGCAGGACCCACTTTATTTGGCCAAGTGATCAACAAAGCTGCACAAATTGCTGGCCAGTCCATCTCCTACAACAGCAACAAGTACTTTGTTTTGCTCATTATTACGGTAAAGAGAATTTCTACTTTTTTTTTTTTTCCAAAGGAAATGATAGTAGACTTTATTTATTGAAATTCACGTTGTACAATGGGAAAGAGAAAAAGGGGCATGTTCAAACCAAATAGAGGCCGACTCATTCTCTTTTGCAACACTAGCAAGAGATAGAGCAGCACAATTACATTCTAGAGGAACACTAACAAAAAAGATGTAGTACGAAAGCTTTAATAAATAATGGAAATATCCTCTAAAATCCAAGCAATTCTAGAGGACAGCTTAGCCTAAGAACTTTCATGGAGGGTAGTAAGGTTGAAGAACAGCCTTAATAGTGGAAATTTGAGCTTTTCTATTACATACCTTCACAAATCTCTTTTTTGCAGTCACTGGATCATCTTTGTCAATACCAATTTGAGTTTGGAACGTTATCAACAACATACATCTCACAATTTTCATCTTCTATATTAGTTACTTTTGATGAGGCAATCCAATTCCCATCAGCTAGTTCCAAATTTTGTAAAGTTATGGACCAACCCCAATCCACTACAAAAGTCTTATCATTATCTCTACCCGTATCACAACTCTCTTGTAAAGTTAACATATCCAAAAATTCCCCTCTTATCTTTATCAATACACTTCTCTGAGTCAGTTACAAGGTTTGAATTTGAATTAGGTGGTCTTACTTTCAAATCAGGTGAGCTGTTATCCCCATGAGTGTAGGGATCAACCTCCGAAGCCATTGTACCCTTGTCATCCTGAAAAACCTGGTGGACCATTACCTGTGCTGCTGGGACCATAGCTTTGTGTGTATCCAGCGGGTTCAACTTAGTCATTGGCAAAACCAGTTCCAAATCATCCCCAAAAAAAAATGGCCATCTTTGTCTACCTCCCGATTGTTTGGCATTTTGGTTTCACATCGGGAATGAAGATTATGTTGTGCAAAGCCTTGGATTTTTTGCCTCAGTGCCATTGCTTGCAGCCAATATCTGGTTTGAATATTAAAAACACGAATTTAAAACTAAGCATTGTGGAATTTCACATCACTAGGACGTATCAGGATGTAGAAGAAGATGTCATAGTTTCTGGAACCTTTTCAGAAGGATGAGACGTTTATTAAAAGACTAGG
Source organism: Quercus tomentella (assembly GCA_028535165.1). Lineage (NCBI taxonomy): Eukaryota > Viridiplantae > Streptophyta > Magnoliopsida > Fagales > Fagaceae > Quercus > Quercus tomentella. Next base: position 54,625,546 of record JAPQVY010000089.1, on the reverse strand, counting down.
GGCCTTTAGCTATAATCTCCTCCATATCATTCTCCTTCTCAAAAATGGCCACAAACGTCTGACAGTAGCTTTAAAAGCTTCCTTATTGTAATCCTTATTGATCTGAAGTTTTGCTAGCACATCAAATTGAGCTTGCTTCTAGGAGTAAACCACTTTGATCTAACCACCATTTCACCCCCCCTCCTGTTGCAATAACGGAACATCTTCCACATTTCCTCCAATTCTGATTCCATCAAATAACACCAGAAGAAAACTATCCACCAGAATAAAATACCCTAGACGCAGAGAAGGACTCAAAAGAAATCAATAAAAAAAAAACCCCATACCACAGTGACTGACCAGACCCGGAAAGGTTAGAATCTCGTAGGCAAACAACAAGCTTGAGGCTTCTACGTGCTCTAGGCTATAGAGAGACCCAGAGGGTTTCATTGAAAAGGAGAGGTTTTATGTACAAGGATGTATACACGAAGCTCTCGAATAAAAATGTTACTTTATTTGATCTCTCTTTCCATCAATTTTTCATTTTTTAATTAAATAAAATGTCATTTTTCTAGGATGGAGTCCTTACAGACCTACAAGAAACAAAAGACGCTCTGGTCAGGGCATCTGATCTTCCACTATCAATTCTCATAGTAGGAGTGGGAGGTGCTGATTTTACGCAAATGGAGGTATACTCTTGTTTTCCTAATATAATGGCCTTTTAGCTATTAGACTCTTTTGATTGCTTTATTTCAATTATTTTTTACAATGAATGGTGGATATTTAGCTTTTAGAATTTCCACTTGAATGACTGTAATATTTCTTAATTTTTGGCAGGTGCTTGATGCTGACAATGGAAGACGATTAGAGAGCTCTACAAGTCGTGTGGCAACACGTGACATTGTACAATTTGTTCCAATGCGAGAAGTACATAGTGAGTACACAATGACACTTGTTTGTCTCAACAAAGCTTTTGTTATTACATCTAGCAAAAAAGCTTTAGATGACTGCTTACTCATATGTGAACTTTGAAAATGTATTAAACAAAGACGTTCCATGGATTGTCGTTGCCACTGCTGTCTTGATCCTGTATTTGTCTATATTGTTGTTAACAGTCTAATACACTATGCAACCACCTTTTTCTAGTACCCATTGGACATGTTATAGGTAGAAAATGGGGTCATGGTTTCAATCTAGTGTGAATGCGTACTCAGCAAGCTAATTTCTATGTATCTTACTTCTTGATGTTTTTTATCATCTATTTGAGCCTCTTATCTGTTTTATCAATTGGAATTTGATGATTTCCTTATTTGTTCTATTATCTGTTTTATCAATTGGAATTGTTGATTTCCTTATTTGTTCATTTGGTTGTACATTTTTTTTTTTTTAAAAAAAAAAAAAAATGAGCTACTCTGTTTCATCTAATAAATTAGTTATGGTCTATACAGTTGGGCAGATTTCTGTGGTTCAGGCTCTACTGGAAGAGCTACCTGGACAGTTTTTGAAATACATGCGGGGTAGAGATATCAAGCCACGCCCTCTCCATGTAGCCCCAACGTCTGCTTGAGAACATTTTCCAAGTCCACAAGATGTACAAACATGCTGATTTTGCTCACAACAACTAAAAGTTTTAAAAGATCTGAACCACTAATAGGTCTACTTACTTGAAAGGAGCTTGTTATTTTTGTTTTAGGCTTGAAGATTGAACCACTAACGGGTTGACTTGCTCATAAAGATCTCTTTATTTCATCCTAATAGAAAAAAGTACAGTTGTTTTTTTCTTGGAACTTTATCTTGTCTAAGGATAATTATACTTTTATTCAGCTTTTTATTTTTAAGTAAAATAAACCATTGAAAAAAAATTTATAATAAACAATTTAGTCTTGTAAAGGTGAAACTATCCCCTAGGCTGTAACTTGTTTCATAGAGTAGGTCTCACACAAGGATGTGGGGTCTGTACTTGTGAAGTTCACATATCTGTTGACTGTGAGATGCCTATTTTATTCGGAGATACTTTTGGTCTTGCAAGGGGTGTAAATGGGGATTTGGGTTCACTCATCCTTAAGGAAGGTGTCAATGCCACGGTGTGGGCCTTCATGTTTGTGAGAGGCCCAGTATTAAGAGTTAAGTTTTAGTGTGAGAGAGACTAAATAGGGGTTTGGGTTTTGCTATTCTTATGGAAGGGGTTATTTCATTATGGAGGTACAAACATAAAACATTAAATTGATATATGGTTGGGTTGTTGTTGGCAGAAGGGAAAGTGTGTTGTAGATAAACAAGGAAAAGAGAAAGTGTGTTTGTACCTCCATAATGAAATAACACCTTCCATAAGAATAGCCAAACCCAAATCCCTATTTAGGCTCTCTTACACTAAAACTTAAAACATTAAATTGATATATGGTTGGGTTGTTATTGGTAGAAGGGAAAGTGTGTTGTAGATAAACAAGGAAAAGAAAAAGCAGTGCTCGTGCCCCCCGCTGCAGAGGGGGGGGGGGGGGGGAATGCGAAGGCTAATCGTTTAAGTAAGAAGATTGGGTAAAAACTTGGGATGGTGTTAGGCATCTAAGCCCACCTAATATGATGAGTTGGCCTCTACTTGTACTACTTAGCCATTTTTTAATATGAGTCTCATTGAGTTGGATTCCTCTTAAGCATGTTTAATTAAAATTTGAAATTTGAAATTAAATACATACAACATGGCTTAAAGAGTTGTTATTTACAGGGTGAATGTTCTAATTTTATTTCTGAATCTTAGGTCCTACATATAAAGTTATCAAACTCAAGATCTCCTATTTTGATATCATTCGTTGTTTATCATAGTTTCAGAGTAAGAGGTAATTGTTTTTCGCTTCTTAGATATGAGTTAGAGGTCCTACCATATGTTTTTCACTCCTTAAAGATGAGCAAGGATGAGTACAAAATGCATTAATTTGTCTATGAAATTACAAGATTCACTAATAAAAATTCACATGATTTCTTGGACTGCATAAAAGTGATTATCCAAAAACAGTAGTACATAAAAGAAGACATTTTACATAATGTTATGATGGATAATAAAACAAGATCGATTCATGCATTATTGCCTTAGTGACAACGAGAATGCGACTACGAATATCACAAGGGATAAGAGAAGGATCCCACAATGTTCATCAAAAAAAAGAGAAGGATCCCACAAGGTGGACCTTTGCAATAAGCTGCCAGCTTTGCCGTATAACAGCAAAAGTAAAATGTTACTTGTGGGGACACTATGTTCCCAGTCATATCAATCTTCATTTATAGTCCATCTACGAAAAATATCTTCTTCTATTTTTATCTTTTTCATATTGTCCATCAACTATGCTATAGTTTCTTCTCAAAAAAAAAAAAAAAAAAAAAACAATGTGATATATTTTGTAAATTTGACCTACCAAGTACATAATCAATCGTGAAGATTTTTGTAAATCTATTGATATATTTCCATATTATAAGTACTTGGTGTTCAAGCTGGAAGGGTTCAAGTTGTAAGAATTAACACGTTTCCTCAAAACAAGATATTCAAATCAATTAAAAATATAATATCTGCTGCTTCATCTCAAATAAACTGAATACTGGGAAATAGATAGAAACTTTTGTCAAGAGTACATACAACTAGTAAAATTCCAAAATACAAATTTCAAAGTCATATAAAAATATCATTGTTCACAGTAAACAAATTTCGTAAGCTTGGAAACAAGAATTAAGTTCATTTCAAACTAATAAATACATGGTTGAAAGTAATTACCAATCATATAATAATTTTTTCATTGGACCTTGAAAATAATACCAATGTTTAAAAAAAATTCATATACTAAAAAGTTATGACTATAGTCATATTATATCCCTATGACTAGGTTCGAATCACATATAGGCTCGAGATCTCTGAAGAAACTTGTTCTATACCAATGTATATCTCCATTAGCGGGGTCCAAAGTAGTGGTGGAGCTAGGATTTTAGTTTGGGGGGGGGGGGCGGCAAGATTAAAAAGAACAGCAATAGTTACATACTATGTGTACAAAACACATAACTGAAATCTTGTTCATGATTTTGAATTATAATTGAAAAAACGTCAAAATGAACCTTGGCTATAGATGACTTTGGTTAGAACTAACAAAAGTTATAAATCACCTTTGGAAATGATGCGACTTTAAGCACATCTTAAAAACTAGTAAGGATTTCTTCTAGATACTTCAAATTCAAAACTTCAGAGAGTTAAGGGAGCTAGCGTGAAACTCCCCTGTTTCATGACTTTAAAACAGAGTGTATTTCCCAACTTTTGAAACTTTGCAGCAATAGCAACTTGTTGACCCATAAAACTCATGGATTAGCTAACCGAGATTCCCTCAAAAATATTGGTTTTCAATTATTGTAAAACACCAAAAGTGCCACGAAAAAAAAAAAAAAAAAAAAAAAACTATCGTGAGTCCATAATTAAGTTATCAGTTTGCTTTTTTTTTCTTTTTTTTTTTTCAAATAATATGTAAAACTTATCTTTTCTTAGCAAAATAAATGGTAATACTTATCTCTTGACTCTTGGTTAAAAAGAGCAAACTAATCAAAAAATCTGGCAAGGGGGGCCAAAATAAGCGTTAGACTTACAACCAACAACCAACTAACAACCAACAATGAAATGAAGAGCAAGAGTGGAGTAAATAACAACTCAAAAACCATAAAAATGAAGAGTATACCCGAAACCCATCTTCCGTTTCTGTCTCTGGTATTTACACTTCCATTCTTGTACACAAAACACACACCATCACAGAGAGTCGCAGCACTTACATTCTATTTCTAATCTGTGCCATAGATTGCTCCTTTGTCATGTCTATACTAGTTTTGCATGCCTAAATGACCTCCCTGTTACAAGCTCACAAACACAAAGCATAAAAGACCAAGTGGCTTACCCTCTGTCAAACGCATGTTCATCCACCGCTACGGCTTTGTCCCCGCTTTCACAAATCTTCAGCCCACGCGCTGTGTAGGTCCTTCCTAGGCACTAGATCGTAGAGTGGCGGAGATGGGAGTTCCTTTGTTTCGCTTTTGAGAGCGGAGATGAGACCGATTCAGTCTTGGGAGTAAGGACTCAGGTGGTGGTTGTTGTGCGGAGTGTAAACATCTCATTTTATACCCTTTACGACTTGAGCTCCCGTTCTCCAATAATGACATTGCTTGTAGGCCTAAGGTTGATTTAAAATATCTCGCCTTATGTAATAATTAAATGTAAAATGCATTATGTATCCTTAATTTTTTTTTTTAAATTTACTAAATTTAAAACACTTTCAAATAACAAATATAGATAGCTGTGGTAGGCCTTTTTTTGCGTCTTGAGTTGGATTGCTCCTGTCATACTACGGCCCTATAATTCTAGGGTAGGAAAGTTGGGACTGACCTAATTGAAACACACCTTAGGCCAACTTGTGCACAAGTTAGAGTCTTGGCAAGAATCTTGAGTGTGTCATGTGCCCACGGCAGGAAATACTATTACAAAACGTTATAGCAGGAAAAACATAATACAACAAGATAACTAAATCACTTCAACTAAAATATTTTCTACTAACAACGATAATGCTTGAATAGTTCCACAAAGGAGAAATATGATAACGTGATTACAGCAAGAATAGACTAATAGCAGAAAAAAGTTATGTTAGTCCTTGATCAACCATGGCAAAAGAAAAGAAGATTAGTCTACTAAAAGAATGGACTTGATTCTTTGGCAGATTCAAGTCCAAGAAGGGAAACAATCTCTAATGTGGGTAACTTCAGAGGGGAATCCTGCTGTAGAAGTTACTCACTTTGGAAAATGGACCTAAGTGGTTTGATCTCAGATTCTTAACTTGTTAGAGAGTGGGCTATTGAGAGGGAGAGAAGTGGGTAGCCTATTGGTGCATGCTTTTACTCCTATCACTCATATTTTTCTTCCTCACTCTTGGTTTCCTTGTTTTTTTTCTTTTTCGTTGTAGTTCCCTTTCCCTCCCTGTTTCTCGTTGTTCTTTACAGTACATATCCATGGCCTTTTATACTGCTTGTCATGATAAGATTTACAATTTTTACCCCTTAACTACTTTTGGCCTGTTGTGGGTGTCCTTTCAGGACTACCCATTGGTTTGCCAACTGCCCAACCACCACCACTACACTGTCTTGGCCGTGCCATGCCTCGTTCCAGACAAAAGTGGTTTTGTTTTGTTTTTTTACTTTCCTTTGCACTCCCATCTAGATAAGGGCTGGGCTTTTCTCTTACCAACCTCTATAGCATGCACCTAGTGATTCTAGCTCATGTTTGCCTCTTTTGGGTGGGATGTCATCTCAATAGGACATTTACTCCAAAAGAGCTTAAGCAGGAACCCCAAAATAGGCTCCCCCTTCTCCCCACTGCCAGACCACACCCTTTCTTACCTCTAACCCATGACTCACCTCCCCTGTATTGGCTGGGTACAAGTAGGTGGTGTCTAAGCCTTGTGTGCGTGCTCCACTTCCATATGAGTCTATTGCTTTTCTGGCGTTCATGCATTTGCCATTGCCTACAGGTTTGTCTGACTCTAGTGCATGCCTTGGTGCTTGTTTAATTCTTGTGGCATGGATAGTTCTTGGGTCTTCATTCTTTGCATCTCATTTCTTCTTTGGGTTGAGCATTGCATGAGTGTGGGCTTTCTCTTCTTTAATTTGGCCCATGTCTCCTTTAATCCTTTGTCCGTGGGCTGGCTGGTGCTCCTGCCACGCCACTGCATTGTTCTTGCTATGATATCCTTTACCGTTGTTTACTTTGCTACTTCTAGGCTTGCGGGCTGAAGTGTCTGCCATGTCAGTTTCATATTTTATTCTTTCCTTTAGTTTCTACTGCCTAGCATTCCTGTTGGGCTAGTTCATATAACATCTCGGGCTTCCCCGACCCATTTTATTACAAGTTGATTTGTTGATTGGTTAGCGGCCATTACAAGTTGATTGGTTGCTACTTGCCAAGTTGATTGGTTGATTGGTTGGTGGCCATTGCAAGTTGATTGGTTGCCAAGAAAGTGCAAGAAAATGAAAGAAAATATGTGATTCGATGGTAGGGACTAAATTGATTAAAAGTTGAAATATTTTCATTGATTGCTACCAATATGTAAGAATCAAATTAATAATGACCCTAAAATGTAATGATCAAAATGATAATTTACCTTCAATTATTAATAGTTAATGGGCTCACATATCTTCCGCTTTTCTACGAGGTCGTAAATTATAAGAAAAAAGTTTAAGATCTATTCATTATGTTCCCTAATTTTTTCATAACTTAGACGTGATAGTAGAAAAAAAAATGGTAAATCTTTTTGAAAGTAAGAATAATTAGATATAATTTGTTGTATAAAATAATTGTGAGAAAAAATATGATAAAAAGCGTGATCATAAAATTACACAAATTATAATCGATATAATTTCCTAATCTCTAGTGGGAAAAGGCTGAACTGATGGAGATGCAAGGAATTATTAGAACAAACAAAAGAGACTATTCTAATAACAAAAGAAATCACCAATTATTGATAGATGGGATGATTATATTATTCAAAAACATTTAGGATCACATCATTTTGTGTCCTAATTTTGTCATAACTTAGATGTGATAGCAGAAAAAAAAAATGATAAATCTATGTGAAAGTAAAGAATAACTAAATATAATTTGTCGTTTAAAATAATTGTGAGAAAAAATATAATAAAAAGCGTGGTCATAAAATTACAAAAATTATAATCGATATAATTTCCTAATCTCTAGTGGGAAAGGCTGAACTGATGGAGATGCAATATTAGAACAAACAAAAGAGACTATTCTAATAACAAAAGAAATCACCAATTATTGATAGATGGGATGATTATATTATTCAAAAACATACGCACCAAAACATAGATGACATAAAACTAAAAAAAAAAAGTTAATAAGTAACCCAGCAATTCAATTATTATTATTATTATTATTATTATGAAAAAGTGTTAAGGATAAGAACCACCCACAGATTCTAATGAGTATATTTTTTATACTTTTTCTATTTAGATATTTTGTATGTGAAGATCTTGAATTTAACAAATTGTAATTAAGCTTGTAAGGACCCAAAAATTTGCAGCACAAGCCCACTTAGAATAATGGGTTGTGCCTTTCAAACATGGCTCAAACCAATAAAATTTGTAAGAGGAGGGAAAGAACAACAACAATGGGCTTTGTCCAAGGACAGCTACAGGGAAGAATCAAGTTTATATTTAGGAACAAATGAGTGTCAGGCTCTACACAGCTGCTCCCAAGGAGGTTGAGTTTGCATAAAAAGTAGAACTGTTCACTCTCTTCTCCCAATGCTCTTCCTTCTGTTTCTTTTCTCATTTTTCCCGATCCCCTTTTCCAACGTTCTCTCCTTTCCTTATATACCTCTATCTCCATCACATCTTCACCATTCATTTCTACCTAACCTCCCTCCTTTTTTGACAATTGCTACCTTTCATATCTGAAGAAGATGGTGGAAGAAATCTGCCTAGCTATGGCCTACACTGTTCAGGTCACTTCCTCGTTAATGCGGCTAATAAAGCTGTTGTCTATCATTTAATGCAGATGCAACAGGCTACACCAGGCCAAAAGCTTCCCTACTGCCCACTGACTTCCACTCTCTTCAGATCCTAGCTCCCACTTTGAATACCAAAGAGTACTATGATTCATTTCTTCTCCTCCTCGGGCGGCTTCCTTCTTTGGGCCCGTGGCTTGTAGCATTACCACGTCAATGTTGCGACCTTTCGACTTCATCCTTAGTTCTCGGGCCAATGCTGCGACCTTTTAACTTCATCCTCGGTCCTTGGGCTCCCATAATAGCCCCTTAAAACTTTAGCTATTTGTTTAGAAACAAAAGTGAAGTTTTAGTCTCTCAAGCAAAACACGCACGTGCCACATGCATTGCCATGTATCAACGTCCTTTCATTTGTCCTTCACACGCTCCTGGCACTTCGGAATCCACAATCTCACATTTATGGCGTTAGGCGGCTGCTTGTCTCCCCATGTTCTACGGTTTAATCAAGATCTTACGGTCCTCTTTTCCCCCCATGGATGGGCGGGAATTTTGCCGCTTGCTTTTCCACTCCTATAAAAGGAGAACTTAGAGCTGGCTGAGGCTCATTTTGAACGTTCTGGCGATCTAAAGTTGAATAGCAAAGTTCCCGAGGAGCACTCTTTGCATTCATCAGTAGGTGTGTTGATTTCCCTTGTTTCTTCTTTTTCACAAGTTTCATACTTCACCCCTTAAAAGACCATGGGTAGATATGCTAAGTTAGTGGACACTGTCGAGGTTAGGCAACCTTTAGGGCACAATATAGGATCCCCAATAATGTTGAAATCCAACACTATGAGTGGTTGGTCTTGAATAGACCTTCTGAGTCTGTGGTCATTCCTATGATCGCCTTTATTGAAGGCGGGATGGAACTTCCTATGGGAAGGGTAACCCGAGATTATCTCATAAAGGTTAACCCCGACCTAGTGTTCACCCAACATCTTTAGGATCCTCGGGTGCATAGATGCAATAAACCGTAGAATGGGGACCAACCTTACCTAGTACGATGTAAATTGGGTGTACTAATGCTAGAAAGGAGAGAAAACCAAGTATTATATGAAGTGTAGGGTTCCAGCAATTAGGTTAATTTCTTGCTTGCCCGACTCGAGCAAAGGCATGGACGAGGATTTTCTCATTGTCTCGAGAGGTTGGCATGATGGAATACACTACCCTACTAAGGAAGAGGAACCAGGTAGGGCTCCCAAGGATCGAGGTCACACTTTGGAATTTACATAGCTTTTCTAGTGTTAAAGATTTCTTCCCTCTAATTTTTACTAACGATCCACCTGGTTTCATTTGGCAGATGAATACCACACAGCTCTAGCCAAACACTTGGTAAATTTCAAAGACCTAAATAGGATCCTTAAGTCAAAGATATTTCTGCACACAGACGGACAACTTAGGGCAACTCATGTCATCCTTGGGTACAAACCATCCACAAAACGCTTCCAGAGTCCAAAGAACGTTATTAAGGCCAGGGACCCTCGCCTGGCTTTAATTGACGTAGTAGTCCCTGGATTCCTGCTGACCGAGCCTCCTTCATAAGGGATTCAAGAGGGTCAGTTGCCCGCCCCTCTAGCCGCCAAACTTCTCTACTCCCAAGAGCTAACTCTACCCTCGGACGAAGAAGACAAAGCGTTCACATCTGAGTCTGTTCAAGAAGTGATAAATAGGGACTTTGAAGTTTTTTATTGCTTGGACGCTCCCAGCACATCCCAAGCTCAACCCTCAACAACCATGGGTTTTAAAGAAAAAACCCCAAACTTGCTAGCATTACTTACTGCCCATGCTGGGGGCTCTTCCCCAGCTGTGGCGGTGGTAACCTGACCACCTACCCTGGCTGCCACGCACACGTCCACAACTAACGCCGAGGACAAAAAGAGAAAAAGGGCCCAAGGAGGCAAGGGTGTCGAGGGCACAGAAGAAGGGGAGATTGCACACATTTCTCATAAGCCCCCTACTAAGGAAGCCTGAACTAGAAAAGGGCAATCCAAAAAGTCCACATCAACCGGGACTCCCAAGGTGGTTGGAGGGGACCAACCAAGGAAGGCATCCATCTGGAGGCCTATCTTCACTTTAAGCTTTGACAATCTAGTTCTGGGTAACGCTAACTTAAGGGATCCCACCAAAGGTAGCTCAGGCCTAGTGGCCGAGTGTTTAGAGAAAGCCTTGTGTTTACTAGAAGATATGAAAGAGTTGAGATCCTTTAGGAAGCACGAAGTCTTCCTCGCCCTCAAACAAGACCTGGCCAAGGTATGTAAACACTTCCACTTGATCGCATGGCGCTACTCCATATACAAGGTATAAACACTTATGTGTTTGTTATTCGTGCAGTTCTACCAAGCTGCCTTTATGGCCGAGGAGTGGGTGGACCATTCTCTAGAGATGGCCAGGGATGCTAAGGCCAACCAGGAGGTCGCTGAGAGGGCCCACACGGATGCTGACAAAAAGTTAAAAGAAACCATTGCTCAGCTGGCCGAGGTGGAGAAGGCTCGTAGAAATGTTAAGTCTGCCCTCTCGAGCTATGAAAAGCAGGTTGCTGAAGCCCTAGAGGCCCAAAGGAGGGCAGAAAATAAAATGGCCCTAATTGTTGTGGAGTTGAAGCAAGCTAACAAACAACTGGAGATAATGGAGAAGGAGAAAGCTGAGACTGAGCAAGTGGTGTATGATGCTGGGATGACCAAGGCAATCGAAAGCCTCACTACCCAATTTAGGGACGTTGCCCGTGCCTTCTGCTTGGAGGTGTGGGGCCAAGCTCTGACCGCTCCTTAGCTCCTAACAAGGTGTACTACCCACCCACCCTACGTTTAGCTCCCACCCCTCCTCAGCTCCCAACAGATGCAAGCTTCGCCCCCCAATCTTCCTCAGCCCAACCCAGCGACGATCCTTCTTCCACCTCGACCAAAGGCAAAGAAAAGAAGAAGGAACTTCCACCTCCAATGGATGCGCCGAAAGTGGTGGCCCAGGAGGAAGTGGTCGAGGGGATTCCCTTGAAGAGGAAGAAGAAGGGAGCCTAGGAGCAAGAGCTAGTAGCCTAGTTTAGCTCTATCCTAGGAGATACTTAGGCGTTTTTTGTAATAGGCCATTGCATATATAGTGCCTCCCCTTCTTCTTCTTTGTGCCACAGTTCTCATACTTTTAATGCAAAAGAGTTTGAAGTTAGTATTGCTTGCTTGTTGTGCGTTTTATTTTTTATGTGTATTGCTTGTTCGTCTGATCTGGTTACCTTTCTTCCTTCATAATAATCACGCTGTGGCAACTTGTAACTTCATCACAACATAACGAGTGGGCTAACTCATGAAATTTGAATAAATTATCAATCAATACTTACTTGAAATTGGACTTGGACTCAAGCAAACTTGTTGACGTTACTTCACAAACCCAAGGAAATCCCTTTGACCTTTAGTGCTCAGTCCGTTCAAACAAAATTGCCCATGTTAATTTACCTTAGGCTTGTGACCCGAGGAGTCGGGCAAGGCCTAGGTTCTGTTTAACATTTAGAAAAAATTTTCAATGTTAATTTACCCTAGGCTTGTGACCCGAGGAGCCAGGCAAGGCCTAGGTTCTATTTAACACTTAGAAAAATTTTGCAATATTAATTTACCCTAGGCTTGTGACCCGAGGAGTCAAGCAAAACTTAGGTTCTGTTTAACACTTAGAAAAAATTTGCAATGTTAATTTACCTTAAGCTTGTGACCCGAGGAGCCAGTTAAGGCCTAGGTTCTGTTTAACACTTAGAAAAATTTTGCAATGTTAATTTACCCTAGGCTTGTAACCTGAGGAGCTAGGCAAGACCTAGGTTCTGTTTAACAATTAGAAAAATTTTGCAATTTTAATTTACCCTAGGCTTGTGACTCGAGGAGCCAGGCAAGACCTAAATTCTGTTTAACACTTAGAAAATTTTTGCAATGTTAATTTGCCCTAGGCTTGTGACCCGAAGAGCCAAGCAAGACCTAGGTTCTGTTTAACACTTAGAATAATGCATCCACAACAAGATATAATCAAGCAAGATATGAATGGCAACATAATTTATTAATAATAATAACGTCGTAGATTGTTTACATTCCACAAATGAGGGATTACATTCTCATCCAAATTTTCCAAGTGGTAGGGCCCAATACCAACAATGGAAGTGATTTTATATGGCCCTTCCTAGTTGGGACCTAGCTTGCCCCAAGCAAGGCTATTGGCTGTCCCTACCACTTTCCTCAAGACCAAGTCTCTCGGGGCCAAGGGTCTGGATTTGACTCCCTTATCATACCTTTGTTTAAGTTTCTGTTGGTAGTAAGCCATCTTTACCATTGCTACATTTCGTCTTTCCTCAGCTAGGTCCAGGCTATGTAGGAGTAAATTGTGGTTCTCTTTAACATTGAATTGGTTCGTTCTCAAAGTTGGGAATCCAAATTCAAGGGGGATTACCACTTTTGACCCATAGGTCATTGAAAAAAGGGTTTCCCCTGTTGATCTTCGGGGTGTAGTACAATAGGTCCATAATACATGGGACAGTTCATCCACCCATTTTCCCTTAGCATCATCCAGCCTTTTCTTCAGTCTAGCCACTATAACTTTATTGGTGGCCTCGGCCTACCCATTCCCCTGAGTATAAGCAGGTGTAGAATACCCATTCCTAATCCCCAGCTCCCCACAATATCTTCGGAAGACTTTACTGTCAAATTGAAGGTCGTTGTCTGAGATCAATGTGTGAGGAACTCCAAACTTGGTGACAATGTTCCTCCAGATGAATCTCTTAGCATCCATGTCCCTGATGTTGGCAAGGGGCTCGGCTTCCACCCATTTGGTAAAGTAGTTGTTAGGACATATATGATTCACTTGCTAGGAACATATGTCACTATTTTATGTAATTGGCTAATCCTTTGACAAAACACACTTTACTTGTAATTGGGTAGATTTAGGATGTGTTTAATACTTCAAGAAACCTTGTTTCAAGATCAAGTGTTAAAACCATGCAAGTCTGTCCAAGATTCAAGCTGAGAAAGTGCTTGTCATTAAAGCTCGACATCTAGCATCTATTGAGCTTGAAGAGTTGTTCTAGCCCCGTAGCTCGACAACAGCTCGACAGATAGCCATCTGTCGAGGTTTAAGAAAAACAGATTTTTCTGTTCTGTTTTCTTCCAATCCGTGATTGTATGTTTAGGCTTTCTTTTCTCACAACCCTAGACATATAAAAGGATTATTTTAAGGGCCCTCAAAGAGGACACAAGTTGCACAAGTGTTGAGCAAAGTTTGTTCAAGCAAATTGTGACCAGAGATAGAATTTTCCCTAATTCATCTTTCTTGTGTAGAAGTTGCTGTGTTTGTGCACCGTAGGGTTTTGTGACCAAGCATCTTCTTGATCTTCATCGTTTGGATGAACTGAAGAACTTTGCAGCCAACAACCTTCTCTAGTTGGTGATTGAAGTCACGTACTGAGATCCGCGCAATTGGTTAGTCACGTACTGAGAGCCGTGCATTATAAGGAGAGATTGTCACTATAGAACAAGTCCAATTGGGTATTGGGGTAAGGGTTCAATTGTAAGTTGGTATAAGGTACTGAGATTCCTTTACTTGTAACCGCTTGTTTTGATAATAGTGGATTCTCGAGAATGGTGACCTTAAAATCACCCGGTGGGGTTTTGCCTTGGTGGTTTTTCCCATTCGTAAACAAATCACCCATGTCAAATTTAATTTCCGTTGCATTTAGTTATTTGGTGATTTGTTTGTGCTACCACGCTCATTGCATGTAATTGAATCTAATTAATTTCACTTGGTTAATTTATCACAAGGGGTCAATACGTTTTTGGTCTATCAGTAGTCCGTGTCGACAATGAGCCATCTTCGATTCCTTATAGCTCGAGGAAAGGGTCCCACTATATCCAAGCCCTACTGGGCGAATGGCCAGGGGCTAGACAAAGGATTTAGAATTCCCCCCGGCTGGTGGATATTTAGGGCATACCTCTGGCATTGGTCACACTTTTTTATGTAATCTTGAGAGGTTTTTCGTATGCTAGGCCACCAGTACCCCTGGGTAAGGGTCCTATGTGCTAGAGACCTTCCTCTTGTATGACTCCCACAAATGCCCTCGTGCAGTTCTTCTAATAAGGGCTCCACGACTTCTGGGTGTATGCACAATAAATATGGCCCTAAGTAAGAGAGCTTGTACAACTTTTGCTCCTCAGATAGCCAATAGCGAGGGGCAGCTCTGCGTACCTTCTCCGCCTCACACTTGTCTTCAGGCAAGGATCCCTGCTTCAAAAAGGTCACTATGGGGTCCATCTAGCTCGGCCCCACATGGAGGCTACACACCCCTATCAAAGATGCTCCTGTAAGACTTGAGGTGTCCATCTCCTTAATAACAACAACCCGAGGAAGATTTAACTCTCGTGAAGTGGCCAACATTGCTAGAGAATTTGTATGAGAGTTTTGTCCACTCAAGATTTGCTTCAAAATAAAGCCCTTAAACTGAGCCCGAGCATTCTGTACTTTAGCAAGGTACCCCTACATCCTTTCATCCCGAACTTTGAATTCACCATTGACTTGGCCCACGATCAATCTGAAATCAAAGTACAATTCCACCATTTCTCCTCCCAGCAGCCTGACCATAGCTATCCCTGCTAGCAAGGCCTTGCATTCAGCCTCATTGTTGGTGACTGAGAATCCCAGTCGTAATGACTTCTTCATTATCAACTTCTCGGGGGGACCAACACAATCCTTACTCCTACCCCCTTTCAGTTGGAAGCTCCATCAGTATAAACTTTCCATGAGGGGGCAACTGTGGCCGATGAGACTAATCCACCCATAACTGCATTTTCCTTCTTGGGAACACCCTCGACGAATTCTGCTACAAAGCCTACTAAAACCTTTCCTTTTATTGTCGTTCGAGGCATGTATTTGACATCATAGGCTCCCAACTTGGCTCCCCATTTAGCAATCCTGCCAGTCTAATCGGATTTCCTTAGTAGGGCTTGCAAAGGGAGTTGGGTAAGCACCATAACAAGATGGGCTTGAAAGTAATGGGGAAGTTTCCTGGTGGTATACACAATGGCCAGTACTGCCTTTTCTAAGGGAAGGTAATGCGTCTTAACCTCTTGCAGGGATTTGCTAACATAGTAGACGGGCCTCTGAATTCTGTCCTCATTCCTGACTAGGACGAAGCTAACAGCGTGTTTGGTGACTGCTAGGTATGCATACAACACTTCCTCCTTATCGGTGGATTGGACAAGTACTGCTTGAGGTCCTCAAAAGCCGTTACACACTCCTCAATCCATTGAAAATCCTTCCACTTGTGAAGATGTTGAAAGAAAGGATGACACCTGTCTACAGACCGAGAGATGAACTTGTTCAAGGCTGCTGTCATCCCAGTTAACCTCTACACCTCCTTGGGATTCCAAGGAGGGTGCAAACTGTTAATAGCCTTGATTTGTTTTGGATTGACTTCGATTCTACGATGAGTCATCATGTACCCCAGGAATTTGCCCGAGCTAACCCTAAAAGAACACTTGGATGCGTTGAGGCATAGTTTATATTCTCTCAACATTGAGAAAGTTTCTCCCAAATCGGCTAGATGCTCTTCTGCCTCCTTGCTCTTAACTACCATATCATCAGTGTATGCTTTCATGCTCCTCCCTATCTGCCTTTCAAACATTCATGTTACCATTCTCTGATAAGTGGATCTTGCGTTTTTAAGGCCGAAGGGCATTACACGATAATGATAGTTCCCATTGGGGGCACGGAAGGCCGTCTTCTCTTGGACAGATGGTGACAGAGGTATCTGATGGTAGCCTTGAAAGGCATCCAGGAAACTCATCCAAGGATGTCCCACCATGGTGTCCACCAATTGGTCAATTCTAGGAATGGGGTAGGGGTCTTTTGGGTAGGCCTTGTTCAGGTCTATAAAATCCACGCACACTCACCACTTCCCGTTTTTCTTCTTAACCACTATCGTGTTAGCCAGCCACTCGAGGTAGAAGATTTCCTTAATAACTCCGGCCTGCTTTAACTTATTCACCTCTGTCTTGACTACCTCGACGTGGTCTTTGGATGATCGTTAAGGAGGCTGCTTACGCGACACGACCTCAAGATTTACGTTTAACCAGTGACATGCCAACTCGGGATTAATTCCTGGAGCGTCATAAGCATTCCATGCAAAAACATCAATATTTGCTTTTAGGAAATTCACCAATTCCGCCTTTTCCATGGGTGGCAACTGTGAGCCTACTTGGAAATACTACTCTGGGTCCAGTCCTATCATCACCTTTTCGAACTCCTCAGATGATTGGATCCTTAGTCACCGTGGCAGGACCTGAAGACTGCTGAGTGAAATCTGATACCAGGCACTGCCTGGCCATGGCCTGATCACCTACCAACTCTCCCACTCTCCCCTGAGTAGGGTACTTGACCTTCAGATTTAATATCGAGGGCACTGTGCCCACGGCGTGAAGCTAGGGCCTGCCTAGGATAGCTGTGTACGGGGAGAGCACTTCTACCATTATGAAATTAACCTGAACCTCCACATCGCCAACCTACACCATTTTGCCATCAAAACCCATCAGTGGAGAATCATACGTATCCAGGTCCTCGGGCCTTAAGTTTAGCCCCCGATACAAATCTGGGTACATTATTTCTGCTCCGCTTCCCTGGTCAACCGATACTCTCCTCACATTATAACCCCCAATCCTAACAGTAACCACTAAGGAGTCATCATGTGGTTGGAGGATTCCCTGCTTGTCCTCCTCAGAAAAACTCAGGTAGGGGGGACCATCACCCTTGCTCTTTTGGGAGTCTGATCTCTGGCCTCCAGGTCAAAGCCCCCCACCACGGACATGACTCCGAAACTCGCCCTAATATTGCCCCCTGGCCTAGCTAAGATCACATTAATAGTGCCCAATGCCGGTCGAGGAATGCCGTTTCCATGCATCCCATTTCTTGAGTGTCCGACCTATTCTACAGGCTGATGCAGGAAGTAATTGAGTTTCCCTGCCCTCGCCAACTGATTAAGGTGATCACGCAAGGTCCGACAGTCCTCCGTGGTATGTCTTTTGTCTCAATGGTAATGACAGTAAAGGCTTAGGTTTCTCTTGGATGGATCCCCACCCATCCTGTTGGGCCACCTGAAAAATGGCTCGTTTTTTATCTTCTCTAGTATTTGTTACACTGGCTCCTTAAACAGTGAATTGACCAGTTGAACCCCCACGGATGCTGCATGACTAGGGAAATCTCTTTGAGGCCGATCATTATGGTACCCCCCTCCTCGAGGATCCCTCTTTTTCGGGAACACTTTAACTTTTCCTTTTCCTTTTCCCTGCATCTGGTCCTCTTCCAGCCTCTTGTACTTGTCTATGCAATCCATGAGCTGGCGCATGTTTAAGGCAGACTTCATTGTTAATGACTTCCTCAGGTCATGCTTAGTCGGGAGGCCAACCTTGAAGGTCCTCCCACATCCTCAAAATCTTCATCTACTTCATTGTACATTTCCCAATACCGGTCCGAGTAGGTCTTGAGGGTCTCCCCCTCCCGCATGGCCATAGACAACAAAGAATCCACTAGCCTGGGGACTCTACTGTAGGTTATGAATCTAGCGCCAAATGCCCTTGTCAGCTCTCCAAAGGACCCCCTTCCTCCAATGCATCAAACCAACGCATGGCAACAGGCCCAAGGCTGAAGGGGAACACCTTCCACATAAAGGCCTCATTGCTGGCATGGACGGCTATGTTCTGATTAAAGTGGCTGACATGCTTCACGGGATCAGTCCTTCCATTATATATGGTGAATGTTGGCTGGGAAAACCAATGAGGGAGCCTAGCCTTATTAATCCTCCTAACAAAAAAGGACTTAGAAATCTCCTATAGGGCTTTGCTCATAGCGTCATTTCCCTTAGTGTGGTAAGAAGGCCCCTTTTCACGTTTATTGTTGCTCTTCTCCAACTTGTCTTGACGTGAGGAAGCTGAGTAGGACTCACT
Organism: Quercus tomentella; assembly: GCA_028535165.1. Lineage (NCBI taxonomy): Eukaryota > Viridiplantae > Streptophyta > Magnoliopsida > Fagales > Fagaceae > Quercus > Quercus tomentella. Next base: position 54,607,047 of record JAPQVY010000089.1, on the reverse strand, counting down.
AGGTGGAGTTCTAGACTTGCGCTGGTATGAGCGATCACGGCTCCCTCTTAAGCCCTCACTTGATGGGGAAGATGGGCTCCTCCTATCACGCCTCTTGTGCCTTAACTTCCTGCGCAAACAATCAACTTCCCGTTGCAACTTCAATGTCTCTTGATCATGTGAAACATGACTCCTGGACTTGGAACGACTCCGCTCAGTACGTTCAGTGTGATGAGATTCCACCATAACACTTGGGGTATGTTGCCTGTCTTTCCTACGTTCCAAGTTAACAAATTGGTTCTCTCTCTGGGAACCAATTAACACATCCCTATCCTGGCCAACGTTAGTCATAAGTACTCAGGACAGATCCTCCAAAAAAATATTTTTCCCACAGATGGCACCAATTGTAAGGACCTAAAATTTTGTAGCCCAAGCCCACTTAGAATAATGGGTTATGCCTTTCAAACATGGCCCAAACCAATAAAATTTGTAAAAGGAGGGAAAGAACAACAACAATGGGCTCTGCCCAAGGATAACTACGGAGAAAAATCAAGTTAATATTTAGGAACAAATGACTGTCAGGCTCTACACAGTTGCTACTGAGGAGGCTGAGTTTGCATAAAAAGTAGAACTGTTCACTTTCTTCTCCTATTGACACCCCATTTTGCAACCCGTATTTAACCTTACATGGAGGGTAAAAGGGTAATTTTTCCTTGGAAATATACATCTTGATTCTGGTCACTATATCCTCAATCTCATTTCACCTAAAATGATCTTGATGCTATAACGATCAAATTGACTGGTCATAAGCCTTAACCGGACCATCAAATTGAAAGTTATAATCAAATCAAGTTTTAATGGTCAAGATGCACTATCACAAATTGAGTCCGACTATATGCGATTATGAACAATTGATTTCAATTGGTTATAATTATAATCAATTTGAGATTAATGATGTTTCATAATATGATTGGTTAGGACTACATTTTATGGTAAGGTTGCACACACCTAATTAATTAGATAGTTAAACATTAATTATTCAATGAGTCATTTGTGCAATTATCTTTTAATTAGGGTAAATTTGGAACCAATTAAGTCTGAAATGGGAGTGATTGGAGCCTATTAATGTTAATTGAAAACTAATTTGGGACCTATTAATACTAATTGTGCTAAAATTGTTTTCTAACAAATGACCTCTGCTCACCATTTCATTGATATCTCTCATAATATTTTGAATCTGGGGAAATTATTGTGTAGTCCCGGAGTACAAGGTCAGCAGGCTGACCTTGTACTCCCAGCCAATAGGAGCATGCCAGCACGTTAAAACTTGCTTACCTCAACAGGACTGCCAGTTTATGTCATTTGTTAACGTCTGTTAACGTTTGGAAATTTTTAACAGGGCGCTCCTTCAAAATATTCATGCATGCCCTCATGAATTCTCAGTTAAAAGGTTTGGGCCCACATCAATAAAATACTCCTAAGTAATATGTGGTTCTCAGTAGAAGAAGACAAAGGCTTAAAAGCCATAAAGAATATTGACAGCAACTCTCAATAGAACACAACGACGGACACAAAGAAATTCAAGCTATTGGTGAAGCAATGCGGCGTGGCTCCGAGCCCCACCTCGGAGCCCAAGGACGAGCCTAGTGGTCCAACTCCCTCTGCGAATGCTCCTCAACCGAAGCCGCTCAAACCCGCCGTTTCGGCCACTAATTCCGTTGATATTTTCACTGCAAAAGAAGGACAAGGTCAAATGAGCTGATGTGTTATTTTAGATGGTGGTAGTTGTTTTGCTTATTTTTCTGCCAGTTGGTGTGTAATTAAACTATATTCGTATTTTCTTAAATTTTATGGTTTATTATGTTAGAGAGGATGATTTTAAAATTTTAATATATTCGGAATATTTCAATCAATGTTAAAAATGTTGCTTTTGATCTTATGTTGGCTCAATTTCATGGTTGAGTAAGAGTGACTACTTAAAGTTTGTCATAGTGTTCATGGTTGATTAAGAGGACTACTAAAAGTTTATTTGCATTTTTACAAAATTGCAAATAGTTCAGCAGTGCAATTTCTTCCTGAGAATCGATAATGAAATTTGTGCCAAAGCACCTATGCATGTAAGAAGAATGTTGTTGATTGAGAAGATAACGAGTCTGCCATGGACATCCAATTGATGAATTTGAAGGAAAAGAACATCATGAGGAAAAGAATGATTGTTGAGATTTAAATTGTGCATTACTACTTACTAGAGGGAGAGGGACTATTTGTTTACTTGGCACTAAGTTTTTTGTTGTTTTTGTGGTCATTTTAGCCTGTTTAGTGAAAGCAAAAGAGACAAGGAGAGTACTTGTATTTAGAATAGGTGAAAGTGTGGATGAATTGTAGTTTGGTGATTGTAATATATTGTAATGACAACTGTTTTGAGATATTGGTAAGCCTGTTCTCTTGTTTATTGTAATGAAAATTGAAATGGCCACTAGTTTTACCATTTGTAATAGAAATTGAATACACCGCTTCATGAGGAAGTTTGGTCGTTGTGAAATATTTGCACCAATTGAAAAAAGTAATTTTCAAAAGATAGAGGGTGTTCATTATACTATATTCCTTCTATCTATACAAAAGTGGCAGTTTCTTTGTATAGTAACAATTCTGCAATAACAAAAATTTGTCCAAAATTATGCAACAACAATTCTGCCTACTGTAGAGCCTACAGCCCAAAATTAAAAATTGAACTTAATAAACACAATGGTCTCATCAACTAAAATAAAACGATCAATATGGATTCATCATAACACTGGCATAATATTAAGTTGGTCATTACAAAATTGCCTCACGAGTACACAATGGCTCTAAAAAATATCAACACAAAAAACAAAACTCATGGAGAGCTTACAAAAGAGCGACCACAATCAACCTCAATCTAGCACTAACATATCCTAATAATATGTTAATCCTAACCAAAAAACAAAAAAAAAAAAAAAAAAAAATGAAATCCATCAAATGTTAATCCAAGTACACATCATATAACTCATGTTCTAGCTCTTCTAGTCCCAGCTCCAGCTCCAACTCTACCTTTTTCATATCCAGATCCAGCTCTTCCTTTTCCAACTCTAGTTACAAAAGAGTGGACATACGAAAAGATTCTTCTGCCATATTTAGACACAAGATATACCAAAATATGCCAAAAGGTGGCCTAGAGCAAATTTATACTGATGGTAGCATGAAATTTTTCCCTTAGAAACATTTAAAACATTGCATCAATTAGAATGGAACAAAAATGAACCAAATCCCAATTAATATCAACTATAATAAAAAAATACCTTATGAACTCTCTTACTTAGTTCATTGTGGCCATTGCCCATGTCTTACTTCTGTAACTTTTCTATGTGGTTGACAACCTAATTTAAAGAAAAATAAATAAATAAAATGTATAAAGTAAGTAATCCTTGAGAACAAGAAATAAATGACACTATTGATAAAACAAGTATGCCACAATAATTTCCAAATTTACCTCTTGGCTATATTTGTAATTTGGTTGCTTGGAATTATATATCAATGAGCTCATTTGGGAAGTAGATGAATTCTATAAGGAATAAAATATAAGAACACATTATATCAAAACAAAGCTTTGTACATATCACATAGTATCGAACGAATGAATTGTGTCAATTTACCTGACTAAGTTGGGCTACAACATCGGTACCTTGCAACATAGATGTAAATGGTACATTTACATAGCTCATGTCCTAAATAGAAAATAGCTCGTAATTAGGTATCAAGTATAGCAATCAAATTATGACTATACATTATATATATACCTTAGAATGCATTGTCCAAGGCAAGTAAGATTGACCATATAAGTTAGCATTTGTAAAGCCTGTATAAGAGTAGGGATTAGGTAGTTGATAGACTGGTGTATTGTATGCGCCACCAAATGAGACATTTGAATGTTCTTCAACTACTTGTTGTTTTCTTTTTCCTATGAAATTGTACATAAAAAAAAATCACACACAAAATCGGAATTTAATATACAAAAAATATTTAGTGATGATAAAATGTTAAATTGTATATTTAGTTTTTAACAAAAAGTTACTCACTTGAAGAAGATGCACCTTTAGATGTGTTTGCCTTGCGCTTCTCAAAGTGCCCTTTAAGTCTAGTATTTCTTAAACCTTTTGATCTCACACATGGGGGATTTAACACTGACACCTCATTTGGCAAGCAAGGCATTTCATCAGTGGTGTCACATTGTATGACTTCATTTTCTTCCACATTTGCATCTGAACCAAACTTGACCCTTGATAACTCCCTTTCAATTTTTTCATCAAGTTCCAATAGCAATTTTTGGCAAATTCTCTTAAGGCTATCCTTCCCTTCACTTTTAGATATGATTGTGTTAGCTATTTGCATCATGCTATTACGCCATACTATCTTTGCCTCTTTATCATTACTAAGTGAATGATTGTCTTGTTCGTAAGTCATCATCCTCTTCTTAGCCTCTTTTGTCCAACGTTTCAAAATGTATTGACTTGGAATTCTAGTTAAATTTTTTATACTAAAAACCCGCACTGCATGACAACAAAGAATCCCCAATGACTCAAATTTCTTACAAGAACAAGAAATATTGTTATTGAGATGATCAAATCGGACAATGCATACTCTTTCACTATTTTCTTCTTTGACCTCAAAAACACCAATTGTATCTTGGCAATCAACTTGATCCCAAACCATTGCAAGACTATTAAGAAATTGATTTTCAAATAAATTGAATATCTAACAGGTGTAAACTTGAGCTGCATGACCCAAAATGCCACTCTTCTTAACTGCTTTTTGTGGGGCACCTTGCTTGCATCGAAAATCTTCATCCAACTCCGAGGAACGCATACCTGCCAATACATTTTCATATTCAATTACAAGCTTAGTGAGGCTAATTGATTTATTTGCTATACCATTCAAAACATGGTTCGTGCTCTCACTCCTCGAGGAAGATTTAAATTCAGTTGTGAAAAAATCCTTAGTGAATGCAGTGCTCCACTTATGTCGAATTTTGTACATCATATTAAGCCAATGATGATTTTCAGTATCAAATTTTTGTGTCATTTGATCCCATGTCTGTTGAAATTCCAATTCTGAATCACAATATTTTTGGCACTTGTTGAACAAGTACATGAACTCTGAGTTAGAGTTTAAGTCTCCTAAGCAAGAAGGAGTATTTTTTGAAATATGCCACAAATATAGCCGATGATGTATATTTGGAAACACTTCCCCAATGGCATTTGACATAGCTTGATCCTGGTCAGTGAAAATTGTTATAGGCGATCGATTCCCCATTGAGTCTAAAAATGACTTAAACAACCATTTAAATGAATCAATAGTCTCATCCAAAAGGAGTGCACATCCAAACATCACATTTTGCCAATGGTGATTAATACCTACAAATGGAGCACAAATCAAATTATATTTGTTGGTACGGTATGTAGTGTCAAATACCACTATATCTCCAAAAAAATCATAATCAACTCTTGATCTCCCATCTCTCCAGAAAAAATTTGTCATTCGATTTTCTTGATCTACTTGAACTGTGTAAAAAAACATGGGATCTTCTTCATGCTTAGACTTAAAATGATTCAATAAGCTTTAAGCATCTCCAGCACTAATCATTGTCATCTTTTGCATATTCACATGATTATAACAATCTCTTTCGGTAAAGCCCACATTTTCACTCCCTCCAACTTCTTTTGTTAGATGTGAAGAAGCATTTTTTGTACTTATACCTGCATTCACCATGGTATCAATTACATCTACCTTAGGTTTTGAAATACAACGACCAGATCTTAACAAATGCCTCTCTGATTGTAGTGCAAGTTCATGATTATGCTCTAGATTAAATGCACTAACCCTCCAAACACCATTTTCAACTGTGAAACGAACAAATGCTTTACAACCAGTTCTAGTCTCTAGTCTCTTCAAATATTTCTCTTTACAAAAATCTTCATCTAGTTTAAAACCTTCCTTAGAACATAGAAATTCACGTTGCTTTATGTTCTTCGTCCCATTATAATATCTAGGCTTTCCTTTTCGAATACTAAAACCCATTCGCAATGCATAATCATTATATAAAGCATATGCTTCATCTGCATTATGGACCACCTTATTGAACAAATTTTCATCACTATTTTCTAGCCTTGCTACAAACATGCAGTCTCCTTCAATTTCTTCAATATCACTTGGTTTGCAAATAACTACAACAATTTTTATGACAAATATAAATATTAGAAACAAAATACTAAGAAAATTACAATACAATAATTATATCATGTTTATAATTTTTTTTTATTGATATGCACCATGTTTACAATTTTGTATGTCTTCTTAAACGCATATGGTACACTTAACCACAAAACTCTTATGTTTAGGCACAACAATATAACAACAAAGTTTTAATACCAAATTTTTTAATATTTATTTATTTAATTATTTAATTATATAACAACAAAATTTTAGTCTTAAATTTTTTTGGGTCGATTATGGATACTCATTGAAAAAAAATATTATAATAATACAAATCAACAATAAAAAAAAAAAAAACAATAAAAAAATTTTAAAAAAAACACAGCAATAAGGATTTATATAGTTTTATTTGAGAGCAAATATATCACCACAAATAATTAAACATTCTTCCAAAACATAAATTAAATCAAAACAAGAGAAAACAAAATATACCTTTATCACTTTTTAAGTCCATTATTTCTACCATGCTTTTACTTGAAACCGAAAAAAATAGTAGCTTGAATTTCTTTGTGTCCGCCGTTGTGTTCTACTGAGAGTTGCTGTCAATATTCGTTATGGCTTTTAAGCCTTTGTCTTCTACTGAGAACCCTATATTACTTAGGAGTATTTTATTGACGTGGGCCCAAACCTTTTAACCGAGAATTCATGAGGGCATGCGTGAATATTCTAAAGGAGCACCCTTATTAAAAATTTCCAAACGTTAACAGACGTTAACAAATAACAAGAGTTGGTAGTCCTGCTGAGGTAAGCAAGTTTTAATGTGCTGGCATGCTCCTATTGGCTGGGAGTACAAGGTTAGCCTACTGACCTTGTACTCCGGGACTACACAATAATTTCCCTTGAATCTGTGAATGAGTTTAATTTTCCCAGAAACTAGACATCTGGGGCTTCAATTTAAGCACAAGAACAAGACAATTCCGATCAGAATTGAGTAAGATATGATTTTTTAAAGTTGGCTCTACAGGCTGTTACAGTAGCTACGGGAAAACCGAATTTTGTTTCCTCCTCACTCCCACCAATCTTTACATTTAATGCACCAGATTTCCTCAAATGCTAAAATGAGGTCTAGGTTCATGATTCTTTGTCAACCCTCATTAAACGGCCTTCCATTCATATTTTTTCAACCACTACTATATAAACCCTCCCCTTCTCTTCCATTCCAAAGCACACAAAAACCCACTCTCTTCTCCTCTCTTGAGTTCTAGGAAGTTGAGTAGTCTTGTCATATCTTGGTCTTCTTGAGACTCAAGATACTGAGTGAGACACACTCTTCCTCTCTTAACTCTTCTTTTCCTCCACCCTTAGGACCACCCTCAAGAGTCTCCTCTTCCACCATATGGATCTTGCATGAAGGTATAATCCATTTCCCTAATTGTTTTTTGTGTTGCCATGATGAGATTTTAAGATTAAAGCATGATAATAATCATTTAAATTCCTTTGAATATGTTTGAATGTTCTTAAATGTTCTTATGTGTTCTTGGTTGTTCATCATATGTTCATGCATAACACTAGTTTCGATTTTAAATCCACATCAAAAACATGAAAAAGATGTTTGTTTAATAATTCTTTTAAATTCTTGAATCTAGGATATCACCATCCACACAAACTGATTAGAATTTATTTTTAATCTAAATGAAATGCTTGATAAATTGAATTAGGGTTTATCACAGGCACACATTAAATTCAACATGCAAATTGATTAACATATTGGATAATATGATATGAATGTTAGCCACCATAGTCTAGAAAACCGGTTTCACTAAGCAAGGTGGGTGCCAAACACCTTCCTACCTTATAATATAGCCTCCAAACTTAGATCAAGGGTTAGTAGAGCAAATGCTTATCCATGTAATTTTTGATTTTTAGATTGTAACTAGGAACAAAGTCCTGTACTTTATCTTAGATTGTATCTAGGACCAAAGCCATGTAATTTCCTATGATCAATATAAATTCAATTTCAAATCAATAAAATGAGGAATTTTTCAATTTTGGGTTTTATTTTTTTATTTTTTCCAATAATTAAATAAGTGGCGACTCTATTATAAAACCCTTAATCTAAAAAGGAAAATAAAACTAGTCAAACCTCTATTTTGAGAGGCGATAACACGACTTCACCCATTCATGTGGGTTTGGCCCAACATCATAAAAAGGAGCCGAGGGCGCGGTCTCTCATAGTGGCGACTCCACTGGGGATATTGTGGGCTAAGCTTCAATTAGGTTATGGTGGCCAACCATGTCATTTTTTGTTTATTGTTTGTTGTATATAATATGTCATTATATTGCATGTCATGCATCATTTGCTTAAATGAAATTTATTTTATTTGTGTGCTACCCAGAAGCTCGGTAGTATTAGCCGTGGATTGTGGTTTTCCTAAGACTCACATACCCAGTGGTCAACCTACCACCCACCACAACAAGGATCATCATGGTAATGCCACGGTGGTTCATAGGGACAAACTGTACCGTTCAGACCAACGCAACGCTCTTGGCGTCACAAGTTGGGAGGTATGACGTCCTAGATTGTGGAGACCTTTAACCTACCTTCTACCCATGTTGTAATGACCCGTAAAACCTACATTTAGGTCGGTCCATGTAAATTGCATTTCATTACGCATTTGTTTGGCCATTGTTTGAACCATGATGACTCAAGTCCAACGCTTAAGCCCATCATGATTGTTTGAACCATGTATGTTGCGAATGAACTCAAACCCAAAAGCCTAAGATTGAAGTCTACTAGAAATGGAAGCCCAATTTGGTTCTTCAATGAGTCTAAGCCCAATACTTGAGCCCATCGAAGGTGTATACACATGATCAACATCAAAGGCCAAAAGCTTAGAAGATGCATGCCTTCCAAGTGTAAGCCCAAGCCAATTCGAGCAAATACCAAAAGATCTTAATCAAGGTTCAAGCCTTCCAAGTGCAAGCCCAAGCCATTTCATCATAATCAAAGTTCAAGCATACCAAGTCTCAAGCATCCTAAGTGGACCAAGAAGAAGCAGGTGGCCCAACTTTGCCTCACTTCACATTTGGTTTGCAACATTATGGTTAAGCTTAAAGTTTGTTTGTTTATTCCATGTTTCTATGTTTCTTTGAATTCTAAAAATCCATGTAGCATTTGATGTACTTTGTTCATGTATATATTTTTTAAAAATTCCAAAAAAAAAAAAAATTCAAGATTCCTAAATCTTTCCAAAAAAAAGAAAAAAGAAAAAATTCATATGAGAAAGTGTTTGGACTAGGGGCATTGGGCCTTTGAATCATTTAAAAAAAAAAAAATCTTTGAACTAGAACCATTGAACTTCCTAGTGACTTTTTCAAAAAGACCCAATTTTTTTCTTTCAAGATTTATAAAAAAAAAAAAAAAAAAAAAAAAAAAAAAAAAAAAGAAAAAAGAAAAAGAAAAGAAAAGAAGAAGAAGTCTCCTTTTCAAAATGAGGATCCCTTGGACAAAACATTTTTTAAATCTTGATGTTTAAAGGCTTGAGCAATCAACTTGTACCAAGGAATAATTAATTTCATTTGATCCATGTAAAGACTTTTGCTACTTGACTTAGAATATAAGAAGGAATGGCCTTAAAAGGCAATAAAAAAGAATCCATCCATCGGAAAATCCCAGGAATCCATGCACTTGATCCAATTTTCAAAATTTTTTTGTTTCACATCATTAGAGCATTCATACTTTTTCTTTTAAAATGAATTTATTAAAAGAGCTTGAATCACTGTGCCTACAAGCAAGCATTACTAGGGATAGGAGGCCATCTTTAGTTAAACCAAATTATTTCCTATTACCTAGAATGTTCATCATCCATTGCTAGCCCATTTGAGCCTTCAAACATTTAGCCTTTTTTTGCTTGAACCCACTAAAATCTAAACTTGGGGTGGAAAAAATCAAGTTATGCATACTTAAATCTCATGTTGAGGAGGACCCAACCTTGTAGCTTTGAAGCTAATTGATAAAGCTCTCCTAGAAGGCATGAAAGATGAGTAGAGAATTCATTAAGCTAAAGATAAGAGATCATGAAATTCTATCAATGTGAGAGAAAAAAAAAGTGTGCATCAAGTTTGAAGAGCCTAAAATTCATCATGCCAAGAGGAATACAATATTCATCTAAAAGAGAGTTCATCAAAAAAGGAAAAGATTCATCAAGCACAGAAATGTGCAAGTACATTGAGGCAGGAAAGATCTCTAGAGAGTGCATCAAAATGACTTAGGCTGAGAAAAACAAGGAAGGCAAAAGATTCCCAAAAGTTCATTCAATCAAGAGACGAAATACCCAAAAAAGAAAAAGAAAAAAGGCCCTCTAGGCTAAAATCCTAAAAGGGTAGTCTAGGCAAAACTAGGGCCAAAAAGGAAAGAAAGCCCGCTAGGCTGAAAACCCAAAAGGGCAGTTTAGGTAAAAGTTAGGGCCAAAGAAAAGAAGAAGAAGAAAAGAAAAAAATTGGAAGATCCTACCAAGTTGGAAACTTGAAGATGCAACCTAAAAAGTGAATAATATTACAAGATGAAAGTCTATAGGTATGATTCAAGAGGAATGAGCATAAAAACGATTGTTGATACAAGTGACCAATGAAGACTAGTGAGAAGATGACAAAGAAGAAATGGGAAAACTCCTCCAATATTGATTTTTGAATAATGCATACCTGAGGGAAACATCATAGGGAATTTTGAGCCTTTTATATCTTTCATTTCATAACCCAAACCCGGCCTACATTACAACCTATGAGTAAAGACCTCCTTGAAGTGTTGCTAGTTGTAGGCACATCTTAAGCTCTAATATTATTTTTTCTTGAATTAAAAAGGAAAAATGCTTAAGATTTTCAAACCCCACTGGATGATATGTTGAAGGACAAAACTTCTCAAATTCTCAAATCCCCAAATGGCTCAAAAGAACTTTCAAACTTGGAGCACTCTCCTTGTTTGCACCCAATAATGTGATTCCTAAATATTATCACATTTTATTTCTAGATTGCCTTTGAAGACATAATCTGACAGTGTTCAAAAGAAAGAAGCAAATTTTGATTACATGAGTTTAATGATCTTGATCCTTCATAATCAAAGAGATTTGTTTGGTTCTTAAACACTATGATTTTCTAAAATGGTTGTTCAAAGGATCACATCTTGTTCCAAAAAAAAAAAAAAAAAAGTGAAACCTCATTTCCCAAAAAAAAAAAAAAAAAAAATCTTTTCCAAAATCCAATTATCTTGAACTATGTTTTGACCTGATCCTCTATAAGAGAGGTATGTAGCTAGGCTTGCAGAGGCCCGTTCCCAATCACCCAAACAACCTTGGAGAACAAAGTCAAAACAATGTGACAAAATTGTTTGGGTGCATGTTAGGTTAAGCCCATTTGTTTGCATTAAGCATGTTTAATCTTGGAGCATTGGCCTATTTATATTGTGTGCAAATATGTTCTTCTTGCATGGAAGTATGTTTTCATTTGAGGCATCAATCCATTTGTTTGCAAGCATGTCCACACATTGGCAAAAAAAAAAAAAAAAATCACAATAATTGGTTTCTAACAAGCTAGAGAAAGAAAGTCTTTTTGTAGGAACCAAGGATGGCAGACTGTGATCTTCTTTCATGTTCCCCAATGGTTGCAACATCAAATGAACTCAGCTTTAATCTAAGCATGGAATATGCCCTAAACTAGGGGCATTGGCTAAATAGTTCCAATTCATGTCAATGAATAAATCCATTGCTAATTGAAATTATCTTTTTGCAGGAATTAAGCAAGGACTTATCCAACAATCCACATCAACTTCTAGCCAAAGTTATTCTCATTCAAAGGATCGGTTTTTCAAAAAAAAAAAAAAAAATTCATCATGAATTTATCTTCATCACTTTTACTCCATCTTCATTTTCATCTTCTTCATTTTTTGATAATGAACAAATCTTCATATTTCAAAAAAAAAGAAAAAAAAGAAAAAAAAAAAGACAAAAGACAAAATTTTCCAAAAAAAGAAAAATCAATTCTTTTTGAATCTTTCAAGAAAAAAAAAATTTTCTAAAAGGCCTTGGGACTAGGAGCATTGGGCTCGTACTGCTTAAGTTACTTTCCAAAAAAAAAAAAAAAAAAAAAAAATTCTTGAATAGATCTTCATCACTTTTACTCCATCTTTATCTTCATCTTCTTCACTTTTTGATAATGAAAATCTTCATTTTTCAAAAAAAAAGAAAAAACAAAAGAAAAAGAAAAATTTTCAAAAAAAACAAAAAGCCTTTGGACTAGGGGCATTGGGCTCATACTTCTTAGGCCACTTTCAAAAAAAAAAAAAAACTTCATTAAATTCTTCTTTAGGAACAAAACACTCTGATCCTCTTCCATGTTCTCCAGTGGTGCAACATCAAGTCAACTGTCCACCCTCAACATTCATCGAAGCATGGAATATGTCCCAAACTAGGGGCATCCGCCAAGTATGCCGAGTTCTTTTCAATGAATAACTTTGTTACTAATTGAAAATGTTTATTTTGTAGGTACTAGGGTAAAAGGCCACACACATCGGCATGAGTCAAGATCCAGAACCTTTGGTCCTCTGAAAACATGAGCCAAAGCCCAAAAATCCTAGGTCCTCTGAAAACATGACCAGGATCTAAAAACCCTTGGTCCTCTGAAAATATGAGCCAAGATCCCAAACCTTTGGTCCTCTAAAACCATGAGCCAAAGCCCAAAAATCCTAGGTCCTTTGAAAACATGAGCTAGGATCCAGAACCTTTGGTCATCTGAAAACATGAGCCAAAGCCCAAAAAACCCTTGGTCCTCTGAAAACATGAGCCAAAGCCCAAAAATCCTAGGTCCTCTGAAAACATGAGCCAGGATCTAAAAACCCTTGGTCCTCTGAAAATATGAGCCAAGATCCCAAACCTTTGGTCCTCTAAAACCATGAGCTAAAGCCCAAAAATCCTAGGTCCTTTGAAAACATGAGCTAGGATCCAGAGCCTTTGGTCATCTGAAAACATGAGCCAAAGCCCAAAAAACCCTTGGTCCTCTGAAAACATGAGCCAAAGCCCAAAAATCCTAGGTCCTCTGAAAACATGAGCCAGGATCTAAAAACCCTTGGTCCTCTGAAAACATGAGCCAAGATCCCAAACCTTTGGTCCTCTGAAAATATAAGCCAAAGCCAAGAAATCCTAGGTCCTCTGAAAACATGACCCAAAGCCCAAAAATCCTAGGTCCTATGAAAACATGAGCTACGAACCAGAACCTTTGGTCCTCTGAAAACATGAGCCAAAGCTCAAAAATCCTAGGTCCTCTAAAAACATGGGCCAAAGCCCAAAAAACCCTTGGTCCTCTGAAAACATGAGCCAAGATCCCAAACCTTTGGTCCTCTGAAAATATAAGCCAAAGCCAAGAAATCCTAGGTCCTCTGAAAACATGACCCAAAGCCCAAAAATCCTAGGTCCTATGAAAACATGAGCTAGGAACCAGAACCTTTGGTCCTCTGAAAACATGAGCCAAAGCCCAAAAATCCTAGGTCCTCTAAAAACATGGGCCAAAGCCCCAAAAACCCTTGGTCCTCTGAAAACATGAGTCATGATCCAGAACCTTTGGTCCTCTGAAAACATGAGCCAAAGCCCAAAAATCCTAAGTCCTCTAAAAACATGAGCCAGGATCTAAAAACCATTGGTCTTCTGAAAACATGAGCCAAGATCCCAAACCTTTGGTCCTCTGAAAACATGAGCCAAAGCCTAGAAATCCTAGGTTCTCTGAAAACATGAGCCAAAGCCCAAAAATCCTAGGTCCTCTGAAAACATGAACCAAGATCCAAAACCTTTAGTCATCTGAAAACATGAGCCAAAGCCCAAAAAACCCTTGGTCCTCTAAAAACATGAGCCAAGATCCAGAACCTTTGGTCCTTTGAAAACATGAGCCAAAGCCCAAAAATCCTATGTCCTCTGAAAACATGAGCCAGGATTTAAAAACCTTTGGTCCTCTGAAAACATGAGCCAAGATCCCAAACCTTTGGTCCTCTGAAAACATGAGCCAAAGCCCAGAAATCCTAGGTGCTCTGAAAACATTAGCCAAAGCCCAAAAATCCTAGGTCCTTTGAAAACATGAGCCAGGATCTAGAAACTTTGGTCATCTGAAAACATGAGCCAAAGCCCAAAAAACCTTTGGTGAAACATAAGCCAAAGCCTAAAAATCCTAGGTCCTCTGAAAACATGAGCCAAGATCTAGAAACCCTTGTTCCTTTGAAAATATGAGCTAAAGCCCCAAAATCCTAGATCCTCTGAAAACATGAGCCAGGATCCAGAACCTTTGGTCCTCTGAAAACATGAGCCAAGATCCAGAACCTTTGATCCTCAGAAACACATGACTAAAATCTCCATATTTTCTTGACCTCAAGTAAGCATGTCTTGTACTCATTCAAAAAATAAAAAAATAAAAAATTGCATGCATGAACTATGTTTAGACCTAATCCTTCCACCAAGAGGTACGTAGGCAATCTCCCTCGAGATTCGGTCCAAATTTTGATCCACAACATGACCGTCTGCATTTTTATCTACATGCATCATACATTCACCACGGTGAAATACTGATTGAAAAGTTAGGTATCTTTTTCATACATTGACATCCGCTATTCAAGCTCTACCAATGAGGGGCATTTTGTTGATACCCCATTTTGCAACTCGCATTTGACCTCACACGGAGGGTAATTTTGCCTTGGAAATATGCATCTTGATTCTGGTCACTATATCCTCAATCTCATTTCACCCAAAATGATCTTGATGTTGTAATGATCAAATTGACTGATCATAAGCCCTAATCAGACTATCAAATTGAAAGTTATCATCAAATCAAGTTTTAATGACCAATATGCACTATCACAAATTGAGTCCGACTATATGCGATTATGAACAATTGATTCTAATTGATTATAATTATAATTAATTTGAGATTAATGATGTGTTATAATTTGATTGATTAGGACTACATTTTATGATAAGGTTACACACATCTAATTAATTAGATAGTTAAACATTAATTATTCAATGAATAATTTGTGCAATTATCTTTTAATTAGGGTAAATTTGGAACCAAATAAGTCTGAAATGGGAGTGATTGGAGCCTATTAATGTTAATTGGAAATTGATTTGGGACTTATTAATACTAATTATGCTGAAATTGTTTTCTAACAAATGACCTCTGCTCACCATTTCATTGATATCTCTCAGAATATTTTGAATCTGTGAATGAGGTTAATTTTCCTAGAAACTAGACATCTGGGACTTCAATTTGAGCATAAGAACGAGACAATTCCGATCAGAATTGAGTAAGATATGATTTTTTGAAGTTGGCTCTATAGGTTGTTACAGTAGGTACGAGAAACCGAATTTTGCTTGCTCCTCACTCCCACCAATCTCTACATCTATTGCACCAGATTTTTCCAAAGGCTAAAATGAGGTCTAGGTTTATGATTCTTTGTCAACCCTCATTAAACGGCCTTCCATTCATATGTTCTCAACCACTATTATATAAACTCTCCCTCTCCTCAATTCCAAAGCACACAAAAACCCTCTTTCTTCTCCTCTCTTAAGTTCTAGGAAGTTGAGTAGTCTTATCATATCTTGGTCTTCTTGTGACTCAAGGTATTGAGTGGGACTCACTCTTCCTCTCTTAACTCTTCTTTTCCTCCACCCTTAAGACCTCCCTCAAGAGTCTCCTCCTCTACCATATGGATCTTGCATGAAGGTATAATCCCTTTCCCTAATTGTTTTTTATGTTGCCATGATGAGAGTTTAAGATTAAAGCATGAAAATAATCATTTAAATTCCTTTGAATATGTTTAAATGTTCTTATGTGTTCTTGGTTGTTCATCACATGTTCATGCATAACACTAACTTCGATCTTAAATCCACATCAAAAAAATGAAAAAGATGTAGTTTAATAATTCTTTTAAATTCTTGAATCTAGGATATCACCATCCACACACATTCACTAGAATTTATTTTTCAATCCAAATGAAATGCTTGATAAATTGAATTAGGTTTTATCATATACACACATTAAATTCAACATGCAAATTGATTGACATATTAGATAATATGATATGAATGTTGGCCACCATAGTCTAGGAGACCGGTTTCACTGGGTAAGGTGGGTGCCTAACATCTTCCCACCTTGTAACATAACCTCCGAACTTAGATCAAGGGTTAGTAGAGCAAATGCTTATCCATGTAATTTTCGATTTTTAAATTGTAACTAGGAAACAAAGTCATGTACTTTATTTTAGATTGTATCTAGGACCAAAGTCATGTAATTTCTTATAATCAATGTAAATTCAATTTCAAATTAATAAAATGAGGAATTTTTCAGTTTTGGTTTTCTTATTTTTTCCAATAATTAAATAAGTGGCGACTCCATTGTAAAACTCTTAATCTAAAGGGGAAAATAAAATTAATCAAACCTTCATTTTGAGAGGCGATAACATGACTCCACCCATTCACGTGGGTTTGGCCCAACATCATAAAAAGGGGCTGGGGGCGCGGTCTCTCACATCTCCTAATGCTCGTCCTTCTGTTTCGTTTCTCCTTTTTTCCAATCCCCTTTTCCAACGTTCTCTCCTTTCCTTATATACCTCTACCTCCATCACATCTTCACCATTCATTTCTACCTAACCTCTCTCCTTTTTTGACACTTGTTACCTTTCACTTCTGAAGAAGATGGTGGAAGCAATTTGTCTAGTTGTGACATATACTGTTCAAGTCACTTCCTCATCAATGTAGCTGATAAAGCTGTTGTCTATCATTTAA
This sequence comes from Quercus tomentella, assembly GCA_028535165.1. NCBI lineage: Eukaryota > Viridiplantae > Streptophyta > Magnoliopsida > Fagales > Fagaceae > Quercus > Quercus tomentella. The sequence goes on along the minus strand of JAPQVY010000089.1, from coordinate 54,590,023 downwards.
TGCGGATGCAACAGGCTACACCAGGCCAAAAGCTTCCCTACTGCCCACTAACTTCCACTCTCTTCAGATCCTAGCTCCCACTTTGAATACCAAAGAGTACCACGATTCATTTCTTGTCCTCCTCAGGCGGCTTCCTCCCTTAGGCCCATGGCTTGCAGCATTACCACATCAATGTTGCGACCTTTCAACTTCATCCTCAGTCCTCGGGCCAATGCTACGACCTTTCAACTTCATCCTCGGTCCTCGGGCACCCACAGAGCTAAACGATTTCATGCATCTATCCCCATTCAATTTAGGTGATAGTATTGAACCAATTCATTTTTTGTATTATTTTGTGTTGTATTTAGTATAATTTCACGGACGGGGATAGTGGATTGATATTATATATGTAGTGTCCAATATTTATTTTTAAAATTATATACATAATAGTAATGTAACAAGAAGTTTGGCATAACCAATATCATTAAAATTGCAAGGAAAAATTATTTTAGTACTTCCAAATGTCATAGTCGAACTAATGTCCTATATATTTAATAATCCAAACCAACATCAATAGCACTACGACAAATCATCAATCCTGTGCGTAAGCACAGGTTACATACTAGTTTAAATAAGATGCGATAATGATTTTATGAGTTGGCACATAATGGGTTGGAAAATATTCTCCCAAACCGATTTGGAGAAAAAACTTTCTTTTGTTCTCTAATTGCAAAAGATAGTGTTGGATTAGTGCCATAAAACCCAAATCCTTGAGGCCCCAGGGTGGCATAATTCACCGTTAGAAATCTCATTCTCACCAAAGCCAGCCCCACAAACTAATAATGTTTCTCCTTTTGGGAGTCTTTACCATCATTCATCATTGTGATAATGCAAGGACCCAAAAACAATTACTAGTATAAACTTCCTTTACCTTACCCACCCAGCTGATATATACTGAGATTCAATCTAGCAACCTAGCACCATTCATTTTAGTGGAAGAGTGTTAGATGTACTTTTTTGGACAACAAACCAGCGAAGCCATTACCCACAAAGCCAGTCCAAAACCCTTTTTTTTTTCCAGCCCAGAATCCTTGTAAACAAGGACCTGGAGTTGGGTGAAATTGGGCTCACAAAATCAGCCCCAAGGTCCACTGGATCTTTCATTAAAATATTTAAATCTCCAGCTAAAGGCCCATTGAAATTGAAGCCTTAAGGCTGGTCCAAGGTGGTCTCAAAACTATACATGAGCCTCGAAAGGGAACCCACAATCCTTGGGACTATCTCAGGTAGTTGACGAGAAGCGAAATTGACATACTCTCAACTAAGCCCAAAAAGGTCATGCTATTGGCTTGACCATAACATGGCTCTTAGAGCAATCGCATTAGTGCTTGCATAAATTTACAAAATAGAAAAAGATGTTAGTTTTACATATTTGAATCCAAAAAAACACCTACATCAATGCTTGCATAAGTTTATATATATCCAAAATTGCTACAGTGCATATATGCACAGTTACTGTAGTTGTGTATATTAATAATTTATTATTTTTTCTCTTACCTTTCAGGTTCTCCCTCTCTTTCCCAACGGTCACAGCAACCCAATAAAGAAGAAGAAGATGACAAACATCCAACCACCAACTCAACACTACCCAACCGTCACCACCGCAACCCATTGCAACAGTTGATAATCCACCACAAAATTGACCCAAAATCAACATCAAATCAAACAAACCATCAGAAAACCCAACTCAAATCAAGCCAAACAAATGTAGGTTGTTGGTGTAAAATAGACGGAAAAATTTAGCTAGATTGATACGGTTGCTCTTAGCCTCTCATGCAAACTCAGTAGGAAAGGCAGTTAGTGGCAAACTAAATTAGATAAATCAAAGAAGAGAGTACCAGTGCTCCCAGTAAGCTTGGAGACACAAGGAAAATAAATAATACTGAATAAATATATCACAGTCGTTTGTCTAAGCATTTAAAGCTCATTTGGTAGCAGTGTTTAAGTATTGTTGTTCAGTTTTCAGTGTTGTGGAAATACGTATTTGAGTGTTATAAAAATACGTATTAGAAGTGTTATTGTTATTTAAATACTAAAAACTGTTATTTAAAACCAGCTACCAAACAACCCCTTAGTATTTGAAACCACGACCAATTCCTTAAGATATCTCAAAATGTACTTCTACTAGGAACCAGACCATGTTTTACAACTCTGTCTAGCTATCCTTTTAAAAGAAATATTACTAAATGAATATAATTCATTGATAACATTCACACAAGTCACCAACAATAATAACGTATAAAATTTATGACATTTTTTTTTTTTTTTTAAGTTTGAATTTGTAAACATCAAAAACATCTGGTGGAACAAGTGCTCCATCCAGACAAGAAAATGATTTGAAATTTTAGCTCTTCTACTAAGTCTATGGGCGACATTATTACCATGTCTACAAACATAGCAGAAGCAAGAATTCATGAGACAGGGAAAATTTGTCTTCTTGACTAGATGTTTTGTGTGATATTACCATCTTAAACTAAACTCTAAATATATGCTTCCCAAAAGAAAATTGCATCTTTAACCCCAAAAAAAAAAAAAAACCTCTAAATATAAAAGTTGGCTTTGCTTCTTAAAAAATTAAAAACAAGAATGGCTACAGCAAGATAGCTGAATAAGGGGAAAATATATATATATATACACACACCACAGGAGTATAACAGAAATCCAGAAACACCTAGATCGCTTGTTGGACCTCAATAACATTAAATCTTGGGACTTCCAAGTTGTGAGTCCAATCGACTAATGTTGTCATATTAGGTCACCTAGAAACAAAATGGAATCTAATTGTCATAATTTTTTTAAAGAATGAAACATAGCTTTGAATCATCATTCTTTGCTTTAACAGGCAAGTAAAGTTTTCTAATCAAGCATTCAGGCATAAGTGACTTTTTTGGGGGAAAAAAGAAAAGAAAAAAAAAACTGGAGGCACAATTTTTCCAGGTACAATTATACTTTTTTTTTTTTTTTTAATAGGTACAATTATACTTAAAACCAACTTTCATCAAATAAAGTAACAAACCATCAACAAAAAGCCGCGTCCAAATGCACACCATTACCATTTACTTCTACGTACCCTTCATTTTCTTTTTAAAACAGTGTTGCACGTTCTCACATTGCCTAAATCTAAGGAATTCCTATTGATTTTCTAGATATTTATAAGAGCATTCTTATTAAGAATGCCAAATGGTATAAATCTTAACTTTTAGCATCAAAAGGTCAAAAAACATACTACATCAAAGCTTTTAAATCCTATAATTTTTGCAATCCAGCTACAGTGGACTGCTATCTCTAGCAGCCCACTGTAGCAAGATTGTAAAAAAAAAAAATATTTGTTTAATAAAACACGCTTCCCTTTTCGCGCCTATCTCCTCTAGTTTTCCCTGATTCTTTTTCTGGTTCTCTCTTTCTCCCACGCTTACGCCTCCTCTCCTTTTTTTTTTTTTTTTTTTTCTTTGTTCTCCCTCAACCCAAGCCGCTCTTCCATTCCCTCAACCCACGCCGCCAAATCCATCTCCGCTTCACTACTCCCTCTGGCCGAACCACCATCACAAACACAGCCTCTGCTCTTCTTCCTCTGAGTGAACCCATACCGAACCCATTCTTCTCTCCTTGACCAAACCCAAAAACCATTCTTGAAACCCATATTCTCATCTCAAAACTGAAGATTCAAGGGAGGGGATTAGGCTTCCATTTGGGTCAGACTGAAGCTCCATGGGTCAGGCTTCCATTTAGGTTTTGTTTTGGGTTAGGGATTTTGTGGGTCTTGTATTGCTGTCAGAAGTTTGTCACAAGTTCATCACCGATTGGGGCAAAACTTCTAGCCGATTCAACTCCAAACAGGTTAGTTATATCTGTCAATCTTTCTATGATTTTAGTCTGAATCTTTAATTGTTTCTTTTTGAAATGTTTTTGTGGAATTTATCATGATGATATATTGGAAAGCATTCTTCTTCTTGTATTTTCAGAGTTGAAAGAGTGATACCAGCAATCTTGCTTCACTCCTCAGGAGAACAGCATTGAACGTGAAGCACAGGTTTGTGTTTGCTGAAATTCCTCCTTAAAATTCTAGTATCATCTTTAGAGTTTTATATGTTGAACAAATTTTAGACAGATTTGTATTTTTCTCTACACACATGAAATTAAACTTTGCTCAACATATAAACCATAATAGGATTTGTTGCGATCCTTATTTCCCATTCATTTTCATTTCCTTGGTTGTTGAGAACTGATATTTACTCTAGATGTAATTATTTACAATTTGGGTTTGTTTCCTAGATTGAGCTTATGAAAATTCTATCAAACATCTTTTCAAAATAGACGTCTGAGTTAAGGTATATGGAGCTTATGGTAGGCTGAAGTTGAAAGTGGGTATTTAACAATTAAGATTTTATATTCGACAAGTGTATTGAATGCTTGACCTTGTGTGAAAGTTATTCAGTGTATTCACATTATATATCGTATCATGATGCACATATATGATTACTACAAAAATTGTTTACCCGTGCTGCCTGTAGTTTTGTCTCTCAAATGATGTTTTAGCACTTTTGCCTCATGCCTCAAGTTTAGATACATTTGTTTGAACAATTAAGACTTACTATTTTCCTTTGCTATTGTGCACACCTAAATGGTTCCCATCAATGCTCCATAACTTTCTCCTTTGATAGCTTTTGAGAATTCAATTAAATGGTTCAGCAAGAGCTATACCTTCTAAGTAAGCAGAATAATCATTTTTCAAATAATGTAATCATATATTATGGGGTCAGTGGAAGTATTGTGCGCAGGTTACTGCCCTTTATTTATTTATGTATATATTATGGGTTCAACATCCACATATGAACATTATACTAGTATGAAATTTCATACATCATGTTTGAATTCAGTGAAATTGAGATTTTGGTGCCATTTAAATAATAGGATCTGCTGGTTGTGTATGAGGGTGTGCATGTGTCTGAGCCCCTTTGCACTAACTTCATCAAATTGTAATTAAGAAAGTCAATCAGCTGTAGAAATTTTAATAGGGAAGCTGTCTGTGAAATTTGTAAACTTGCTTTGAGAAGTTTTTACATTTGTTAACACCTTGCATCACGATTCCCATTTTGAGCATTATGCCTATGTGATATAGTTTTTCAATTGGTTGGTTATATGTTAGCATGTGTTGCTGCAATAAAGATCTATGCTATTTATCTTATATGCAGCTTCTTCAATACTATCACCTGGCTGTTCGGTGATTGGAACAATTGATGGAAAATTTGACAGTGGATATCTGGTTACTGTAAACCTGGGTGCCGATCAACTGAAAGGTGTGGGAGATTACAAAATATTACAAATTTATCTGATTGGTAATTGAAGATTGAAGTCTGATTGGTAATTTTACAAATTTATCCCAGTATTTACATTGCAGAATTTCATGCTTGTATCTTATAGGTACACTCAATATTCAAGTACAATATATATAAATATATATATATATATATATATATATATAATAAAAAAGGAATTAAGAAAACTTATTTCCATTTTCACTCTAGTATTTACCAATAGTTTTGCTCTTGTAGCTATATTGCAATTCTATGGATTTTTTTGTTGGAATTTGGCTTTGACAACTAAGGTTGAACTGCTATTGCAATTCTTGGCATTTATCTTTCATCTTTAAGTGCTTTAAATTCTATGTATGTGAACTTTTATTGAACTACATTGCTAGTTTAGTGTTGCTGAAAACATACCAACCCGAGTTGCCAATTTCTCTTTGTAGGACTGCTCTGCTTTTGTCACTCTGTTTTGTCTTGGGGGAAGTGAATCAAAACTTCTTTTTATAAAAGCTGTGTGGCTCTCTGGAAGCTTAGCTAAGTGTGTGAAGTGTTGGAGAAATGTATGCTGAGGCTGGTCTTTTGTTCCCTTACTTTCAGAATTTCTCTCAGGAAGTTCAACAACTTGAGGAGTACTGTAAAACCCAGTTTCTGCAGAATTTAATTGAGAAGATAAATATGGCCAGCTTTTCTAAATGTTTCTTTTTTATTTTTTTCTTTCTTGCTTTGGATGAATTTGCAACAATGACTTTTTGTGCCTGACAATTTTGGAAGTTCCATTCTGGAAAACTCACTTTATTAAATATCAAGAGCACGTCCATTTATTCCTAGCTCAGGTTGGTTTACAGGTGTTCAGAGAGATGGTTTTTGAGGTTGGCATTGAACCAGATGGTATAACTATGGTGGGTCTCCTTAAAGCATGTGCTAATTTAGGGGACTTGAATATAGGAAGAATGGTTCACGGGTTAGTGATCAGTAGAGGTTTTGCTTTTGAAGTGTATATGGGGAATTCTTTAATTGATATGTATTCTAAGTTATCAGGTTATTTGCTTGCATTGAGCAATTGGAGCCTTTAAATTCATCAGGTTATTTGCATGCATTAAGCATGTATGCATCAGGTGGATCATTTGTTGATGCTGCAAGGATGAGAAGGTTGGTGAAGGAGAGAGTTGTGAGGGTTGTTGCTGCGTACAGAAAAAATGGTAGTTAATGGTAGTTATTTGAAAACATAAAGAAAGAATAAAAATAATATTATTTAAATGAAGTTGTAAAAAAAATAGAATGTTTGATGTTTGGTGGATTGTAAAATGGTATGTTAAAATTGATAAAGTAGGATTTTAGAATGGTAAATGCTAAAATATTTAGCATTCTTGATGAGAATGCTCTAAGGCCACATAATCTTGAACAAGGGTTCTAAATCCTGGCCCCACATAAGGTACACAAGAAAGAGTCAATTGTAAAAAGTCATGCATGGTCGTTGACAAAGAAACAGCGTTTGTTTGTTTGTTTTGTTTTTTTCTTCTAAGATTGTAATTGTCAGCCTTAGCTCAATATATATGGGATAAGGTCAAAATGATATAAGACAGAAAAGAACTGTAACCTGAGCATCAGACCCATATGAAAGTGATAGTGACTATTTCATAATAACATGGAGACACAAAGAGTCGGAGAGAGAGAGAGAGAGAGGGAGAGAGTAAAGGCTTTAGCTTTCTCTTTGTTTCCCATTTTTTGGTGATGGGGTTGGTTTGATCAGCAGTGGTGGTGGTGGTGGTAGTAGTGGTGGAGGGATTGCAAGAGTTTTGGCTGATATTGCTCCACACAGCTCAAACAAGTCTAGTGGTGCCTTTGCTCAGCTACTACCCCTTCTTAGTACTCCACCTATTGGTCTTATTCCCAGTTCATGAATGCACAGTTCTTCTACCCTCACTCTCTCCACTGTGTGCCTCACTCTCTTTAACACCTTAAAGGCTATAATAACCCCCCCACCCAACAATAAATGCTACATGGAAATAATGACCCAAACCGCGCGATGGCCTGAACTTGACAGAATATTAAATGAAAACTTATATACGAAAGTTAAATATGTAAACTGAAAGTAAAAGGAATGAACTAAAATCTTTTATTGAAGAAATTACTGAAAATGCTTATAAATGTAGTTGGTTGGTTTAACTTGAAATACTTGTAATGAAAGTTTATAACTAAAATACATATTCTGAAATGAGATGAGTTTCAGAAATGTAAATTGAATGTGATACAAGTTATGGAAAAAAGTTCTGGGTTTTTATTTTTTATTCTTGTCTAAAATTTTATATATATATATATATATATATATATAAAATGTGAAAGATATCAAATTGCAATTAAGAAGCGTGAGAATAGTAATTGGATGTGAAAATCAACAAGGCTCTGAATTGCATACTGAAACACTGAATTGCAGGGAGAAGAAACAATTATGCTCCATAAAAATACGGATCAATGACAGTAGAATCTTATAACACAAGGAAAATTATAAACTAAACCAAAGAAGCCTGAAATAACAATATTAACTTGATGCATGCCATATAAATCCTAGCTTAGAATTAACTGAAACAGTAATAATAAAATTCCAAAATAGAGAAAAATTACAAAGAGTATATAGTTTAGAACCAAAAAAATATGTACCTAGATCATTTCTAGCTTATACTAGTAAATGTTAGGTTCTAAATATTTAAATATAAATGTTTAGGTTTTAAATGATTCATGTATTGGCAAACCGAGTACATAAACTTGTCTATGATTAGATCTTAGTGTCTATAAAGTATATTAGACATTTCTTAAAGTGCTACAAGTCAGAATTCAAGAGCATACAAGCTGCATAAAGCAATAGAGAAAAGCTGATTAGCTCAACCGATCAAGAGGAAGCTTCAATCAATTGAACTGTGAGCTGCTGAATTTAATTAAAGCCCGTTAGCCCGTTAAATGTTTAGGGTTTCGGTCCAGATCTACTTGGTATATAAGAAAAACCTTAAAGCACATTTTTCAAGTCTTGGAGAGCTACTCTTTTAAGATCTAAGAGGTTTTTGTACCTTTTACTCTTTCAAGCATTTATCGGAGATCACACTCAAACTACTAGTACCAGTGGAATAAAGTTGCAGCCCAAGCTTTAGCTATCAAGTGTACTGAAGATCAAAGGCATGAACAAGAGGTTCATGTTGGAACAAATCCACATAAAGAAATTTGAGGATTTCAGAGCTAGGTTTGATAATCATAGTTAAGTTTACTACGAATTTATATTCTTGACTTTGAACTTCTATTTGGTATAGTAGATTGTTCTTTTAGGATCGTTCCCCCCAAGTTTTGTACCTTGAAACTGGATTGTTTTATTGATTTTCCTGGGTCATCATATCTGTGCCTTATTTATTTTTTCACTGCATGATATGTTTGATAAATGTTTAAAGTAGATCTACATAATTGACTTAAGTATCAACTTGGCAATAATCTTTGGTTAAACAAACAATGTTTATAGGGGTCTAAAGCTAACAACAAATATACACAAAGTAATAGAGAAAGTCCAAATATTACAAGCTTTATACATAATTACACTAGTCTAGGATTAGCTAGACCTTAGACTTTCCGTAAATACACAAAACACATAGATGAAGGGGCAAGTCCAAATTACACATAAACCATCAACACATTTATCAGTTGTACATTATATGTGTTGGATTGAGGTCTGCAAAGCTCTAAACAAAATACATAGATGAAAGGCAAGTTCAAAACACACATAATTAAACTATCGGCACATTTATTTGTTTTACATCATACGTGCTGGATCGAAGCTTGCAAAGCTCTAGCGAGGATGCTCCTGCAATAAAAAAATAATAATAATGCATTAATATCTCAACTTGTTTTTCTTGTCATTTCTCTAACATTTTAATCTTTATTCTTTAAACAAAATTAATTTGTTTTAAAAATAATTTAGTAAAAACTAAAAAGCAGTGTTTATCATTTGCCAGCCAATTATTTAACCTTGAAAAGGTTATCAAAACTCAAATTATATAGTATAATAAGCATCTTCCAGACGTAAAATAAATCTAGAACTTATTTTTTCTATTAATAGCAAAATCCATATGGTAAATTGGAGTTGTTTTATGTAAGTAGTTGCAAAACTGTGTTTTGAGTTTAAAATAAGTATTTATAAAAAAGTCACAAAGTGTTACGGTTACGAAATTAAGTTTTGAGGTTTTAAAAGTTATTTTTTAAGCTCCTAAAATTGCATAACGAGACAAACCCTTAATCAAATTGATGTCTTGCCCACCTTGGTTTGTAAGGACTAGTCAGCAACTGTCCAGATCAAATGATTCTCGAAAAGCCAGTGGCAAGCCTTGATCTGACCGGGACCTGACGCTATAGTCAATTCAGCGTGATTCGTGTTCGAATCAGACGTGTGCATGTGACAACTGGCAACACCATGATTGATCTTAGCCTTAGAATTCGGATCCAGTATATCCATTTCGTAGACTCGAACCTTTGGGACCGAATGGCAGGAATAGAGTAGGTACGGGAACAAGGTCGGATGACAAGCAACTAATTGCATGACTTTGCCACCGTTGATACCTTTGACTGATCCGATCATTATATTCTGCTTTGACCCTTTTGCATTCTCGGTTGAACGAATGACGATGTTTTGACCCAAGACCGATATTACAAAGTCAATCATATCTTCAGCAGAACCCACGCACCGCTTGGTCTCCCCTGGGCTCGGGGCACTCTCGCACTTATTCAACGCCTCCACTATCATAGTCTCCATGGTGGAATTATCATCCGCATGAAAAAGCCGCTTTAGCTCTGAGATCTTAAAGGTCGAAAACGGTAATTTCGACGAAATAGACCGGGGCAAAAATGACCTTTCAGGCATTTTATCCTTAATGTTAGGCATTCGCATCACCTTACCTTCCTTTGCAATTGACTCCCGAAAGAAGTTACCTGGAAGAACCCAAATTCGTCGAGTAGGTTCGACATCGGATATCAGTTCTTCAATACTCGGGGTTGAATCAGGGTAGCAGAAAAGGTTTGCAGAGGCGCAGAACGCTGGGAAATGAGAGGAGAGAGCATTCTGGGCTGCGAGTTTGGAGAATCTCGCTGAGTCGACCGCGCTCAATGGGGACGCTTTGGACAGGAGAAAGGTTGGCTTGGCGTGGTTGTTTTGGACCTCTTTGTTCCAATACCCAACCAGATTAGATTTCGGGGTGGATAAATTTTCACCGGCGGAGGCGGAGGCGGACCCAACCTGCATTGACACAAAGGGAAAACATTGAGAATGTGAGAATAAGATAATGTCAAAGATAGAGTGAGAGTGAGAATGAGAGTGATTACAGTGAGAGACGAGAAAAAGAGTAAGAGAAGAAGAGGAGTCATGGAGCTGTGTTTTTTTGTGTGCATTATTAGTGTTGGCGGGTTTGTTGGGTTATAGTACGTGGATATTTATAGGAAATTCGTATAAGAATACCAGAGCTATAAAGAAATCAAAGCAGTGCATAAAGTGGCTATCAAAAAACAGTAGTACATAAAGAAGATATTTTACGTAACGTTATGATGATGCAGTGACGGCTCTAATTTTTTTTGTTCAGGAAGTTAACCGTGTAGGAGCATAGTTTTAAAAACCGGACCGGACCGGCCGGTCCGACCGGTTCAACCGGGAACCGGCCTTCAATCCGGTCCGGTTATGGTATAAAACCGGAAATGATCTAAAAACCGGTAAATAGTAAAAACCGGCCGGTTCAACCTGAGAACCGAAAATCGGCGCGGTCAAACCGATTTTGCTCCTCAAACTCAACTACGTCGTTTTTAAGTTCTTTGCTCCTCAAAACTACGTCGTTTTTTCTGCTCCTCAAAACTAACCTAAAGTCCTCACTGACTCACTCTTCTCATCAGCCATCTCACTCTTACCTCACGATTCACGCCTCCTCTTCTCATCTGCCTCACTCTCTCACTCATGACTCACCTCAAGCTCTCAAGGCCGCTCAACTCAACTCAATCTCTCTCTAGTCTCTACTCTCTACCTCACTCTGTTCTCTCTGCCTCACGCACAGCGGCACAACGGCACGCCCTCACCCTTTGAGCTCACTCCTAGTCTGCTCTACCCACAAACCATTTCAACTACCCACCCAAAACCCACAACTCAGCCACCACCAAGACCCACAAAACATCCCAACCATCCACCACAACCCACAAACCCAGCCACCCATGACCCATAAACCATCCAAAAACCCAAATCGATAAAGCTACACAGCAATAAAGGAAAAAAAAAATCCAGAACTGAGATTAAAAGAATGAATCAACAATGGTGGAGGTGGCCAAGAAACAGTGGGGCCGACGACGATGGAGGATAACGGAAAGAAAAAAGAAAAAAAAAACTCAGTGGATCGGTGATGAATGGCGCCGATGGCGGTGGAGATGCAATCTGTGATGAGTGGCGCCGATGAGTGGATCGGTGGTCGGTGATGAATGGCGCCGATGAGTGGATCGATGGCCGGTGATGAGTGGCATCTGGGAGTGGATCGGAGGCTGGAGGTTTGGTTTGTGGAAGGGAAACTTTTTTTTTTTTTTTTTTTTTGAGAGAGCACAGTGTCGAGAGAGTAGGGAGAGATGAGTGACTGAGTGATTTTGTAAAATATTTTACTGTTTTTACGCTTGTTTTACTTTTACACACACTGTTTAATATATATATATTTTTATATATAATTAAAAAATTATTAATTATTTATATAATTTAAATAAATAATAATTAAATTATTTATGACGTCACCGGTTCGACCATCGGTCGGACCTCGGTCCGACCAGAAAATCGGTAATTAGCTCCTCGACCGGTTCTTTCACCGTACCGGTTTTTAAAACCATGTGTAGGAGTTAGGAACGGTTCGAGCAAGTTTATTTATTTATTTTATTTAATGAAGTAGAAATTTTTACAGTAATGCTATTGACATGGTTTTAAAAACCGGTATGGTGAAAGAACCGGTCGAGGAGCTAATTACCGGTTTTCTGGTCGGACCGAGGTCCGACCGATGGTCGAACCGGTGACGTCATAAATAATTTAATTATTATTTATTTAAATTATATAAATAATTAATAATTTTTTAATTATATATAAAAATATATATATATTAAACAGTGTGTGTAAAAGTAAAACAAGCGTAAAAACAGTAAAATATTTTACAAAATCACTCAGTCACTCATCTCTCCCTACTCTCTCGACACTGTGCTCTCTCAAAAAAAAAAAAAAAAAAAAAGTTTCCCTTCCACAAACCAAACCTCCAGCCTCCGATCCACTCCCAGATGCCACTCATCACCGGCCATCGATCCACTCATCGGCGCCATTCATCACCGACCACCGATCCACTCATCGGCGCCACTCATCACAGATTACATCTCCACCGCCATCGGCGCCATTCATCACCGATCCACTGAGTTTTTTTTTTCTTTTTTCTTTCCGTTATCCTCCATCGTCGTTGGCCCCACTGTTTCTTGGCCACCTCCACCATTGTTGATTCATTCTTTTAATCTCAGTTCTGGATTTTTTTTTTCCTTTATTGCTGTGTAGCTTTATCGATTTGGGTTTTTGGATGGTTTATGGGTCATGGGTGGCTGGGTTTGTGGGTTGTGGTGGATGGTTGGGATGTTTTGTGGGTCTTGGTGGTGGCTGAGTTGTGGGTTTTGGGTGGGTAGTTGAAATGGTTTGTGGGTAGAGCAGACTAGGAGTGAGCTCAAAGGGTGAGGGCGTGCCGTTGTGCCGCTGTGCGTGAGGCAGAGAGAACAGAGTGAGGTAGAGAGTAAAGACTAGAGAGAGATTGAGTTGAGTTGAGCGGCCTTGAGAGCTTGAGGTGAGTCATGAGTGAGAGAGTGAGGCAGATGAGAAGAGGAGGCGTGAATCGTGAGGTAAGAGTGAGATGGCTGATGAGAAGAGTGAGTCAGTGAGGACTTTAGGTTAGTTTTGAGGAGCAGAAAAAACGACGTAGTTTTGAGGAGCAAAGAACTTAAAAACGACGTAGTTGAGTTTGAGGAGCAAAACCGGTTTGACCGCGCCGATTTCCGGTTCTCAGGTTGAACCAGCCGGTTTTTACTATTTACCGGTTTTTAGATCATTTCCGGTTTTATACCATAACCGGACCGGATTGAAGGCCGGTTCCCGGTTGAACCGGTCGGACCGACCGGTCCGGTCCGGTTTTTAAAACTATGGCTATTGATGCAGCACTCTCATAATAAAATCTAAGTAGTAAGTTGTTAAAAAAATGTAAAAAAGTAACATCAGTTTTGAGTCTAGATAAAAACCAATTACAGCATACCACTCAACTTTTATTGTAAAATTATTATGAAAATATTGTGAGAATAACACTAAAATAATTATATTTAAGCTTATTTCAGCTAGATTCAAACAAAATTTAGGTTTAGGGTGTTTGAATTTTTTATTTAGAAGTCAAAAAAAATTATATATATATATATATATATATTTTTTTTTATTGTATTTTTTTTTTTTTCCTTTTTGGCCAGGTTCAAATCACCTGGCTGTAGCATTGCCCATGTGATGATCAATAATAAAGCATAGACATGGCAAAACGGGTCAGAATTTTCTGACCCGGCTTAAAAATACTTGACCTGAACTTGATTTTTTTGACCCGAAGCAAAAACGGGTTGACCCGTGACCCGATCTGTGTTTTTTGCGGGTCAACCTGACCCGACCCGAACCCAAACCATTTTTTAAAACTTTTTTTTTTGGTAAAAATAAAAATGAAATTAAGACGATATTGGTTTAATTGTTTGTTATGAGCTTTAAGGAAACAATTAAGACATTTACATAATTGTATGCAAATTAATTGAAAGATGAATGATTGAGCATTCTGTAATGAGTAAAGATATCAAATAGCAAAGTACATGCCAAGATAATCTTGTTACAGTACAGTTAAAAACATAGATTTAAAATTGTAGACATGTGTGAGAAACATTCACAAGTGTGAAAATAGTGAAGTCAAAGTATGAAATTAACATATATTATGAATGCTTAGACCTGTTTTTTAACAATTTATGTCCAAAATAAACGGATTTTCAAAAAAAATTATGATATTTCTTAAAGTGTGTATTGCTTAACAAGGATATGATATTCATAAGAGAAACCATGTATAAATAAGTAAATAATCAAATTTTAATATATATCTCAAATTGAAATAGAGTGCCAACCACAATTGACAATAGATTATAAAATTAATTTCCAAGATTATAAATTTCTTATATGTTTTTATTCTTTGTCAAATGAATTATCCAATAAGTCATTTGTAATTTTGTTTTATATTTTGAGATGTTGATATTGTGTAGAAATAATATTTGTGTATTTGTTTTACTTATCTTTATGTTATTTTGTTTTAGATAGCAAAGTTAGAATTTGTATAATTTTAAAACTATTGAATAAGTATTAATAAGTATAATTCATTCTTGATATAAGTGGTGAATTTTAAATGGCAAATACATGTTGTTTTCTTAAAAAAATAAAATAAAATAAAAATTCATGTGAAAAATTCGGGTCAACCGACCCGACCCGACCCGCAATCCAATTGACCTAAACTCTTTTTAACCCACTTAAAATAACTCTTTTTTTTTTTACCCGTAACCCATTTGACTTATAACCCGATTGATCCGATCCCGTCAAACTCAACCCAACCAGCCTATTTTGTCGCGTTTAATAAAACATATGTCACTGTTTGTCACATGGTCACCACTATGGACTAGTGGTGAGTGGTGACAACGAGACAGACAGTGATTAAGAATATCACATGGGGATAAGAGAAGGTGGGCCTTTGCAAAAAGTTAGGTTCTTTGCAAAACGCTACGTAAAATATCTTGTTTTCTTTTTATCTTTTTCTTATTGTTCACAGTAAACAAATTTCGTAAGATAATTTGGAACCAATAGTTAAGTTCATTTCAAACTAATAATAAATACATGGTTGAAAGTAATTGACAATACATGGTTGAAAGTAATTGACAATCATATAATAATTTTTTCACAGGACCTTGGAAATAATACCAATGTTTTAAAAAATTAGCGGGGTCCAAAGTATAGTCAAACTGTAATCATTTATATTCAAAACAAATTAATTTTCATTGTAGCTATATTCAAAATCATATTTGATACTTTAGTTCAAAAATGAAAACAATCTTAATTATTTTCATTCAAAGCATTAAGTATTTTCACTAAACTTGTCACAAGTTTGATCCTAGTTTTAAGAATGTATACACTTCTAAATAAAAATAATTTAATAAAATTTCTATCTTTCAAAGTTTAGGAAATACTAGTAATGATTTTTATCTTTAAAGAAACTTCTTTTGAATAAATATCAATAATTTCATAATGAGAAACATTCGACTATTTCATTAAAAAATATTAATACATGCTTTAAGTAAAATATCACTAATTAAGAGAAGGGTCACTGACTTCCAATAGGCTCACCAAAATAACCAAATTTCAAGTTTATGACACCTTAAATTCAACCAAATTAATTCACTAACCACTAAACTTGGAAAAAGTTTACTTCTATAGAAGGAAACTTCCTTCAATGTTGGAGGAAGTTTTTCCCCTAAAAAACCTCAACAAAGAAAGTACCAAAATTATTTTGCTTCTAGAAACTAAGGAAATACTACCCTAAAAAATTGACTAAAAAAATTCTGAATACTTACATCAGCCTATAAAGAGTTTATAATATTTTAAACTCAAGTTACTTTTCTTAATTCTTGTTTAAATAAACATTAGCTAAAAATCTTGTCACCTTTTGGTATTTCATACAAAAAAGTCTAGGGTGAAAAAAAACCCTCCATTTCCTTTTATAAAATTATTAAAAAAAAAAAAAAAAAAAAAACCCACATCATGACAAAGGTTAGGTCTTAAAAGCAACGATGATATAAAGTGAGAAAAATTGAGAAAGACAGGAAAAAAGTGAGGTTTTAAAAAGTTGTACATAAAATTTAAAAGTTAATGCTAATATTTGATGCTTATGGGAGGAAACTTAGTCTTTCCCCAAGAAGGAATTGTCCGCTTTGGGAGTGAGCCGAGGACCGATGCCACCCTTACGGATTTGTTCAATCCCACATCGGGGAGAGACGCCTCCCACCCTTACCTTATAAGCATTGAGCCTAAGAAATGGTATACCAATCATGTGTAGTGTGAGGCGTTTCTCCCCGATGTGGGATTGAACAAATCCGTGAGGGTGGCATCGGTCCTCGGCCCATTCCCAAAGCGGACAATTCCTTCTTGGAGAAAGACTAAGTTTCCTCTCACAAAAAGGTGCCCACCCTTGCCTTATAAGCATTTAGCCTAAGGAAGGGTGTGCACCTCGGCCCATTCCCAAAGCGGACAATTCCTTCTTGAAGAAAGACTAAGTTTCCTCCCACAATGCTAAACACACTCTTAGTTTCTGCTAATATTCCCTAATTTCATTTTTTTAAGTTTATAAAAAAAGCAAACAAGTATCCATCAAACAAACATGGCACGCCCAATCAACCAGGTGTCATGTCATTGCTAGTTCGATTTATATAGGCATATATGAGTATGACGTTTGTATATCGTGATACCATTTCGCCATCATTTTTGTTTGATCTATTTTGAAAGGTACAAGTTGCATTATGTATCTTGTTCTCTTTCTTTCTATTGTTTTTAAGTGCTTTGATCTTTTTATTATCGGCCATCAGCCATGTTGATAATTTTTTTTAACATGGAGTGGATTGCAGAAAATATCCTACAATTGATGTTGCATATAAACTCTTTCGCTATAGAAAAATCATATTTCAATATTTTTAAATTGAAGAATATATAGTTTCTTATGCAAACACAATAATAATAAATGCATTTTTTTTAAAGGATAGAAAATATAGATTCATATACAAACAAAATCATAATAAATGCCTCATGCTATAACTTATATATATATATATATATATATATATATATATATATATATAACTGAAACCTTTGACTTTTTATTGACCTCTCCAGAGCTTGCCACATCATTATTATTTTTTTTAAACAAAATTATTTTTGTTTAGTCTAAACTTAACAAAGAGTGAAACTCTATCTCTCTAACAAGTCCAACTTAAACTTAAACTCAAACTCATCATTATCAATTTTTTAAACAAAATTATTTTTGTTTAGTCCAAACTTAATAAGGAGTGAAACTCTATCTCTCTAACAAGTCCAACTTAAACTCAAAATCAAACGTTGATAATTTATCTCCAAATTTGTGAGGTTAATCATGAACACTATAAAAGCAGTGTAAACTCCAATATTTTTTTTTTAAAATCGAGTAGAGATAGGAGCTCTTCTTCTGTTATTTTCTTCTCTTCTACTTTGTTAAAATATATATATTTTTTATGATTTTATATGTATTTTTTTTAAAAGTAATTTTTGTACATGAACCACCAAACTTTTTTTAGCCATTTTTTACAAGATAAAAAAGCTTGCAATAATTGAAATTTTAGGTTGCTACTATTGCATTTGTCTTTACTTTACCTCACGATATGAAAGTATATTAATTTCTTGGGCAGAAAGCTTATATACGATATATTAAGAGGAGGTATGACTTTCATTATTTCAACATGGGCTCCTGCTCAAAATTTTTTAGTGTGAGCCACATACTTATAAGGTTCGTTTAAAGTTTAGACTGATTAAAATTTAAAACTTATTACTTTATGGGTTCGTGTACCTTTTTCTTTTTCTTATATTTCTCTTTTGAATTGTCATATTTTTTTGAATTGTTTCAATAACTTAATCTTTAATTATATATATTTTTTGCCATTTTGGAAGTTTTAACATCTAAATTTGTGTTAGTTTTTGCAATATTTGAACATGTTCAGCATATTTCAATGACTATACCATGTATTATTCTTTTGAAAGTAATCAATTATTCTTTTATATTTTTCTATTGTGTAATCATATACATTTTGTTTTGTTTCAAAAATTTATAGGAAGTAAATCTTATGATTCTTTGATATTTTTTGGCCTTTCAAAAGTTTTAACATCTAAATTATTCTTTTGACGGTAACACATCTTTCTCTAATATTTCTCTGTTGTGTAGTCATATAAATATATATATATATATATATATATATATATATTTATTTATATTATCTATAATTTGTAGACTCTAAATCTTTTGATTCCTTTCAATAGTTATAGCCATGGATTATTCTTTTGAATGTAACCCACCTTTCACTTATATTTCTCAATTGTTTAGTCATATATATATATATATATATATATTGTTTTGTTTCAATAATTTTTAAACAGTGAATCATCTGATTCTTTAATATTTTTTGGTCTTTCAAAAGTTTTGATATCTGAATTTTTGAGTTTTATAAACCATTGCTCGTTCAAGCAATGATTTCTTCATCAAATTGTAACACAAATTGAAGTCATATAAGAGCAAATCAGGTAATAGTGTAATTTTTTAATCAATTTAAGATTTTATAAAATTATTTTAGTTTACCTCATAAATACATAGGTTCCAAGCACGGATTAGCGAAGAGTATATTATATAATTTCATGTTAAAACACAAACATAATAAATGCCTATAAATATATGCTAAACACACTGTTAGTTCTGCTCATATGGCGGACATTCCCTAATTTCATTTTTTGAAGTTTATAAATAAAAAAAAAAAAATCAAAAAAACAAAAAAGTATCCATCAAACAAACATGGCGCTCTCAATCAATCGGGTGTCATGTCATTGCCAGTTCGATTTATATAGTCATATATGAGTATGACATTTGTATATCGTGATACCATTTCATCATCTTTTTTGTTTGATCTATTTTGAAAGGTACAAGGTGCATTTTGAATCTTGTTCTCTTTCTTTCTATTGTTCTGCTTTGATCTTTTTATTATCAGCAATCAACAATGTTGATAATTTTTTTTACCAGGGAGTGGATTGCAGAAAATATCCTACAATTGATGTTGCATATAAACTCTTTCGTTATAGAAAAATCATATATCAATATTTTTAAATTGAAGAATATATAGTTTCTTATGCAAACACAATAATAATAAATGCATTTTTTTTAAATGATAGAAAATATAGATTTATATACAAACAAAATCATAATAAATGCCTCATGCTATAACCTATATATATATATATATATATATATATATAGGGAAATGCTAACGAGTATCCTTAGGATACTGGTTAAGAATTCAATTAAAGAAAATTTTTATGGAAAAAGAAAAAAAAAACAATTAATGTTTTGACAGGTTTTTTTATTTCCCATAAAAGTGATATCAAAACTTTCTTAAAATGGATTTTTAACCAGTGCCCTTAGGACACTCGTTAGCATGACCCATATATATATATATATATATATATAATCGAAACCTTTGACTTTTTATTGACCTCTCTAGAGCTTGCTAAATCATTATTATATTTTTAAATAAAATTATTTTTGTTTAGTCTAAACTTAACAAAGAGTGAAACTCTATCACTCTAAGAAGTCCAACTGAAACTTAAACTCAAACTCATCATTATCACTTTTTTAAACAAAATTATTTTTGTTTAGTCCAAACTTAATAAGGAGTAAAACTCTATCTCTCTAACAAGTCCAACTTAAACTCAAAATCAAACGTTGATAATTTATCTCTAAATTTGCAATGTTAATCATGAACATTATAAAAGTAGTGCAAACTCCAATATTTTTTTTTTAAGTCAAGTAGAGGTATGAGCTCTTCTTCTATTATTTTCTTCTCCTCTACTTTGTTTATATATATATATATATATATATATATATATATATATATATATTATGATTTTTTATGTATTTTTTAAAAAGTAATTTTTGTACATGAACTGCCAAACTTTTTTTAGCCATATTTTATAAGATAAAAAAGCTTGCAATAATTGAAATTTTAGGTTGCTGCTATTGCATGCATCTTTACTTTACCTCATGATATGAAAGTATATTAATTTCTTGGGCAGAAAGCTTATATACGATATAGTAAGAGAATGTATAGCTTTCATTATTTCAACGTGGGCTCTTGCTCAACATTTTTTAGCGTGAGCCACATTCTGATAAGGTTTGTTTAAATTTTAGACCCGTTAAAATTTAAAACTTATTACTTTATGGATTCGTGTACTTTTTTCTTTTTCTTATATTTCTCTTTTAAATAGTCATATTTTTTTGAATTGTTTTAATAACTTAATCTTTAATTATATATATTTTTTGCCATTTTGGAAGTTTTAACATCAAAATTTGTGTTAGTTTTTGCAATATTTGAATATGTTTAACATATTTCAATGACTATACAATATATTATTCTTTTGAAGGTAATCAATTTTTCTTTTATATTTCTCTATTGTGTAATCATATACATTTTGTTCTGTTTCAAAAATTTATAGGAAGTAAATCTTATGATTCTTTGATATTTTTTGGCCTTTCAAAAGTTTTAACATCTAAATTATTTTTTTGATGGTAACACATCTTTCTCTTATATTTCTCTGTTGTGTAGTCATATATATATATATATATATATATATATATATATATATATATTATCTATAATTTGTAGAGTCTGAATATTTTGATTCATTTCAATAGTTATAGCCATGGATTATTCTTTTGAATGTAACCCATATCTCTCTTATATTTCTCTATTGTTTAGTTATATATATATATATATATATATATATATATATATATATATATATTGTTTTGTTTCAATAATTTTAAACAGTGAATCATCTGATTCTTTAATATTTTTTGGTCTTTCAAAAATTTTAATATCTGAATTTTTGAGTTTTATAAGTCATTGTACGTTCAAGTAATGATTTCTTCATCAAATTGTAACACAAATTGAAGTCATACAAGAGCAAATCAGGCACTGGTGTAGTTTTTTAATCAATTTAAGATTTCATAAAATTATTTTAGTTTACCTCATAAATATGTAGGTTTCCATGCATAACACATATTAGCAACTAGTACATTATATAATTTCATGTACAAACACAAACATAATAAATGCCTATAAATAAATGCTAAACACACTCTCAGTTTCTGCTCTTATGGCGGACATTTCCTAATTTCATTTTTTGAAGTTTATAAAAAAAAAAAAAAAAAAAAAACAAAACAAAAAAACAAAAAAGTATCCGTCAAACAAACATGGCGCTCTCAATCAACCGAGTGTCATGTCATTGCCAGGTCGATTTATATAGGCATATATGAGTATGACGTTTGTATATCGTGATACCATTTCAATATCTTTTTTGTTTGATCTATTTTGAAAGGTACAAGGTGCATTATGTATCTTGTTCTCTTTCTTTCTCTTGTTTTTTAGTGCTTTGATCTTTTTATTATCAGCAATCAGCAATGTTGATAATTTTTTTTTTAACAGGGAATGGATTGCAGAAAATATCCTACAATTGATGTTGCATATAAACTCTTTCGTTATAGAAAAATCATATATCAATATTTTTAAATTGAAGAATATATAGTTTCTTAAATTGATAGAAAATATAGTTTTGTACGGATGAAGGGCCCAGGAATGTATATTGGGCCGTGGGCCTTGTCTGGGGATATTTAGCTGTCCGAGGACAGTTAGATATTAACGAAGATGTACAAATCAGTAAGTTATGGAAGGATTTTAGTCATAAAGGTTTGAGAAAGTAGTCTGAGGAGAAATGCCTCCTCAGCTAAACAGAGTAGAGGCCAAAGGTTTGACTTGCCATTAAGAACAACACACTGGACAATTTTACTGGTAAGGATAAGCATCAAGAGGAAATAGGACAAAGGGAAGCTGAGAAATATCTAGGAAAAAGTTGCTACCACCACATTAAATGCTCTGCAACTAACTCCCTGGCTGCATTAATGTAGAGGTGATACCTGAACAGTAATATTCAGTCTTACAGTTACCCCCAAAGACTTCAAAAAGGTGCTGATATGACAAGGATCAAAACTAGCAGCTTGACTTACACGTGGAAGGCTGAGATGAAGTAAAGTAGGGGAATATAAAGAAGAAATACCTCATTACAAAAGGGGGGGGGGGGGGGGACCTGAAAATCTTGAGAGAGGAGATAATGAATACTTAAGAATTGTAATTGGGTTTAAGTCCAAAAGAAATATATAAGAACTGCTCTCCTCGGACGTTGCCGAGGAAGATTTTCTTTACATAAACTTGTTTATTTTCATTTTCTAGCAGCCTTTAATCTACTATGATTGTTGTCTGACTCATTAAAGTCCAGTTCTTGGCCCACTCTCTACAAATTCATTGTATTGGGTTCTTTAGGCCTAAGTCCTTTTACTTTTTGGGCTTGGGAACCAAATCGTGTCCTTACAATTGTCGCCATCTGTGGGAAACTTGAGCTTTGGTGAGATCAACGTTTAGCCATGGTTGGCTTAAGTCCAAACCAAGAAGAATTTGTTGGTTCCCAACGTCAAGATCAGTTTCTCAACCTTGAACGTAGGAAGGATTGGGAAGTTAGTATACATACTACTCACACTAGTAGGAGCCAGTCTCGAAGTGGGAGTCACGTGTCTCATGAAAAGAATACTAGGAACATGCAGTTAGAGATAGACCATCTACGAAGGAAATTACGACGTAAGCGACGTTGATGGACTCCTTCAAGTTCAGAACCTTCTTCTGATGATGATAAGGATGATAACTACCGACCCAGATCAAATTGTAACTATACCCAGAATATATCACGCTTAGTCACTTAGGTGATGGTCAAGTTGTGTTTACTTTCTTAAGGCAGAGGTGTAAGTAACCAAACTTAGAGTAATGAACAAAGTTATCAATTTTTCCATGGCATGTGGTTCGAGGAACCAGACATGGCCAGGGTTCAGTTTGGTACTTAGGTAGATGCCAATAAGTATTAATTTTCCCAAAGCAGATGGTCCGAAGAACCAGGCCTAGCTAAAGTTCTGTTTAATACTTAGAATAATGAATAAAGTTATCAATTTTCCCAAGGCATGTGGTCTGAGGAGTCAGGCATGACCAAGGTTCAGTTTGATACTTAGGTAGATGCCAATGAGTATTAATTTTCCCAAAGCAGATGGT
This sequence comes from Quercus tomentella, assembly GCA_028535165.1. Classification (NCBI taxonomy): domain Eukaryota; kingdom Viridiplantae; phylum Streptophyta; class Magnoliopsida; order Fagales; family Fagaceae; genus Quercus; species Quercus tomentella. The sequence goes on along the minus strand of JAPQVY010000089.1, from coordinate 54,566,618 downwards.
CCGAGGAACCAGGCCTAGCTAAGGTTCTGTTTAATACTTAGAATAATGAATAAAGTTATTAATTTTCCCAAGGCATGTGGTCCGAGGAGCCAGGCATGGCCAAGGTTCAGTTTGATACTTAGGTAGATGCCAATGAGTATTAATTTTCCCAAAGCAGATGATCTGAGGAACTAGGCATAGCTAAGGTTTTGTTTAATACTTAGAATAATGAATAAAGTTATCAATTTTCCCAAGGCATGTGGTCCGAGGAGCCAGGCATGGCCAAGATTCAATTTGATACTCAGGTAGATGCCAATGAGTATTAATTTTCCCAAAGCAGATGGTCTGAGGAACCAGGCATAGTTAAGGTTCTGTTTAATACTTAGAATAATGAATAAAGTTATCAATTTCCCCAAGGCTTGTGGTCCAAGGAGCCAGACATAGTTAAGGTTCTGTTTAATACTTAGAATAATGAATAAAGTTATCAATTTCCCCAAGGCTTGTGGTCCAAGGAGCCAGGCATGGCCAAGGTTCAGTTTAATACTTAGGTAGATGACAATGAGTATTAATTTTCCCAAAGCAGATGATCCGAGGAACCAGGCATAGCTAAGGTTCTGTTTAATACTTAGAATAATGAATAAAGTTATCAATTTTCTCAAGGCATGCGGTTCGAGGAGCTAGGCATGGCCAAGGTTCAGTTTGATACTTAGGTAGATGCCAATGAGTATTAATTTTCCTAAAACAGATGGTCTGAGGAACCAAGCATAGCTAAGGTTCTATTTAATACTTAGAATAATGAATAAAGTTATCAATTTTCCCAAAGCATGTGGTCCGAGAAGTCAGGCATGGCCAAGGTTCAGTTTGATACTTAGGTAGATGCCAATGAGTATTAATTTTCCCAAAACAGATGGTCCGAGGAACCTGGTATAGCTAAGGTTTTATTTAATACTTAGAATAATGAATAAAGTTATCAATTGTCCCTAGGCATGTGGTCCGAGGAGCCAGGCATGGCCATGGTTCAGTTTGATACTTCGATAGATGTCCAGAACACATAACAAGCAATATAACAAACCTAAAATGAAGCAAAAAGAACCTCCATTAATAATAATATCTCCTTAGGTTATATACATTCTAGGGGTGTGGTACGGTCCTTTCTTCTAGATCTTCTAGGTAATAAGCACCAATCCCGACCACTGATGTAATGTGATAGAGCCCTTCCTAGTTAGGTCACAACTTCCCCCATGTTGGGTTCTTGGTTGTCCCCATAACTTTTCTTAGAACCAAATCTCCATGTGTCAGTGGCCTTAGCTTCACGTTAGCATTGTATTTTTGTTTGAGCTTGTGTTGATAATAAGCTAATTGGACTCTGGCATTCTCTCTCCATTCTTCAATTAAATCTAGGCTTTTTTCCAACAGCCCATCGTTGCCGCCTGGATCGAAAGAACTTGTTCTGAGTGTGGGGAAACCAGTCTCCAAAGGGATGAGAGCTTCAACACCATAGGTCATTGAGAAAGGCGTCTCTCCAGTGGATCTACGAGGTGTAGTCCAGTAGGTCCAAAGGATGTGTGACAATTCCTCTACCCATTTCCCTTTTGCGTCGTCTAGCCTTTTTTTGAGTCCACTCACTATAACCTTGTTTATAGCCTCGACCTGTCCATTTCCTTGTGGACAGGCCGAAGTAGAATACCTATTCTTTATTCCAAGGTCACAGCAGTACCTCCTAAAGGCTTTACTATCAAACTGTAGCCTGTTATCCGAGATGAGAGTTTGAGGAATCCCCAACCGCGTGATGATATTCTTCCAAAAAAAATTTTTGGCATCCACATCCCTGATGTTTGATAAGGGTTCAGCTTTGACCCATTTAGTAAAATAATCTGTGCCGACCAACAAATATCTCTTATTCCCTGCTGCTTTAGGGAAAGGCCCCACAATATCTAAGCCCCACTGAGCAAAAGGCCAAAGGTTGGTCAGGGGATTAAGGACTCCTTCAGGTTGATGGATGTTTAGTGTAAACCTTTGGCATTGGTTACACTTCTTCACATAGTCTTAAGCTTCCCTTTGCATGTTCGGCCACCAATAGCCTTGCGTGAGGGCCCTATGAGACAAGGATCTACCTCCCCGTATGGCTTCCACATATTTCTTCGTGCAATTCTTCTAAGAGCAGCTCCACTGCATCAGGATGCACGCACAACAGATACGGGCCAGAAAAGGACCTTCTATACGGTTTTTGGTCCTCAGACAACCAAAATCGAGGTGCTTTTTTTCGTACCACGTCAGCCTCAGACTTATTCTCGGGCAGAACATCCTCTTTAAGGAATAGCGCAATAGGATCCATCCAGCTAGGCCCCACTCTGACCTGACGAACTTGAATCACATTTCTTACCTCTCTGGAAGGTCTATGTAAGTCTTCCACAAGGATTACCTGAGGTAAGTATTGTGTCGAGGAGGTTGCCAGTGTGGCAAGAGAATCCGCATGTGCATTCTTATTTCTAGGAACTTGTGATAAAGCAAAAGATTCAAATCCAGATTGCAAGTGTCTAACCTGGCTTAAATACTCCTGCATTTTGGGGTCCCTTGCCTCCATCTCCTCTTGGACTTGGCCTACCACCAGTCTTGAATCAGAGAACATCTCTACTGCCTTTCCACCCATCTTTTGAACCATGGTCATCCCTACTAAAAGAGCTTCGTACTCTGCTTCATTGTTTGTAGCCGAGAATCCCAACCTCAAGGACTTCTCGATTATGATCCTTTTTGGGGATACCAGGACTAGCCCCACTCCAGATTCTCTGTAGTTAGCTGCACCATCAACGTATACTTTCCATGACAAAGGTTCTTGCAAGGAGATTACTCCAACCGACTTTTCATCCATGTTTTGCTCTTCTAATTTATCTTCTAATAAGGTCTCGGCAAACTCAGCTACCAAATCAGCGAGGACTTGACCTTTGACCAAAGTGCGAGGCATATACTTGATATCAAAAGCCCCTAGGATCCTGCCGCACTTCGCAATTCTCCCTGTGTAATCGGCACTCCAAAGTAGGGATCTGAGCGGGAGTTGAGTCAAAACAACAACCATGTGTGACTGGAAATAGTGGGGGAGCTTACGTGTGCCATGCACGACCACCAAAATAGCCTTTTCAAGTGGTAAGTATCGGACTTCAACTTCATGTAATGACTTACTTATGTAATAGACTGGTTTCTGCATACCACAGTCGACACGAATCAAAACTAGACTTACTGCATGAGTGGCCACGGAAAGGTAAGCGAAAAGAACCTCATCCATCTCAGGCCTTGACATAATTGGTGGTCGAGAAAGGCATTCTTTTAACTGCCGAAAATCCTAGGCACATTCATCGGTCCATTCAAACCCTTTCCACTTATTTAACAATTTAAAGAAAGGTCTACATCTGTCAGCTGATTGAGAGATGAATCGGTTTAGGGTAGCGGTCATTCCCGTAAGCTTCTGGATCTCTTTTGGATTCCGAGGTGGTTGCAGATTGTTGATTCCCTTAATCTGGTCGGGATTGACTTCAATTCCGCGGTGTGTGACCATGTAGCCCAAAAACTTGCCAAACTCGACACCAAAAGAACATTTGGAAGCGTCAAGTCGTAGTTTGTGCTTCCTTAAGATATCAAAAATATTCCCGAGATCACTAACATGCTTGGACTCTGCTTGCTTTTTACCACCATATCATCGATATAAATCTCAATAGTTTTTCCCAACTGTGGTTCAAACATTCTGGTCATCATCATTTGGTAGGTAGCCCCTGTATTCTTCAAACTAAAGGGCATCACTTTATAATGATAGTTTCCCACAGGAGTAACATAAGTCGTCCTCTCTTGGTCGTCCAGGGCTAGAGGTATTTGATGATACCCCTGAAAAGCATCCAAAAAGCTCATTCGAGGGTGGCCCACAATGGCGTCCACTAATTGATCAATCTGAGGCATAGGGAAAGGGTCCTTTGGGCAGACTTTGTTCAAGTCTGTAAAATCTATGCATACACGCCACTTTCCCGTATTCTTCTTAATCACTACGGTGTTAGCTAGCCATTCAGGGTAAAAAAACCTCTTTAATAGCCCCAGCTCGCTTTTCATCACCTTGTCCTTTACAGCGTCCGAATGCTCATTGGATGAACGCTGAGGTGGTTGTTTCCTGGGGATGATTGATGGATTGACGTTTAGATGATGGCAAATGAAACTCGGATCCACTCCCGGAGCCTCGTAAGCGTCCCAAGCAAACACATCAATGTTGTTCTTAAGAAAAATAACCAACTCTTCCTTCTCCCGAGATGGAAGCTGAGTCCCAACCTGAAAAAACTTGTCCGGATCATCACCAATGGGGAATCTCTCCAAATCCTCACATTTGGCATCCTCGGCCGCCCCCCTCATTGGTAGTTCTGAAGACATTGACTGCTATAAACCTTCTTTGACTATGGCCGAGGACTCAGCTACTGGCTGATGCTGAATTGCAGACACGAGGCATTGCCTAGCCATAACTTGGTTCCCTACCAGTTCCTCAACTCGGTCTCCTGACAGATACTTAACCTTTTGATGCAGAGTTGAAGAAACAGCACCCAAGATGTGAAGCCAGGGTCTGGCAACAATGGCCGTGTAGGGGGAGTATGCATCCACCACTATGAAATCCACTTCTACCACTTCTGAACCAGCTTGCACTGGTAATCTAATTTGACCCTTCAAGGTAACAAGTTTTCCATCAAAACCTGCCAAAGGCGAATCGTAAGCTGTCAGGTCTTCAGGTTTCAAGTTTAATCCTTTGTATAGGTCAAGATACATGACTTCTACACAACTGCCTTGATCCACCATTACCCTCTTCACATCATACCCCCCTATCCGAAGGGTGACCACTAAAGCGTCACCATGTGGTTGGATAGTCCCGATCTTATCTTCATCCGAGAAACTCAATGAAGGTCGGATCTCTACTTTGGCTCTCTTCGGCTCAGAGTTTAAGTCCTCGGCTAATGACCTGGCCACAGACATCACCCTGGCAGGTTGAAAGCCAGTCCTTCCAGGTGCAGCAAATATAACATTGATCGTCCCCAATGGTGGCCTTGAAGAAGCACTCCCCTGGCCCTGTGACCTCGCCTGGTCTCCCTGTCCATTGGGTCGGTACATAAATTGTTGCAGCTTCCCCTCCTTAACCAATTATTCCAGATGGTTCCGCAATGTTCGACAATCTTCAGTGGTATGTCCTCGGTCTTGATGATACTGGCAATGGAGGCTTTGATTACGCCTTGAAGGATCTCTACTCATCTTGTTCAGCCATTTGAAATACAGCTCGCTCTTGATCTTCTCCAAAACTTGATGCACCGGTTCTCGAAACACGGTGTTTACTACCTGTGGGGATGCAGGTCCAGATTGTTCGGCAAAATCTCGCCGGGGTTTGTTATTGTTATAACGTTCCGACCTGAAATCCCTCCTCTCCTGAGGGATAGCCTTGCCTTTCCCCTTATCTTGCAGTTGATCCTCCTCAACCCTCTTATACTTGTCAATCCGGTCCATTAATTGACGAATACTGGTGACAGGTTTCCCCGTCAAAGATTTCCTTAGATCGTGTCCTGCAAGCAAGCCGAGCTTGAAAGTACTAATAGCCATGTCCTTAAAATTTCCTTCTATCTCGTTGAACATCTCCCAATATCGGTCCGAGTATGTTTTCGAAGTTTCACCCTCTTTCATGGACAGAGATAGCAAAGTAGCCAAAGGACGAGGTGCCCTACTACACGTAATAAAACGGGACCCAAAAGTCTGGGTGAGTTCCTTAAACAAATTGATGGATCCTGCCCTCAGACCATTAAACCACCTCATCGCCACAGGCCCCAAACTGGACGGAAAAACCTTGTACATCAAGGCTTTGCTCTTAGAGTGTACCGTCATCTTTTGATTGAAGTGGCTGACGTGTTCAACAGGGTCCGTTCTGCCATTATACAAGGTGAAAGTGGGTTGAGTGAACCGCCGAGGAAATCTTCCTTCCTCAATCCAGCGGGTGAAGGGTGATTTAGAAACTTGATTGAGTGCTTTATTCATAGCATCATTCACCAGGCCTCTTGAAGATGAATTATTGTTTCTATGACTACGGCAATAATCTTCGTCATACAAGAAAGATTCACTGGGGGGAGTTCTTGATCTTTGCCTATAATCTTAATCCTCCTCATCATCGAAAGAGTAGTCAGAGTTGGAGGGAGCTCGCCTTCTGCGCTTATGGCGTAAGCTTCTCTTCAGGTGATCAATGACAGATATGGTTTTTACCTCGAAACTAACTCTGGTTGGTGTGCGTAGTGTGCACACTTCCCTCCCGATCTTTCTTTCGCTTAAGTTTACGGAAATGATCTTGATGCTGAGAGCCCATAGATTCTGCTAGATTTGGACCTGATCCTACCATTGTTGAGCGTCTAACTCACTATTGCACTAGTGTTCCCACAGACGGCACCAATTCTAAGGACCCAAACTTGGATTCCTAGCCCAATACATGGACGAACTATGGCCCAAGAGGCCCACAACAATGAATTTGTAGAGGAATGGGTTAAAACACTAGGCTTTAGTTAATCAAACAGCGTTATAGATAGGCTTGATGACAAAAAGGTAAACATGGACTATTATGAAATGAAGAAAGAATGTCCTCGGCAGAATCCGAGGACAATAGTTCTAATATCTTGTTCTAAGAAAATGTTACAAATTTGATTGTGGATTGCTACAGTATTTTTTCTTTCTAATTTCTGATCCTCATTATTGTTCTTTTTCCTCTTCTTTTATACCCTCTTCTCCCTTTACCTCAATCGTCCACCTGTATGCTAGATGGTTAGGGTTGATACTTGTCCCATCAGTCATTCTCATAAGTCTTCAAGTAGTAGCTGTAAGGCTGAAATACACTGTTCAGGCATCATCTCTACATTAATGCGGCCAAGGGATTAGCTGTAGTGCATTTAATGCGAAGGCAGCAACTTTCTCCCTAGATATTTTGGGGTTCATCCTTATCTCATATCTCTGCATTGCTTATCCACCTCAAGCGAATTTCAGGGATTGCCATTTTTGCTGTAAATCCATTTCCCAAGACCTCGGCCAAGCTCGGCCGAGGAAGTTTTTATCCTCGACACACTTTCCAAAGCCTTCAAGACTAAAACCCCATTATTTCTTCATCAGTGTAATTTCCTCTGACGAAGACATCTCATCCTCGAGCGGATCATTGTCCTCGGCTTGGGCCATAGGCCCAACATATGAATAAATAATGCATTTCTGGGCCCAAGGACCCTACATCTTATATTTCTCTATTGTTTAGTTATATATATTTTGTTTTGTTTCAATAATTTTTAAATAGTGAATCATCTGATTCTTTAATATTTTTTGGAAGTTTTAATATTTGAATTTTTGAGTTTTATAAGCCATTGCACGTTCAAGCAATGATTTCTTCATCAAATTGTAGCACAAATTGAAGTCATACAAGAGAAAATTAGGCGATGGTGTAGTTTCTTAATCAATTTAAGATTTTATAAAATTATTTTAGTTTACCTCACAAATAGGTAGGTTCCCATGCATAGCACAGGTAAGCGACTGGTATATTATATAATTTCATATACAAATACAAACATAATAACCTATAAATAAATATTGCAATTATCAAATTTCATATTTGAACAAAAATTTAAAAATAGAAAAATTCATATTATGTTAAATTTATTTATTTTTTGTTTTTTGTTTTTTTTTTGTTTTTTTGTTTTTTTTTGTTTTTTTTGTTTTTTTTTTGTGAATTGCATAGTTTGTCGACTAGTAGATATTTAAAGACAAAGAAGAGAGAAAATCTAATTAGATTTTTATTTGGATTTCAATTTTTGTCTAATTTTATGTCACATATCCCATCCAAAATTTTTATTTTTTGTACCAAGTGAGTTATTTAGTGCAAAATATGAGGAGTCTAATATAAATGAACCATAAAAAAACCCAATCATATATTTAATTCTAATTTTATGGCAAATGTCCAATTTTGATTGTTTAAATTTTGGTACTGGTTTTCTCAAAAAAAAAAAAAAGGTACTGGAATTTTACACCACTGTAAAAACCAAGAGGTCCAAAGCCTTATTAAAACTTAAAAGTGAAAGACCAATAGAATCTAAATCTAATTCAAATTAATTTCTAATTGTAGTATAATTTTATGTCAAGTTTCCCTTTTAATCTATAAATATATAGATGTATCTAAAGTTGAAGTGTAGTATTTATTGTTGCTACGCTCTTACTGAGCCATGTCATCCACCAATTTCTAACATTTTCTCTCTCCTTTTTAACTATTTTTCTCTTATTAATTTTTCACTTTACAATTACAATTCCTCCAACATTTCCTTCACATTTACCTTTTTATCTCCCCACTACTGTATTACCTTAACCTTACAATTCCTCCATCATTTCATCTTCTTTGTTATTTTGACTCTTCTTTTCCCTATTTCATTTGCTATAAAAATTTGATATTCTCCATTTCATTCAATCCATATTTTGCCCATCCAAAAAGGTGAATACTCTCTCTCTCTCTCTCTCTCTCTCTCTCTCTCTCTGGATTATTTATTCTTTCTTACAACTCTACTTTAGATTGATGATTTTTTGTACTTTTTGTATCTCTACTTTGAATTGATATATTTTGGTGATGTGTTTTTTGAGTTCCCCATCACATGTACTCTCTCTCCCTTTTATATTTTTTATTTGAGTTAATTCTTATATATTTCAGAAGTGAAAATTTGAGTTTATATAAAAATACAATCTACATGATTATTTATTTGGATGTGTATATCAATTATTTAAGTTATATCAATTGTAAATTTGTGATGAAGTTTGATTTTAATCTCCTCAAGAGAATGAGAAATTTAAATAATTAATTTAAAACTTAAAAATGTTTAGTTGTAGGAGAAAAAAAAAGTAAAACATAACACGCTATAACAAAAGTTTGATAAATATAGACCACTTGAAAAAATAATAATATCAATCAAACACACCCAAGTTTTTTTTTTTTTTTTTTTTAAACAGAAATAATATAATGATATATTTGTAAATGTAGAGAGGTGGAAAATAGTCTTAGAAATAATTCAATTTTTAAGTAGAACAAATTATCTTTAGTAAATTTTAAAGAATAAATCATACATTAAATCACATTACAAAATAATTATATATTCTCACGCATCGCGTAGATCTGCGACTAATAATATATAAAAGTTAAAGTATAACATTTAATGTTGTTACGCTCTTGTTGAGCCACATTGCCATTTTTTTTTTTTTTTTTACAATATTAATATATTCAATAGTGCACCATGACTTTACATGTTTTCTATAACCTTTTTTTTGGTAGAAGACATTCTCTATAGCCTAATTTTAATTAATAAATCCTAGTAACATAATCACTTTTCACATTATCTAACATGATTGTAACTTCTCAATCATAATAATTGCTATTATAACTATTACTGAAAGAACACTCACGAAGAAAATACTAGAAAATACATCCATCAAGGAACTACAGAAAAAGATAAAAAAGGATTAAAACAACTTTATTTTTTAACAATATTAATATATAACTATTAAAATATTCAATTGTGTAATAACTTCTCAATCATAATAATTGCAACTATAACTATTATTGAAAGAACACCCACGAAGAAAATACTAGAAAATACATCCATCAAGGAACTATGGAAAAAGATAAAAAGGATTAAAACAACTTTATTTTTTTAACAATATTAATATATAACTATTAAAATATTCAATTGTGTAACATTACTACACACATTTTCTAAGCTGGTTGTAATTTATCGATCATCATAATTGTTACTATTTACTATTTGGTTATAATTATTATTGAAAACAAGAACTCATAATTTTCCCTTTTTTTTTTTTTAACAATAATAAATATACTGAGATGCAATCCAGCTACCATACATTTCAGTGGATGGATGTTAGAGGTACTTTTTTTGTACAGCAAACCAGCAAAGCCATAACCCACAACCCATGTAAAGAAGGACCTGGAGTTGGGTGAAATTGGGCTCACAAAATCAGCACCAAGGCCCACTGGATCTTTCATTAAAATGATTCAATCTCCAGCTAATGGCTCATTCAAATTGAAGCCTTAAGGCTGGTCCAAGGTGGTCTTCAAAACTATACATGAAACCCACAATCCGTGGGACTATCTCATCTCATGTGGTTGGAGAGGTGAGTAGTTGACAATAAATTGACATGCTCTCGACTAAGCCCAAAAGGTCAAGCTATTACCAATACGAAAGAAACATAGACATGGCTCTTAGAACCAATAAATATATCAGTCTTTAGTCCAAGCATTTAAAACCACCACCAACTCCTTAAGATATTTCAAAATACTTGTACCAGGAATCAGGCCAGCCTCTGTTTTACAACTCTCGCTATCCTTTTAAAAGAAATATTACTAAATAAATATAATTCAATTTCCACAATAATTATTTCTCCCAAAAAAAAAAAAAAAAAAATCCACAATGATTGCAAATCCTTCTGATAAAATTTTAGAATGCAAATTCTTGTTGTACCAAAAAATGGATTTTGTTTAGAATCATTAGCACAAATTATCAAATAATTCTATTGATACATTCTACTATCTAATAATTAAACGTTTTACAATTAATAAACTAGATTTATTATCATAACCAATATTTTCCAGTAACGTGTCTATTTAAACCATGATCATGAGCAAGTGCATAAATAAATTCCCAAAAGATAAGTGGGTATAGGAAGTCATGTTGCTGAAATCTATGAGTTCTAAATATCCTTGAAATTCCTCCATTTAAAATTAGATGGGAGTAAAGGATTTCTTTTGGGTTATTAAATGACACATAGTACGATACAGTCAAAACATGATATTATAGTAAGAAATGAGTAGATATATACCTCGGAATTAAATAAGACTGATCGACTGACTCTTTAGCCTCTCTTTTTCCATCTAATTTAATTAGTTTATACTCATAAAAAAATGTTTAATATTTACGACACATAGACTAGATGTTTTGTGTGATATTACCTTCTTAAACTAAACTCTAAATATATGCTTCCCAAAAGAAAATTGCATCTTTAACCAAAAAAAAAAAAAAACTCTAAATATAAAGTTGACTATGTTTCTCAAAAAAAATCAGAGGCATAACAAAAAGAAATGTGCAACCCAAACTCATTTCAGAAGCAATTCTGGTCCTACCTGCCACCCAGCTGCATAATTCTTCTCCATAAACCAGTATTTGAATGAAACATAACAAGGAATCTAGGACACCTATGCCTGTTAATTTGGCATCAGTTTTTTATTTTAGTTTTTCGGCTTGTTTGCTTTTATATAGATTTTTAAAGACTCAATTTTTCTAGATACAGTTATACTTTAACCATCTTTCATCAAATAAGCAATCAACAAAAAGCTGCGTTCAAATGCACACCATTTACTTTTACGTACCCTTCATATATTTTAAAAAGAATGTTGCACACTCATTAAGTTGGGGGCACACTTTTGACAGTAAATAACAGTCCACCACATTGCCTAATAGTCTAAGGAATTCCTATTGATTTTCTTGATATTTATAAGGTCACATCATATTGAGCAAGGGATCTAAATTCTAGCTCCACACAAGGTACATAACAAATAGTCAATTGTAATTTTAATAGCAACAAGTAAAGGGGTTGAATCATGCATATCATTTTGGGGCTTAAAGCCTCTTTCTCTTGGGTTAAAGGAGACCTTAGCCATGTGGCCCATAATCCATTAATCTTGCTATGTGTGGTTGTGATGTCAGTAGTATGCTTTGTTGTAACTCTTCCTCACACCTCACTCCTGAGTCCTGCCTAATATGTGGGATGCTTGAACTGGAAAGATTTTGCGTCTGTTTCTACCATTTAATAAGGCGAAAATACCAAAGCTTTCGTTTATTTAACAAAAAAAGAAAAAGAAAAGTCATGCATGGGCGTTGGCCAAGAAACTGGGGTAAGGTCAAAATGATGAAACGAACTATAATAACCTAAGGACATACCCTAACGAAAGTGATGGTGGCTATTTCATAATAGCATGGAGACGCAGAGAGAGAGAGAGAGAAACAAAGAGTAAAGGCTTTTGCCTTCTCTTTGTTTCCCATTTTGACGGGGGTTGGTTTGATCAGCAGTGGTGGTGGTGGTAGTAGTGATGGAGGGATTGCAAGAGTTTTGGCTGATATTGCTCACACAGCTCAAACAAGACTAGTGGTGCCTTTGCTCAGCTACTACCCCTCCTTAGTACTCCACCTATTGGTCTTATTCCCAGTTCATGAATGCACAGTTCCTCTACCCTCACTCTCTCCACTGTATGCCTCACTCTCTTTAACACCTTAAAGACTATAATAACCCCCCCTCACCCGACAATAAATGCTACAGGGAAATAATGACCCAAATTGATGGCCTGAACTTTGACAGAATTTTAAATGAAAACTTATATACGAAAGTTAAATATGTATACTTAAAATGTAAACTGAAAGTAAAAGGAATGAACTGAAAGCTTTTATTGAAGAAATTACTGACTGAAAATACTTATAAATGTAGTTGGTTGGTTAACTTGAAATACTTGTAATGAAAGTTTATAACTAAAATACATATTCTGGAATGAGACAAGTTTCAGAAATATAAATTGGACGTGATACAAGTCATGAAAAAAGCTATGGGTTTTTTCTTGTCTAAAATTTGCTCTGCAGTTGGCTCTGCTAGACTTCAAGGCATAACTTGGTATATATAATTAATATTAGTTATAATAGCAACAAGGCTCTGAATTGCATACTGAAACACACTGAATTGTAGGGATAAGAAACAATTATGCTCCATAAAGATACCGATCAATGACAGTAGGACCTTATAACGCACTATAAATTACAAATTAAACCAAAGAAGCCTTAAATAACAATATAAACTTGATGCATGCTATATAAATCCTAGCTTAAAGGAAACAGTAATAATTAAATTCCACAATAAAGAAAAATTACAAAGAGTCCATAGTTTAGAACTAAAAAAAATATGTACCTGGATCATTTCTAGCTTATATTAGTAAATATACACAAAGTAATAGTGAAAGTCCATATATTACAAGCTGTATACATAATTACACTAGTCTAGGAGTAGCTAGACCTGACTTTCCGTAAATACACAAAACACTTAGATGAAGGGCAAGTCCAAATTACACATAAACCATCAACACATTTATCAGCTGTACATTATATGTGTTGGATTGAGGTCTGCAAAGCTCTACACAAAAAACATAGATGAAAGGCAGGTTCAAAACACACATAATTAAACTATTAGCACATTTATTTGCTTTACATCATACATGCTGGATCAAAGCTTGCAAAGCTCTAGTGATCTGCTCCTGCAGTAAAAAAATAATAATAATGCATCAATATCTCAACTTGTTTTTCTAGTCATTTCTTTAACATCTTAATCTTTATAATTTAAACAAAATTAATTAAAAAAATAGTAAAAAGCAGTGTTTTTCATTGGCCGTCCAATTATTTAAGTAACCTTGAAAGGGTCATCAAAACTCAAATTATATAGTATAATAGGCATCTTCCATACGTAAAATTAATCCATAACTATTTTTCCTATTAATAGCAAAATACATACGGTAAATAAGAGTGTTTTTGTATAAACGGTTACAAAACTATGTTTTAAGTTTAAAATGAACCTGTTTTACGAAGAGTACTGTTACGAAATGGAGTTTATGGTTTTTGAAAACTCTTTTTTAAGCTTCCAAAATGCCTAACAAAACGAACCCTTAACCAACTTGACGTCTTGCCCACCAAGGTCTGTAAGGACTAGTTAGCAACTGTCCAGATCAGATGATTCTCGAAAACCCAGTGGCAAGCTCTGATCTGACCGGGACCTGATGCTATAGTCAATTGAGCATGATTCGGGTTTGAATTCGACGTGTGCATGTGACAGCTGGCAACACCATGATTGATCTTAGCCTTCGAATTCGGATCCAGTATATCCACTTCGTAGACTCGAACCTTTGGGACCGAATGGCAGGAATAGAGTAGATACGGGAACAAGGTTTGATGACAAGCAACTAATTGCATGACTTTGCCACCGTTGATCCCCTTGACTGATCCGATCATTATATTCTGCTTTGACCCTTTAACATTCTCAGTTGATCGAACAGCAATGTTTCGACCCAAGATCGAGATTGCAAAGTCAATCATATCCTCAGCTGAGCCCACGCACCGCTCGGTCTCGCCTGGGCTCGGAGCCTTCTCGCACTTATTCAACGCCTCCACTATCATAGTCTCCATAGTCGAATTATCTTCCGCGTGAAAAATCTTCTTCAACTCAGAAATCTTCGAGGTCGAAAATGGTATTTTTGACGAAATGGACCGAGGCAAAAACGACCTTTCAGGCATTTTGTCCTTAATATCCGGCATTGGCATCACCTTCCCTTTCTTTAACATCGATTCCCGAAAGAAAATACCTTGCTGACGCCAAATTATTTTGAAGGCGACAATGTTGGGATGGGATATGAGTTCTTGAAGAGTCGGGGATGAATCGGGGAAGCACAAAAGGTTGGCGGTGGGGCAGATGGCTGGGAACTGAGAGGAGAGAGCATTCTGGGCTGCAAGTTTGGAGAATCTTTCTGCTTCGACCGCGCTCAATGGGGACGCTTTGGATAGGAGAAAGGTTGGTTTGGCGTGGTTGTTTTTGACCTCTTTGTTCCAATACCGAATCAGATTGGCTTTCGGGGTGTATAAGTTTTCACCAGCGGAAGCGGAGGAGGACCCAGCCTGCGTTGACACAAAAGGAAAACATTGAGAATGTGAGAATAGGAGAATGTCAAAGATAGAGCAAGAGTGAAGAGTGAGAGTGAGAGTGCTTACAGTGAGAGATGAGAAAAAAAGTAAGAGAAGGAGAGGAGTCATGGGGCTGATTTTTTTTGTGCGCGCTGCTATGTTTTTGTAAAGGGAAAGGGGGAAGTGAGATTAGTGTTGGCGAGTCTGTTGGGTTATAACTTATAATGTTAAAATGTAATTTGTAATTGACAAGTGGCTCCCTATGTGTCAAAGAAAGAAGCAATTGAAATCTAAGTGTCAATAATGAAGAATCCGGTAGCAGCAACTTTGAACAAGCACGCAAGTGGACACCTCATGGACAAGTGTCAAAGAGAAATGAAACAAACTTCTGTAGTATTCTTGAAGCTTGTAGTCATCCTAAATACCTAACACATCTATATATAGATGTGAGTTGTAAATGGAGTTGTATCATCCGAAAAAGAAATACTAAAAATTGCAATGAAATAGAGTTTCAGCAATAGATTTTCTGCAATACTCTGTTTTTTTCATATCCAGCATAACAGCAACTTAAATACTAAATTCTACTCCTTGCCATATTGTTCTAAACTTGTACCCAACATATAATACGTGGATATTTATAGGCAAATCATACTAAGAATGCCAGAACTATAAAAAAATCTTGTACATAAAAGTGATTATCCAAAAACAGTAGTACGTAAAAGAAGATATATGTTATGATAAAATAGTAAAACAAGATCGATTCATGCATTATTGCCTAGTGGTGACAACTAGTGGTGACAACGAGATTGTGATTAAGAATATCACAAGGGATAAGAGAAGGATGTCACAAGGTGGACCTTTGCAAAAAGCTACCAGTACCAGGCTACCAGCTATGCCGTACAACAGCAAAGGTAAATGTTACTTGTCGGGACACGACGTAAAATATCTTCTTTTATTTTTATTTTCTTCTTATTGTCCTTTAACTATGCCATTGCTTCTTCTAAAAAGAAAAAAACAATGCCATTGTTAGTAAATTTGAGCTGCTATGTACATCATCATTCATTAAAGAGTTTTGTAATTCAATTAATTAGCATCTTTCCATGCAATTAATGGTTGTGTGTCTAAGAGAGAAAGGTTAAAGCTACCGGAATTACAGCATGTAATACTTTCTAACTAGGACAATGAGTCAATGACTGTAAACATGAAAAAAAAATTAAAAATTAAAAATTAAAAAATTAATGTATATATAAACTTTACCTTTCAATGACCAGGACCCTATTAAAAACTATAAATATCCTCAAAACATGATTACAGAAATGATTCAAATCTATTAAAATTATAATGTCTGCTTCATCTCAAATAAACTAAATACTAGGAAGAGTAATGCTACAATTACAAACTATTTTACAACATTTTTATAAAATGTTGATGTGGCTAACCTCTTATTGGTTTTCATCAAGACTCATTATTAATATCACTTTTTTATTTACCAATAATCACTCATCACATTAACAATTTGTAAAAAAATTTGTAAAATAATTTGTATCTCTAGCATTATTCATACTAGGAAATACATATAAACTTTTGTCAAGAATACTTACACCTAGTAAAAAATCCACAAATACAAATTTCAAAGTCACTGAATTAAACTTCCACACCTTATAGAAACATCATTGTTAACCAAAAAAAAAAAAAAATTCGTAGGTTTGGAAACAATAATTAAGTTCATTTCAAATTAATAATAATTACATGTTTGAAATCAATTGACAATCATATAATAATTTTTTCATTGGACCTTGGAAATAATACCAATGTTTTAAAAAATTACATATATTTACTAAAAAGTTATGACTATATGCTATATCCCTATGACTAGGTCCAAGTTTCAAAGATTTCAAATTGGGTTTTAATTGTTGTCTAATTTTGTGTCACATATCCCATTCAAACTTTTTAATTTTTGTGCCAACTATCAAGTGAGTTATTCAGTACAAAATACAAGAAATCCAATAAAAAATCATAAAAATATAAAAAAAAAAAAAAACCCAATCATATATTTAATTCTAATTTTATGGCAAATATCCAATTTTGATTGTTTGAATTTTGGTACTGTAATTTTACACCATTACGGAAACCAAGAGGTCCAAGGCGTTATTACAACTTTATTTTTTTTAAGACCAAGAGAATTTAAATCTAATTCAAATTAATTTCTAATTTTAGTCTAATTTGATGCCAAGTGTGCCTTTTAATCTATTTCCATATATAATAATAAATCAAAGTTAAAGTGTAGCATTTAACGTTGTTATGCTTTTACTGAGCTACATCATCAATCATGTCACAATTTTTCTATTTTTTTAGTCTGTTGTCTTCTTCTTCCTTTTTTTTTTTTTTTTTTACAGTACTAATATATTCAATAGTGCACCATGACTTTACACAAACTCTATAACCCTTTTTCTTTTTTTTTGTGTGTGTGTGTGGAAGACATTCTCTATAACCTAATTGTAACTTATCAATCAAAGTAACATAATCACTTTTCACATTCTCTAATAATTGCTATTATAACTATTATTGAAAGAACACTCGTGAAAAAAATACTAGAAAATACATCCATCAAGGAACTATGGCAAGAGATAAAATGATTAGAACAATTTTTTTTTTTTTTTAACAATATTAATATATAAATATTAAAATATTCAATAGTGCACCATTACTTCACACATTCTCTAAGCCAGTTGTAATTTATCAATCATAATAATTGTTGTTATTTACATTTGATTTATAACTATTATTAAATAGATGAACTCATAATTTTCCCTTTTTTTACAATAATAATTATATTAAATATTAAAATATGGAATTCTCTAATTGCCACATAAGACTCAAATCACACTTTTTTTCCTTTTTTTTTTTTGCCAGTGTTTAACACCTCCACTTATTTTGTGGTAAATTTCAATAACCTATTCTGAGATTTGGGCTAATCCCAACCAAATACAAGACTTTTCAAAATTGACCAACTTGTTCCCTAAACTCAACTTGGTTCTTAAACACCGTTAGGCCCATCTGTTAGTCAATTGAGCCCTTTATTCTCTCTTTTCTCTCCCTGATTCTCTTTTCTCTCTCATCTTTCTCTTTTCTCATCCCTCTCCCTAACCCTAAACTTTGATCCCTCAAAATGGCCAAAACCTCATGGCTATCACTAGCAAACCACAACCACCGTAAGCTACCACCACAATGGTTCAACTGTCTTTTGGTTCTTTCTCTCTCAAGCTCAGCCATGGCCAAACTCCACGAAACCCACTCCACCACTAATTAATGGCAGCAGAGCTAAACAACACCACCACAACCGCTGGCCACCGCCTTCTCCTCTTCATTTCTTTTTTATTCTCTTCTTTAATTTTCTCATTTATTTTCTCATTTTTTATGGCGAAAACCCCCTTTTATGTTTGGTTAATTTAGGGATTGGGTTCTTTATTGGCTGTAGAGATTTAGTAATTTTAATTTGGGTTTGTAAAATGGGATACTAGGTGTTTTGAGCTTGGCTATTAGGGCTTGCAAGGTTTGGAAAATGGGATTTTGGGGTTGATTTAAAAATGGGTTTGAATGTATAGTGTGTATGAAACTATGTATATATGCCTAAATCAATGATGTGAAAGATTTGTTTGTGGTTGTGAGCTTTTTAACATTGGTGGTGAGTTGGTGATTTTGTTTGGTTTTGCACAAGAGAAGATCAAATTTGATAGTTTCATCAATCAAAATCTGTGTATATATGCTTTATGTGTATGTATTGCCGAATTGGTATGGTTTGGTATACACATAGAGATAGAAGAGATGGACAAGAGAGAGAGAGAGAGAGAGAGAGAGAGAGGGCTCAAATGACTATCTGCTCTAATGGTGTTCAAGGACCAAGTTGGTAAATTTTGAAATGTGTTGGACTTGGTTGGCATTAGCCCAAGCCTCAGGGCAGGTTATTGAAATTTACATGTTTTTCTTTTCTTTTCTTTTTAGCCCTTCAAGTCAATTATGCCAAACATTACTACTGTCCCGCTTCATGCATTTTTGGCTTCTCTCTTCTTCAAAACCCAATTATTTCTTTCAAATTCTTCGGTTATAAATCCACTGATTAATTTTTTTTTTTTTTTTTTAAAGTTCCAAATCATTCTTCTCCTTTATATATCTCAACTTTAAAACCCATTTCTTTGTCATTTTGGAGATTTTTATCCTAAGGCGGAGTTGGAACCGAATCTAAAATCACCTAGTGATAAGGGTATTTTTGGCCTATGAAAATTTCTTTAACCCTTTGATCCTTCGGGTAAAACACCTCACTTAAGGTCCGTCGGGAGGGTGGCTCACCTAGTATCCATAAAGTTAAAGACTCATCGGGACGGGTATCTCATGTAATTCCCTTAGGACCCGATGGTGCAAGTAAAAGACCTCGACGGGGACTCATTGGCCCTTTGGGTAGCATGTATTTAAGTCCGAAATATAAGCCCGACGGGTGCTCTATTAGACCCCGACGAATCATTTGCACACTGATGGTTGAGTACACTGAGTCCCACAAACTTTTACGTGTTCTCCACTCATGTATCCCTATATGGAAATAATTTGCACACCACGTCCAAAGGCCCTACTACAAATTCATATCTTCCCCGTATGGGAAGAGAAGCCCTAAAATCTCGGGGCATTAACTCCAAATCTTCTCTACAAGGAAAACTCCTACATTCAAGGGATCTTAGTTAACTCTACACCACTATATAAGCACCAAGCCTCCTCTTCCTTAAGGTATGTGAAATTTCCTATCTCTTACACTATTGAGTTCTTGGAGATTCTTCTATCACTAACTTAACCTTCAGAGGGTCTTTGGCCGAAATCTCACCGATGCTCTCTACTGGGTCTTTGTTCCTTTGTTCTTCAGGTACCCTTCATAGGCGCACGTGTGAACAATCAACTCACTGATAATTTTGTGCATCATCACCTAAAATCCTTGATCTCTATTATTTAGTGAATGTTTTGCATGTAGCAATCTCTCTCTCTCTCTCTCTCTCTCTAGGATTTTCTTCATTTTTTAGGTGGATCCATGATGGTTTGTGGTTGATTTGCTCAGTCTTGTGGGTGTCTTCGACTGTTTTGAAGAACATATGATGATTTGCTAACTAAATATTTGATTTTTTTTTTCTAGTTGGACACCACAGTAAACCTTAAGAACCAGTAGTGTATTTTTTTATTTAGTTTTTTCTTGAGAAAAAATTGACATGACCTAGGATTTTAATCTCTACCGCATGTTTAGTTAGTGGATGAGAAGGCCGGTTTCTATCAGAATAAAAAGAGATGTCCTGTTAAAGTATTACTAGAGGCAAACCAGACCCATCTTTATCTATTACTCTTATTATTAAATAAATAGATAATCAATTAAAAATATATATGTGGGCCATATTAAATATCTTAATAAAGATAATCTCACAGTAAGAACAAAGTTTGGCTACAACTCTTACTAAAAAATTAACCTGACTACCTATTTTATAAATTTAACTATTAGATTACATATATCTTATATTCTTAACACATATGTCATATTTCATGCTAATTAGATTTCATTTAATATTCGATCCACAAATAATTTTTTATGCATAATTTTGGACTACAAAACTTGAAATTTCAACATTTGATTAATGAAATGGATATTAATCTTTGATCTTGAAATTTTGCAAGCATAGAAGATATAAGAAGAAATGTAATTCAATGGTATATTTGTCAAAATTCATATCCAACAAAAAGATATTTAGTAAAAGTTGTAACCATTGGCCACAAAATAGTTTATAATTAAACTTTGTTCTTCCAAATAATAAACTAGTATTTTATCTTAATTTCCTTATTTCTGGTAGTGGGAAAGACTCGTCTGATGGAGATGCAAAGAATTAATAGAACAAATAGTTGATTTCCAATACCGTGGCTTGTCCCCAAGGTCAAAAAGAGAATATTTTAATAACAAAAGAAATCACCAATTTTAATCAAATGTTTGGTAAAGCATGCCTGCATACTTACTGAAACATAGATGGGATGGAAAGCTATTGAACTATAGAAAAAATAAAGTTAATAAGTAAGTAAGCGAAAAATACCATTTTGTTCCTTATATTTTGTAGTCATTAATTGTTAATTTGATCTATATTATTTCTAACTTGCTGTTAATTTGGTTAATATATTTTGGTAGCGGCTAAATAAGTGATTGTTATTTTTAACTTGCAATTAGTTTGGTCCTTATTATTTTCAATTTGCAGTCATTATTAGTTTAAATCTAGATTTGTTTTAATTGCTGAGTTGTTATTGTGTCTACTAGAATTGGAATTTGGTAAATTTGATTTGTGTTTGGTTGCCAAGAAAATGAAAGAAAATATGTGATTTGATGATAGGGACCAAATTGATTGCTACCAAAGAGTAAGAACCAAATTGGCAATAACCCTAAAATGTAAGGATCGAAATAGTATTTTTCCTTCAATTATTGATAGTCAATGGGCTCACGAATCTTCCGCTTTTTTACGAGGTGGTAAATTATAAGAAAAAATCTAGGATCTTAACATTTTGTGTCATAATTTTGTTACAATTTTGATGTGGCAAGCCGTAAGTTGTAGAAAAAAATTAGTAGATCTATATGAAAGTAAAAAGCAACTAGTTAGAATTTGCCACATAAAATAATTGTGAGATAAAATATGGTAAAAAGTGTGGTCTTAGAATTAATCAAATTATAATCGATATATTTTCCTTATCTCTGGTGGGAAAAGCAGGAAAAGGCTAAACTGATGGAGATGCAAGGATTTATTAAAAATTTAAAACAAACAGTAGACTCCCAATACCATAAGTTGCCCCATGTTTAAAAAGAGAATATTTCAATAACAAAAGATATCATCAATTATTGATAGATGGGATGATTACATTATCCAAAACATAGATGGGATGATTATCCAAAAAATAAAATAAAAAAGAGAAAAAATTTTCAATTAAAAAAAAGAAGTTAAAAAGTAACCCAACAATTCAATTATTGATAAGTTAATAAGAGCATGTATCTACTGCTCAGAGACGCAAAAGATTTCTTAATTTTTTTCATAGTTTTTTTAGGTGTTAAATTATAATTGATGTAAGATCACTTTTAAATGGGCCACCATTTAAACTATTTTATTATACACCTATATATCACAATATATCTACTCAACATTTATAAGAAGACATTATAAAATCTTTTGTGCCACTGGGTCTAGAATTGTCTTTTTCATAATGGGATATTCCCTTCAATTACTAGCCTACTTGCCTGTAACAATGAAAAACAAATGTGATTGCCATTTGCCAATGCTATAAATTGAGTCTCCAACTGATTTTGGCTCATTAACTGAGAAATTAAATTAGTACATTATAAATGATTGTTGAATTTCTTCTCGGCCTGTTTTGAGGAAAATTCCTCCAACTCACTACATAGTGTTTCATAAAACTATTCACGTGTAATTTTGAGCATATGAAATATTTAATGAGTCATGTAACTCATTTGAATAATATGCGAGGATGATTTTATGAGTTGGCACATAATGAGTTGGAAAAGATTCCTCCAAATCAATTTGGAGAAAAACTTTTTTTTTTTTTTTTGTTCTCTATGGGCACAAGATAGTTTTGGAATGGTGCCCTGAAACCCAATTAAATAATTTATCTTTTAATAACAAAAGTGTTTTATTTTCTAAGAATGTATGTTTATAAAATATTAGACATTATGTGTTGTAGTTCTTGAGATACATTGTATATGATTTAGGTGTGTTGTGAATGAGATTCACATATAGAAGTAAATAAACAGTTCCTTGTAAACTCAAAAATTATTAGTTCATAATCGATGATGAAATTGGGTGCTTCATTTAAGAAAACTATAACATATCAATTATGATTATTTGTTTTTATCATGAAAGTGAATGATTTCTTATTGATATGTTATAAATAAGACTTAAATTTATTGGTATGTTATAAATAATTAAATTTTTTTAATTATATGAGACTATTTGTTTATGAATTAATTGGACATTATCATATAATCCATGAGATGCATTGTATGTGATTTAGTTACAGAATATATAAATCACAAGTTCCTTGTAAACTAAAAAACGTAGTTCGTAGCCGATGATGTAATTGGGCATTTCATCTGCAAAGACTATAACATGACAACTAAGATGATTTGTCTTCATCATGAAAGTGGAGACTTCTAGTTGATGTGTTGATGTGCCTTAAGTGTGTAAGACACATTGAACTAGATCACTATAAAATTAATTATTCAATTTTTAATTGAAAAATACAAAATGGGAAAAAAAAAGTAGATTAGAAAATTTGTGCCAAACATAAAATGAGTTGGAAATAGAAAATAAATACAAGATTTAAGAAAGAGAAAATGAATACACACCCAACACAAACCAAACAACACCTAAATTTCGAGCTCTTGTTTTGAAGATCCCCAAACCATCTTCCTTCTTAGTAATTAGGAATTTAGGATTAGTGACCAAGTGCATTTTCTCTTTATCTGGATAAATGAGTAATTTAAGGATCTTTAACTGTGTATTTTTAATAGAGGCTAATGGAATGCTTGAATCGAATAAATTAAAATTAGAGAACTCAAATGAACAAAAGTACATTCTCAAAAAAAAAATGAACAAAAGTAAAATTAAAGACCTACATTGAATTTTAGTTAAAGTTAGAGTGTAATTTACATCTCAACCTTATTTTTAATACACAACTCTTTATTTTATTTTAGGCGAAAACACTATTTTGGTCCCTAAATTTTGAGGTCATAGTCAATTTGGTCCCTAAATTTTGGTAACAATCAATTTAGTCCATGTTATTTTCAACTTGTGGTTAATTTGGTCCCTACCATTAACTTCTAACGGAAAATGCTTACATGGCAAACGAACTGCACAATTGACACATTTAATATTAAAAGATTAAATAAAATGCCGATATGTCTAAATTTTATTGGCCACGTCAGTGATTAACAGACAAAAAACATACACTTCAGAAAAATAAAATTTAAAGGATAAATTTAAAGAATTAAATTAATCAAACAAAATAAAAATTTATTAAATAAAATTTTAATTTTTTCTTGGACTTTCTTGACAACTAAACACCAACCCAATACACAATTTTCATCCCAATTTAAGGAATCAGAACCTTACACAAAACAAATCCAAATCCTCCTAAAAAACCATATTTAACAACACCAATTCATCAATAGATAGCACATCTGATTCAGATAAAGATGGTTTTGCCAAAATATCGCTACAATTCCATGAAAGATTTATGAAATTCCTAATGGGCTTTGTGCCATCAAGCTTGATTTTTCGTACACGCAGTGCGCATATGCCAGAGCCGGAGATCAATGATCCTGTTCGGATCTGATCCAATCGAGGCTTGTGAGGATCCGATCGCTAATACAATAATAATGATCTTCTTGTGTAAAAAAAATAAAAAATAAAAATAAAATAATAATAATAATCAGGGGCGGAGGCAGGGAGGGGGAGGGGGGGGGGAGGGGGGCAGGTGCCCCCTTGAACTTTCAAATTTTTTTAGTACTAATATGGTACATATATCACACATGCCCCACCAACACAAAAGACATTAGGTTGTAGACTTGTAGTTGTACACAAGATGCAAATCTTTCTGCCATAAGGAAATAGGAATCATAGGGGAATGGGGCTGACCTAATGACTAAAAAAAAAAAAAGAAGAAAAGAAAAGAAAAGAGGATCATACTGACAAACGAAAAAGGAATTACACAACCTAATATTAATACTAATAGGACTCTATAAAAAAAATATATATATATATATATATAGTAATGATTAAAAAAAAAAAAAAAAAAAAAAAGAAGAAAAGAAAAGAGGATCCTACTGCCAAACGAAAAAGGAATTACACAACCTAATACTAATACTAATAGGACTCTATAAAATATATATATATATATATATATATATATATATATATATATATATATATAGTATAAAGGAGTAAAGGATGCCTCACATTAAAATATATATATATATATATATTTCTTTTGATACCAATCTCTTTCAATTTGTACCTTAGAGTTTTTGTTGAGTTTTTAAAAGCATTCAACACTTCAAGGAATTGGACAGCTTTCTGAAAAGATGGTAGAAATGAAAGAGGATGTTTCATATCCATTGGTTTACTCATTAGTGACTTTGGCATTGATTTTACCAGTTACAACAGCTATTATTGAAAGAGCTTTTTTTAGCAATGAACATAACTAAAAATCAACTACGCAATCGAATGGAAGATCAATTGATGAATGATTATTTAGAAAGATATATTTAAGACTATTGAATGTGAAAAAATCATGCAACAATTTCAAAATATGAAAAATCGTCGAGAGCAATTGAGTAAATTAAGCTAGGTGTGAAAAGCCAAATTAAAGTTTACATTTTATGTTAGATTCTATATGACAAGTACATTAGCATATAGTTGCTTATTTATTTTGTCATTAATATTGATTAATTTTTTTAGATTAGTTTTTTACTTTTAATCTTGTCTTTTAATCTTGCCCCCGATCTAAATTCTTGGCTCCACCACTGATAATAATAATAATAATAATAACAAATCTTTGATATGTTTTCTGGAAAATTCAATACTAAAAACAAGTTTGTTTCCCAAGAAAATCAAAACAAATATCATTTTTCTAAACATTACCCATACAGAAATGAAAGCTTACTTTTAGCAATGAAATTCATTCACTTCAATTAAAACAATATAAACTTATGAGGTGGTGGAGTTGGGAAGCGTGAGAATGAGAAATGAAGATGTAAGCTATTTTGATTATTTCAATTGGTTGTGTGTATCTGGGTTGCACTTTGGTTCCAAAGAAAGTAAAAGAAAATTGAAAAATTATTTAATCAATTTAATTCCTTAAATTCATTCTTTTAATTTTTTATTTTATTTTTTTATGTGTATTTTTTTGCCAATTAATCACTGACGTGGCCAATTAATTTTGGACATATCAACATTTTATTTAATCTTTTAATCTTAAATGTGCCAATTGTACAATCTATTTGCCACGTAAGCATTTTCTATTAAAAGTTAATAATAGAGACCAAATTGACTACAAGTTGAAAATAACATAAACTAAATTGACTGTTATCAAAATGTAAGACCAAATTGACTGTGACCTTAAAATGTAGGGACCAAAATGGTGTTTTTGCCTTTCTTTTATTTTATAGAAACATTTACTCAGTTTTCAATTGATTATAGGGCTTTTTTAGCTATTATGAATCCTATGATGATTGCCATGTCATTTTATAATAAGAAATCATCCAATCAATATTTTCTTTCCTTTTTTCATTTTTTTTACCAAACTACCTTCAATCATTTCGTAATTTTAGCATTGCGCAATATTACAGTGCTGCCCACTCCGGAGGTAATCGTAGTATCATACACAAATAAGCTATGACTAAAATTTAACTACTCATATGCATACCCAAAACTCTTACTAATAATTACACTGCATTCCTTATTAAAAAATAAAAATAAAAATAAAAATAAAAAATTACACTGCATTAGAATACGGACAAAAAAGAAAACCAGTCATTAGCAAATCCCTCTAGCTTAACAAATTCAACTGAATCTGTACGGCACCGAGATCCCAAGATCCATATGGGCCCTGGGCCCAGGTCCAATGGAACGGCCCCATTGCCCTAAACCCTTCTTGAAACTGACTTCATGTAAAAACAAGTTTTGGGTCTCGGATCCTGAGAAGTGTTCGGCATAAGCTTTACTGAACAAGTATATGAACCTTGTCCAGGAAAATCATGAAATGCTCGGGGAACTGCATTACCGAGCACAATCGACTAAGCTGGAACCAAGTTCCAAGGCCATAATTGCTGCATCCCACTCTCACCTAAACACCCACTTAAAGCAGATAATATTGGACCTTCAATAACACTAGCGGTGGCTGTAATCATAATCTCCCCACTAACCTTGGCTATAAATAGCAGAAGTTTGGGAAGAGGAGAGGGTTCACAGAAAAAAAGAGAGAAAACAGTCAAGGAGGAAGAAAGAATGAATATTGCTTTGAGTCTCTCTGCCGAGAACGACCCAGAGTAGGAAATCTTGAAGCCCACTCTACAAATAAATTGTAAGCCCAAGTGAGTTCAAGCCCAACAGTCTCACTTCTGGTTCCTACAATTGGCGCCCACCGTGGGGCTCTCCTACGAAACTGTGGTTCAACTGAGACTCAAACAAGGGAAATGTCTGAGGAGCGTTCGGGAGGGCGTGCACTGAGTAGTTCCACAGGATCTTCTCGGGGATCGACGTGAAGGGAGAGAAGGCAGAAACGGCAGGAGGATAGGGAGCACCCGAGAGGAGAGGGAAGGTCCGGATTGGGAGAAGGGTCGGATCAGACCCACCGAACGGTTTCTGGTGTGTCGGCGCATAAGCAGAATGATGATAGGGACCGAGAACTGGAGCGGTTGCGAGGATTGGTAATGGATCTAGAGCTGGAAGCAAGGGGTCGACGCCAAGAAAGGAATCGCAACCTCCGGCAAAGGAGAAATTGCAGCGAGGAGGGCTCCAGTCGATCTGGTACGCAACGATTCCAAAACCGATCATGCTCTCAAAAGTCACACCGGCACTCCCGAGAGACACGTCATCACCGGGACCGTTCACAGTCGCATGGATACGATAACCGAGGGTCAGAATCACCGGAGGAATAGCAACCCCACAATGCTGCCATGGACGCCATGAGCCGAGCCTTACGAATGGCCGCCCGGTCACCGTTCTCCGATGAGATTGAACGAGCCCCTATGCCGAGTAGATTTACACGACCGCCATTCATTTCCTACGATGGGAAGACAGACCCTGTGGAGCATGTCAGTCATTACATCCACATGATGTCCTTGCATGCACACAATGATGCGTTGATGTGTAAGGTATTCCCCTCCAGTCTCGGCTCAACGGCCCTGAGATGGTTCAATGGGTTACGAAAAGGCTCCATTCGTAGCTTCGCCGAGCTGATTCAAGAGTTCAGCAGTAGATTCGTGACATGCAGCCGAGTGCCACAGCCGATGGACGCGCTACTTTCCATAAAGATGAGGATCGGAGAAACCCTTCGGAGTTATGCCAGCCGGTACTGGGAACTCTACAACGAGATTGGTGGAAGAAATGAGAAAATTGCGGCAAGCACCTTCAGGATGGGGCTCCCCGAAGACTCTGAGTTACGGGAGTCATTGACGAAAAGACCTCCTGAGGATATGAGGCAACTTATGAGACGCATAGAGGAGTACAAACGCCTGGAGGATGATCGGCTGCAGAACAGGGGGAAAGCTTCGTTACTCAGGAGATCCCGGCAAGGCGTTGTGCCGGTAAGACCCAAAAAAGACTTCAGAATGCAGGAACCAGAGGTGCAAATTGAAGGAGTTAATGTGGCATTCAAAGAGCCCGTGCACAAAATCTTAGATCGGATCAAGAACGAGTCATTCTTCAGGTGGCCAAACAAAATGGGGGGCGACCCGTCTCGGAGGAACCAAAACCTATACTGCACATACCATAGAGACAAAGGGCACACCACCGAGCAGTGTCGGGTACTAAAAGATCACCTCGGGCAGCTAGTAAGGGCAGGGTACCTGAAAGAGTTTGTAGTAGACCCCGCTGACCGAGAAGCCGGCCAGGGCGTCCAACAGAAAAGGAACCCCCTCCCGCCACCACTAGGGGTGATCGAAGTCATCCACTCTGCACCAAGAGGAACGGCAGCAGCAAAAAGGGTATTGACAGTGGCTTGCACGGAAAGAGATTCAGCCGAGAAGAAGAAGAAAGTTGAACGGCTGACCATCTCGTTCGGAGATGACGATTTGGAAGGGACGGTCCAACCTCATGACGATGCATTGGTAGTGACGGCTCGGATAAGCGGGTTCCTGGTGAAGAGGGTGATGATAGACCAAGGAAGCGGGGCTGACGTCATGTGAAAGTAAAATTTCCCACTGAGTAAAATTTCACAGTGGTAAAATTTCTCACCGTATACCGCAATCCTGGGGAGGCCATGGATTCACGCAATGAAGGCTGTTCCGTCCACCCTCCACGTGAAAATAAAATTTCCCACTGAGTATGGAGTCGCCGAGGTGAAAAGGAACCAACAAGTGTCAGATGGAAAAATGAACAGCTCGGACAAGCGGAGCAGACCGAGAAAGAAACTTTATAGCAATTACAGAAGCCCCAAGGAGAAACGGGGGTAGACGTGGCCAAGGAGGTATTGAAGGTTAGAATTTTTCCAGATATTGACAGGTATTTCCAGATAGGTACAAGCATGGATGACCGAGAAAAGGTAGAGATGTTGTTGTTCCTTTTGCAGAACGTAGACGTTTTTGCCTGGAGCCCGTATGAAGTACCCGGCGTAAATCCCGAGTTCATTGTCCACAAACTCAACGTGGACCCATCATTTCCCCCGAAGAAGCAAAAACCGAGAAGAGCGTCAAAGGAACATGTCGACGCAGTAAACTTGGAGGTCCAGCGGCTGAAGGAAGCCGGAGTGATAAGAGAAATATTCTTCCCGAGATGGCTGGCAAATACAGTTGTAGTGAAGAAGAAGAATGATAAATGGAGAGTTTGTGTGGACTTCACAGACTTGAACAAGGCGTGTCCCAAGGACCCGTTCCCAATGCCTAAGATTGACCAACTAGTAGACGCCACGTATGGGCACCCGAGGATAAGCTTCCTGGATGCTTTCCAGGGGTACCACCAGATTGCCTTAGCGCCCGAGGATCGAGAAAAGACAGCATTTATCTCCCTAGGTGCAAACTATCACTACGAGGTCATGCCGTTTGGATTGAAAAATGCCGGAGCCACGTACCAGCGGATGATGACGAGAATGTTCCGAGAAAAAATTGGATGCACGGTTGAAGTATATATTGACGACATGGTGGTAAAAAGCAGAAAAGAGTCACAACATACGGAAGACCTCCGGGGAGTATTCGAGATACTACGGCGGCATAAATTGCGCCTGAATGCCGAGAAGTGCACTTTCGGTGTGGGGGCTGGCAAGTTCCTGGGTTATCTGATCTCTACTCAGGGAATAGAGGCTAACCCCGACCAAATAGAGGCCGTGAACCGTCTCAGGCCACCGAGCAATCCCAAGGAAGTGCAAGTGCTTACCGGGATGTTAGCCGCCCTAAACCGATTCATCCCCAAATTCGCCGATCGCTGCCGGCCATTTTATCAACTTCTGAAGAAGTGGAAGGGGTTTCATTAGGACGAGGGATGTGATGAGGCTTTTCGAGAGCTGAAGGAATACTTGGCAAAGGCCCCAAGGTTGATGGCCCCGGAGCCCGGGGAGGATTTGTTTATGTACCTCTTAGTCACCGACCATGCCGTAAGTGCTGTATTGCTAAGGGACCAAGGAGTACAGATGCCAGTGTATTACATAAGCAAAACCTTGGTAGATGCCGAGACGAGGTACCTTCCCCTGGAGAAGTTGGTTTTAGCCCTAGTACACGCCACTAGGAAGTTGCCACATTACTTCCAGGCTCATACGGTGTTCGTCCTCACCGAGTATCCATTGCAGTCACTGTTAAAAAGATCAGACTTCACGGGCCGAATTGCCAAATGGGGGACTCGGTTGGGATCGTTTGACATAAGGTACTGACCGAGAAGCTCGGTGAAGGGACAGGTTCTTGCAGATTTCATTACAAAATTCACACCTAAGAATGACGGCAAGGTAATCTGTAATGCAGAAATTCGTCCGTGGAAGGTATTTGTAGACAGTGCTTTAAATGCTATGGGGGCCGGGGCTGGTATTGTCATAATCACCCCGGAGGGCATACGATTGGAACACTCCTTTAGGTTGGGATTTAAAGCCTTAAACAACGAAGCAGAGTATGAGGCCCTACTGGCCGGATTGAGGGCCGTATTGCATCTAGGCGCAAAAGATGTTGAGATTTATTCAGACTCTCGGCTGGTTGTTTATCAAGTCATAGGAAGCTTCGAAGCTCAGGACTCTCGAATGAAAGCTTATCTAAATGCAGCCAAGCAGATTATCGGTCAATTCGGAACGGTAAAGGTGTCCCAAGTAAGTCGGTCACAAAACAAACATGCCGACTCACTAGCCACATTAGCTTCATCGGCTACCGAGGATACGCCACGGCTAGTCACAATAGAGCTTATAAGGGAGCCAAGCATCAGTGTGAAAAGTATCCACGACCAAGGCAGAGTGGAGGTTGCCAAGGTAGCGGTGGCCAATCCGTGTTGGATGAACCCGATCATAGATTTCCTTGCCGAGGATAAGGTCTCGGATGATGAAAACGAGGCCAAAAAGATTCGTCGGGTAGCTCCTCGGTACTGGCTATCTTCGGATCACAAACTGTACCGAAGGTCTTTCGCAGGCCCTTACCTTTTATGCTTACATCCCGAGAAAGTAAGCGAGCTTCTGACCGAGCTACATGAGGGAGTGTGTGGCGGCCATGTTGGGGGACGATCTTTAGCGCACAGAGCGATGACCCAGGGGTTTTGGTGGCCACAGATGCAGAAGGATGCCACCGAATATGTCCGGAGGTACGAACAGTGTCAAAAGCACGCCCCTTTGATCCATCAGCCAGCAGGTCGTCTGAACCCCGTCAGCAGCCCGTGGCCGTTCGCGCAATGGGGGCTTGACATCCTCGGCCCATTCCCCCGAGCAACAGGAAACCACCGTTTTGTATTAGTGGCTGTAGATTACTTCACAAAATGGGCGGAAGCCGAGGCCTTGGCAAACATCCGGGACGCTGACGTGAAAAAATTTGTATGGAAAAACATAGTCACAAGGTTTGGGGTGCCAAATTCGCTAGTAACAGACAATGGGCTACAGTTCGATAGCAAAGCTTTTCGGGCCTTCTGTAGCGATCTCGGCATCAGGAACAAGTATTCAACCCCGGCTTATCCACAAAGCAACGGCCAAGCCGAGGCAGTGAACAAGACGATTTTGAACGGGCTCAAGAGGAGGTTGGATGGGGCAAAAGGAAGATGGGCTAAAGAGCTACCCAATGTATTGTGGGCTTACCGTACTACTCCTAGAAGATCCACCGGCGAGACCCCTTTCTCTTTGACATACGGGGCGGAGGCTGTGATACCAATCGAAGTGAGCTTATGCAGTGCACGGGTCGCGAGGTTTGACCCCGCCCAGAACGCCGACCTGATGATGGAGCGTTTGGACTGGCTAGAAGAATGCAGGGAGGCCGCAACCATACGGCTCGCCGAGTATCAGCAGAAGCTAGCCCAAAGATACAACCGAGATGTAAAGGGGGGGGGGAATTCAGTGCCGGAGACTTGGTGCTAAAAAGGGTCGTGGGAAACATGCGAGACGTAGCTGCAGGGAAGCTTGCCCAAACCTGGGAAGGACCGTACAGAGTTACCGCCATCGCCGGTGCAGGGGCCTACTACTTGGAAGACCTTAACGAGAGGCCGCTTCCCTGGCCGTGGAATGCCAACAACTTAAAGAAGTTCTACGCGTGACCATCCGTGTAAGCCAAACCTTGTATTTTGCTAAAATCAAGATTATGATGGAGTTGCTTGTATATGCTGTTTTTGATTCCACAATTGCACACCAAGAGAATTGCAAATAAAAAACTCTAAGGACAGAAACCTGGCCCTCGGCTCGATTAAAATCGCCGAGCAGGT
This sequence comes from Quercus tomentella, assembly GCA_028535165.1. NCBI lineage: Eukaryota > Viridiplantae > Streptophyta > Magnoliopsida > Fagales > Fagaceae > Quercus > Quercus tomentella. The sequence continues at coordinate 54,534,193 of JAPQVY010000089.1, read as the reverse complement.
GGAAACCTTATCACTAAAAACTCTAAGGACAGAAACCTGGCCCTCGGCTCGATTGACATCGCCGAGCAGGTGGAAACCTTGTCACTAAATATTCTAAGGACAGAAACCTGGCCCTCGGCTTGATTGAAATCGCCGAGCAGGTGGAAACCTTATCACTAAAAAAACTCTAAGGATAGAAACCTGGCCCTCGGCTCGATTGACGTCGCCGAGCAGGTGGAAACCTTATCGTCACAAAGGAATAAAAGGACAAAGGACGAAAACATCATCCTCGGCAGCATCAAAATCGCCAAACATATGGGAACCCTAACCCTTACAAACATTAAATCCATTGTCACTCTCGGATTATCCAAAGCACGGCGCAATAGGTTTTGGGGTATCATTCCATTTACGGCCAAAACACTGGCATAGTCCAAGCGAAACATACAAATAGATAGAATTTCATTCAACAAATTAAAACCAAAGTTAAAAAAGGAAGCTGTTTACCGATCAAACCCGCGAAATAACAGGAAATTGTTCGTTCACCACATCCCGGTGACATAGGCAAATAAACCATTAAGAAAGTAAACTAAAAGTGCGATAAAAATAAGTGAAAGCATAAGAGAGGCTGCAGATAATCAGATGGAGGGCCGGGTCGGATCTGTCACTTCTGGCTGGTCGGTCAGGGGGTATAGCGAGTCTTCGCCGAGAAGGTCCTGTACGGTCGGGATGCTGGTGGCTTCCATGTCCTCTGGCTCAGCATGAGCGTCAATTTGTTCAACCAGCTCCCTCATGCTTGCTGTTTCCTCCTCCTCAACAACAACCGAGGGATCCTGCACGGCAGTAACGTCGCTCGGAAAGGGAATTTGGCCGGGGTCTCTCAGGTGGGAATCCTCGGGAACACCCAGTGCTTGAAGAGCGGCAAACCACCCGGCCTCAAAACCCAGCTTCCGAGCCTGGGCCACTACCGGCTCTGCAGATTGCTCGGCGTCAACAAAGCCTTCGTTGTACCACTTCTGCTCACTGGACGTCAGGGCTGCCCTAAGGTCGGCTAGCTCCTCGGCATTGGAAGTGTTGAGGCTGATGGCTTTAGCTAGCTTCAAGTCCGTTTCGTTCTGCTTAGCCAAAAGCTCCACACACCTCTTTTCCACCAACGCCCTATTTTTCTCCGCGGCAACGGCCTTCTTCTCGACGTTCTCAGCTGCCTTTAGTTTTTCCTTCACTGTTTTGGCCGCTGACTCCCGCGCCCCCTTTTCACGCTCGACCTCCTCGGCAAGATCCCGTGCCCGGCCAGCCATTATGTGAGCCAGTTGAGCAGCCTAGCAATCACAAAAGTTAGTAAGGAAGCAGAGATAAACGTATGGGAGGAAATAGATAACTAAAGAATTACCACGATAGCGTGCCACTCTAACCGGCGCCTCACAGACTCCTCAGATCCTTCCTCAAAGGCGTGCACGTCATCAGGAAGAAGGAGACCCTGGGCCAGGGTTTGGGCAATACGGCCACCCTCGCCTTTCTCCCATATCCGCACACAGGCGGTCGAAGGCAAAGGCTTGCCGTCCAACAAGAACTTGGGCTTCCACGCTAGAGCCGCTTGGGAGGAGGACGCAACCCCCGGACCAACCTGGGTCTGCGGCTCACGGATAACGATCCCCCCTGTCGGCTGTGGAGGAGTCTGGACGACAGCATCTCCCGGTCCCGTGGATGGTTGATCGATGACCTTTTGTTTCTTCCGGGCCCGTCCAACTTGAGAAGAAGATGGGGGCTGGTTGGGCTGCCGTGCACCGGGCACAAAGCGGTCAATGGTCATAACCCTCCTTGACACCATCCTTCCGCCGGGTTGGATATCTTCAGCCGACAAGGCAGCCGCTTCAATCGCTGGTTGCTGGGGCTCGGCGGGCGGATTCTCGAGCTGGGCCTGCTCCTGAACGGGGTCCTCTTGTTGGATAGCTTCGTGGGCTAACTCTCTAAGGTGCCGAGACACGCGTTCCGCGGACTCGTCTCGCAAAGGGGCTAGCTCGTCTGAGCAGGTGAAGCGCCGTCCAAATTCCCTCGCCTCCCCGGTTGTAAGTTTCGGCAGCAAGAAGTTTGCGTACCGGACATCGATGTATGACAGCAGGGGGCTATCAACTAGAAGTGTCTGCTTAAAGTTCTGCCAGGTGGAGTAAACTGGCTCTACTCCGAGGATCAGGTGTGAAGCCTGGAGTTGTCCGTCCCAATGCACGTATATCTCGGAACGAAGGATGAAGTTCAAATCTTTGACATGGACGGTTCTGACATCCGGAACAAACACTTTGCCGTCTGCAAAAGAGCAAGTGTCATATCAATATCTGATAATAAAGATTTACTTTAATGAAAAGAAAAGGAAAAGGGGTGGAAAACAATTAGATTAAGGGAGTGGTACAAACCCATTTCACGCCGTGAAAGGGGGCAAGGGACGTACCCGACAAACCAATTGCCGCGCACCCGAACGAACTCCCCGACGGAGTTCCTGTTCGAATCAGGTAGGCATGATATCAGCCGTACCCGATTATCTCTTGTCTTTAGGTAATAGTTGGTAGCTTTGTTCCCGCAGAGGCTATACATATGGTTAATGTCATGATAATTTAACTGTAAATCAAAGGTGTGGTTCAACCTACTGACGTAGCTAACTACCCGGTAAAAGTTGGGGGAAAGCTGGTCGGGACACAGTCCATAGTACCTAAGTGTATCTGTTAAAAGGGGATCCACGGGGAACCTAACCCCGCCCTCTAAGATTGACATCAGAGGAAAGAAGACTGTGCCTTGTCCTCGATGGAGAGCAATATCACTCTCATGGCAGTAAGCCACTTCCACGTCATCGGGAATACTAAATTTGCTCCTAAAGGAGGCCAAGGCAGCCGAGGACTCTAGAAGATGAGAGTAACCCATCTATGACGCTTAATGCTATGAAAGGGAACTTGAAGAAATAAAGCTGAAGGAATAGGAAGGGGAAGAAAACTTACTTTGGGTTCTAAGGAGGAAAGGAACACTGGGCAAGTGAGTAAGCGCACAGAGAGTCGGTCGGCAAAGAGTAAGCTCGAAAAAATCAGGGATGAAGGAAAAATGAAAGAATGTTCTGAGAGGAACTATTTATAGAGTCAAAAAGGGGGAAAAGAAACGTTTAATCAAACAATAAATGGGCATGCTTTACGAATGGCCCTGCGAATACCAAAGGTAACCAATACGCGCGCCGCTTCGGTTCACGAACCGTCAGGCAATAATGACAACTGTACCTGACGCCGCAAAACGGTACGTCTTTTGAGATGAGCATTAAGGAGAAACCATAACCACGCGTCCCAGGCCATAAGATCTCCGAGATCAAAAGGCTCAGCCAGCTCCTTGATTCTTCCCGGCAACCGGGTATGAATCAAGGGGGGGCTAATGTACGGCACCAAGATCCCAAGATCCATATGGGCCCTGGGCCCAAGTCCAATGGAATGGCCCCATTGCCCTAAGCCCTTCTTGAAACTGCCTTCATGTAAAAACAAGTTTTGGGTCTCGGATCCTGAGAAGTGTTCGGCATAAGCTTTACCGAACAAGTATATGAACCCTGTCCGGGAAAATCATGAAATGCTCGGGGAACTGCATTACCGAGCACAATCGACTAAGCTAAAACCAAGTTCTAAGGCCATAATTGCTGCATCCCACTCTCACCTAAACACCCACTTAAAGCAGATAATATTAGACCTTCAATAGCACTAGCGGTGGCTGTAATCATAATCTCCCCACTAACCTTGGCTATAAATAGCAGAAGTTTGGGAAGAGGAGAGGGTTCACAGAAAAAAAAAAAAAAGAGAAAACAGTCGAGGAAGAGAGAATGAATATTGCTTTGAGTCTCTCTGCCAAGAACGACCCAGAGTAGGAAATCTTGAAGCCCACTCTACAAATAAATTGTAAGCCCAAGTGAGTTCAAGCCCAACAGTCTCACTTCTGGTTCCTACAGAATCTATACATAGTATTAATTGTTGTCACACTTCTATTAAGAATCTATATAATATCTAAAAGTTTAAGTGTAATATATTAACTGTTGTCACACTTCTGTTAAGTCACATTAACGTAACATTTGGTCAATTTTGGTTCATTACGGTCTATTCCTTCTAGTTTGGTCCACTTCCATCCCATTTGTAGCATTCGGTCCATTCCTTCCAATTCAGTCCATTTCAGTCTACTTGGGTCCGGTTAGTCCACTTGGGTCCCATTCAGTACATTTCGGTCTACTCTGTCTAGTAGGTCCAGTTAGGTCCATTTTGGTCTCATTCAGTCCACCTCAATCAATTTGGTCCATTTCAATTCAGTTCAGTCCTTTTTAATCCACTTCAGTCCATGTTGGTCCACTTCGATGATGATTTGGGAGGAAAGGTTCGTGTAGAAAAAGGAGATACTTCATTGAGAATTATGTCACTTTCTCTACACAATGTTGGTAGATTCCTAATAAAATTACATTTTTCTTATGTTATTAGTTTTTTTTCTTTCAAATATAGGTAATGAATTTACTTATATATGCTTCATGTTTAAGTCATTCAAGACGTATAGAGGCTGACAAAAGGAGCACTAGAAACAAATTCCAACCACACATTACATTATTTACAAAATATATCGCCTTATATAATAATTGAATGTAACATGCATTATGTTTCCTTTAAAAAAAATTACTAAATTTAAAACACTTTCAAATAACAAATATAAATAACTTAATTTAGAAAACGTAATATATTGTATCAAGAAAATAATCAAATTATTTTAAGAAGGATTTCAGACTAACACTTGTACATCTCATCTACTATTTTCATTTTTCACTTAACAAAAAAATAAATTTTCAAATTTTTCTACACATCACACAAGTTTGTGACTAGTTAGATAAATCAAAGAAGAGAGTACTAGTGCTCCTAGTAAGCTGGGAGACACATAATAGGAAAAGAAATATTACTGAGTAAATATATCACAATCGTTAGTGGCTTAGTGCAAGCATTGCAACATACTTGTACCAGAAACTACCCTCTATTTTACGACTCTTAGTCTCAAGAGCTTATTCAAACCCCCAAATAAAAATTACAATTAAATTGCTTTTACTCTAACTTAGACTAAGTGCGGAACAAGAGCAAATAATCGCAATGAACTGATAACACTACCCTAAACCATATTCATCCATCATCAACAATAAAATGAAGGTTTAAAGAGTAGGGAAGAAAGATGCAGACACAAGATAACACAGAGACGTGTTATCGAAGAACTCGGCGAAAAACCCCTCCACGACCCTCCAAGTCGATCCACTAGAGAATAAAGTTGAAATACATGAATAACAAAAGACCCTCCAAGCCTACTCTACCCCATGTACTTGATCCCTCCAAGCTTCTGCTACCAACGGACTTCTTAGAGTCTTGTCTTCTCTAGCTTTTCGGATCTCACAACTTAGCCCGATTGCATCCTCTAGTGAATGGCTCCTTCCAATGCTTCCCAACAACACCAAAATCTCACTTTACACTCAGAATGGGTGTGGTAAGTGTTTGGGCTAGCAACCTCTCAAAGATCTAGAGATGGAGAGGTAGAAGTTAAGGAAAACCACAAGGAAATGTGTAGATGATTGTAGGTATAACAATCTCTAACTCTCAAGTGTATTTTCTAGGGTTTTCTCTCTGAAAAGCACTCCTTACAATTTGTTGGTAATGAAGGTATATACAGTGTGGGTAAAGACTTTGTAAAGCAAAACACAACTTTTTGCCAAACAGAGACTTTCGTCGGTCCTTCGTGGATTGGCCCTTCTCGTGAGACAATCGCAAAATTTACAGCCTGACACGACTCTTCATCTTCCAGTCATATGCTTTACCCGTGACCTTTTCGTGAGTTGCTTCTAGCGAGCTACTCGCGAGCCAGTCGTGAAATCCACTTCTTCAACTTTTAAAGCTTGATTCTTCACCGATCTCTCACATTCATCCCTTACAAATAAACCCACATACATACAGGGAAAATGATTGAAGAAATTACAATCAAATTTGGCACAGAATTAAAGCCAACACAGTATAGTTAGAAATCACAACTTTACAATCTCTCCTTTTGGCTATTCCGTGACAAAACCCCTAAACAGACTCTAAACTTAAACATGAGTTTGGGAACATAGGCAAAACTCACTCACACCTAAATCTAAAAGCTGTGAAGCACTTGAACCATATACACCTATATCCTGAAACACATGCACATAACAAATAAACTTCATTAAGCACGAGACAAGTAGAACACAAGGCACGTATAAGGAACAAATAAAATGCGATCAAGATACCAAAAGAGATATATGACAATAAGCATAACTTGATCAAACATAAACAGTCATTAAGAAATGACTACAATGAACATTTATCAAGTAAATAATCATTCGGACATGCAATGCAATTAAGAGCAATGCTAAAATCAATTGCATGTCCAAAAAACCACATGATGCATTAAGGAAACTAAAGCAATAAGCAATAGAAAACAATAAGCATCAAGACACGGCTATAAAAACCAAGATGCAAACTAGTACTAAAGAAAACCATGTTTTAAACTAAAGTACTTGAAAGCTTTAAATAAAAGCACTGTAAATATCCAAAAGCTATAAAAGCGTAAAATAAAACTAGACAAGCCAAACAATGGTTAGACTATCCAAAAGTGTGTGTGGCTATAGGTTAGCTTCCTCCTCTTGAGCCCACTGATCTCGCCCTTTCAATATGCACACCTCCTTTCCATGTGATGCTCTCCCCCTTACTATATGCTATAATCAAAACTATTCACATTAAGTGCTCTCCCCCTTTTTGGCACGAATAGCTAAAGGCTCTCCTCTAACTTGCGCTGAATCTCATCCAAATGTGTCTCAATGATGGTGAGACGAATCTGAACATGATTGTTGTTTGAGTAAATGACGTTAGCAAGTCCAAAAATGTGCTCATGCAATCCCTCAATCAAGGTCCTCAACCTATCCGAATGAGAGCTAGATGGTCTCGGCTGAGTGTTAGTAGACTGAGGCTCGGGAATGTGAGGAAATGCTATCTCAATTTGCTCGGGGAAGTGGGAGCAGCTGATCTTTGTTCAATAGGAGAGGCATGTTGGGAGGATTCACTCCTTGGAGTCTTAGAAGGACTTTTCTTTGCCTTTTTAGTAAATGAGTGACTCTTGCTCATTTGAAGAGAGATTAATGAAATTGGTCATTGACGAGTCAAGATAGTTCCTTCTTTTGGTGGACGAACACCCTTAAGAACCACGATCTTCATGGCAAGGCTGTAGAAAGGAAGACACATTCAAGCAGTCGATCTCCCCGCTGTTTTTCCCATGGTCTGAAATATGTGAGCACAAATGTTAATTTAAGCTCCTTTGATTAGATCACATAGGAATTGTGCCCTTTCGTGATTGATGAACCTTGTGTTGGACAGAGGGTATAGGTTGAAGAACATGATTAATGTGAAAATCTTCATCTCCGGTCCAAATTTTGCAGTCGCAATGGAAGTGCCTGTGGAGGAGACTTCATGATCAGCTCTTAAGATGTCAAGAATCTCTGTCACTAGGGCTAGTTTGTCATCATACGAGGAAATGTCTACATTCTCCGAACTATTGATGTGAAGAATCTTTGCTAGGTAATCCAGATTGATGACAAAATCTTTTCCTCGAACCCAACACTTCAATTCAACTCCGGTGAACCAAGTGTTCGAGTAGAATTCTTTAACCAATTCGTCAATGGGATCCTCAAAGTTACCAAACAAGCTTGCCCAATCCTTATCCACAAATATCTTAGGGATAAAGGTGGATCCCAGAGTGTCAAATCTCACAACCCTTTCCACCACAGTAGGTGCACTCTTGAAGTTGTTGGAGAAAAATCTAGGGTTCAATTTTCGCTTACACCAAAAACCGATTAATGTCTTGGTCTGATAATAAAAAACTATCATTATCAGGAGTGAATGCTATAGGTTAAAACTCTCTCCAAAAAAAATTGTGCAACCAAAAATAAAAAAACAGGATATAAGGTGTGTTGTAAAAGTAGTAATGTAAAATAAATAAAGTGGCTTTTAGTAATGCCAATATACCTTTCTTCTTTTTTTTTTTCTTTTTTTTTTTTTTTTTTGCATAAGCTGATGGAAATGCTTTAATACCCCCTCCCCACAAAAAATGCTGCAGGAAAATAATGACCCAAACTAATGGCCCGAAATACATATGATAATGTGGAAGATATCAAATTGCAAGTAAGAAGCACGAGGATAGTGATTGTATGTGAAAATCAACAAGGCTCTGAATTGCATACCAAAAGGTCCAAAACACATAATGATCGAACATAAAAGAAAAAGCCCAATTTTGCTTTCCATTTTTTGGCTTTTTGGGCTTTTAATTGTACCCGTTCCCGACTCCTCACTTCTTACCTCTGTGTTGTGTGGAAGATAGAGAGATGGTTTAGGACCCTTATCTTTCCTTTGCATCTCTTTTTGGCAATAAAGTTTTTACCAACACATACTTTTGACAACCATTCTTTGAATGATACTCTACCCGCTAGATCTAAATGAAAATCTTTTTTTTTTCTTCATGATCTGCTAAATGAAAATCAATTCTATTGATCTAATAACTGCATCAGACCATCTATAGGAACACTCAGCCACAAGGCTACCTTTCCAAGACTCTCTATAGCCACAAAAAGTTAGTTGTTTGATAGAAACCTCAAAATTGAAGTTTGTTTCTTTCTTACCAAATGAAAATTTTTAAACAATTATCAATTACCAACAACGTTATTTACCTTCATAATCCAGTCATCAATTAAAAAGAATAAATACGAACAATTTGCAGGGAGAAGAAACAATTATGCACCATAAAATATGGGTCAATGACAATAGAATCTTATAACACATGAAAATCACAAACTAAACAAAAAGAAGCCTGAAATAACAATATACAGTTGTTCCATGCTATAAAAATATTAGCTTAGAATTAAAGGAAACCGTAATAAAATTCCACAATAAATAAAAATTACAAACAGTCCATAGTAAGTTTAGAACTAAAAAATATGTACCTATATCATTTCTACCTTATACTAGTATATAAACACAAATTAATAGAGAAAGCCCATATATTACTAACTTTATACATAATTAAACTAGTCTAGGAGTAGCTAGACCTTAGACTTTTAAATACACGAAACACATATATAGATGAAGGTCAAGTCCAAATTACACATAAACTATCAGCAGTTTAGCACATTTCAACTTTACATTATATACGCTGGATCGAGATCTACAAAGCTCTACACAAAATACATAGATGAAAGGCAAGTTCAAAATACGCATAAACTATCAGCACATTTATTAGCTTTACATCATATGTGCTGAATCGAAACCTACAAAGCTCTTGCAAGGATGTTCCTGCAATTAAAAAAAAAAAATTAATGCATTAATATCCCAACTTGTTTTTCTAGTCATTTCTTTAACATGATAATCTTTATTCTTTAAAAATTAAACAATGAAATAAACTCATTCAAACACACAATTACTTTTACCAAAAAATAAAGTAAAAGCTGTGCTTTTCATTTGTCGTCCAATCATTTAAGATAAGAAAACACGGACATTGACTTGACACAACGTTACAAATAATTTTTGAAAAACTATAACATGAAACGATAAATACAACATTGATATAACACTCCTAAATGAAGTGTTCATGCTTCTTATAATTTAAGTAACCTTGAAGAGGGTCAACAAAACTCAAATTATAGTACAATAAGCATCTTCCAGATGTAAAATAAACTAATAACTTATTTCTTAAGAGATTCATATAGTAGGTATATTAACCAACTTCATGTCTTGCCCACCTTGGTGCGTAAGGACTAGTCAGCAACTGTCCAAATAAGATGATTCTCGAAAACCCAGTGACAAGCCTCGATCTGACCAGGACCTGACGCTATAGTCAATTCAGCTTGATTCGGGTTCGAATCCGAGGTGTGCATGTGACAGCTGGCGACACCGTGATTGATCTTAGCTTTGGAATTTGGATCTAGTATGTCCACTTCATAGACACGAACCTTTGGGACCGAATGGCAGGAATAGAGTAGGAATGGTAACAAGGTCTGATGACAAGAGACTATTTGCATGACTTAGCCACCGTTGATCCCTTTGACTGAGCCGATCATTATATTCTGCTTTGACCCTTTATCATTCTCGGTTGATCGAACAGCAATTTTTCGACCCAAGACCGAGATTGCAAAGTCAATCATATCCTCAGCTGAGCCCACACACCGCTTGGTCTCGCCTAGGCTCGGAGCCTTCTCGCACTCACTCAACGACTTCACTATCATAGTCTCCATAGTGGAATTATCACCCGCGTGAAAAATCTTCTTCAACTCAGAAATCTTCGAGGTCGAAAACGGTAATTTCGATGATATCGACCGAGGCAAAAATGACCTTTCAGGCATTTTGTCCTTAATATCTGGCATTGGCATCACCTTCCCTTTCTTTAACATTGATTCCCGAAAGAAAATACCTTTCCAAATTATTCTAAAGTCATCAATGTTGGGATGGGATATGAGTTCTTGAAGAGTCGTGGATGAATCGGGGAAGCATAGAAGGTTGGCGGTGGGGCAGATAGCTGGGAACTGAGAGGAGAGACCATTCTGGGCTGCTAATTTGGTGAATCTTGCTGCGTCAACTGCGCTCAATGGGGACGCTTTGGATAGGAGAAAGGTTGGCTTGACATGGTTGTTTTTGACCTCTTTGTTCCAATACCGAATCAGATTGGATTTTGGGGTGGACAAGTTTTCACCAGCGGAAGCGGAGCCAGACCCAACCTGCATTGACACAAAAGGAAAACATTGAGAATGTGAGAATAGGAGCATGTCAAAGATAGAGCAAGAGTGAGAGAGAGAGTGCTTACAGTGAGAGACGAGAAAAAAAGTAAGAGAAGGAAAGGAGTCATGGGGCTGAGTTTTTTTGTGTGCATTATTATGAGATTAGTGTTGGCGAGTTTGTTGGGTTATAGTACGTGGATATTTATAGGAAAATCATAAAAGAATACCAGAACTATAAGTAATCAAGTAGTACATAAAAGTGATTATCAAAAAACATATAGTACGTAAAAGAAGATATATGTTATGATGGATAATAAAACAAGATCGATTCATGCATTATTGCCTAGTGGTGACAACGAGATTCTGATTAAGAATATCACAAGGGACAAGAGAAGGATGCCACAGGGTGGACCTTTGCAAAAAGCTACCAGCTTTGCTGTACAACAGCAAAAGTAAATGTTACTTGTGGGGACACAAATGTAATAATTCATATCTATCCTCTTATATTCTCCCTTAACTATGCCATTGTTAGTAAATTTGAGCTACTAAGTAAATAATCAATAGTTAAGAGTTTTGTAACTTAATAAGTACTTTCTCATATAATAAGTGCTTGGTGCCCAAGGGGAAAATGTTCAAACTATGGGATTTACAACATGTAATACTTTATAACTACGACATAACGACGATAGCCACACATAGGAGTGTGCAGCCAACCCGTCAACTCGTCAAAATTGACCCGGTCCAACCCAACCCACTAGATTGGGTTGGTTTTTAAGGGTTGGTGGGTTAGGTTGAGTTGTGAAATTTATTTTTACAGTGGGTAGGATTGGATTCAGATCGTAAGATTCACAAATTCGTCTAACCCAACCCGACCCACCTATATTTAATATATATTTCAAATATAAAAAATATATTTTTAAATTTTGTTATTTACTTTTTTACACCTCTTCCTAAATAAAACTTAAACTCTAAGTTCTCCTCATTTAGTTTGTATTGGTTTAGTGTTATGTTCAAAATTATTTGGTTATAAATGTGCTCCTATTTTTGGTGGATTAGTGGTATTGTTCTAATTCTCAATTTAATATTAATAATAGTAATTAAAAAAAATTGTCCAACCCATGGGTCAAACCCAACCCAACCCGATCCATGTGGATTGGGTTGGATTTTTTTAACCCACCATGGTGGGTTGGGTTGAAAAAACCCCCCAACCCGACCCATGCACACCCCTAACTATACACATGGGAAAAAAAAAAATATATATATATATATATATATATACACACACACACTTTACCTTTCAATGTGCAAGGCCCTATCTTTATTTAATTACTCTTGTTATTAAATAAATAATAAATAAACAAAATATATGTTGGTCATGTTAAATATCCTGAAAAATTAACAAAGCTCTATATATATATATATATATTGAAAATTTAATCGTTAGATTATATACTCTTTATGTTCTTAATACATATGTCAAATTTCGTACTAATTAGATGTTATTTACTATTTAGGGTGCGTTTGGATACCGCTTATTTTGCTAAAAACTAAAAACAATAATAAAAAAAATTACTATTCATGTGTGGGTTACTGTTCATTTGCCTTAATGCACTGTTCATGTCCCATGAATAGTGCAAGAGATGCTGATCAGTAAAAAAAAAAAAAAGAAGAAGAAATGCAAAATGCTGAAACACATCAGCTATCCAAACGCTACCTTATTAATCTATAAACTTATTTTTTATGAATAATTTTAGACTACAAAAATTTGAAATTTAAACATTTAATTGATGAAACGGCTATTAATCTTTGATCTTGAAATTTTGCAAGCATAGAAGGTATAAGAGGGAAATATATTCAATGGTGAATTTGTCAAAATTCACATCCAATAAAAAGATATTTAGTGAGAGTTGTAACCATTCTAACTACAAACTAGTTTGTAGTTAAACTTTGTTCTTACACTAATAATTTGATATTTTATCTTTATTTCCTTATCTCTAGTAGTGGGAGTAGCTAAATTTTGTTCTTACAATAATAACTTGGTATTTTATCTTAATTTCATTATCTCTGGTAGTGGCAAAAGACTCATCTGATGGAGATGCAAAGAATTATCAGAACAAATAATAGTAGATTTCCTATATCTTGGCTTTCCCCAAGGTCAAAAAGAGGATTTTTTTTTTTTTTTTAAATGAAAAAAGAGGATATTTTAATAACAAAAGAAATGATCACCAATTTAATCAAATGTTTGGTAAAGCATACGTACCCAAACATAGATGGGAGGGAAAGCTTATGAACTGTTGGAAAAAAATTAAAAAATTAAAAAGTATGTCAGAATAAAATACCATTTTGGTCTTTATATTTTGGGGTTATTTTAATTTGATATTGTACGGCACCCAACGTCCAAGTTTATTTGGGCCTTGGACCATGAATTAATGATATGGGCCGGGGGTCCAACCTTCACACCAATAAAGGCCCCGGCCCAAACCCACAATAACTACCAATCTGAACTGAGTGTTGTCCGGATACTTAAAAAGCGGACTGCGTACGCCCCGCTCACAAGATGCTCGGGAAACCATTTCTAGGCACTATATACATGCCCGGTCTCGTTACCCGGTCACATCGCCATTTAAGTGCTCGGCAGAACCTTAGGAAACTCCGCTACCGAACATATTTGCTGAAGTGGGAACCGTTCCCAAAGCCACTCGTACCTAAAAATCCACTTAAGTTCATCGACATTGGTCCTTTCTTTGCACTAAGGAAGAAGATAATGATGATCACCCCATTAACAAAGGCTATAAATAGGAGAAACGAATGAATAGGAAGGGGATGAAAATTTGGGGGAAGAAAGAGAGAGAGAGAGAGATAAAAAAGAGAGCTTGAGAGGAAGAAACACAGAGAGAAGAGAGAAAAGTGATCTCATTGGGTCTCTTAGCCTAGAACAACCCAAGGTAGGATATCCAGACCCACTAGATAAATAAGTTGTGAGCCCAAATAGTGGTTTGGCCCAGCAAGCCCGTCTTTGGAGTCTACAGATACGTATTATTTTCAATTTACTATTAATTTGGTTTATATAGTTTGGTAGCGATCAAATTAGTCATTGTTATTTTCAATTTCCAATTAATTTGGTCATTATTATTTTCAATTTACAGTCATTCTAGATCAAAATTGAAATATATAGTGAATATGTGTGTGTGCATGCACGCGATAAATTCTAATCATGTGAACATGTTATTGTGAGAAAAAATGAGGTAGAAAGCATAGTCCTAGAATTACTCAAATTATAATCGATATAATTTCCTTATCTCTAGTGGGAAAAGTGGGAAAAAGGTTGAACTGATGGAGATGCAAGGAACTATTAGAACAAACAGTAGATTCCCAATACCATTACTTGCCCCAAGGTCAAAAAGAGAATATTTTAGGGACAAAAGAAATCATCAATTATTGATAGATGGGATGATTAGCTTTTTTCTTTTTTCTTTTTTTTAGAAAAAAAAAAAAATGATTATCAATAGCTAGATTATCCGAAACATACGTACCAAAACATAGACGGGATGATTATCCAAAAATAAATAAATAAACTATAGAAAAAAAGTTAAAAAGTAACCCAGCAATTCAATTATTGATAGTTAATTAGCACATGAATCTACCGCTCTACTCCAGAGCAACAGAGACACAAAAGATTTCATAATTTATTTAGGTGTTAAATTATAATTGATATAAAATCACTTTTAAATGGGCAACCATCCATTTAGACTATTTTATTATACACATATCACAAATTAAAATATATCACTTCAACGTTTATAAAATAAAAACGTTATAAATTCATATTTGCCACACTAAAAAAAACAAACGTATCTCTCATCTTTTTCTCTTCCATTTGCACTCTTCCATCACTTTCACTCTTTGTTTTTTCCTTTTATCTCTTTATGTTGAGCTGTTATTGCATAGTTCTGCTTGCTCACTCCCTAGTGCAGAAGATCATAGTAATATAATTCTCAGAGTACCGAGGTCGAACCACAAGGAACAGGGTAAATTCAAAGACAATATAATTAAACAATAATTTGGATGAAGAAGAAAAGTACTTTTGCTTGATGATTGTTAACAAGAATAATAATAAAGCTGATTTAAATCAATAATGTAAATACCAAGGCATCGGGGCATTTTCCTATATCGATATGAAATTCTTTGTGATCTAAGAAAATATATATTTCATAATTGATTGTTCTTATACAATTAAAAACTTATGATTCGATTGAATTGAGACAATTCAAGCACGCATGATAACCTTGATTAATAATGCGGTTAGAATAATTTTTCTGAAAAAAACCCGTTCACTTTAAAACGTGATTTCTATTTGAAACTATTAGAAATTCATCTAAACAATAAGAAAAACATGATTGAACTTATTGAAAGTATGGAAGAACTAATACATCAAAAGAAATCTAATTGAACAATCAAATATGTTGTTGTCTAAAATCTTAGAAAGAATCACATTGAATATTCATATCGTATAGAAGAAACATAACCCCTAGCCCTAGCAAAGAATTTAGGCTGCCATTAGAGAAAAGAAAATACAATTTTTTTCTTCAAAATTCGTTCTCTATAGCCTCCCTCCAAATCCTAATGTCAAAGTGTCCAAAGAAAATAAAACTTTTACTATTTTAATTTTCGTCCAAATTTACAGCGGTAACTTGTGAGTTAATTTCGGCTTTCAAAAATTGTGAATTTTGAAAAACTCAAAACTGGAAAGTTGTAGATATTTAAGTCATGGTTCCAACCCATCTGACCTTGTGTCAATTGGATTTTTGAGGAGCGAGATATGCACAAAGAGTAATGCTAGAGATACAAACTTTTTTACAAAAAAATTTACAAACTACTAATATGGTGAGTGGTTATTGGTAAATGATAAAGTGATATTAATAGTGGAACTAAATGAAAACCAATAAGAAGTTGGCCACATCAACAGTTTGTAAAAATGTTGTAAAATAATTTGTGATTGTAGTATTACTCTACGCACAAAATACTGATCAGTACTTAAATCTGATTTTTCCTTTTCAAATTCTACCTCTTTGATTTCTTTCCTTATTTAAAGCTTCCAAACATGGTAGGTGACCCAAGCACTCCAGTTGCACCTCTTTAGATATTTAAGCATGGTCCTTTAGCTCCTCTTTAATTCTAGTTTGGCCTCCATTCTCTCACAAATTCCTGTAAACTCATCTTTTTCACATGATTTCTTAAAAGTAGAAAATTACACACAATGAATGACATCTTATTTAAGAAATTATCTAAAGATAAATAATAAGAACTAATGCAATTCAGGGCTTAATTATACAAATTAAGCATAGTAATAAGGAGATAACACCCACATAAATATATAACAAGTATACATTTTAAGGTGTTATCACACCCCTCCCCCCCCCCCCCCCCCCAACTTAAATCTTGCTAGTCCCTAGCAATCCACAAAGCACCCATGTCTACTGAAAGTGAAAAATTAAAACTAAAATACAAGCCACTTTCGTAGGCTACACGACTACACTTCTCATGTGCAGCAAGTCTTTGAACCCCTAGGTCAGCCCTAGTGGATGAGTTTACTCTCATGAGGGTTTGCAGTGACTCTACCCACAAAAGTCAAAGGTTTCTTGAAAATTCCTGCAGCAAATGTTAGTCTGCTTTATTATTATATCATACAAATGAACTTTCAATTTTGAGTTGGGATACTATTCATCATATTAAAGAGTTTTCACTAGCTTCACTTTTGGAGTGTGTGTGTGCATAGCCCATCCAATCAAACCTGCTTTTCCAAACATGCATAGACCAAGAATAATCTAGATTAGAGCCTTTACTCCAAAACCTCTCTTAAGTTATCAACACTCTGAAAGAACATACATAGAAGTAATGGCTTCTTCTTTTCTTTTTCTTTTTTCTCTCTTCAAATCACATGTGAACAAAAAGGAAAGAAGAAGTTTTAAGAATATCACATGTGTATACAAAAACAGCAGCTAAAACAACGAAAAAAATCTCTTGGAAAGGATGTTGAATTCTTGAAAACATGAGGTGAATACCATTCTCATCCCTAGTTTTTATACCAAACACATACCAACCATGCACCTTTAGGATCAAGTAGGACTTTAAGCTCAGTGGTAGTATAATCTTATGGCAAACTGCTTTCTTTGAAATATGAGGTATATGAATCAAATGCAGAAAATTCAAGCCATAAACTCATAGTAGTAACAACCAACTTGAATCAAAATAACTTTTACTCAACCATATAACCCTTTTGAAATACATGGAAGATGTGTAGGACACCAATGATTTATTGATTGATTATGTATGTCTTCTCTTTCGTCTTCTTTTTCTTTTCTTTTTTTCTTTTCTCTTTTTTTTTTCTTTCTTCTTTTCGATTGACAATGGTGGTATCTAAATGCTTCAATAGCTCAAAACTTGAACCCCTAAGAGAACGTCCATAAATAAAAATGTTTTTTGGTATTGTAGAAATATTTCTCATGGCTCAAATGATGATGACAATGGTTAATGTCAAGGAAGGCTGAATATTTGTTTAGCTGGTGACAAAAAATTGATAGTCTTAGGCTCTCATCTCCTAAAATTCCACATAAACCATCATGCCTAAGGACAAAAATAAGTAGGATCATGGTATATCTCCCCATAATGTTTCCAGTAGTCAACAAAAAAATAAAGAGATCTTTTACAAAAATTAAAGCATATGAGAGAAATTTAAGAGTTCAAACAAAGATATACTCTCACAAAGAAAAGTAAGGCTCAAGAACTCTCTATATGGGTTGAGTTTTAGCTTATATCTAGCTTGTTCATGATCCATGCATATCCAACATCCTATCGTCCGCTAACCAGGCTATTGTGCTCAAAAGTTTCCAATTGTGCTCTTCATGAAAAAGTCTTAATATAGCAAATAGTATAACCAACTCAGCATTATTCATTCCATCACATTATATAAAAATAAAGCTTATAACTCTTCTGCATTCAAATTCAAGGTTTTTTTTTTTTTTTTTTTTAGAATTGAAAAGTTGCAACCAAAAAGAAAGAAAAAAAAAAAACATGCAAGGTGCAACAAAAAGTTTAAACCTCTCCCCCCAACTAAAATATTGCATTATCCTCAATGTATCAAAGCCAAAATAAATTCAAGTATAAAGGGAAGAAGTTACCTTAAGCATTTAATTTTTTCTTTTTTTTTTTTTGAAATTTCTCTCACACCTGCAAATGTTAGCTCACAAAATAATAATAATAATAATAATAATAACAAAAAAACAAAAGGAAAAAAGAAAAAGGAAACAAAGAAAACATAGAAAAAAAAAATTAAAACAAATATTGTACAATTTCATAAGGCTCTTTTAGAGTTCACTTAGCATCCCAATAGGCAGGGATCTTCAGTGACATAGTCTCCTCCTCTAGTATAACTCCCCTAAGAATGGTTTTAACCTTTGTCCATTTACTAGGGGTGTGCAGAAAACCCACCGACCCGCCAAACCCGACCCGACCCGACCCAACCCGACCCGTCAGGTTGGGTCGGTTTTTAAGGCTTGGTGGGTTGGGTTGGGTTACAAAAAAAAATTTTATAGCGGGTCGGGTTGGGTTTAGGTCATAAAATTACAAACCCGCCAAACCCGACCCAACCCACCATATTTAATATATATTTAAAATATATTTTATATTTAATAATTTTAAAAAAAATCAATTGTAGGGCACTTTTATATATATATATATATATATATATATATATATATATATATATATATTATATTTAATCATTTTTTAAAAAACCAACTGTAGAGCAGCATTTTCTCGGTTCCTCCTACTAATACTAATTTAATATATATATATATAATATATTATATAATTAATAAATTTTTTTAAATAACCAGTTCTTCCTATCCATAAAAGCCAATTAGTTCACACAAATCCTAATAAATTACTATTTTTGTTTAGTCATTAGTGTTGTTTGCCTTTAAGGAGTTACATTGATACTAATCTTTAAGTTTTTTTAATATATGAATATTTATATTTTTTTCCACTCAATTTAATAATAATAATAATAATAATAAAATTTGTCAAACCCATGGGTTCAACCCAACCCAACCCAACCCATGTGGGTTAGGTTGGGTTAGGTTGGACTTATGTGATAGGTTGGGTTGGGTTGAATTTTTTTTGACCCACCATGGTGGGTTGGGTCAAAAAATCCCCTCAACTCGACTCATGCGCACCCCTATCATTTACTTTCAAAATCCTACCATCCCTAGGGTTCTTATCTACTACAGCTCCATGGTTAAACACTTCCCTTACAATGAAGGGTCATCCCACCTAGGTTTTAGCTTACCTGGGCCCAAATATGCATGTTTAAGACCACCGGGCAGCAGCTTAAGCTCTAGCTGTGGTGCCTCTTCACTTGAATGCACGAGCTTTTTTTTATTCTCTAGTAGCTCCTCAAAGCAAGGCTTCCATCCTTCATTAATTGCCATCATCCATTGTTCTTCCAAAGGCGTAAATGCACTTTTAGTCCCTACATTTTGAACTTTTTCCATTTTGGTCCTTACATTTTATTTTTTCCACTTTTAGTCCCTAAACCAATTAGCGCGTCTCATTTTAGTCCTTTCCGGCAGCTAACTAGCGAAAAAGGCTGACGTGGCAGCCGGAGCGAATAAAAAAATAATATAAAATGCCACGTCAGCATCTAAATTTTTTAAAAATAATTTATAAATTTTAACTAAATAAAAAAATTAAAAACAAGAAGAACACAACGAACACAAAAACAAACCCAGAACCAAACACAAACTCAAATTTAAAAACACAAAAAACACAAAAACGAAGAAGAAGAAGGAATTCAAAATCCCAAAATGGCAGAACACAGGAGCATAGACCCAAAAAAATCATACATTCTCAAACCTTCCTCTCTCTCTCTCTCTCTCTTCCAAACCCAACTCAAACACAAACCCAGAACCAACCCTTCCAAAACATTCTCAAACCTTCCTTTCTCTCTCTCTCTTCCAAAACTCTTACAAATATCTTTCAAACTCCATGGTTGGCCTCCTTCACTCATCACCACCGCCACCACCACAATCAGCGGTGGTTTTTTCTTTTCTTTCTCTGACCGACCCTCTTTTCTATATCTCTCGATTCGCTTAAACTCATACCCAAATGGCTCAAGCTCATCCTCTCTAGATTCTATCTCACAGATCAGTGTCTTTCTCTCTTAAATCAGTGTTTTTCTCTCTCAAATCAGTGGGTCTCTGTCAAATCAGTGGGTCTTTCTCTTTCATCTCTCTATCTCTCTGATTAGTGGTGGAGATCACGGTTGACGTTGAGATAGATGGTCGTGTATTCCGATGGTGGGTTTGTGGGTTGTGAGTTTTTTTTATCTGGGTTTATGGGTTGTGATTCCGATGAGTGGGTTTTCGAGTTGGAGATTTGGGTTTATGGATTTGTGGCAGATTGGTGGGTTTGTGGGTTGTGATTACGATGAATGGGTTTTTGAGTTGGAGATTAGTGGGTTTATGGATTTGTGGCGAAATTGTGGGATCTAGAGGATGGTGGAGATCTGTGGGTGTTCGAGTTGGAGATCAGTGGGTTTGTGGGTTCAAATTTCTGGGTATGCAGATCTTGAACGGCGCTTGATCCACAAAAATGAGATGTGGAGGTTAAAGGGCAAAACAGAGGGATTGAGCTGGGTTTGTGTTTGGTTTTGGCTGGTTCTAGGTTTGTGGTTGAGCTAGGTTTGTTTTGAGCAATCAAGTTTTCTTACAATATTCTTTTATGATTTTTCTGTGTTTGATTTCTGGGTTTGTATGATTTTTTTGGGTTTGTGCTTTTGTGTGTTCTGCCATTTTGGGATTTTGAATTCCTTCTTTTTTGTTTGTTTTTGTGTTATTTGTGTTTTTAAATTTGAGTTTGTGTTTGGTTCTGGGTTTTTTTTTGTGTTCTTTGTGTTCTTCTTGTTTTTAATTCTGTTTTTAATTTTTTTATTTAGTTAAAATTTATAAATTATTTTAAAAGAAATTTAAATGCTGATGTGACATTTTATATTATTTTTTTATTCGCTCCGGCTGCCACGTCAGCCTTTTCCGCTAGTTAGCTGCCGGAAAGGACTAAAATGAGACGCGCTAATTGGTTTAGGGACTAAAAGTGGAAATAATAAAATGTAAGGACCAAAATGGAAAAAGTTCAAAATGTAGGGACTAAAAGTGCATTTACGCCTCTTCCAAAACCTATGAGGAATCCAACAAAGAAAAAATTTCAGATACATGAATATCACATTCTACATCATAAGAACCAACAAAATTATTAAGAAGAGTTTCAAGAGGATCCAAAAAATAATTCTTATTAAACTCTTCTTGAACCACTACCCCAATGAGGTTCACATAAGCACAGTCATCATCCTCATGTGGTTGTTTAGCCACATGAAATATGTTTAGCTCCAAAGTCATGGAACCAAAAGTGAGTTGCATCCTTCCATTCCTACAATTAATTAAAGCATTAGTTGTGGCAAGAAAAGGTCTACCCAAAATAATAGGGGTATGAATACTAGGATGTAAACAGGTTGGTAATCTAGAACAATAAAATCAACTGGATAATAAAATTGTTCAATTTTCACTAACACATCCTCAACAATCCCCCTCGGCTCCCTTAGAGAGTGGTTAGCTAACTGTAAAGTTACTGAAGTAGGTTTTAACTCACCAAGTCCAAGTTTTTGATATACACTGAAAGTGATCAAATTAACACTTGCCCCAAGATCTAGCAATGCATGCTCCATGATGTAATCTCCAATAGTACAAGAGATCGTAGGACAACCTAGATTCTTATACTTTGGTGGGGTCTTATGTTGAATAACTGCACTTACTTGTTCTATTAGGAATGCGGTCTTCTTCACATGATGCTTTCTCTTGATGGTGCATAGGTCCTTAATTACCTCGGCATATGCAGGCACTTGCTTGATAACATGCAATAATGGTAAATTTATCTTGACTTGATGCAAATGCTCTAATATCTCAAATGTGATGTCCAATTTCCTAAGTAATTTTTAGGTTTGTGGAAATGGTGGAGGGATGGGGCATTGTTCAATGTCATCAAGCCCAAGTAACTCAGTTTTATCATTCTCTTTTTCAACTGGGGTCTCCTTAGATTTCTTAGTTTTACTAAAGGAGAACTTTTATCAATCTCTCTGCCACTCCTTAAAATGGTTACAGCTTTTACTTCCTCATGTTTATCCTTAGAGCCAATTTTTAGATTTTGATTGATGGGATTGGGTTGAGTTTGGGAAGGAAGCTTCCTCTCTCTATCCCACTCAATGAATTTGTAAGCCTAGTTATATGACTCTTGGTCTCTCTTACCTCTTCATTTAGCCTGGTGAGCATGGATTCAAACTTTTGATTTTGCTCACTTTGCCTTTGAATGAAAGTACTAAGTGCATCCTCCAAGGAAGG
The DNA here is from genome assembly GCA_028535165.1 of Quercus tomentella. Lineage (NCBI taxonomy): Eukaryota > Viridiplantae > Streptophyta > Magnoliopsida > Fagales > Fagaceae > Quercus > Quercus tomentella. Next base: position 54,511,966 of record JAPQVY010000089.1, on the reverse strand, counting down.
TCTAGATGATGATGATGCATGTGGTGAATTAAAATTCCTTGAAGCATGAGGATTCAGCACATTGCTTATAACTCAAATACGGATGCTTTCGCATATTTGGGTTATAATTGTTAGAATATGAAGAATTATTTGGCCAATATGAATTAAATGCATCTACTTGTACTTCTGGCACATTTAAGAATGATGAAAGTGAGGCATATTCATTTGTAGCATGGTTTATCTCATGACAGCTTTTACACACCTCCATTAGGTCCTCTCTAAAGGTAGCACTAACACTCTTACTTCCTTTCATTTTAAGTGCCTCAATTTCTTTAGTTAACATGCTGATTTTTGCATTCATGTAATCATCTTCCCTCAACTTGAAAACACTTCCACTAGAAGTGGTAGTGTTAGTTCTAATCCTATCAGTGGAGTCCATAGGGCTAGGACTAGTCCATGTGTTAGAGTTTTCAGCTATCTCATCAAGATAATCCATTGCATCTTCGGGTTCTTTTTGTAAAAAGTCCCCTCCGCATGAGAGTTTAACAAACTATCAGTCCCTAGGTGTAAGTCTTTCATAAAAATAGTTAACCAACCTCCAATCTTCATACCCATGAGTTGGGCAGAAATTGAAAAGATCTTTGTACCTTTCCCAAGCTTGGTATAAGGTCTCATTTTCTCCTTGGACAAAACTAGCTATCTTTCTTTTTACTTTATGGACTTTGTGGGGAGGGAAATGTTTCTTAAAAAACTCTTGAGCCATCTCCCCCCAATTACCTATAGACCTAGGTTTCAAGGTGCAAAGCCAACTTTTTGCCTTGTCCTTCGGAGAAAAAGGAAAGAAACGTAACTTAGCAGTCTCAATAACATTTTGTGCATAGAAACTACTTATTACCTCTTCAAAAGCTCTAACATGGACATAAGGATTTTCATTTTCTTGTCCCCTAGAGTCAGGAAGTATTGCTAATAAACCTTGTTTCACTTCTACATGTGGTGCATTAGGTGGAAACATGATGCATGAAGAAACATAATTTTATGTGGGATGCAACAATTCATACATAGTTCTTCTATTCTCATCATGATTATTATGTGTTTTGTCACCCATGATTGATGAAGAAGGTGAAGGTAAAGGTGTGTCAAAAAGATTACCAAAGTAAGTTTCAAAATTTTCTAATCTGCCTCTTTTGTTTCTAACCCAAATGCTAATGCAACAATAAATGCACAATAAAATAAAATAAAATAAAAACAAACAGAAAAATAAAAACAAAATAAGGGAAAATGGAACGAAGTTACCAATGGGAGAATTTCCACTAGTTATGCCCTACTCCAAAAAGATTACCTTTGAATATGCAACAGCTCCCCGACAATGATGCCAAAATTGCTTGCTTACTCCCAAGTGCAGGAGATCATAGCAATATAATTCTCGGAGTACCGAGGTCGAATGACAAGGAGCAGGGTAAATTCAAAGACAATATAATTAAACAACAATTTGGATGAAGAAGAAAAGTACTTTTTCTTGGTAATTGTTAACAAGAATAATAATAAAAGCTTATTTAAATCAATAATGTAAATACCAAGGCATCAAGGTGTTTCTCTATATCGATATGAAATTCTTTGTGATCTAAGAAAATATATATTTCATAATTGATTGTTCTTATACAATTAAAAACTTATTATTTGATTGAATTGAGACAATTCAAGAACGCATGATAACCTTGATTAATAATACGGTTAGAATAATTTTCAGAAAAAACTCATTCACTTTAAAACGTGATTTCTATTTGAAACTATTAGAAATTCATCTAAATAATAATAAAAACATGATTGAACTTATTGAAAGCATGGAAGAACTAATACATCAAAAGAAATCTAATTAAACAATCAAATATGTTGTTGTCTAAAATCTTAGAAAGAATCACATTGAATATTCATACCGTATAGAAGAAATATAACCCCTAGCCCTAGCAAAGAGTTTAGGCTGCCATTAGAGAAAAGAAAATAAAATTTTTTCTCTTCAAAATTCGTTCTCTACAGCCTCCATCCAAACCCTAACGTTAAAGTGTCCAAAGAAAATAAAACTTTTACTATTTTAATTTTCGTCCAGATTTACAACAGTAACTTGTGAGTTAATTTCGGCCTTCAAAAATTGTGAATTTCAAAAAACTCAAAACGGAAAAGTTGTAGATATTTAAGTCATGGTTCCAACTCATCTGACTTTGTGTCAATTGGATTTTTGAGGAGAGAGATACGCACAAAATACTGATCAGTGCTTAAATTTGATTTTTCCTTTTCAGATTCTACCTCTTTGATTTCTTTCCTTAATTTGAAGCTTCCACACATGGTAGACGACCCAAGCACTCCAGCTGCACCTCCTTAGATATTCAAGCATGGTCCTTTAGCTCCTCTTTAATTCTAGTTTGGCCTCCATTCTCTCACAAACTCCTATAAACTCATCTTTTTCACATGATTTCCGGAAAGTAGAAAATTACATGCAATAAATGACATCTTATTCAAGAAATTATGTAAAGATAAATAATAAGAACTAATGCAAATCATGGCTCAATTATACAAATTAAGTATAGTAATAAGGAGATAATGCCCACATAAATATATAACAAGTATACATTTTAAGGCGTTATCAAGTCCCACACTATGTTCCATCCCTCTCATAGAGGGGTGGGTCCCACCTACCATGGCGCCCACCCCTCTGTGAGAGGAATGGAGTATAGTCTGGGACTATATAATAATTTTCCCTCTATGTTGCCTTGTAGCTCTTTGTCTCTCCCTCTTCTCTTGCTCTCTATCTTTGTCTCTTCGAATTGCAGACCAATACACATAATGATCACATAGAAAGACAAGGCCCAATTGCCTTTCCCATTTAAGAGGGAAGCAAATTTTGCTACCCATTTTTTGGCCTTTTGGGCTTTTAATTGTAACTAGGAGGGGCTGTTCCCATTTCCTCACTTCTTGCCTCTGTTTTGTCAGTAGAAGATAGAGAGATGTTTAGGACCCTTATCTTTCCTTTGTATCTCTTTTTTTGCAAAAAAGTCTTCTTACAAAAAAATAAAAATAAAAATTGGCTTGCCCATATTGGTATCATCATAACCATAAACATCAATTCCAACAAAGTTTTGCAAAAGAGAGCTTAAGCCCTCAAATAAATGAATGTTTAAGAGTTCTAACATTAATACAGTATTCTCAGCACTCTGAAATGATATGTGAAAACGTTCATATTTTAACACAATCAATAACTTAAAAATGAATCTAAACACTGAAGGAGAGGGCTACCCTTTGACTGCATATAGACAGCCTTCAATAACACAATTTTTCGATAATTTTTATTTGGGCACATCACTTACATTATCTTTTCACTTCTCAATAACTACTCATTATATCAGCAGTTTGAAAAAAAAAAAAAAAAGTTTATAACTCTAACATTTTCCTTTAATAATACTCTAGCTTGTTAGACCTAAATGAAAATCAATTCTATTGAACAAATAACTACATCAGACCATCTACAGGAACACCCGGCCACAAGGCTACCTTTCAGGACTCTTTAGAGCAAAAAAAAAAAAAAGTTAATTGTTTGATAGAAACCTCAAAATTAAATCTTATTTCTTTCTTACCAAATGAAAATTTTTAAACAATTATCAATTATCAACCACAATATTTACCCTCATAATCTAGTCGTCACTAAGAATAAATATGAACAATTTGGAAGAACAAGAAACAATTATGCTCCATAAAAATATAGATCAATGACACTAGGACCTTATAACACACTGAAAATTACAAACTAAACCAAAGAAGCCTGAAATAAAAATATACACTTGATGCATGCTATATAAATCCTAGCTTAGTATTAAAGGAAACAATAATAATAAAATTTCATAGTAAAGAAAAATTACAAACAGTCCATAGTTTAGAATTTAAAAATATGTCTTGATGTGATGGTTACTCTACAAGTATAAGTGCTTGTGAGGTATGAGGGGCAAATGCCGGGGTTCAAATCTCCAAAAGGGGGTTTCACATACAAATACACTTAGATTATACTAGAGTAGAATTTTTATCTTGTACCCAAAAAAAGTTTTAAAAGATGTACCTAGATTGTTGATTGAGAAAGTCCATATATTACAAGCTTTACACATAATTAAACTAGTCTAGAAGTAGCTAGACCTTAGACTTTCCATAAATACACAAAATACATAGATGAAGGGCAAGTTCAAATTACACATAAACTATCAGTATATTTAAGCTTTACATTTATGTGTTAGATTGAGATCTACAAAGCTCTACACCAAACACATAGATGAAAGGCAAGTTCAAAACACACATAAACTATCAACACATTTATTAGCTTCACATCATAATGATTATATGTGCCGAATCAAAACCAATAAAAGATCTAACAAGGATGCTCCTACAATAAAAAATAATAATTATTGCATTAAAATATATTTTTTTTTTTTTAAACACTAGTTTTTCTAGTAATTTTGTTAACATTCTAATCTTTATTTCTACACTTATTCTTTAAACAAAATAAACCAATGAGATAAACTCATTCAAACACAATTTATTTTTTAGCAGTATTAAGTAAATTTCGAATGAAAGTAAATCCATAACTTACTTCTCTTATTAAACCTAAAATTTCTTAAGAGATTCATCTGACTTAAAATAAGGGTAATTTTCATGGTTTTAAAAACTAGAATGGCCAAAGAACTGAAAAAGTGGATCGGTTCTCTTTTTTTTTTTTTTTTTTTTTTTTTGTTCTTGACTAGTTTTTTGATACCAGTTCCAGGTCTTATTCCTGATTCAGCTAGTTGAATCGGTCTAGTCCGGTTCAGTTTTTAAAACAGTGGTAATTTCTATTGCACACAGTATGCACATAGACACACTGCATACAACAACCAAAATCGTGATTTGAAGTTGCAATTATACATGTGTGCAATAATCACTACCCTTAAAATAAATCAACTTGGTGTCTAGTCGGTAGTTAAGCCTCGTTCCACAAGAACAATACCCACCTTGGTTTGTAATGACTAGTCGGCAATTGTCCAGATCAGATGATTCTTGAAAACCCAGTGGCAAGCCTCGATCTAACCAGGACCTGACACTATAGTTAATTTAGCTTGATTCGGGTTGCATGTGACAGCTAGCAACACCATGATTGATCTATTTGTTTGTTTGATTTTAAAAAAAAAAAACAAAAAAACAATATATCATACTTATCTTTGTAGTTTTTTCTTGCCCTACAGATCTTTTCTTTTCTTCTTTTGAAATCAAAATATCTTTGTATCTTTTACATACCTACATACATACATATATATATATATATACATATATATATATATATATATATATATATTTGGGAGGTTGACAAACTAATTTTTCAAGAGCAAACTTAATGTCTATATATAAAGAGTTTTTTTGGGAGATCATTGCCCCCTTCCCCTTGCTAGGATTAATTATCTGTTTCTCATAAATAATTCAAAAACCACATTTTTCCACAACTAGCATTTTCCTATGTGATAGAATGTGACTAGTTGTTTATCATTTTCATATAAATGCATCACTTTTTATCCACCACTCTCAACTTGTCACATCAGAATTATGACAAATTTGTGACACAAAAAGTTATGGTTCTAGATTTTTTTCTTTTCTTATGATAGAAAAGATTAGAGTTTTACTTACTTTTTCACATCATTCCTTTGTAGTTAGAAAAAAGTCTAAAATCACATAAATTTTCACCACTTCTTGCTTTTTCACATCATTCCTCTGTAGTTAGAAAAAAGTCTAAAATCACATAAATTTTCACAACTTCCTACCACAACTGTGATGTAGCAATGTGTAAGTGATGGAGAAAAATTAGTGAGTTCATTTGAAAGTAACAAATAGTTAATCATAATTTATCACATAAGATAATTGCAGTAAAAATTGTAACTTTGTATATGGTACTAAAATTACTCGATTTTATTATGCTTGTAATTGAGTACTATCTTAAATGTTATGTAAAACGTGAAAATGACCACCAAAAACAAAAAAAATCATAGCAAGTAGAATATATGACTGAAGAGTTGCTAACACGAGCAGCAATCGAATTTTTATTTATTTATTTATTGAAGAGCTCTAATTCCTCCCAAGAACACACAAAACAATGAAATAAATGGCTTACTCAGCAACAATGGTGATCAAATCCTTTCTGGAACTTGGAATTTAAATAGTTGAACATTTCACTAATTTTTAAAATAACTCTAGCTAACTTAAACAAGGAAAACACCTCAAATCCATGATCCCAACACTGCATAAAGCCTTTTCATGACAGTCATGGTCATGTAATAATGCAACAATAGGGGCTGGCCCATTTCAAATCTTACTGTTTTGATGATAGCATTTACCTGGTATGGCGTTAAAACAAGCAACTGCTTGAAGCCCCAGGCTAGTAGAAATCACAGATAGAACCCTCATTCTCACCAAACCCAGCCCCACACTAGTAAGTGTTTCTGCTGTTTGAAGTCTATTATTAATCATCATTGTGATAACGCAAGAACCCAAAGACAATACTAGTTTAAACTTCCTTTACCTAGCTGATAGTTACTGATATGCAACCCAGCAAGCACACATTTGGGTAAGGGACAGCCACTTCTTCAGGCTCGATAAGCAGTGTAGTGAACTAATCTGCATTAGTTCAGTTGCATTTCTTGACAATGAAAGATATGTTCCCTTAAGAAACCAGCTCAAAAAATCAGCCAACTCTTCTGGACAACAGCACTGTGGGTACAGCTACTTCAAACTCGCTAATGGTATTAATTATCAGTAGGACAAAACAGGTGAGCAGCATGCTCTCCATTCCCATATGAAACCAGGGAAATTTATCACATTTGTTTCATATAATACTGACTACAGATGGACAAATGCAGATATATAACTTGACGGCATGAGAACAAGAAAAGAGAAACATTGTGCAAGCAAAATTATGCTAAGTTATACAGAGTATAGAAATAGAGACACGGAGTTCATAATATCAGTCTCAAATATATAATCTAATAGACAGAACATTTTACTCTCCAAAAGCAAATAGACAGTAAACAAATAAAAGCTAGTTGCTTTATCTTTATCAGGCTGCAGCCTTCACCAACTGCTTGGATGTCCAACCAATGGTTCCAGCGGATCTGCTGCAAAGGTAGAAACAACATGGGTAGTACTAGCTTCCAAATTTCCTCTGCCTAAAAGTGAACTTTAATGAGCATTTGGGAGAACGGGTGCCCCAAAGACTAGTAATTTTCTTTCTGCATTTCATTTTATTTTTGGGTCAGGATGTAATAGGAAAGTGAACACTGTCCAGAAAAGTCACTCTTCAACAACATTCACAAGCTCATATTCAATCAGTGACAGGTTATTATCTTCCTTCACAGTGAAATCAGCAGGTTCAGTGACTTCAACACGGCCCCACTTGTCCACAGCAAGCCTCATTGATCCCTTGAACATGTCAATTTTAGCATTGCGCAATATTACAGTGCTGCCCTCTTTCATCAAGTCCACTAAACAACATCCAAGATAAATAAAATCAATTAAAGGAGAAAAATTCAGACAAACTACACGATATGGTTAGTGTTTAATTACAGAAGAACATGAAGCTGGCATGCCCACCCCAAAAGTACACACAAAAATATTCCTAAAATTTAACCACTCATATGCGTACACAAAACTCTTATTGATAATTAGACTGCATTACCGTATGGAGGAAAAAGAAAACCAGTCATTAGCAAATCCCACCAGGTAAAACAAATTCAACCAAGTTAGATAAATCAAATTTGAGAGTAAGAGTGCTCCCAGTAATCTGGGAGACAAACAGAGGAAAAGCATTTGAAACTAGACAACATAAAATGTATCATGTATACAGCAAAACAATCAGTTAATCTCAAGTACTGCACAAATGCACATTATGGTATTTATCACTCCTTAGTACAAGAATTTAGAACCACCACCAATTCCTTAAGATATTTTGAAATACTTGTACCAGGAACCAGCCTGTGTCTTACAACCCCCATTGTTATTCAATCTCACTATCCCTTTGAAAGAAATATTACAAAATAAATATAATTCATGTTAATATCTGGGGGAGAAAAAAAAAGTAACTAAACCCGAGAATACACACCAGTGATAATAATGTATAAGATTTACAACACCTAGATTAAATGTACCGTGTGATACTACCTTCTTAAACTAAACTCTAAAAGTATGCTATCTGAAAGAATGTTGAATAAACTGCTGCATGTAAAAGGGGATGGCTATAGCAAGACAGTTGAATAGGCCAAAAATATAACAGAGGCATAATAGACCAAAAATATATCAGAGGCATAAACCGAAACACCTCATCTCTAGTTGGACCTCCTTAACGATAAATCTTGGACTTCCAAGTTGTGAGGTGCAATCCTCTGATGTTGACATATTGGGTCACCTAGGAACAAAATGTTATCTAATTGTCATCACATTTTCAGAAATGAAACATAGCTTGGAAGTATCATTCTTTGCTTTAACCAGCAAATAAAGTTGTCTAATCATGCAACCTAGCATAAATGATTTTTTTTTTTTTTTTTTTTGCCAGAGGTGGGCGGGGGGGGCATAAGACAATATGGAAAAAATTCAAGAATTGTGCAATCCAAAATCATTTCCAGAAGCACCTTTAGGCAACATAAAGGCACATGCCTGATTAAAGTGAGGCAACGATACCTACAAATAGAATGTAAATCATATGTACCTAGTGTATTATTATAATCAAGTGTTTATGAAATGTGTTGAATGAGGAAATTAGGTGTATTGATTGATTTCAAATGATAAATAATAATCAAATGATAAATTTTACAAGCTTCTAAAAAACATATAAACTAAGGCCCTCGCCTTAGTGCCTTTTTCATGGCTTAAGGTGGTTCCCTAGCTCACCTAGCACTAAAGGTGAGCGCCTTGCCTTAGAGCCACCTAGGCAAGCAAGTGCCAGCTCACCTTTGACTACCATGCCCTGGCCCCACATAAGGTAAATAATAAACCAAAAAAATGCTGCAGGTTAATAATAACCCAAAGCAATAGCCTGAAATATATGATCATGTCAAAAATATTAAATTGCAATAGCACAGTAACAATGATTGGATGTCAAGATCAACAAGGCCCTGAATTGCAAACCAAAACAAATAGAGGGTGTTTGGTTTGAGAAAAAAGTAGGTGTTTTGGGTATTCATTTTCAGTTTTTTTGTGGGACCCACCACTAAAAACTGGTTTGGCTTGAAGATTTGTACTTAGTTTTCATTTTCAGTATCCTAAAATTTGGATTTGAATACAAAAAATGAACACACATTTCCAGCGTTTTAATTTTCAGCGAAAACGAATAGTGGCATTCTTGCTAATTTCTTGAAAATGACTGGGACCCCACCAACTGTTAAGACCCCTCAAGTCAGACCTGCACAATAACTGAAGTGACCCGTGTAAGAGAAAAAAGGTGTTTTTTCCTAAAATAGAGAACAATAGCCAAACTGGAGAAGGGTGTATTTCGTACTCAAATTATGTATTCAAATCAGGTTCCCAAACAAACTCAAATGTGAAAATGGATCATTTTTTCAATATTCAGATTCTTAAAAAGAATACAGAAGAGTGAAAATGAAAAGTGAATACACTATTTTTTTAGAACTAAACGTCATCATAATGATCCAACAGAAAAGAAAGGTGCAATTGGCTTCCCACGTTGGTATCATCATAATTGTAAATAACAATTCCAATAAATATTTTCAAGAGAAAGCTTATGCCCTCAAATAAATGAATGTGAGAGAATTCCAACATTAGCACAGTATGCTAAGCACTCTGAAAAGACATGTGAAAGCATTCATATTTTTACACAATTGATAACTTATGAAACAGTCTAAATGAAGAACGAAGCAGCTACCCTTTGGCTGCATAAAGACAGCCTTCAACAGCACAAACTTTCAACACAAGAATTACTTGAATAATACTCTAATCCCTCGACCTAATTGAAAACCAATTCTATTTAATAAATAGCTGCATCAGTTCATCTATAGGAACACCCAGAAACATGTCTACCTTTAAGGATTTCCTATTGCCAAAATAGTTAATTGTTTGACAGAAAACTCAAAATGAAAAAGTTTAATTAATTGTCAATTATCATATCAACCACATTATTTACCCTCATAATCTGTGGTTCAAATGTATAATACCAACCAACATGTTCTGTCATCACTTAAAAAGAATAAGATGAAAAATTTTCTGGAAAAAGAAACAATTATGCTCCATAAAAAAAATGGATCCATAACAGTGGGATCTTATAACACAATGAAAATTACAAACTAAACCAACCTGAAATAACAATATACACTTGATCCATGCTATATAAATCTTAGCTTAGATTTAAAAGGGACAGTGATAACAAAATGTCTAATGAAAGAAAAAACTATAAGCAGTCCATAGTTTAAAATTAAAAGAAATGTACCTTGATCATTTCTAGCCGTGAAAATAATCAACCCTGTCTCGTCACCCACCAAGCATTCAGCAATTCGCATTTGGCGTACTTGAGGACCATCAGCACGACCCTTCTGCAATACCATCTTGGTACTGACAACCTTCACGGTGAGAGTATGCCCGCTAGTGCCAGGACGAAGCTGGTCAACCTTAGTGAATGTGGGTTTCCTCAATCCTGGTTTTGATTCTGCCATTTTTGACAAACCTAAAGAACCCCAAAACAACAAATTATTCAGCAAGACGACAATCAGAAACAACGCTGCCAAAAGCACAGCACCGAATAACCAAAATTGACTGCTTCAAACTGTGTTAAAGCTTGATTATTCTGATTTTTTGAGTGATAAAAACTACACTCATTTGATCCCAATTACCAATATATGGCTCATCTGAAAAAAAAAAACCATTATGTTTATTCTAGATGCTAAGCAAATTTAGAAACTTTCATCAATTTGAAACCAATCCCCTAAAGCCTAACACATATTTGCCCAATGGATTCTCTTCTAAGACCAAAATTATAACAATAAGAACTAAAAAAAAAATTTAATACTGACATCTAATGCTTAATCTTTCACCCACATTTTCTCACCAACCAAACAAATCATAAAAAATATATACGCCTACACAAACCAGGTAATCAAATGCATGTAAAACTTTTAGAACTCATGCTTTTCATCAATCTTCATATATAATACTCAATCAAATTATTAACAATTTAAAAAAAAAAAAAAAAAATCACTTCCAAAAATTGCAGATTTTGATGGTCAAAGTAACAGATCGGAGAGAAATAAAAGCAAATCATGAACTAAATATAGGAAATCGAAAACCCAATTGCTTTTTTTTCATTAATTTAGACACAAATAACGGCATTAACAAAAAAAAAATTAACATGTTAATAAAAATTTGAAATTGAAAATAACCAAAAAAAAGTTAGAAATAATTGAAATGAGATCGAAGAAATTAGGGTTTGAGTGATCATTACCTTGAATTGAATTTTTTTGCAGATGCGAAGAAAATTTGTGAGTTGGTGAGAGAGGGAGAGAGATCTGAGGAAAATGAGAAAACGTAGGCGTCTAGAAAAAGTTTTACAAACTAAAAGGGGACTCGGTGTTGTGAAATTAGTAGTGGACCCTTGATCTTTATCACGTGACGACTAATCTTGACCTTACACGTGCGTCTCCTAAAAGTTGTACTACTGCTATTTTGTACAACAATTTCTTATTAGGATTTTTTTTTTTTTTTTTGATAGGCTTATTATTAGGATTTTAGGACTACTTGGAAGTGAGAGTTTTGAAATCTCTATGCTAAATTTGAGGTTCAATCTTGCTTATATCAAAAATTAATTAGTATTTTGATCTGATAATAAAGAGTTATCATTAGGAGCGAACGTCTTAAAACACTTTATAAAAAAAAATAGTGAAAGTTTTTACAAGCTACAAATAAAAAATTTGTTGTTGTTGTTTCAAACAATGTTTCCATTTTTTGAATAGTTTTTTCCCTTGGATAAAAAAATCTTCTATAATTTTTGAAGTAACTTTTTTACATTGTCAATTCACTAATAAAAATTTTCAATTTTTTTTTTTTTAATTTTTTACTCTTTGGAAAACAAGTCATGCAACACTATAAAAGATATAAATTCTTTACAATTCTTGTGGAGAGTACCAACAAATTTCCTCCGTGTAAATCTAATCTATAAGAAAGGAATTGTATTTGCTTATTATGAATGGGCATTAGCCAAGCACATTGAGAGGGTCCAACATTGATCATCTACCTATCAAATAAAAAATTAATAATCCAAATAACATGTGCATGTTGAGTCTGTTGAAAAAACTCTATACAAAGATATTACTTAGGGTTTATGCATCCAACCACTGACCCAACCAAATCTACCAAACTTAACCTAACGCTTCAAGTTAATTTTTATGGATTGGTGGGTTGGGTTGAGTTCGGATCGATAGTTATTTCAGTCCATATGATCCAACCCAACCCAACCCATCCATATATAAGTTTATTTTATTTTATTTTTTTAGTTTGATTTAATGAGAATTAGTTTTGATGAATTTGAAAATAATGTGAATTGTAATAATTTATTAAAAATGTAATTAGAGCACTAGCATCAGATGTATTAAATGCTAAATTTTGTGCATTTTACACACCAAAAACCAAAAACAAACCTCCATCAAATATGTCAAATGCGAAATAAATTTGGCATGAGCTACAGTGAAGTTCTAATAATAGGAGGGTACGGGCCGTACGACTAGATGTGCTAAACATATTTAGGTATTTTTTATTTAATTCTCTCTCTCTCTCTCTCTCTCTCATCCCCATGTGCTAAATATATTTTTTTTGTTATTTTTTTTTTAATATATAGATAAGGTTTGTTTTAGATTATTTTAATGTATTGTTGTAATCTTAAAATAGAAGATGTAATTTAAGATGTATTGTTAAATGATGTGTTAAAATAGATAAAATAATTTTTTAATATGTCAAAATGACATTTGTTTCAACACAACTAATATTGATGCTCATACATAGTACTCTCTAAGTGTAATTATTTACCTTACATGTTTCATGTAACAATATAAGCACAATCTATGATTCTCATAAATAAAATTATAAAAAAAAAAAAAAAAAAAAAAAGGTGGACAATTTTATAAACGGGTAACCCGGCCCATTAGTCATTGCTGATGTGTCAAGGAACCATTGGAAGACATTTTGTGTGTGTGTAGTAGTTACTAGTTAGCGATCAAAGAAGCGCCATTTGTAAGTCAGGAATTCAATGTCGGAAAGGCCAAAGGTTTAGAGAAGAGATAAGCCGTTAGAGACTCTTACTTCAGTTTAGAGTGACAGTTGAAAAACACAGTCATAGGAAACCATGTTCACATCCACACCTTCTCAACTCACAGCCTTTCACTCTCTCTCCCTACTGCCACCATTATCACCACCACAACCAAATCCATTCCGAGAAACCACCAAGAGAACCATCCCCACTACAATTATATCAGTTTCAGTCAGAAAACTTGGTCTTTCTCCATTTCGTCTCAGAGTTTCTGCTAATTCACAAGCTGCTCCTGCCTCTGCTGAAGCTTCTAAACGGTCCTCTATACCATCTGAGATGAAGGCTTGGGTGTATGGAGAATATGGGGGTGTTGATGTTTTGAAGTTTGACTCCAAGGTTTCTGTGCCGGAAGTGAAGGAGGACCAGGTTCTGGTCAAGGTTGTTGCTGCTGCGCTTAACCCTGTGGATTTCAAGAGGAGGCAGGGAAAGTTCAAGGCCACTGATTCACCTCTTCCGGTAATTTTCCTTTTTGGTTTTCTTTTGGGGATGTTTGGTTTATGAGAAAATGTGAAGAAGTGGTGGAATTTAGATTTTTTATGGAACATGCTTGTTAGTTTTGAACCCAAGAAGTCGTACTTGATTATAGAAGGAATAGAGAACTTGTTATTTAAATTTTTGTATATATATTTTTTAAGTAATCAAGTGTAATATTAGCAAAATTTTGGAATTCTAAGATGAATTATCATGTGCCAAAATTTAAGCTATTAGAAAATTGTGTATTTAATCATATAATTATTAGTCTAACACTCTATTTCATATGTGGACGTATATTTTCCTTACTTTTTAGACGTAAGGTAGAATGGATATGAAAAATTACTACTTATCCCAAAGGAAAAGTTTTAAGTTGTTTGGAAAGATGACTTTAATCATTTAACTATTATTTTACGTTATCTCTTTTGTTTGCTTGAATTTTTGTTAGGATTGCAATGTTTGTTGAGCTTTTTACATGAATAATGAATAGGTTTGAGAAATTTATGCTGCGGGGAACAATTAGAAATGGTTACTTTTTGTGGAGAAATTGCCAATTACTAAGGAAGACTCATAAGGGATGCCTTTGTCTTGAAGTAATTTTGTAGAAAAGGGTTGTTTATATTCTGAAGCAAACTTGAAATTAAATTGGTACAAAATACAAAGTATGAATATTTTGTAACATGGTCCTATTTTTGCAAAGCTGAAATTGTTCAATGTAAAATTGAAAGGTTAAAAAGAGGAAGGGTCTGTAAATAATGTATTAATTTAATTTTAATTATTTTTGATAGGTTTTCTTATGTCTATCACATATCATATTAGTAGTGGTGTTGGGTTCATTTGGATCGTTAACTAAGGGGTTCTTCTTCACTTTGTTTGCTACTAGACTGTTCCAGGCTATGATGTTGCGGGTGTGGTAGTAAAAGTGGGCAGTCAAGTAAAGGATCTAAAAGTGGGGGATGAAGTATATGGAGATATAAATGAGAAAGCATTGGACGGGCCTGAGCAATTTGGTTCTCTTGCAGAGTACACAGCTGTCCAGGAAAAATTATTGGCTCCGAAGCCGAAGAATCTGGATTTTGTTCAGGCTGCTGGGCTACCACTTGCAATTGAGACTGCCTATGAGGGTCTAGAAAGAACTGGGTTTTCTGCTGGTAAATCTATTCTTGTTTTGAATGGTGCGGGTGGAGTTGGAAGCCTAGTAATTCAGGTACTCGTCTTTCTAACTAATTATATTTTTTTTGCCAATGCTGCTGCAAACACAGAATCAAATGCTTGACAAAGAGTTGATAATTTGGGTGTGTTTTGCAAATATCGAAGTTCATTTGCAGGATGCCAAGAACTATACCTCAATTAGATGAGGTATAGTTCTTCAATCTGCTTATCTGATGAACTCCAGAATTGAGCTAACTCATGTCATCTCTTGTACCTTTACAATTTTATATCCTCTCATTTTTTATAGTCTCAAATTCTTACATGGATGTGATCAATCTTGGGCAATTTAAATTTTTTTTTTTTTTTTGGTCATCTACGTACTAATTGCATGGACATGTTTACATAACTTTGCCAATTCACTTCTGCCTTTGATTTCTGGATTCCCTATATTATTCATCAGCATTGTTTCAGTTGTTAGTCAGATCCTACAAGTAATATTAAGCACAACTGGAAAAAGAGGTAAGTCACATGCATTACTAAAGATAAAACCTTTCAACTGGGCATAGGAGTGAAAGCTATGCTGGATCTTAAAATAATAGAATGGGGGAATGTTCTAATGACTTTTGAATGTCATATAAAGGCAAATCCTACTTTCAATTTTCTTTATCTTTTCCTTCTTTTAATTTTTCTGTTGCTGCAGCTAGCCAAGCAAGTATTTGGTGCCTCAAAAGTTGCGGCAACTTCAAGCACTGGAAAATTGGAGTTGTTGAAGAGCTTGGGTGTTGATTTGGCTATTGATTACACTAAGGAGAACTTTGAAGATTTGCCAGAAAAATTTGATGTTGTCTATGATGCTATTGGTAAGATTTGGTACAACTTTCATATACAGTTGTATTTGCATGTCTTCCAGGTCTTTGATGGTCACAAAGTAAGTCATGATAGATGAAAACCTTATGCTTTTCTTTTGAAATGACAGGGCAGTGTGATAAGGCAGTGAAAGTAGTGAAAGAAGGGGGCAGTGTGGTAGCGCTAACTGGTGCGGTCACACCTCCTGGCTTCAGATTTGTAGTAACTTCAAATGGAGCTGTTCTGAGGAAACTGAACCCCTATTTAGAAAGTGGGAAGGTGAAGCCTGTAATAGACCCCAAGGGGCCATTCCCATTCACCAAGGTTGTCGAGGCTTTCTCATACATTGAGACAAACCGAGCAACTGGAAAGGTTGTTGTACATCCAATTCCATGAGAAGAATGAAAAGCGCAATTTTGCATTGTATTAGTAAAATGCATACTAATTTAAGTTATAGCACATGAACATTTTGTGTTGGAGTGCTGAGTGATCTTTGTCATTCTCATTCGGCTTGTTCATGGCCAATAGGGAATTCCCTTATAATGATATGCCATCCTATGCAAAAAGGAATACTCACGGTTACCAAACAATTGTCACCCATAATAACTGTATGGACCATGTACTTGGATTTACTATATGGTGTTTCCCTTAGAAAAATGCCCTCTACAATAGTCAGAAACTCAAAATATCAAAATGCCCATGACTTTGCGAATTTTCAATGCTCTCCACTAAGCAAAGACGCTTGGCAAGCTAGTGAATATGGGCAATTAATACAGAGAACAATAACATGAAGTACGACACACCAAATCATGGCCTGGTTAAACTAGGCAAGTCTATC
This sequence comes from Quercus tomentella, assembly GCA_028535165.1. Lineage (NCBI taxonomy): Eukaryota > Viridiplantae > Streptophyta > Magnoliopsida > Fagales > Fagaceae > Quercus > Quercus tomentella. The sequence continues at coordinate 54,495,323 of JAPQVY010000089.1, read as the reverse complement.
AGCCGAAGAGGCCTAGGAAGAAAAAGCCCAACCTAGAGTATCTATGGCAAACAACATAAACGACTTGGACTTACGGCTGGCCCAAGCATCAAATTTTGAAATTAGAAATACATTATCAAAGCCTACGGTTACACTGAGAATTATGACTACACTGGAGCAATTATAAAACCCATTACAGCCATAACATGGAATGGCTAAAAAATATGGGATACGTCCTAAGAGAGCCTATAAATTAAGAAATCTTAGCGGAAGATGGTTAAAATGTAACTTGATTCTACACAGGGACGGAGCTAGGATTTGGGGGGAGGGAAAATTATTATGAAACTTTAAATAAGCATCTATTTAATATTAACAAATTGTCAACAAAGAAAAAGATACAAAATCATTGTTTCTTATTATAATACAATGCAATAATTTATGAAAATGGAACTTGGCTGTTTTTAAACATTCAAAATTATTTATGATTGAATCCATACTAATTGTCACAACAATGTCCCTTTCAATTAATAACATCATGGCATTCATCAAAAACTTATCTTGCATTTTATTGCAAAACTTAGTTTTGGTGACATTCATAATTGAAAATGCTAGTTCTATAGTTGTAGTTGAAACTAGAAGAGTAAACACAAGTGTGACCACTCTACAAACAAGCAAGTAGTATTCTAATTTTTTAGTTCTCACTAGTCCATTCAACAAGTATGACCATTGTAGTTCTATTTAAATTTTTGGGTAAATTGCAAATTACATCCCTAAAGTTTAGGGGTGTTTAGATTTTACACCCTGAAGTTTTGGAATTTGAATTTTACCCCCTGAAGTTTGAGGTGTTTGGATTTTACACCCTAATGTTTAAGAATTTGGATTTTACCCCCTAAAATTTGGAAGTGTTTAGATTTTACACTCCCAAATTCTGAAATTTTAGGGTGTAAAATCCAAACACTCTTAAACTTTAAAGAGTAAAATCTAAACACTTCTAAATTTTATGGGGTAAAATCCAAATTCTAAAACGTCATGGTGTAAAATTCAAACACCTCAAACTTCAAGAGGTAAAATCCAAATTCTGAAACTTCAAGGTCTAAAATTCAAACACCTCTAAACTTTAGGGGTATAATTTGCAATTTACCCTAAATTGCTAAAATTAATACTTATATATACTAAGGGTCTGTTTGAAATCCGCTTATTTTGCTGAAACTGAAAACTTTTTTTTGCTGAAAATACTATAAATAAAGGTAAAAATTAGCTGAAATAGTACAGTAGAACCCATAAATAGTACCAAAAAAGTGAAGTGTGGCCCATGAATAGTAGTAAAAATAAGTCAAATAGTAAAATAAGCTGGCAACTTTCATTCATGCCAAACGCACACTAATATTTATAAAAATAAATAAATAACTAAATAAATAAGGGGGCCATTGCCCCCCCAGAGCCTAGGAAAAGCTCCATCCCTGATTCTACATCCTCTCACATTCATGATAATTACTCATTGAAGGTATTCATATCTTCTTTAAGTATCAAAGTTATTAGGTTGATACCACACTAGTGTCACTTCAAGCTCTTTCTATTTTTAGGAGGAGTCCATCTGATTTGTCCACCATTTAATTTAATTAATTGCTTCACTGCTTATAATTATTTTTAGGGAAAATTACACTTTGCCCATCTATGGTTTGGCCGAAAAACACTTTGCCTACCTATGATTTAAAGATTTGCACTTTACCCACCTGAGATAAGTTCCGTTTGTCTCCCGTCACCCACTTCTATTAAAAACATGTATAAATTTGTATTTTTGTTACCCTTTGATGAATCTCCTCTCAAAACATTAAAAAAAAAAAAAAAAAAAAAAAAAAATCAAGAAAGAAGGTGGTCTAAAAGCTAGGTATTGTAAAAATTAAAACCTAAATTTTAGATCTTCTTTGTTTTAATAATAACTTTTGACTATAGCTCTAAATGTGAACGTGAGTGTGAAATGACTACAACTTTTAGATTTTAACAGGGGTTATGTGAAAAAATCTATCTTTTCACATAAACCACCACCTTACCTTCTCTTCCTAAATTCTAATCCTTTTTACCTTTGGCACCAAATTTTTCCTCACCAACCCTCTTTGATTATCCTTGGGTTCCACACTCCTCTTCAGGTACAATACCAAACAATGGTTTCATTTTTCCAAAGTTCCTTGCTTTTAGGTAGAGTTAGTCCATGCTTGACTTGTCCAACTAGGTCTTTCTCATAAGCATTCTGCCCAATTGACGCCCTTGACTCACTCATCGCAGTGAAATGTTGCTTTTTTTTTCATGTTTTGGCTTTTTGGGTTTTCTTCAATCTTGGTTTTAAGGCTTTGTACAAGAGAGGATTATTGTGTTTGGAGAATTGGGTTTGTCTTTACTTTAACAACTCCAAAAAATGTGGTAGGTTGGTGGGGTTGACTTTGGTTTATAAGGTCATAGATTAGGAAATCCTCTCAAAGAAATCTTTTGGTGTTTGTTTTGGTTTTGCTTAAATTCTAATCCCATGTCTTATGATGAGTGTTTTAGATGTTTGGGGCAGCATTTTTTTGTTTTTGGTTTTCTTGAACTTCTTTTATTATTTTTGGGTTTGAAGTTTTGTTACCCTCCTACTAACTTGTAATTGATACCAACTTCAAAAGCTCAGAAAGGGATAATTTTTATAAGATAACACAAAACCTATAAATTAGTCTTCCTTTAAGTTAAGTTTTAATTTTTACAAAACCTAGCTTTTAGATCCTTTTTTCTCTTGATTTTTTTAGTTTTTTATGTTTTGAGAGGAGAGAGACATAAAGGGGTAGCAAAAATACAAATTTACCCATGTTTTTAACAGATATGGGTAACTTAGACAAATAGAGCTTACCTCATGTGGGTAAAGTGCTAATTTTTAAATTACAGGTACGCAAAGTATTTTTCGGACAAACCATAGGTGGGCAAATTGTAATTTCCATTTATTTTTATTTGAAAAAGCATCGAGTTAGACCTCCCAATTATAACTAATTCCAATTTAAAGCCAATTATTCAATTAAGCCCAATTAATGAATTAACCAATTGATTGATACATGGATAAACACAATAAAGCATCAAATCCAAACAAAACAATCACCCAAACACTGTGAAGTGTTTACAAAGAGAAAAATCCAATTTGGGAAAAAAAAAACTCTACAAGTCCTATAACACCAACCAATCCACTAGTAATAATAGTTTCAATACATAACACTTACAAACCAGCTCCAAGCAACATAAATGAAAATGTATTCAAGCTCCCCGCTCTTGCTCACAATCGATTGCGCCAATCCTTTCTCTTTAGAAGCTACCAATTTTGCAAGTTAAGCCGCGCCCCACAAGATCAAGTCTCCTTGGCAACTTCAAGGCCTCTTAAAGATTTTGGGATTGCTCTTGTGATTCCCATCACCAAGCTTCAAAAAAGATCACTCGAGGAAACTCCAGTGTGCATAGCTTGGGTCTCCTATCTAAGGATATGTCAATTGGAGAGGATGAAGGTGTAGACTACAATGGGTTTTTCTCCTAAGAAAAATGGGTAACTCTCTCACTCTCAATCTGGGAATTCTTATGGCCTTTCTATGGGTATTGTGAGATATATAAGAGGGCTAATTGGATTGGAAATGTTGGGAAGGAAAGTAACAACTTTCTCTCAAGTTGTGACTTTCGCTTGATTGAATTATTCGTGAGTTTCTCATATGACTCTTTGTTGAACTAATTTTTAAAAGTTGTACTTTCGTGTGAAATTCGCTTGATATACCCTAATTCGCTTGACCGAAATTATTCAATTAGCAACTTTATGTTTTAGCACTTGGTCCTTTAATCTAATGTGCAATACAACTTGATTGATAAGGATAATTCCAAATGGATGTTAAACTCGTTCATGTAAGATGAAGCCGACGGTCTTAATGAACTCATCAGCCTTACTTGTGCATTCAAAGACATAGAGGACATCACCTCAAGGCCGACAACTCCACCTTAAGATCAACGACACCTGTATGAGATGACCAAAATGCCTAGACAGGATAAGAAGCTGACGGGGATAAAGAAATCTTTGATGGGTCTAACAAGGCCTTGCTTGGCCTCCACGCATGAGTATATAAGGAAACATCTTGCGCCCCACGGTTAACCCTAATTAAGAGGATTCCCACAAGGAAAGGATCCCGCAAAATACGCGTATTAATGAGAATCTTCCCTACAAGGAAAGAATCTTTCCGCCAAGGAACGAATGTCAACTCTACACTACTATAAAAACTTCAAAACTCTCACAAATCAAGGTACGCATAACTTACCCCGGCTTTGGCACTCTAGAGTTGTGAAGAAAGTTTTCTAACTTAACATTCGAAGGGTCTTTGCCCAGTACCACACCGGTACTCTCTTGAGGTCTTCTTTTTCTATGTTGTGCAGGTGTTGTCTTGAGCATATGAGGATTGTGTGACTTACTAACGATTTTTGGTATCATCATTGATAAAAACAAATACAAGAAATGGTCTGTTTGGATGGAGGGGAGAAGGAGGAGGAGTGGAAAGGAGTAAAGTGGAGTTAGTTAAAAATAAACTAATTTTATATTAAATCTACTTTACTCTACTCTACTCTCTCTCCTCTCTCAATTCAAACAGACCGTAAATGATTGCAAAAATAATAAAATATGCCAACATTAGAAAATTCTAACGATATTGTTTATTTTTTGTTGTATTAGTTCGTTATCTTCTATCCATTATTGATATTTTTTTGTTTATTTGTATTTAAATTATATATATGTGGACTCATGAATTTGTATGTAACATAATTGGCACAACTTAAAATATAAAGACACAGTGTGAATTGTATTTTGGCTTTAGATTAATTCATCCACCGTTAGAGTATTAGCATTGAAGAATGCTAATGCCATATCTAAGGTCTTTTTGGCATTTCATAGCTAAAAAACATTTACATCAAAAAATGTTATACCTTACTATTGCAAAATTTTTTGCAATAGTGCTACAGTACAATTCTAAGTTTAGAATTGTACTGTAGCACTATGCTAAAAAATATATATATTTTATTCCACCCCTTAGTTGAAAAAAAAGTGATGATATGAAAGAAATAATAAAGAAAAATTTTAAAAAATAATATTTTAATGAAAAAGTAAAATAATAGAGTTTTTAAATGTAGGATGTATTGTAAAATGGTATGATATAATTGATAAAGTAATATTTTAGAATGGTAAAATAGGATAGAGTAGCATTCTTCAATGCTGATGTTCTTACGAAGTATATCGTGTTCCCCATCATGCACCTGCAGCCTGCAGGCCTTCTTTAATTCACTCCCAAGTCCCTACAACTGTCGTTAGACAGTTGGCGATTTAATGCAATTATACCATGCATGATGTTAGGTGTACGTTTCACATTGAATGTGATACGTACAGACTACTATTTTGCATTACTAATTTTCTATTGCCGACAAGAGCTTTATAACTAATTAACACTATTTCAACAAACAATAACTATTTCAAGAATAAAGTGTTTAATTAGGAGTTTAAGGGAATAAGAAATTGAGTTGCAAGATTAATAGTATATTATAACTATTTTAATAAACAAATAAAATTTATTATCTTTTTCGATGTACTTATGGCCTGTTTGGAAGTTTAGAGAGGGAGCAGAGTAAAGAAGAGTAAAGGGAAGGAGAGTAGTGAAAGGAGAGTAAAGGGGAATAGTTATTTCTCACTTTGTTTGGATGTTTTTAAAATTAATAAGGAGGAAGGGAGTAATTAGTCATTCCACGTGTTTGGATGTTTTAAAAATTATGATAGACAGAAGAAGAAATTATTTAAATAGACAAATTTACCCCTATTTGAAAATGCTTAATTTAATTCCCAATTTCCAATGATTTTAATCTTCAATACTTATTTTGCTCAAATAAAAAAAATAAAAAACTTATTTTGCTATCTGTTGACTCTTCCCGCTTACATGGCAGCTACTAATAGGACAGCCTTAAAACAACAATATGAAATATAAAATAAAAAACCTGCAACACAGAATAGGATTATGTGAGAGTTACAGAAAGAAATGAGGAATTGCAATGGAAAATCAAATCAACAATGAGCAAAATCAAAAGAATTACTCAACCTATTGTGAAAATATAAGCTACGCCCACATAAATTTCAGCTACGTAAAGTAAATTTAAGTTAGAAATTCATTTATGAGGCATAAAGGCACCGTGTTTGGTTACCTAGAAAATGACGAAAAGTAGAGAAAAACCAAACACAAATTAGTCTGGGTAGCAAACATGTTTTCAGTGATCATTACATTAGCGTTAGCAACCAGATGGGCCAAAATTGTGGTTGTTCCTTGAGATAAAGAATATGTTTCTTCAAGTCCAAGGATTTTTAAATATGTTTTTCCACTTCTGCGTTGTTTGCTTGTTAAATTTGGGTTTTGATAGAGAAATGTGAGTCTGATGTGAATTTATTTTATATAATAGATTTGTAATTTTGTTAATTTAGAAATGGTAAATTGGAGAATTCATTTGGTCAATAATTTATCTACTCTACTCTCCCTTCAAATCTCTCCAATTTGGAGGAATTAAAAACGAGGGATTAGAGGTAGTTGAAACCCCTCCAAACCCCTCCTCCTTCTTCCTTAAAAAACTTCCAAACAAGGTAATTGAATTACTCTCCCTCCCTCTACTCTACTCCCCCTCATTTTTTTAACATCCAAACATACCATTAGAGTTGAAAACCTCCAATATTTATATTACTTCCGTTGATTACTTGTTGATTAACTATTTGGAAACAGTTTATTTAGTTTTTTTGTTGAATTTTTTTTGCTAAAAATATATTTGTATTTTGAAAAAGTAAAGTTTTAAAAAACTATAGCTGCACATAAAAGTAAAAAGCTAGCTTATAATTTAATCCCAAAAACATATAATCGTGATTTATAATTTATTTTAAAACAGATGAATATAATTTTCATTCACCATAAAGAAAAACTAGTCTCATCACATGCACTTTTCGCGTGTAATGATGGTTGTTGTTGTTTTTGTTTTTGTTTTTTTTTTTGGTCTAGTGTCATAATTTTTTTTTTTTTTAATTTGGATAAATTTGTTTTGAAGACATGGATTAGTAGGAGAGCGTCTAATTTTGTTGGCATCTAAAGTGGAGTTAGAGATATAAATTTACCAAGTTGTCTTTAAGTTTTTTTCTATTAAACCTAAGATTTAGGGGTATTTAACCACATAAAAGTTCAGTTTAACATGAAAAATCCTCTTATAAATATATAAAGAAAAATATATACTCAAAGCTGCATGCCACATGCAGCTGATAACATATGAATGAACCTAATCCTTTGAGGAGTAAAAAAAAAAAACCTAATCCGACCAAAAACAAATAATGAACCCACGGTTGACACTTGAAACCGTCCTTCTGAAAGAAGCAAAATTGTACAGCACAATAATTCAATTAACCTGTGGAGGAGAAAGGAACAACTCAATCAGTGGCGACTCCAGAAATTTTTTTCAGGGTGTTCCTTAAGAAGCACAATTTTTCCTTGTGGGGGCTCCAGGAATTTTTTCCAAATGTATTGTTGTTTAGTTGTTTCATTAATTTGTTTATCTTTTATAAACTATAATTTGTTATATTGTTGTTTTATTAATTATAAAATTATTAATTGTTGTTTAGCCTAACATAATTTAATTTGTTTGTCTTTTATAATGTATTGGTTAATTAAATTATTAATTATTTTTTATTAGTTGCTTTTTCCAATTAATTATTGGTTAATTAATATCCCAAACAAACAAAATTAATTAGTTCAACTAATTACTATGGTTGTTTTATACTTGGAATATCACACTATTACTTAACAAAAAAAAAAAAAAAGTCAATAAATTGTGTAGCACAAAAATATATAGACCGTCCAAGTCTAAAAAAGTGTGATTTATTACATATTTTAAGACCATTAGTTAAACTAATCAACTTGCATAGCACGCAGTCATATTTAAGTCCCAAGTCTAAAAGTATTTTTCATATTATAGTTTTCATAAAATAAATAAGAAATATTAAATTTTAAGCAAACATAATAAATAAACAAATATATAAGTATATAGCAATATTATAGTAGTTTTTTTTTTTTTTTTTTGGAATAACAATATCATAGTTGATTTACTTATTATAAAAATTAGTTAATTTATTAAGATCATTACTGAAATAACTAAAAAAAAAAAAAATAGATAATTTTTTTTTTTGGTTAATAGGGTAGATATTATATTAATAACCAGCACAAAACATTACAACCTGCCTACAGAGGCCAGCGTATTGGCAACATGCCTATAATGATACAACCCATTTTTATCAGAGTTAAACAATATATACATATCAGCAGAGGGGGGAGAATCAAAAATAACAAAATTTTCCTGCATAGTACAGCCCCTTTTAGCCAAAAGATCGGCGCATTGATTCACCTCTCTATATATATGCCCCACTCGTACTTGCACAAATCTTGCTAAGAGGTACCTGCAATCATTCAGCAAAGGGGAGTAACTCCGGTTAGGACAGTTAGAACCATTGAGCAGCTCCACAATCACCTTAGCATCAAGTTCCACCTCTAGCTGGTTTATGCCCAATTGTATGGCCAAAATCAGCCCATCCCTCAATGCCCACCATTCAGCTAGCACACTAGTGGTATACCCAATTGATCTTGAATACCCCTTGACCCAATCTCCATGAAAGTTCCTAATAACTCCTCCACCACCCGCCTTACCCGGATTCCCTATAGAAGCACCATCAGTGTTTAGCTTATGCCAGCCAACTGAAGGTAAATTCCATCTAATAGGAATGGAAATTTTGGAAGAAACTTGGCTGGACTTACTCACACAAAAGTGGAATTCCCTTGCTTGACCAAGGCAGAATTTATCTAGCCTAGGATTTGGTATCCTATTATCAAACATCACAATATTCCTATTTTTCCATAAAGACCAGACCGCATATAAAAAAACTGTGCACCAAGGAATATGTGTGTTATGCCTAACAGTACTCAAACTATTTATTCTAAGCCAATTAGCAAAGTTTTCATTAAAGGAGTTTATATGAGGAAAAGGAACTCCTAACTTGCACCACAAATCACGTGCAACCTCACAGTCACGCAGCAGATGTACAATAGTTTCCTCTTGCTGCTTGCACATAGGACACATCTTATCACAATTAACACCTCTAGCAGCCAGAACACTCTTCACCGATATGCTACCATGAACACAAAGCCAGAGAAAGCTTGTTATCTTAGGAAGTATATCCAATTTCCAAATCCACTGATCTTTAAACTGATTTTCCTCTGTATCAGATTGGTTAGCTAATTGATAGGCTGAATTAGTGGAGAATTCACCATCTTTGGAATATTTCCACATGATAGAGTCTTTCCTACTTTCAAAGAGTTGAAGTGGGATAGCTTTCATTTTATTTTTAATTGAATCAGGTAAATCAAAGGATAGAATGTCCCATTTCCAATCATACTCACAACACAAATCAGCCACAGTCAACTCAGCATCCTCTTGCCTTAAAGGCCCCTCTATCATGTCGCAAAGAGACTCTCCATTAATCCAACTATCCAGCCAAGCTCTCACACCAAGACCATTGCCAATACCCCACCAAATACCTTTCTTAAAGATAGGGAACCCTAAGTTTATGGCTTTCCAATTGGGCGAGGAAGGGAGTTTTTCCGGATCCTTCGATCTTGCTCTCGAATTAGAACAATATTTATTAAGCAACACCTTAGTCCATAAAGCATCTTGTTCATGGTACATTCTCCAATTTAATTTAGAAAGTAGCGCAATATTTTTCGCCCTAGCCGCTTGTATACCTAAACCCCCTTCTTCCTTGGACTTTATAATTTTACTCCACCCAACCATGTGCATCCTCCTTTTCTCACTAGTGGAGCCCCATAAAAAGTCCCGGTTGATTTTATCCAATTTATCACAAACATGGACTGGTAGAGCCACCCCTTGCATCACATAATTGGGGATGGCAGCCATCACAGACTTGATTAAAACTGTTCGTCCAGCAAAGGATAAATACTTTGCCTTCCATCCAGCAAGCTTACCCATAACCTTTTCCACAATGAACTTATAAGGATTACGGGCAGCCCCTCTATGCCTTAACGGGAATCCAAGGTACTTTCCAATCTCATGGGTTTCCCGGATGCCCAATTTATCACATACTTCCTCTTTTAAACTTTCACTAACATTTGGAGAAAAATAAACACGGGACTTTTCCAAACTAATTTTTTGGTCGGACTCAACACAAAATTTCCCAAGCACTTCCACAATTGCTTCACAGGCAGCAAGTTCAACCTTTCCAAATAATAAGATATCATCCGCAAAAAGGAGGTGGGAAATTCCCAAATTATTCTTGGAAGCCTTCAAAGGTGTCCAAACTCCATTAACACACTTTTGCTCAATGAGGTGACCCAAGTACTCCATGCATAAGATAAAAATGTACGGGGATAAGGGGTCTCCCTGTCTAATACCCCTAGACGGCTCGAAAGAATGTAAGGCACCCCCATTGACCAAAATGGATATGCTTGAAGACTTAAGGGCCCAAAATTCTTCCTCTTGCATTAGTATAAGGGAATATTCTGACAAAAGTTGATTTTCCAAATTTAACAGAAAATCAGAAGGGTTCTCAGCGATTGCTTTCTGTGTTCCATTCAATCTAGCTAACACCCTCTTCTTTTTTGCAAAAATATTACCAAACACTTCCACATTCCATTTTCTTACTCTGTCAACAAAATCTGCCACGGCCCTATTTAGTGTTCTATTCCCAGACCAGGCCTGCTGAACTACTCTATAAAAATCCGGGTGGAGAAGCCACATCGTTTGGAAGCGAAATGGCTTATTAAAATTATTGGCACTGGGTTTACATAATTCTACAAGAACCGGGCAATGATCCGAAAAGGTTCTAGGCAGATGGGTAACTATAGCTTCTGAATATAGGAGTCTCCATCCTGGGTTCGCAAAGCACCTATCAATTCTTTCTAAGATAAGGCTTGTGATGGGCCTACGGTTCGTCCAGGTATATTTAGGGCCCGCAAAGCCCAAGTCTAACATATTACAATCATCTAGACAATCTTTAAATTCAAGAACTCTATTCAGATTCACTTGATTTCCCCCAAACTTATCTTCTCCACACAAAACTTCATTAAAATCTCCCAACATCAGCCAAGGTAAATTATGGAGTTGAGAAACAGTTTTAAGATTATTCCATAAAATTCGTCTTTCAGCTAACCTAGGACTAGCATAGATTGCAGAAATAAGCCAGGTAAGGTTAGAAGAGTGCACCTTAATAGAGGCATGAATTTCTTGTTCTGTACTTGAGAGATGAGACACTTCAACATCCTCAGTCTTCCACAGCATCCATAGACCCCCGGCATAGCCAATTGTATCAGTAGTAATGTACCCATCAAAAGGCAATCCTTCAATAATTTTTCCTGCCCTGGCTCCTCCAACCCTCGTCTCCGTAACAATCACAATTGAAAGGCGATGGTTAATTGTCATTTCAAAAATCCTTCTAGTGAAATCAGCATTTAAAGCACCTCTACAATTCCATAATAATATATTCATTTTGACGAATTGGCTTAAAGGTACCTCAATTTCAGGTGGGTTAGCACTCGTTGTCGCCGACTCCACCATACTCCATCCCATCCTCCTCAAAAGGCTTTTGGAAGCTGTCCATTCTGGCTTCCATACTATCATATACTTCAGAATGCCCGGGATATCCTCCTTGCAACACAGGAGTACATCGCACCTCTGCACTGGAGCCATGATTTGGATCAACTTCAGTGTTGGGTGATTCCCCATATGAGTCGTAGCCATTCCCCGCACATCCACCAGTTTCCTTTCCTGTATTAACCATCCGGATTCGTCCCAATGGGGCACGACTGATGGCATTCGTTGTCTGCTCAACTCCTCTGCTGTTTCCCATGAAATCGCCGGAATGTCCGTGAGGAATTTCCACCACGGGTTGGGCGTGAGATTCCACGCATTGTGGTCCAACGGCAGGTCCCCAGTTCTGATGCTCATTGGGGTTAAGGGGAATATCTGCTTCCAAGCTTGCCCCAGTTCTTCCTCGAACCAACCCAGAGACATTGTCGGTTCTGCACGAATTTGTGCTATAACCTCGTCTGGAATCACAACCGCTCTCCTCCTGTACCATAAGGCCCAGCCGGTTCCTGGCATTTGGATTTGAGCACTCCACATCCCTTCCATTCTCACCTTGTTCACCTCCTCTTTGACCTTCAGATGGCTGTGAGAGCTCACTGTTGCTCCCAAAACTAAATATTGGACGCTTTAAATTTCGAGAGCCCTTTAAATTTTTTGTGCTTTTGACTCCCAGGCCACTGCTTCCTTTTGCTTTAGCCTTATGCAAATTTTTTAATTTATTTCCCTCATGTTGTCGTGTCATCTGTTGAGATCCACTGCCTGAAGCTTCCTTCCAATCCTCCACCATACAATCATTTACCATCTCAAGGTCATTTTGCTGATTTTGGACTGTAGTGGTACGTGTGGCTTCAGAACTTGTATCAGCCGAATCACTATGAGGTGATTTATCAAGATTATTTTCCATTTCCCCTAGGTAGTGCTCTTGGTAAAGGTCGAAAGTACCCTTAGCTTTGACAAGACTTGTCTGGTTTGATTTTGCTTGCCCATTAAAACGTCCCACTCTACTTGCAGATTTTTTCTTTGAAACAACTAGCCACGGACCATAGTTCGCATCGGACTGAATATCTTCTCTGGTTTCGTTGGTCTTTGGCGCTGACTGCACCTCGTTCTCAGCGGGTACTTTCTTTATCTGATAGCAGCAGCTCTCCTTCTTATGGCCGAGCCGTCCACAGCTGAAGCACAATAAAGAAACACCGTCATACATAACCCGTTGCACTAGTCTACCTATCCGGATTGAAGTGATGAGAGGTTTGTCCAGATTGATCTGGACGCACAACCTCGCATACCCACCTCTAGTTTCTGAAGCAGTAAAGGAGTCCACGCGAAGCACAGGCCCAATCACACTCCCTATCTCCCTAAGAACTGAAGCTTCATAAAATTCTATTGGCAGTTCAGGTAATCTAACCCACACTGCAACAGATGAAAGCTTAGCTTCAGAGGCTTTAAAATACGGCTCCCATGGCATAATTGCTAGGTAGTGCCCTCCAATGAACCATAGGCCTCCTCGAAGCACAAAATCATAATCCTCACTACTACTGAATCTGATGAGAAAAAAATCTCGTCCCAAGTTAACACAGTCCATCTTCGCCTTTGGCTTCCAAAGCGCATTGATTTTGAAAGTGAGGTAGTTAAAACCAACTGTTCTACCAAACACTTTCACAATCAATGCCTTGGACCAAGGTGCCCTGATACGAGCTTTAGTTTCTTTAGAAAGTTTAACTTCAGCCATACCTTCCACCAGAGGCTCCAGTTCAGTGTCTGACTCATAATCTTCTTCCTCCCAATTTTTGTCGAACCTGAAGGCTTGTTCATAAGCTCCAGGAATGTCTCCCACAAGGCTGTCCTTATAACTCACAAGTTTCCTTGGCTGCAAAAAGCTACTAGCTCCATTGCTTTCCTTAAATTTCTTAACACTACGGTGCAACTCATCTTCTTCTTCACTACTGCGTTGGGATGGCGTAGAATGTTCAACTTCCATGGTCTCTCTTTTTTGATGTGATTGGAATTAAAAAAAAAAAAAAAATAGATAATTCAAAAAAAGTAACTAATATAAAACATTAAAAAATATTATTAAAACATTAAAAAAGAGACTTGATGAAGCCTAAAGCTCTTAAAGCTACAGCCTACTGTGGCAGTAGTGGTACAGTGGTACTATAATACACGTGTGATGTATGTCAACCAAGTTAAAAACTATATATAATAAATTAAATTAAAAGAAAGAGATTTTTTTTGAAGTGAAAAGAAAGAGATTTGACTGGTACACTAGCTATAAACAAATTATGTGGCCAAAACAGAGATTGGTACAGTGGTATACAGTGGGTGAGAAGATAGACTTGACTGGTGTTATTTACTAAGCTTTTTTTTTTTTTTTTTTTGGTAAACTGGAGATTGCATTAAACTAAAAATGAGAAGAAGATACAACTGGGCCAGGGCAAAGCCTGGAATGATAGAGACCATAGAGGTCCGATACATAAACGTTAAACAAACAGGGGGGAGGGGAAGAGAAATACAAAAAATCAGAGGGAAGCTTGGATCCTAGACGGGCTAGAGCATCTGCACAGGAATTAGATTCTCGATAGCAGTGCTTCACTTTAACTTGAGGAAAACGGGAAATCAGGAGCCTGCAATTAGCCACCATAGAGGAATTAGAAGCATTGGAAGACCTCGAGCTATTCATCAGATCAGCGATGACTTTGGCATCCAAGTCTATTTCTAGAGCATTAATATACAGCTCTGAACACATAATAAGGCCATCCCTAAGAGCCCAAAGCTCTGCTAAGAAGTTGGTAGTACGACCAATTTGTCTAGCAAAGCCTTTAACCCACACACCTGCATCATCCCTAAGCACGCCACCTCCCCCAGCAATCCCAGGCGTTATTTACTAAGCTACAAACGCCTTTACCAAACAGAAAAAGACTTCATCAACCCAAAGAAATCTCAGCAAAAGAAAAGAAAACACAACAGTCCGAGTAAGGAGAAAGGGAGAAAGAGTCTTAGTGCCACTGTGCACTGATTTGGAGAAATCTGATCGCCGGTCATCGACCAGAGGCTGCCGCGGACGATAAGGGCCAAAGTTTTTTTCCTTTTTTGGTGAGAATCCGTGGGTTTGTTGCCTCTGTAATTTGTTGAGCTTGCCGTGGGCTTGGCTCTATTACATTTTTTTTTTTTTTTTTTTTTAAGATTTTAGTTCAAATTTTTTTTGGGTTTTTTTTTTTTTCTTGAGAGTAGAACAAATAAATTTTTTTTTTTTAATTTGAGGATATTCTTAATTTTGTGATAAAGAGTGTTCCTAATATAGCGCAAATATAAAAAAATTTTAATTATTATATATAAATTTTTTTTTTTCCACGGGATGTTCTTGGAAACACCCTGCACTGGCGTCGCAACTGCTCAATGATGCCCTAGATTTACTAGCAAATTAGCAATTGCTGTGATCAGTTTCGTACAAAAGTGAATTTCATAACCACGCGTGAAGTGATGGGGAATCTAAAAAAAAAAATCAATGTTGAATGCTCGATCTTCTCCTTTCGCAATAACTCAAATGGTCATGTACTGATCAGTAATCATAGTTCTATAAATTTCCTAAAATTATATAAAAGTTATTACAAATCGTGACTTGAAGTGACTATTATTTTTAGGGTAGAAGTAAAACTGTGTAAAATAATTTATGTGTAATAAACATCACTTTCTATATATAATATATAACTAAGCAAAAGTAAACATCGTTGAGCAGGTATCAAAAAGTATCTTCCCTTCCTATTAGTCATTTTCTACAGCAGCCAACCTGTCTGTAAGTCGCAAATCCACTAGCTTCTCGGTATATGTGTTTAATTAAGATCTGCTAAAGTCTCTCTGGTAATTGCCTGCAATCAATAATCAAATTAGTTAAATCATGTGGATATGTTAAATACAAATTTCTTAACCATTGGGCTGCTGGTATTGAGCACTTCTATTTTCAAGATGACAAATGTTGAGTTTTGTGGAGCCTACTTATATTTAATTTGGATTATATCTCTTGGATTTCAAAAAAAAAAAAACTTTTGTTTGGAGATTAAGGTTTGGTGTGTTGTTTTAAGAGAGAAAATTGTACTGTCGCATTTTGTATTTTTTTCTGTAGATAGTGAAATCACTACAATTCCAGGAATATAGGCAAATTGTCGAACTACGCAAATATTGTCTTGTGTAATTATTTTCTTTGGTACTTTTTTTTTTTTTTTCTATTTTTACATCTTACAAATATAGGAATTTTGTGTATATTCCCTACAACAAATGCATAAAATCTAATTGCTAAGTTATAACAAAATTCCATATTATATATCTCATTATCCCTAATTTTGTCAAGAGATTTGTAGCTTAAATGATACCTCTTAGTATTTTTAACAGAAATGTTAGGGTTCAAATTTCTCATCTCAACTATTGATTTATCAAACAAAAAAAAAAAAAAAAACAATTATTGTCCTTAAATCTGATTTCTAAAATGGATGCTCCTAGATATGTTCAAAGTGCATATCTCCTATAGGAAGCACGGACACAGATACAACATAGTGACACAAGTAATTTTTTAAAATTATAACATAAAACGATCAAAATATATGACCCGGATACGAGCATATCCCTTCACCCATCGTCCATTATCATCTCTTAGGATACCTTGGTGTTCCTTTGACACTGTCATCACTGTTAAGTTTTATTGAGTTTGGTGGCGTAGAATCCAACCTATTTCAATAGTCCTGTATAGTTTTGTCTATGTCAAAGTGTTTGAGGCAGAAGAATTCTGTTGCATGCATGTGCTACACCAGTACGTCTTACTTGTTGTAAACATTTTTGCTCATTCCTAAAAACAATGTCTAACAAGCCAACTGGTACAGATAATGTAAGGGAAACATTGCTACCCAGCTGAGCAAATACTTCTCGTGACTTGATATATATCTATCTGTTTGCCAAAAATAATAATAAAAGAGGTATATTTCTCAACAATATTTTATGATTGATTTCTGTCTCTCACTAGCAATTCTTCCCGTGACATCTTAGACCTAATTTTGAATCATTATGCACCCTAAGTCCAAACCATGAAAAGAAAGTACTGTGGAAATTTTTATTTTTAGAGGAAGAAATCCATGATGGGATACGTGAACACGTCTCAAATCAAGAACCCATCCGTCTCTATATATATGTAAGACAAAGTGCAAGAAAAATCAGCTTTTATTATTGGAAGAAAGACGACAATGCAGTGGTAACAAGTGGGTACTAGGATAGGGTTGAGGACAAGAGAGAAGTTAAAACTCATCAAAACGTGGACATGTACAGCACGGCATTAGGTCCCGATAATTATGACTATTTGTTTGATTTGAGTATGTTATCTGGTTGAAAAATGTTGCCACCAAACAAGTATACTGAATGGAATTCCAATGATTTTTTAGTTCATACTTCGAGAACACACAAGACTGAATTGAACTACATGTTTGGGTTCATTTAACTAATCAAAATATGAATCTGCATAGGTTCTTTCACATTTCGTTTGACCAACAGTCCAAGTTTTTGATGTTCATGAGCTCCATTGGAATGCTCTAACTCGTTACCAAAAGAAACAAATATTGTAGTATTGGTAAGAGGAGAATTTGATTTATTCTCCATCCTATATAGGGTATAGACTATAGTTCTAAGGTTTTCAGTTGTGGGTTGTGTGATTTTTCCTTTATCAAGTTCAAAACAAAGTGTTCAAGATTTAATTAAACCCTCAAGTTCTCCCCAATTTTTATTTTTTTTAAATAAAAAATTTTCAGTTGATAATTTGATAGTTACAATGTTTAGACGAATTCTAAATATCTTTATTGAAAATAATAAAAAGTAAAAATCAATCAAACTGTAAAACTATCAAGAGATTATCATTTCAATTATTATAGGGATTCTTGTAAACAAATTTGACTAATAGTACAAATGGCTGTTGGGACCAATAGATTATTTGGTTTTGTGCCTTCTTTGGTACCAGTTTTGTTTGTATAGTCTTGATGTACCTACCCAAAAATTAAAAAATTATATAACAAAGAATAGAAAAAGTAGTGTAGTTGGTTTTAGTGTTTTAAATGATTTTCTCTGCTTGATTTAATTTTATAATCAAATGAAATGAAATCTATGCCCTCTTACTATAAAATAACCAGAAAGTACAAGGGACTTCGTTGACAAAACTGGCCCATGTGCATCACACCTGCCCAACACAGGAAAAAGGCCAATTGCATAGTGAGTCAGTGACATAGAAGGCCTTTCCAGGAGTCCAAGATTACTTCACTAGTCTCCATCTCTCACATCTCTTTATCTTTAACACACAAATAAAAAATGGAAGCAGAGAATCAGTACAAGAAAGGGCTATGGACAGAAGAGGAGGATCAGATTCTACTAGAACACATAAGGGTGCACGGGAGAGGAAAGTGGAACCGCATACCTAAAGTGACAGGTAAATTTTCTCTAAAAGAATTAATATCTTAGGAATGAACTAGCTAAGCTTGCTTCACATTTTCTAGTTATTTGCTTCACTTTGAAGGAAAGAGAAGTAGGGTTTCATTGCTTCTTGTGTGAATGACTTTTAGGTTTAAAGAGATGTGGGAAAAGCTGTAGGTTAAGGTGGCTTAATTACCTGAGCCCCAATGTGAAACGAGGTGGTTTTTCAGAGGAAGAAGAAGATCTCATTATTAGACTCCATAATCTCCTTGGAAACAGGTTCTGCTACCTCTTCTCCTTCAATTTTCTTTTTTTATTTTTTGATTCTGTTTTCTTTCTTTATTTCTTTATTTTGTTTTTTCCTGTAACTTTTTAGATAAGGTTGCTATCTTGATAGGCTACAAGCTAGCTTGTGTCGGTCATTTGTTTGAGCCATATCATGTTTGAATGGTAGGTTAATTCACAGGCAAAATTATATATCCTCCTAGCATAATTGGAGGAGTGTTTTTTTAACAGCTGGAGGGATATGGGAGATTCAAATCAATAGATTCTTCTCACATGAAGAACATAGCAACTCTTAGGCATGTAATAATTGAAGTAGCTTTCTCAAAGGCATTGCCCCTGCTAAAAACACACACTTTAGATGCTTTTATTCTTCTCTTTTGGGGCTAAGAATGCACTTTGGATTTGTACATTTAAGTGTCCATATTATGTTAATTAGAAGTTCATTTTATCCACATTATTGCTTCACTTATATTATATCACATTATTTCTCTTTTTAATTAATTTATTTTTTTATACAAGATAGAATTTCTAATCTAGCCTAATCTAAGTATATCTATGTGTGAAACTTCCTCCTAGAGACTTGAATCACGACTCTTGCCCCCCACACTCCACAAACACTTATACTTATGGAATGACCACTGTACCAAAGGAGGGGATGGTTCTCTTTTTAATTTATTGAATGTGTGAAACATGGAATATATATCCAAATTATTGAATAGGGATAAGACAGAAAAGAAGTGCCATTAATAAGGTAGTAAATGCTACCTGATGCTGATACCTATTGAATTTGTGTAGGTGGTCACTAATTGCGGGTCGAGTGCCAGGTAGAACTGACAACCAAGTAAAGAATCACTGGAACACTCATTTGTGCAAAAAGCTAGGCCTCAAAAAGCAAAATAGAAAAGTTGTGGGTACCTCCAAAAAACATTTTACTCAGCTGGAACAGACTAATAACACACTTTCCAGCAACAGTGATGCCAAAGCTATGGAAGTAAGTCAAAATGAAAACCCTTTATTGGTTGCTGATGGTGAGGCATCTAATGGAGAAGCACAATGGATGAGCAATCATTTTGCAGAATCATTGCCTTTATTTCAGGAGGATAGTCCAGGCTTACTAGATTTTCTAGATGATTACCATTTTGACTTAGCATGGCAAAGCTTCTGACTTTTTTACCTCCTTTAATTAACTAATAAATAATATTTCTTCGTCATGAGTCATTCAATTATATTACATCATGTCAAGGTGACGAGTTCTTTATATCCTCTTGTATAATCTATCTTCAATTAATTTATATATTTGGAAACAGCTTATGCCTGATGAGCTATTGACAGCCAATTTAGGTGAGAGTAAAGCGAGGGGGTTTGATGGAATGAAAATAATTTTTAAACTATTCTACCCCATTCCTTGCCCATTAGGATTCTTTAGAGCTTTTAGCATAACCCCAATGCATGGAATTCTTAATTTCTTTTTGTCCATTTTTGAAATGAGTAGGTAGGATTTTCTCAAAACAATGTTATAACTATTTAAAAACAATGTTAGGAATGAGAAACTTCTTAGGGAGGATCTAGAAATCTTGATGGATAGGGAAGAAATCAAGTGGGCTCAAAAAGCTAGAAGCAATTGGATTATTCAAGGTGATAGGAATACTAAGTATTTCCAGACTATTGTGAATCAGAGGAGAGCAAGAAACATGATTACACTACTTAGAAGAGAGGATGGGAGTAACACCAATAATATTGAGGAAATTGAAGATTTGTTGGTAAAGCACTTTAAGGATAGATTTTATGAATCAAACTCCAATTCCTTTGAATCTATTCTTGAAAATCTAAGTACACTACCTATTCCTAAATTGAGCTAACAGCAAGTCCATCAATTGGATAGCCCAATTTCAAATGATGAAATAGAAATGGTTGTATTTCAATTAGGAGCTCATAAAGCCCCTAGCCCAGATGGTATTCTAGCCTTTTTCTTTCAAGAGTATTGGGCAGTGGTGAAACAAGATATATTTAACTCAACCCAAGCTTTCTTCCATTCAGGCTCCTTGCTTAAATCCCTAAATAAAACCTTCATTACCCTCATTCCTAAGGTGAGTGTTCTTAAGGAGGTGACTCAGTTTAGACCCATCCGTCTTTGTAATGTTACTTATAAAATCATTACAAAGATTATGGTTATTAGACTAAAGCCACTTATGAATTCCCTCATCTCACCCTTCCAAAATGCCTTTATACAAGGTAGAAATATCTCTGATAATGTCCTTTCAGCTCATGAAATTATGGATACTATGAGGAAAAAAAAAGGCAGGAAAAAAGGGTATGGGGCTCTAAAAGTTGACATGTGCAAGGCCTATGATAGAGTATTGGGCAGTGGTGAAACAAGATATATTAACTCAACCCAAGCTTTCTTCCATTCAGGCTCCTTGCTTAAATACCTAAATAAAACTTGTATTACCCTCATTCCTAAGGTGAGTGTTCCTGAGGAGGTGACTCAATTTAAACCCATCAGTCTTTGTAATGTCACTTATAAAATCATTACAAAGATTATGGTTATTAGACTAAAGCCACTTATGAATTCCCTCATCTCACCCTTCCAAAATGCCTTTATACAAGGTAGAAACATCTCTGATAATGTCCTTTCAGTTCATGAAATTATGGATACTATGAGGAAAAAAAAAAGGCAGGAAAAAAGGGTATGGGGCTCTAAAAGTTGACATGTGCAAGGCCTATGATAGAGTATTGGGCAGTGGTGAAACAAGATATATTTAACTCAACCCAAGCTTTCTTCCATTCAGGCTCCTTGCTTAAATACCTAAATAAAACCTGTATTACCCTCATTCCTAAGGTGAGTGTTCCTGAGGAGGTGACTCAATTTAAACCCATCAATCTTTGTAATGTCACTTATAAAATCATTACAAAGATTATGGTTATTAGACTAAAGCCACTTATGAATTCCCTCATCTCACCCTTCCAAAATGCCTTTATACAAGGTAGAAACATCTCTGATAATGTCCTTTTAACTCATGAAATTATGGATACTATGAGGGAAAAAAAGGGCAGGAAAAAAGGGTATGGGGTTCTAAAAGTTGACATGTGCAAGGCCTGTGATAGAGTGAGTTGGAACTTTCTTAGAGCTGTGTTAACCTCAATGAATTTTAGCAGCATTTGGATTAACTGGATCATGCAATGCATTTCTTCGGTCCAATATGCTATATTACTCAATGGTAGTCCCACACAATCCTTTCACCCCTCTAGAGGATTAAGACAAGGAGACCCTATTTCCCCTTACTTATTCCTGTTGTGTACCAATATACTGTTCATAGCTCTCACTCAAGCTGAAAGTCAGAAGCAAATCAGGGGTATCACAGTGGGAAGGAGAGGTGTTATTTTTACACACCTCTTATTTGCAGATGATTCTATCTTCTTCTTTGAGAATGATAAGCAATCCTTATCAAAGTTAAAAGAGATTATCATGTGGTATTGCTCTTTATCTGGTCAGTGCATTAATTTTGCAAAATCTGATCTGTTCTACACCCCTAATATACCTCCTAACATTCAACAGTCCTTAGCTGAAAATCAACAAGTTAACCTTGTCCTTATGCCTAGCAAGTATTTGGGAGCAGAATTCAAGTTGAGAGGCAGAAGAGTGATGGACTTTCAAAACTTAGTAGATAAGATGCAGGCTACACTTCAGGGTTGGAAAGCAAGAATATTGTCTCAAGTAGGTAGAACCACCCTCATAACATCAATCTTGCAATCAATGCCTCTCTATACCTTCCAATGCTTTAAGGTTCCAGAAACTATTTGTAGCAAATTAGATGCAACAGTAAGTAAGGGCTTTTTGGTGGGGGCATGATTTGGGTACTAGGAAATTACATCTGATTGGGTGTGATAAAATCTGCCAGACTTAAAGCAATGGTGGCCTTGGTTTCAGGAAGTTCAGCACTTTTAATCAGGCTATGCTGACAAAACAATTTTGGAGGATCCAAAACTCGCCAGACTCACTCCTTGCTAGAACCTTTAAAGCAAAATACTTTCCTAGAACTCACCTGCAAGGATACATACCTAAACCCAATCACTCATGGACTTGGAAAAATATTGCAAAACCTCAATATGCAAAACTGGGAAAAGGCAGATGGTTAGTTGGATTAGGTCATCAAATCCCACTCAACCATCCTGATTGGTTTAACATCCCAAACCATATCTTGAGAGACCACAATCTCTTCAGAGGTACAGTGGCTGATCTTATTCATCCTAACACAAAAACTTGGAATTTGGATTTACTTGGGAGGTTATATGACCACAACACTTGTGTAGAAATCAACAAAATTCCTGTTGCTAAAACGGATAGAGTTCTAGACACACTAATATGAAAGTACTCTATTCAGGGGAATATAATGTTGCCAAAGCTTGCTCTTTGATTCAACAAATCCATAATGCAAACACAAGAACAAACCACATCACAGAAGATATCCCTAAATCTATTTGGAAAGCTTTGTGGAAAGTGAAGCTACCTATGAAAATTATTACCTTTATCTGGAAGTTATTGCATGATAGTCTACTAGTGTTGACAAACCTGATCAGAAAAGGCATTCAAACAGCCAACAGATGCCTAACGTTTGAAGAAGGGGAGGAAAAAATGTCTCACCTGTTTCTTCAATGCCCTTTTGCTAGGGCTGTCTGGTATGGCTCATCACTTGGCATTAGAACTTCGGATCTGAACCAACTTTCTGTAAAACAATGGCTTCTCAGTCATATCAATGCCACCAACATGCCAGATCAGACAAAGCAAAGTTCTCTTCAATCAATCTTCACTATCCTTTGGACAATTTGGACCCACAGGAACTTGGTTCTTCACAATGGGAAAACTCCTAATCCTCTAGAAGTAATTCTTACATCTCAATCTTTTATTTGCAGGTACAGTTTAATCTGTATCATGGGGTACAATCATAGTCAAAGGAGTAAGAATAGAACAAAGGAGTGCAGACAGAATTGGCAACTTCTGATAAAGGTGGCGGCTACCAAGAACAAAAGAACCAGAAGGAGTGGATTTGCTGTTGAAGCTAGGAGCTTGGATGGATCAATTTTGTTTGGGGGGGAGCAAGCAATGGAGAAAAAACACAACATCAAGCAGCTTAGGAAGCTCTTTTGTTGGCCCTAATGAAAGCAAGGGATCTAGGATATCAGAGACATTATGTAATTAGTAATGATAAATATTTGGTTCAGATATGCAACAATGTCAAGAAGGCAGGATGGCTGGACAAAACTGTCCTTTTAGACCTTAACAATTTGCACCAACAAGGACTGATCACTAAAATTTTGTTTGTTCCTAAGATAGTGATCAATTTTGTTTTAGACCTTGCAATCAAAACTAGTAGATTTCCTGTTCACTATATAAATTAACTATTTGGACTTCTCTGTAATGTTTTATTTGTGTTAATATATGTTTTCCTTATTTACCAAAAAAAAAAAAAAATGAAGTGCATTGGCTAGTAAGTGCCCGTTTGTTTCGGCTTTTTGAGCCCAAAAAGCGCGTTTTGAAAAAAGCTCAACCAACTTTTGCGTTTGGTAAACTCAAAACGCAACTTTTTTATAAAAGTTGCGTTTTGAGCATTGAGAAAAAACTGAGAACAAACGCGGAAGGATTATGGACCCTCAGGGGTCCATAAATGAAAACGCGCTATGCGCGTTTTGTATATTACCGTTGCAAACCCGAAAAATACCGAAATACCCATCAGTTCTCTCACGCCCTCATCTCTCATTTGTGTCTTTTTTCTTCGTCTTCTTCCTCTTCGTCTTCCTCTGCTTCTTCACCGGTCTACCCCCACAATCAACAAAACCCATTTCAACCTTTGATATTCCAAACACAGAATCAACAAAACCAAACTAAAAATAACTCAAAATCAACACAAAAACAACTTAAAATCAACTCAAATCTGGAAAACCCATCCCAAACCCAACTCAAAATCAACCCAAAATCGATAGAAAAAAAAAAACCCAAAATCCCAAAATCCTTATGTTTCAATCATCTTCATCTTCATCTTCATCATCATCATCTTCTTCTCTGGAATGTGAAAAAAAAAAGAATAAAGAATGAGTTCTGGCGTTGGTTCCGATGGTTTCGATGTGTTCCGATTTGAAGTGCTAAGAGGAAAAAAAAAAAAAAAAAAAAGAAGAAGAAGCAGAGCTATGTTCTGGACCGAAGTGCTAAGAGGAAAAAAAAAAAAGAAAAAAAAGAAGAAGAAGCAGAGCTGTGTTCTGGACCGAAGTGCTAAGAGGCAAAAAAAAAAAAAAAAAAAGAAAGAGAGCTGGGAATGTTATGGATTGAAGATGGTAGAGAAAAGAAGGAAAAAGGAAAAGAAAAGAGTGTGGTTACGTGGGTGGATGAGAAAAAAAGAGGAGAAAAAAAAAAAGAAAAAAAAAAAGGAAGTAGAGCCACGTGTGTGGAGAGAAAAAAAAGGGAGAAAAAAGAAATTATATCATAATATTTTCACAATATTTTTACAATAAATTTTAAGGTAGGCTATTATTAGCTAATATTGGTGAGAAAAAAATAATTTTTTTAGAAAGAGAAAAAAATAATTTTAATAGTATGTTAAAATTAAAATTACTATCAATTTTTATCATAATATTTTTACAATACTTTCACAATAAATCTTAAGTGGTAGGTTATTATTAGCTAATATTGGTAAGAAAAAAATAATTTTTTTAGAAAGAGAAAAATTGATTTAAGTATGATGAAGTAATTGATTTAAGTATGAAACAAACTCACATAAAAAAAAAAAAAAAAAAAAAATTATGAAATAAATTCCCTTATATATACATTGTCCTTTTTGGTCATTTACTTCTCAAAAAGCCACTTTTATAAGTGCTAGCCAAACACTCAGCTTTTTCATTATGCACTTTTTAACAGTTTTTACCAAACACTCAGCTTTTTGAAACTCCACTTTTTCATTATGCACTTTTACAAAACTCTACTTTTTCATTATGCACTTTTTCAAAAAGCTGAACCAAACTCACCCTAAACCACATAGTTATGTTTCAATGGTCAACAAAACACATTTTTAAATTTAAGGTGTAAAGCTTAAAAGAATTGTACCTAAAGTTTGCCCTCTTAGTATTTTACAAATTGCAAACTTATTTGTGAGCATTATAAAATTAATGAATTTTTTTTACTAAGTCATACGAGATAATATGAGCTGCCTCAAAGCAGGAAGGTAATAAACTAATAATTCATCAAGTGCAGAGTTAAAAATTGTAAATTGATTATTCAATAGAAAATAAGTGTGCACAAAGCAGGTTGAGTTGGATTTAAGGTATTTTTCAATCCAAATTAATTTCATTGGGTTGAGAAATCTTCAACACAACCAACCAATGGTAGCTATAAAAACCAACTCAATCAAGTTTGTAAGGGTTGGGTTGGATTGATGTCATTTTGTCATACGCCTTGGGTTGGTGTCGTTTTGTCATTTTCTTAACAAAAATACAATTGGGTTTTTATTAAACTATTTAAGTCCATCATATGATAAATCCTTACAATTTATACAGATGTGCATTTTTTTTCTAATTTTATAAAAACAAAGTCTCAAATTGTCAAAATAAATCAATCTAACAAATTTAAATAAAATTTCAAATTCATTGACTCAGGTTACGATGATGGGGATTTAATCGAAACAATTAGCATTTGTAAACTGTAGCTTGTCAAGAGTCTTATAGTTTAATAATATTGTCTACTATGAGGAAAATTAATATTTGCATTTCTCATCATTAATACTATAATTTATTAGTATTAAATTATTAAATAAAAACCAGTGGCTTTATATATATATTGGTATGATTTTTTTTTAAACAAACCCAGGACATGCAAGGAAAATAAAAATGATGACGGTAATGGTGATTTAATCGAAACAATTAGCATTTGTATTTTTTTTTTAACTATAACTTGTCAAGAGTCTTATAGTTCAATAATATTGTCTAATCTCTTTTACGAGGAAAATTAGTATTTGCATTTCTAATCCTTAATACTATAATTTGTCACTATATTAAATTTAAAAGTAAAAACTAAAAACACGATGGCTTTTCATGAAACAAAATTTGTTAGTGGCTAATTTTATTAATGGCTATTATTATGACCATGCGTTATAGGAGTAATCTTTTATACACAAAAAAATTGATAACATTTTTCATACCTATTGAATTGACAAGTTTATATTGGTTCACATTTGGATCTACCATTAACAACAATGTCTAAATTACTACTAACAATTTGCCAGGTTAAGAAGTGTCATTTTTTTTTTTTTTTGGGTGGTATTTCTAGACATTCTCTGGGTTATAGGTGTTCCCAAGTAATTATTGTCCTAGAAAATTTAACTGGAAACACAATTGCTTTACGTGGGTTACTCTAGCTAGAAGAAGATAGAAAAGAAGCTCAATCAGGAAGCAAGTGTGGTCATTTGGTCAGCGTAAGACAATAATTTGGAACTATGATGAGCCATGCATTGACTTGCAGAGAAAGATGGACCCCTGTCCAGGGTTGTCTCTCTTCATGTGCACGATGACGTTCACCATGTGCTATTGAAGTTTGTACAACCAAATTGTTGGTTCTAAGAGTGTGCTTGGACATTACTTATTTTGCTAAAAACTGAAAATACTATAACAAAATAATTTTTAAATGTGTGAATAGTGCTGTGAGACCCATTTTTAATGAAAGTTAGGTTGAAAAAAGAGATTTGTGGGTTCCATGAACAGTGCACAGGACCCACTGGAAAAGCAAAAAAACACTAGTGCACGTTCTCAAAAAAAAAAAAAGTAAACACCAAAACATAGACGTTGGGTCTGTTTCAGCTGTACCAAAACGGGTACTAAATTCTAAAAGTCGGATTGATTAGGTTTGAGTTCAATTCAATTATATTAGATTCAAATCAGAAACAGATCGTCCTGAATGGTTATCAAAGAAATAATCCTAAACTCGGTCTTTTAAGGGTTAGATCGAGCTAATATGACCCCCTTTTTTCACATTAAAAAATGATATAAAATAAAAATTAAATTAATCGCATTGCCTAAACCCAATCCAACACAAACTTCAAAAAATAATGATTATATGACCCAACACATGAAAAACCAGCCCTAACCATCAAGTTGGGTTGGGATAGGTTGAGTTCATCTGAGTTAGTGGGTTACATGCACAACCCTACTTAGTTAAGCATCCAAAAAAAAAATCATATCAATATATATATATATATATATATATGTATATATTGGTATGATTTTTTTTTTAACAAACCCAGGACATACAAGAAAATAAAAATGATAACAGTGATGATGATTTAATCGAAACAATTAGCGTTTGTATTTATTTTTTAACTGTAGCTTGTAAGAGTTTTATAATTTAATAATATTATCTACTCGCTTTTACAAGAAAAATTAAGATTTGCATTTCTCATCCTTAATACTATAATTTATAACTATTGAATTAAAAAATATATATATATAAATAAAAACCAATGGCTTTTCTCAAAACAAACTTTGTTAATGGCTATCATTATGACCATGAGTACTTTTATATACACAAAAAAATTTGACACCAATTGAGTTGGCAAGTTTGTATTGGTTCACATTTAGAACTATCACTGACATTATTTTTTAAATTATTATTAACAATTTGTCACGACAACAGGCTGTTAATTTTTTTATTTTTTTATTTCTAGACATTCTCTGGGTTACAGGTGTTCCCCAGTAATTATTATCCTAGAAAATTTTACTGGAAACACAATTGCTTTATGGGGTTACTCTAGCTAGAAGAAGATATAAAAGAACCTCAATCAGGTAGCAACTGGGGTCATTTGGTCAGTGTAAGACAATAATTTGGAACTATGATGAGCCATTGACTTGGAGAGAAAGATGGACCCTTATCCAGGCGTAGTCTCATTTCGTGTGCACGATGACATTCATCACCATGTGCTATTGATTTTTTTTTTTTTTTTAAATTATGTAGAAGATGCTATTGAAAGTTTGTACAACGAAATTCTTGGTTCTAAATTCTAATAAGACATGACATAAGGGTTGAACCATATTTTTTTCACATTAAAAAATAATAAAAATTAAAAATTAACTTAATCGCATTGTCTTTATTTTTCTTTCAATACAAATAAACTTCATACATAACATACAATATTATATGTACAATAATTGAGCCTTTTATTTATGAATTAGTTAACAATCACGTTATTAATTATTATGTATGAGCTTGACTTCTTTAATAGTCAACTTAGGTCTTAATTTAGCTCATTTGTTAAATAAAGATACATAAACAAGCTTTTTTTTTTCCTGAAACGAGTTCAAATTGTTCATAAACAACTTGATTTATTTACAATAGCAGCAAAACCTCTTTGTGATAAGAATTAGAAAGCTCAAATTGGGATAGGCTGCAATCTCTATCATTTATTATTGGGGCAGTACATTAAATCCACTAACCTAATGAAATCAACCCAATCCAACTCTTTTGGTTTTTCGTTGATGTTGGGTCTCAATTTTTGTTTGAAGAGCAGGGTTGGATGGGATTGGCAAATTTTTTTTTGGCAAATTTTTAAACCCGAGTAACCTGACACAACTCACATTATTATAATTAGCTAAAACAATATATTTATATGTGTATTTTGCATATTTTGAGACCTAGTTTAAATTTGTTAGTTTAATTTAGTTTTGTTGAACTTTCAATATTAGGTCTAATTGTATATATTGAAATTATTTATTGAATGTGGATTCTGCTTAGCTCAACTGGTAAAATCTAACTTTCTAATTTCTTTTATTGGACCTATCAAAAGGCCCAAACCTGATTCTTAGGTGTTGAGTTGGATTAATTTTTGAAATTGTTATAAATTGGGTTGGTTTCTCAACTTTAGAAGCTTGGATTGACTTAAAATTGCCCTCCAACAAAGCCCAATTTAATCCATGAACACCCCAACTCAGTACCAAGTTGGGCCAAACATGGCTGAAGTTTGAAATCTGAGGATATACAGTAAAGTGACATGAAAAATGATAATCTTGTAAGACGGTTTCGAAAACTAGTTGAAAAGGAAGATGTATTAAAAAAAAGTTAGATTTATGGGATTATAAGAGATAACTATTTCATTCAAACAAGTTACACCAACCACATAGAATACTTTATTATTTTACAAAATGTTGTTTATAACATAATATACAACATGCACTGTAGGGAAAAAAAAAACTTTGAGATATGAGCTAGTTAGGCTTCATGACAATTGACAGTACCAAATGCTCACACAGATATAGAGGGTGAAATTTTGAAGTCCAGATCCCAGAGATCAAAGGTTCCCTTAACAAAATCATAGTGGGCACCCTTCAAAGCTAGTGTTTTCTTCACCAAACCATCTCTCACAAATGGATATGTCAATAGGTTTCCCAGTGATACATTCACAGCCTCCTGCATTAGGATCACACACATATGCCATACAATGTCAAGATCAAATTAACGAAGCCTTTTTTGGACTTCTACTCTTACAATATAATTCACAATTTATGACTGTGTTAAATTACTGATTATCTCAAAAGGTTGAGCTATTAGAATATGATAAATTTAATCATTTAACCACATGTTTCTAACACTCCTCATTACGTGTGGACCCAAATCCTTTTTTAATAGATGAGACCCAACACGTGGAATTTTAAATATGAGATAGAGTGAAAGAAACAGAGATCGAACTTAGGATTGTTCCAAACCATATTAAATTATAAATTGCCCCAAAATTTTAAATTATTGGAATATGGTAAATTTAATCATTTAATCACATATTTTTAACAACTATACATTGAAGAAATAGGAATAGGAGCAATGCCATTTATATATAACTATGTGCAGCTGTGTAAGGAGCAGATTTTAGAGTGTTTAATTAGTATAAACAGTACTAACTGGTGGATCACAGTTATTTAGTTCTTCATTACACATGCATTTCTGGTTTGATGCTGATGAATTTGATCCTAGTGCTATGTGCTACATGTCTAAAAAGTACCAAACCATCAAGTTGCTTAATTAGCATTGGTAGCGTTTGGACTTGAGATTAGAGCATTAAAATGGGAGTGTCATCTCCAATGAACCTCCTTGTACTCTCTATTTCACTTTTCAAGGATAATTGGATCTTGTTAATGGCTGTGATGTACTATATTTGAATTTTACTTTCCCCTAAGAATTAAGTATACAAAGTAAGTACATGTATAAAACCATCTTGAATTTGTGTGCACGATATTGTATAATTTACCTTCTCGCAGTTGGTGCACTGCTCCGAGAAACTTAACCCACTGTATTCTGCCTTAACCTTGGCCTTTGCAGGTGAGCAGATTTGGACCCAATGCTCTATGAAATCACTGAAAGTTCAATACACAGAAAAGAAGACCGTTAAGTACGGCACACAATCTTCTGCTCCCCACCTGTTTTTTTTTTTTTTTTAACTTCTAGTTCTAGGTAGCAATGCACATAGAGGGAATTCTAAGAACTCAACAGAAGATGATTCTCTCCTTTTAAATTGGATCAGTTTCATGGTTTAGATTAAATATTACGTGGGAATACTAAGGACTGAATAAGAAATAATTTTCTCTAGTTAAAATTGATCTATATAATAGTTTAGATTAAACATTACAAATCTAAAAGTGTTGTTTGCAAATGTCATGTTCTTTATAGTATTTTTAAATGACTTGACACTCAAAATATATTGTTAAATTCATGAAAAAAAATCATAATCAGAAACAGACTCTCTTCAATTTTAAAGTGAGAAATGGAGAGGATCTTGTTTCGAACTTTACTTACAGGTTCATCTTAGTCAGTATCAACTGACTCTAATTAATTTGTGAGAAAAAAGCAATATAAATTTAATTGGAGAGAAGAAATTAAGCAATAACAGTAACAAGGGGGTTCAACTGCACCAGTACATAGTAGATATGGTCCATCTTAAGCATAACCAACATATACTTGCTAAAGAGATAAGCCTATCTAGAATAATTAACCAAAAATATTGTCATGTTCTCCTTGATAAAATAAAGATTAAGACCCATTTATCGAACCTGATTCCTTTGAATTTTTAAATTGACTTGGGAAGACATAATGGATCAAAGAAACTAGATTCGTATATTGGTATATGCCAAAGCCCAAAGGTAATTAAAGTAAGACGGTTGTCCTTCTTGCTTTATTAGACTTTTTGGATGCCTCCAAGAATATGGCACTACTGGAAAATTAAGGATAAAATATATCCTATTCCTTATTATCAGTTTTAGAGATGAAAGCGATTTGGTCGATAGTTTACACGCTTACTATATTATTATAAAGTTACCATGAGTGCAAAACTTTAATTTAGAAGTTTTGGAAAAGAAAACTTAACCAAGTGCTTTCTGAATAGGTTTCTCAAAAACAAAAACAAAAAGTGCTTTCTGAATATGTTAAACATTCCAGCATCTATTTGCAAATATTCGTGCTTACAAAAGTAGGCAAAGAATATTTGATGTCATCGCGATAAAAGACTTACCTAGCAGTGGTCCCATCATCGGGGATAGACATGAGCCCCTTTATACCACCACAACAGCTGTGTCCAATGACCACAATATGTTCCACCTGAGACACATTCTTTCTAGTTAAGTTTCCCATGAATTACGGGGGGAACATTAATGCATGAAGTAACCTATAAGCATTTATTTTCTGCCATATATTTTAAATGTATGGTGCTAAATAAAGTGTAGGATATAGTTAGCCGAAGTGGAAGCATAACATAGGGTAAGGCTTGGGTATTTGTATTTCTATGAGTGAAGTAGAATTTTTTTTGTGTTACAATGAATCTAATTTGGGAATTTATAGGAAGTAAAACTCTAAACTAATTATGTATTAAGTCATTAATTGTGGTACAAATATGATTGGACTTGATATATTTCTAACATAGGGTAAGGCTTGGGTTCAGTACTCTTATACACTAGACTCAATAGCATGAAAATACATAACAAATGTTGGATATATACTGAGCACACTATACTTATGGTTCGTTTAGATTGAGGGAGAGAGAGCAAAAATAGCGTAGAGTTGGTAAAAAATAAGCCTAATTTTCAATCAACTCTGCTCTACTCATTTTTCCCTCCCTCTCCCCTCAATCCAAACAAGCCATTACAGGCGTATCCATAAATGTGAATTGGTCTAATAAAAATTGTGCAAACTCATAAATGTGAATTGGACTAATAAAAATGGTGAAAACTGGGAAAGCAAACCCATCTCTTTGACTAATAAGGGCTTTGATTTGGAATGGGTAGACATTGAAATTTAAAAAGCAAAGCATCTCTTTGGGGGGTCTGGTGGGCACGTGAATTAGGTGGCGTCAACTTTGGGGACTACGCGGGATGGAGTGGGTGGGGATCCCTCAATGAATGGTTGATATCACATTTTGACACCACCACAGTCTCCTCTACCAAAAGAGCCAAACCAGTACCGCTAAACAACTCATTGACGTGTGAGAATAAAGTTGGGACATTAAAAAAGAGTGTCTATTATATTCACCTTCAGATGCAGTACTGCATATTCGATGGCAGCCCCCACTCCTGAATATTTTGTCTGCGTAAGCAAAGGCCAGTCAACCAACCAAATAGTATAATTCAAATGTGCAACAACAACAACAACAAAAAAAGAGAGTAAACAAATAAATAATGAACATAAAAAATAAAGCTTTTGAAAAATTGATTAAGAGTTTGTTAATGGAATATTGTAGATGTGTAATGATATAGATAATTGCATTTTACATTTCATGCAATGATGAAGCATTGGCTAGCTGCACCCACTGGACCAAGGTCTTTTTCTTTTCTTTCTATTCGATAATTTGATAGTTATAAGTTTTAATGGGGAAGATTTGAATCTCGAGCTTGTCTATTGAAAGTGTCAGGAAGTGTCAATTGAGAGCTTTAGATCAAGGTTCTTATGAATACAAAAACCAAGAAAATCACAAGCCCACCAAAGGTGACTGCTAATGCTAGTAGACTTTCAACTCTTGAATTCCTAGACATTCTATTTCTGGATGAAATGTGAACAAAAAAATTGTTAACTTAGTGACGGCTTGTAAAAGCAAACCTTGTCAAATGGTGGGACCATGTTGGCGATATTTCGTATCATAAAGGCCTCCCCAGGTTGGAAATTCAGGATATGTGAGGGGCAAACCCGAGAGTCTGAGCATGCAAATACCATAAACTGCATAGATACAAAGATATACAACATGTTAAATTGGCCTCATTCACAAGCTAAATTAATTAGGAAGAATAAAATGTACTTTGGTTTTGAGTCTTTTGACCCCTTGCATTGGTTATTGATTACGACTCTTTCGAATGGGCAAATGCAAGTGTGGAACAAACAAAATCCCAAAAGGACTACGAAAGATTACAACTTTTTCAAGCACTACCAGCAATTAAAAAAAAAAAAAAAAAAAAAAAAAAAAAAGGAGGCAATCATTATAGTTCCATTTTACTCTACAGGGTAACAATTATGTCCACTAACAAGGGTGCCCTTTTTATCCGAAACACTGATTTATGTCTAATAAGTATAAAGTAACGGGTTTTATATTAACTTATGCTACTATAGTATATATTAATAAATTATTTAAAAAAAAAATTATAAAAAATTGAAAAAGTAGCTAAACTTTTTTTACAATTTTATTTTAGCTCTCATAAAAATTTTCTTAGAATAAATGATTAATAAATGCCTTAAGAATACACATTAATCAGACTCGTAACATAAGTAATAACAAGTGAAAATAAAATTAACTTTCTGTTTTATTTTTTGAAAATGATAAAAATGCAGTTTCTTAAATGGTTAAAAAATAAATAAAATCTTTTACATCGGAAATGGGATTACAAACCTTGGGCTTTTGGCCTTTGGCAAGTTCACCGTACAACTCAGGATTCTTCCTGAAAAAGGGCATGCCACCAATCAGTGTATAGAAAAGTAAATACAGACAATCCACTGCACCTCTGATACTAATATGCTTAATTAAATAATTTTGTCCCCAAAACAAAAGTAAGTACCTAGATTTTCTGCTACTAATAACACAACTGTTTGTTAAAATCTTTGGAGCTTTTTTGAGCTCCAACAATCCATGAAATGTCCAAATTATTTAGACCATGTCCCTTTTATTATTACTATTATTTAGGATAAGACTATTTTCAATTTTTTTTTTCAACGAGACATAAATGTCCACGTCACAAACAATAAAAAAGAGTGGACCGCAGACCTACTCTGTTTTTATTTGCATAGTTGCATACTAGTGCATAGATACAACCATTGATGGCTTTGAAATTTCATTACCCACATTATTTATGAAAATCTCTGTACCCGAACACTGAATGCGTTTTGTGTTACCAAACAACTGGAAGTTTTTAAAGTGAAAAGGTCCTAAAACCAAATCCGAATCCACTAGTTAATGTTCATCTAATAACGCCTTTGTTTGACACTTCTATGAGGAGGTTTCTTCTCCTTGATAATACCATTCTCTAATGTTACTTGGGATCCATCCATGTGAGGGACACATAATTACGTCGATTTTAATTATTGTGAGAAAATGACTTTAGAATTCACTCACA
The DNA here is from genome assembly GCA_028535165.1 of Quercus tomentella. Taxonomy (NCBI): domain Eukaryota; kingdom Viridiplantae; phylum Streptophyta; class Magnoliopsida; order Fagales; family Fagaceae; genus Quercus; species Quercus tomentella. The sequence continues at coordinate 54,460,316 of JAPQVY010000089.1, read as the reverse complement.
AGATAATTTTTTCTTTCAAAAACTATAAGGAAAATCACAAGATATATTTAGTGGCATTTAATAGTTTAAAAAAAAAAAAAAAAAAACCCAAACAAATTGGAGCAAATTTCTAATGTTTTTTAAAATAAAAAATTAGTCTAACCCACTTAGATTCGAGTATCACTGTCAGTAGGAATCCATTGATGAGCATCCACACGGGTTGGTCCATGGGCTTTAACCTTAGTGCCCTGTCCGGGGACTGACATAACCTAGTAAACCCCTATTTTGTTTACCAAAAATATTTTGTATACCGGATATCACTAAGGGTGGACCCGACACGTGAAAAGTCTACCAACATGATGACATACCATTTTTGAAAGTCCATTGTACTGGAGCACTGAACCATCTAATTTTTAAGATAAAATTTTAATAATCGACAATTTCAATATATAAGGAATATACATTTAGGGGGAAAAAAATTACTAATTTTAATAGTAACGCAAATGGAAAGATCCCAAATTCCCATGTAACATGTACACGGCATATTCCATTTCCAGAAAATGAGGAAATGGACTTTTTGAGTTATTGAGAGAAGAACATACTCAAATTTCTCTTTCCTGAAGTGGATGAACCCGGTTTTGATCCTATCAACCGGGTCAAACTGGTTCGAATCGGACTTCTCCAACTCCGCTGTTATCTGCTTGATCTTGGCGGCGGCGACAGCCCCGAGATCAGCTTTGTCACTGTAACATAAAAAATTAGTTTGAAGCCACCGTCAGATTTTTTTCAGGACAGTAAGTGAGTCAGTTACAACGTGGGACCCGACGTGACATAAGCTGATCTAAAATCTAATAACGTCGTTTCTTTATCGGGTCCCACGTGGTAACAATTACCTAAACCGCGTAAGCAAAATGTTGTCTGAAATTAATGATAATGCATCAATGCTAGGGGAGTTATGAAAGGGATTTGAAATGACATTAAAGGACAGTAAGTTATTGTCTATTTACGAGAACAGAAGACAAGACAGAAACTGAACCTGAGAAGCTTCGTGAGTCCTGCTATGGCCTCCTCGTATGACTCAGTAGTTGCCATGTCTTCTTGTTTCTGATAATTCCCAAACAATTTAACATAGAAAACAGCTCAAAAAACCAGTTCGATGATTGAACAATATCATAATTTATAAAGAATATAACAAATTGTATTTATTTTTATATGAGAAATTCAACCGTTTGGCTTATTATTTAAAAAACAAAACAAATCAAAGAATTTACACAAACTTGGAATCAAAATGGATTTTTTATTTTCCTTACAGAATATACGATTCTGTGAACAGAAATCAGGTAAAAATTAGACATATTATTTGTGAGACTAAAGTCTCATATTTATCAGAATTCATCAGCTAAAATGATCAGAGCAAGATCGCATATCTTTTCACCTTCGCTTGTTTGGATTGACTTAGAATTCATCTAAATTACCAGTAAGAAACGTTGAGAGAGAATTAGAAACGAGCCAAACAGATCTAAAGCAAGCCTTTTAACTCGCTCAAATTCAAAAACATAAAGAATTGGAGAAAATTTTAAAAATAAATAAAGAAGAAAAAGAAGAAGAAGAAGAAGAAGGAAAAGACAGAATTGTGAGCGTGAATTACATAGAAAGAAATCAAATTCTCCGAGGAAACCGTAGTACTATACATGATCCGAATCTAGATATACGTAAAAACAGCAGTACTAAGAAAGTGTGATCAGTAGCTAAGTTGCAGAGAGAAAGTAAGAGCATCTGCACGGACCTTTATCTGAGATTCTTTCCTGGGTGTTGTGTTTTTTTCAGAGACAGAATTTTAACAACAACGTAAGCCACTCTATCACACACCTTCACTTTATAGGAAGGCTGGCTGGCTCTCTCTCTCTCTCTCTCTCTCTCTCTCTCTGTTTCTATTTATAAAAATTTACCAATCATGGTACCCTTCATTGCTAGAACTAGTAAAATCCCCGTGATTAAATCCCAAACAAGGATCAAAAAAGGTAATTTATCCGTATATTTATAAAAGGATTCCTTTTTAGGTTTAGGCAACCTGTTAAAAATATATCTTCAATTCTATTTAAAATGCCTACTAGATAGACATACTCTTACTAATTCATCTCTTCAAAACAAACTTATCCAAAATAAAAAAATAAAAAGGAAAATTTTGACGCTGGAAAAAAAAAAAATGACACATGAAAGTTGGGTCACATTTTGTTTATGTTTATATTTGATGGTGATTTGGTTCATAAACTTTTTTTTTTTTTAAATTCCTAAAAGAAAAAAGTAATAAATTTTTTAGTAGTTTTTTTTTTTTTTATTCTCAAAAAATTGATATTAATTTTTTTTTCTAAAAATGTCTATTAACAAATGAGAAATGCTATGTCCACAACATTTTCACAATATTTTTACAACAAATCTTAAATAGCAGGTTGTTATTGGTGAGGCAAAAAAATAATTTTAATAATAGATTCAAATTATAACCAATAATAAATAATCATCTATGATTTATTATGAAAATGTTTTGAATGTAGTACTTCTCATTAACAAATCTCTAAACCCACCCGATGACTGACTCTATTTGTATATGTAACTTAATGCTTTTTTTTTTTGAGAATTAGTTTCAACCTATGGCGTCTATTCCTAATAATAGTTTTTTATCATCAGACCAAGGCACCAATCGGTTTTTTATGTAGGCAGGGATTAAACCACAAATTTTTTATTCAACCATCAGAAACTTTATAAGTTGAACTAATCGGAAACCACATTAAACAGTAATGTTAATTAGTAAAACTTATCCATTTTTAGAGAGTAATGATGTTACGTATATTAATTTGTTGTTTCATGTTTGTTGGGAATTACCATATATATAGATATTAGTTAAGATAGAGATTAGTGTGAGTAGGAAGTTGTTAGTATTTTAGTTGTATTTGGATTGTATTGTTAGTGTTAGTGCCTTAGTGGTGTCCTAGTTTTAAAAGCACGGCTATTGTGGCCATAAGTTTATGAGACGCGCTCCATTGTTTTAGGTCTTTACATTACTTTGTTATATTTAAATAGCTGAAGTTATTGTCAATAAAATATATCAGATAAGTTTAATTAAATTGAATCTTAATTGGTTTTCAGAGGTTGGGATTTCCTCAATCAAATCCAAATTTTATCCCTTTGTTATTTTTTGTTCTTATCATGTATCAAGTGTTTCAATATAATCAACCAAATTCTATTTCATTTTCTTTAAATATTTCTATTTTTCCTTCCAAAAAATTGTGTACGTATCAAATGATTCCGTGTAGGCAAGTGTAGTTTAAAACAATGAGATTACAAGAGATCTTATCCGTTAATGGATCGGAGAGCTATAAAATTGATGGTTATGATTGGCTTTTGGTCTGTGGGTGCTAAATTTATTTTTATTTTTATTTTATGATAGGGTGGACAGAATCTTTTTGGGTCTAACAAATAAGTTCAATCAAGGACAAAGAGGAAAGCTTTCTCCAAAAAACAAAAAGGACAAAGAGGAAAGAAAAAGAAAGATCGACGCCTTAAAATTTACAGTACTATTTGTAGAGGGCCCGTGAGAATAATAATAAGTCAACTAAAGACGACAAATATGGTGCCACGTGTCCTGTAGATGAGCTTGATGAAGGACAGCAAATAAGGCACTTATAAAAATAAATAAATAAACTAAAATATAAAAATTGGAGAATAGAAAATTGATGGCCATGAATTTATGATTAGAAAGCGGAGTGGGCGAGCGCGTGATAAGAAGGATTAGTATAATTATGCATGATGGCAGCAAGATTTTCTATTTTGATGAATCGTTGGAAATGAATCTAAATGTTTCTATGGGAAGAGAAGTGTTTCGTTCATAACATTTTCACAATATTTTTATAATAAATTTTAAATGGCAAGTTATTATAAATTTTTAATTTAAAATCACTATTAAAATTATTATTTTTACACCAATAATAATAAGTAACAATCTAAAACTTAGGATTTATTGTGAAAATATTATAAATATAACATTTCTCTCATTGAAACATAAAAAAGTGTTGGTTGAGCATAGATACAAGGCTCAGGACAAAATGAACATAATAAGGGGATATTTTGTTTTGATTCTATTTTGTCTCTAGCCCAATTCCAATAGACAATTGGACATTCCATGTGATTAAGGGCCATTTCGGAGTCTTCTCGACCAAAAAAAGAGGGGGGGAATTTAGGGGGTTTTATCTTCTTAAAAGCCACAACATTATTGAGAAATCAAATTACAGCTATTTTAGAAGAAGCTTTCAATTTGCTTCTTAAAAATTCTAAAAAATTAAATCATATTCACATGATTAACAAAAAGCAAATGCAACCTTACCATATATTTGGATGAAAGAAATTGAAATTTGAAGAGAAAATCTCAAATGGCAAGATTTTTTATAAGTTCATTATTTAAAATCTTAATAATTACAAATCTTATTGATTAGAAAAATGATGAGGGCACTTCCTAATGTTTTCAATTGAAACATTTAGGGCTTTAATTCTATTATTGTAACTATCAAATTATATAAAAAATTAAAAATTAAAAAAAATAAAATAAAATAAAATAAAAAAGGAGGAGAAGGAAATTTATAGACCTATCATCCATGACCATCAAGAAAGACTTTAATACCTCGCTCTATTACAATCCCTTAGATGGTGCTAATGAATTTCAATCCCTCAAATTTTAGCTAATTTTCCCCCTTATTAAATTTGGAATTTCTTTATTACCAGACATGACACACCAGAACAAATAATTTTATATTTTATCATATGCCCAAATTCTACTTACAATTATTTCAACCAAATTACTAGACAACCCACGACTGACTTTTGTTTTCAAAATGTTTAAACACCCTCAAAGAAGAACCCCACAAAACAAAAGTCTAAATCCATTAAAGAAGTTCGTTGTATTAGACTTACACAGGCAAATGGTCTAACACGTCGTGACTCATTAAAAACCTTCACTCATTTATATCCCCAAATATGATTTAATCACTCATGACTAATGGGGTTTCCCCCAATTCGTTCTTTCCTGTGTAAATTGGAATTGAGGCACAAAAGTCTATGACTCTATGGGTCTATGGGTCAAGTAACATGCCATCAAATCTCACAAACAAAAACCCAACTTAGACAATGAATTTGATCATTAGCTTTGATTGGATGATTGAGATTTCTCGTCAATAAAAACAAATTCATTACTTTTTCCTGTGTAAATTGGAATTGAGGCTCAAAAGTCTATGACTTTATGGTAACATGCCATCAAATCTCACAAACAAAAACCCAACTTAGACAATGAATTTGATCATTTGCTTGATTGGATGAATGAGATTTCTCGTCCACATACTTGCCTAAAAGATAAAAGAAATCAATGGGATTTCTTTTCAACACGGCGTTGGATACAACCGGGCTAGAACTTGATTACCTAGGAGGTATTCAATAATGCAGACTTAACGACAGATTTTTGGGACCTTGTGAAGACCAATTAAAAATATTATATAGGCTTTCTAGAGAGGGCTATTTTCTGTTTTTTATTTTTGAGAATCTAACAGAGGACTTTCTTGTTTCATCATCACGTTAGGCGATTAATTTTCTGTCTGAGATAAAACATTTAAAAAAACAAGTTGGCTCGGGTTTTATATTTGTATTTTATTTTGCTGTTGCTGATGGCCAAGAAACCGAGTGCTAAGACTGTTGAATTTGATTTAATTAAACTAATTTGACTATTTGACTTGAATATATTTTGGAACATAGGGAAACGAAGAAGAGGAAAAAAGAAGGGGCAAAGAGCCAAAAATATCCTCTTCCCATATCTTCTCCCATCCCAATAAAGGAAGTCTAATGAACAAAATTGTGGTCCAATTGTGGTGGATCGAATATTAGACCTTTTCTTTGGGAGAGGTTAGTTGGTACCGCTCGATTATTAAGCTTGTTCATACGAGTTATGTTAATTGTTTATTTGAACAATTGGAATCTTAAGTGTAATGACTAAGGATAGCACTATTAAAATATTCTTCGTTTGAAATGAATTGTGCTAACTGTTCAAACTAAATAGTACAAATTCAAAGTGTATCAAGTTTCATGTTATTTAAAAATTTTAAATGATGCGATATTTTATAGATGGTCTAACTCAAGAAATAAATTTTTAAGAATGAAATAGAGTCTCTAGACTCTCTAGACTCTCTACAATTTAAGTGAAATTGACATGTGATGAATACTATGCTCATAAAAAAAAATGCCTATGTGCTTCAATGTAACAGTTAATACTCAATAGAACTTACCACCGAGACCTTGCTTGTACAACATAGCATCATGCACTTTTTAAGAGTCCCAGCCATGGTTTTCTTGGGGAACCCCACTCTACCTATTTAAGAACAGAAAAACTAAACAAGTTATAAGTCTAGAAGTTTGTAATTTCATTTTGTTAAATTGAACCCAAAAAAAGGTTACATTTGAGACAATAAATTATGGGCTTAAAAATTGAGCAAAAAAAATCCAATTGACTTTTCACGACTTCAACTTTTACAATCTAGAACAGTTCATGCTCATGTTCATAGACTTTTGGACAAAAAGCCCTTTAAAGCACTCCATAATTAAATTGACCACAGTTTGTGCGTGTGTGTGAATAATTGAACCTTTGCTTTAATGCTTAAGCCAAAAAAGTCCAAAGTTTTACCTGTTGAGAGAGAGAGAAGAGTATCAGAGTATGAACTAGAATAGCTTTTCAGACTGTGAAAATACCCTCCTTTCGACCAAGTCCAATTTGAAGAATGGTTCAACTGAAACTGAAAATATGTGACTGTGTCTTTGTGTGTTTGGATGGGTCTACCTGGGAAAACATAAAAGGTGAGGCAGAAAATTCAAGTTGTGGCCACTTGGAAGTGGTCTCTCTACACTCTATGGATAAAATGAAAGCGAGAGGTGAACCAACAGGGGCTCGCTACCAATCTAAAGATGAGAATCCCATGTTGGACTAAGACATTCCTTTAATCATCTGAACCCAGTAGTGGTGAACAAGTTAAAAAATGTCTTTGTGTGGCAAACAAGTAAGCAATGAGACTGAGAATATACCAATACTAACCGTTTTTACAATAAATTTAACAACTTGCCATTTTAGATAATTGTGAATTTTGTTGTGTCTCTGGACTTATTAAATATCACAAGACCACCACGCATCCTTGGCGTGATAGTTATTCTATAAGTACAAAGTTCTTATGGAGTGGGGGGCAAGAGTTAGGATTCAAGTCTCCAGCAAGAAGTTTCATACATACACAATTAGATTAGACTAGTTTAGAATTTCTATCTTTATATATATATATACTAGTGAAAGGCTCGTGCTCTGCACAGCTTTATATATATTTTATAAGAGAAACAATAACCAAATAAATAATTATTATAATAACAAAAGGAATAAATTTTATTGGTATAACAACCTTCAAATTTAAAATGATAATACTTCAATAGAAAATTTTTAGCTTGTAACTTACAAATTGTGCTCTAATTAGACTTGTAGTTACATGTATCAAATTGTTTTTATCTGAATTTTGTACATAGTGAATCTATAATATTATTAGCTAAAATAATATTAATGAGAAAAAAAAATGTTAGAAGTTGATTTACATTTGGGAGATTGTTAAATACCTCATTGTACACTATATTTTCAGTGTATCCTTGTTCTTATTTGTTATTGTTCTTTATTAAAATCTTTAGTCCATGCAATTGGCTGTGGCTGAACACTGGACTTGGCAAGTCCTTGATTTTTGTTGATTGTCATAGCATAACAAATTGTTTTCTTAATCTTAAAAAATATTAATTATGATATATTTTTTAACTATAATTAACATGTAATCATGCGAAGATTATCATTTTGAATGCTTTTTATTTGATAAAATCATATATGTTTAACCATATTAATTATATTTGTGTAACAACAACGTATCACCATTGAATATCTCTTTTGCTACCAAGTCAAAAAGTAAAGTGGTGTGTAATTCATGTATGGTATACAAAATAATAACAAAATCATGTCTAACTAACTAACTATATATATATATATATATATATATATATATTGGAGAAACATGTCTAAGCATATTTAATGATTGATCGATTCTCAAACCATAACCATATAAATTGAATAAAACTTAAGAAAATTAGGTTAAACAAAAGACAAAAAATACACAAAACCTATTAAAAAAAAATAGAGTAAACAAATATATAGTTGTAGGTAGAAGAACAAAATTCGATGGAAACCAAAAATTCATCCACACTCATCAAATTATTATTATTTTTTTTGTGAAAGATCCACACTCATCAATTAAGTTTGGATATACATTCTCAAAAAAAAAAAAAGTTCGGATATAACTATTTCTTTTGTATATGTTTGTTGCAATGATTAATGACATAACAGAGCAATTAAACCATTTTCAGTAACTACTAAAAAAAACAAAAGAAATCATCAGACTTCCATATTCCAAATAGGACCCATGTTTTTTTTTTTTTTTTTTTTTTTTTGTAAACTTACAAAGATTCAAATAATTTTAACCACATAAAATTGAAACTACATCCATCAATATGAGTTTAAAATTGCTTGTGAATTCATAAAATTTGTACCTTAAATGTTCAATCACGAACGTGACTTTTAATGCATCTACAATACAAAAGAAGTATCATTGTCTCACCAACGAACATTATTCTTGGTTAAAAAAAAAAAAATGAACATGATTCTTGCTTTCTCCAGACTGGCCTAAACAAAGGAAATTATATATATATATATATATATATATATATATATATATATATATATATATATATATATAACCATAGACATGGCAAAACAGGTCAGACCCGTTTGACCCGCAACCCGTTTGACCCGAAACCCGATTGACCCGTTTAAAAATGACCCGTTTTGACCCGTGACCCGTTTTGACCGCGACTCGATTGACCCGACCCGAACCCGACCCGACCCGTCCGTTTTGCCACGTCTACCAACGTTGAGTAGATTGAGATTGAGGTGTAATTTTTATTAAATATTTACTTATTCTTCTTTACTTAATATGTTATGTACTCCATTATAGTTTGTTATTCTTTACTTGCCACCTTCATTTTCTCTTCCTATTTTAAATAGGTCGAAGATTATACTAAGATTAGTTTCTAGAAAGCTGGAACAAGAGTTGTACCAAATTTGGGTATCAAGTCAAGTGTTTAGTGATAATTGGTAACAATATCACCAGTAAGAATCTAATCACAGTTAAGGAACTCATAAACAATTGACAGATTGCACCTATTTCAAAAAAAAAAAAAAAAAATTGTTTGAAAAATACGGGTCAACTTGACCCAACTCGCGACCCGATTGACTTGCAACCCGGTTGACCCGTTTAAAAATGACCCATTTTTTACCCGCATCCTGTTTGACCCACAAACCCGATTGACCCGACCTGAACCCAACCCGACCCGCCCGTTTTGCCACGTCTAATTAACCATCTTCTCTCACTGACTCACTACATTTCTCTTTCTTTTATTCTTCATTATTCCTACGGCACTCTTTGGCTGCTCTCTCTCTCTCTCTCTCTAATTACCTCACACGCATGTCTCTATTTATTATTTGTCTCTATTTATATAACAAATAAAAGCAACAGTTTGTCAACAAAAAATTATTATTAAAAAAAAAAGAAAAAAAAAAAGCAACCACTTTATCTTTTCGTCCCTTATAAATAGAATACTAAATAAGTGGGTCTCTATTTGTTTGTTTTCTTATCTATTTCACTATTTGTTCCAGAAAAAGAGTTTATAAGATACCCCACTAAAATTTCAACGTAACTGAATACAAAAATGAGCTGATTTTTAAATTTTTCTGCAATGCGTATTTTTTAACTATATATATATATATATATATATATATATATATATTAGTTGAAAGCTCGTGCATTATACGGATTTGTTTTGTTCATAAACATATAAAATAGGGGTAATTACACTAAACCCACATGTGGTTTGGGCGAAAATCATTTTGCCTACCCATAGTTTGAAAAGTATCACTTAACCCACCTGTGGTATGTTCCGTTTGTTTTCCGTAACCCACCTCTATTAAAATCAGGGGTAAATAGATATTTTTCCTCAAATTTTATATCTCTCTCCTCCCAAAACAAAAAAATAGCACAAAAATGAAAGAGAAACAAGATCAAAAAAGTGGTATTGGTATACAATTTGGACATCATCTTTAACCACTTTTTATAGATAGTATAACCCCCAATCCAAAAAAAAACTTCACAAGATCTCAAAAACAAATATTTTTCAACCAAAAAAAAAAACATTACAATTAATTTCACAAAAACAAATATTTTTCAACCAAAAAAAAAAAAAAAAAAAAAAAAACCCAGTTCCTAAACCAAACCCAGTTCACAAGATCTCAAATTTCTAAACCAAACCCACAATTGCTTTTGTCCCAAAATCACTATAACTGACCACGATTTGAAATGGGTATCACCGAAATACATCATTACAATTAATTTCACAAAAACAAATATTTTTCAACCAAAAAAAAAACCCAGTTCCTAAAAATCAAAGCTTTAACACACGTAGCTATCTGAATGATGAAAATTCAAAACCAAAACAGAAGCAGTCTGGATCTTCCTCAGCTTCTCTGTCATCGTGTACAACAAGTACATCCTCAACCGCAAGCTCTACAACTGGCCATTCCCGATCTCACTCACCATGATCCACATGTCCTTCTGTTCCTTCCGCTTACCTTCTCGTCAAAGTTTTCAAGGTCGTGGAACTCCCATCCAACATGACTCGTGACCTTTACCTCAAATCTGTGGTACCCATTGGAGCTCTGTACTCCCTTTCCCTCTGGTTCTCTAACTCCACCTACATCTACCTCTCTGTCTCCTTCATCCAAATGCTCAAGGCTCTTATGCCAGTTGCGGTTTACTCCATCGGGGTTTTGAATACAGGTAGAGGTGAAAACAAAGGGGGTCTTTAGAATATAGGGTCCAAATATAGGAGTTTTGAATACAGGGAGAGGTGAAATTAGGAGTTTTGAATATAGGGTTCAAATATTAATTTTCACAAAACCCTCCCTTTTGATCTTATTTCTCTTTCATTTTTGTGCTATTTTTTGTTTTGGCACTTGGACAAAATCTGAAACCCTAAATCAAGAACAGACACAAATACCTTGATTTTCTTTACCGAAACTACCTTCCCTAGCTTCGATGTTGCGAAATTTGTGTTTTCTCCCCCTCTAGACACTCCAAACCACGAAGAACACGTTGATCTCACCACAGGTCTCTCTCTTGAAAAGTTTCTGAGTTTTGGGTGTTTTGATTCGCCTTATGTTGTGTTTTGGGGTTAAGAGGTGTTTTTGTAACGGCTAGGCTTGAGATGGGTTACGGAAATTGACGGAAACATACCACAGGTGGGTTAAGTGATACTTTTCAAATTACAGGTAGGCAAAGTGATTTTCGCCCAAACCACAGGTGGGTTATGTGTAATTACCCCTATAAAATATATAATTTTATGAAAAAAAAATTATTATTACATAATTTTATGAATTATCTGATATATGTATACACACTCCACATTGAAGAAGTTGATAAAAACAAAAATTCTAATGCCAATTTAATTTATGGATGTGTGAAGCTGAATTCTAAATCTAAAAAATAAGTGTTAAGATTTTTATCAACTTAGAAATTATAAGAGAAGAAGATAAGAACAAAAAAAAATTATATCTTTTTTTTTTAAAAAAAAAAATCTGAAAAAATAAAATTTGGATTGTAATCAAATTGAGAGTTGAGACTTGTATCAACTTAGAAATTATAGACGAAAAAGATAAGAACAAAATAATAATAATAATAATAATAATAATAATATCTTTAAAAATCTATAAAAATTTCTGCAATTTGGTGAAGTCACTTGGCGCAACCACAGCTTCTAAGCCCAACTTTTATTATATAGTATACTAGTCGCTAACCCGTGCAATGCACGGTATAGTTAGCATATTTTAAATATCTTCACTTTATTCAATGTTACAATAACTTTTAAATCAAAAGATTCAGAGTTTATAAATCAATGAAATAAAACAAAAAATATATAACTTCACAATAGAAAAATATAAAAGAAAGATGGCATATGCTCAAAAGAATAATCCATGGCTATAGTCTTTGAAATCTGCCAAATTGTTTCAACTATTAGCAAAAAATAACTCAAGAATTCAAAAATTAAAACTTCTAAAAAGTAAAAAGAATTTAAAGAATTAGAAGATTCAGTGCCTATAAATTATTGAAATATAAGAGAGAAAATATTCAATTAGCTAACAGAAACTTCAATTTGACATCCAACTTTAATGGGAAGAAAATTATAATGGGATGGGAAGAAAAAATGGACCAACAAATAAAAGTCAAATACTAACCTCTATGACTATCATAGAAAGGGGTGGAACCGTCCAATTTTTTTTTTTTTTTTTTTTTGAGAAAGTGGAACCGTCCAAATTTGGATAAGATGAATGCTACAAAAGAAAATATTGTAAATTTAGCATACAATAGCATAATCTATGGAAAAGTATTGAGATTATGAGTCCACTAAATGGGCCCATTGAAAAGCCGACCTAGAGTAGTAATCTAAAAATATAGAGCACTAAATAATTGATCACAATTATTTAGAAAAAATATAAGTATCTTTATGCAGAGAGGCCAACTCATTAGCATGAATCTAAAAAACATTGATTAAAAAAATAACTTATAGAGAGTATTTGACTATTTTCTCTCTCTCTCTCTTAGTGTTTCTTTACTCCCTTGAGTTTAGCTTTAGGTTTTAAGAGTGTTTACATATTACTACTTAGTAATAGTTGTGTAGTAGTCGGTTTGTTTAGTTTCCTTTGGGCTTACGTAAAACTAATATGGAAGAGTCCCCATAAAAAGTTAAAACTAATAAATAAATTAATTAAATTAAATTATAATGAGGCGTAAATTTATGAGACTTGTAAAACTGATGTGTCAAAATTTAAAAATGACAACAAAAAGTCAAAAGTTCCAATTTTATATTATATATAGATGATATACTTTGAGTTTGAGTATAAGTTGGACTTGTTAGAGAGATAAAGTTTCACTCCTTGTTAAGTTTGGATTAAACAAAAATAATTTCGTTTTAAAAAAATGATAATGATGAGCTTGAGTTTAAGTTTAAGTTGGACTTGTTAGAGAGATAGAGTTTCACTTCTTGTTAAGTTTAGACTAATAAAAAATAATTAATAAAATGATAATTTTATTTAAATATTGTGTTGATGTGGAAAATTATGAGAGTTTTTGAGGTTTCGGTAAATATTGTGTTAACGTGAAAAATTATGAGAGTTTCAAAGGTTTCAATTATATATATATATTACTAAGGATATATCTTATTTTTAAAATTTATCTCCAAATATATATATATCACTCCTAATTTTGTTTAGGTGTCTACTAATTACAAATAAGAGTTGGAAAATTGGATTAATTATTATTATTTTCTTTGAACTATGGGGCAAGTTCAACCCCTCCACTAATATAAAATCGAGTAATAAAATGACCATTGATTAATTGTTGCTTGGTAAATGTATAATGCCTATAAAACTTTTTGTCAAATTCAAAAGATGTAACAGAAAATCTTATATATATATATATATATATATATATATATATATTCTTGAAAGTGTGTGCATTATTTTATTTAAGTACTTAGAGCATTCACATCAGCTCTTGGATAATTGTGTATAAATGTGTAAAATACACATTTTGACCATTTTTACACATTTTGAAGCAAAAAACACACTACATCAGTCCATTTAAAATCGTGTATAATCATCTAAAATTTTCAACGAGCTACAGTACCCGTGTAAATTTACACGGGCACTGTAGCATGTGTATTTAGTTTTTTATTAATTTTCGTTCGCACCAATTTTTCTCTCTCTTCTCCGTGCACAACGACCTCAACTCCTCATCTTCTTTTCCTCAGATGCACACAAACACATCCTCACAGAAAAATCAACAGAGATATACTTGCTAAAAAAAAATCTTTTCCTCAGATGCACACAAACACATCCTCACAAAAAAAATCAACACAGAGATATACTTGCTAAAAAAAAAAAAAAAAAAAAAAAAAGAGATACACAAACACACCCACACACAAACAAACCCAAACGGAAAAACAAAAAAGAGACAGATCGGTGCTTATCGGAACGATCGGAGCTCGTGGGTCTTGCTTGATCGGAGCTCGTGGGTATGGGTCTTGCCTGATCGGAGCTAGGGAGATCGGTGCTTGTGGATCGGAGCTAGGGAGAACTGAGCTGTGGATCAGTGCTTGTGATCGGAGCTATGGATCGGTGCAGGTGTGGATCGGAGCTATGGATCGATGCTTGTGATCGGAGCTGTGGATCGGTGATCGGAGCTGTGGATCGATGCTTGTGATCGGAGCTGTGATCGAAGCTGTGGATCGATGATCGGAGCTGTGATCGGAGCTGTGATGATGTGGATTGGTTTGTGACCAAGAGGGAGAGAGATGAGATAGAGAGATAGACCGAGAGGGAGAGACTGGGTATGGAGAGATAGAAGAGAGAGAGAAAGAAATTAGAAAATATGAGAGAGGGAGAGAGAGAGCGCGTATAAAAACGGGTTTAGGTGAGAGAAATAATAAAGTAATTAAGAAAATTGATTATTTAAATAAGAGAGGTGATAGAATAGATGAACTGATGTGGGTGTTTTGTAAAAGTGATGGTGTAAAATAGAAAAAGTAGGTTTTTGGTGTAAAATAGACGGAATCTTTTAGATAAGCTGATGTGAATGCTCTTAGGGAGGGATTTGGGCCTGTTGGCTTGTTGTGAAAAAAGAGGATGTGAGTAGGGGGTAGGATGGGCAAACTAACGATGACATCACCACCCTAAAGGGCCTAAACTATCAACCACCCACCTCTATCGTCGAATTTATTGACCCATCACACCCAAAGTTTCAACCCAACATAAATCAATTAACATAACCCCAATCAAATCTACCTCTAACTCATGCCCCTAGTAATGGTTGTCGCCATTCATGGCAATGCAAGTGACCATGGAGCAATAGGCAATTGTGGGTCGGGTCAATCCGGTACAACCCATTTTATTTCATGAGCCAAAAAAAAGATAAAATGAAAAAAATTTGATCATATTGTTTTTTAACTTTCTTCCTTCAACTAATAAGACAACAAATAAACAAAAACGCTTAAAAAAATACATACATTTTAAGTTTACACCGTCCAAGGTTCACTAAATTGAAGTCTTCAAGCCTCAACCTTATTAAGAAAAAATATATAAGTGTTTGTGAGAGAGGAAAAAAAAAAAAAAACTTAGAAAATAATGAAATAAAGAAAAGAGTAGGAAGTAAAAGTGTAAAACACATTGACGTGAAGTCAAAAAGTCATAAAAAGAAAAAAAAAAAATAAAGTGGGAAAAAACTTGTTGTAATGGGTAAAAAACGAAAAAAGAAAAGAATAATACATGAATAAGGGTGGGTAGCACGATGTTGTCCCTCCATCTATGGTTAGTGATAGTAGTAGGCCTGCACGATTGCTTTATTGTTTAGGAAGTTCATTTAACATTTAATGTTGAATGAATGCTAATAGGTAAAGGTAATTAATGCAAAAATGACTATTACTTCTCTCACATGTCTCTTCTTAACCCGACTGAGCCTTTCTCCTCAATTACTTCCCAATCTCCATCCTTCCCTAGCCCAAAGGCCATACCAAGGATTCCTCCTCCTTCTATCAACTGTTGATATCATTCCTCACTTGGTGTCCTTAGTCTGATTTTAAGTGGACTTCTCCTGTTCCTCAAAAAAAGAGAAAAGAAAAAAAGGGACTTTTCCTAAGTTATCATATTGGGGCTCTAACAGAAAGGTCTAGAGGTCAGGCCCATTTGGAAGAGGCCTTAACTCATCCCTCTACACTATCTTTATAAAAAAAAGATTTGCCCATGTGGCCCACGAGTTAACCCACCCCAGCCATTTCAATAGGTTCAATAATATGACAGAAAAATACGAGTTCAAAAATCCCAACCCACACCAATACGTTTTCCTTCAATTTGTACGAGTTATGGGGTTCAAGTTCAACTGTTCAAGTCTAGTTTTGTCAAGTGTCGTATGTGGAAAACATCAAGAAGAGAGAGACACGACAGAAAAATGCGACAGAACTTGCCCTCAAACGAATGAACGTCAATGGAAAATGTTGTCGTAAAAGAAATACCAACAGGAAACAGCATGAATTGTTGAACGATGTAAATATTATTTGCAGCTACAGTAGTTAGGTGGTCAACTTAAATATTGTTTGGATTTAGATATCGTTTATTTTGCTGAAAATTAAAAACTGAAAATAATAAAAAAAATAATTTTCAGATTTCTGTTTATACTAAAAACATTATTTATTTGCCTATTTGTACGGTTCAAGGGACATGATCATTACAATAAGTACAAGTAAAAAAATAAAAATAAAAAAAGGAAAAAATGCGTTTGCCTGAAAACATAGACACAATCCAAACACTCAAATTATTATTATTTTAAGAAGTGTGTGGGTTTGGGAGAGAGAGAGAGAGAAAAAGGTATAGAGATAGAAGAGTTGTATTATTTTTTATATTATTTGATGGTATAATTTATATTATTTTAATAAGTTGTATGTAAAAATAGAAACTGAAATGTGACGTTAGTCATAAAATATGATAGTAAGATAAAATATGATAGTAAAATAAATAAAATATTGTTTGAAGATGTAAAATTGGTGTTTTTTTAATCCTCCATTGCTAGTGCTCTAAAGATGTTTGTAGTTTCCAGAAATGATATAATGGCATAAAACTGTATTGGAGCCTAGTTTCGAAGCTCATATCGAATTCCATCTCACTGTTTGTACTTTATATAGAAAGGCTGAAAGAAATTGCAGGTATGAGTTTTTCAAACCTTTCCCTTTTCAATTCACTTGTAAATAATTTGTGGGGTCACAAAAAATAGTTAATTATTCTCTGAATTGAAGGGTGAGTTTAATTTATTATAGGGGTTCTTAGGAAAAGTCAGAGAGCTTTTTTTGTGTAAAACCCAGTTGTTGTCTTTGGTACTTAGAATGTTTAAGCAGTATGGTGATGTCTTTCTTTGCTTTGAACTATGGCTTTTTTAACTCGGGTTTCTTTTAGATATTAGTTTAAGGTGAGGAATTTGTGCCTCTAGCTCTCTTCATAAAATAGCTTCTTAAAGTTGAAGATAATATGACAAAGGGGTGGATGTTGATAAATATGTTTTGAGTTTGAGCTAAATTGCTCCAGTTTCTTCTATGCTTAAAGCTTAAAATTCATGTGCTTATCACATTATCATATGATCATGTGATAAGCATGTGGAAATCAAGGCCTAATATAGCAGGAATATGGGGAAATTTTTCTAGTGGGGACATTGCAACTAATCACATGGTTTAGAAGGTTGGTTGTGCAGTTTTTAAAGTTCGGGGGACATTACAAATTGCCCGTTAGAGTGGTAAAGGGAAATTTACCCTATGTTTTATTTGGATTCACAATCACAAACTCTCTGAAGTTAATAACTCAGCATCAGAGTTACTAGACCCATTCAGCAAAAGAAAAGCTTCATCATAACAAGGTACAGAAACCCCTGCACTTCGCTTTTTTTGATGGTATCCATCATATGTAGAAATGAGAGAATGATAATTTATGAATGAAAAATGTGATAGATGTAGAAATGACTTGCAAGTTCCACCATGTTATTGCTAGGTTTTGCATAAGTATATGTGTGCTTGAATGGGAACTAAAAATGCTGGTTCTAGGTTGTGTTTGCTATTTATGGTCTCGAGTCTGGACAGCACATGAGATGTGAATTTTAACATCAATTGTTTTTTTGGGTGTATGTTTCTTTGAAAATTCCCAAGAATCAGCGTCTCCCTACAAAAAAATGGGGGTATCGGTGCCTACCAATCACCTCTCCCAGATCCTGCAAAAGTGTGAACTTTGTGCATTGGGTACAACATTTTTATGTTTCTTTGAAAGTTCATGTGAAATTAGAATATGTTTCCAATACTTTTTCCCATATTTACGAGTCCAAGAAAGGCCAAATTGAAACTGGAAGTGGTTTGTAGTTCACTTATTCATGAAGGGTATGCCTTTTTATGTATGTAAGATGACACTAGAAGTGTCCTTGGAGGCATTTCTCTTACTTTAATTATGGGTTACTAAGGCAATAAATTTTAAGATTTTGAGATTTACTGCCAAGAACAAGAAAGAATTGGTTACAAAAGGTAAGTTTAACTTGTGAGGGCCATGTGTGAACTGTTATGCTATTTTCTGACTACCATGCATGACTGTTTACAATGTGTTATTCCATTGTGGAGCTTATTTCTTCTAGAGGGTATTCCCCTGTATTTGGAATTCATGAATGATTCAAAAATATCTTATAGAGGAGCTACCTATCTATTAAAGGGGATGGAATTTCCATGGATAATATTAGCAAATTTGAATGGAATATTTGAAGCTATGGTGCTGAAGTCAAAGATTATAATGAGTTCAGAACTCTCAGGGAGAATAGTCTTTCTTCTTTAATATTTTCTGAGATCCAACTGGGTCTGTTTCTCATTGTTTATAGTTCCTTTGACAGGATTAAATTTTTTGCCTAACAGAAACAAGAGACCAAAGGTTACCATTTCTGTGCAGACTCTCCAGTGCAGAACATATATATCTGTGTTCCACTTGCTATAATATAGCTCGAGGATGATTAATGAAGAAAGAGCTGGAATGGAATTTATATATTCCATGGATTCTAGAACTAGTTGCTCCCCATGTAAATTCCATTATCCAACCATGAACACAGCCAGCAAATGTTGCCATATTACAGTTCGTACTGTCACTCAGTCTTCTCCTTCTCCTGTAATCTCTTGTGTAGAGAACGTGCCTCAAGGTGCACGTGTTTCACATATTACAGCTACTGATTCAGAACATGGACATTCAACATCAAGTAATGAGTCGACCACGTCTATGGTCTTGCAAGATGTACATATAGTAAGAACTGCACATATTTTTATTTTTTTAATTACTATTTAATAATTCTTTGTTATCTTTGTTTTGTGGTAGTGCAGCATTCTTGTGCAAAATTGTTTATTTTTAAGCTTACTTGAAAATTATCTTCTTTTTATGTTTTCAAGTTCCATGTGTAGTTTAAAGCACATGAATACTTTATGGTTATGTCTTTCACTTGGAAAATAGATGGCTAATAAGTCATTGTTATATTCATACTTAGTCGACGCAGTTGATGGAGCATTTTCTTGAGCTTGCTAAAGACAACACAGACAATGATCTGGAAACCTGTGGGATTCTTGGTGCCTTTCTTGTAAGATTCATGCTTTTTCTATATATTTTAGAGCCTCAATTTATTGCCTATCCTATTGGTGCGCATATTGCATGATTTGTAGCAATTACGTTTAGGAATTTGTTTTCTTTTGACACAAACACAATCATTATAGTCAGTAGGCTTCCAAAATATTTCTGGAGGCCTCTTCTCACATCGGCATCACTTATTTCTTTGATCCTCTCAGTTTCTTAAAACATACTCTCCCTCTTCTGCATAGAGCATCTCTCTCTCCTTTTAATTTCTACTCCCACTTAAAGCTGTCACTGCAACTATTCAAATTTCTGTTCATCTTCATCATTTAGAAGAAAAAAATATGGTTCCTTATAAAGTGACAGTCTAATTGAGATTAGCCTAGCTGGCTATGTTTGGCCAGCCTCACATGGTGCCCTCCTCTCTAGGAGCCATGTGACCCAAAGCCTTTGCCTGAAAGAGGCAGGCCAGTGAGAAGCCAACACCAAACCCGACCAGCTGACTTCCATTACTTTCATGTGCCTTCTCAGGTCACAAGCTCACATTATTGAGCCCAGCATTGATCCTCGTCTTTTTAAAATGATTTCAAAAATTTATTTATATTTCTTACAGTTTTCACCAGACATGATGTATAACTTTTTCAAACAGTTCAGCAAGTTCTTGTGGCCTTGGTAGAGAGAATATTTATGTCTCTTTTCCAAATTTTTCCATTGGCTTAACCTTTCTTTCTTAACTCTGCCCATGTCTGTGCTTAATGTCATATATTTGTTCACAACCAATCCCAAGCCCCAAAAAAGGAGGGTTGCAATAGGTTGATGGCCAGCATAAAATTTAGTCACTCATTTATGAATGGATCCACTACAAACACCCTTAACTAATCTATTGAGGATCCATAACCGACTCCAAAATTTTGTGATTAAGGCTTCTTACTGTGGTTGTTGTAACCTTTCTTTCTTCCATGCATTTTCCCTTCAATGTTTCGGAAGTAGGGCTTGATTTCATGGGAGAATTTTGCTAACCTGAAGCTAAGATATGTTTGTTTCCTTCATGTGTCCAGGAGAAAGGAACCTTTTATGCAACCACTTTGATCATACCCAAACAGGAATCGACTTCTGGTTCTGTTAGTCTCGAGGGCCTTTTTCTTCCTCTTGATTTTGTTTTTCCATAATGTTTTATTCATGTATTGCTTGCTGCTGACTCAAATTCTGCATGACAGTGTCAGGCTATAAATGAGGAGGAAGTTTTTGCCATTCAAAATGAGCATTCCCTTTATCCTGTGGGTTGGATCCATGTATGCATTCCCGCCCATGTTTTTCTTTATTTTGAACTTCTTCCATTCTCTGTGAACATCTTTTATTGGAGCCCCAAGCCTTCTTTATGTTTACAGTGGCTGCTTTCATATTTTCTTTTCTTTTGTGATTTCCCACCCCCAAAATTGATCACTTCTTTTGTTTGGATATTTTCTTGTTCCTCTACTGCACCATGAAAGACTACATGCTCGAACATTTCTTGAATTTTGGCATCAATGATGCTACAAGGTTTGTCAATGCATTCAGCAGTTATTAGTATGTAGTATATACTGTGTTTTTCTGTAGTCTGTACTCATTTTTATGGCTTTTGTATCAACCAGAATGCTTTTAACATCTGCTAAGATTACCAACTATTTCTCCTGCTTACGCTTCATGTTTTATCAGCTAGCTTGTTTATTCCTCATTTTCGCCTATATCTAGATTATCCAGTTTCATCTGGGTGGGAATTAACAGTAGTTGTCCACTTTTTCACCTAATCTGTATATTCATTTTCAGACACATCCTTCTCAAAGCTGTTTTATGTCATCAGTAGATTTGCACACTCAGTATTCATATCAGGTAACTGACTTGGTTAAGGCTGAGTGCCCTTTGTCTTTGATTGAGGAATGGCATTTGTTTATTAATTTTATTTTATTTTAAGGTGCCCACATGAGACATATTGTGCATTGAATTTTTGAATGCCAAATCTTTTGCAGAATATTTTAATTAGAAGTAATATATAAAATGCAAGTTGGTCTCCAGTTGTAATTTAGAAATAGCATTTTTAATAAAGGGCATTCCACAGCAAGGTTGGTAGCACCATTATATTGTTTTATGTGATGAGCAGGAGTAGGCATTTGAAACATGCCTTTTAAAGTTTTAGTTTTCCTCACAATGTGGTGGAAGATTACCTTGATCTGTTGTGCAGGGGTTTAGCATAACTCCTGCCAAGTTATTCCCAATGAGCTCTAGCACTTCCTCCCCCTGTAAAAAAGGTGTGTTTGTGGGTTCAAAACTCACAGGGTGTATTGTAACTTACCAATCAAAATAATCCCCTACCTAGTTATCATATTGGGGAAGAATATGATGAGATACTGTATTTCAAATATATATATATATATATATATATATTTACTTATTTATTTATTTATTAGATTGTGAATTTAAAGTGGAAAGATATCCAAAATATTTTAAACAAATTTCTTGCCCAGAAGAAAAGGAATTGAAAAGAGATTGGCTAATTTGTCTACTAATCAGCCTGAATTTAGGATAGAGATATAACCTGCAAGCTTGAATGTTTTGTGTCTATAAGCTTTTCTTCAAAAATTGTTAATGCTTATTTTAAGCTTTGGCACTTTTGTTTGATTCAAAATACTGAAAGGCATTTATTTGTCAATAATTTTCCCTTACTTTTAACTCATACTCTTGCTTATTCTCATGCTTATAAATCGCTCCCATAATATTGCTTGCAAAGACTGGGAATAATACATGCAATTGTTTGCCTGGTTCCCTCTTCACTAATGAAAAGACTAACATTGAAACTCTTCTTTTTCATTCTATTTTTTCAGGCAATGTTACCTGAGGCTTTTGCTATTGTCATGGCTCCAACTGATACATCAAGGTGTGCAACTTTTAAAATGTAGTTTAATGGTCGCCAACTTGAGCGGAGGGTCTAATAATGCTTGTCATTTTAGAAATGAGATTGGCAATGCCTTCATCTTAGTACTCTGGGTTAGACATAAATTCTTCTTCCATTTTAATCTTTATTTAGTAGATTGTGTTTTCCCTCACAACCTCAACCCATGTCCTTGGTCTCCATGCAGTGCCTTTGACTTGAGAGAGTTTACCTTTAGTTAAAATGATAGCACTCCACCAGTGCAGTAGTTAGTCATTATTACGCACAGCTGTACTGATTCTCCTTTTTTCCCCCCTCCTTATTATTGGTGCTGCCTTTAGCTCACATTTGCATTCTTGTCCAATTAATCCTGTTTTGCTTCCAGATTAGCACCTGTATCACTCGTAGTAAATTTTGTTCCAGCAAAAAAGAAAAATATTGCTGTCATTTGTGAGCATATTTTCTTTGCTTAGCCTGTGAAGACCATGAAGCATTGCTGGTTGAGAAGGGTGCTTTGAATCTGATCAGTAAGTTGAGCACAATATGATAGTGAAGCATATTTAAGTGCAAAGCTCCTGATGAGAAGTCTATCCATTGACATGGCAATTTATTTTGAAACACACTGTAGCCCTATTTTGTAGTTCTCATTTATAACGAATTATTATAATATTAAAATTTTTTTTTTTTTTTTTTTTTTAAAAAGTACTGCTTCAGAAGCACAAGTAAACAGACACCAGTCAGGATCCTTTCTTTCTCAGAATTTAAAAATTAATTATTAACTGCTGCAGTGCAGGCAGTGAGGCAGATTCATCTTTTGACAGCTGATTGTGTAAATTATCTATTTATAAAAAATGCTATTCAATAACTTATGAAAGGAATTTCCTCCAGGAGCTATGGAATGTTTCGGTTATCTGACCCTGGTGGGATGAGTGTTCTGAAAGAGTGCCAAGAGACAGGATTTCATACTCACAAAGAACTAGAAGATGGGAGTCCCATTTACGAGCATTGCTCTAATGTCTATACAAATTCAAATTTGAGGTTTGAAATCTTTGACTTGCGCTGATATGCTTACATCTAAGAATGCAGGTCTGTATCTATCATCCCTAGTTGACAGGCTTGCAGGTATTAGAAAACATGGCCATGACCCCAGTTACACCACACAAAAAAACTTGGCTGTGGCGTTTGATCCCTATAGTGCTGATATGTACAATTGTGATACACGTTATTTTCCTAGTAAGTGTGTGAGCATATATAGGGTGAATAAAAATTTGTAACAATAATGAAGATTAGCCACTGAAATTTTGTTTTAGGAAACAACAGATGAATTACACTTTTCTTGCGTGGCTTTGATTGCATTAGATTCTGCCTTGTAATAAAGTCTTTTTAAGAAGAGAAAGTTGTTTTGCATTGCAGATAATCAAATACTCTAATTTGGAGTGAGTTGAATAGAATTTTGGTTTTGTAAAGCTTGCTTTGAGTAAAATATTTGTTCTTTCTATAAGTGGGGGGAAAAATGATGGGACTGATTCATATTTTGATTTTTATACTTAGCAAAAAAGAAAGGATTTGTATTTATGAAACCAATGGCAACTCATTCTTTCAAGACTCCTAATGACTGCATGGTTTAGATTTTTTTTTTAATACCCTACCTGGAGAGAAGACAATGGTTTGGCTTGGTAAGCTTTGTGATAAATGAAATATCCCAACCACATCCCAGCCCCATTTATATAAAGAGAATCCCCTCTAATTCACTTCAGGTTCCCTTTTCGTGTTTGCTTCTCACTGATTGTACCCCTCTAGTGCTAGGACAGCTTGTGCATGATCAGGAAAACCTCTACCTTGTGGTGAAAGACTACATAAAGTTGATGCATGTGAACAACGTGACTGATATCCGGTGCAACCTCAGGGATCTGCCATAAACCATTAGGCATGTTAAGCAGTATTTCAAGATTAGATTATTATGTCTTCAGACAGTGAACCCTGTCTGTTAGATGCATTAATGGCTGTTGCCATCTATGCAGGGTGAAAGGATCCAGGTGAGAAGTTTCATAGAGATGTTGGAACTGAAACATGGATTTAACAGCTCAATTTCCATATTTTCTGGGCTAGTTTAGGTGGGGTTCACAGTTCACTGCTTTCATCTTTCGGGACTTTCTTGGAGTTTTACCGTTTGCCATTTCATCACTGCATATACATAGCACTTAGCACCTGAGTATTTTCTAGTCTACACCCAAATTGACAGCGGGCTTATCCTCTCCAAACTTTTAGAATAGGATTAATCCTAGAACAGGCAAGGTTCACGATTGTTGTATTCTACTCTCAAATCACAGCATGCTTCACTTCATATAGAGTGAAATATGAACCAACCACACTGAATTTACTTGCAACTAGAAAGAGGTTTCTATACTTAGGTGTGTGAAATAAAATAATAACAACAATCATGAACCTTGCAACAACAACAGCACAACTCATCTTATATTACAAAGATAATTTGGCATTGCCTGACAAACGTAGGGAATATGATGAGTTCATCCTGTAAAAAAAAAAAAACTTCCTTCTCACTTCCTCTAACAGGATAAAAAGAGCCATTTGGACTCGCCGCTCGCGTAAAACCTACGTCAACTAACCTCATCCATCAGAACCCATTTGTCGGAGTTTTTTGAAAGTGGTTCTCCATCCCAGTTTCTTCTCATCAGCGAAAGACAAATTATTACTCATTGTCATGAAAAATCCAAACAGTTGTCACATGTAGAGAGCATACCCATCAACTCTAGTTTTGCTCCAATGCAAAAGCATGCTCAACGCTTATTCACCCTAAAAATTGATTGCTCAGATTTCACCCATGTCCCTCCAATCTCTCTTGTGGTACTAGCAAAGGCCATAAAAGAAAAATATGGATAGGAGAGTGCTCTCTTAAAAATAAAATACAACTAAGGTCTAAAATATGCAACGTTAACTCTACAAATTAAAGATGTATTTTCTTCTCTCTCCTACCATAAAAGAATATTATGGATAGAAGAGTGTTCTCCTCAAAAGATGAAATGCAAATAATGTTTAAAATATGCCATGTTAACTTTACTAATCAAAGATGGCTTTCATTTACGTGTGTTTTTAGTCACAATGAAAGCCTCTTATTAGTGTAATAATGGATCTCATGTAGTGAAGCTTTGAACTTTCTAATGGGCCCTATGTAGTGAAGTTTTGGGGGCCTTGTTGAGCCCAAAGAAGGGTAGGCCCATGATTTAATTTTAGGCTTGTGTTTGGCTATTGGACCATGTACACTAACCTATCCATCTCAACAGTTTTTTTTTTTTTTTTTGGGCTCAACTAACCCTGATATTTTCAATCAAAACCTTTGAGGTTCAAATCTTTTATTCACTATCCAAATAATTTTTTTTTTTTAAGTTTTTCAATCTTTTTTATATATGCGGATAGGCACCAACACATTATATCATTATTAAGTTTGTCATTTAAGAAATCAGAATACTTGTAAAATCTCAAATTTCTTGTTTAAACAAATATCCAATCAAAAGGATGACTACATTTAATTCGCTCCTCTCCAAACGACAATACCTTTTGCTAATAAGAGGTGTTACGTCCATAATATTTTCACAACAAATTATAGGTGGTTAGTTGTTATTGGTTCTAATTTGAACCTACCATTGAAATTACTTTTCTACCCTATCAATAACAACCCATAACAACCTGCTCCATAGAATTTGTTATGAAAAAACTGTAAACATGACATTTCTTTTTGCTAATAATAATATATTAATATTGTGCTAGCACACAGAATTTATTATTTTTAAACAAGAATAATATTATTTTTGTCTATCAAAAATTTTATATATATATATATATATATATATATATATATATATATATATATATTAATTGTCGCATTTTTCTTCCATAATTCATCTACAATCTGTCATCTCCATCTTCTTGTTGCATCACTGTTGTTAAATTAGTAATTGATTTTAAAAATCAACAACGAAAGTGAATAAATTAGGAATACAATAAAAATTACGACAAAAATAATATTATTATTTACACAAAGTCACAAATCATATACTACATAATAAAATTGGGGTCCTAAAAATTGTGATTGTATCAAGTGTCCATCATCTTTGTATGACAAGTAGTTGTACTTTCTGTACATCTAATTACTATCCCTTTATTAAAGATTAAAAAAATTATACTGTTTCCTTATAATTTAGAATAATTTTATATTAAACCGTAAATTTTAAAAGTTTTTAATTAAACCACCAGCCTTTTACATTGATTCACACATTCAATAAGTCTATTAATTAAAGTAACAAATTCACAAAAGTTGTGACTATAATATATCAAAATATAAAAACTCATTTCTTGTGATCATAAGACGTCTAGTACACCATATGGGGTGTTGTGAAATTATATAATAATTGATCATTTACTATTATTACCAAATATTCACAATGAAATTACATGTTAAATAAATTCAAGTTGAGGTTGCACCAAGAAGTCGGTCTCGTTTTTTTATTAGGTTTTCCAATTTCCTTTTTTTATGTTTGACAAATTATAAGTGTAAGGACACGAAAATCAGGCGGTCTAAACCCACTTAGAATAGTGAAATTGGTGCTACCCGATTAGACCCAAACCGATAGATATTTGTAAAGAGAGTGGGATAAAACAAGTTGGGTATAGCCCAATGATTCAGACAGAAAAGGAAAAAGCGAAAGTCAAAGATTAAGTATATAAAAGGTTCTTTACAAGCTTGCCCGAGGACGATGTTCTTACGTAAGGAGATACACTGTTCTCTCTCTTTTTCTCTATCATTGTTCTTGTTCTAATCTCTTCTTTCTTTGATTTTTTCTCTCCCTCTCATATGGAAGTCCTCTTTCTTTATATACTCCTAAGTTTATTGCATCCTAACCCTCCATCTACAATCCTCCAGACTCTCCTTAGGACATTTGTCCCTTTAACCTTCTGTTGAAGGTGGTAGAAGGAGTTGCTTAGCTATGAATTCTATTGTTCAGGTCACTTTCTCATCAATACAGCTGATAAAACTGTTGCCAGTCATTTAATGCGGAGGCAGTAGGTGAGCTTTCACTAGAAACTTCCTTCACCTACCTTAACTCTCTCTTTGAACACCATCTTCTCCATTCGGACTTCCAGGAAGTATTTTGTCCCTTCTCCTCCTAATCTGGGGCGAATCCCCTTCTCGGGCTTAGAATGTTTTTATAATGATAGTCACAACTTGTTGTATTCTTCCTCCTCGGGTCCCCACAATAAGCATATTGCAATAAATAATTAATATATTTTCTTTAAGTGAAAACCTATTTGCCAAATTTTCATAAAGTCAAAAAAAAAAAAAACCTACTCCCATAAAAAATATACTGATGAAAGGTTATAGAAATTTAAAAGAAGCTTCATCAATTTATTTTTTATATTATTTTAATATTGACCAAAATTTATTCAGTTACAAAATTGGGATATATAAATCATACTATATAAGTCAATGTAAATATTAAAATTTGTATGACCATTTTTATTTAAGAATGCAAATTTGTATGACATAATTTCATCATTGACATAAAATATAACTTTAATTAAAAGTCAATTATTTAAAATTTTAATATATTTAGAAGAAGTCTCATTATTTATATAATCTATAATAATATTTGGGAATCGATAAAACTTAGGCCTACTCGATTTGCATGTATAATATAATTTAAAAATAATTCTTATTCTTTTATTTTTACTATAGATTTAATTATTAAATTTAATTATACATTCTATAATAATAGTTGGTTTTAATAAAATCTTCGACCTATCTAATGTGCATTTTTCATGTAACTTAATGGGAGGAAGATAACATCTCGGGAGCCTCCAATTGATAGTTAATATAAATCATACTATATGAGTCAATGTAAATATTAAAATTTGTATGACATAATTTCATCATGTGACATAAAATATTTAGAAGAAGTCTCATTATTTTATAATCTATAATAATATTTGGGTATCGATAAAACATAGGCCTACTCCATTCGCATTTATAATATAATTTAAAAATAATTCTTATTCTTTTATTTTTACTATAGATTTTATTATTAAATTTAATTATATATTCTATAATAATAGTTGAATTTAATAAAATCTTTGACTTATCTGATGTGCATTTTTCATGTAACTTAACGGGAAGGAGATAGATAATATCTCGGGGAGCCTCCAATTGATAGTTTTTTGAGGAAAAAAAAGACTTGGAGGACAATATTTAATTCAAAAG
Source organism: Quercus tomentella (assembly GCA_028535165.1). Classification (NCBI taxonomy): domain Eukaryota; kingdom Viridiplantae; phylum Streptophyta; class Magnoliopsida; order Fagales; family Fagaceae; genus Quercus; species Quercus tomentella. Next base: position 54,431,765 of record JAPQVY010000089.1, on the reverse strand, counting down.
ACTTAAAACCTATGAATTTGTCAATTTTTTTTTCTTTTCATAATGGCATTTTTTATGAACGTCACAAAAAAAAAAACAAAAAAACAAAAAAACAAAAAAACAAAACAAAAAAAAAAACAAAAACAAACAAACAAACGCCATAAAAAAATGCCACTATAAGCAGCATTTTTTTGTAGTGTTTGGAGGCCCTTCCAGGCATGCTAGCTTTTTGAGGAAGAAAATGGCTTCAAAATGATGTCATATTATGCAACATTTTCCTTCAATTTTCTTAATTTGGGAATAACTTCCAATCTTTTTTTTTTTTGAGAAACATAACTTCCAATCTATATATCTATATCTATATATATATATAATAATAATAATAATAATAATAATAGTAGGTGAAGACTGTGAAGTTAACGTTTCAAAAAAAAAATAATAATAGGTGAAGTTAAGAGAAATTAAAATTAAAATTTCAAATCAGAGTTCTAATTTTGTGCCATGTTTCCTAAGTTATTTATTCTTAAAGAGTTATATTTATTAATTTTAGAATCAAATGTGGGAACACATCATATATATTCATCCAAGTGAGTTATTAAGTACAAAAAACCAAAAAGTCTAGAATAAATAAATCGTAAAAAAAAAAAAGTACTTCACAATAAATTTTTTTTTAAAAAAAACATGGACAATTTACATTTTATACCTAATAATATCTTTACAAAATTTATTAAAGAGTTAACAAAATATAAAAATGACTATCAATAGTATTTAAATTATATATATAGGAATTATATTATGCATTTGATTGTATATCTTTAATGCTAGGATTACAAGCTAGTCTTTTTAATGCATTAACTCTTTTTTTTTTCTTTTTTTCTTTTTTATACAAGATAGAATTTTCACTCTAGCTTAATCTAAGTGTATATATGTGTGAAGCTCTCTCCTGGAGACTTAAATCCTGACCTTTGCCTTCCACACCCCACAAGTATTTATACTTTGTGGAGTGACCACCACAACAAGAATACACGGTGGTAATGCATTTTTTTTTTGACTCAGGTGGTAATGCATTAACTCTTTGATGTACCATTTTTGCGTTATATCATGCTTTATGCATTGGCTCCATCATGTGCTGTTATTAAATGCAGGGCGTAAAAGTTGCAAAGGACCATAAAAAAATATTGTGAGGAGGGAAATAAAGATGATTTGAATCCTAAAAGAAATGAATATATATATATATATATATATATATATATATATATATTGGGAGGAGTGAAATAAAGATGGCCTATGGCATGCCGACATTGCATTAATGGCTAAATTAAATGTGTACGATAGATAGTAACTAGATTCTGACCGAGTGAAATAAAAATAAATTGTTTTCCCAAAAGAAGATTTGGAGAAAAAAACTTTGCCATGGTATCCGAATCATTATATGAAATATGAAATTATAATGAAGATGAGGTCATAGGTTAAAACATATCATGTTTATCCAAAATAAAAATAAAAAGGGGTAAAACACTCTCTTCTTTTAAGGTTTGAAGAAATTAACACTCTCTATTTTATATTAGTAATGAAATATTCTAAATTTTTATAAAAATCTCTTTACAAAAACTTAACAATGGTTAGCGAAAAAAATAATTGATAAATTTAGAATAAAAATGCAAAATTTATCAAGCATCAAAGCACTTGTAATGACAAATCTCTCCATAACCCGTTCAAAAAAAAAAAAAAGAATACTAAGCAAAATTCACACTTAATATTTTAAAATGCACTTTAATTAAATTTTAAAACAATGAATTTTAATTATGAAATAAAATAATATTGGAAATATGCCCTTAAGGCTTAACCAAATGGCGGGTTAATACACAATATTTTTAATATTAATTTATGAGTAAAACACTATTTTAGTCCCTAAACTTTACCAAAAGTTTGGTTTTCATCTTTAAACTTTAAGAAGTTCATTTTTCGTCCCAAACTATTAAAAAGTTCATTTTTTGTCTCTAAACTATTAAAAATGTTTTATTTATATCCTTAAACTTTACGAAAAATTTATTTTTCATCCTTAAACTATTGAAATAAGTTCTTTTTTAATCCCTATTTTTGTCGCTAAACTATTGAAAAAATTCTTTACAAAGTTTAGGAATGAAAAAAATAAATTTTTAATGTTTAGGAATAAAAAACAAACTTTTGACAAAGTTTAAGGACCAAAATACTATTTTACCTTTAATTTAATAAAGTTTGATCAATCAGATGTCAAGGGGGGAAATATTTTTTCCCTTCAAATTTGAGGTGAAGGGTCATTTCCTTAAATCTCAAGGAAGATGAGTATAATTACCAATAAATAAATAAAACTAATGGTAGCTCTGGACATCCAAGTGCTTCAAGGGCTAGATTTTTGATACGTGCTCGTTTGGATAACTGTAACCTCACCTATTTTAAATGCTGAATTATAGGCCGTAAAAGAAGGTTTATTACTAATCTAATTCTTGAAATTGATTCTATCCAAGTGTTTAGGTTTATGAGTATAGGGCAAGACTTAGGTACAGTACTTAGGTGTTGTTCCTTATGTTCCCTTCTTAAAATTGCCACGTGGATTTTTTCTTATGGGTTGGAAATGTATTTTTTAGTTAAGTAGCCACATGGTTGAATTTAAAGATGAGAACTTAAAGAACAGTACCAAATGTACTGTACCTAGGTTTTGCCCATGAGTATATATGCTTCTGTTTCTTGGTATATGACTGTAAGAATATCCTCCCTAAACAATATGAGACCAATAAATGTGTTGATAAAGTAACCGCTATGATTTGGACAAATGTGGAAGACTAAGGGCAATCATTAACAAGAAATGGTTATTAAGTTGGAGAAGTGATAACTTGTCTCACATTCCCTTAAAAGTTACTATGACTTTTGAGTGGAGTTTGTGGTGTGCTTTTGTGTTAAAACTCCTTTCCCTCTCCTTTGTATGTGTGTGTGTATGTTTCTAAAAAAAAGGGTAATTGTTTCACATTGCTTAAGAAATTATGTTGTGTGTTGTACTTAGGTTTTGCCCATAAGTATTTATGCTTCTATTTCTTGGAATATGACTGTAAGAATATCCTCCCTAAACAATATGAGACCAATAAATGTGTTGATAAAGTAACCGCTATGATTTGGACAAATGTGGAAGACTAAGGGCAATCATTAACAAGAAATGGTTATAAAGTTGGAGAAGTGATAACTTGTCTCACATTCCCTTAAAAGTTACTATGACTTTTGAGTGGAGTTTGTGGTATGCTTTTGTGTTAAAACTCCTTTCCCTCTCCTTTGTATGTGTGTGTATGTTTCTAAAAAAAAGGGTAATTGTTTCACATTACTTAAGAAATTGTGTTGTGTATTGTATAACTTGCCCTATACTCCCATAAAAGTTATTATGGTTTTTGAGTGGAGTTTATGGTATACTTTTGTGTTAGAATTTCTTTTCCTCTTCTTTGTGTGTGTGTTTGTTTCTCAAAAAAAATAAAATGGAGAATCAATGGAAGTGGGTTAACCTTCTTAGTGATAAGAACTATGAATAAATAATCATAGTTTTAGGAAGTGATTGGTGATAAGACTTGTCAATAAATAATCCTAGTCTTTAGGAAGTGATATGTGAAAGGATTAGATTGTTGCTTAATCAGTTTGTTACTCCTACAAATTCCCTTTTGCTTGTGGTTATGGTGTTATGCAAAAGAAAATAATGAATAAAGGAAATTGAACAAAATTAAACCAACCACTTTCTTTTTATATTCATCTTAAACTCAATGAAACTATTGTCCCGTCTCATTGCTTAAAGGAAAAGGTTTTGACCCAAACATGTTTGAAACTATTTTACTCTAATGTACTATATGACAATTGAAGACACTATCCAAGCATAGTTTTAGTTACACGACTTTTTTAATGAGTTATGTGATTTGTTTAAATAATATACTTCCATAATTTTATAATTTACCACATAATTGGTTGAAAATGATAGCTCCAAATAATTTTGGAGTCAAACTTTGTATTTTCAAAAAAGCTATTTAGGGCCTGTTTGGGTAAGCCTTTTTCGTCACTCAATTTCCGTCACTCAATTTTCATCACTCATCACTCATCACTCATAACTCATAACTCATCACTCATCACTCAATTTTTCACATCCGTTTGCCTTCATCACTCAGTTTCCATCACTCACTATTTTTCACACTATTTGGAGGGCCCACGCCTGTCACAGTGCAGCTCTTTTTTTTTTTTTTTTTCACTAGCAGCTTCTTCTTTTTTTTTCCTCCTGGGTTGGCTGTTTGGTCTGGGTTTTTTTTTTTTTTTTTTTTTTTTTTTTTTTTTTCACTAAGTTTGGTGAGTCTAGGTACAAAAGAAAAAAGAAAAAAAAAAAAGAATAGAACAGAACAGACGAACCAGTAAAAAAAAAAAAAAAAAAAAAAAAAAAAAAGTCAAAAGGTGGTCAAAAGTTGCGGCTGTCCCTCATGTGCGTTTATTTACGAAAATGCCATTGAGTTATGAGTTATGGAAACTGAAAACAGTCTTTTGTTGTTTTCAGTTTCCATAACTCATAACTCAAAAATCAGAGAATTGAGTGATGGAAACAAAGTTATGGAAACAGAGTTATCGTTTGGCCAAACAACCTTTTTGCTATGGGTCCCACCATTTTTGAGTTATGAGTTATGGAAACTGAGAATTGAGTTGTGGAAATTGCTTACCCAAACAGGCTCTTAGCTTTCATACTAAGTCGCACGACTAATTCAAAAAGTTATATGACTAAAAATACATATAGATGATCTCTTTAACCGTTACACAAATAGCTCCAAACCAATTTGAGCTAAACTTTTTTTTCTAGAGAAAAGATAATGATTTTTTCAATAATTTTGGGATGCTCATCAACTATCTGAGTATAATTTTTTTTTTCCCCGGAAAAATCTAAAAAAAATTATCAAAGTTTGAGCACTTTGGATTATGTAATTTAACCTTTAATGCATATTTATAGTGCTTATTTGTGTGACAAAAAAAAAAAAAAAATTTAGTTTATTTTGAAAGTCATTATTGCAAAAAAAAATGAAATAGAATAAAAAAGCAATGTACTCCTATGGGCTATGAGTAATATCTGTAGTAGACTAGTAGTAGCATGGGAAATAAAATTATATACTGGCAGTCTGGCATTGAATAGAATATTCAAAATCTAGAGGTAAATTGTGTTCTACTTTAACAGTTTAAACTACAAATAGTTTGAATTGTATTCATTTGGTCATTATTTGATACTGCAAAAATAATTGTACTTTCTCAATCAGACTTTGTCAATCAGAGACTTCTCAAGTGGTTGACACTGAGAAATAAGCCGACATATGAATTACATTTCTGGCATCCACAACAATGACAAAAATCTAAAATACAATTAAAAAGAACACAAAGCTATTATTATTGATGTTTATACACAAAATATTATAAGTTAATAAGTAATAACCACACTTCTATTCTCTGCTAATAACATTTACATTAATTAATTAATTAACAAATAATTAATTACCCCAAAATAAGTAAAATCCCCAAACCCCCCAAAAAAAAAAAAAAAAAAAAACTAAGTACTTTTTAGAAAGGATGAACATTCCTGCTTAACCCATTGACATTAGTGAAAAACCCAACCAAGTCTTGCCTATACGGCAAATAAGATTTTCTCTTATCTCCTTCTCTCTTGGCTCTGCTTGACACGTAATGTTTTTCATGTGCTGACAACGACGCCGTTTTCACTTTCCCCTTTGCTTTTGCTTTTGCTTCCTTCACCGCCACCACCACGGGCGGCTTCTTGTCGTTTTGCTCGACTTTCTTGTCGTTTTTCTTAGCCGTTTCGTTACGCGACTTGTCGTTCGCAGCCGACGAAGAAGAAGAAGGAGAAGAATGGTTGAGAAAAACGAACGCGTCTTTGCCATCGCTGTTGCTTCGATGAACCAAATCTCTGAACCTCCATAGCTTAGAGAACCCAGTAGAGTTACTCTTCTTGCAAAGCTCCGGCGAAGCCTCCACCGCCTTTCCTCCGCCGGAGGCGGCGCCGGACCACTCACAGTACGTTTCGGCTGGGACACTTTCCAGCTCGTCGGATTCCGACGCCGATTCCGACGACCCATCTCGCTCCTCCACAAACAGCTTCCTCAACGGTGGCCGGAGACTCAAAGAATCGACCTTAGACTTCAAATCTCCGTCGTAACCGCCACCGAACAAAAGATCTCGGTTAAATATCGGAAATATCGGCCGGATCTGACCGTTTACGAAAACATCGTCCGCCGATATCGGCGACCCATCAGGATTCGTACAAGAAAACGAGAACTCTTCCTCTTCACCACCTTCCTCCTCCTCTTCTTCTTCTACGTGTTCTTTCTCTTCAAGTTTCGGCTTCTTCTCATTCTCATCCGAAATCTCGGGTATGAAGCTTACTTCATTTTCCGGCACCTCAAAAACGCCGAGCTTGTTAAAATCTCCGCCACCCTTAGCGGCGGCGACATCAGAGTACAGGTGAAAACTAGGAGACAACGATAATACCGAACCCTCAACCATTTTTCTTTTCCTTTTGTTTTCTGAATTCAATGAGGTAAAAAAGAAAGACGAGGATGTTATTTATAAGAGCTGTTAAGGAATTGGTTGGGAGGGTTTAATAAAAGAGCTGGTTGGTGAAGGTTGGAAATGGAAGACAAGTACGAAGTTTTTTTTATGTGTGAACTGGGGATTTTATATTATTATTGTTATTACTTTTTTCGTTTGCTGAGGAAGTATCTGAGGAAAGTTAATAAAGCGAAGAGAGAGAGAGGTAGAGAAACGCGTGAGTGGGGCCCAGAACATAGTAGTATTTGGCGAGCTTAACGAAACATCGAGGACATGTGTTACTTTTTTGACGGTCGTTTTTATTACTGTTGTTGATTGGGAGCATTTATGGCTCGGTGCCTAGGAGACACGTGTTCACACTACACACTCGCACGGTGATATTTTTTTAAATGCATCGACACGTGTTAGATATTAGTTTGGATTTTAGAAAATTAAAAAAATTAAAAAAAAAATAGAAATTTTGTGCCAATATGATTTGGCTACGTGTGCGATGATGAGTTTGGTTTTAGATTTTTTTTAATAAAAAAAAAGAAAAAATTTGTTTGGGGGTTACTCAGTACTGCATTATGTATTTGGTGACGTCGAAGGGCTAAAAAAGGTTGGGGTTAATAGATCACTATTTGAAGGAAGAAGGGTGGCTTTGACTTGGGCTTGGGGGTCAAGACTCAAGTTCAATGAGGTTTTTTTATTTTATTTTTTTATTTAATTAAGTTCATTGAATGCTTCAAGGGTCAGAAAAAGTATTATCTTTTTCATGTTAGCCAATCGGATTTCAGATTCAAACATTGAGATGGATATAGCTCATGGGTGATGTAAGGATTATTTGTTTGTGTCAGAACGTGTGAATTGTGAGTGTGAGTGTGAGTGTGAATGTAATTTTCTTTTCCAACAAGTTTTGAAAAACAATTTTTCTTTATTATAATCTTACTTATAATTCTTGAGGGTATAGATATGTTGTGATTCTTGTCAATGTGATTATACTAATAGAAACAACGTGAATAACAAGAATCATACAGTATCACAAATTATTTTAACAATTTTTTGTCAAAATTTTGATATGACAGACTGTAAGTGATTGTTTATCATTTACATATAAATTTATCATTTTTTACATTCCGCTACATCAAAACTGCGGCAAAAAAATTGTGAAATAAATTGTGGCAATGTATTTTTTCAAATAACAAAGATGGGCCTACTTTACAATACAATTTGCCGCATCATCAATAATTATTGAAATAATTACAAAAAAAAAATTATTGGGTCACTAAGCTAAGCTAATGGAACTCGTGAGTTGTGACTTGGATGACAAGCTTGATGACTAGTGGGGTGATGTAAGGGCTAACTATTATATGCAAATAATGGAGTTTGTGACTTGCATGGAAAGATTCATTTTGTTTTGGATTAGGAGAACATGTAGGAAGTTCATAGGAATGTCATTGTTCACTCACTCATAATCATAGACTGTTAAGAGGTAGAAGGAGATAAGGGGGGCATTTGTGTCAAAATTCAATTAGAAACTACTTGGAGGTTGGTTAGTGATTAGACATAAAACGAACCAAGAGGAAAAAAAAACATGTGCGTAAAAGCTCATTATCATCTATTGTCAATTTGTCACATGACTCACATCTACAAATATGGATGGCGGCCTTGCCTAATTTTTTGGTCACAATTTGGAACAGAGACCTTTTTACAAATTCAATGTTCAATCCCTCTCGATGAAGATACTATTTGATTGATTGGTTTGAAAGATTGGACCAACACACATGATTCAAGTGAGAAAATGAGTGGTTTTAGATTTTGTGATTTGATCACTGTACAATAGTTCATGTATTGAATAATTATTTAATAGCTCAAATAAATTTATAATAACTAATAAATTTTTAATGAAAAAATCCTCAAAATTTTTATATAACTTTTAAATAGGCAAAACTTAGATACAGTACTTAGGTGCTGTTATTTAGATTTTCTTCTTAAAATTCAACTATATTGTTGTACTTAATTAGAAATACACTTCCATCTCATGAGGAAAAAAAAAAAAAAAAATCACATGACTGAATCTTAAGTGGAGAATTTAAGATATAGCACCTAAGTATTGTATGTAAGTTTTTTATTTCTCAAATCATATATAATTTATTGAATTTAAAAATAAATTCAAGTATGAAAATGGTAGTGGATAATGCATAAGAAAAATATATATGCTATTGATTGATTGAATATTTTTTTTCATGCTTGCTTTATATTTTAGTATAAAATCTCACATATTGAATTAAATTTTAATCTATTTTTTTCTCATTTAAAATTGTGCCTATATCAAACATGGAGACCTTGGATTATAGAAGTCTTAGAATCATAATGTTATAAAAGAAAGACTTATGTTAAGGGGTGCCCTGAGACTAGGGTTGTCCAGCAATTCAATGACCCACCAAAATCGACCAGGTTCGACTGACTCGAAGCCTAGTGGGTGGACCAGGTTTTTCTCTAACAAAAACCGATTATTCAGTTCGGGTAACGGGTTAAGGTATTAAAAACCCATATGAATCAACCCGACTGCCTAGATTTTTAAACAAAAAATCACATGGGTTCTTTTAGTTTCAGAAAATTCTCTCTCTCTCTCTCTCTCTCTCTCTCTCTCTCTCTCTCTCTCCCAAATCCCTAACCCCAACCCTAGCCTCTTTGCTACCACCGCCACCAAGTTGGGAGCTATTGTCGCCCGTAACCCTAGCCTCCTTAGTCCTTACTGCCGAAATCGCCTAGATGGCCCGATTGCCGCTATTGCACACTTCATCTTAAGTTGACTGACTTGATTCTCAAACTTCACAAGCCTTTGATCTACTTGAAATCTCTTCTTGAGACTTTGATCCTGTGCAATCTGTTGTGGGTTAGTAAAAAAGTGTTTTAAAAAAAAATTGTACTGATCTTTTGGTGGTGGTGAGGGAGGGAGTGGTGGTGGTGGTGGTGGTGGTGGTGGTGTCAGTTTAGTCTTCACTGTCCTTTTCGTTTTAATCTCATATATCTGGGTTTTTGGTTTTGTTTTAGTCTCATTTTTGGTTTCGTTTGTCTCATAGATCTAGGTTTTTTTGTTTGGGTTTTGATTTATTTTTTGGTTTCGTTTTAGTCTCTTAGATTTAGGGTTTTGGTTTGGTTTTAATTTCTGGGTTTTGATTTCTATGTTATTGAGCTTTAGACCCAAAATCACCCGACAAGTCCGACCCGCTCAACCAATGACCCATGCCGACGAGTTCAACCCAAACATTCGATTGGCCGTGGGTCAAATTTCCATTCACCCAATTCAATCAGGTCGAGTGTGGGTCAGTCCCAAACCTGATCTGACCCAACCCGTGGACAGCCCTACCTGAGACATTTGTTAAGGAAACATTGATTATGTTTCACTTTCACCTGAAGATAAGAAAATTGACTAAAATATAGATTTTTGACTGAAATTGATTCAACTACCTATAAAGAGTAACTCGATTACATTGGATTTATTAGAGCATTTGTTAATCGGACTCTAAAATAAATAGCATCTCTAATTGATCATTTGTTACTATATCCCAAAACTTCCACACACATCAAAATGCACATATCTCCATGAAATCATGCCAAAAATGACTTCAACTACCACCACAATTAAGGTTGTTGGCTTGTCATCATTAAGAACAATGTCACCGTTTCAACCGATAAGTTAAACTAGGTTAAGAATCCTTTTTGTTACAAGATTTCTTCATCATACTATCTTATAGAATAGGATCCTATGATCATGAACAAATGTTACCTTGGATCGCAACTCTAATTCTAATTGTTATGTTCCGAAGCAAAAATATCCACAAGGAAGTTTGTACTCATGTAATAATTCCAATTATTCATATGATTGGATCACTGGCGAAAGCGAAAATTTGTAACAAATTAGGGCATCCCATTAGTAAGAAGCAAAAATGATTACAAAAGTGGAAATTAGCCATGTTAAAATTACTTTATTGGGAGGTTTGTTTGATATCCAAAGACTGCTCAAAACAATAATTGGACTAGTGGGTAATGTTGAGGTGAACTGAAAATGTTTGGATAGTGTCAAGCTCAAATGTTGGCTAGTTAAGCATCTTATAGTAAGAGAAATAATTTTGAAGTGTAATAATACTTGTTACTGCGAACTACTACAATAAATGGGAATGAGATCAAGTGTAATACCCTATACCTGATGCAATTCACCCACTTTCTCTCACAAATTTTTTTACATTTTTTACTTTTTAACTTTAACTTTTTAAATTTCTTTTAATACCCTACGTATTGCATCTGATCTGAATCCTAGTAAATGATGCCATTGGTAATATTGAAGTACGGGTGGCAGTGGATGGAGTCGATGGACAAATCACAAGAGCATCGCAAAATAATTGCAGAGATATATTTTTCGTGTTGACATTTTGGCAAGTTGGCACGGACGGATATGGTATTGAATATCTATCTGTAAATATGTTCCCTCTGTAGCTCGACCATGAACCAGTATTGACTAATTTGAATCCATGGTCTATTCCGACTGCTTGATAAATATAATGGGATGGTCATTCATTGTTGTCTAGATTCAAATTCTGACTCAAAATTCAAATTATTTTTGACAAGGAAGGTGTCTTTAGACCAATTATTCACTGACAGATTTATTATATATATTTATTTACACCTCATGTTTACAGATTATTTTATATCTTCCCATTTCAATTTAATTTCAAAATGCATTACAGTTTTCTAGAAGCTTGATTATCAAACTCTCTAGCCTGTTTTTTTTCAAAGAAAAAAAAAGAAAGTAGCCGGCTCAAATGATGAGAATTTTAAATCTTGAAATTTATAGATTCTTGGAAGTTTAAAATTATAAGAATTGAACAAGTTAATAATTTTTGGCCATTATTGATAATATTTTATGTGTTTAAAAAAACTTTGGATATTGATAAAATAACCTTTATTTTCTAAACCTAATTCCAATAAATAGTTGGTCTCATGTCTTATAAAAAAATAAAAATAAAAAGGAGTGCAAAATTGAATTTAAATTTAACATCAATTGATGATGTAGTTGGACCCCATACTTGTGGGACATTCATCTAACTTCATGTGAGAGGGTGAATACATGTAGCTAAAACATGATATATTTCTCTTTGTGATAGTTGAGTTCAGTGCCAAGCTAACTTGTTGAGTATACTATATACCATTTAGTTAGTAATTTTTTGTTTGAGTATGATATAATTTTTTTTTTTCTTTTTTTGATGATGTGAAACCAAGGCAAGCTCTTCTTGGAGAGTAAATCATAGATATAACCCAGTCGTTGTTGTTAAAACCGTGTATCAAGTAATCTGGGAAAACTCTAAGTAGGAAGCAAATCTAGGAATGACCAGGCTACAACACATTCCAAGTCTCCAATCACTAGGCTACGCCTAATAAAATTTTTTTTTTTTTTTTGATAGATAAAATAGAATTATCATTTCATTTTTAATTAACTAATTATCCTAAGATTTATAACATATAACATAATCTAGGTGAGAATTATAATTCCCGCTATTCATGTGAAATTTTTTAAGAATTCTTGAAAGTTATGAACAAACACTATTGTTAATTGTGCTACTCAAATCCCTTAGGACTTAAGGATGTAAAATACTTGCTGATTAAGCCAAAATAACCTAACACTTTCCAACCAAATCACCAAGCACAGAACGAGTCAATATTTTTAAGGCTAATCGTTGACAAATCTATCACTTTTTGGTGATAGAAGCAATGACTTTTTTGGAGTTTTGGTACACTTCAAATTGCTACCTTGTAGCCAAAGCCTAATTAATGCACACCGAGCCACTTAAAAAGAATTCCAGCCCACGCTTTCGTTCTACGACCAAATTCGGCTTAGCAGATTATTGACCAACAACAACCTTCAAAACCTCATTGATGACCAAGAAGAACCTTCCAAATCTTTGGAAATGGATCAAACTCGTGCAATGGAGTCAATATCATACAAACAAATTCAAAATAATATCGTTGACTACAAATTAATGATTTTATTATCCAGTAAAATAAGATATATTTATTATTTTTTACCTCTTTCAAAAATAAAGTCAAATTATATGCAAATATCAAAAGAAAGACACACATTATCATTTTGGATTTATATGTGCAAAACGCACGCAACCAATAAAGAATTGATATGTGTGTTCTCTTTTATGAAAACATTTAATCTATAATAATAATAATAATAATAATAATAATAATAATAGTAGGTGAAGTTAAGAAAAACTCAAATTAAAATTCCAATTTAGAGTTTCAATTTTGCGTTATATGTCCTAAATTATTTATTCTTAAAGAGATTTATTTCTTAATTTTAAAATCAAATGTGGAACCACATCATAAATATTCATCCAAATGAGTTAATAAGTACAAAAATCAAAGAGTCTAGAATAAATGAATCGTAAAAAAAAAAAAAAAAAAAAAAGTGCTTCACAATAATAAATAAATAAATAAACATGGACAATTTACATTTTATACCTAATAATATCTGTGGGGTTAAGGGCCCAAATCATATACTGGGCCTTGGGTCCTGTTCGAGGAGGTAAGAAATTCGAAGACGAGCAAGCAGTACAAAATGGTTTGAGTTAGACTTTACTAACAGAGCATGGAGGGGAAGGTGGTCCGAGGAGGAGTGTCTCCTCGGACCGGCTAAGAATAGGTCAAACACAGATCCTAATGATCAAGGTAACCTTCCAGGAAACCTCAGTGACAAGGACGTACCCCAGAAATGTACAAGAAAGAAGGAAACCCCAAAGAAAATATCTAAGGGAAAGCTACTATCACCGTATTAAATGTACTGCAGCTACTTTTCTAGCCGCATTTATGTGGAGAAGACCCTTGAACAGTGCTGCCTTAGCAACCGCAACTCACAGAAAGCCAAAGTGGGTGTCTGATGGGATAGGTACTCAAGTAAGGGTTCAGATGATCAACAAGTGTGGGATCAAGATGGCCCAAAGGGGGCTATATAATGTGAGAGATCCTCCATGAGAGGAGGAGGGAAAAAGAAAAAGGGAAGAAACACTATAGCAATCTAGAACCAGACTTGTAGCAAAGTTTTGAGAATAATATTTAAGAACCAGTCTCCTCGGACTTGGCCAGGGACTTTTTTCTTTAGTGAACGTCTGTTATTTTTCTTTCTTTGTTATCAAAATCTATTAGCCGGTTACTTAATTCACTAAAGCCCAGTTTTCCAACCTCTTCTCTACAAATTTATTGCTTTGGGCTTTTTGAGCTTAAGTCCATACATTTGTTGGGCTAAAAGTTCAAATCAGGTCCTTACAATATCATTACAAATTTTTTAAAGAGTTAAAAAAAATATAAAAATGACTATCAATAGTATTTAAATTATATATATAGGAATTATATTATGCATCTTATTGTATATCTTTGAGTGTATTTATGCATATGCATGAGATTACAAGCTAGTAATTATAATATGAGAAAAGTAAAAGGATGCCCTAAGAGATAAGGATATTAGTTTAGGAAATATTTTTAGTTTAGGAAATATTACTTGCATGGAGTATTTTTTTTTTTTTGTTGACAACTTTGTATATTTTCCATGAAAGATATATCAAAATATTTCTAAAATGGTTTATTAAAAAATGCCTTAAGAAAACCTTGCGGATCTTATAATATTCATTAGATATCTATTACCTTAGTGTAAACAAAACTCAAAGTAAATCAATGAAAGTAAAGTCAAAGTTGGAAAAGAAGGTTCTCCTCTAATTAACTTGTTGCAAATGAGTTGTTCTGGTTACAAGTTGTGCTCTTCAATTATTCATGCTTGCGGATCTTATAATATTCCAGATATCTATTAACTCATTGTGTTTTTCAATGAGTTAAGAGTATTAGTTTAGGAAATATTTTTAAAAACTTTTTATGAAAAAAAAAAAAACTGATTTTTTGGACAACTTTTTTATATTTTTCATGAAAGAGATATCAAAATATTTCTAAAATGGTTTATTTAAAAATTCCCTAAGTGAACCTTGCGGATCTTATAATATTTATTAGATATCTATTACCTTAGTGTAAACAGAACTCAAAATAAATCAATGAAAGTAAAGTCAAAGTTGGAAAAGAAGGTTCTCCTCTAAACTTGCTGCAAATGAGTTGTTCTAGTTACAAGTTGTGTTTTTCAATTATTCATGCTTGCGGATCTTATAATATTCTAGATATCTATTAACTCATTGTATTTTTCAATGAGTTAAAAGTATTAGTTTAGAAAGTTAAAAAAAAAAAAAATAGTTTAAGAAATATTTATAAAAACTTTTTATAATAAATTAAAATAAAATAAAAATTTTAATTTATTTGACAACTTTTTTATATTTTTCATGAAAGAGATATCAAAATATTTCTAAAATGGTTTATTTAAAAATTCCCTAAGTGAACCTTGCGGATCTTATAATATTTATTAGATATCTATTACCTTAGTGTAAACAGAACTCAAAATAAATCAATGAAAGTAAAGTCAAAGTTGGAAAAGAAGGTTCTCCTCTAAACTTGTTGCAAATGAGTTGTTCTAGTTACAAGTTGTGTTTTTCAATTATTCATGCTTGCGGATCTTATAATATTCTAGATATCTATTAACTCATTGTATTTTTCAATGAGTTAAAAGTATTAGTTTAGAAAGTTTAAAAAAAAAAAAATAGTTTAAGAAATATTTATAAAAACTTTTTATAATAAATTAAAATAAAATAAAAATTTTAATTTATTTGACAACTTTTTTATATTTTTCATGAAAGAGATATCAAAATATTTCTAAAATGGTTTATTTAAAAATTCCCTAAGTGAACCTTGCGGATCTTATAATATTTATTAGATATCTATTACCTTAGTGTAAACAGAACTCAAAATAAATCAATGAAAGTAAAGTCAAAGTTGGAAAAGAAGGTTCTCCTCTAAACTTGTTGCAAATGAGTTGTTCTGGTTACAAGTTGTGTTCTTCAATTATTCATGCTTGCAGATCTTATAATATTCTAGATATCTATTAACTCGTTGTGTTTTTCAATGAGTTAGGAGTATTAGTTTAGGAAATATTTTTAAAAAATTTTTATGAAAAAAAAAACTGATTTTTTTGACAATTTATATATATATATATATATATATATATATATTTCAAGAAAAAGACATCAATATATTTCTAAAATGGTTTATTTAAAAATTGCCTAAGAGAACCTTGCGGATCTTATAATATTCATTAGATATCTATTACCTTAGTGTAAACAAAACTCAAAATAAATCAATGAAAGTAAAGTCAAAGTTGGAAAAGAAGGTTCTCCTCTAAACTTGCTGCAAATGAGTTGTTCTAGTTACAAGTTGTGTTTTTCAATTATTCATGCTTGTGGATCTTATATATAATATTCTAGATATCTATTAACTCATTGTATTTTTCAATGAGTTAAAAGTATTAGTTTGGAAAGTCAAAAAAAAAAAAAAAGTATTAGTTTAAGAAATATTTTTAAAAACATTTTATAATAAATTAAAATAAAATAAAAAATTAATTTATTTGATGACTTTTTATATTTTTTATAAAAGAAATATCAAAATATTTCTAAAATGGTTTATTAAAAAATTCCCTAAGAGCATTTTATACTATATCTGTTACCTTAGTGTAATTAAACTAAACTCAAATTAAGTAAATCAATGAAAGTAAAGTCGAAGTTGGAAAAGAAGGTTCTCTTCTAAACTTGCTGCAAATGATCAGTTGTTTTGATTACAAGTTGTGTTTTTCAATTATCCATGCTTAGTGTCGGTGAGACCGGATTGTCCTAATATCATTGTCAATGTTTGGGTTTGTATCTAAATAATTTGAGGCATTTATTGGAATTCGTGTGACTTGGACTTTTGCTTCAAGATTGGTTCCTTCATTTTCATTAATTATTGTTAGAGTCGAGGTCATTGGGATCATTAATTTGAGACTTTAGTTTATACTAATATTTAGTTATCTACCAACTTGGGGAGCTAGGATGCCCTATCCTTATTTACTTGTTTGTTGTTTTCCAAGGTGGACGCTGCTTTATCTTATCTTTCAAATAAAAAAGGGTCATGCTAACGAGTGTTTTTAGGGTACTCATTAATAATCTATTTTAGGAAAGTTTTGATATAACTTTTATAGGAAATAAAAAAAGCTGTCAAAATATTAATTACTTTTTTTTTTCATTTTCCATAAAAACTTTCTTTAAATAAATTATTAATCAGTACCTTAAGAGCACTCGTTAGCATTTGCCAATAAAAAATGGTTGTTATAAGAATTACTAGTGACATGTATATCTTCACCTAGTGCATCCGATCAAGGGCCCCTTGTTTAATGAAATTTGAAGAGTGTTTACTACAGACAAATTATTTTCTATAGTTTGACACACATTTTTAAAAGCAAATGAAATTGTGATTCAAGACTTGAAATTACAATCCTAGTTGCTATTTGAGGTGTGTATAAAACTGTGTAAAATTATTTGCATGCAACAAATGTGGTCATTGTTTATTTTTTTACATCAGTCTAGTTAATGTTTGCCCTTAAGAAATACATTAACTTTCAATTTTAGGAAATTTTTTTACATAGAGAATTGAAAAAAACTATTAAAAAGTCAGTCACTTTTTTATTTTTCCATAAAAGATTTTCTAAAATGATTTATTAATGCACATACATTAGTAAAACCTTTCTCTCTCTCACACAAACATATATATATATATATATATATATATATATATATAAAGATGATGAAAAAACCTATGATCGATGTAGGTTATGACCTATCAAGTATGAACTATGGAAACGAGGATTTTGATTTTATTATTAATATATAGCAGGCAGCCGGTGTAGAGTATAAACAGTTGGGAGTGGATAAACTCAAAGGTGTCACTCTCAGTTGAGCTGGGATCCACCATATATAGACTATAAGTGCCCAGTAGAATCGCTCTATATATTCCATCAATGGTTCGAGGCCTTTTTGTCTCACTTTAATTCTTGATTGGTTTTATTCTTGTTTCCTTTTGATTTTTGATTGGATCACTTTAAGATGATTTTCTATTGGGACGTGTTCGTGTTATTGTTGTTGCTTGCTAATAGAATACAATTGTGCTTTTTTTTTTTGGTCTTTTTGAAAAAAAAAAAAAAAAAAAATTCTTATTTCCCCAGTTTGTTACAGTATTTTTTGTTATGTATAATAGGTGGCATGGTGTCACCCCAGCACCAACAAAAGGTGTCTTAGGCAACACTCGTCTTTATTGGACCTGAACAATGTTATATGCACCAAAACAAAAATTTCAAAACAGTTACATTTGCAAGTTTTTAATTCTTCTTAGTTGGATTTATCACTGAAATTGTTTTTCATATCTTTCTTAGTATATGTTTGGATTCAGCTATTTGTGTATGCACGTTTCACGTTTGGCGTTTCCTCTTCTTTTTTTTCTTTTTTTTTTATTATTTTTTTTATTATGCACGCGTTTCAGGAGATATAGAGCATTGTTCAGTGGGTCCCGTGCACTGTTCAGGAGACCCACAAGTACTTTATTCAGAAAAAAAAACATTAAAAATGGGTCCTACGGCACTATTCACACATTTAAAAATTATTTTGTTATAGTGTTTTTAGTTTTCAACAAAATAAACTATATCCCAACGGACCCTTAGTATTTGAAAGAAGAGTTTTATAGTTAGTGGTTCATGAGTCGACTGACACTTTTCCATGAGAACGTGATAGTTCTTACAACTTAATGTTCTCTTTGATTAGGTAAGAGGAAGCGAGCTTAAGATACGTTTTCTGAGTTGTGGCAAACTAAAGTCTCTCTTGTCTCATAACATTAAATGTTAATATGATAGTTAATACATATTTTGATATTTATACCCTACTAATAACAGGATTTTTCTGAGCTTTATCATTTTGCGTATCAAAATATCTCTACACAAAATCTAAAATCAAATATTTTTAGTTTAATTTTATTTCCTACAAAAGACGAAAAAGTGTAAAAAAAGTCATTTAGCATTCTTCAAACTTACCGAAATTGACCCCACCGAAAACCCACTACCCACCTAATCTTCATCAATATTCTCCCTCCAAATTAAAAGAAAGAAAAACGATTATATATATTTGTATTCAAATTGTCTGCTTTCTATTTGTTATTAGGTAATGATTTGATTGATTGGTTAAAGATTTCTTTGAAACACTAGTTGTTGCGAGACAGAATGTGACCAAGTTAATTTTCGATCAGAACATCCACCCGAGTGGAGGTATAGGTGTGTGAGTGTCATTATTTGAATAATTTGGTTGTAATCGACCGAACACCAAACACTTTACTCGGATTGGCGTCTGCGTCTCGAGTCCCATTACAAGGGAAAATTGTAGCCACATCTCAATCATCAGATGGGTTTATTTGAAAGCTATGTCTATGGGTTTATTTTAAATGTGCACTCAAAAAATTAATTAAAGTTCAGGCCTATGTCTATGAAGTGATCACGTTGTAACTTGTACGCCTGTATCTGAGGCCACGTTGTAACGGGCATGTGTTATTATAAAAGGCCCGAATTTCTTCAGAGCTTGGACTAAGCCCATCCCAACATTTAAACCCAAAGTGCATGGCTGAAGCCTTTACGATCCTTTGTTCATTCACTCATTCTACTGGGCTAAAAAAATTGGGAATCCAATTGTAGAATTTTTTTTTTTTTTTTAATGCGCATTCAATTAAATAAATTTCTGATAAAGTTTTCATCTAACTATCTAAATGAGCATTAGCATCAGATTTATATATATAAAACTATTTTGACATATCAGAAAATTATTTTATTTATTTTAACATGTCGCTTTACAATATATCCTACATTATAACTTCTATTCCAACACATTAAAATAATATAAAACAAACCTTATCTATATTTAAAAAATTAAGAAAACAAATATATTTATCATGTGGGGATCTTAGAGAGAGAGAGAGAGAGCAAGATGAATAAAAAATACCAAAATATGCTTAGCATATATAATTGAAACATCTTTAAGTATAACTAAGGGTGTTCATCAAATCGCAAAAACCGCACCAAAACTGCTCGCAAAATGGCATAATTATACTGCACCACAAATAACAGTGCACTGCATCACATGGTGCAATGCAGTTTGCGGTTTTATAATAAGAAAACCACATCACATCGCACCCTCTATATATTAATATATTTATTTATTTTTAATATGAAATATATTATTAAAAGTTTAATAACCCTAGTTTTTTAAAAAAAATTTAATAACCCTAACAAATATTTGATTAGGAAAGCTAGCCCAAAATAAAGAAAAATTAACTCAATAATTTAAAACTTGGTCCAAAACAAAGGGAAAAAGCAATTTGGGCTGGGTAAGAAAAACCCAAAATTCGAAAAATATACTAACTTCAAACCATATCTTATACACCACACCGCACACTTGACCACAAAAATGAGGGCGGTGCGGTTATGGTTTTGACTAAACTTTAAACTGTACCGCACCGTACATGTGACCACAAAAAATGAGGTGCAGTGTAGTTATGATTTTGGCTAAACCGCACTGCAAAGTGTAATGTTAAAAATTGCCTAAAACTGCACCACATCGCACTGCGAACACCCTAAGTATAACAACAACAAATGACATTTAACACATCGATGAAGGTGATTTTTTGTATTTAGTATGCTAAATGCTAAAAATTTAGTATTTAGCACACCTGATATTAGTGCATTTTAGTATAAGTGAAGAGTTTCGTACCTTAATTATTGTAATTATTTCTTAAAAAAAAAAAAAAAAAAGACCATAGTACATTAGTAAACAGCTATTTGAAATTGGGGAAGGCAAAACGATGATAGTTCTAATTAAAAACGCTGTGAGTCCGTTTCACTTTCACATTGGGGGCAAGAGAGGTAGGCCAAAGAGATTCTTCACAGCTCACAATTCTTCCTTTGGTCCGTTAATTTGCTCTCAACAATCTTCCTTTATGTTTTTTTTTTCTTTTTTTTTTTTTTAAAATTATTTTGTTTTTGATACATCATTCTGTGATTTCTAATTATTTTATTTCACTTATTTACTTTTCCAAATCGTTATAGAGTTCAGTTTTTGAACGTGCAAAATAGGTAACTGTTTATTGGTAATCGATTCAGTACCTAGTTTGTACCAACACATGTTTTGTTATTCTTTTTGAAAATTTTCAAATTGGTTAGGGGTGATTATAAATTTACTTACTTCATATATTTATTTTGGAAATTAAGAGGCACTATTACTAAGCCTCCTTGTGATTTGGAGTGAATGAAACACGATGTTATGCTCTCAATTGGCCCTCAAAAATGGGTGGAAACAAAGTTGTTTTGTTTTCCAAATCCAAAAAAAGAGTTGTTTTACATTTGTACTACCTTTTTCCATGAAGCTTTTAGCCCCATTGAGGACCAAATAAGGACTAGACATTGTATTTCAAGTGACGCAAGTGCATCGTGTGGGAGAATCTATTAATTGGAACAGAAACTAGAAAAATTTCACCAGGTGCCTGTGTAACTTCCTAATAAAAAAAGAAACAAGGAAAATGAAGATTTTCACAGTAACTATTTTAGATGGAGATTCATGGTACTGAAATGTTGCATCTTTTGTTGCCTGAGGCTTTGTTTTTATCATTTCATGGTACTGAAATGTTGCATCTTTTATCATTTCTTTAAAAAGCGTAAAATAGGGGCGCAATCCTAGTACACGGGGGTGTATACAAAGGATGATCTCAAAAGAAAAGAATAAGAAAAAAAAAAAAAAAAAAAAACAAATTCTGCATATCAATAAATTCTAGAACATCTGACATTGAAGAAATGTTTGCAGCATTCTCCCACTCAAGCAAATTTTGTAGTAGCAAAAACTTCATTTCTTTCCCTCCAAAAATAATCCACATTAAGCACAAAGAGTATGCTTTCCAAAGTGGCCATTCCAGCAAGCTTAAAATTCACTTAATTTTCTAGCATAAATGAGTTATGCTACCTGTTGTGATTTGTAGGAGCAGTTGAATGTCTTGATGATGTATATAGGAAGATACCGAGGATTATTTGTCAAAAAGGAATTTTCTAGTCAGTTCAAAGGATTACAAATTGTAAAGGATTGCCATGTTGTTGTATGAAGTTCTGAAAGCTCTTGTTTATCTTGATGGCCATGGACACATTCATAAAGATGTTAAGGAATCCTGTCCTTTCTTTAAAATTTTGTATGTTTAACTTGTTACTGACAATTCAAGCTAGATGCATTCTTGTGCTAAAAGTTTTTGAAAAGTGTTTCTCAACTCTTAGTAGACTTTCGGCATTAACTTAATCATACATACATATGCTTACTACATTTGGGGCATGGTTACATGCATATATGTTTTTATTCTTTCAAAAATGTAGAATATTAAGATTCTTCTCATTTATCTTATTCAACAAGGTGGCTCTTGTTGGTGATTCTTGTTTGCTTGCTTGATTTGGTATACACCAGTGCTCATACGCCTTTTGGTTATGCTGTTTTACTTTTATCTTTTTATCTGCAGGCTGGGAATATATTGGTTGGTTAAAATGGTGAAGCTAAGTAAGCGCACTTTGGAGTGGCAGCATGCATGTTTGATACCAGTGATCGTTCAAGAAATACATTTATTGAAAATCCATGTTGGTGGTGACTTGGACCCTTCCAATCTCATTATTTGATTTTTCAAAGGTCTACTTGTTTCATCTTCTGTTCAAGTCTATTTTGGATATCTTGTTTCTCAATATTAACTTCTTGCTTCTCATATTTGTAACAGTTTTCACTCCTTTCATGGGAATTATATGGATATGACTTCAAGTGACTGGTGATTCATGTACAATAGCTCCCCCTTATGATTGACATCCATAGCTAGCCTCTAGTAGTTAATGGTCCTATGGTTTAGAGAGATTCTATTATTTGTCAACTAATGATAAGAAACATGCACTCTATAGTAGCACTTATTAACAATGTGTGGTTTTGGGCTTTAATATGAGCTTGTTCAACACAAGTCTAGAAAAAGAAATTGATAGGGATACCTTTTCAAAATTTGAATAATGACCTCATGTTGAAGTTACACTAGTGCAGATGCTTTTATCACTGAGGCCATATATATATATATATATATAATTAAGCCTTGTAGAATTTATAAGGCATGTCACCCTTTTTGTTTAAGTTTCATATTAACAATGCATACAGTTGTCATTTAGGATAACAACCCTTGCACTTGATCATGGTTTTGCCTCATTTTCCTAGTATCAACCTGTGAATGTGCTTCTACATGCCAGCCTACCTAATTTTCATAAACAGGACAGACACATTGGAAGAACATATGTGAAACCAAATCTTCTACCGCTTGTCTTTCCTTACCATTCTTGAAGAGAGATTTTACAATGTTGATATGTGAGAATTCATTGACATAGGACAGAAGCTTGAATGGGCTCTATTACCAGGATTTAAGGAATTCACTATTCAGAACCAAATTAGATTTGTTGATGAGAGCTTGAAGGATTCTTGAATAAGGTTTGATGTTTAAGGGTTTAGGTGGGGAAAAGATTGGATATTGAATATGTTTGATGGCTGTTTAATATTGAAATAGTGAATAGAATGAGAAATAAAGAAAGATAACCACTTGGCTATCACACCTAGGTTATCCTAAGCAATCACAAGTGGTTATCACACTTATTCTAAGCAATCACAATTATGAGAGAAGGCAATCTCACCCTTAAAACTTAAAATAAGCTACTGAAATTTTTTTTACTATCAAAGACTAGGATTACTAATAACAAAGAAAATGTACTTAAAAACTTCTAAACCAAATAAGAAAAAGACTCTTAACACACACACACACAAAAGGAGACTCATGGTCCTCTATTAAAAGCCAATGGCAGGCCATTCCAGAAATCTGGAAATTACCAAATTGCTCTTATTCTAGTATAACTTAATAAAAACTAAACTAACAACTTTCCAACCTAAAAACTTAATATACTAAGACTCAACAATAACAAAAGTAACCTATCAAGTCTTTTACTTATGTCTTGTATGCTTAGCTACTTGTTCAACGCAGGTATTGCTGGTGACTGTACAAAATGCACTGCCTGGTCTTGAGTATGAAAGGGACAGGAGATTGTCAAAGCTGTGTGCCATCTAATTGTAACTTGCTTGAAACTCTGCATATCGTTTCAGATTTAAAGTTGCATATGTAGCCACTGCAAGGGAGGGAGTCCAACAAGGTTACAAGCTCGTGTGATCTAGATGCAACGACAGTGTGAGATACACCGGTGTCTTGCCACATATGTTCCATAATTGGTAAATCTTGTTTGAACTGTCACTTCTCTGTCTTGTCGGCCTTGATAAACTTGTTGAAGAGTTACAGAGACGGACAATAATCAATGCTGCGGTATGTAGCCATCATTGAAAGATCATCCCTGGTAAAATTCATAAATTATTAGTAGTAACTATGCTTACCTACATTTAGAGCTTGTTATATGAATATTTCAACTTTTTCATTGGTTGAGATTTAGATGGCATTACTTATTAGGGAACCGGTCTTCACTAGAGACATCATTAGAACAGATTTTATATCTATAGGAGCCATTGGGTCACTTGTGTATAAGGGATTTTATTTTGATTTTGATTTTTTTAATGTTTATACATGAAAAAGTCTCCTGTGTATTCTCAATTTCCAGTTGTCATTGAGATGGGAAATTCAAATGCATAAATACCTATTGTAAACTAAAATATTCAATGGATAATGCAAAAATTTCTCATTATTTACAACCACCTATTTCAATGGTCATCTCAGAAGCTATCCTGGGGTATGAAATTTATCTTCTCATTTTCTTTTGAAACCCTTCTCTCTATGGTTTATGCTTAGCCCAGGTTACGGTAATAAATCCCACAAGGATACCTTAATTTAAATAAGGTTCTCCCATGTGAGAGTTCCCATTGATGAGTAATCCTCAGTCCTCACCCCCCAACCCCTCACAAAAAAAGAAAAAAGAAAAAGAAAAATGAAAGAGATTCAAAAAAGAAGAAGAAGCAAATAAGTACTAAAGTCATATATCTTCCATTACAACAACCATAGTAAACAAAACCAATCATCTTTAAGAACTTCTTGAAACAAAAAATCCAAACTAACAAATTTATTTTCTAATGAGGACTCAAATCTTCACTATCACCATATATTCGCTGCAAACATTGATCTTGTACCCTTAGGCCTTAGCATCGGTAGATTCTGTACTGCAACTATTTGTATTTTGCTTCATTGTACTGCAGAACAGGGGAGCAAATTTCAGTATAACGTACATGCAGCTAGTGACATTTGATAAAAACAAGTAAATACTAAATAGTAAATGATATTAAATGAATACGTGTGACTTGGACTTTTGCTTCAAGATTGGATCCTTCATTTTCATTAATTATTGTTAGTGTCGAGGTCTTTGGGATCATTAATTTGAGACTTTAGTTTATACTAATATTTAGTTATCTACCAACTTGGGGAGCTAGGATGCCCTATCCTTATGTACCATTAGCAAATGAGCACATGTATATCGATTTTAGGAAATTTTTTTTATATAGAGAATTTAAAAGAACTGTTAAAAAGTTAGTCACCTTTTTATTTTCCCATAAAAGATTTTCTAAAATGATTTATTTAATGTATATACATTAATAAAACCCTTCATATATATATATATATATATATATATATATAAAGATGATGAAAAAACCTATGATCGATGTAGGTTATGACCTATCAAGTATGAACTATGGAAACGAGGATTTTGTTTTTATTATTAATATATTGCAGGCAGCCGGTGTAGAGGCTATACAGTTGGGAGTGGATAAACTCAAAGAAGGTGTGTCACTCTCAGTTGAGCTGGGATCCATATATAGACTATAAGTGCCCAGTAGAATCGCTCTATTAAGCATTTTCTTTTGCCGAATATGTGCCCAACAAATATATATTCCATCAATGGTTCGAGGCCTTTTTGTCTCACTTTAATTCTTGATTGGTTTTATTCTTGTTTCCTTTTGATTTTTTATTGGATCACTTTAAGATGATTTATATTGGGACGTGTTAGTGTTATTGTTGTTGCTAGCCAATAGAATACAATTGTGAATTTTTTTTTTTTTTTTTGGTCTTTAAAAAAAAAAAATCCTTATTTCCCCAGTTTGTTACAGTATTTTTTGTTATATAGTAGGTGACATGGTGTCGCCCCATCACCAACAAAAGGTATCTTAGGCAACACTCGTCTTTATTGGACCTGAACAATATTACATGCACGCAAAAAAAATTTCAAAACAATTGAATTTGCAAGTTTTTACTTGTTCTTATTTGGATTTATCACTGAAGTTGTTTTTCATATCTTTCTTAGAGTCTGTTTGGTAGAAAAATTTGAGTAGTGTTATTTGTAGTTTTTTGAAATACGTGTGGGTGAAAAAGTGTGTGGAAATGTGTGTAATGTTGTTTAAAAACTGAAAATGGTTGTTTGAATTTGAAATGCCCTACCAAACGGGCCCTTAGTATTTGAAAGGAGGGTTTTATAGTTAATGGTTCATGGATTGATGGATATTTTTCCATGAGAACGTGATAGTTCTTACAACTTAATGTTCTCTTAGATTAGGTGAGAGGAAGTGAGCTTAAGGTGCGTTTTCTGAGGTGGGAAACTAAGGTCTTCCTTGTCTCATAACGTTAAATGTTAATCCGATAGTTGATGCATACTTTGATATTTATACTACTAATAACATGATTTTCCTGGGTTTTATCATTTTGCAAACCAAAATATTCCTACACAAAATCTAAAATCACATACCTTTAGTTTAATTTTATTTCCTACAAAAGACAAAAAATAGGGTTAAAAGAGCCCTTTAGCATTCTTCAAACTTACCGAAAACTCACTAACCACGTATGCTTCACCAATATTTGTATTAAAAATTTCAAATGTCTGCTTTCTATTTGTTAGTATTAGGTAATGATTTGATTGATTGGCTAAAGATTTCTTTGAAACACTAGTTGTTGCGAGACAGAATGTGACCAAGTTAATTTTCGATCAGGACATCCACCCGAGTGGACTTATAGATGTCATTATTTGAACAATTTGGTCGTAATCGAACGAACACTGGGAAAATTGTAGCCACATCTCAATCATTAAGTGGGTTTATAATTTATTTGAAAGCTAATAGGTTTTAAATGTACACTCAAAAGTTCAGCCCTATGTCTATGAAGTGATCGCGTTGTAATTTGTAGGCCTGCGGCTGAGGCCACGGTTGTTTTCCCCTAAATTTGGGCCTAAACTTTGTTCAAGTTTTTGGGGATAGCTACCGGTACACTTTCTTAAAATTAAGCCCATCCCAAGATTTAAACCGAAAGTGCATGGCTGAAGCCTTATACGATCCTTAGGTCATTCACTCATTCTAGTGGGCTAAAAGAATTGGCAATCCGTAAACTTTGCATGCAGGAATTTTTTTTATGGGCCTTTAATTAATAATTTTGGGATAAAGCTTTCATCTATCTATATAACTCATATAGAGCATTAGCACCATTTTTTTCTATAAAAAAAAAAAATGTAATTTTTTTAAAAGGAAAAAAAATGTTATTTTGATACATCAAAAAATTATTTTATTTATTTTAACACACTATTTTATAATACACTCTGATGAAGGGTTGAATCAAACTCCATTCGTCCATAGTGATCGTCCATGACCAAACCACGTCTAAATCAATTCACGAGAAAGAGAGTCGAACAAAAGGTATCAGAGGTAATGAATAGGCTTCGTCCAGAAACTTTATGATCATCCAAAGTAGTGTTGTCGTCCATGTCACAAGAGGGTATGGACAACCATATGACACTTAGTAAATTTTAGAGGATTTTCTACAAACACCAAATAATCGGACCACGTTCTACTATTCCAAGATGTGGGGAGGATTCCTTGAAATCTGCTCCATCTTCTCCACTAACCTTACACATCTCCCATGATGGTAGTGGATCCAAACAAGTAGACCCACTAAATGCTCTCTATAAAAGGGACTTAACCCCATTAGCCCAAGGTACGTTTTCACTATTGATCCATTTAGAATACTTGAGATATAGAGAGAAAATTGACTTAATCGTCGAAGGGTCCTTGGCTCGTTCATCCCGGTCACCTTCGATAGTTTCTTTCTTCCTTTTCAAGTCATCCAACTGCTGTTGAAACCTGAAGCACTCAGCCTACTAATTTTCGAACATTATCAATTGGCGTCATCTATGAGAAGTAGTGTGTTTCAATCACCTTGCTTATTAAGAAAAAAAAGACTGCATGGTCTAGCTAGGTCAATGGCTACAAGTCCATAGCACCAGAAAAGTGGAAATGCTTCTAGTCATCCCAACCGTGCACCACCACTAGCGTCTGCTCCGCTACCAACGTCCGTCTAGCAACAGTTGTAGTTTATGGCGGCTGTCATGGCAGACTTAACACACCAAAACCAAGAGTTAACTCGAGAAGTTAACAAACACAAGCAATGGTGTCAACATCATACTGAAGGGCCTAGGTAGAATTCAAAGCCTGGAGAAGTGGAGAATAATGCTAAAGGCGAAGATCAGTCAAGAGGCACCATCACATATAGGGTGCCACGTTTGGAGAAGGAGATGGATTAGATGAAGAAAGTCATGGAAGAGATGAGGGACTCCATGAGAAGAACGAACCATGTGGATGATCTCATCCACAAAACTGACTCTCCTTTCACCACATCCATTACCAGTCACCCCCTGCCATCCAAGTTCAAAATGCCTACCTTGGACTCATATAATGGAACGCGGGATCCATGTAATCACATTGCCACATTCAAAACAACTATGCATCTCCAAGGAGTTCCAGATGAGATAATGTGCAGAGCCTCTTCTAGGGCTGAGCAGGGACCTGACCCACCCGACCGACCTGACCCAACTCGATGAGTTTTGGGCGGGTTTGAGAATATTCGGGTTAGGTTTCAGGTCTAAATATCAGGTTATTTTTGGGTTTGGGTCGGTTTCAGATTCCTATTAATATATCTCTAGACCCAAAATTTTTTTAGAAAAAAACACTACATGTTTCTCAGCTTTCTCTCTGCCTTTCTCAGCTTTCTGAATCTTACTCAATCTCACAGAGTTCTCTCTTTACGTGTGTAAGTCATCCTTCTCTTTGTTGGGTTTGTTTTCAACACAAACTTATCTCATTGGTTTATTTATCTCAGAGAGGAAAGCAATTCGGTTTAAGCAAGATCTTTAACAGATTTGATTCTAAGGTACAATTGTTTTTACTCAAATGGGGTTTCTTCTGATTTTGTCCTGGGTTTGATTTTTATTTATTTATTTATTATGTATATATCTTGTTTGGGTTTAATTTTTTTGCATTTTGTGATCTAGGTTTGGTGTGAATCTTAGTCAAATGGGGTTGCTTTTGCATTTTTTTGTATTGCTTGGGTATTGTACTTTCTTTCTTCAAGTTGTGTGAGTGATGAAGTATATGCAAGCAAAATAGCCCCGGAATGTATTGTTAGGTTTAGCTATTATATTATTGTAAGTAAAACAACCCCGAGTTTTGCATATCTGCTTCCTTCAAATTAAGTGTGGACTATTACAATGGTCGCTTTGGGTTGTCTTAAATTTTCTGTACTAGTGTGCCATTGCTACTTTATTATGGTATAATTGGTATTGGAGTTAAATATAAACTTGATTATCAAAAGGAAATGTCAATTTGTGTGGAGCGAAACTTTAATACTAATTTAAATTATGGTTTTTAAGTTACAGTGTATTATTTTCTCTTTAGCATAATATGGTTGTAGTTTCGTAGTACTATGAAACATACCCCTTCCTTTAGGGACTAATTATGAAGGACCTCTTTTTTTGCGATCTGTTCTGTGTTTACTCAGGGAAAAAAATTGCAATCTATTCTATTATTTATATTAGGAAGCAATTCATGATGTTGGATACATTGCTCTTTTGCTCAATACTTTAGTTTCAAGTTGTGATGTTTTGGTTGCGTAAGAGATGATGTGCTCACTTGTTTTGTTGTTTTTATATAAATTACAAGTTAATATGACTAATCCTAATCAAACTTGTTTTAGTGGAAAAATTTTAATTTAAGAGATACTCTTAGTGTTCCATACTTGTATTTTCCTTTTGTGAATGCATTGTTTAATAATTGATTTGTTTTGTATGGTATTAGGTCATGGATTCATTGGAGCCTACACAACTTGATGCTGCCACTGCAAGACCAACTTGTTGACACCCTATTTTGCAACCCGCATTTAACCTCACATGGAGGGTAAAATGGTAATTTCACATTGAAAATATGCATCTTGATTCTGGTCATTAGATCCTTAATCTCATTTTACCAAAATGATCTTGATGTTGTAACGATCAAATCGACTGGTCATAAGCCCGAATCGGACCACCAGATTGAAAGTTATCATCAAATCAAGTTTTAATGGCTGAGATGCACCATCATAAATTGAATCCGACTATATGTGATTATGAACAATTGATTTCAATTGGTTATAAGTATAATCAATTTGAGATCAATGATGTGTCATAATTTGATTGGTTAGGACTACATTATATGGTAGGGTTGCACGCACCTAATTAATTAGATAGTTAAACATTAATTATTCAATGAGTAATTTGTGCAATTATCTTTTAATTAGAGTAAATTTGGAACCAATTAAGTCTGAAATGGGAGTGATTGGAGCCATTTAATGTTAATTGTGAGCTGATTTAGGACCTACTAATGTTAATTGTGCTGAAACCATTTTCTAACAAATGACCTCTGCTCACCATTTCATTGATATCTCTCAGAATATTTTGAATTTGTGAATGAGGTTAATTTTCCCAGAAACTAGACATTCGGGGCTTCAATTTGAGTACAAGAATGAGACAATTCTGATCAGAATTGAGTTAGATATGATTTGTCGAAGTTGGCTCTGCAGGCTGTTACAGCAGCTACCGGAAAACCGAACTTTCCTTACTCCTTACTCTCATTAATCTCCACATTTAATGCACCAAATTTCCCCAAAGGCTAAAATGAGGTCTAGGTTCATGATTCTTTGTCAACCCTCATTAAATGACATTCCATTCATATTTCCTCTATTACTACTATATAAACCCCCCCTCCTTCATTCCAGGACACAAAAACCCCTTATCTTCTCTTCTCTTGAGTTCTAGTGAAGTAAAGTAGTATTGTCATATCTTGGTCTTCCTGAAACTTAAGGTATTGAGTGAGACTCATTCTTCTTCTCCTAACTCTTCTTTTCCTCCACCCTTAGGACCTCCCTCAAGAATCTCCTCCTCCACCATATGGATCTTGCATGAAGGTATAATCTTTTTCCCTAATTGTTTCTTGTATTGCTATGATGAAAGTTTAAGATAAAAGCATGATAATAATCATTTAAGTTCCTTTGAATATGTTTGAATGTTCTTAATTGTTCTTATATGTTTTTCACATGTTCTTGGTTGCTCATCACATGTTCATGTATAACACTAGTTTCGATCTTAAATCCACATCAAAAACATGAAAAAGATGTTTGTTTAATAATTCTTTCAAATCCTTGAATCTAGGATATCACCATCCACACACATTCACTAGAATTTATTTTTCAATCAAAATGCAATGCTTAATAAATTGAATTAGGGTTTATCACATGCACACACATTAAATTCAACATGCAAATTGATTGACATATTGGATGATATGATATAAATGTTGGTCACCATAGTCTAGAAGACCGGTTTCACCGAACAAGGTGAGTGCCTAATACCTTCCCACCTTATAACATAGCCTTCGAGTTTAGATCAATCACAAAAACCCCTTATCTTCTCTTCTCTTGAGTTCTAGTGAAGTAGAGTAGTCTTGTCATATCTTGGTCTTTCTGAGACTTAAGGTATTGAGTGAGACTCATTCTTCCTCTTCTAACTCTTTTTTTCCTCTACCCTTAGGACCTCCCTCAAGAATCTCCTCCTCCACCATATGGATCTTGCATGAAGGTATAATCATTTTCCTTAATTGTTTCTTGTATTGCTATGATGAAAGTTTAAGATAAAAGCATGATAATAATCATTTAAGTTCCTTTGAATATGTTTGAATGTTCTTAATTGTTCTTATATGTTTTTCACATGTTCTTGGTTGCTCATCACATGTTCATGCATAACACTAGTTTCGATCTTAAATCCACATCAAAAACATGAAAAAGATGTTTGTTTAATAATTCTTTCAGATCCTTGAATCTAGGATATCACCATCCACACACATTCACTAGAATTTATTTTTCAATCAAAATGCAATGCTTAATAAATTGAATTAGAGTTTATCACATGCACACACATTAAATTCAACATGCAAATTGATTGACATATTGGATGATATGATATGAATGTTGGTCACCATAGTCTAGAAGACCGGTTTCACCGGGCAAGGTGGGTGCCTAACATCTTCCCATCTTGTAACATAGTCTCCGAGTTTAGATCAATGGTTAGTAGATCAAATGCTTATCCATGTAATTTTTAATTTCTAGATTATAACTAGGAAACAAAATCATGTACTTTATCTTAGATTGTATCTAAGACCAAAGCCTTATAATTTTCTTATGATCAATGTAAATTCAATTTCAAATTAATAAAATGAGGAATTTTTCAATTTTGATTTTCTTATTTATTCCAATAATTAAATAAGTGGCGACTCCATTGTAAAACTCTTAATCTAAAGGGAAAAATATAACTAGTCGAACTTCCATTTTGAGAGGTAACAACACGACTCCACCGATTCACGTAGGTTTGGCCCAACATCCTATAAAAGGGGCCGGGGGTGCGGTCTCTCACACAACTATGAAACCTCCTCGTCCACCGAACGTAATATCTTTTTCTAATCCTAATAAGAGAAAATCATCGGCTTGAGACCACTTTGATAAGTTTATAGATGAGGAAGGTAAAACTAAGGCAAGATGTAGATATTGTAGCAAAGAGTACATGGCTGATAGCAAAGTTTATAGGACATTTAATTTAAAATCCCATACACCCATTTGTCATGATTATCTTTTCAATGAATTGCATGATGGACAAAACCCATTGTCCAAGGATGTAGAGGAGGGAAATCTAGTGCCTAGGACTTTTACAAATGTTGTGGGTAGAAAAGTTCTTACTGAGATGATAATATTGGATGAGCTTCCATTTAAGTTTGTAGAGAATCAAGGATTCAAAAGGTTTTGTAATGTCTTCTAACCTAATTTTAATATCCCATCTTGTTTCATGGTAGCTAATGATGTGAGTTGGATTTATTTTGAGGAAAATGAAAAGTTGAGAAATGCCTTGAGAGGCCGTAGGCTTTGCCTTACCACTGACATATGGACTTAAATACAAAATTTTAATTACATGTGTCTTACTTGTCATTTTATAGATGATGATTGGAAGCCAAATAAAAGAATTTTGAATTTTTGTATTGTTGATAACCATAAGGGGAAAATCATTGGCAGAATTGTTGAATCTTATTTAAAAGAGTGGAATATTGAGGGGATTTTCACCTTGACAGTGGATAATGCTTCTTCAAATAACATAGTCATTAGTTATTTGAAAGATGCTACTAACATGTGGAAATGTACTGTTTTGGGGAATGAATTTGTTCACGTGAGGTGTTGTGCTCACATCTTGAATCTTATTGTGACTGATGGTTTAAAACATCATAATAAGTCAATTGATAAGGTGTGTCATGCGATTAGATATGTGAAAGCTCCTCCAAATAGGTTACAAACCTTTAAGAAGTGTGTGGAGAAAGTGAAAATAGAGTCAAAGGCTATTCTATGTTTGGATGTGGCCAATAGATGGAACTCCACCTATAAAATGTTGGAAAATGCTGAAAAGTTTGAACATGCATCAAGCGGATAGAATATAAAGATTTTGATTATATTCCACACTTTCGGGATGGGGACTATGATAAGAGACCTTCAAATGAGGATGATTGGGAGACTTGTAAAAAATTTGTTAAGTTTTTGAAACTTTTTTATAATACTACAAAGAGGTTTTCAAGTTCCTTGTATGTGACATCAAAAGCTTTCTTTGATGAGATATATATGATTAAAAAAAAATATAGATCTATTTTCTAGGAGTGAGAACCATTTTTTGTACTCAATGGCAAACAATGAAAGAGATGTTTGACAAGTATTGGGGGACCGGGGAGGATTCATCAAAGAAGGGAAATGTCATTTTGTATGTTGCAAAGGTGCTTAATCCTCGAAAGAAGTTGGATTATTTGAATTATTGTTTATCAAATTTGTATGAGGAGAATGTTACAAAGTATATCACTGACCTTGTGAAAGGTGTATTGGAATGCTTGTATGAGCATTATAATTCTACTCATTCATCATATATGTCTATACAAAGTGCGAGTGAGACATCAAGAATGGAAGGTGATGATGATGATGATGAACCAGAAAGATTTATTGCCTCTCAATACAAGGCCTTTAGACAAGGAAAACAATTTGTTGGTTATATAGATGAGGTTGAAAAATACTTGATGGAGAATTGTGAAGGTGAAAATGACAAAACCTTTAATATACTAGCTTGGTGGAAGTATAATACTAGTAAGTATAGTATACTATACTTAGTAGTATAGTATAGTATACTATCTTATATACTAGATTCATTCCATAGTTCACTTGCCCATGAAATGGTACAATCTCTTATATGTACTCAAAATTGGCTTCAATCTTCAGTGCAAATTTCGCTTCGACAAGCCATAGATGATGTTGAGCTATTTGAGGATTATGGAAAAGATAATGTTCTTAAAATTTATTAACTTGTGCTTTAACTGAAATTTGATATATATTGTTAGTGCATTAAATGAAATTTAATATATCTTGTTGTTCTAAAATGTGTTGAAGCTTTTTTGGAAGCAAAGTTAGCTTTACCTTTGGCAGCATCACCTTCACCAGCAAGAACTGTTACTAATCTTGACTAATCAGCCAACATACATTTGTGAGTTTTGCTTTTGTGGGTTTTTTTTTTTTTTTTTTGGGTTAGGTGTCATTTGCTACGTGTTGCTATTGTTACTAATTGAAATTGCTTCACTTTTTGTTTCTTCCTTTTGATGTATCTGGTGCTTCATTTCTACATAGTTAAAGATGGTCTAAACTTTAAAATGCAAGCATAAGCATTATGCAAACTCCATATTTTCTCTATTCCTAATGTTCTTTTCTCTTCATATATTTCGAAACTATCCATTAAAATAAGAACATTGATACTAGTCACCGTGCATTAGTAGTCATTCATCATCAATCTATTTCCAAAAGCATGATAAAAGTAATAGTTATGATTACTTACGCGAGTATGTAATCTGGTACTACAGAAAGTAATCAGCCAAAGAAGGAGAATGATGAATCAATCTATTTCCAAAAGCATGATAAAAGTAATAGTTATGATTACTTACGCGAGTATGTAATCTGGTACTACAGAAAGTAATCAGCCAAAGAAGGAGAATGATGAATAGAGAGTATGGAGGGTGGTAGTGTTTGAACTTTTTCCCAATGACTCTACTATCTTTCCTATATTGTTACTATACACAAGGCCAATTGTGCCTCCACAGAAATAAGCCAAATAGTATAGCAAAATATTGAACCAACATACAAGTACTCTAGTTAGGTGCTCTTGCCCAAGCATTGCCAACTGAGATGAGTGAGTGATCCCTTTCCAATGGGGCCAATACTACTAGCATGACGTGAAAGGAGCTCCTTATGCTTTCACATCATATGCTTATGCCTTCATTTTAAAGTATGCATAGTTGTCTATATTTTAAGTTGCTGATCCTACATACATTTTCACTTTATGATGTGAAATTGCTTCTGTGTTTTTTTGATTGAAGTTGTAATGACCTGATCCTTTCTGTAGTTATGTTCTTGATGCTGTTGATCCTGAGAACATGAAGATCTCAAGTAGTGGGCTTTATGATCTGTTGAACAAACCCTCTCTTAATAGTATCCCATTGTTAGTGCCAGGGAACAAGATTGACAAACCAGGAGTTCTGTCTAAACAAGCTTTGACTAATCAATAGAAACTAACAAATTCCCAATTATGGTGGATGTTAAGATGATATAAGTACCATCTATTTTTCATTTAAGGAATATAAATTCAGGTTTTTTTTATTTATTTATTGTGTTCTTTCTTTTGAGATGGTATGTAGTATATATTTCTTCCTATTTAATTGATGAATTCAAGTTGTTTTGATCTCTCTCTCTCTCTCTCTCTCTCTCTCTCTCATCCACACATTTCAAAAGTATATATAAATTTCTCTCAAGACATGAAATGTGGATACCCACCCTTTTAAAAGAGAATTTAGATAAAATACAGGTTCTACAAAACACACAAAAAATAGAGACCCAAAACAACATGGGAGAAAAAATCCCAAGGCCCAAAACAACATTATTATATAAAAAATAAAAAATAAAAAATAAAAAAACTTGTCCACCTCGACACTCGATAAAACCAACCTGATAATAGACTCGAATTTTCGGGTTGGGTCGGGTTTCAGCTAAGAAACCAAATTTCTATCGAGTCGGGTTGCGGGCCACAATGAACCCGACCCGACCCAATATCACTCCTAAACTCTTTTAAAAAAAAATTTATAATTTGAACAATATAATTGTGATTTTTTTTAATTGTATTCGTTCATATGCATGGGGCTACACACTAGGATAAATAATCTAAAACCAACCTCATCAATATTAAAAAATTAACAAAACAAATATATTTATCATGTGGAGAGAGAGAGAGAGAGAGAGAGAGAGAGAGAGAGAGAGAGAGAGAGAGAGAGAGAGAGAGAGAGAGAGAGAGAGAGAGGATGTGTGTGTGAGGAGAGAAAATTGAATAAAAAATATGAGAGGGAGAGAGAGAGGACATGGGGATATGATGTAGGAGAGAGAAAATTGAATAAAAAATACCAAAATATGTTTAGCATATATAACAAAAACATTTTATTAGCAGAATAGTAGCAAATGGAATTTAACACATCTCATCAAAGTGATTTTTTGTATTTGGTAAATACTAAGAATTTAGGGGGTGTTTGGTACACCCACTTAAACACATATTTTTAGTTTTTAACAACATTACACACATTTTCATACATTTTTTCACCTACACGTATTTTCACATATATTTTCAAACAATAAAACACATGTTTTCAAATACATGTACCAAACACTCCCTAAGCATTTAGCACACCTTATGTTAGTTAGAGCATGAAGAGTTATGAAGAGTTTGTAGCTTAATTATTGTAGTTATTTCTTAAAAAAAATAAAATAAATAATAACATAGTACATTGGTAAACGGCAATATGGAATTGGGGAAGGCAAAACGACGATGGTTCTGAGAGTCCGTTTCACTTTCACATTGAGGGCAAGAGAGCTAGGCGAAAGAGATTCTTCACAGCTCACAGTTCTCAACAATTCTTCCCTTGGTCCGTTAATTCTGCTCTCAACAATCTTCCTTAATGTTTTTTATTTCACTTTTTATTTATATAATTTTCCAAATCGTTATAGAGTTCAGTTTTTGAACGTGCAAAATAGGTACTGTTTATTGGTAATCGATTTAGTACTTAGTTTGTACCAACACGTGCTGTGTTATTCTTTTTGAAAAATTTCAAATTGGTTAGGGGTGATTATAAATTGACTTACTTCATGTATTTATTTTGGAAACTAAGAGTCACTATTACTAAGCCTCCTTGTGATTTAGAGTGAATGAAACACGATGTTATGCTCTCAATTGGCCCTCAAAAATGGGTGGAAACAAAGTTGTTTTGTTTCCAAATCCAAAAATAGAGTTGTTTTACATTTGTACTACCTTTTTCCATGAAGTTTTTAGCCCCATTGAGGACCAAATAAAGGCTAGACATTGTATTTCAAGTTACACGAGTGCAACCTTGCTTATACCAAAAATCGATTGGTGTCTTGGTTTGATGATAAAAAGTTATTATTAGGAGCGGACGCCATAGGTTGAAATTCTCTAAAAAAAAGGAAAAATGATGTGAGTGCATCATGTGGGAGAATCTATTAATTGGAACATAAACTAGAAAAATTTCATCAGGTACTGTGTAACTTTCCAATTAAAAAAGAAACAAGGAAAATGAAGATTTCACAGTAACTATTTTAGATGGAGATTCATGGTACTGAAATGTTGCATCTTTTGTTGCAAGAGGTTTTGTTTTTATTAGTTGTCATTTATTTAATAAGCGCAAAATAGGGGCGCAATCCTAATACACGGGGGTGTATACAAAGGATGATCTCAAAAGAAAAGAATAAGAAAACAAAAGATAACATCCAAATTCTGCATATCGATAAATTCTAGAAGATCTGACATTGAAGGAATGTTTGCAGCATTCTTCCACTCAAGCAAATTTTGTAGTAGCAAAAACTTCATTTCTTTCCCTCCAAAAATAAAGCACATTAAACACAAAGAGATAGCCTTCCAAAATTCTGAACTATTATGCTTTCCAAAGTGGCCATTCCAGCAAGCTTATAATTCACTTACTTTTCTAGCATAAGTGAGTTATGTTATATGTTGTGATTTGTAGGAGCAGTTGAATGTCTTGGTGATATATATAAAAAGATACCGTGGATTATTTGTCAAAAAGGAATTTTCTAGTCAGTTCAAAGGATTATAAATTGTAAAGGATTGCCATGTTTTTGTATGAAGTTCTGAAAGCTCTTGTTTATCTTGATGGCCATGGACTCATTCATAGAGATGTAAGGAATCCTGTCCTTTTCTTAAAATTTTATATGTTTACCTTGTTACTTACAATTCAAGCTAGATGCATCCTTGTGCTAAAAGTTATTGAAAAGTGTTTCTCAACTCTTAGTAGACTTTTGGCGTTAACCTAATCATACATACGTATGCTTACTACATTTGGGGCATGGTTACATGCATATATGTTTTTATTCTTTTAAAAATGTAGAATATTATGATTCTTCTCATTTATCTTATTCAGCAAGGTGGTTCTTGTTTGCTTGCTTGATTTGGTATACACCAGTGCTCATATGCCTTTTGGTTATGCTGTTTTACTTTATCTTTTTATCTGCAGGCTGGGAATATATTGGTTGGTTAAAATGGTGAAGTTAAGTAAGCACACTTCAGAGTGGCAGCACGCATATTTGATACCAGTGATAGACAATGTTCAATAAATACATATGTTGAAACTCCATGTTGGTGCTGACTTGGACCCTGCCAATCTCATTATTTGATTGTTCAAAGGTCTACTTGTTGCATACTCTGTTCAAGTCTATTTTGGAGATCTTGTTGCTCAATATTAACTTCTTCTTGCTTCTCATATTTGTAACAGTTTTCATCCTTTTCACAGGAATTACATGGATATAACTTCAAGTGACTGGTGATTCATGTACAATAGCTCCCCCTTATGATCGACATCCATAGCTAGCCTCTAGTAGTTAATGGTCCTGTGGTTTAGAGAGATTCTAATGTTTATCAATAAATGACAAGAAACATGCACTCTATATATAGTAGCACTGATTAACAATGCGTGGTTTTGGGCTTGAATATGAGCATGGTCAACACAAGTCTAGAAAAAGAAATTGATAGAGATACCTTTTCAAAATTTGAATTATGGTCTCATATTGAAGTTACATAGTGCAGATACTTTTATCACTGAGGCCTTTTTTATTTATTTATACTATATGTAAAATTAAGCTATGTAGAATTTATAAGGCATGTGACTCCTTTTTTTTAGGTTTCATATTAACAGAGCATACATTTTTCATTTGGGATAACAACCCTTGCACTTAATCATGGTCTTGCCCCATTTTCCTAGTATCAACCTTTGAATGAGCTTTTACATGCCATCCTGCCTAATTTTCATAAACAGGACAGACACATTGGAAGAATATATGTGAAACCAAATCTTCTACCGCTTGTCTTTCCTTACCATTCTTGAAGAGAGATTTTACAATGTTGATATGTGA
Organism: Quercus tomentella; assembly: GCA_028535165.1. Lineage (NCBI taxonomy): Eukaryota > Viridiplantae > Streptophyta > Magnoliopsida > Fagales > Fagaceae > Quercus > Quercus tomentella. The sequence continues at coordinate 54,392,222 of JAPQVY010000089.1, read as the reverse complement.
GAATTCATTGACATAGGACAGAAGCTTGAATGGGCTCTATTACCAGGATTTAAGGAATTCACTATTCAGAACCAAATTAGATTTGTTGATGAGAGCTTAAAGGATTCTTGAATAAGGTTTGATGTTTAAGGGTTTAGGTGGGGAAAAGATTGGATCTTGAATATGTTTGATGGCTGTTTAGTATTAAAATAGTGAATAGAATGAGAAATAAAGAAAGATAACCACTTGGCTATCACACCTACGTTATCCTAAGCAATCACATTTATGTAAGAAGGCAATCTCACCCTTAAAACTTAGAATAACCTACTGAAAATTTTTATAATCAAAGACTAGGATTACTACTGAAGAACTTCTGAACCAAATAAGAAAAAGACTCTTATTCTTAACACATACACAAAAGGAGACTCATGGGCCTCTATTAAAAGCAAATGACAGGCCATTCCAGAATTCTGGAAATTACCAAATTCCTCTTATTCTAGTAAAACTTAATAAAATGAAACTAACAACTTTCCAACCTAAAAACTTAATATACTAAGACTCAATAATAACAAAAATAGCCTATCAAGTCTTTTACTGATGTCTTGTATGCTTAGCTACTTGTTCAACGCAGGTAATGCTGATGACCTTACAAAATGCACTGCCTGGTCCTGAGTATGAAAGGGACAGGAGGTTGTCAAAGCTGTGTACCATCTAATTGTAACTTGCTTGAAGCTCTGCATATCATTTCAGATTTAAAGTTGTATATGTAGCCACTGCAAGGGAGAGAGTCTTCCAAGGCTACAAGCTCAGGTGATCTAGATGCAACAACAGTGTGAGATACACCAGTGTCTTGCTACATATGTTCCATAATTGGTAAATCTTGTTCGAACTGTCACTTCTCTCCGTGTCGGCCTTGATAAACTTGTTGAAGAGTTGCAGAGACAGAAGATAAACAATGCCGCGGTATGTAGCCATCATTGAAAGATCATCCCTGGTAAAATTCATAAATTATTAGTAGTAACTATGCTTACCTACATTAAGAGCTTGTTATATGAATATTTCAACTTTTTCATTGGTTGAGATTTAGATGGCATTACGTATTAGGGAACAGGTTTTCACTAGGGACAGCATTAGAACAGATTTTATATCTATAGGAGCCTTTGGGTCACTTGTGTATAAGGGATTTTATTTTGATTTTGATTTTTTTAATGTTTATACATGAAAAAATTTCCCGTGTGTTCTCAATTTCCAGTTGTCATTGAGATGGGAAATTCAAATGCATAAATACATACTGTAAACTAAATATTCAATGGATAATGCAAAAATTTCTCATTATTTACAACCACCTATTTCAATGGTCATCTCAGAAGCTATCCTGGGTTGTGAAAGTTCTCTTTTCTCATTTTCTTTTGAAACCCTTCTCTTTATGGTTTATGCTTAGCCCAGGTTACGGTAATAAATCACACAAGGGTACCTTAATTTAAATAAGGTTCTCCCATGTGAGAGTACCCATTGATGAGTAATCTTCAGTCCTCCCCCCCCCCCACCCAAAAAAAAAAAAACAAAAACAAGAAAAGAGAAAAGAAAAAAGAAAAATGGAAGAGATTAAAAAAAAAAGAAAAAAGAAGAAGCAAATAAGTACTAAAGTCATATATCTCCCATTACAACAACCATAGTAAACAAAACCAATCATCTTTAAGAACAACTTGAAACAAAAAATCCAAACTAACAAATTTATTTTCTAATGAGGACTCAAATCTTCACTATCACCATATATTCGCCGCAAACATTTATCTTGTACCCTTAGCATCGGTAGATTCTGTACTGCAACTATTTGTATTTTGTTCCATTATACTGCAGAACAAGGGAGCAAATTCAGTATAACGTACATGCAGCTCGTAACATTTGATAAAAACAAGTAAATAGTAAATGACATTAAATGCGGACGGTGCTTGCAAAGTTGCAATTGATTTAGACACCCATCTGTTTTCTAGTAAATTAGCCGAAGTCTCGTATATTCCCTCAATAGTGGGCTAACGCAGGTGACGATTGTCAAAGAAAAAAGAAAAGCTTTTCATATACATCCATAGCTGTTGGATGCTCTATTCCGCGTGATGCATCAGGTCGGTATAAAACTTTCGACTTGGGTGCCTCGTGAGTCATGGCTTGCGTTAAGAAAGGAACCTTAGAACAATAGTATCTTTCTGAAATAGTAAATCCCAAAGTATTTGCTAAAACACGATGATACAGCCACCACCACATACAATACAAAGTACTTTCCAACAAAAAATTAAATGTTTTGAAAAAGGCCATTGACATCTTTCCATAGAAAAGTACTTTCTCTTCTACCACAAACATTAAAGGAAACAAAGACTTTTGGAGCACTTCCCTCCCACATGGCCATATCTTTGCCGAAAGATACAACCTAACCAAGCACATATTACTGGCGTGATACATTCAGTTTCTATGGAGTATATCATTGCCACACCAACATTACTCGCAACAAAAAGTACTGTATACATGAAACTTTTTTTGCATTCTTATATCATTTACAATTTCTAGGCTATTACAAATCAGACTATTTGGTATTGTTGTACAGAAATTGTGAAAGCCCATCTAGCTTGTTAGCTAACTATGACAATTCTAAAAATGATACAACACCAAACATCCTATACCATCAGTCATTTCCAAATCAAAAGTAAAATGCCATCGCTAAAGAAAATACTCTATTATAGAGGCAGGTCAGGCTGGTTAAGAGACCAACATACTCAGCATCAAACGCCTCCTTGTCTGTGACGTTTAACTATTGTAGCTAACAACTTGTCTCCGGTGGCTATCCTCAACTTTCGTATAAATTCTTGTCGCCTGATCTTTCTCTCCTGTGATCAAAAGACAAGCGACAATCAAATGAGCCCAAAATTATATAAGTAAAAACAAAGTTACACATATAATCCACATAAAGATTATGTTAAACTTACCCTGAAATCCTTATAGCATTTGTTGATCAATGCCATTTTAGAAGGATCTAAGAACCTTGAAAGTATGGTTATCAGAGCAGGAAAACTCATCCACGGCGTTGTGGGTTTTTGAACATTTGCTCTAGGAACATTTGCTTGCAGCAAACCTTGAAAATCTGCGCATTTTAACAAAACCAATAAGAACAAGTTCAATTTAACACCAAATTGCATTAGTAAAATCCAGAAAGTACACAAGACAAAGAAGGCAATGTAAGAAGAGCATTGAATTGCTTACCTTTTAAGGAAGGGGCCTTGAAACTTATCATGAAAGTAGGAAAAATGTGAGAGTTCATATAAGCACTCCACACAATGTATCTTCTAGGATCCGCTAGATTGTCGACACCAGAGTCGAATTTCTGAGAACTTGGATGAAATTGGTTGGAACCAGGAGAAACCACTTCCATGTCCCCCAGTATGACCCGGCATAGTAAAACATGCTTTAACCCATACTCATCAACTTCAGAGGATAAAGCACTGTGAAATATTAAAAATATTATTAGAAAGCGAAACAAATCTACTTTTACTTTAAAAAAGGAATTAGCAGATATAAATCTAATCTTCAAAAAACATTAATTAATCTGCCTTTTCTGACTTTTGGTGGGCGGTGGGGATGAGGGGAAATTTGACTTATTACAACTCAAGCACACGTTTGCTCAATACGGTTGACATAGTACAACTTCATATACAACACGTAAATTTTATGTTGCTTCCTAACCAAGAAAGGGCCATTAAACTAATTAATTAATTAATGGAGGATTTTGTTTTCCCTATTCCCGAACACGTAAACCGACTAAAAATCTAAACTTCATGTGATTGAATTGACCACTACAACTACAAGATTATATTCAATTAGCCTCTACAAGAAAGAAAAGAAAACAGAGGACATTGCACATCTACATGAAACAACAAAATTTAACAAAGAAATTGAAACAAAATTAAAGACTTACTCTTCCATGGGATATTTGGCAGAAGCCAAATGAACACCAACACCATAAGACTGACCATGTACAGGCTTTCCACAGCGACTGAATCCATGTTTCACGATTTCAAGAAGTTCCTCCCTCGTACCACCATACCATGCATACCTCTCTTGAGCATTGCCACCACACTTCTCCGCCACGGCCTCCACGAAAAGCCGAAAAGAATCGAACCTCGCTTTCCTCGTCAAACTAGAAGAAGAGTTCTTGTGTATTGCCACAACATTGGTTTGCTTAGCCACAGGCCTCATGCCCACGAGAAAACTACCCTTCAATATGTGATGCTCAGGACTCCTTTCTGAAACTTCAACCAATCCATCTCTTTTGAAACACCAAAAGGGGTCGCTAGGAGGACTTGTTTCATCGGACACTGACCCACAATCTGAAATTTCGTCATCATCAATTGTCAAAGAGATTTGGCCTTCGACTTCAATTTGCGCCATCTCTGTTCAACCAAAATTTGTACACACATAAAATTAGAACACATACATAAGATATATAACACACAAAAAAGTAAAAGGTGGTACGAAATATCAATTGGGTTGGTGTCAAAAAGGAAAAAAAAAAAGTTACCTTGACACAAAAAAGAAAAGTAAAGAAAAGATTGTTTACAAACAAAAAAGAAGGTACTACAAGAGAGAGAGAGAAAATCTAGAACTTGTTGAAGGAAAAGTGAGAAAAATCTTTGAAAGAATGAGAAAACAATTGATTTTCTTGAAAAAGAAGAACAAAAGAAAAGAAAGGCCTAGCGGTTATTTATATACATGCGTTTGTGTGGGCGCACTGAGAAAACCGCCATGAAATATTGATATGAAAATGTCTTTTTAAGGCGGTTGAAGCGAAGCTAAGCTAAGCCAAGTAGGTTACGGATTTCGTGCCGTCGGTGCCAAGTAGAATCGGTTTTTGTTCACGCTTTCTTTGACGTCGTGGGAGATTTGGACTCTTTGACCGAAGTTACTGGAATGCCCCTGAAAGTACTATGTCAGTTACTGTTCACTATTGGGGTGTTTTGGATATTTTTGTAAAAGTTGGGGGTGGGGAGGCAAGTAAAAATTTAATGATGTGTAAATAGGTAAATTTGATTTTGGGATTCTTTGTTACGCTTACTTTCATCGTAAGTTTTAAGTTTAATGTATAATCATGCATATCTTTTTCTTTTCTTTTTTTCTTTCTTTTTTAGCAAGAAATTATCATCTAATTTTTTTTTAATATAGAATAATTATCATATTAATTATAAGAAATTAAATTCTATAAATATGTGGTGTAAAACTCAAGTATCATCTTTTTAATCCCAATATGCCACATCATCATATTACATATTAAAGAATTGTAAATTATAATATTCGGAAAGAATGTAAACTTTATTTTCTGTAAATTAGAGTCATGAATAGAAAATTTATAAATATAGAATATTATCTAATAACATGAGAAATGAGAAATCAATAGTGCTCTTGGAAAATCTAAAGGGTAATTTGACCAAATAAATATTTATTTATTTTTTAATTTCAGCATGCAAATTCATTATTGAAAACTTAAAATTGAGCTTGTTTAGATATTAAGGTCCATTACTAGTCAAAGCCTAAATCCATTTCCTTAATCCATGTTCATTGTACAGAGACCTAAGTAATTCTAATTTTACTTGTAATGACCTTACTTGTAGCACAAGTAAAATAGTCCTAATCCTACTTGTAGTAACCTTACTGCTTGCAATTCAAGTATTTTAATCTTAATTAGTTTAGGGCAAGCCTAAGTTTTAATCTAATACTATAATAAATATAAACTTGAATGAATCATTGTAACAAATAAATTTATTATCATAAATATATAATCATTAAGGACTTTCGATATATACGTAGCATATAAATTTTAGCCAGCACATATAAGCGGTTAGAATGAACCAAGTTAATGTTAGTTCTGCTTGATATTTCTCTCCCTCTCCTCTCAATGACACAATCAATAAAGCAATTCTAGTTTTTCTTGAATCATGACCCTTTATTAGATTCAAGTTACAGAAGTGTTTTAATCTCATACGACCATTAACAATTCCCTAATGGGTTGGAAAATTTAGAAATTATCACAAAAACTAGCAAAACAAATAAATAATAATGATTGTGTTTATTACACACAAGTTGTTACACACAGTTTTATACACACCCTATTTTTAAATTGAAATCATGACTTAAAGTTACAATTTTAAACTTGAAAATTGTGGCTTCAAGTTATAATTTCAATTCAAAAATAGGATGTCTAAAACTGTGTGTAATCACTCCTGTGCAACAAATATTACCTAAAGGAAAATGGTAGGAAATAGGGAGTGGGTAGGAAGATTTAGAAATTATCACAAAAACAAGCAAAATAAATAAACTGTTATTACGCACAAGTTGTTATATATAGTTTTACACACATTTCATTTTTAAATTGAAACCGTGATTTGAAATCACAATTTTGAACTTGAAAATCATGACTTAAAGTTACAATTTATGTTAAAAAACAAAGTGTGTGCAAAACTATCTGTGATAGTTTATGTGCATCAAGAATTGTGGAAATTAGGGATTGGATAACGAGGAGGTGCTTATGTTTGGTTTGCTTGTTTTCATCACCCAATTCTTATTTTTCACAACTCAATTCCTAAATTTGTGGGCCCCACCCTATTTCAATTTGTTTGGGTTAATTTCCAAACTCAAATTTCATAACTCAATACTCAAAAAATTGAGTTTAAGTTGTCGAAACTGAGAACAAACTTTTATTATTTTGACAAACGGACTAGCAACCATGTTAAATTTGCTTTTATAAGATAGGAAAAAAAAATCTAAGTTATGAAGTGCCAAACACAAATTATTATAGGTTAGGAGAAAACTGGGTAACATATTTAAGTTAGGAGTTACAAATTATGCGTTATGGATTATGGATGATGAGTGATGTGTTATGAGTTATGAATAATGTGATAACCAAAAACATTAATTTAACTATCATTTTTTTTTTTTTTTTGAGAAAGAGCTATCAAAAAGTTGAAACCGACATCTTTTTTATTCTTTATTTTTTTGGAGAATAAACGGCTGAGAAACCGACATCTATTGGTATTGCTAGTTGTGCATCACGATTGGTCAATAAAAATCTTCATTGATAGGTGCTTCTAAGTTTTTTTTAGTTAGGGTTTCATAGTATGAATCTTTGGGTTTATTTGATTTTAACATTTGATTTCCATAACAAATGAAACCAACAGACTAACAAAAAAGAAAGATGAGAAACAAAGAAAAATTACCTTATTGACTCAGTGAAGAGTACACGGGGTGAAGACTAAACACCGGCGGTAGCTATGGAGAGAGGAGTGGACAGTGGTGGCGGCGCTAGGCATTGGAGGCGGAGAGGGGAGTGGGTAACGGCATTGGAGGCGGCTAGGGTTTGTACTTTGGATTTGGAGAAACGGTTTAGACTTTATAGAGTGTGAGATTGTGAGAGTTTGAGAGAGTTTGAGAGAGAAAGTAAAGAACTGAGAGTCTGAGACTGAAGAAGTGAAGACTGAAGAGGTGAGGAAGAGTGAAAAGGGGAGGAGGAGGCATGAATGGGAAGCCATGTCCATGACCTGAACTCTGTCTCTGAAGTGAAAACTGAAGAGTGAAGAGACTTGTGAAAGGAAGTGAGAGATATCAGGTCTTTCCTATTTAATTCTCACCGTTAGATTGGCTCTTCATCTTGGATTATAACCGTTGATTTAGAATGGGTTATTGTGCCATTGTAACCGGTCATATCGTGCTTAGTTTTACTCTCATCAACACCATTAATTTTAAATTTTAATTTGAGATGAACGGTTGATATTCATGTTGGGATGGTGCGTGGGAAAATGTTGCTTTGAGTCTCGGGCTGGCATTGCTGTGCATGGGCTGTTCCTGGCATGTGATATATTGATGTCAAATCCTATACAGTTTTTTTTTTTTTTTTTTTTAAATAATTCGGGCTCATGGAAATTAAAGGCACTTCAAATTTGCAGCAATTATTATTATTATTATAACATGGGCATCAACCAAAGAAGAGGAATACGATTTTTTTTTTTTTTTGATGGAAGAGGAATACGATTTTGATTCTTAAACTGTATCAAAGATTAATTTCGTTTATAAAATAATGGATTGTATCAATTAGCCTTAGAACTTTACAAATGGAGAAACAATTTGTACGATTTTGTTAGTTACTTTTGATTAAATATTTGATGATAAGTAAAATACCTATTGTTATAGGTTAAAAAGTAAATTTTATATATGTTGTCACTATGATTAAGGTGTTCTAGAATTAAGGTGATCACTTCACTATGGAGGGATTATGATTCTCAATGGTTCTTTAATGTAACTCCATCGTGGAATTTCTATAATTCTATCTTATATTTTGAAACGAGTAGATTATATTTTATCTTGATGTTAACATTTATATAAAATGTTAACTATTGTTTTGTTTTGTTTTGTTTTTAATTTGTAAAAATTATTGATGGTGTAGTAAAATTTAATCCAACCATTTGAAAATGGATGAATAAAATTTTAAGAATTATATGGTAGAGTAACTCTAAAAACTCTAAATAATCCTTAACCTATATAATTGGCTTTTTAGTATACATTGAGTGAATTTGTCCATGTGTCTAGATTACATCCACACAAAATCTACCTACTTGATTAATGAGTAATGCTACACCCATAAACTATTTTACAACATTTTTAAAAAACTGCTGATGTGACCAACCTTTTATTGGTTTTCATCTAAACTCACCATTAATATCATATTTTCATTTACCAATAATCACTCACCACATTAGCAGTTTGTAAAAACTTTTGTAAAATAGTTTGTATCTCTAGTATTATTCTTTGATTAATTGGGTTTTCAAATTAAGTCCTAGTAACTTTTTTCCTTAAAAAGACATGTTAAGAGCATTAGCATCAGAGAATTCTATCTTATTCTATTTTACCATCTCAAAAAGCCATTTTATTACTTATACCATACCATTTTACAATACCTCCAACATCCCAAAATTTTATTTTACAATACAACACATTAAAATAATATTTTTACGTAATAAAATAATATATCCAAAACCCAAATAAAAACAAAAACCCAAATCACCTCAACCACCTGCTGCCACCGCCACCATCACCACCACGACGAAGAACATACCCAAACTGAAACCCATGGCCACGCCACCACCCCACGGCAACCCCAAAAACCTCAGCCCCGAAACCCATGGCCACCACCATCACCACGGCAACCCCCCCACCTTCACCACCATGAACCCACATATGACCCATAATAAAAACCCCACCCCCTTCCACCACCACCACCACTACTACGGCAACCCCCAACTCCACCACCATGAACCCACAAAAAAAATCCATCCCAAAATCAAATCAAACCAATAGAAAATTCCGAATCCAAAAGATGACCCACAAAAAAAAAATCAAGTCAAAATTTACACAAACCCAACTACAAACCGATCTCGCCACTGCAAACCACACCGAAAACCCATGAACAGGCCGTCGCAAACCACCATACCATGCCGCCGCATACCCATGAACCTAGAAAACGTACCCAAAAATACCCAGAAATCGCCACCATACCACGCCGATCTGACTTCCCAGTCTCACCTCCACGCCGGACCCACGACCCATGCCAGAATAACCCACTGTGAGAGAGAGATGTGATGAGAGAGAGACGCCGTTGTGGAGAGAGGAATGAGAAGAGAAACAAAGTGAGAGAGAGAGTCAGAAAATGGGGAATAAACAAATTTTGTAAGTTTTAGAATTGTGCTACAGTACAATTCTACCTTTAGAATCGTACTGTAGCACAATTCTAAATATTTTTGCAATACTCCCTTTTGACATTTCCTGATGCAGTGGTTATTTGGTGCATTCATGCTAAAATGCTCTTAGATATGGCATTAGCATCTCCTGATGCTAATGCTCTAATAGATATCTTCTTTTCTTATTTAGTAGTTATTCTTTCCTTTCTTTTTTCACAAGCAAACTTCTCATATTTATAGGATTAAGGCTTTGTTTTGAATGTATAAATTGTATCATTCTTCTTTTTCTTTTTTCACTACCAAACTTCTTATATTTATATGATTTTAAAAAAAAATAATAATTTGAGAGTTACACTATGACAGGGAGGAATTAAACTTTATATAGTGTATTACTGTATTATGTACATATCCGTAAAAGAAAGAAGAAGGAAAAAAAAAAAAAACACTTCAAATGAGGTACGAAATTATGGACTATATGATATTTTTTAAAGGTACAGGTCACGAAAGTCTCCATTTTAACCAACAATGAAATTCAGGAAATATCTCTAAAGCCGTAGGCCATTACAGTGGAATTCAAGAAATACCTCTAAAGCAAGGGAGTCAATATCGTACCGAAGGCTATACCGGTTTGGCCAACGGTACGATATATTTCGGATATCGGTCAATATCGGTGTACCATTTCGTGTTTACCGCTATTTTTTATATTTATAAATAAATAAATAAATATATATATATATATATGTATGTATGTATGTATGTATGTATGTATGTATGTATGTGTGTGTGTGTGTATATAATATAATAAATATAAAATTTTACCATAAAACATTTCCTCAATTCAGAACTAATTATTCATGGTTTTAGACTTTAGTATCAATTAAAAGAAAAAAAAAACACAATATAAAAAATAGAAAGCTTAAAAGTTACCATTGCATAGTAAGAAAACAAATAATACTAATAAGTTACCATTCTGCTCTAACAAAAATTCAAAAATTACAAAACATAAAAAAAAAAAAAACTTTTTTCTGTACCGGCCGATATTTTTTCCGGTACGAAACAAGGGGGTTATATGTACCGGTTTGCTTGCCGGTACGGTATATACCGGCGGTATCAGCCAGTACGGTACGGAATCGACTCCCTTGCTCTAAAGCCATAGGCCATTGACCTTATATATATATATATATATATATATATATATATATATATATATATATATGTAAGGACACGTTTTGCAACCTAAACTCAAGATGTATGGGAAATTGGCCTAGTGAGCCCAATATAATAAATTTGTAGAGAGTGGGTCAAAGAACTAGGCCCTAATGAATTTGACAACGACTAGTATAGGTTTAGAAGATGATTAAGTAAGAACAAGGAACATAAAGCTGAATGAATTCCCTGTCCGAGGAGGCAAGTTTTCATATAAATCGATTAAGCAGATTACAAATACAACTTTGATTGTTACGGTATTTCTCTCTCTCCTTTTCGATCCCTTCCTCATGGAGGGTCTCTTACATTATATAGCTCCCTTTGGACCATCTTGATCCTATACTTGTTGATAATTTCAGCCCTTACTTGAGTACCTGTCCCATCAGACATCCTCTTTAGCTTTCTGTGAGTTATGATAGCCAAGACAGCACTATTCAGGGGTCTTCTCCACATAAATGCGGCAAGAAAAGTAGCTGTAGTGCATTCAATACGGTAGTGGCAGTTTTCCCTTAGATATTTTTAGGTCCCCTTCCTTCTCGCATGTTCAGGATGCACGTCCCTATCACTGGAGTTTCTTGAAAGGTCATCCTAATTGTAAGAATACATATTTGAGCTGTATTTATCATACCCGAGGAGGAGTCCCTCCTCAAACCACCTTCCACTCCTTCCTTACTTATAAGACTCTCAACTGGAATCACCTATAACTATTTATTCCTCCTCAGACTATTCATGTTCTCGGTCAAGGCCCAAGGACCAATATACAATTTGGACCCTTAACTATTTATTCATCCTCGGACTATTTAGTTGACTTTTTTTTTTTTGGGGGGAGGCAAGTAAAAATTTAATGATGTGTAAATAAGTAAATTTGATTTTGGGATTCTTTGTTACGCTTACTTTCATCATAACTTTTAAATTTAATGTATAATCATGCATATCCTGTTCTTTTCTTTTTTAGCAAGAAATCATCATCTAATTTTTTTTTTTTAATATAGAATAATTATCATATTAATTATAAGAAATTAAATTCTATAAAGATGTGGTGTAAAACCTAAGTTTCATCTTTCTAATCCCAATATGCCACATCATCATATTACATATTAAAGAATTGTAAGTTATAATATTAGGAAAGAATGTAAACTTTATTTTTTGTAAATTAGAGTCATGAATAGAAAATTTATAAATATATAATATTATCTAATAACATGAGAAATGAGAAATCAATAGTGCTCTTGGAAAATCTAAAGGGTAATTTGACCAAATAATTTAAAAAAAAAAAAAAAAAATTTCAGCATGCACATTCATTATTGAAAACTTAAAATTGAGCTTGTTTAGATATTAAGGTCCATTACTAGTCAAAGCCTAAATCCATTACCTTAATCCATGTTCATTGTATTGAGACCTAAGTAATTCTAATTTTACTTGTAATGATCTTACTTGTAGCACAAGTAAAATAGTCCTAATCCTACTTGTAGTAACCTTACTGCTTGCAATTCAAGTATTTTAATCTTAATTAGTTTAGGGTAAGCCTAAGTTTTAATCTAATACTATAATACTTATAAACTTGAATGAATCATTGTAACAAATAAATTTATTATCATAAATATATAATCATTAGGGACTTTCGTTATATACGTAGCATATAAATTTTAGCAAGCACATATAAATGATTAGAATGAACCAAGTTAATGTTAGTTTTGCTCGATATTTCTCTCTCTCCTCTCAATGACACAATCAATAAAGCAATTCTAGTTTTTCTTGAATCATGACCCTTTATTAGATTCAAGTTACAGAAGTGTTTTATTCTCATACGACCATTAACAATTCCCTAATTAGTAAATGGGTTGGAAAATTTAGAAATTATCACAAAAACTAGCAAAATAAATAAATAATAATGATTGTGTTCATTATACACAAGCTGTTACACACAGTTTTATACACACCCTATTTTTAAATTGAAATCATGACTTAAAGTTACAATTTTAAACTTGAAAATTGTCACTTCAAGTTATAATTTCAATTCAAAAATAGAATGTCTAAAACTGTGTGTAATCACTCCTATGCAACAAATATTACCTAAAGGAAAATGGTAGAAAATAGGGAGTGGGTTGGAAGATTTAGAAATTATCACAAAAACAAGCAAAATAAATAAAGGAAAATGTTATTACGCACAAGCTTTTATACATAGTTTTACACACATTTCATTTTTAAATTGAAACTGTGATTTAAAATCACAATTTTGAACTTCAAAATCATGACTTGAAGTTACAATTTATGTTAAAAAATGGAGTGTGTGCAAAACTATCTGTAATAGTTTATGTGCAACAAGAACCGTGAAAATTAGGGATTGGATAATGAGGAGGTGCTTATGTTTGGTTTGCTTGTTTTCATAACCCAATTCTTATTTTTCACAACTCAATTCCTAAATTTGTGGGCTCCACCCTATTTCAGTTTGTTTGGGTTAATTTCCATACTCAAATTTCATAACTCAATACTCAAAAAATTGAGTTTAAGTTGTCGAAATTGAGAACAAACTTTTATTATTTTGACAAACGGACTAGCAACTATGTTAAATTTGCTTTTATAAGAGACGAAAAAAAAAAAAAAATCTAAGTTATGAAGTGCCAAACACAAATTATTATGGGTTAGGAGAAAACTAGGTAACAGATTTGAGTTAAGAGTTACAAATTATGCGTTATGGATTATGGATGATAAGTGATGTGTTATGAGTTATGAATAATGTGATAACCAAAAACATTAATTTAACTATCTTTCTTTTTTTTCTTTTTTTTTTTTGAGAAAGAGCTATCAAAAAGTTGAAACCGACATCTTTTTTATTCTTTATTTTTTTGGAGAAAAAACGGCTGAGAAACCGACATCTATTGGTACTGCTAGTTGTGCATCACGATTTTTTTTATGCCTTTTATATAAAAATCTTTACCCTCTCCAATGGGTGGAACCGTGGCTCTGCTCTCAGCACATGGAAATCAAAGGCACTTCAAAGATGCAGCCATTATTATTATTATTATTATTATTATTTTGCTTATACCATGGGCATCAACCAAAGAAGAGGAATACGATTTTGATTCTTAAACTGTATCAAAGATTAAATTCGTTTATAAAATAATGGATTGTATCAATTAGCCTTAGAACTTTACAAATGGAGAAACAGTTTGTACGATTTTGTTAGTTACTTTTGATTAAATATTTGATGATAAGTAAAATACCTATTGTTATAGGTTAAAAAGTAAATTTTATATATGTTGTCACTATGATTAAGGTATTTTAGAATTAAGGTGATCACTTCACTATGGAGGGATTATGATTCTCAATGGTTCTTTAATGTAACTCCATCGTGGAATTTCTATAATTCTATCTTATATTTTGAAATGAGTAGATTATATTTTATCTTGATGTTAACATTTATATAAAATGTTAACTATCATTTTTGTTTTTGTTTTTTTTTTGTTTTTGTTTTTAATTTGTAAAAATTATTGATGATGTAGTAAAATTTAATCCAACCATTTGAAAATGGATGAATAAAATTTTAAGAGTTATACGGTAGAGTTATTCTAAAAACTCTAAATAATCCTTAACCTATATAATTGGCTTTTTAGTATACATTGAGTGAATTTGTCCATGTGTCTAGATTACATCCACACAAAATCCACCTACTTGATTAATGAGTAATGCTACAACCATAACCTATTTTACAACATTTTTACAAACTGTTGATGTGACCAACCTTTTATTTATTTATTTTTGGTGGAAAACGGGAGGTCTTATTTATATTATATAATGTTTATACATCACCAACATCTAAGCCTGAAGCACATAGTCTAGTCACGCCCAGGTCAGCCAAATCCCTTACATAACAAAATTGGGATAGGTACTATAGACAGTCAAAAGGTTTCATTGGTGAGTTCCCCGCTTTGCCAGAGCGTCCGCACATTCATTTGCTTCACGGTAAATGTGCTGGACGCGCACTTCCCAGTCCTGCTATAAGAGGTTTCTACAATCACAAATTAAAGGCATCATATTAGTAGGGTAACTTGTATTCGGATTTGTTAACCAAGTTAGAACCACTTTAGAATCAAGTTCTAGGTGAATAAACTTAAAACCCATGGTCCATGCCATGGCCAAGCCCTACTTGACCGCGACTAATTCAACCATATTATTTGTCGCTAGACCCACGTGGAGAGAAAAACCTGATATCCATTGTCTCAAGTGATCCCGCAAAATTCCCCTAGCACCGGCTATACTCGGATTTCCTAGGGCACTTCCATCAGTATTGATTTTAATAAAGGGGTTGGGGGGCACATGCCAGCGTATATTTCAGGGGAGTTTGACTTGGGTTCACCTGGCGGTGCTAGCTAGGTAGTAAAATTCTGTAGCCGCTTGTACAGAGGAGTAGATAATACTGTGTTGGGATCGAGATTGATCCCTGAAACACTCCCTTCTACTTCCTCCCCCTTATCTAGGTTCCCTCGACGCCTTGATTTCTTAACTAACAACATTCGTACCTGGAACACTAACCATTTTGGCAATTTATTAGTTTTCATTTAAACCCACCATTAATATCATGAGTAATGCTATAGATACAAACTATTTTACAACATTTTTACAAACTGCTGATGTGACAAATTCTTACTAGTCCTAATATGGACCCATCACTAATATCATATTTTTACTTGCAATAACTATTTGGAAAATACTAAAGCCACATCAGCAGTTTGTAAAAATGTTGCAAAATAGTTTGTGTCTGTAGCATTACTCTAATATCATTTTTTCATTTACCAATAATCACTCACCACATCAGCAGTTTGTAAAATAGTTTGTATATCTAGTATTATTCATTTATTCTTTGATTAATTGGGTTTTCAAATTAAGTCCCAGTAACTTTTTGCTTTAAAAAGACATGTTAAGAGCATTCACAGCAGATGTTGCAAAAAAAATGTCATTTTGCCACACCAAAGACCTACTTTATTATTTTACCACATCATTTTACAACATCCCATTTATCAGATGTTTTATCATTCAATTCTATACATTAAAATAATATTTACTACACATTAAAATAATATAAACAACACAATAAAATAATATATCTAACACAATAAATAACAACCACAACACTGCTGCCGTCGCCACACCACCACCACCGTGGCAACCACAATCCATTGCAAAACAAAAAACTAAAAACAAAACCACCACCACAACCACCGTCATTAACAACCCACCACAAAACCCATTAAAAACAAAGCAACACCCACTAGCACAGCAACTCAAACCCAGAAAACACAGCAATTCAAACCCAGAAAACACGACCAAAACCCACTAGTACTGGCAACCCAAACCCACGAAACTACTAGCATTGCCAACCCAAAGCCACGAATCCACTTGCACCACAACCAAAGCCCACTAGCACCGGCAACCCACGATCAAGATCTCACCTCACCTCAATGTTGATGCCCACGATCAAGATCTCAACGTCGATGCCCACGATCGTGACGAACACTCTGATCTCACCTCAACGTCTATTGATCTCACCTCAACATCGATGTCCACGTCGATTCCGATTGACAATGACGATGGCGATGACGATGACGATGCCCGGAGAGATCGGCGATGACGATGCAAAATGCAATCGATGAGAGATTGGCGATGATGGATCGGCAATGACGATCGGCGATGACGGATCAAGAACAACAATTTATAAGAGAAAGGGAATCGGTGAGAGGGAACTGGTGAGAGAGAGCAGAGCTGAGAGAGAAGAGAAAAGAATAAAGTGAAGAGAGAGGAGAGAGAAAAGAGAATAAAAAATGATTAAAACTTATACCATTTTGATTCTGTACTGTTGCAAATTTGCAACGGTACTGTAGCATGTTGCAAAAATATGGCATTTAGAACATTTGATAAACGGGTCAAATGGTGTTTGGTGTGGGATATGTGCCAAATATTTAGCATTTGGCACATATCCCACATCTGCTGTGGGTGCTCTAGTAGATATCTTCTTTTCTTATTCAGTAGTTATTCTTTCCTTTCTTTTTTCACAAGCAAAATTCTCATATTTATAGGATTAAGGCTTTGTTTTGAATGTATAAATTGTATCATTCTTCTTTTTCTCTTTTCACTACCAAACTTCTTATATTTATATGATTTTTTCTTTAAAAATAATTTGATAGTTACACTAAGACAGGGAGGAATTAAACTTTATATAGTGTATTACTGTATTATGTACATCTCCGTAAAAAAAAAAAAAAAAAAAAAAAAACACTTCAAATGAGGTACGAAATTATGGGCTATATGATATTTTTTAAAGGTACAGGTCACGAAAGTCTCCATTTTAACCAACAATGAAATTCAGGAAATATCTCTAAAGCCGTAGGCCATTACAGTGGAATTCAGGAAATACCTCTAAAGCCATAGGGCATTGTTGTAAGGATAAAACATAGGTACAGGGTACTGTTTCTTAGTTTTCCCACTTAAATTTTAACCACGTGTCCAGCTAATCAAACCAGCAAACACCGTTAAACCCATTCGTTAGACTGACACCTTCTGGGGCAAAATTTGCCAAACAGTGAAAATTCTGAAAAATTTTAGCCGGACAGCACGCGTTTAAACTTATTTAGTTAGTTAGACTGTTTTTGAAAGTCGAGTTTGGCAAACTCGACTTTGGGCTGGAATACAGAGACAATAGTGGCGTTTTTTTTAGTGGCGTTTGTCAAAAACGCCACTATAAGTTCCTATAGTGGCGTTTTCTATAAACGCTGCTATATCCACTAAAAAAACGCCACTATAGTGTTCGTTTTCCAGCCCAAAGTCGAGTTTACCAAACTCGACTTTCAAAAACAGTCTCACTTACCAAATAACTTTGAACATGTGCCACGTGCCTAATTTTTTCCCAGTAATAGTCTGTTTGGCAATTTTTTCCCACCTTCTGGCCATAAAAAACACCCCTGTTTATTGTGTTCTTGTTGCAGCTCACCGATCTTTTTTCAGATTGGCGAAAAAACACCACTGCGTTGGGGTAATTGGTTTTAAATCCAATTAAAACAAGAGTTATTTGATAGACAAAATATATCCAGCAAATGATATCACTGGGAACATCACCATCTCGACAAATAATTTCAAAACTAGAGGATAGGATTTAGAGGTAATTTTCACCGGAACAAATCCAAGTTAGATTTGGAAAAAGGCCAGCAAGGATTTGCTTGTATCTTTATTTTAAGCACATCATTCGTGGCTGGCCTCTTCTCCCATTCTTATGGGTTTGGAAAGAAAACTTAAAGGCATCCACCATTGACCTCGCCACCAGTTCACTTTAGGAGCCACCGCCGGTTATAGCGGTGGCGGATCTGAATCGGTCTTGGAGTTTAGGATTATTTAGATCGAGACAGATAGAGAGTGATGAAGAGAGAGAAAAAGGGAGAGAAGGGAGAAGAGAGGTTGAGATAAAGCTAAGGCACTACCGTTGGCAGCGATGAGTGGTGAACGGCAAAGCTCAGAGCTCTTAGCCATGGTCTTCAATAGATGAGAGGAGATTGAGAACGAGAGCTTTTTTTTTTTGAAACGAAGACGAGAGAATTGAAGTTTTTTTTTTTTTTTCTTTTTTTCTTCTCTCTTTTGACGTTAAAGTGTTTTACACCGTTTGTGCTAATTTAATTAATTGGACACGTGGCTAAAATTTAAGTGGGGAACCTAAGGAACAGTACTTAAGGTACTGTACCTAAATTTTGCCCATGTTATAATACCCGAAATTTTTTTTTAAAAGGAAGGGTATTTAAGCAAATCTATTGTGGGGTCAATTTTATAATTAATATTACTAAGAGAGATTTTAAAAAACTAGGTTGAAACCCTAGTTATACATAAGCTAATTAAGTTAGAATAACATTAGATATTTTTTGGAGGAGAACTTCTGAATTTGTTTAAGTAGTGAAAGATTGACGGCAAACTTGAGATAAGAGTCTAAGAAATCTCAATCTTTGTCAGATTTAGGTTTTATATGGATTTAGAATATTTTTTTTTATGTGAGTAGTTCGGCCAATAGTGAGACTTTCTTTAGGCATGGCCACATGGGTCTGTCTGCATAATTTTTCTTAAAGGAATAGTACCAGACTGATGGAGTTAGAAAAAAAAAGAAAAAAAAGAAGAAGAAACGCTTGACGAAAAGAAGGAACACCAACTTCTTTATGATTTTTTATTATTAATTGTTTATTGACTTGGTAGAGGAAGAATAGTGTTTCCATAAAAAGCTTGAGTCAGAGCTTGATTTGTGTGATTTGTTCTCATGCCAAAAGAAAGCTAGAGGTGGAAGTGGCAAATATATAATCCATAAAATAATCCCCTTGACAAAGCAACGCGCCAACGCCAGCTTCCTTCTAAATATCATTATTATTAGTTCATTGGTTTGGTAATTGAGGCGTTTGGGAAGTCAGCAAGTTATCATAATACATGGTCTAGGCTATGCTTTTGACCCTATACGACAATATGTATCCTAGGTTTTATTAGAGGAAGTAGAGGATATATACAAGAATTTTTTACTTGAAGACAGTAAAAAGAAATTATTGGATATTTTTAGTATTCGCTTTGTTGGTCGGATACCGTTATAAGTTATTCTTAAATTATTTGAGTATTGAGTAAATGATACCTGCAAAATTGTTTTATGTGATATCTAAGGATTTTAGAAGAAGTGTTAGGGAGAAGTTTCTTTTGGTATGGCTTTTGGAGGTAAGTAACCTTATCCTAATTGGGTTTTATTTTGTTTATATTAATGTATTTTTAACTACTGAAAATTGTTTATAATTGTTATTGTGGGGCCCAGTAATTTGTGGCCCTGGCCCATTTATTCGTTGGGGCCCAAAGGCCCGAGCCGAGGAAGGTTATAGCCCAGGCTCGGTAATACAAGTACGAAATAGTCTTGGGACACAGCCGAGGACGATCCAGTCCTCGGCATGTCCAAAGTCTCACCGAAAGGAAGTGTAAAAATGGTATAGGAACAGCTTGGAAAAAATCTAGAATATCTAGGTCAATAGAGGAGGATACGCTGGAAAGTATAACGAACAGGGAAAGCTGCCCTTACTGCCATTCGAACAGGGAAAGCTGCCCTTACTGCCATTCAATACTCTGCATCTGACAGAGCCATACTCCCCAGCTTTTATAACCACCCCCAACCACTCTGGATATGGGCTGATAGGACAAGTATCAGTCTTGGAAAAGTCGACCCTACACGTGGACGAAGGATAAGGAACACAGGCTAGTATAAAAGGAAAAGTAAGTAATCCATAACAGAGGCTGGAAAAATGGCCAAAACCAGAGCCTCCCAGCCCATCTCTAGGAGAAAGACTCCCAGAGCGTACACGATTTATTTATGTATGAATACCACAGAATACCACCGACTTGAGATCAAGGCTTAGCCTTTCAAACCCATGCTTTATAAATGATATTGTTTGGGCCTTTTTACGTGCGAATCCAGTATCGTTTTGGGTCGTTCCAAATCGTGTCCTTACAGTTATAATTTTTATTTCTATTGTATTATTGATTTCAAGTAAAGGATTATTATAAATATATTTTAAGACTGAGTATATGATTTTTATATACATGCTTGAATAAGATATATTTTTGTTAGAAACTATGATTTCATATATATGATTATGGACAATCTAACTATGAAATGATTCTAATACCCAGCCAATGGAGGTTATTCATTGGTACTCTAATATCCAAATCAATGAGGGTTATTCATTGGTACTCTGATACCTAGCAAATAGGGGTTATTCATTAGTATTTTGATACCCAAACCAATGGCAATGAGAGTTATTCATTGGTACTTTGATACCCAACTAATGAAGGTTATTCATTGGTACTCTGATGCCTAGTCACGGAGATATAGCGTGACCACAGTCATAAGATTGTTAAGATTATGAATTACGTTTGAATATTTGAACTACTACATATTTGATTTTGGAAATGTTTGAGTATTTGAACTATTTTGAGTTATTAAAACTGCTTATGTATTTTTGGAACCTATTGTAAGTTATAGCTTTTGATATACGGAAAATTGACTACTTTCTAAACCATCTATGATATATTTGTAAGATTTAAAGTATGTGATCTATTGGCAACTTATTATTTTAAAACTATGAAACTTCTTTAGTTATTTTTGAAAACCCATGGTATATCATAACTTTTGAAGACTCATATTACATCTTCTATACTATTATTTAAGGGGCTTCCCCTATTTGGATTCCTCATTTTTTAGTTCAAAAATGCTCTTACACCCCTATGTTTAAGTAGAGATAAAACTACCCCTATGTTTAAGTAGAGATAAAACTAAAGGAAAATCCGGTAAAAATGCAACTATAACTTCCACTAAAACATTGCCTAAAAAATAGGACTACTCTCCTTTTATTTTTCAAATTGATTTATTCACTTATAAATTAAAATTTTAAAATAAAATTATATATATATATATATATAAAATAAAAAAACACAATTTTTGTTTTACAAAATAGGACTACTAAAAAAAAAGCCTTATCGCACACGCGAAGCACATGTGATGAGACTAGCATTACCTTACAGATCTATTGCTTGATAGAACTTATTAGGATTTTGGTTATTTATTGAGTTGTCAACTCACCCTTTTTTCCCCTCTAGTTTCAGATTGTGAAGAATAGCAAGTTTTGGGAGTTTTGATGTTGTGTTGTGAGCAGGAAAAGAAGCTTAGTGATTTTGGGATTGGATGGTCTTCTAATAGTTTTATATTTATTGGCCAATTGGCATTATGTACATGAGGTTTGGATTTTGTTCCTATTAAATTATTGGAGATCTATTCATAAAGAAATTGTTGAGGTATTTTGGATTTTTTTGATTTAATTTTTGAGGATAAATTTTAGTTGTTAAGAAGGCCTTGCACACTTGTAGGGTGCTTACTATATAAGTGTGCAGTAGTTGTCACGTGCCTATCTTTATAGTTGGGTTCGAGACGTGACATATGTAGTTTTGAGTAACGGCACTGATTGATAATTTGATATAACTATTGTCTTTCTTGAATGTTTTTGCTTTGTAAAATGGGTATTAGGTGCAGATGTTGCTTTGTAGGAGGCAAACTACAAAATGTTTATAAAATGAATTTGGAGTCAAAATTGATCAGAATGAGTGCACATCACTTGGTTATTAGAAGATTCCTTTATAAACTCTTCCATATTCAAACGAGATAGAGGTTTTTGATCTTCCAAAAAGACCAGAACACAATAAAATCGAATCTTCAGCCAAGAGAATGGATCCGAGTCTAGGGGTTTAGACTTTAGTTTAGACCCAAGAATAAGGCTAGAAACACCCCCCCCCCCCCCCCCCCCCCCTCCAAAACCAAAAAAAAAAAAACTCACAATTTTCCTAACTTAATTAAACTTACAAATGGTAATTGGTATTATTTTTACATGAGGTTATCAATTTTACTATGCACAAAACACAACATGAAACCTTAATAATTATGAAAAAAAGTTGTAAAATTTTATGTATCACTGAATCTATCCGGTAAGAAATATTGTAACCCAAAAACGAGAGGTCTTTTTCAAAAAAAGAAAGTTTAGAGGCACAACAAAATCTTACAACATTATAAAAAATTACACTTCTGAAATTTAGAATTGTTTGAATTTTACACTATGAAGTTTGAGAATTTGGATTTTACTCCCTGAAATATTGGGGTGTTTGAATTTTACACATTAATGTTTCAGAATTTGGATTTTACCTTCTAAATTTTATGGGTGTTTGGATTTTTCTCCCTAAAGTTTCATAATTTGGACCATAAAAGCCAAACACCAAAAAATTTCAGGAGGTAAATTCCAAAATTTGAAACTTCAGAGTGTAAAATTTAGATACCCTCAAACTTTAGGAGTGTAATTTACAATTTATCCTATATATCTATACTACTATACTATTTAAGGGGCTTATCTTGTTTGGACTGGACTTTTATGTGGTTTAGAAATACCCCTAAACCTTACGTTTAACAGAGAAAAGACTTGAGAACAATCTGGTAAAAATATATTTCTAACTCCACTGAAAATACCTATAAAATAGGATACTCTTCTATTAATATATGTTTTCAAAACAAACTTAGCCAAAATTATCGATAAAAAAAAAAATAACCAATTTTTTTTTTTAAAAAAAAACAGGAAATTATGACACTAGACCAAAAAAAAAAAAAAAAAAACCTCATAGCACGCGCAAAGAGCGTGTGATGAGACTAGTAAACACTTGAGAGAGAAAGGAGAAATTATAAGGTCCTCATAGTGAACAAGTGACATGGTCCATCATTCCATTAAAAGACTTCCACCTATTTAACATTGCTGCGTTAGAAATTTTTTTTAAACAGAAAGTGATTACTGACTCAGAAACTCGTAAGAGAGAGAGAGAGATGTGGCAAGATTATAGTGGATATTATTTATTGCTGGTTCCTTTCCGGGTAAAGACCCAAACCCGGGCAGAACAAAACCCGTTATTCTTAATTTGCGCGGTAACCCGAAATTGAAGGAGAATTTGCACCATTAGAAAACAAAGGCAGCGAGACAGTTGGGACGTAACAATTTGTAACAAACCGAAAAGGATACTGCGCTCCAATGTCCAATCCAACCAAAAATGAGACAAAATCTTTACCTTAATAAGAAGTAAGAACCAGAATTTCCTGCAATTTTTGTTGTTGTTGGATTGTCTTTTATTAGTTTCTTTGACTTTGTTTCAATGAAGCCGTTCCTTTCTCTCACCATTATTTCCTCAACCCCTCTGAAAATGGCTCATCATCACCATGCGAATCCACGCATTCTGATCTAGCTTCCAACTTTTATTTTCACTTTTCACACATAACCCAGGTTTCATCTTTTCTCCTATTGTTTTTGTTTGGTTCAAGTTTGTGTCTTTAGAATTCAGTTTTGTTTTCTTGGTGTGCAGATTGAGCATATTGTAGTTTGTTGTGATTGAGATTGTGTGGTTTCTGCTGTAAATCACAGAGCAGTAGTTTGTTTTTTTTATTAACATTTGAAAGAAAGAAAGAAATGTAGAATCCATGTTTGTAGAATTGAAGAAAGAAGAAGGAGAAGATACAATAGAAAGCATTTGAGAAGAAAGCTTTGGCAGGAAGAAAAAAAAAAAAACAATCACAAAATAACGAAATTTGTTAAGCTAAGGAGAATGGCAGACTCAGCGGAAACGCTGGGTTCTTTGGTCTCTAGTTCCCCTTCACCAGAGGGATCAGGGAAAGATAGTCATCCTCCCCCACCTGATAATTCCTCTCCTCCACCGGTGGATTCTTCATCTTCTCCACCTTCACCTAGTTCAAGTCCTCCCCCTCCTTCTCCTCCTCCTCCTACTTCTTCTCCACCGCCTTCAAATTCAAAATCCCCGCCTCCTACCTCGTCTCCAGGCTCAGGTTCTCATCCCCCTTCACCCCCACCACCATCGGATACAGTAGCTCCAAAGGCTTCACCTCCACCACCATCAAATTCAAAACCTCCACCACCATCACCACCACAAAAATCTCCTCCTCCTCCTCCTCCTCCTTCTACTCCTACTCCTACTCCTCCTCCTTCTAATAATAATGGATCTTCTCAAAACTCGCCACCTCCATCACAATCCCCACCTTCTTCTTCTTCTCCTCCTCCTTCTCTTCCTCCTCCTCCTCCTCCTACTGATAATAATTCTACTTCACAGCCAACTTCACCACCTCCATCTAATACCCTTGTTCCTCCTCCAACTGCCAGTTCCTCGCCTAACCCGCCTGGTTCACCACCCAAGACGTCGAACACTTCTCAGCCACCCCCTCCAGCCAAATCATCACCATCACCTCGGTCATCCCCTTCTGGATCTGGCCTGTCCCCTCCTCCCCCAAAAACTGTAGGTTCCTCTACTAAGGTTAGCTCCAGCCCACCACCAGCACAGAGTGGGAGTGAAACTGGTACTACTACTGCTACTTATGTTGGGGTGGCGGTAGCAGGAGTGTTCATCATTGCCTTAATTGCAGTCGTTTTTGTGACCACAAGACGGAGGAGAAGACGAGCTCAGATCTATACCTCCCATTACATGCCCCCCAATAGTGTTGCGGTGAAATCAGGTAAAAAGAAGTTCTTGAGGATTCGAATTGCATACTACATGTCTCTATGATCTATTAATTTGGCGTTTCTGATATACAGATGGATTTTACTACAACCAGTCACAGACTGTGGGGAATAATGGAGGAGATCTCTATTATCATTCATTTGGAAGTAGTCAAGGGAGTCAAAGGGGGAATGCATACCAAGGACAAGGAGGGGCACCAGACTCGAATTCCCTAGGTGCTACTAATAAGTCATTTTTTACCTATGAAGAGTTGATGGAGATAACCGATGGGTTTTCTCGCCAAAATGTTATTGGTGAGGGTGGGTTTGGGTATGTTTACAAGGGTCAGCTACCTGATGGAAGAGTGGTGGCTGTTAAGCAGCTCAAGGCGGGTAGTGGACAAGGGGAGCGGGAATTCAGGGCTGAAGTTGAGATTATTAGTCGTGTTCATCATCGACATTTGGTCTCGTTGGTGGGTTATTGCATCTCTGAGCAACAAAGAATGCTCATATATGAATTTGTTCCAAATAAAACACTTGAGCATCATATGCATGGTAAGGGGAAATTCTTGTTTTCTCACCTTATCAATCATTGTCATGATTCTCAGTATGATATTGGTATCTGCTGTCAGGTCAAGGAATGCCAGTGTTGGATTGGACCAAAAGAATGAAGATTGCTTTAGGGTCTGCAAAGGGTTTGGCATATTTACATGAAGATTGTATGTATCTCTTCTGGCATTATCATGACTATTGTACTCGTGCTTATTGAAAACAAAAACATTCTCTCTTAAATATTTTCTTTTGTTTAGCAATGCTTGAATATGCCTGTGATCATAGTTGAGTTTTTTTTTTCAATGAATTGAAATCTAACTTTCTTGCCCACCTCCATAATGTAAAGACAGTTCACCAGTAAAATTTAGGTCATATTAACTTTTTATGAACTCCTGTCGATCTAATATAACCGTCCAATGCTTAATTAACTGTTAGGTAACTATGTTATCTGATTATTTCTTCTCACCGTCACTTGTTTCTAGGCCATCCAAAAATTATTCACAGAGACATTAAGTCAGCAAATATTCTTTTGGATGATGCTTTTGAGGCACAGGCATGTGTTTTGATCTCTTTGCTTAATTTTTTTCTCTCTTCTGATGCTACCAATGATGTTTCTCTAACAGGTTTTAATTTGAGAATTGCTTTGAGCACAGGTTGCAGACTTTGGACTTGCCAAACTAGCAAATGACACTCACACTCATGTATCCACTCGAGTCATGGGGACATTTGGGTAGGTTTGAATGTCTGGAACACCTTGGCACTTTTACAATGTTGAAGCATTTTATGAGTCTGTTCCATTTGTTTTTCTTTCTACAATTCATGAGTACAATTCCAGAGAAAGCTAGTTGAAGTACTAAAAATGGCAAATACCTGCAACAGTCATGATATGTGGTCATGTGAAACAGAGGTGGGGGGTTTAGGACCTTCAGTTATTGCCCAGTGGCGCTCCATGACATTCTGAGAAATAGAACTTAGCCAGGATGGGTATTTACAACAATCCAATCTATCACTTCCTTTAGAAGGCAAGGAAGTGATTGGTTGAGATATAGAGGACAGACTTGAATCTAAGGAGAGAAAACTCCCATTTTGGATCCATTACATGATAATTTTTGGCTTAATTCAGTTAATAGTAAAGGGATTTTAAAAACTTGGTTTTGTCTTTGAATAATCAATGTTCAATTTGGCTGTCAGGTACTTGGCACCCGAATATGCATCGAGTGGAAAATTAACAGACAGATCAGATGTATTCTCATTTGGAGTTGTGCTTCTAGAGCTAATCACTGGGCGTAAACCTGTTGACCCAAGGCAGCCTTTGGGAGATGAGAGTTTGGTTGAATGGGTATGAATTATCACTGTACTTATTCTTCAAGTTATTTAGAAGACTGATGGACTTTCTAACTTACGCTCTTTCCAGTGGTCCTCTTACTTCTAGTTTTCTTTCAAATGTTGGTGACCCTGGGGCCTGAAATATGGAAGAAGTTTAACTTTGGCAAATATTATTACTTCATATTTGAAAAAAGTGAAAATGATAAAGTATGCTTATTCTAGTAGAAGTATTTCCATGTCAGCTACCTCTCTTGCACTTTGGTATTGTCACATGGATATCTCAAGAAAAACAATGGAGTGAATAAATTAAATTCTTCCCTAATGCCTTGTATGTTTTCTTGTAAAATATTTTTGCTTACCTTGAAGGTGTCTCATTTGTCTCCCATTGCCTTCTGTTTTCAATGAATGCAAATTTCCTAGTCCAATACACCCCTATTGCACCCTTACAATTGCAATTGATAACATGTATATTTGAGAGTTGGTACAAAAATTTCAATTCAGTTCTGTATATCAATAAAAATTATAATAAATTTTTAGCATTGCCAGGGGTTTGGTTTTGAAGACAGCCCGGGATTTTTCTCTGTAACCTGCTGAATCTATACTTACAACCCACCTCCCCCCTCCCCCTTCCCCCATCGAAAAAGAAAAAAGAAAAAAAAAAAACCCTTCTTTTGAATCTGTATGAGATGATCAATCCCGATTTCTGAAAACTGACATGCTGTGATCAAAATAAATTTGTGAAGGCTTTTTCTTTAAGAAGGACAATATTAGGCATACCAAAAGCTACTGCTGCCTAGGCTAAAAATCTTCTTTGATATCATATTTATGCAGTATGAGGCTGATGTGGCTCAGAGCTACTTTTTATGGTCAGTTTGGATTTGTTTCAAGTCCATGTTTCATTTGACCAAGTCCAACAGATGAAGACTCTTTGACCTTATAAGCGATCAAAAGGTCCTAAATACTTAAGTGTAATGATTTCCTATATCATCTCTTGGTATCTAGAGTGGAGGGTCTGAATCATAGAATTTATTTATTTTTGGGTACTTACATTTAATCTGTTAGAATGATGCTGGTAATTCTTTTCTTATGATTCACTTGGTTCCCTTTGAAAAATGTGTTGTCAGGCTCGTCCACACCTTATTCATGCCCTTGAAACTGGTGATTTTGGTGAATTGGTAGATCCACGACTTGAAAAGCAGTATGTGGAGGTTGAAATGTTCAGAATGATTGAGGCAGCTGCTGCGTGCATTAGGCATTCTGCTCCAAAACGCCCACGCATGGCGCAGGTAATACTAATAAACAGCACTTTGTGATTTCTCTTTGTTGTTGCCAGTTCAATCTCATGCTTCTTATTTACATATAACATTAAGAGAGAAATATGCTTAATGGGATTAAATGACATAAGGTTAGTTCTACATCAGCTTTACCCTTTCTTCTATTTTTAATACAGTTTACTTCTAATCTTCTATGACTAACATGTAGGTCTTTTCTTATAAAACTTATTCCCATCTCCAACGTTCTTGTGGTAGTTCTCTGACTACAATAAACTATTTGGGCTCTCCATTTCAGGTGGTAAGAGCATTGGACAGTGAAGGTGAAATGTCTGATCTGTCTAATGGGGTGAAATATGGCCAGAGCACAATATATGATTCTGGCCAATACAATCAAGAAATTATGAGATTTAGGAGGATGGCACTTGGCAGTGACAGCTCAGATCTTGACGCGTACAGTGGACCATACAGTGGACCATACAATTCTAGAGAAATGCCAAAGCTTAAGGATGAACATTCAAGTTCTGAATCAGAAACTCGAGCCTTTAATGCACGTAGCGGTGAGCAACGATATGGCAGCACAAGAGAAGGCAGTGCCCGCCGGTTTTAACTACATGTGATTCCAAATGGTTTTTTACTGCACATTATTTGACCCATATAGGGCACTAGAAAAGGCAATATCTGCAAGAGAGGCCTTTGTTTGATTTAATCTGACTTAACTAGTGTGTAAAGCTTTTTTTTTTTCTTTTTCTTTTTTCCCCTTTTTCCTTTTCTGGTGAATCCTGGTATATCACTTAGTCCCTCAAAGTATTTGCAGAGTAGGGGAAGCTTAAACTGAGAGTAATACTCAGAAGGTAAATTTTAATACCATCAATGTCTTGATACTGGGGCGAGACCGTTCATTTTTGTGTGAATACTTATTGTGATAAACGTTTTATCATGGTGAAATGATTTAGCGTTTTCTGTATTGGATGCATATCATTTACTAATATTATCATCGTGTTTTTCTACTTTTTTGCCAGAAGAAATTACCTGTATCTTAATATATGAACTGTAGAAGTTGCAACATGCTGGTAGTTTCTTTTGCAAAATAATCAAGTTATTTGCTTGAGAAGAAACGAAAGGCAACACAGGAGGGAAAAATTCTCAAATTCAAAAGTAGTATGCCTAAATGTCTCGCAAATGAAACGAGAGGTAAGAAAGTTATGTACAAGACGCACTTGATGAGCTCCATCTATCATAAACCGACTTGAAGAAAAACTACAAAATTAGAAAACTGCAATTTTACCCTTTTCTACTCTCATATTTTCAAGATCTACTTTACTAAATTGGATTTCAAAGTTGATGTATCAATGATCATGCAATATTGAGTGATACTATATGGTTAGAGGAGGTGTCAAAACTTTGTCATACCCTTTGCTTTCTGAAATCAATACCACACATTCTATCTTCCGTCTATTGTGATAGTCTACAGTCTACTAGCTCGAACAAAGCATCCCTCAACTTCTTCGGCTTAATGTCTGTGTTTGCCTGGGCAATATACAATTAATGTTATTCTGTATCAGACAGATGATCCAACGAACAATCATGCAAAAGGAGAAATGGATGTGTTATGCAATTTTAAGCAGGATTCAATATGAATACATTGTTGTTTTACTTAAAATAAATTTATTGACTTGTTTACTCTCTCTCTCTCTCGGTTTATTATTATTATTTATTTATTTTTTATTTATGGTTTTGGTTATGATGGTATTCCCTAACAAGCTGGCTCTTTCAGTGCTATGTAAATAAATAAGGACGGGATGATGCTATGCAAAGGCAAAATGAAGTTATTATATTTCCCACTGAGCTCCAAACATCCCAAGGAATTTTAGCAATAAACCATTACTTTCGCATCACCTAAACCCGTTTTGGTATGTCTTTACTTGAATCTTACCTCAACTTTGAGAATGTTCAAGACCTGGCCACAGAATGTAGTGACATTGGCATCGGCTACTTGAAGTCCTAAGGAATCTATAGCCTCCATGAACCTCGCAAACCCACCTCGCTTCTGCTCACAGATGATCTTAATCAAGAAGTCTCTTTGGCCTATCTGGCTCACTTCCACTTGCACCTAAGAAAAGGTTTATGCCAAAGGTGTTGAGGCATGTTGCAATAATAAACTGAACAAAGACATTGGAAGTGACAGCTAAAGGTTATGCTAGCACTACATACCTCTGTTTGCTTCTTTTCTCCAAGGCTGGATGATTCCGGTTTTTGCTCAGTAGGAGCAAAACATGTGGTGCCACCATTTGTTCTGTTTGGTTTTAAGATCTTCAACTCTGCTTTATTCTTTTCGCAGTCCTCTTCTTCCATTTCCCTGAGCTCATCGTTAAGTTGCTTAACCTCCTTCTGCAACTCTTGTATATATTCAATTGCATCTCCAACAATCGCAGCTCTATCCATCTAGAAATTCATTAAATGAAAGAATAAAAGCTGAATAAATACAGAGAGACACATCCAAATTGGGTGGAAAAAAGGAGACCAGTTCACTATTATAGTATTTCACTAGTATTTATTATCTTAACCTTGGTTATCTTTGGGACTAAAGCCCGTAGAGTGAAGAGCCCATCTGTAATCCTGTGCCTTCTTTTCCTCTCTGTGGCGAGATTTTTTGAATGGAATTTTTTTGTTTTTGGTTCCTGGATAACTTTTTCCTTCTCTTTTTCTACCACATTGCCACAATTTAATGCCAATTTTGTCTTCAATGAACTCACATTGTACTCAGGCTTTTTAGAGCCAGAAGATTTTCCAATTGACTGATTCATAGAACCATGTAGAGGTATATAACCACAATTTAAGTCAAATGGACATTCACTGTAACGAGTGGATCCACTAGATGATCCCTCAACACTAGGATAGGAGCTGGACTGGGTCACTGGAGAAAGAGCTTGTATTCCAGGCCAATGTTGTGAGTACTCTTCAGGCAATGGAGCAAGATGATGTTCAGTGAGTTTCACATTGGCAGTGTTCCAGACACTCTTGGCATCTTGGTCTAAAGAGATGTTAAACTGAGCTGTAATGAACTCTATGGTCTTTTGGTCTTTTGGTAGCTGAAAATAAGAATTATATATTTATAGACTGGAAGAGAATATCTCAATTATAATGCTGAAATTAAATTAAGCACAAAGCTAATCTTACATGCTTTGCGACAAAGAGCTCAATAAGACCACCAACAACTGGGATCAGAACTCGGGTTCCAAGTGTGTCCTGTCAAAATAAAATTTTATTTTTAGTTAAGTAGCAAGTAACACCTCTATGTTTTCTAATGGTCTGTCTCAATCCATAATGATCCTTTCAGATATGGCCAACTATGATGTAACAAATCTGTGGGATGTCCCATGTTTTCTATGTCTTGGTAGTATAGTCAATTTTTCAAGCATATCATCAACTACTTGATGAGGGACACTTAAGGAAAAATATATGTTAGAGCCTAGAGCCTGGAATATGTGATTAGCCTCAAGCCCATATCAATGGCGTAAAGCTCCTTTTGGTTGCTAAGAAAATATGCGGTAAAAAAAAAAAAATTTGAAATTCAGTTATTGTGTTTGGGACCTGAGGAAGCAAAAGCCTACTCTTTGAACATTTTATTTCTTGGAAAATCAAACTGTTTAATCCATAGGATGGAGTATGTACTTTCTTTTTGGTTTCATTAATTTCTTATCTGAAAGCAAATTCACAGAGAGAGAGAGAGAGAGAGATATTGGTGTACCCACGTTTGAAATATCTGAATCCAAGGCATTGGCATTGCAAATCCACCTGGGTTGGGTTGATATGACAACCTCACCATGAACCCTGGTTCCAGTTTTCCATATCAGTGTTTATCATGTATTCACAGAATGAACGGTCAAGGTTTTAGGTTTTAAGAGAGAGAGAAAGAAAGATGTACCCAGAATACAGTGGCAT
This sequence comes from Quercus tomentella, assembly GCA_028535165.1. Classification (NCBI taxonomy): domain Eukaryota; kingdom Viridiplantae; phylum Streptophyta; class Magnoliopsida; order Fagales; family Fagaceae; genus Quercus; species Quercus tomentella. The sequence continues at coordinate 54,360,089 of JAPQVY010000089.1, read as the reverse complement.
AGAAGAAGGAAGTTGAGCAAGAGCTTCACAAGCCTTTGTGCTTATGGGATGCTGAAAGTGACCATCTTTGCAAAGAGGACTCAAATGGTGCTCCACCCCTCTTTCCTCTTTCACATTAGCAACAAATCCATAACCACCACTACAACAGCAACCCATCCATTCAATAAACCTACAATAATCAATGACCAAAAAAAAAAAAAAAAAAAAGAGAGCAAAGAGTGTCAAAATCTGATGTTGGGTCTAGTTGAAAATGTTTGATACAATGTAAAACAATATGCTAATAGTAATACTACCTAGATGGATCATCTCCTAGTTTCCAAACAACACAATAGTCCCAAGTCTTTGTCTGAACAAAGGGTCTAAGCCACTCCACTGTTCTTTCCAATCCCCTCATTGTCTCCTCCATTTACAACAATTTTGGTTTGTTTGTGAGTTTTCTAAGAGTACTAGTAGAGTCCCAGGTCTTAAAAGCCTTTCTTTCTTTCTGTCTTTCTTTCTTTCTTTAATTTGGATGAGTACAAAGGAGCTTTTAACTTTTATTATATGTCTCCCTTTATAATATAAGTCTCCAAACTTGAGGCAAAATGGTACGCGACAATGCCAACACTCCTGTGCTTTTCAATTGGGAGGGTATCGTAGTAGTCAGTTGCAAATCCGTGACAGTGGGAATCTGATGCCAGAAGAGAGAGAGAGTGAGTGAGAATGTGTCATGTGTGTGTGTTTTTTGACCGATTACTAGAGTTGGTATAAAAAACAACCATCGAACGGTTCAAAAGCTCCTGTGAAAGCAACCCACAACAGCACATAATCATTATTTCATTCTTTATTATTTGGAAAATGAATACAAGCTTACCATTTTTGAAGCATGTATACCATTCTCTTTATGTATATATATATATATATATATATATTTTTTTTTTTTTTTAAGAATCAATACCATCTTCTTCATTCTAAATAATGTTCATTGGATTAAAGGGTTCGCTAGAAAAATCGAGATCACCAATAGCTTTATTGCTAAGCTCTGGGGCCTCAGAGATGGACTTCTTATTTGCAACAACTGTAACTTTGATTGTGTTGAGAATGAACTGGATGCTAAAGCTATTATAGATGTCTTGGCCAATCCTAATTATGTAAATAACATTGTCTCCTATCTTGGGTGATTGCAGGTAACTGATCTCAAATCTTCCCTAGGTCCGGTTTAGTCATTGCTATTGTGAAGCGAATCGCTGTGTTGACAAGTTTGCTAGGATGGGTTCAAGCCATAATTTAGATTTTGCTATTTTTGACAATCCGCTTGTGGACTTGCTTTCTATTTTTGAGGATTACTTCAATAGTATGTACCTAAACAAGCTTTGCCCTAAGATTTCTGTTTTGGTTTAGTTTTAATCTATTATCCTTTGCACAAAAAAAAAAAAAAAAAAAAAAATGTACACCCTATAAATAAGATTCTTAATCATGAAATTGATTCTTTCAATTTTCAATTAAATGGAGAGGGTTGTGGTTAATTGGGGTGAAATTTTTTTTGGCTCCTTAGTTTAATATATGAGTATAGTTTGATCTGCATTCATGTTCAATATGTGAGGTCTTTGATCTTAGATTATTGAAGGAAAAACAAAATTATGGTAATTCCCAATTGAATTCATGCAGTGCTATTTGATGCTTTTACGGCTGTTAAGTTGGGTTTTTGACAAAGAAATGACATTTAAGAATAAGATTACTTGTCAATTATCCCAATTTACCAATCAGCTATTAACCTATGTGATCTACTAATGGTATTCTGATCCTTTACGTGGGCTTTGATTCAGAATCAAATCCTTCATTTACAGTTATCAAAAAAAAAAAAAAAAAAAAAAAAGCCTTCATTAACTTAAAAAAATAAAATAAAATAAATGACAAAGCTAATATAGACATCGCTACAAGGCTATTAAAGTATTGTATATGAAACAGTAACACTCTAAAACCAAACAAGTGTAAAATTACAAAACGTAATAAGTTTGTTATTAATTATAATAACTGCAAATACTAATACTTTCTTCACAAGTTTCAAATAAGTGGTACGTTTATATTTTACAAAAGAAACAAAAAGTGGCATGTAAACTTGTAGGACAAGGATTTCAGAAAATGGAATATTACACGGTTTGGCTCTGTTTCACCAGAACAGGTACAATTCTGTATTGTTCCTAAACGGTACAATAAAGAAAGGCCGTATTTAGCTAAATGACAATCATGGAAAAATGCAGACATTTTGCACAATGCATGAAGATCTTAAAATCCATAACAATAATAAACAGAAAACAAGAAAAGAAAAGAAAAGAAAAGGAGTTGAGTTGAATGTGTCACAAATTTTTTAGCAATTTTTGGTTTTATTGCTTGTTGCTTTGTTTGGTTCAATAATACCGTATATCCTAATGTTTACAAACCCACTGGACCAGAAGCTATAGAATTAGAGGGTTCATTTAGAAAAGAGAGTATTTATGAATTAATTAGTATTATTGGGTCACAAGATATATAGATTTGAGAAGGTCAAAGAAAATTTGAGTAATTCTACAATTACAAACTATTTTATAATATTTATACAAAATTATTGATGTAGCAAATTCTTATTGGTTCTTATGAGTCCATCACTAACATTACTTTTTTACTTACTAATAATCAATAGCAATATCACCGATTTGTAAAATGGTTCATAACTTTACTATTTTCTAAAAAATTTAAACCATTTCAAAAAAGATTGAGGGCTATAGCTTCAACGTGGCACTGCCCTCCATGGGCTTAGTAGAGCTTATCAGTTGGGTTGGGCCGTATATTTATCAGAATTTGGATCCATGACAAGGCCTACATATACGTGTAATATATTTATATCGCCACTTACTATTCGTACTTTTTGTTTGAAACTTTTTTTTTTTTTTTTGAGGAAAAGACTAAGAATTTTATTAAGAAAAACAGCTATATTAGCTTGAATTACATGTTGAAACTGTGGTAGCATATCTTCCATTCACACTAAGAATTTGGGACATTTATTGCATGTCTAACCAGATTATTAGCAACTTTATATTATTTCTTGTATTTAGGGTCTTTCGTTGGTTTCCAAAGTTCTTAGTTATAGAGTTAAAGGATTATATGTAGCTAAAACGAGATCTAATTAATTCATGCTTTCCATTCTATGTTAAATCCATCCATACTTTCAACTAGTTCCTTTGGTTTGGTATCGGTTTGAAAACATTTCCACTCGTCCTGGCCAGGCCAATTAAGAATCTCCCTTCAATCTACCTAGCTTGATTGATGCACATTCCTAAATACATATACACGAATTGGACAAGTCATTTGATGAATTACAATGACAGTTGCATACCATCTAGCAAGTACCTCAAAAGGTTAATTTTGTAATTATTGGATAATTTATTGGGTGCGTTGAAAGATTTTAGACAATTTTTCTAAACTTATATTTTTTTAAAAAGTGAATTACAATTTACTCTTATGGTTTGGTTTAATCACATTTTTACTAAAAAAATTTAATTTTTACATTTGATCCCCTAAGTTTGGATTAAAATATGATCATTAGGTTCCATCCAAATTAATATATTTTGTATTTTGTGGACAAACCTTCAATTAAACTCTTCCCTTGTAGTTTGGCCATGTAACAATTTAGTTCTACAAAACATTTCAATTGTTCTATTTTGACCATAAAATTTGAATTAAAATTGAATTGTTAAGAAGGATTTTGACAGAATCTTAACAATTTCATTCGATCCAAACCTTAAAGGGTTAAATGTGACAATTGAAAGTTTGTATACTTAATTGTAAGGGACTGAGTTTAAATGTAATAAAAAAATTTTGTTGTGAAAGGTGCATAATCTAAGTCAAGAGCCTTGTAATCAAAGACGACTCTTCTTTATCAGGAGAATTAGGATTTGAATCCTTTTATAGTAACTATAATATATATATATATATTCCAAGGTAGATATATATTTCTTGTTTAGAAAAAAAAAAAAAGGTAGATATATATTTCTTGATTTTTCAGCTCAAACACCCTTGCTAATTAAAACTATTGCATGTCACAACACCACCATATGTAATTACATATTCCAAGGTGTGGCCCTTGTGGGTGGAGACGATATGAAAATACAGAAGAAATATTAAAATAAAAAACAGAAGGATTTTGATAGAAATGTAAGCCAGGTACATAACTATATCATATAGAAGCTCCTGATCTTTGATTTTCTATACCATCATCATGCACCGGCTCTGGGCTCTCCTTCATGATCACCACCTGGCCTCATTTCACCTCTGTTGTGATGGTGACGATCACCATTTTCGGATGGCCTATGCCCTCTGCTATTATCACCATTTTCAAATGGCCTGTGCCCTCTGCTTCCTCCATTTCCAGATGGTTTGCCTGTTGGAACTTTCTTCTTACCAAACCCAAACTCAATGTCCCCATTATCTTTGGGACGAAAGTTGTGGTTTTGCTTTGCTGGTTTTTGTTTGTTGTAACGCCGGTTGCAGAGCCTGCCAAGAAAGCAAGCTATAGCTGATACAACAATGATCACAGCAAGGACAATAAAAACTGTCCCAAATGACCCATTTGAATGGTGTGAAGGTGGTTCCCCAGTGACAGTATTGGGGTAAACCAGAACTGGCTGTTGTTGTGGCTGAGGGAGTTGTTGCTGCTGGGGTTGTTGCTGCTGGGGTTGTTGCAAAGACATCTTTAGGCTTAGATGAGAGAAGAGAAAGGGGATGGGTTTGGTTTTAGTATTAGTCTGCAGCTCTTGTGCTTTGAGTGCAGACAAAGGTTGTTTTTTGGTTTACTCATGAAACAAGCAATTAGATTGCTGTGTGAAAGGGTTATGTATAATTGGGTTGATCCATTCAAAATATGTGGGGGTTTTGAATTCAATAAAGGAGGAACTTTCTTTAATAAAGAGACTACTAAAGATATTCCTTGTGTTGATTACTGCGGGAGATTCGGTACTGCTGTTGCTTTGTATGTAGAGAAAGTAAGATTTTGGCTCCTTTGAACAACACACTTTTAGATCTCAAGGCCCCCATGAGAGAAAAGCAATTATTTTTCTTAGACTCTCTCTCTTTTAATCATTGGAGTGGGATGATCTCCGGTGAAACTCATGCATACAAATAGGTGTTATTGTGTATTCATATACGGTTTCTTTGTTGGGTCAAGTGGGCTGAGTTCAATTGATTTTGATTGTTTGAATTGCAACATATATGCATGTTTCACATTTGGTATGTAAAGCCGTAATTAATGATGGTTTCATAGATTTGTGTGTAAGAGTGGTTTGAACCGTTCTATTTACATGAAAATTTGTGCTCCTCTCATTTGGTGAAGAATTCTAGGCTTTTTTTGCAGATATTTTTTTAAAGGAAGATAGATTATGTGGTTCAAAATTGGGATCTGTGTAATTAATTATGTACCAATTCCCCCAGGCTCAAGCTTATCTGCTTTAATGGGGTCACTCGTCTAATTGTTGTCTTTATTCCTTTCCCTTTTTTCAAAGAAAAGTATTCTGCTAGAGTGGTATGAGCGGCTTGAGTTTATCATTTTTGTTGATGATTGGAGAGCAATGATATTATAATCATACTGTACTCATAATATGTTGGTAGTTGGTACAAAAATTCAACGAGGGACCCAATGAATCAGACGTTCCAATGCACAGAAATAAAGGTGACCTTGCCACTCTTTTTATGCAATCGCAAGACCAATTGACAGTCCCCTTATTGCTTTATGATTGCATTGTTCTGATGATCATTGGATTACTGGCATTATGCCAATGGATTCACAGCACAGTGGTCTGTGACGTGCCTCTATTTTCCTCTTTAATTATACCATTTTGATATTGTATTTTTGTTATTAGGAATAAAGTAAATAGATAATGGTAGGAGTGATTATTAGTTTAGGCTTTAAATCAACTTTACTTGTAGTAGGTAAATATAGGATTCTTTTGAATTTCAAAGTTATGTTTATCTTATAAAGCCTTTTTTTTTTTTTTTTTTTTTACAAGTTATAACTTGACATTGAATAAGAAGACTGGATCAAAAATCTTATCATTGAATGAAATTTTCACTTTGCATGTTCTTTTTTCTATTAAAAAAATGATGATTTTTTTGTGATTTTATCCATTTGTGACACATAACAAATGGAAGCAGCAGCCCTGCTAATTTTGTAATATATATATTTTTAATGGAATTGTGATTTTTGTTGTTCTCCATGAGAAGTTTAAACAAAGAAATTGATTTTTAAACTAAGTTTGAGAAAAAGGAAGAGAAGGGTATTTATGTACTAATTATCTATTTTTTTATGCAAGTGGGCTCTGTGACCTATATGAGTGGGATAAAATATGCATTAAATGTTATATTTACTTGTGTCCTAGGAACATTTGTTAATTAGACCTAAAAATGAGAAAAAGAAAAAAAGAAAAAAGAGAGAAAGACTATAGGTAAACTTTTTTTTCTTATTTATTAAAGTAAAACATTATAATTGGTATAGTCAAGAGTCTTGTAATTTAGATATATTGTCTATTTTCTCACACAACTTATATAAATTCTTTCTTCCATATTTATTATAATTAAAACATAAAAAATTTATGATTGATACGTGAAAAAAATGTAGTGAGTGATGAGTTATGTGAAAATCATGTTAGATAAATCCTAACTTATTTCTAAACAGTCGGAAATTTTGAAAGGTGTCTCACCCCTAATGTTCTTGTCAGGCTTATGGCTTGTTCAAAGGTTTGTTTGCTCAATGGACCAGAGTCAAAGTGGGATCACTTGACATACTTTAATTGTTAAAAACAGCAAACCCTGCATAAAAATATGCGATCCTAAACGACCATGCACCCTACAACACCTAAACGAACTAACCAGTAACAAATTAATAATAAGATAAATACCATTGTATGCGCCAAGCCACACAAACCACTTCAAACCAAATTTGTAACAAAACTTCACAACCAAATTTCTATCTTCTCCACACCATCTATTCTCACCAAAATTCCATTCAGAGATATAAATTTAACCCTCCCAATCCCATCCTTAGTTCAATTATTCACAAATTCAATTCAGCAAAAGAAAAAGGAAATTTCACAAATATACAATGTCAACAATTAATATTCAGCACCTCTCTCTCTCCCTCATCTCAATCCACCTCCTTTTAATCATTTTCCCATCTTCAACAGGTTTCTCATACCCTTCCATTTTATTACATTTACTCAGATATAACATACGCGCGCACACACACATATAACACCTTATATTTTATTTAAGTATAAAATTGTTGACCTTTTTTTGGGCATGCAGGTGCAGCACCCATTGGAATATGTTATGGTCGCGTTGCCAACAATCTACCACGACCCTCCTCCGTTGTCAACCTCATCAAATCCAATGGCATCAAATACGTCCGCCTCTTCGACATTGACCCCACCACCCTCAAATCCTTCTCCGGTACCGGAATCAACCTTACGATTGGCGTGCCTAACGAACTCCTCCCCTTCCTGGCCAATGCCAAAGAGGCCACAGCCCTCAGCTGGCTCCAATCCAATGTCTTCGCCCACATCCCCGCCAACCAAGTCCGCTACATTGCTGTAGGCAACGAGGTCTTCCTCAAAGACCCGTTCTACACCCCCTACGTCATCACCGCCATTCTCAACCTCTACCAAGCTCTCAAAACCCTTAACCTCACCAATTCCATCAAGCTCTCATCACCACAAGCAGCCTCAGTCGTAACAAATTCATACCCTCCATCTGCAGCAACCTTTGACCCGTACATTGAATCTGCTATCATCCCTCTCGTACAATATCTATACGATAGCCGTTCACCTTTCATGGTAAACGTGTATCCCTACTTCAGTTACATAAACAATAAGAACCATGTTTCTTTGGACTACGCATTGTTCAAGTCTAAGAATAATAATACAGTTAGAGACGGTGCATTATCGTATAGTAATCTTTTTGACGCGAGTGTGGATGCGTTTGTGTCTGCAATGGAGAAGGTGGGGTTCGAGGGAGTGCCGGTTGTGGTGACTGAGACAGGGTGGCCAACGAAGGCTGGCGAGGCGGCGAGTGATGAAAATGCGTCGGTGTACAACGGGAACGTGGTGAGGCGGGCGGCAGACGATGTGGGAACGCCACGGAGGCCGGAGACAGGAGTGGAAGCTTACCTGTTTGATTTGTTTGATGAGAATAAGAAGGGTGGAGAAGAGTACGAGAAGCATTTTGGGATTTTTGGTCTTGACGGGGTTAAGGCTTATGACATCAATTTTAACTAAGAGAAAGAGGCACGTTTGTAGTAATGTTGCCCTATTACCTGTAACTATAGTAATATCTTACCCGCTAAAGTTTTAGATGAATATAGCAACCTTTATTTTATAACAGTAGCTTTGGATTGTATTGCAAGATTTTACAAGGAGAAGGTTTTAATCTCTTATCCCATTGTTGTAATTACTAAATTTATTGAAAAAAAAAAAAATCTGAAGTGATTAATAAAATATAGTTTCAATCTAAATAATTTATTTTTTTGCTATGATTTTTTATCTGAACATGTAATTTGCATGAGGTAGAGTTCACAATAAATTATATATTGGACTTGAGAAAATTGGGCCCAGACCTAATAACACATCCAAAGTCGAAGGAAAAATATTGGTATAGATGGGAATTTTTGGACCAGTTATAAAAAATAGTCAACCCATTGCAACGTTGGTCAATCCATGGGGTCACACAGGTTGATTATTTTTAAAAAGGGATTTTTTTTTTCCCACATTTTTCTCCTCTCTTTTCTTAAGTCTTTTTCTAACAGGCACTCATCGGTTCTTTCTTCACAGGATCAAGCTTGAAAACTTAATTAGTGGAACTTAGATCGTGTAAACTTAATAATTATTTATTATTTAATTTTTAATTAAGATTGTTTTGTTAATTTCTTTCATTATTTATATTGGAAGGAAGACAAAAATAATATTATCAAGTTTCTTTTTTATTTGCCAAGAATCTTATAACTTAAATAACACTTCATAGTGTTTCCAGCATAGTAATCTAGAGTTTAAATTCTCCTACCCCAATTATTGTTGAATATTTTTAAAATTTTTTTAAATTCCTTCATATTTTTTGGCAAGTAAAAAAGAGGGGTTATAACGGGTTAATCTGACCCTGAAAAGATCAAGTAAAGGTTAAAACAACATTCCATGTGAAATTAAGGCAAAGGATGATGCATTTGAAGTAATACACATCTTTAGATGAAGATTACGAATTCGATGAATCTTTTTCAAAAGTGCCATGGCTAATAAAAAAAAAAAAAAAAAAAAAAAAAAGAAGTGCCATGGCTAAGACTCCCACGCGCGCGGTGACAGGAGGATATATCTTGCACAACTTGCTTTCCAAATCCAGCGTAGCGATACCCCTGCTGTCATAGCTCTTGGACCAACAAGGAAAGCAAAAGCTCTCACATTGTTATATGGTGCTGAATCTGCTGATGCTTATCCTTTTAGGGATGAACGTTTACTAAAAGTTGAAACACAAACTGAGGAAATGGCAATGGATGATTGGCCTAGGAAGGTTAAGCGGGATCTCCATGTGAATTATGATGTGGTACGGTGCTCCATGTGAATTAGGAGGAGTTTTGTGGACTTATTGTAGTCTGGGGTGTAACTATAAATACCATCCTAATTGTGCTTTTAGGGCAAGACATTCAGAACAGAGCTAGGATTTGGAGTTAGCTAGGAGAGGCGGCTTTGCTACTTGCTGTGTGCGGCGGTTCAAGCTTTTGACTCTATTGTTTAACTACAAAGGATTTTTATTTAAAATTTTTTAAAGAACCAAGTTGTTTGTTTTGGAAAAAAATAGGTTGATTGAGCTTAATCATTTTTTTAGCTTTATTATTGGTAATTTTTGTTATTGGGCTAATTTTTTTGGGTTTGTATATTTTGTTTTAAATTTAATCTATTAATTTTTTATGGAATTTTTTAAGTGGAAAATACTAAAACTACAACATTTTTATAAATTACTAATGTGATGAGTGATTATTGGTAAGTAAAAAGTGATGCGAGTGTGTGAAATAATAAGAATTTGCCACCTCAATAATTTGTAAAAAGTTTCGTGGCTTAACAATACTCTTAAAAGAGTTGATGGTATTGTTAAGGGCGAGCAAAGTGTAATTTTATTGAACAAAATTGCTAAAATTAGTACCTATTAGTATACTAATTTTTTTTTTTAAAAAAAATTTGGGGGGCCCATTGCTCTCCCAAGTCCATATATAGCTCCATCCATGAAGACATTGGTAGCCGAAAATGTGTGTTGCCTGGTCAATATTACATATACTGCCAGAGGATGGAAGACCGTGTATAATGGATGGTCATACTTAAAACCGTGAGAGAATCTATTGGAAGTTATTCACACTTGCTTTTAATTAAACTAGTGTGTAACCCCGTAGATATACATAGGTGCAATTAAAAACAATCACAATCATACTTTTTTTTTTTTTTTTTATAAAAGAAATTCAAATTATACATAATATTAGCTTATACTTTTTTTTAAATCATATATTTCTAAAATATGCAATGATTTCTCATTATATATATATATATATGATTTAGAATTTAATTGGATTTAGACTCTTCGTTTTTTTTTACCCAATAATTCAGTTGCTATAAAAATTTAAAAAATAAATGAATACATAGCGGAAAATTATACTCCAATTGAAATCTAATTTAAAATCTAATTAGATTTGAACTCTTCGATATATATATATATATATATGATTTAGAATTTAATTGGATTTAGACTTTTTGGTTTTTTTACCCAATAATTCACTCACTATAAAAATTTAAAAAATAAATGAATACATGGCTGAAAATTAGACTCCAATTGAAATCTAATTTAAAATCTAATTAGATTTGAACTTTTCAATATATATATATATATATATGATTTAGAATTTAATTGGATTTAGACTTTTCGGTTTTTTTATCCAATAATTCACTCACATAAATTTTTAAAAAATAAATGAATACGTGGCGGAAAATTAGATTCCAATTGAAATCCAATTTAAAATCTAATTAGATTTTAACTCTTCAATTTTTACACTAAATAATTCACTTGGTACAAAATTTAAAATTAAATGTGACACGTGGCACAAAATTGAGAATCCAATTAGATTTTCTCTAAACTTTGGTTATATATATATATATATATATATATATATATATATATATAATCGTGACTTGCGCTTGTTTTTAACTGAAATTTGCTTGTTTTTAATTGATATTTTATGATTTCAGTTAAAAATATGATTGTGTGTGTAGAGTTATTTCCTTTTAAAAAAATTTATAATTTGATATTTAATATCAACCTAGGTTTTGTTTGGACCCATAACAAAAACAGGCTAACATGAATCTATGCCTTTTTTTTTTTTTTTTTTTTTTTTTTTTTTTTTTTTTTTAACATATCAAATTTGAATGGGACAATAGGATCTACGTGGGTCCCCGAAGAGTAACAACTAAAAAATAATAATTGAGTTAGATTTTATAAAGCAATAATAAAGGAAAATTAAAATATCACCTACAACATTTTCTCCTTATAAAGTTATAATTAACACCAAGGTTTAAACCATTTATACAAGTGTGGGTTCTAGTTAACTCAACTGGTAAAGTCTCTGATGGTTGTATAAGAGATCTGGGGTTCAATCCCCGCCTACACCAAAAACTGATTGATGTCTTGGTCTGATGATAAAGAGCTATCATCAAGAGCGGACGCTATAAGTTGAAACTATCTCAAAAAAAAAAAAAAAAAAAAAAAAAAAAAAAACCATTCATACAAGTGAAACATATCTTATCATAGAAATAACTATCAATTTATTGGTTAGCAAAAAAAAAAAAAAAAAAAAAAATCAATTTATTGTATAACTTTAATGGTGCAATAAATGTTGTAAGAACATGTTATTTAGGATTGGAATTTTTCCTTCCTTCTAAAGGACAATGGAAAATTGTTTCATCAATGATAGAGCATGAATATGTTACACATTTATTTTTTAAAAAATTGCACATGTTACCAACTAGTGTATAAAATTAGAGATCTCAGATAGGAGAGTATAAGGCTTTGCCATATGACATATTACTCAAGATTTAGATTATGACATCCCTCCTGATGTTTAGTTGCTTTCATAACAATTGATACAAAAGTCATCAAAATTTAAATATATGTGAATTCACTAAAATTAATCTTAATCATTTAGATTTTCCAACTCCTTTCAGTGACATGTATGGAACCAATATTGTAGTATTTATTTTATCTTCTATAAACAAAACATTGTAGTATTTATTTTGAGTAATTTAAAAAGTACTAATAGGATAAACATGTTTATTTTGTTATAATAATTATTTTAAGTGATGCATTAATTATTTAAGTATAATGAAATTTTGATGTCATTTTTCTAAGATTCATATGAGAAACAATTGGTTTGTAATATGGTATTCTTGCTTAAATTTAATTGCCTTTGCAACAATCAAAAATTTAAAATAGAGTCCAATAAAAAGGAAAAACAAATTAATAATTTACAATCAAGAACGTAAAAAAATAATTGAAGGAAATTTCATTTATTTTATCAAAAGATATTTGCATTTTTGAGTAGGCATATTTCTTGCCTACTTGAGATTGCAAATCTCGTTTTGTAAACACATATATAGTGTGTTTAGGAGCAGTTTATAAGCCATCTTTTGCTTTTTAGCTTCTATGTAGATTTTTATAAAAACTTGATTTTTCTTTTTACTTTTTCAAAGTACAAGTTTCCAAATGGACACATAGTTTGATTAAATCACTACACCACTTTTATTATCCTTTTATTTTACCTATAAAATATAACACTAAAGATCGCAATTTTTTATAATGAAAATTATTGGAATATTGAAGGAAACTAATAAAGTTGAAATTCCCAAACTCGAATTCTTAGTGCCTAAATTTAAAATTCCCAAACTTGAATTCTTAGTGCCCAAATTTATTTTGTCATTTTTTTTTTCTTCGAATTTTCCTTTTCTCTCAAATTGTCAAAGAATTTTCTTGTCATCAATGGCTTCCGTTGCTTCTTCATTTGCTCCCACATCAGAGAATGCTGCTCTATCTACATAAGATTCGCAGATGGACAATCCTTTGTTTTTACACCATGGAGAGAGTCCAAGCACAGTTCTTGTGACTCAACCTTTGACAAGTAGTGAGAATTACTCAGCTTGAGCACAAGCAGTGAGGAAAGCTCTACTCACCAAGAACAAGTTAGGCTTCATCGATGGCACTCTCACTCTGTCATCTCCATTGGTATCCACACCTTCAACAGTTCAAGCTTGGATCAGGTGTGATAATATGGTGGGAACGTGGTTAACAAACTCAATTTCCCCTAAGCTTCAAGCCAGTATCATTTATGAAGACATTGCTTTGGAGATCTAGAATGATTTGAGAGATAGTCTTGCTCAAAAGAATGGTCCAAGGATTTACAATCTTTAGAAGGAGATTGCAGAACTCCATCAAGGTGAGGTTTCCATTACTGATTTTTTCACTCAATTGAAAGTTCTTTGGGATCAATTGCATAATTATAGCCCTTTTCCTTCTTGTACTTGTGGAAAATGTACATGTAATGTGAATAAGAGGCTTAATGACTTGCAAGCTAGAGAATCGGTAATGAAGTTTTTGATGGGATTGAATGAATCTTTTTCACAAGTAAGGACACAGATTTTGTTGATGGACCATCTTCCATCCATCAATAAAGTGTATTCTTTAATGATCCAAGAAGAGATACAAAGGTGTGTTACCAATTGTTTTAATGCAAGGGTTGAATCGACTGCTTTGATTGCTAAATCACAGAACCTTAATGGTAATACTAGAGTCAATTATAGTGGTAACAATGGCAACAAGGGAAATGATAAACCAATTTGCACTCACTGTGGTAGATCTGGTCACACTGTTGATAAGTGCTATAAATTGCATAGATTCCTTCCTAGTTACAAGTTTAAGGGAAAAAATCCAATGGCACATCAAGTCTCTTTCACAGCCCCAAGATTTGCCCTTTTTGCCTTCTTCAGGACCAGTGACTCCAAGCTTCACTCCAAAGCAATATCAGCAGCTTCTTGCTCTCATTGGTACTCCTAGTTCTCCACTAACTCTACCTGTTCAAGGGAAAGAAGCAATCAACACTACTATGGCTAATGTGGTGTCCTCTAATGCCACTGCAATGGCAAGTATGGATCTCTCTTATTCAGTCTTTTCTACACAAATGGTTAATAGAAGAGCATATGATTCTAATATTTAGGTCATTGACACTAGGGCCATTGACCATATTGTGTGTTCTGTCCATCTTTTGACTACTATTACTGCTATTACTTAGTCAATAGTCCAATTGCCAAGTGGAGAAACTGCATTAGTAACACATATTGGCACTGTTACATTGTCATCCTCCCTTACTCTCCAAAATGTTCTTTGTGTACCTTATTTTACCTTTAATCTCTTGTCTGTAAGCACTTTCACTAAATCTCAACCATATTGCCTTGTATTTTTGTCTACTTTTTGCTTCATACAGGACCTTACCTTTTGGAGAACGATTGGAGTGGGACATGCAATTGATGGTTGTGGTGGTCCTTTTTTTCCAACTCCAGGCTGGATTTTCTCCTGCCACGTTATGGCCCAATGGATCTGGGGTAGGAGAGTTGGAACTAGCTTGACCGCAACACACCCCAAGCCAGCTTGTGCACAAGTTAGAACCCCTTTGCTAGGACCTTGGACACGTGCTTACGGCAGAGGATGCTGTTACAAAAAAGTTATGGCAAACAGGTGTAATATAACAAAAATAAGAAGAATATGTATACTGTCAGCCAAAAAATAAAAACAAAAAAAAATTAAATAATTTTCTTAGTAAAGGAGGAAATAATACAGTGATATAAATGCGGCAAAAATGAGTTAATAACAACAATAAAAAGAAAAGGAAATAACATTAATGCTTGATCAATAAAAGGAAGAAAGATTAGTCTGCCATGCTTGATTTCTCAATGGAGTCAAGTCCAGAAAGGGAACCACTTTTCAATGTGGACAATCTCACAAGGAAGTCCTGCCACAGAAATTGCCCACTTTGAGAGAATGGGCCTAGATGGCTTATCCTTGAATTCCTTAATCCTTACTAGAGAATAGGCTGTTAAAGAGAGAGAAAGGAATAGCCTATTGGTCCATGCCCACCGTCACACTTGCTTACTCTCTGTTTTTTCTTTTTTCATTCCTTTTTCATTTCTAAGTTTCTTGTTCTCTCTCTTTATCTTTCACTCCTTTTCTTACTTGTTTTTCTCTTATTTTATCTTTCCTGTTTTTCTTCCTCCTTCTTCTGTTCTCCTCCCCCCTCCCCCGTTGTTGTGTCTACTGTGCACAGCTAAGGCCTTTTTCATACTGCCTGCCATGACAGATTTTTACTGTTTTACCCCTTAACCACTTTTGTCTTGGTATAGGTGTCATTCCCAGACCACCCACTGGTCTGTTGGCTGCCCAGCCATCACCACTTACCTATGCTGGCCATGCCACATTCCATACCCAAACAAAAGAGTTTTATTTTGTTTTCTTACTCGCCGTGACATTCCCATCCAGATAAGGGTGGACATTCTCTCTTATTAACCCCTATGGCATGCACCTAGTGACTCCAGCTCATCTTTCTCTCTTTTGGGTGGTATGTCATCCTAACAGGATATTTACCCCAAAAGAGCTTGAGCGGGAACCATATAATAGGCTTCCCCCTTCTCCCCACCGCCAGACTGTACCCTTTCTTACCTCTGACCCATGGCTCATCACTCCCATATTGGCTGGGTACAAGTAGGTGGTGCCTGAGCCTTGTACGTGCTCCACTTCCATGTGAGTCCAGGGCTTGTTTGCCGTTTATGCATTTGCCATGGCTTGGGGGCTTGTCTGGTCTTTACTACCCGTTTGGCCACTCATTCTTAACCTTTTGTGGAGTGGATGAGTTACTGGGTCTTCATTCTTTGTATCTTGCTTTTTCTATGGGCTGGGTTTTGTTTGGGCCCATCCTTTCCTTCTTCAATCCAACCCTTGTCTTCTTTGTGGGTCGATTGACACCTTTGCCATGTCGCCTCATTATTTCTACCATGTTATCATTTGACTTGTGCTTGCTGGGTCTTTTTTGGGCCTGCTGTACACTTTCCTTCTGCTTAGTTCCAGTAGCCTAGTACTATCATTGGGCTTGTAGTCACGCTGTTTTGGGCTTCCTTGGCCCATTTCATCCCTTTGGGGCTTCCTTGGCCCATTTTATTTCTTTGGGCATCCTCGACCCATTTCATTTCCTTGGGCATCCCTGGCCCATTCCTATAACACCCCAAAATCATAAGTAATAAAAGTCTATTCAATCTAAATAATCCATAAACATATTAAATAAAAGCAATCAGCAACCTAAAATCTCATCACAAATGTCAGAGCTCTAATCTACCAAAGATAAAACATCCTCAAAATAATTCTCTGGTACAATGTTTAATACCATAAAAATAATAATAAAATTCTCAGTTTCACAAAATAATTTGTAACTGTTGTCTTCCAAGAATCTCTACTTTAATGATCCCTCTAATGTATCTGTAAGGGGGAATAAAAGGGGGGGTGAGATAACTCAATAAGTGGAATTCACTAACATTGGGGCGTGAGAACAAACCTTTCAAATAAATAATTCTTATAACAAATTCATAACTTGTAACTCATCAATATTTTATCATCAAATATTTCATATAAAAAATATCTTTATATTGTGAGCCATCATAATATATATATATATATATATATATATATATATATATATATACACCATCATATAAACAAATTCCTAGGCTTTTCTGGTGGTCAACGTTTACGCCCCGTTGACAGGGTTATGCTATCCCCTTTTAGGACTAGAACCTCATTTTCATCCATTTTCTTAAGGAAGGCTCCTTTGGAACTTAAAGGTGCACTCCCTTGCTAAAGAGCTTCCTTTTTGGATCATCAATAGTATACTCCTTTGCTAAGGAGCTATCAAATGTACACTGTCCCCTTTTCTGGGACCTTCCCTTGCTAAGGACTAAATACAATACTGAGCTTTTAATCACGACTTGTCATAGGTTTTCAAAACACATTCAATATGCTCACAAAAATAATCCATTCATAATTCTCAAAAATATAAAGATATATTCACGCATACAAGTTTAAATAAATTCAAGCTGTCCCACAAGTTTTTCATAAAACAAATAGTCAATGTGCACATCAAACATTTATAAAATATCAATTTATATATAAAATATCAACATATTTTTTTTGATATAAAATAGTTTAATAATCAACACTGTTTTGGGAAAAGCCCCAAAATTAGTAAACACCACTTACCTCTTATTTGCAAAAATATGAAACCAACCTCCCTTGAATCACAACAAATCAGTAGAATTAGAACCTAGCAACACCAAAGATAGGTCCATCAATACACAATTTCCCACTTAAAATCAGTTTTCACACTTAAATAGTTTAACCTATCATCATTAAGGCTTACGGAGGTGTCTAGTTTCTTTGAAATACATTTCAGCTTTGTCAGTGAGCTTGGCTATTGAATTCGTGGCCATCACTACTTGGGATTGTAGTTATTAAATTGATAAATGGGAGCACTGAAATGCCCCGTTTGATGCCTGAACTTGTCAATCAGGTTTCCAAAATTTTCACAACTATTCTAATTATAGTGTCCGCCTATATCTACAACCATAAATCCCTTGATGCCACAAAACATAAGATATTGCTAGTCAATTTTCTGAACAATCGCAGTGCGTGGATGGCAAATTGGTTAACTTAAATAATATATAATTTCTTATTCCTACGTTATAGGGGCTAACAAGATATTCTAGGCTTGAAAAGCATTGCTGCCTTCTACAATAATTTAGAGTTGAATACACATCACTAAAAGGATGATAAGAAGATAAATATCAACCATAAAGCAACCTTTTTCCTTTCACATGGTGACAAACTTGAATTGATAAGGTCCAAGCCTATTACTTTATTAGGTACAATTTCAAAGCATATGGAGTACCCTTTCCTGACGTACAATCATACTGACCATTCCTAATCTAATACGAAGTATAATAACAATTATAGGAGCCCTTTTTCTATTAATATAATGATAGTCTAGGTTCATGACAATTGCTAGCTATTGAATATTCAAACTTCTTAAATTTAGAGCATGAGAAAATCATACCTGCAAGTTTCCACGCACTGCCGCATAGAAGAAAAGAAAACCTTAATAGTGTGTTGCGGCTGAAACAAAAGGAACCTTCTTATGTATATATACGTGTAACTTAAGAGGTAAAAGTCTAGGCTTTCTAAAAGCTTATCAAGGCTCATATATTTACTTATGCCACCTCACTTGGGCTTCATATACCATAGTATTTATCTTATTTTTAATATCTTAGGCCCAAATCAATTAAATCCATTTAATTGTAGGCCTCCTTTTTAATTTATGTATAAGAATTAAATTGGTATCAAAATTATGTGGTGTTACATTCCAATCCTTCATTCCCATGGGCTTTTGCTAAGTCTTTTGGGCTTCCTCGACCCAAATTACCATATCCTTTACTTTTGGGGTTTATAGGCTTTTCCCCCAACCCCATTTACTTAGTTCCTTCCTTTGAGCTCCTTCGGCCCATTTTTGCTTGCTTTCCATTTCTCATAATGCCCATGGGTTTACTACTTCTTTCTTCGGGCTCTTTTTGGCCCGCTTGCTTTCTTTGAGACCCTTTTACTATTTCATAGGCCTATGGACCATTATTCATGTCATTCGGGTTTGATGGTTTTCTTCTCAATTTGCTAATTCTTCTTCTTTATTCCCTCTCATATTGTTGGGCTTCTTCCTATTACTGGGCCTCCTTGCCAAAGTGGGCATCAACAATGGTCTATTCCTGTTACAGTGTGACAGTTTCTAGCAAGCTTCTTTTACTGCTCTTGTTGATATCTTAGCCAGTATTAAATTGGGTGATGTTTTCCATCCTTTTTTTGTTGCAACATCGCATAGTTCTCTTTCTTCACTCTGGCATGCAAGATTAGGCCACCCATCAGATTCTAAGCTACAAGCTTTGAGTCATATCTTTCCTTTTTGGTAAAAATCTTGTAATAATCTTTGTAATGTTTGCCCTTGGGCCAAACAAAAACATTTACCTTTTCCTTTCAATAATAAACTCAGTGCTTGTACTTTTGATTCGATTCATTTAGATGTTTGGGGACCTTATTCTACTCCTACTTTGAATGGTTTCAAGTATTTCTTAACTGTGGTTGATGATGCAACCAGAACAACTTGGGTATACTCAATGAAATCCAAGTATGAAGTTAGGTCTCTTGTCACTTCTTTCTATTCTATGGTTCTTACACAGTTTGGATGCAAAATCAAGTCCTTAAGAATAGATAATTCTATGGAATTTAATATGCCAGATTTTTATTGTTCCAATGACATTGTATACCAACATAGTTGTGTTTACACTCCACAACAAAACTCTATTGTGGAGAGAAAACATCAACACCTTCTCTCTATAACTAGATCTTTACATTTTCAGTCTATATTCCTATTCAATTTTGGGGTGATTGTATCCTTACTGCTGCTTATTTGATTAACAGATTACCTTCACCCTTATTAAATAATAAAACTCCTTATGAGCCTCTTTTTAAACAACCTCCTTGCTATGATCATTTGAAAGTTTTTGGTTGAGTTTTTTGCTTCTACTATTGCTCAAACCAGGTCTAAATTTTCTCCTAGAGCCAGGAGGTGTGTTTTCCTTGGTTATCCTTTTAATGTGAAGGGTTATAAAGTGTTTAATCTTCAATTTCATTCAGTTTTTATTTCTAGGGATGTTGTGTTTCATGAGTTTGTGTTTCCCTATCAATCTAATTCTTGTTCTTCTTCATCTGCTCCTTCCATTCCTTTGCCTTGCCCTCCTTCTGTTTCTTCTGATATTTTGGATTCAAACCTTCCTCATTCAACGTTATATTCTGCTCCAATCTCATCTAATCATCTTGATGATTCTATCATTCAAGTTCATCATGAACTTGATGATGAATTCTTACAAGATGTACCTGTTGAACCACCTGAGCCCCTTGTTGATCCAATTCCTCTTCGAAGGTCTGCTAGGATTTCTAAGCAACCTTCTTATCTCCAAGCTTATCACTATAATCAGGTATCCTCAATTCCCATTGCTAATGCTCTTCATTCAGGTACTTCACATCCTTTATCCTCTCATCTCTCCTATCAATTTCTTTCTCCTTCCTATAAGCACATCTGTTGTTCCATTTCTTCTATTATTGAACCTTCCTACCATTACCAAGCTGTTTCTAATCCTAAATGGCAAGAGGCAATGATTGCTGAAATAGGATCTCTAAAGGCAAATAATACTTGGACTTTAACACCCTTACCTGCCAATAAGAAGCCAATTGGTTGTAAATGGGTTTACAAAATCAAGTACAAGTCTAATGGTTCAATAGAGAGGCATAAGGCTAGGTTGGTGGCTAAAGGGTTCACTCAAAAGGAAGGAATTGATTATACTGAAACCTTTTCCCTTTTTGCCCAAAATGGTTTCTATCAAGTGCCTTTTGGCAATGGCTGTAGTGAAAGGGTGGTATCTTGGTCAGTTTGATGTTAATAATGCTTTTTTGCATGGGAACTTGTTTGAAGAGGTTTATATGTCTCTTCCATCAGGGTTTCAGAGTCAGGGGGAGCTGGTTTGTAAGTTGAACAAGTCTCTTTATGGACTTAAGTAGGCTTCTAGGCAATGGTTTGCTAATCTTTCCATTACCTTGATTTAGCTGGGGTTTGTTAGGTCCAAAACAGACTATTCTCTGTTCACTAGACAAAAAGGACATTGTTTCATGGTTCTTTTGGTCTATGTAGATGATGTTTTGATAGCTTGTAATGACAAAGAGGAGGTGGATTAGTTCAAGGTATTGCTAGATAAAAAATTTAAGCTAAAGGATTTGGGTGATCTGAGATACTTCCTTGGTTTGGAAATTGCAAGATCAGATCAGGGAATATCCCTTTGTCAAAGAAAATGCACTCTTGAAGCGTTGAGTGATGCTGGTCTTTTAGGGTGTAAACCAGCTAAAACACCAATGGAGCAAAATGTAAGATTGAGTAAATATGAAGGGGAAGAGCTCAAAGATCCAAGTGCTTACAGAAGGTTGATTAGAAGGTTGTTGTATTTGACTATCATTAGGCCAGACATCACCTATGCAGTTCATAGGTTGAGTCAATACATGGCCAAGCCAAGGAAGCCACACTTGGATGCAGTGCATAGAATTCTGCAGTATTTGAAGAATGAACCAGGGAAAGGCATCTTGTTTTCATCCAAGACAAAATTACATATCAAGGGTTTTGCAGATTCTGACTGGGCTTCTTGTCCTGATACTAGGAGGTCTGCAACAGGCTATAGCATATTCATTGGGGACTCTTTGGTTTCATGGAAATCAAAGAAGTAGTCCACAGTGTCCAAATTCTTAGTAAAAGCAAAGTGTAGGGCAATGGTCATGGCTACTTGTGAGATAGTGTGGATACTATATTTCCTCAAGGATATTGGTGTTGAACACAAAAGGAAAGCTTTGCTATTCTATGACAATTAGACAGTTTTACACATTGGATCAAATCTAGTGTTTCATGAGAGGACGAAACATATTGAAATAGACTGTCATGTAGTTAAAGTGTTGGAAAGGGTTATTAAACTAAACCATGTTAGGACTCACTGTCAACTTGTAGATTTGCTGACTAAGGCATTGAATTTCAATCAGTTTTCAAGTCTTGTTTGCAAAATGGGAATGATCAATATACACTCAGCAGTTTCCCTTGAGGGGGAGTATCAGAATGAAGGCAATAAACAGAAGCAAGGGCAGATGAGCTTGACTGAAATGAATGAAGGATGCAAGGCAAACTGCAGAACAAAACGATAGTAGTTTAGATAAAAGCAATAAAAACGACTTGTTGTTACAAGAACATTATTATTCAATTCCATGACATCGTAGCTTAAAGCCACTTGTTCTAACTTCTCTTCTCCATATAAAACACATCGTTTTGCTTTCCCGGTTTTGTTCATATATGTCTCTATTTCTCATTGAAATTTAAGAAGCTTTGATCCTTTGTTCATATATGTCCCCATTTCTTATTGGAATTTAAGAGCCTTTGATTCGTTGGTGGCCAACAATTAACCCTAAATGGTCACCTCCATTAAGTTGGATCAAGCCTACCTTCCATGGTAAACAAATATATGTTCTGCTACAAAATTTCATCCCCTAATATAGGCCTTACAAAAGAAAGAAAGAGAATTTTTATTCCCAGACATTACTTGACAACTTCAAATAAGATTATGATGAACAACTACATGTATTTTAACTTGGAAAATTTGAGCTTTATATTAATGTTGTATTTTAACTTGGATTTCTATTGTGATCTATCCATTTGAATTTCCCATCAAACCAAACCAATCTTCCCTTGGATTGAATATCAATGGGTTAGACGAACAACAGACTTTGACAGATTCAGGGGTCATTAGGTCATCTTGTGGTTGCTCTTGATGTGGGCCTGCTATTGTCATCAACTTAATGGGTTGTAGTGGGCTTCCTTGCTTGCGGTGTAGTTTGTGGCTCTGATGCCCTAATTTTGATTTTGGGTCTTGAAGCTCCCAAAAATTGGGTCTTGAGATAGCTGATATAGTGCCCGTTTGTTTCAACTTTTTCAGCCCAAAAGTCAAGTTTTGAAAAAAGCCAGCCCAAAAATAGCGTTTGGTTAGTATAAAACGCAACTTTTTGGAAAAAGTTGCGTTTTACACTTGTGAAGAGAACGCGCATCCCAAATTTGGAGCTCTTCAGGTCCATTTTGCCAAAAGTTCGTGGGCATTTTGATATATCCGTTGGGGTGAGTTGGGCAATTACCAAATTGCCCTTCATCTCTGCTCTGCGCAAAGCCAGCTTCCTCACGTCTCTCTTTTCTTTTGTCATCTGTTGAATCTTCCACCCAACACCGTCCAACCATCACCACCCAACCACCACCACCATCACTTGTTAAAACCACCCCCACCAAAACCCGTTACAGAAACCCAAAATACAACGAAAATCAAACATGATCTACCCAAAATCCACAAAAAATAACTTAAACTTAAACCATCAACTGGAAACCCATAACCCAAACCCAAAATCAAAATCAAAATACAAACTCAATAGTAGTAGAACACTTGAAATCAGATGAGAGAGATTCAACCATGCAAGCTTCGACAGAGAGGGATTCCTCTTGACCGATCTGGACCGATCTTCTTTGTCTTCTTCTTCTTTCTTCTTCGTCTTCTTCCCAAATTGCCCACTGTGTTTCAAAAGGCAGAGTTAAAGTGTGGGTACTGGGTACTTGAAGTGTGGGTACTGGTCTTCTTGAAGTGTGGGTACTAGGTATTGCCAGTAATATGTGAAGGAAGTGGTAGGGAGGCTCTGTGTGGCGAGAGAAAAGGGAGAAAGGAGGAAAGAAAAAAGAGGCTTGTGTGGAATGTTTTGAAGCGTAGAGGAAGTGGTAGGGAAAAAAGAGGAAAGAAGGAAAAAAAAAAAGAAAAAAAGTAAGGGTACGTGTGTGGAGGAGAAAAAAAGAGGGGAAAAAAAAAGAAGGAAAAAAGAGAGAGAAGGAAATACAGATGAAAAGAAAAAAAAAAGAAAAAAAGAAAAAAAAGAATAAGAAATTAAAATTGAAAAATGCTATCACAATATTTTTACAATACTTTCACAATAAATCTTAAGTGGTAGGTTATTATTAGCTAATATTGGTGAGAAATAAATAATTTTTTTAGAAAGAGAAAAAAATAATTGTAATAGTACGTTCAAATTAAAATCAGTATAAATTATCACAATACTTTCACAATAAATCTTAAGTGGTAGGTTATTATTAGCTAATATTGGTGAGAAAAAAATAATTTCACAATATTTATTTAAGTATGAAATAAACTCCCTTATATATATATATTGTCATTTTTGGTAATTTACCCCTCAAATTGTCACTTTTATAAGTGCTAGCGAAACACTCAACTTTTTCAAAAAACACTTTTTAACAGCTTTTACTAAACATTCAGCTTTTTGAAAAAGCACTTTTTCATTATGCACTTTTTGAAAACTCAACTTTTTCAAAAAGCCCAATTTCAAAAAGCTGATCCAAACTCACCCATAATCATATCTTGTCGACAAATAAACTTTGGTTTTGTTCTTCAATCATTCCAAAATCATGTGAAATGCAAGATCTCTACTGCATCTCTAAGACCAATGAGCCTTATTATAAGTTTTTTACCTTAATATAGGTTTGCTCACATTTTAAACACATTACCATTGGGATCATAAATCATAGTTGTCAGTATTAATTGTATAATACACTATACGTATCGTATCATGTATAAAAAAATCTCATATAATAAGAATATATCGTAAGTGTTCATGAATTGTACAATTTAATGGTGTATATTATATGAATCATAAAATCATATCATATCGTACGATATATAGACATGTGCTCTAAAATAAATTTTTTTTTTGGGGTTAAATATTGTGCTTTTATTTGAATCCAACAAGTTGTTTCTTCACAAATTTACACGTACAAGTTATATCACTCGTATGTGAGTTCGAAAACAATATAATTTTTTTTTAAAATATATATATAAAACCTAAGAAATTTTGACGATGATATACTGCACCTAAGAAAATTATGATAGAAGACATTTAGTATTATTTTTATTATTTTATAGTGATGATATATAATTAGTGAATTATTGAATATGTAAAATTAAGAATTTTTGTAATATTTAACTTTTGTTTTTGGGTATTTATCACTTGTTCTCTTATTTGAATTGAAAGGGAGACAAAGACCAGTTGATTAGGGATGGCTCAACTGGTAAAGAAAAAATGTAGGATTTATAAGAATAATGGAAGTTGTAAGAATAACAAAATTAGAAGAATTTGATTAGCTACCCTTCACTTGTCTTATTTCAGAAGAACAAAGCCAAGCTATTTTTCTCAGCAATCAATTAGACTAAAAATAAAGAGATTAGAACAGTTCATCGAAGAAATCTCTTTACAAAAATCATTGAGTCAAAACTTTTGTAAAATGATTGCTGTTCTAATTTAAATCATTGAGTCAAAACTTTTGACTGAAATTATTGAGTCAAAACTTTTGTAAAATGATTGCTGTTCTAATTTAAATCAGTCAGTCAAAAATTTTAAGCATAAAACGTTTTGCTTCTTTTACATTTACACTGAGTTTTACAGGTCAACTGAAAAATGTTTTCAGTTTGACAATAAAACAAACACCATAAAATGATGAAAATTTTTTACAGAGAATATTTTACGGTGAAACAAACAGTGCTTTGTCTCTTTTCTTTTGGGTCTATAATGAGATGGGCTGATTCTTTATTATATGTGAGGAAGTCCTTGCTTTCATCCTAAATAACAATTGGTCACTTAAAACTTGTTGGCATCTTTTGATATTTTCAATGAAAAGATTTATCGTTCAAATCCCACTCACTGTTGTAGCTATTGAATGATTCCAAAAAAAAAAAAAAAAAAAAAAAAAAATTTCTTTATTCATCATTGGTTAGGGCAAGTAGTTTTCTCCTCTTTTTACACACATGCACTATTTTGCATCTACCGTTATTTGAGAAATCAAGGGTTCCCTTTCAAAATTTTAATGAAATGCATCATCAAACCATGAAGCTATATATTTTCTTTCACAAAAGATCATTAAATCAATACATTAGGGCTGCGCAACAACCCACTCAATCTGCCCAAACTGCTCGTCTGCTCTATTCTGCACCACCTTGCATGGATATGAAATTTTATCAAACTAGTTGGGTGAATTTAACTAAGTTGCATATTGTTATTAGTGGACAAAAAAATAATTTTAGTGGTAATTTCAAATTAAAACCAATAACAACTTATCATTTAGGATTTATTGTGAAAATGTTATAAACGTAACCTTTCTCATGATTTGATAGTTAAAGATAATTACACTTTACAGTATTACAAAAGTTTTGACTCAATGATTTAAATTATCTTCTTGGTAGTGTTCCACTTTATACTGTGTTATATGTATTTTTTTTCCCCTTTTTTTCTTTTTAAACTTTCGTTACAAAAATGGACATGTGATATCTATCTAAAAAAGAGAAACGGGGATATGTGTTTTTTTGAGAATCCAGACTGAAAACAGCCTAAAACGGGGGGATATGTGATAAGCTGTGGTTGGTGATCCTAGTCACACAACCATTTTTTTTTTTTTTTTAAGAAAGAAAAATACTAAATGCATTATGGTTTTTATTGTCTTTAACTTACAAATTGATGTAACAATAAATGTAATTGATAGTCTATAATCACATCATAAATGAATATTTAAATTATCTTTTTATGATTTGTAACATTTTAATTTGTATTTTTTTTTGACAAACGAGGGAGTTTAGACTTTTTCAAGTATCTGACTATTCCCTTAGGTGTATGCAGTTCTCCCATCCACACGCGCCAAGTTATTACAGAGGGAAATTCCATAAGTGACCCCAAGATACCAGTAAAAACACTTTTACTTCACCCACTTACTAATAAAAATAACATTTTGGAGACGTGATAAATCGAACATGCTAGGACCACAACTTATTACAAAGCTTTGCCACAACTCGTCACGTGGTAAGTTGTAAATGGTGGAGAAATCGCGTTTGTGTTTTTTATTTATTTTTTGTTGTTGAATTTATTTATTTATTTATTAAGGTAGTGAAAATATAAATGGAAAAAAAAAATCAATCAAAAAGCATAAAAATATAAAATAGAATTGACAATATTTGTTCCCATCTATACCATACCGGGAAATTATTGTGTACTCCCGGAGTACCATAAATGCGTGCTCCCTCCTCTCACATGAATGGTGAGTCCCACTAATTAAATTCATGGTGGGACTCACCATTCATGTGAGAGGAGGGAGCACGCATTTATGGTACTCTGGGAGTACCTAATAATTTTCCATACCATATGCAGCCCTTATGGAAATAAATTGAACTAATTGATAGCATCAAATTCCTTCATTTGTAAGCAACCCTTAGACAGGGCTGCAAAATAAATCGCGTGTTTGAGTTTATCATTGGGTAAATAATCATTCGGAAGTACAGTTTTTGCATTTCGGTAACAGTTATGGAGGATGAAGAAGTAGCAATAGTTGAGGATGATTTTCAGTGTGACATCAAATCCGTCCTTGCTACTCCCCAAAGGGACTTCCTCATCCTGAACAATGGAGAATAGGTACTACTTTTTTTTTCTTTTGCATCTCAAATAATATTTTGATGTAGTCTTATAAGTTTAAGAAAACATCAGTACTTAAAAAAAAAAAAAAGAGATGCTACATCCACAACATTTTTACAACAAATCACAGATAGTTAGTTGTTATTGGTTCAAATTTGAACCTAACACTAAGATTACTTTTTTGCTCCAACAATAACAACCAGTAACAACCTGCCACTTAGGATTTGTTGTAAAAATATTGTGAAAATGTTGTGGACATATCATTTCTCTTAAAAAAAACCTCATACCATCACGATCAGGAACATTATTTTATTTTATTTTTAACAAGGGTCTTCTTTATTTATGTCTTGGAATTATGTACACATGAACTATATTTTAGTAATTGACTTAATTTTGAAATGCACAGGTTAAAATTGACCGCTTGAGTGGAAAGATCATTGCTATGAAGCACAAGTGCATATTCGGATTCAAGTGCGGGTGCGGATGCGGGTGCAGGATTCGATAATTTTTGAAAAAGTAGGGTGCGGGTGCAGCGATTAAAAAATTATTAAAAATATTTATATTTATATTTTTTATATATTGCTAAGCATACTTTTTCACATTATATAAACATATACCAATTTAAGAGCAATAGTAGATAATAACTAAAACATGATGTTCATAAATTAGAATATAATCCACAAGTTTGAAACTAAAACATTCCATGATGGAGAGATTGAGACCGAGAGATGAAGAGTGAGCTTGGGCAATGAGGCAAATGAGAGATTTTGACTTCTAAGTGAGTGGTCGTGGGTTGGGGAGTGAGAAAGGGGAGACGAAGAGTGAGATAATGAGAGAGGCAGTAGGCATAGAGCTTCAAAGTTCAAAATGGTGAGTTTTGCATAATTTTTTTTAAAATTTTTTATTTTACTAGAATTTCGGCCTGATTCAAAGTCGATTTCGGCCATTTTTGGCCTGTTTTGGTCGTTGGCCGATACGATTCGAATCGGCGCGAATCGGCACGGTTCAACACGAATTTGGCCTGAATTGGTGCGAATCCACAAATGAAAAAATGAAAGAAAAAAAAAAGTGATGCAGCACGGATGTGCGATCAGTGGCGTCAACCATTGCACGCCACATCGGTGCGCGTCGAGTGCGGGTGTGGGTGCGGGTGCGGTGACCCTGGAGCTGCACCTGTGCTTTCAAAGATGTGGCAAAGGAAGATAAATCAGACACAATAGATCAGTCACTGAGATCTGCTTTGCTCTCCTACTCATGTGATTTTCTGATGTCATATAACCGAAAGATGGTATGTGTGGCATTCTGTTTTAATTCTTAACCCTCTTTCATGTTCTATACTGAAAATGGAACCTTTCCATGTGTATAATAGGTACCTATCTCTGAGCTTGAAGGGAAATTTGTTGGACTATATTTCTTCTCTTCAAGTTACAAAGCTTACAAAAAATATGACTTATATTGTGAGGTCATAAACCTTTATGAGTACTTGAAGAAGAAGGAAGTGAATCTTCAGATTGTGTTAGTTCCCCTTTATGTAATTTACTATGATTTCAAGAAACATTTTGGAGGCACACAATGGTTTTCAGTGCCATACAAGGGCAAATGCCGGGAGAAATTGGCTTTGTTATTTTAACATTCCACTTGAAACTGTTCAAATGGTTTTTGGTCCAGATGGAAAGATAGTTAATTCTAATTCTGTTAGTGTCATTGAAAATTATGGATACAATAATGTGTTTCCATTTACATCAGAAAGATATGCAGAACTTGTAGGGATGGTAAAAGCAAGAGTTGAAGCATGTACACTTGAGTCAGTTTTTATTTCATGGGAGAAAGATTTTGTGATTAATAAAGATGGAGCCAAGGTAAGATCATATGTTCAGTAGCAATGAATTTATCTTAAGCTATTATTCTTTTTCCCCAATATTAAGTCGATTATTTGTTCTAATATGCTCATTTGCTAGAAAGCACGGACGTGGCTGGGAGGGTGCCGCACCCGAGGCCGACGCGGGCCGACGCGGTTGCCAACGTGTCGGTGCTGCGTCTGAGCTTTTTTTTTTTTTTTTTTCTCGAATTCGTGCCGACTCGGCTTTGATTCATGTCGATTCGCGTCAAACAGGGTTGATTTGGCTAGAATCGAGCTGTGTCAACCATATCGGGTTGTTTCGGCCGGCGACCGAAACGGCCGAAATGGACCAAAACGGCCAAAACAGGCTGAAATCGGCATCTAGCCGGAATAGCCGAAATTCCCACCTCAGAGGCATAGTAATGTGTTTCTTGCCTTCTTCTTTCTTTGTTTTGTGAATCAAGGCATAGTAATGGGTTTTTTTAAGAATATTTTAATAGTAAAAATATATAGAAAATATAAATAAAAATATTTTTAATAATTTTTTAATCGCCAAGTCCCACCGCACCCGCACCATACTTTTTCAAAAATTGCCGAGTCCAGCACCCGCACCCATACCCGAGTCCCGAAATGCACCCGTGCTTCATAGCTCATTTGGCAGTCTGCATTTTCATGGATGACAGATTCTTTTCAAATGAAGAGGATTCTTTTCCCTTTTAGTTAATGACAATTGCTTTTTTCGGCATGACAGATTCCAGTGATCCATTTTGTGGTCTAGAACATTCTCCTTTTTTTTTTTTTTTTTCTCACATAACACTCCCGGAGATTTAGGAAGTGAAATGGTCATAAATTTGATGGTAAATGTATATAATGAAATCAAGGCAAAGGATGATGCATTTGAAGTAATACACATCTTAGATGACAGGGGCTACAATTTTCATGAATTATTTTCTAGAGTCCCATGGCTAGGACTCCCATGTGGTGACAGGAGGATAAATCTTGCACAACTTGCTTTCCAAATCGAGCGTAGGGATTTCCCTGCTGTCATAGCTCTGGGACCAACTGGCAACCTGTGTAGTAGTGGTACACTCATGGTCGCTCCAGAAGCTTATAAACCATGAGTGGGAGGGTTCTCCAACCGATGTGGGACTAAGGTGAGCCTAGGTGTCAATCACCTCAAAGGCAAAAACCCCCAATACCACACTCGGGGCCGAGGACAAAACCGTGAGGGACTGGCTTCCCAAAGCGGACAAATCCGATTGGTGCGAGTCATGTACTCACAATATGTATGGCCCAGGATATGGAAGACCATGTATGATGGATTGATGTACTGTTTTCTCTGCTGTATAATTTGAATTGAAATGATAAAGATGGAAACAAAATAAAATAAAAGAGAGAATCTTTTTGAAGTTATACCTTGGAGCCGGACTTGTAAATGATGTGATTGACTGTGAGTGTTTAGGATATGTATTTTGTTTTAGAATTAAGAAGAAAGAAAAAGACACATTCTATATCAATTTTTATTCTATAACATTCCTCCAAAGTTGTATATATATATTTTTAATTTCTCATTCCTTCAATTGAATAATTATAATGGATATGTGTATGCAATTTATAATTGTTACTTTTTATGATGAACTCATTACTAATAAAGTTTTATAAGAATTATGCTATAATACATATACAATATATTCCAAAACCGTCTTACATAAGATATTATAACATTATCCGTGTATCACACGTGAGAAACTTACTAGTTCTTCCAAATGGAAGAACCAGATAAAGCCATTAAATTAAACTACAAGTTGATATTTTTAGATTTACGTATTATTAACAATTTAACATGATTTTGATGTTTAGTTATTTATTACAAAAATTTATTTAAACCTTATTTATATATTATTTCAAATTGTGAGAATACCACCTTATTACATACTTTTCAACATGCTCAACTAGTTTACACAGTATACTATGACTTTGGAGTATAAAGTATTATACTTCTTGGTATATCTATTGAAATTGGATCCGAACTCAATAACCCAACCCGAAGGAAAGTACCCAATCCAACTCAAGGTTTTTGGGCTTGAAGCAAAAACGTGTTAATCCGTATCCGTTCTGGACTCAATCTTTTTTTAATGTGATTTTTTTTTTTTAACATATGAGATTAGGATGGGACAATACAATGTAGTCATTCTTCACAATTTCACACGAACAAGCTATACCACACCTGTACACGAGCTCAAAACCATTATAAAAATTTAATAACAAAATCTAAAACCTAAAATTTGTGGTCATGATATACTGTACCTAAAAAAAATGGTTAAGGACATTTAGTATTATTTTCATTTTTTCATTGGTGAATTATGGAATGTGTAAACTTAAGAATTAATGTAATAGAATTCAGGATTGAACAATATTTGAGGCAAAAGATTGATTTATGTATTTTTATTGTTCAAAAATTGTAGTTATTATTTTGAAGTTAATGCAAATATTTTTTTTTCCTAGTATTTTGATTTGTGGGTTTTTTTTTTTTTTTTTTTGGAGAGTCAATTAGTGGGTGATGTTCACTTTTGTTATTTAATATAGCTTTTGTCCAATTGTGATTCAAGTGTGTGTGCACGCGCATGCGCATGCGCATGATTGTGGAATTCACTATGTATATGAAAGTTTCTAATAGCTTTGTCAAATTTTTTGTATCCAATATTTGGTTAGAATTTTTTATGTTCATCTCTAAATTATACATATTTTTCCTTTCATGTTTCGAATAAGAAATTTTATTTATGTTTTCTGCAAGAGCAACCTCCTAAAAAAATGGTTATATATTGTTTTATATATTCTTATTGAAACTAACGACTAACATATATGGTAAAAACTAACACTCTAAATTTAAAGCAAACCTATATGTGTGTGTGTCATCTTTTTCCATAATTTGTATCTTTTTTCTTTTTTTTTACTATCATATCTTTTTCTTTGGTCACATTAAGAATAATATAAATATTGTAATATTAAACTTTTATATAAAGTAGTATAATCTCAAATTTTATATAACAATCTTTTTAAGTGTTATATAAATGATATAAATGCTATTAATATATGGACAAAGTTTAGCTACAAAATTGGTTGTAACTTTAGGCTACAACCTTACTCAATTTATTCTTATTGGAGATGAATTTTGACAAATCTACCATTAGATTATATCTTCTTCTTATATCTTCCATACTTACAAAATTTCTAGAAAATTAAAGATCAATAACTATGTCATCAATAAATTATTTAAATTATAAGTTTTTATAGTTATAAATTATGCATAAAATATAAGCTTATAGATCATATAGTAAATAATATCCGATTGACACAAAATTTGACATGTGTATTGAGAACGTAAAGAAAATGCAATTCAACAGTTAGATTTTCAAAATATGTAATAATGTTTATTTTATTGAGTAAAGTTGTAACCTTTAGACTACTACCAATTTTGTAGCTAAAATTTGTTATTGATATATTAAGATATTTTTATAGGTATTTTATGTAATATTATTAATTAAAATAAAATAAATAAAATTTTATTCATTATTTTACTAATAATGTCTATTGATTAGCAATAATTTTTTTTTGGAGAAAGTATTGATTAGCAATAAATGGAGGCAAAAACAACTTTTTTTTTTTTTTCCAGGTTTTTGATTTATGATTATGCTTTTTTTGTTAAACTGTTACTTTTACCTAATATAATAATTTACCAAAAAAAAAGAAGAAGGGTGCAATCACTAGCAAAAGGAAAACAAAATCAGGCAAAAAGCATAACATTGAATTGAGGATTTTTGTTCCCATATATACCATGTGCTGCTCATATGGAAGATCCTCTATAAATTGAACTAAAACTAATTGATTGCATCAAATTCTGTTCATGGGTAAACAGGGCTTGCAACTAAATTGAGCATTTGAGTTTATCATTTGGTACATGCACTCACAGTCACTCAAGTAAATAATCAACTGGAAAGTCAGTTTTTGCATTTTGGAAGTAGCCAAACAAAGGGTCATGGAGGGTAAAGGGGTAGCAGTACTAGATTGTGATTTTCAGTGTGACATCAAATCGCTCCTTGCTACTCCCCAAAGGGACTTCCTCATCCGAAACAATGGAGAACAGGTACTAATTCTTTATTACTTTGCTTCTCAAATAAAATTTTGATGCAATATTATTAATATTATTATTATTATTTGAGAATGACAATTCTGCAAATCTAAGAAAAAGTCTGTACTTTGTATGTTCAAAAACCTTGTACCATCACAAACATTATTTTATGTTTAACACTCTTCCTTATTCATATTTGTAGGATTCTACACCTTATAATGATGCACACATGGACAATATTTTAGTAATTAACCCAATTTTGAAACTCACAGGTTAAAATTGACAGCTTGAGTGGAAAGATCATTGCCATTTTATGTGGCTCTTTCTCACCTCCTCAGCATCAACAATATTTTCTTAATTTAGTAGAAACCTACAATGAGTTCTCTCCGAGAGGCGAATTCGAGGTTGTGTACAGTTCAAGATTTGATTATGGGACATTCCATGAGGAGTTATCGTATATGCCATGGCTTGCAGTCCCAAATACTGAGCATGAAACCCGAACGCGCATTTGGGAAGAGCTTAAGATGGCTGGAATAGTCAACATTGTGATAGTTGATGCAAGTGGGAAGGTCTTGTGCAAAAATGCATTTGAAGCCGTAAAAGAATATGGAATAGAAGCTTACCCTTTTACTCCGCAAAGGATCAAAGAGATTGAGGAGCAAGAAGTAGCTGCACAGAAAGACCAGTCCTTGATGTCTCTGTTCGTCTCACGCTCACTGGACTTTGTAATTACAAATGATGACCAAAAGGTATAATTTTTCTTCAAAATATGTTCTTGAATCATGAGAGAATTCAATCAATGTCAAATTAGTTCATTTGACTTACCTATGACTTTGTTATGCTACATGGTGTGGTTATTGAATTTTTGTCATCAGCACTATCTGAATTTTATTTGTTGTAACGAATATGCAAGGTACCTGTTTCTGAGCTTGATGGGAAGATGGTTGGTCTGTATATTCGGTCTGTAGAAAGACCATTGTTTGAATTCACCCCTAGTCTGGTTGAAGTCTACAAGATTTTGAAGGAGAGAGGAGAAAACTTTGAGATTGTGTTCGTCTGCTTAGAGAATGAAAATGAAAGCGACGGCTTATACAAGCAAGACTTTGAAAGCATGCCCTGGTATGCCCTGCCCTACCAGGACAGAAGATGCAAGAAGCTAGCTCGCTACTTTGGTTTCAAACCAACTACAATGTACCATACCCCCGCACGCCCACCAATCCTAGTTATAATTGGCAGTGATGGAAAAATTTTAAACCAAAATGCAGCAGAAGTTGTTGAAGAACATGGAGTTGAAGCCTATCCTTTCACGCTAGAAAGGTTGGCAGAGCTGGAGGAGGTAGGTAAGGCAAAACAGGAAACTCAAACGCTCAAGTCACTTTTGGTTTCAGGGAACCATGATTTTTTGCTTGGAGATGGTGATACTAAGGTGAGATGTTTAGAGATTAATTGATCGGTTACCATTTCTGTTTAATTATTCTATTCAGAAATTATTTGTATCCAGTTGCTAAAATCAAAAACTGAAACGGTCTAACAAGTAGAGTGAGAGAGAGAGAGACAGAGAAAGAAACATGCATACAACATAATTCCTCTTTCATGGAGTACACACACCAGATGTTTCACAAAATAATTGAAAGAGTTTGTTTAAAGAATAGCCACACAAATTGCAGTGACACTTGTTTATAACCATTTTAACTTCTCTTTTTTAGGTACCAGTGTCTGATCTTAGTTCAAAGAAAATGGTTCCTGTGTCTGATCTTGTGGGGAAGACCATCCTTCTTGTCTTTCTAGAAAGGTGCAGTGAAAATGCTGACTCCATTGTGCAAGAGCTAACCGAATTGTATGATGAGATTAAAGAGAAAGATGATGCATTTGAAATGATTTTAGTCCCTTACAATATTGATGGTCATTACGATCTTAATTATTATCCACCCTGGTATATTCGTTTAACCTTTCCAGGACTGATAGTACCCTTTGGTGATGAGAGAATAAAATCCCTGAGTCGCAAATTCAAGTTCTATGGAAACACTATGTTTGTAGTTCTTGGACCAACAGGGCGCACACTAAGAAAAGAAGATGCATGGGATATTTTGACCACTCATGGGGCGGAAGCTTTTCCTTTCACTGATGATCATTTGAGGGATATTGAGGCACGTTTTGTGCAGATGGCAAAGGGTTGGCCTGAAGAAGAGTTGCATATTGAATACTGTAGTTCAGTAACCTGTACCTATGACATTGTGCTAACCCGTACAGGGTCTTACAAATGTTCTATGAGACGTTCATGCAAAGTTTGGCCCAATGAGTATGGCCGTGGTTGGACATATTTTTGCAAAGAATGCAATTTTTATTTGCATCCAGAATGTGCTTTGAAGGATTACTTGAAAAATAGTGTGGAGGAAGATGAAGTATACACAACAGAACAGTCACTGAGATCTGCTTTATTCTCATGCTCATGTGATTTTCTGATATCATATAACCGAAATAAGGTATGTGTGGTTTTCTGTTTTATTTCTTAACCCTCTTTCATTTCTACACTGAGAATAAAACCTCTCTGTTTGGCTGTCTATAATAGGTACCTATCTCTGAGCTTGAAGGGAAAATTGTAGGACTATATTTCTTCTCTTCAAGATACAAAACTACCACCGAAAAAGATGACTTTTATTGTGAAGTCATAAACCTTTATGAGAACTTGAAGAAAAAGGAAGTGAATTTTGAGATTGTGTTAGTCCCCCTTGATGTAATTTACTATGATTACAAGAAATATTTTGGAGGCACACAATGGTTTTCAGTGCCATTCAAGGGAAAATGCCGTGAGAAATTGGCTTGTTATTTTCACATTCCACCTGAAACTGTTCTAATGATTTTTGGCTCAGATGGAAAGATAGTTAGTTCAAATGCTGTCAGCATCATTGAAAAGTATGGATACAATGCTTTCCCATTTACCTCAGAAAGATATGCAGAGCTTGCAGGGATGGTAAGAGCAAGAGTTGAAGAACAGACACTTGAGTCAGTTTTGATTTCATGGGAGAAAGATTTTGTGATTAATAAAGATGGAGCCAAGGTAAGATTATTTTTTCATCTGCTCATTACATTCTTCAAACGGTTAATTGAAGCACTTTAATATGATGTTGGGCACCCTCTCTCTCTCTTTCTCTTCCTTCATTGTTATTGACAATTGCATTTTCATTCATGGCAGTTTCCAGTGATTGACCTCGTGGGTAAGAACATTCTCCTTTTTTTCTCAGATTCTGACGCATCTGGTAATTTTGAAACTGAAATGGTGGTAGACTTGCTGATCGAAACATATAAAGAAATCAAGGCAAAGGATGATGCATTTGAAGTAATTCACATCTTAGATGAAGGTTTTGCTTTTGATCATTTATTTTTAAGAGTCCCGTGGCTAGGACTCCCGCGTGGTGACAGGCGGATACATCATGCACAACTTGCTTTCCAAATCCAGAAGCGTGTTGATTACCCTGCTATGATAGCTCTTGGACCAAATGGCCACCTCATAACAAGGAAGGCCAAAGATCTTATTTTGTTATATGGTGCTGATGCATATCCTTTTACTGACGAGCATATAATAGAAGTTAAAGCACAGACTGAAGAAATGGCAATGGACTGGCCTAGGAAGTTGAAGCATGGTCTCCATGGGAATTATGACCTAGTGCTCCAAAACATTATGCTATACAATTGCAAAGAGTGCACATTTGGAGGAGTGTTGTGGACTTACTGTTGTCAGGGGTGTAATTCTAAATACCATCCTAATTGTGCTTTAAGGAAAGACGTTGGTGCCCAAAAATGTGAGTTGGCTTGTGAATATTATTTTTCTAGCCCATAGGCCGAAAGACCATGTATAATGGATGATCAGACTTAAAACCATGAAGAGTACTGTTTTCTTTGCTGTATAATTTTATTTGAAATTATGAAGAGGGAAACAAAAAAAAAATAAAATAAAGATAGAGAATCTTTTGGAAACTCACTGCAAGATTTTTTTTTTTTTTTTTTTTTTGTATTTTTTTTTTTTTTTTTTCTGCTAAGCTCATAAATACACTTGGCATTCTCCACATTCCCTACATGAACATAACCTGCAAAAAAATCAAATTCCTTGAAACCGGTTTCAAATTAGGACTTCCATTAAACGTGCATCGTTGGGTATAAGGTACATTTCATCAATCTTAGTTCAGGTTCACCAAAAAAAAAAAAAGGCACCTGATTAGTAAAAATAAAGGTATACATGGAGAAGACAAACGATTGCTTTTTACATCTCTCTCTCTCTCAATTTATTTTCATTTTTGGTGGATTTTTTTTATTTTTCTTACCTCTATACTTTAGGTTAATGAATTTTTGTATTTTTTAGAATTCTACTTTGGGATTGAAGTGATTTAGTTTTGTATTTTAAGTTGTTATCTTTGATTGTTAAATATTACTTGTTGTAGACCCACGCGTAGCAGGTAATAATATTTTTAAGGTGGTCTCATTAAATTTATTTTTTGCAATTTGGACTAATTTAATAAATAATAATGTATTTTAAAATCATAATTTCATTTGTTTTAAGGACAATCACAATTCACAAATGTAATATATATATATATATATATATATATATATATATAATTTCTATTGAACCAAAAAGCAATAAAATTTTTCTCAAGAATTCAAAAGATAAGTTAGTGAAAATATAAATGTTTTATTAAAAGTTATTTATAACATATTTTGTATCATTAAAAAGTATATAAAATTTGGAGAACTGATAAGCATATCCTTTTACTGATGAGCATATACTAGAAGTTGAAACACAAACCGAGGAATTGGCAATGGACTGGCCTAGGAAGGTGAAGCATGCTCTTCATGTGAATTATGATAAATGAAAGCATTACTAATGACACTCATAAAATGTTGTTTAAAAAATTTCGATGTTACCTACAAATATTTCAATTTAATAAATAAATAGATTGTATCATAGCAAATAACAAAAAGATACTAATAAAAAAAGGGTCATGCTAACGAGTTCCCTTAGGGCACTCGTTAACAATCCATTTTAGGAAAATTTTGACATCACTTTTATGGGAAATGAAAAAAACTGTCAAAATATTAATTGTTTTTTTTTTCTTTTTCCATAAAAACTTTCTTTAACTGGATTCTTAACCAGTGTTATAAAGGCACTCGTTAGCATTTTTCATAAAAAAAATTGCAATTGATGAATAGAAAATTTAATAAGAAATAGACCAAATGTAATGCTGTTGGTCACCAGCCACGCAACTCTTTTGACTCTTGAAACACAGTGTTGCAGTATAAAAAATAAAAATAAAAATAAAAAGTCTAGACACAATGTGGCTCATAAAGTAAAAAATTTGATGTGGATCACTTCTCAACCACGTCGCCGCTACAGTCCGAAAGTTTCTTTAAAAGATCAGCCGTATAGACGAGAGTAAGAGATGTTAGAGATTTTGAAGAACATTTGCAGCCTAAAATGTTGATCTGGATATGGGGCCAAGTATTCTGAATTTTTTTTTCTAGGCTGATTTGTGTTGTTGTTTGGGCGTTGGGCTTATCTGTATTTGTCTGAGCAATTTTTTTGTCCAACCTTAAGCGGGCTCAAGATTTTGTCCAACCTTAAGTAGCCTCGACGATCAACAAATGGAGGGCCAAAATCATCTAAAGGGAGCTATATAATGTAAGAGACCCTCCAGGAAGAAAGGATCAGAAAATCTGTAGAGAATACTGATAGGCCAAAAACGTATTGACCCCTTGTGATGAATTAATTGATTAATTAGCCAAGTTTATTAATTAATCAAATTAACATACAAACACGTGATAGCACAAACAAATCACCAATTAAACTAAGTGCAACGGAAATTAAATTGACATGGTGATTTGTTTACGAATGGGGAAAACCAACATAGCAAAAACCCCATTGGGTGATTTTAAGGTCACCACTCCCGAGAATCTACTATTATCACAACAAGCGGCTATAAGTAAAGGAATCACAGTACCTTATACCAATCTACAGTTGAACCCTTACCCCAATACCCAATTGGACTTGTTCTGTAGTGAAAAATTTCTCCTTGTAATGCATGGCTCTTAGTACGTGACTAACCAATTACACGGATCCCAGTACGCGACTTCAATCACCAACTAGAGAAGGTTGTTGGCTGCAAAGTTCTTCAATTCATCCAAACAATGAAGATCAAGAAGATGCTTGGTCACAAAACCCTACGATGCACAAACACAACAACTTCTTCACAAGAACGATGAATTAGGGCAAACTCTATCTCCGGTTACAATTTGCTTGAACAAACTGTTGAGGTCCAAAAAATCACAGCACCCAAGCCCAAAGAAATAAGCACAAAGGGCCATGGAAAAAGAGAAGAAATGGTAAGCCCAAAAGGCTTGAAGCCCAAAAAACATAAAGAAAAAAAGACAAGCCCGGAAGTTTATGAGAAAAGAAGCCCAGATCAGAAGATTGAAGAATTACCAGCATGAAAAAAAAGCCGAGTCGGGATCCTCAGAGACTGCCAAAAGGCTTGGGATCCCCGAGGCATGTAATACAGTCAAGAAAGGATTAAAACAGCTCAAAGGAAAAAGCCAAAAGAACACAAGAAACAGAGGATGGGCACGTTCTTCTCAGGTACCATATGATCCAGCAAGAAAAGAAGAAAACCTGGAGTGACTTCTCATAGCACAAGTGGGCGGTACCTCGGGGAACCAGAACGAAGGGGTATAAAAAGGGAGTAGCAGCAAAGGACTTTCAAACCGGCAGAGTGGGATTCAGCCCATTTGAGAAAAAAGATAAAAAAGAAGGACGGCTAAAAGCTGAACCGTGAAGAACGTGACCTCAGCGCACTCCGAAATAGGTAGTCAGCCACAGACTTTCAAAGAAACAACACTAAAAGGAAGGAAAGAATGAAGAACAGGGAAAACTGAACCTTCTGGGCAATGGGCACAACACAGGCTCTGGTACCCAGGGGGAAAAACAGGGAAATCAATAGTTCTCCGGGACTCTAGAATAACACTATAAAAATGGGGGGAAGGATTGTGAAGAGGGAGGAGAAAATTTGACAACAGAATCGTTGAGAAAGTTCTGTCGAGAAGAAAACTCAGAGAAATTAGTAAATTATTTCTCGGTATCCCAGAAAAAGCCACTATAGTACATACTTGGATTCAAAAAAAATCAAACTTTGCAAGTCTTAGAGGCTTGAATAGCCATCTAAGACTGTAATTTTTGAGTTTACTTGAACCTTGTATCACGTCTCAGTGAGTACACTGTAATCATAATAAAGAAAATTCAATGAAGCATTCCCTATTGATTTGAGGATCCCTAACCATTACTTTGTGCATTTACTGTTTGCTTTTGCATTGCTTTGCTTTTTGATTGTTGTTCAATACAAATATCATTGTTTGTTAGTTTATGTGTATTGTAGGAAGTATGCCCTGCGCACCACTTGATTCTTAAACAGCCCTTTAGCTGCGGTGAATCAAAGCCTAGTCCACCGAACTACAACTATTTGGCCCAGGATCCTTGGGCCTGAGTGCTAGAAAAAAGGCACTCTCACATTTTGGCGACTCCGCTGGGGACTAGGTAAAGAAAAGGGAAGAAGCAATCCCTTCGTAGAACATGCGTCCAAGACAAAGGAATAGCAAAGGTACTAATATGCCACCTGTGGCCTTTGAGCCTGTGGGAGAAAACGAGGTAGCTTCCAGACAGAGAGGCGAGGTACCCCTGGTAGAGCAGGAGGTCGTGTCAGGACAAAGGCACACAAGGCAGGAACCAGACCCCATGGCTCGGATGACAGCAATGTTGAAGGATCTGGAGCAAGAAGTTCGTCTTCTCAAAGAAGGCAGAACATAGGAAATCAGAGACAATGTTCCCCCTGTTGGTAACCAAGATAGAACTCAACCAGAAGGAAGGTTAGTAGTGGGAGGGAAAACCAACCCCCAGTACTTAACACTGGCAGATGTCAGTGCCCTCCTGGAGCAAGAAAGGGAAAAGCTTTCGGGGATCCCCAAGCAATTCTCTCGGGATCCCCCGTTCCCTTCAGAACTTCTTGGCAAGCCATACCCCAAGGGGTATGAACCCCTAAAGTTCCATCCTTTTGACGGAAGAAATGGAAGCGCTGTGGAACACGTGAGTAGGTTCATTCACACTATGGGCCCCTACGCAGGAGACAGAGAACTATGTCTAAGAGAATTTTCTAAATCCTTAGTGGATAAGGCATACACTTGGTACACCACGCTGAGACCTGGGTCCATTAAAACCTAGGATGAAATGATGGAGAGATTCTGTGCTAAGTATTACCCTGGTGAGGACAAGATCACTTTCCAAAACCTCCAGATAGTAAGGCAGAAGTCTGGGGAGGATCCCATCCAGTTCATTAAAAGGTTTGAAGATGTGTCCCTAAATTGCTATGGGGACCACAAAGAAAAAGAACTTGTAGAAACTTGTATATCCAACATGCTTTTCGATTACAAGCTCAACCTCGAAAATCTATGCATCGCACAGTTTGCTGACCTGTTACAGAGAACTAGAAGGACAGCACAAACTATGAGGACAAAAAGGATGCCGGTATCCTAAGCCATGACAGCATCAGTGGGAAAGAAAAGGAAGAGGCCTGACGGGAAGGTGTTCGAGGAACCACCGGTGATCCCATGTACAGCTAAGGAGTTAAACCATGTCCTGGACAAGTGGATCAGAGATGGAGTTGTTAGGCCATTTACTATGTCCAGGCCGCCAACTGAAGAAGAAAGGAAGAACCCTTTGTTTTGCAGGATCCATAATTATGTCAAGCATTCCACCAAGGATTGCTGGACTCTTTGTAGACTCTTCCACAAAAAGCTAAGAGAAGGAACCCTGGAGCTCATTCAGAAGGAGCCAGAAGTGTAGAGGAACCCCTTGCCTAATCACAAAGGGAAAGGGATGGTAGCGGTAGTAATCCATGGGAACCGGGTAGAAGCAGGAGAATCTGAAGGATCCTTCCACCCAAGCACAGTCAGGACCCTCCAGAAGAATCCTAAGTTCAGGTCACTATTCAACCAACTGGGATTTGGACCAGAAGCAAAAAGGGTGGCCACAGAGTCTCTCATGAGTATAGCAGCAGATTCGAGAATGGAATGTTTCATAGCAGAGTCACATGCTAGTCGAGCTTTCTTGGAAACAACCAATGCAATAACTTTCACCGATGAGGACATGGAGGTTGAGCATCCAGACCACCGTAGGCCCCTTTATCTAATGGCCACCATAAATGGTGTCCAAGTCAGAAGAGCATTGGTGGACATAGGGGCATCACTCAACCTCATAGCCTTGAGTACCCTGGAAGTTGTAGGCCTGGTTGACAGAAGGATCCTGGGGGCTCCCATGGAGATAACAGGATTTGGAGGGTCGGTAGAATCAACTGAAGGGTACGTGCAGCTGGCCTTAAGAGTAGGACCAATAGTGGCCCCGACAAGGTTTCATGTAATTAACGCAGATGTATCTTACCATGTACTGTTGGGACGCCCATGGCTCCATAAACACCGCCTTATTTCGTCTACATACCATCAGTGCATTAAAGGGAGATTAAACGGGAGGCCCGTGAGGATCCCTGCCAACTGTAAGCCTTTTAGCCAGGGAGAAGTGAACTTTGCAGAAACAATGTTTTATGATGAGCTACAGCCAGATGATGAGAGCCCTACGCTAGGTACTCCAGGAGCACCTATCTTGGAAGATGAAGAAAAAGGAGGAAAGGGCACCCGTGACCTGAGAAATCTTCTAGAAAGAAAAAGGCAAAAGAGGGAGCTCAGCTCTTCAGGATCCCGAGAATGTGTGGTGGTGCGAGAGCCCGGAGGAAGGTTGATTTATCGCTTGTGAAGGTGCGCGGGACCTGAACGCATCACGCAGAAAGGTCCCGGACCACCAGGTTGCATGATGGCCCAAGAAGAAATCCCAGAGGAACCAGTCAAGGAAGCCCAAATTCAGCCTGAGGAAGAATTAAAGGAAATAAATTTGGGAGCCGAGCTGGGATTCTAGAAGCCTGTCTTTATTAGCAGTTAGCTGATGGCACAAGAAAGAGAGCAATTGGTGGCCTTACTCCAGAAGTACAGAGATGTGTTCGCATGGACTTATGATGAAATGTCTGGTTTAGACCCGGGATTGGAAGTTCATTCTCTTAACATGGACCCAGGAGTAAGACCGGTAGTTTAGCCGGCTAGGGTCTTTCACACCGAGGTAGAAGCTTAAATAATTCAAGAAGTCAAAAAGCTGCTAATAGCTGGTTTTATCAAACCCATCCAGCACCCCAAATGGCTTTCCAACATAGTACCTGTGAAAAAGAAAAACGGTCAGATCTGTTGCCCAATATCGACCTCCTTGTAGATTCAGCTGCAGGAAGCTCTATGTTCTCGTTTATGGATGGGTACAGTGGGTACAACCAAATTCGCATGGCTGCCAAAGATGCAGAGAAAACGGCATTAAGAACTCCAATCGGAAACTTTTATTACACTGTAATGCCTTTTGGTCCCAAAAATGCGAGGGCCACGTACCAGCGAACCATGACAGCTATCTTTCACGACATTATGCATGAGGAGATGGAGGATTACGTAGATGATATTGTGGTCAAATAAAAAACTAGG
This sequence comes from Quercus tomentella, assembly GCA_028535165.1. NCBI lineage: Eukaryota > Viridiplantae > Streptophyta > Magnoliopsida > Fagales > Fagaceae > Quercus > Quercus tomentella. Next base: position 54,316,215 of record JAPQVY010000089.1, on the reverse strand, counting down.
ACAGGACACCTTCGGGTACTTGAGCAAGTTTTTGAAAGATGCAGGAAGTACAAACTACTCATGAACCCTATGAAATGTGCCTTCGGGGTGTCTGCTGGAAAATTCCTTGGGTTTCTGGTACATCACAAAGGCATAAGTGTAGATCCAACCAAAGCCACAACCATTGCCGCAATGAAAAGACCGACAACGGTGAGGGAGCTCAAAAGCTTCCTGGGAAGAGTCTCTTATATTAGGAGATTTGTGCTTGAGTTAGCTTCAGTTACGACGGGTTTATCCAAACTGTTGAAAAAGGGAACTGAGTTCACCTGGGGAACGGAACAACAGGAGGCCTTCTAGAGGATTCAGCAGATCATGAATCATTTGCCCACCCTCCAAGCGCCAGTGCGTGGGCGACCTCTGTTATTGTACTTAGCATCAAACTCCCAGGCAATAGGAGCCTTGCTAGCACATGAAGATGACTATGGGAACTAGCAACCTATTTATTACGTAAGCTGGACACTCAAAGATGCCAAGACCAGGTACCCCAGAATAGAGAAAGCCTGCCTAGTAATCATCTACGTGTCCCAGAGGCTGAAAAGGTATTTCTCAGCTCACCAGATCCTTTTGGTGACTAAGTCCCACCCCATAAAGGCACTCCTGCACCAGCCCCTTCTCACGGGAAGGATAGCACAATGGCTAGTCCTGCTCTCTCAATATGACATAGGCATCAGAACCCCCAAGGTTGTCAAAAGCCAAGCCATAGCAGATCTGCTGGCTCAGTTCCCAGGAAAGGAAGAAAGCCCACTGAGTGAAGAAATCCCGGGTGAGGTGGCAGTGATAGAGATCCCAGGGAAGAAATGGACAATGAGATTCGATGGGTCAGCTACAACAACTTCAAATGGGGTAGGAGTCGTACTAAGCTGTGAGAATGGGGACACCATACCCTTGTCTTTCACGCTTGGGTTCTCATGCTCTAATAACGCAGCTGAATATGAGGCGTACTTGACCGGGCTGACTATAGCACTCAGTATAGGAGTAAAGCATATGAGAATATTGGGAGACTCCAATCTTGTAGTTTCCCAGGTGAAAGATAACTTTGCGCTAAGAGAACAAAGTTTAGCAGCCTACAGGACTTGGGCGCAAAGGCTGGAGCTAGAATTCCAGACCTTTAGCATAGAGTACACTCAAAGAAGTGAAAACAGGTTTGCTAATGCGCTCGCCACCCTGGGATCCCAAATACCATTCAAAGGAAGAGGAAGGGACACGGTGGTAAGGATAGGAAAGTAAGAACATTCTATCATAAGGATCCTCTAAGAGATGTACCCCGGAGAGTCCAAGCAGTGGGACTGGAGGAGCGAAGTCAAAGAAAAAATGAAAAAGGCAGGACTTGGAGGGAACATCAAAGAACTGAAAGATTACACTCTGATAGAAAGGGAATTGTACAGAAGCCTGCTAGGGGGAATCCTATCCAGGTGTATTAACGAGAAGGAAGAAAAGTTGAAGCTGGAAGAACTACATACCCAAGCCTGTGGGATTGCAGAAAAGATCAGGCTATATAGAAGAATGCAACGCATGGGATACTACTGGTTGAATATGAACAAAGAGGCAGCAACTATACAGGAAAAATGTCAAGAGTGTTGGCTTGCGATAGAATATAGATAAGGAAGAAAGCTATGTTGTGTTTGTTGCAGAAGATTGGAGAATTTTCTTCATAGAATACTTGGCTCAAGGGATCCTACCAACTGACAAGACACTAGCCCACCAGCTCAAGAAACTTGCAGACAGGTACTTCTTGCAGAACGGGATCCTATTCAAAAGGGGATACAGTGGGGATCCCCTAAGATGCCTGGGGCCAAGGGAAGCTAGAGAAGTAGTCAGGGAAGTCCATTTCGGTGATTGTGGGAGTCACCCGGGAAAAAGAAGGCTCTATAAGCAGTTATTACTGTTGGGATATTATTGGCCAACGATGAAAAGGGATTCCGAGGAGCTAGTCAAAACCTGCCACGCCTGTCAAGTCCTTGGAGATGCGATCCATACTCACCCAAATGTGTTACAGGATATGATGACACCATGGCCTTTTCACACTTGTGGGCTCCATCTCATAGGGCCTATAAACCCTCCATCCAATGGTTACATATGGATCTTAGCAGCCACAGAGTACTTTACAAAATGGGTAGAGGTCATCCCTTTGAAAAAAGCCACTAGAGCAGCCGTAGCAAACTTCGTAATAACAGGCACAGCCAAAGAAGAAAGAATCCCCTGCCTTTTGACCTTCAAATCTTGCAAAGCCTTGTGAGCACGAGCCACAGTCTCCTCAGCAGCAGCAATCTCAGCATCTATGCTCCTGGAAGCTTGCCTCTGGAATAGCACGCGGGCCAGTAGGTGCAAATGATCCAGCAAGAAGGACAGGTTGAACTTGGCCTCTAGAAGGTCCTGAATCACTCCCCTCCACTCCAAAAGCTTTTCTTCAGATAAGGAGTCTACAGAAGAATATTTCAAATAAACCAGCACAGCACACAGTAATTCCATCAAGATATTACCCAGAAAAACACCTCCCCTAAAACCGCTGGTGAAGTCTCCATGACTCTTGAGCAAACTTTCTAGCAACGGCAGACCCTCCACAGGCACAGAGAAACATAGGAAGCTGCCATAAGAAGACCCAAAGGAATAGAAGTGGCTAACAGGAAGGCTGTTGAACTCCATAAGATCAAAACGAGCTAAGAAGGTGGAAAGCCTTGAATCAAGATCTAAAGCAGCCACTCCTGGAACGTCTCCCATCACTGTATCCCCACCTGCAGGAACTGGAGAACCTTCAGCCTTTTGGTTTGTTTGAAGATCAGCAATCTAAACGGACCTCACAACTCCCTCAGGAACAACAGACTCAAAATCCTTAACACCTGTATCAACATTCACAAAAAAAAAAAAAGAAAAAGAAAAAAAAAAAAGAAAAAAAGAAAAAAAAAAAAGAAGACTTAGTTCAAGAAAAAAGGGGGGAGCGGCAAAAAAAAAAAAAGAAAAGGAAAGAGAGAAGGGAAAAGAGCAAACCAGTATCGACCTTCTGAGGTGGAACCTCCTCCTCCTGCTCCTTTGGTTTCTTGGAAGATTCTGGGAAAGGACACAAAGCAAGTTGAAGAAAGGGTGAGGAAACTCTGGTGAAACGGCTAAAAGAAGGTAGAGATGCAGGGGGCTTCGCCATAGAAGAAGAAGGCGGCGAAAAGGTGTAGGAAAAGAAAGAAAGAAAAGGAAACACATTAAGAACGATCTACACTCACCTTTAGAATCCTCTGATTCCAAAGAAGAGGCAACGCTGGGAACAGACCTCACACTGGCTTGACCTAAAAGGAGAAAGGAAAGAAGAAACTCAAAAGGGGGAAGGAGAGAAAAAGGGGACAAGAAGAAAAATAGAGTTAAAACACTATTATAAAGGGAAATATGGCTCACCTGTTTATTTAGATAAAGGCGTGCCTCCCAAAGTTTCTTTACTTAACACTGTCTGAGAAAACACGGTTCTGATGGGACTGGGAGTCCGCTCAAGCTGAGGACTTTGGGATGTAGGGAGTTGGGAAGCTTCGGGATCTTGAGTAGCTTGGACACCTTGCATTGGCTGCCCGGTCTCCTCAACCATGCCACCACTAGGGGGCTCCTCCTTCATACCGGGAAACGCAATAGAAAGGGCTGTAACCGTCTTTTCCTCCAAAACCCTACCAGCCATGGGAGGAGACACCTCCATCTAAAAAAAAGAAGAAAGGGAAGACAAACAATAATAAGTGAAGACAACAAGGTGTCCCAAACACATAGTACCGGAGAAAGGAATAAGAGCAAACAAAGAGGTGTGAATAAGGAAAGACCATACCACATCATCATCGGATGACTGACTTCTACCTTGCTTGAAGTCCGACTTGCGTTTAGACTGCAAATGAAACAATCGCTCATTAGCTAAAAGGAGGAAGTGACTGCAACAATAGTAACAAATATAAAAGAGAGAAGAAGGAAAGAGGTCTTGCCCTTCTCTCTCTTTATAGATTCTTTGAGGGTCTTTTGTTTACTACGAGTACGCCCAGAGGGTCTTAAGGGGGGCTGAGATACAAAATCAGAGGATCCCAAAGGACCATGGACTGAAGAAGTCACAGGAACCTGGGAAAAAGAAGACTCTATCTTAGTCTTCTTTCGGGTCCTTGTAGCCAAAGGTTGCCCGACTTCCTTTTCTTCCGGAGTCACCAACTGTTTCTGGGATTTCCCAGTCTTTCTCTTTTTTGCCTCAGGACCAGCCTTCATGCCCTTTGTACTTTCTTCAACATCAACTGCTTTCAATTTTTCCGGCCTAATCTCCTTACTCGCGGGAGTGGCAGCGCCTATTGTCTCTATTGCACCCTTTTTAATGGGTACCTCGGAAGAAGTACCAATAATAAGACCACAGCCCGACCAAGTTGCTGGAAAATCTTGTGCATATGTTACCTAGCCTCCCCTGGAGGCATGCCATTTCGCGAACCCCGTCTTACTACTTACAGTAGTAGAAACAATCCCAGCAGTGGGCAGGGATAAGCGTTTATTGGATGTTGGAGCAGAGGAAATACTAAGATTAGGGGTTACCCTAATTGTGCTAGAGCCAACGTAATCAACAAAAGATTTTTGTATTCTCCTCCAGTAGCCAGTATAGCCATTGGAGGCAAAAACTCCTCTCTGGGAATTAGGCATTGCAAACTGAGGGCTCCTCTGCGACCAATAGGAGAAGGCCTGTAGCCTCAAAAAAGGATCCAAAGAAGGGAGAGACGGTACTATATCCTTAAAAACTGGGGGAATATCTTGGTCAAAACTGAACTGCCGAAGTACCCGGTGTGCCAAGTAATGAGTATACCTTGGGCTGCTTGAAGAAGGCACAGGAAGCCAAGAGGGACTAATGCAAGCTAGGTAGGCTAAACTACCCTCATTATCGCGGCGCAAATCAAAAGTATTTCCGGTAGAAGTTAGAAAAGAAGGCAACACAGAGTCGCAAGCAAAGCCAGGACCAAACTCTCGGGGAGATCTCCAGTGTAAATTTCATGCTTGATCAAACAACTCAACTAGGTTGAGACCACCACCTTTCAGACTAATCCAACGAAAGATGATGGAAAAAGTATCAGTCGAATTACCACAAAGACCCTTAACTATATCGGAGGATCCTTGGAATTTGTCCTTCACAAACTTCAAATTCCTGCACTTAGCCAAAGTGGCTGAAGAACGATCCCACATAAATATCTGGAGAATGGCACAGTGAAGAGATGAAGTAATCACATAACAAGAATCGCCTTCGGCTTCATCTCCGTGGAGCTGATCTAATTGGGAATAGACATGGCTCAAGAACAAAGGGGCTAAAGGGTACTGAGCACCTCGAGCCAACTTAATTGCTAACGGAAAGAAAGTAGACTTAACCCCGTACCCCGGGAACTCACTGAACAGAAATTTACTAAGCTAGAATGCCAGGAAACCAGCTCGCCTGACTTCCTTATCTTTCTCACGAGAAAGGGTCATGACCCATCTCCCCATCTTGGCCGGCTTACCACCAGGAGAAGCAGTGCGACCACCAAAATGGCTAAACAACTTATTTTCTACCGCGAGATCCTCTTCAGAAAGACTAATGTCAAAAGGATTCTCATCCCTAAATACCAGGAGAAGGAAGTTGTTGACCACATCCTCCAAGGTAATTGTCAACTCACCAACAGAAAAGAAAAAGGTATGAAGAGAAGGGCACCAACGGCGTACCAAATGCCTAAGACCCTTAGCGTCTCTGAAACCCTAAAGATTCCTGGAAATTGCCACCGCTTTCAGGATCCCGACACGCTCCAGGCGACCCACGAACTCCTCATCAAATAGTTCCTTATCCACCCAGATGGGCTAACCTTGGATTTTCCCCGGAACGAAATCAAAGAAGATAGGCACTGCCTCTCGAAGTCCTTGCCTGATCTGAAGATCAAAAATTTCTCTAGGGTCTAGAACCTGAGCGAAACCAGCGAAACCCGCCTGACCAGAAAACACCCAAGCATGAGGGGACGGAGGGGCCTCACCATGAGACACCTGAGGGAAAGATAGACTGGGAGAGTACCAGGGGTCCCGTAGAGGAAAAGTCAAGTGCTCAGTGACCTCATGAGATTCGCTTTGAGCAAAACCAGAAGAGCCTTCACCCTTAGAAGGGCTGGGAGTACGCTCTCTTCTTTTTCGAGAAAAAGAAGAAGCCATTAAAAGTAATGGGAATGATGAGAAGAAGGGAGGATTGGAAAAATGGAAAAGGGAAACGGGAATAGCAGACTAGTCGAAAAGAGAGAAAAGAGACCTAAGAATGAAATACTCAAGGAAGCAAAGAGATAATGTGAAACGCCCGCAATAAAGGCACAAAGAGCGGTTGGAGAAGATAGTGTATAGAAAGACGCGCCAGTTGCCAAGATATTTAATTTTGAAGAAGAGATTAATTAGCAGTTATTAATGGAAGTTACGGGGAACGAAAAAGGTGGGTAAAGGAATTTTTACTCCAAATACTCAACTGCCACGTCCCGCGCAAAGGGGAAATTGCAAAATAAAGAAACACGACATGCAGAAAAGACTAGGATAACCAAAAAGCAGCAAGAAAGGCCCAGATCCTGAAGAAGGAAGAAGGGAACCCAGGGATAATTAAAAGAAAATCCTACAGAATCTAAGAAACCCTGAATTACTCACGCGTGGGCTTCAGGCAACCCATGAGCTCGGGGGGCTAAATGTTGAGGTCCAAAAAATCACAGCACCCAAGCCCAAAGAAATAAGCACAAGTGGCCATGGAAAAAGAGAAGAAATGGTAAGCCCAAAAGGCTTGAAGCCCAAAAAACATAAAGAAAAAAAGACAAGCCCGGAAGTTTATGAGAAAAGAAGAAAGAAAAAGAAAAGAAGCCCAGATTAGAAGATTGAAGAATTACCAGCGTGAAAAGAAAGCTGAGTCGGGATCCTCACAGATTGCCAACAGGCTCGGGATCCCCGAGGCATGTAATACAGTCAAGAAAGGATTAAGACAGCTCAAAGGAAAAAGCCAAAAGAACACAAGAAACAAAGGATGGGCACGTCCTTCTCAGGTACCATATGATCCAGCAAGAAAAGAAGAAAACCTAGAGTGACTTCTTATGGCACAAGTGGGCGGTACCTCGGGGAACCAGAACGAAGGGGTATAAAAAAGGAGTAGCAGCAAAGGACTTTCAAACCGGCAGAGTGGGATTCAGCCCATTTGAGAAAAAAGATAAAGAAAAAGGACGACCAAAAGCTGAACCGTGAAGAACGTGACCTCAGCGCACTCCGAAATAGGTAGTCAGCCACGGACTTTCAAAGAAACAACACTAAAAGGAAGGAAAGAATGAAGAACAGGGAAAACTGAACCTTCTGGGCGATGGGCACAACACAGGCTTTGGTACCCAGGGGGCAAAATAGGGAAATCAATAGTTCTTCGGGACTCCAGAATAACACTATAAAAAGGGGGGAAGGATTGCAAAGAGGGAGGAGAAAAGTTGACAACAGAATCGTTGAAAAAGTTCTGTCGAGAAGAAAACTCAGAGAAATTAGTAAATTACTTCCCGGTATCCCAGAAAAAGCCACTATAGAACATACTCGGATTCAAAAAGAATCAAACTTTGCAAGTCTTAGAGGCTTGAATAGCCATCTAAGGCTGTAATTTTTGAGCTTACTTGAACCTTGTATCACGTCTTAGTGAGCACATTGTAATCATAATAAAGAAAATTCAATGAAGCATTCCCTATTGATTTGAGGATCCCTAACCATTACTTTGTGCATTTACTGTTTGCTTTTGCATTGCTTTGCTGTTTTGATTGTTGTTCAATACAAATATCCTTGTTTGTTAGTTTATGTGTATTGTAGGAAGTATGCCCTGCGCACCACTTGATTCTTAAACAGCCCTTTAGCTGCGGTGAATCAAAGCCTAGTCTATCGAATTACAACTATTTGGCCTAGGATCCTTGGGCCTGAGTGCTAGAGAAAAGGCACTCTCACACAAACTTTGCTCAACACTTGTGCAACTTGTTCCATTTGACGGCCCTTAAAATAATCTTTTTATATGTCTAGGGTTATGAAAAAAGAAAGCTCAAATACATAATCACGGATTAGAGTCAAATCAGAACTTAAAATCTGTTTTTCTTAAACCTCAACAAATACCTTATCTGTCGAGCTGTTGTCGAGCCACAGGGCTGGAACAGCTCTTCAAGCTCGATAGATGGCTAGTTGTCGAGCTTTAATGACAGGCACTTTTCAGACTTGAATTTTGGATAGACTTGCATGGCTTCAACACTTGATCTTGAAACAAAGTTTCTTGAAGTATTAAACACATCATAGATCTACCCAAATACAAGTAAAGTGTGTTTTGTCAAAGGATTAGCCAATTACATAAAATAGTGACATATTTTCCTAACAAGTGAATCACATATGTCCTAACAAACACACTGTAGTAATAAGAACTAAAATTGTATCCAAGTCCAAAAGAACTAAATTCAAGAATCATTCTCCTCGGACTTCGCCGAGGAAGGATTTCCTTGCTTTAAACTTGTCTTTCTTTGCTTTCTTAATATCTTTGATCCATTATGCGTGTTGCCCGATCCATTAAAACCTAGCTTTTAAGCCCACTCTCTACAAATTTATTGTGTTGGGCTTTTTGGGCCTAAATCCTTCTACCTTTTGGACTTAGGAACCAAAACCACGCCTTTACAATTATTATTATTATTATTTTGTAGGTCATGAACACTCTGACTAATACGTAGTGCTGCCTTGGTTGCCACACTTATATTGAGCCACATCAGCGTAGTATTTCGACCCAGTCTAGTCTATTCAATTCAGTTCAATTCACTTTGATTCATTCTGTCCATTTCGATCCATTTCCATGTATTCGGTCCATTCTGTCCAATTCAATCCATTTCGGTCCATTTAATTCCATTCTATCCACTTCTGTCAATTTTGAAGTTATATAATTTTGAGATTGATCATGTTAATGGATGCCTTAAGGTAATTGTTAATAAATCATTTTAAGAAAGTTTTGTCATCATTTTTATGAGAAATATAAAAAGTCGTAAAAAAATTAATTGTTTTTTTTTCATTTTTCCATAAAAAGTTTCTAAAATTATATCCTAAATCAATATCCTTAGGACATCTATTAACTTTTTTCCTTTTAAAATTACCATTTAATTAAAAAAGCAAATTACAACTTACCCACCTGTGGTTTGGTTGAAATTTAAGTTGCCTATTTGTGATTTGAAATTTAAGACTTTACCCACCTAAATTTGACCAAAATTTAAGTTGTATACATGTAGTTTGAAATCTTATGATACAAGTGTTCTGTTGGATTCTTTTTTACTTTTTTTTTTTAGAGATTTTCAACCTATGGCTGTGACGTCTGCTCCGATGATTTTGTATTTTTATGTTTTTTGTGTTTTTAAAAGAAAAAGACATAAAAGTAGAGCAAAATTATATATGTAACCATATTTTTAAAAGAGATAAGTTATAAAAATCTAATTGAACTAACTTACGTAGATAAAATATCAATTTCAAATCATAAATACACAATTAAATTTCAGTCAAATCATTAGAGAAGTTATAATTTGCCTTAGAGCACGCTGGTCGTACACACAATGTGTAATAACCAATGAAATAAAATCTGTGTCATCCTCATCCCACTATCAATGACATCAATAATTCCCACGTTTTCCCTGCGCACGACTAGTACGAAAATGAAATGAAATAAAATCTTTGCCTTTTCTTTTTCTTTTTCTTTTTCTTTTTTTCACTAACCAAAATTTTTTGCTTCTGGAACTTACCTGAGGCAAAAAGTTAAAGATGCAGTTTCGGTCACTATCGGCCGGTAGGACTTTGTACTAACATTAAGACGAATTGAACAAAGGAAGAAGGAAAAAAAAAAAACAAAAAAAAAAACCAAATAATGTCGTGTGAGAGAGGAAAATAAAAATAGAAGAACTAGACGAAGAGAATAAGAGAAGACGAAGAACACACTTACCAGATGAGAGAAACAAAGAATGAAGAAAAGTAGATGAGAAGAAGGAATTTGGTATCAAATGGTATCATATATGCGGTATCAAAATTTAATAAATGTGAGACATATGAGCAAAAAATAACTACTCCACTAACAAATAAAAGACATGTATTACTAGGTATTTATATTTATATGTGTCTATTATTTACTGGGTTTTCATATGGGTGACATAGTATCATTTAATACAAAATATTTTTTCATAGATGAGAGACTTAGATGACAAAGTAAAAATATGGAAAAAGCTAGTGATACCAAAAAAAAAAAAAAAAAATCAATAATTTTTGCTACAACTTGCCACATGATGAACTGTGAATTGTTGAGGTCAAATAGTAAGTTTACACTTTTATCACTCACAACTCGCAACACGGTAAATTGTGCCAAAAATTGTGAGATTTTTTTGTGTACATCGCATTGCTCTACAAATGGTGAACGTGGTGAAGCGTTTTCTGTGTCGGTGGGCCTGGGAATTTGGTAAAATGAATAAGTAGCCGTTGGAATCTTCCTTGTTTAGTACTACCCCACATGATAGTTTTATTTACCAAAAAAAAAAAAAAAAATCAATAATAAATGTTTGTTAATAACAATATAGCAATATCCTAACTTTAATAAATTATATTAAATCTATTATTATTTAGTTAAATTCAAGTTACACTTAGTGTAACTTTAAGTAATATTACACCACTCAATTACTTTTTATGGAATTTATATTTTGAAAATCTCATTGTTGAATTACATATTTTATATGTTCTTAACATTCATATCAATTTTCATTTCAATTGGTTGTTATTTACCATTCGATCTATAAACTTATTTTTAATGAATTATTTTAAACTATAAAAACTTGAATTTAAATAATTGATCGATGACATGACTATTTATCTTTAATCATCTTAAAATTTTGCAAACATGAAAAATATATGAAGCATTTTTTTGTGTCGGTGGGCCTGGAATTGGGTAAAATGAGTAAGTAGTCGTTGGAATCTTCCTTGTTTAGTACTACCCCACATGATAGTTTTATTTACCAAAAAAAAAAAAAAAATCAATAATAAATGTTTGTTAATAACAATATAGCAATGTGCTAACTTTAATAAATTATATTAAATCTATTATTATTTAGTTGAATTCAAGTTACACTTAGTGTAACTTTAAGTAATATTACACCACTCAATTACTTTTTATATAATTTATATTTTGAAAATCCCACTGTTAAATTACATATTTTATATGTTCTTAACATTCATACCAATTTTCATTTCAATTGGTTATTATTTACCATTCTATCTGTGGGGCCAAAGAATTTGACAACCCCGGCCCACTTTATACTAAGCCCAAAGCCCACGCCGAGGAGGAAGAGATGGCCAAGGACGAGCAAAGAAAGCCCAAATAGCCTAGAAACGTTGCCGAGGACGATCCTGTCCTCGGCATTCCAGATCCTAGGTGGAAAGAACGTCACGCTGTCAAAGGCAGCCTCCCAGAGTGCCCCCAAAAAAGGGACAAGTACATTAGGACACCCATGGGAGCATGGTGTAGGAGCAGTTCAACGAGAAACTATCACCTCCGCATTGAATGCACCGTAGCTAACTCCCTGGCCGCATTAATGAGGAAGTGACCTCTGTACAGTATTATTGCAGCCTTACAACCACCCCAGAAGACCTCTAGAGGGGGCTGATGGGACAAGTATCAGCATAAACCGTCAACTATCCACGTGTAGGGTAGAGATGAAGGAAGATATGTAGTATAAATAAGAGTAGAGACCCCAGAGAGGGGGAAAAAAAAAAGGAAAAGAGAAAGCACTATAGCAATCTCAACAACTTCTATAACCATTATCATCCAATATATACTAGAACAGAGCTCCTCGGATTATGCCGAGGACAAACTTTCTTGTACAAACTTGGTTCGTTTCTGTTTGATTGTCTTGGAAACTCATTATAACTGCTATCCCATTCACTAAAACCTAGTTCTTCTACCCACTCTCTACAAATTTATTGTACTGGGTTCACTGGGCCAGTATCCCACACATTTTGGGCTTAGGCTGAAAATCGTGACCCTACACTATCTATAAACTCATTTTTAATGCATTATTTTAAATTACAAAAACTTGAATTTAAATAATTGATTGATGACATGGCTATTTATCTTTGATCACGTTGAAATTTTGCAAACATGAAAAATATATGAATATAATGTAATCTAATGATGGATTTGTCAAACTTCACATCCAATTAAAAAATATTGAGTTGTGTAATATTACTTAAAATTACATCAGGTGTAATTTGAACCCAACCCTATATATATATATATATATATATATGAGTTTAAGTTACATTTGGTGTAACTCTTATGGAGTTACACCTTTTTTAAACCTTAGATTTCCAAAAGATTTAACAGTAAAAAAGAAAAGAATAATGCTAGAGATACAAAATATTTTACAAAATGCTGATGTGGTGAGCGATTATTGGCAAATGAAAAAGATGATATTAATGGTAAGTCTAAATGAAAACTAATAAGAGGTTGACCACATCAACATTTTGTAAAAATGTTATAAAATAGTTTATGGTTACAACATTACTCAAAAGAAAATATTACCATTCTTTACATCATTAAATGTTTACCTAATCAATAGCATCATCATTATCTCTCTTTATTAAATATTTCTACGTGTCTCCTTTTTCTCTCTCCACAGCTCCACTTTCCATGCTTTTTTTTTTTTTTTTTTCTCCCCCTAATAAAACCTCTATCGCTTTTCTCATCTTTTTTATGAAGATACTCACCAGAGGCTGCAATACATTCATTCTTTACTTTGTATGTATTGCTTTTTTTTTTCTTTTTTTTTCTTTTTTTTTTTATTTTTCTTTTTTTTATTTTTTTTATTTTAGTTCATACAGAGTTCGGGTTCATTATTTCTTCTGTCCATCTAAATTGATTTTTTAATATTATTTAAAGTTGGTCTTGTTATAGTTGTCTGATGCTACTTACAAGTAACTAAAGTGAGGCAACGTCAAAATTAAATTATGTGATTATGTCAAGTTCTCAACTTCTACCATTATTTTTGACTTTTATCACCACAAGTGATGCAACGTTTTTGGTAATTAAGATTTAAAAATTCAATCACCTACTGTGATGCTAAATCCAGATGCCAAGGTTAATGAATTGATAAATGAGAAGACTATGCATGATCGAAGAGTGCAATAGTTGAGGAAAATTTTTTGGCTTGAAGAAGCAGAGGTTATTAAACAAATCCCTTTTAAGTTGGAGGAAGGCTAAGGATAAGCTGCTCTGGGCAGGCACAAAAGATGGTTGTTACATAGTACGCACATTTTTTTTTTTTTTTTTTTTGAGAAGAATGTGTTAAGAACTTAACTTTATAAGATAAATGTTGCCCTCTAGAAATCACGTTGCAAATCAATTAGGTAAGCATTAGAAAGTGGAGAGAGAAAAATGAGACACATAGAAATATTTAATAAAGAAAGATAATAAGGATACTATTAATTAGGTAAGTATTTAATGATGTAAAGAATGATGATATTTTTTTTTTTTACTGTTAGATCTTTTCAAAATCTAAGGCTTAAAAAATGTGTAACTTGAACTTATATGTGTGTGTGTGTGTGTGTGTGGGGGGGGGGGGGGGGTGGAACCTTGAAACAGAGTCGGACGGTACATTGAAATAGGCCGATACCAAAAAATTCTATTTCAATGAACAAGCCAAAACGAGTTTTGAAACCAAATTTATAACAAATAACTCATAGTTTTTTTTTTTTTTTTTTTTTTTTTTTTTCTTTTTTTTTTTCAGGGTGTTCATGTGAACACCCTAACTAACAAGTTGCTCCTGTTTGTTACGCTCATATTGTGCCATATCAGCATAGTTTTTTTCTGATCTAGTCTGGTCTAGTTGGTTAATTTCTTTTTTTTTTTTTTTTTTTTTTTTGAATTTTGGTAATAGCTCTTTATCATTATACCAAAACACTAATCAGTTTTTAGTGTAGGCGGAGATTGAACCTCAGATCTCTTATAGAACCATCAGAGACTTTATCAATTGACCTAACTGGAACTCACTAGTCGGTTAATTTCAGTCCAGGTTCATTTAGTCCAATTTGGTCAATTCTACCCAATTCGATCTATTTGGTCTACTTTGATTCATTTGGTCTATTTTAGTCTATTTTCATCTATTTAGTCCATTTCAGTTCATTCTGTTCCATTCAATTTACTTCACTCCATTCCGTCCTGTGAAGATCATTTCGGTCCGTTTTGAAATTACCATTCAACTGAAGTGGAAAGTGAAAACATGATTTTCATCTTAGTTAGCGCCCACGCAATACACACCGATGTGTAATAACAGTGCTATAAAACCTGTATCATCCTTGTCCAACTGTCAATTACATCACTGTTCCGACGTTGTTCTTACGCAAAGCTACAAATTAAATTAAATTAGGCTTCTTTGCCTTGGTGACTAAGAAAGTTCCATAAGTCTTTGCCTTATCTTTATCTTCTTTTTATTTTTTTCATAAACCAAAATACACTTTTGCTTCTGGAACTTACCTGAGCGTTCTATAAAAACGAATATTTTTTACATAGTCCCTCACGCAAAGAATTCGAATAAGCAAAGCATAAGACAAATACCATAGCTCATATAGCTCTCTGCATCTTTCACTTTAGTTTCACGCACTTTCCACAAGAACTGATCAGTGAGAGAGAAAATGGCAGGTGGTGGTGAAGAAAACGTTACCGAGATTGTGATCAACGACGAAGCTCACGACTTTCGCTCGATACTCTCTTCTTCTGAGAGAGACTTTCTTGTCCGCAACAACGGCGATCAGGTACTTTTTGATTCTGTCAACTTTTTTTTTTTTCATTAAATGATTATTGATGGGTGTCCTTTTTTTTTTTTTTTTTTTTTTTTTTTAACACCTCTCTGATTTTCTAAGCAAATTGGTTGATGGTGGCATGTGATTTGGGCATCTTGGGTTTATTCATCCAACAAAGAAAACTGGTTGATGGGACTTTTCTTGTGATTTTCTCGGGAAAATATGGTCTGTGAGAGAGGAAGAGAGAAGAGTTTATGTTGGCTTTGATTGCTGGTTTTATTTCCTATGTAATAAGTAATTTAGCTTATAATCAGTTCATGATTTTGATGAGATTCATTGGTACTTGTCATTTATAGTTTAGCGAGCATTGATTTCATACTCTCTTTTTTTCACTTCAAAAAAAAAAAATTATTGGAATAGTATTGGTGAAATTTGGATTTCTTAAATTTACTTAGTTCTTTTATATGCCCTGCAGTGTTTTTAATTAAAAATAGAGTTTATGAGCAAGAACATAACCATGGCTGATTCATGAAATTCTTTTGTGAAGATCTTGGGCTGTATAGTACACCCCTGTATTTTATAATACACTAAGTTTATTTTTTTGTTCTTTTTACTTGCAAGTAACTTGTATATTTTGGATAAACTAAGGCTGCTAAATAAAAATAAGATTGTGTTTAGGTGAATTTTTTTCCATTAGTAAAGCAATTCAGCTAACAAGTGGAATTTTTTCAGAAAAAAATGTGGTGTTTTTATTTCTTTGGTATATGTCAGTACATCCACATCATATTTCTGAGTTTAGTAGTTCCTGTAGGTCTCTGGTCCCATTGATACATAACTTCATAAAACAATGATGTCTGAAAAAACCTATTAAAAGTTCGATAAGTTTCTATGGAAAGCAAATTTAACAAATGATGAAGCTTTTTAATTGCCAATAGGTTAATTGGGGAGGGGGGTGGGGGAGTTTAAGAAGAAGAGTTGTCAGCTTATTTATCAAAACCAATGATGAACTCAATGGAGCATAAGTGCTGGATGAACGGTTTTAGAATGATTAATTTGTTAAAATTAATTTAAATATTATGAAACTTGCCTTTTTGATTGTATGTAGTGTTCCATGGACTGTAGTCTAGTATTGTACTAGTACGAATGTTATGGAACGAGTTAAGAGGGAATCATTTCTTGAATTGTGAATTTTGCAGGTTAAAATTGAGAGCTTGAACGGGAAGAAGTTGGCATTGTATTTTTCAGCATCATGGTGTGGCCCCTGTCGCCGATTTACCCCAATTTTAATTGAGGTGTACAATGAACTCTCTTCAAAAGGTGATTTTGAGGTCATTTTTGTCTCGGGTGATGAAGATGAGGAGTCCTTCAAAGGGTACTTCTCCAAGATGCCATGGCTTGCAATCCCATTTTCAGATTCAGAGACACGTGATCGCTTGGATGAATTGTTTCAGGTTAGAGGCATACCTCACTGTGTAATCCTTGATGAAGATGGGAAAGTTGTGAGTGACAATGGAGTTGAGATCATTCAGGAGTATGGAATTGAAGTGTATCCTTTCACACAACAAAAGATCAAAGATTTGAAAGATCAAGAGGAAGCAGCCAGGAAGAATCAGTCCTTGAGATCTATCTTGGTATCCCGCTCACGTGACTTTGTCATTTCATCTGATGGAAAGAAGGTAAATTTTCATGTTGTTGCTCATTATTTTGTTCATTAACATGAAATATAGTATTCCTCTCCCCTAATCTGTATTTATTCTTGATGTACAAGGTGCCTGTCTCTGAACTTGAAGGAAAGACAGTAGGTCTGTATTTCTCATTGTTCTCGTACAAGGCTTGTGATGATTTTACTCCAAAACTTGATGAGGTTTATGAAAAATTGAAAGCAAAGGGAGAGAACTTTGAGATTGTGTTGATACCACTTGAAGAGGATGAGGAATCATTCAATCAAGGCTTCAAAAGCTTGCATTGGTTTGCACTACCTGTCAAGGACAAGAGCTGTCAAAAGCTGACTCGGTACTTTGAGCTCGCAACCCTCCCCACTTTGGTTATTATAGGGCCAGATGGGAAGACTCTTCAATCCAATGTTGCTGAAGCAATTGACGAACATGGGGTTCTGGCATACCCGTTCACGCCAGAAAGGTTCACAGAGCTTGCTGAGGTGGAGAAGGCAAAACAGGAAGCTCAAACCCTGGAGTCAATTTTGGTTTCAGGAGATCAAGATTTTGTCATTGGAAAAGATGGAGTCAAGGTAACCTAAGATTTATTCAATGCTGCAAACTTTATAATAGCTTATGGATTATGTCAGATAATTTGGTCCAACTGTTGTGATGACGAATGAATTCGTACCTCCCACTAACAGTGGACAAATTTGTATTTAGTTCTTGGTTTATATGCAATATTCTATGTGCTATGTAGAGAAGTTTGCATCCTGTTAAAATGAATTTGATCACTTGTTTACCTTTCCAGATTCCAGTAAAAGATTTAGTGGGAAAAAACATCCTACTTTACTTCTCAGCACATTGGTGCCCTCCATGTCGCGCCTTTCTACCAAAACTTATGGATGCATACCACAAGATCAAGGCAAAGGATGATGCCTTTGAAGTGATTTTCATCTCTAGTGACAGGGACCAAGCCTCTTTTGATGAATTCTTTTCAGGAATGCCTTGGCTAGCGCTTCCCTTTGGTGATCCTAGGAAGGCATCCTTGAGTCGTACTTTCAAGGTCTGTGGCATTCCCCTGCTTGTAGCCATTGGACCAAGTGGCAAGACTGTCACAAAAGAAGCTCGAGATATTATAATGATTCATGGGGCTGATGCTTATCCTTTTACTGATGAGCGGTTGAAGGAGATTGAGGCACAAATTGAGGAGTTGGCAAAGGGGTGGCCTGAGAAGTTGAAACTCAAACTCCATGAGGAGCACGAGCTTGTACTTGCTCGTCGTAGGATTTATACATGTGATGGGTGTGGTGAGGAGGGAAATGTCTGGTCATATTACTGTGATGAGTGTGACTTTGATCTTCATCCAAAGTGTGCCTTGAAAGAAGAAAAAGGAGCCAATGATGATTTCAAGGAGGAAGAAAATCCCCACGAAGGATGGAACTGCGATGGAGAAACCTGCTTCAAAGTTTAATAATACTGTATCTTAAATTTGAGATCATTTGATCTTCAGTGTCCTTTCCTTTTCCTGAGTTATTTGCTTGTGAATTGTGGTGTAAGTCTTAAGTCTTAAGTTTTTAAGTGTGCTATTGTGGTTATAATGACCTCTCATGTTGAATATCTGATGCTAGTGCTAATGGTTTAAGTTATTAGACTATTCGCAAATCCACGTGTTGCTTGGAAATAAATGAATATATAATTATTTTGTAATGTGATATAATGTATCATTTATTTTCTAAAATTTCTTGAAGATTTTTTTGTTCTCCTTAAAATTTGAACTATTTCTTAAACTATTTTCTATCTCTATCTCTAGTCTCTACTAATATATCATTCTACTATTTTTGGTTTTTTTTTTTTCTTATAGAAATTTGGGTGTGTTTGATTGATATAATTCTTTTTTGAAGTGGTCTATATTCTTCAATCTTTTGTTATAGTGTGTTATGTTTTCCTCTCTTTTTTTTTTTTTTTTTTTGAATACAACTAAACTTTTTTTTAAGTTTCAAATTAATTAATGAAATTTCTCATTAATTTAAGGAGATTACCATGATAATCAAACTTCATCATTCCCTTTGACATGAAATATTCAATTGCTACAATCGTATAATTGTAGCTATGCAGCCTAAGAAAAAGAATCCTAAATGTGTGCATTTATATTTTTTCAATCAAGTCATTTTAGACATTCAATCAAATCAATTACTTCAAAAAAATGGGTAGTATAATTGTAGCTATGCAGCCTAAGAAAATGGGTAGTATAATCAATTACTTCCTAAATGTGTGCATTTATATTTTTCAATCAAGTCATTTTAGACAGTCAATCAAATCAATTACTTCTATTAGGGACATTTTTTTATGTAATTGGCTAATCCTTTGACAAAATGCACTTTAGTTGTAATTAGGTATATCTAGAATGGTGTAGTACTTCAAGAAACAAGAGTTCAAGTCAAGTGTTAAAATCATGAAGATCTGACCAAGAAACAAGTAAAGAAGTGTTGTTCATTAAAGCTCGACAGCAATCTTGATAGAAAAGACTTCTATCGAGATTTAATGTTGAAGCTTGACAGAAGCTCGACAAAAGTTGTTTCTGTTGAGACTTACGAAATCAAAATTTTCAGTTCTGATTTTCAGCACATGCTGAAATATTTGTGTAAGGTTTCTTTTCTCACAACCCTAGACATATATAAAGCTTATTTTAAAGGCCGTTGCGAATGCAGAAAGTGCCCTAATTCATTATTCACTCTGAAGAAGTTACTGCGTCTTTATGCCAAGGGTTTTGTGACCAAGGAGCTTCCTGATCTTCATTGTTGATGAATTGAAGAACTTTGCAGCCAACAACCTCTTCAAGTTGCTGAAGTTAGTCACGTACTGCGATCCATACATCATTAGTTAGTCATGTACTGAGATTCGTGCATTGAATAGAAAGATTGCCGCTACAATACAAGTCCGATTGGGTATTGAGATAAGGGTTCAACTGTAGGTTGGTATTTCGGGATAGGCCAAAGGGTTTGGTAAAATTCCTTATACTTGTAACCACTTGTGATTGATAATAGTGGATTTTTGGGAGTGGTGACCTTAAAATTACTCGGTGGGGTTTTGCCTCAGTGGTTTTCCCCATTCGTAAACAAATCACCTGTCTCAATTTTATTTTTCGCTGCATTTAGATAATTTGGTAATTTGTTTGTGTTGCCATGTTATTGCATGAAATTTGATCTAATTAATTAACTCGGGTAATTAATTAATTGCAAGGGGTCAATTCATTTTAACCCAACCAGTGGTATCAGAGCAAGCACACTCTAATTAGGTCTTAATCTTTGTTGTGTGATCCATTAACCCTTGTTTGTTATGGATAGAGGACAGTCTCTTATTATACCTCCTTTATTTAACAAACTATGTATACTGGAAAGTACGTATGAGAGCTTTCTTGCAGTCTTTAGATAAGAAGGTCTAGCAAGCTGTGGAAATTGGCTGGGTGAAGCCAAAGAAAGCGTCAACTGATTGGATGAGGCCAAGATCAAAGCGTTGACTGATTGGATGAGGCCAAGATCAAAGCGGCAAACTTTAACAGCAGGGCATTGAATGCCTTATTCAGTACGGTGACCAATGAGGAGTTCAAGAAAATATTTTTAACTGAAACTACAAAAGAAGCATGGACCATCCTCTAAACAACCTCTGAAGGGACTAAAGCTATCAAGGATTCAAAGCTCCAAAGGCTCACGACTAGCTTTGAGGAGATAAAGACGGAGGAGGATGAGATGTTCGATGAGTTCTATGCTAGGCTTTAGGACATAGTAAACTCAGCATTCAATCGTGGTGATCATATTCCCGAGCCCAAGATTGTGAGAAAGGTGCTCAGATCTCCCCCTAAGAGATTTCTTGGCAAGATAACAACTATTGAAGAATTAAAGGACATTGACACCATTCTTTTGACGGAGCTGATTGGCAACTTGCAAACCTATGAATTGGGTTTGACTAGACTTGGGAAAGGAACCAAAAGTAAGAGTATGGCACTGAAGGCCAAAAGTAATGAGATTGATGAGTCTTCAGATGATGAAGATTCCAAGATGAAGTCCTACATCATTAGGCAATTCAAGAAGTTCATGAAGAATGCCAATGTGAAAGGTTTTGATAAGGACCGTAAGCAATCCAGTTCTTCACAATTCAAAAGTTAAGATAGAGGGAAGAAGGATGCTAAGGATGGCGGTCAGTATATTGTTCCCTCCGGACGAAAATGCTTCAAATGTCAGGGTTTTGGACACATGAAACAAGAATGTCCAACATATCTCAAGTCGATTAGGAAAAGCAAGGCTCTTGTTGCTACCTTGACTAATACCGAGCCTGAGGCTGAGTCAGATGACAATGATGACGAGGGAATCTTGAGTGCTTTCACTGCTACAGTGGATCCTATTGAGGGGATCGTAAAAGCCATGGATGAAGAAGAGGACTTGGTGGAATCTAAGTTTGAGAAAATGGATGAGCAAGATGATATCCATACAGCCTATGCAAAATTGTACAAGGTTTTTGAAAAGCATAAGAAACTGTATAGGTTGGCCACCAAGAAGCTGAGCGATGTGGAGCTAGATCGAGAAAAGCTCTCTACCAAGGTTGATGAAGCCAATCAAACCATTGGAGCACTGAGGTTCGAGAACAACTTCTTGGCTGAATGAACCGAGAAGCTTGAAGCATAATTATTCCAAGTTCAAGCTCAATTGGAGAGGAATTCCAGTGCAAAGTTGGATGAAATGTTGAACCTCCAGAGATCAATTTTTGACAGAATCGGCTTAGGGTATGAACTCTCTAACTCTTCTCATATTGCCTCCTCTAGTAGGACTGTTTTTGTCTCACCTACTAATAATGAAAATCTTGATAAAAATGAAACTAAAATTGAGATAGCTAGTGAGAACAATCTAGACAAAGGCAAATCTATTCTAGGAGCACCCCCAAAGATAGAGAAGAAAGAAACTAGAAACACTAAGAGCAATAAGGCTAAAAATAAGAAGTCCCAACGAAAGAAGCCACATTTCTGTCATCATTGTGGAGCTTTAAGACACACTCGTCCAAATTGCTATAAGTGGTTAGACACTTAACAGAGTAATAGTGTGTTATCATCTGGTGGTCAAGGTTAGATTCCACCATTTTTGGGTCCTCTTGGAGATCTTCTTAAGGCCCTCATGTTCCTTTCGAACTTGAATGATTTCAATTCTTTCCCCTCACTTCCGAATTAGAGGTTCAACTCTAGGAAATGATCTTCCTCAAATTCCAAAGTGTGGAAAGAAAAAGGCTCAAAGTGATTCAATCACTTTTTCTCTCTCTCTCTCTCCCTTTATGTTTTCGCATTACTTGTTTGTTTTGCTTTCTTGTTTTTGAGTCAGTCTAGTTCTATGCTTTGTGTGTTTCTTCATGCTTTTGTTTGTTTGTTTTTAGTTTTGTTTTATTTTATTTTTTTTCATAAAAATAAAAAAAAAATGAAAAAAATCAGAAAAATCAGAAAAATACAAAAATAGTGTGTGTTTTTGTATATTGGTACTTGTGTACCCTGGATGGCCATTGAAGCAAAGTTTTCTAAACTTTGTATCTCTTGTAGTTTAGATGAGCATCTCAATGCACAACTAAACAAGTGAGCATTTGTGGCTCGTGTTTGTGATGAGTACGATTAAGATTGTCTCTTATATCTCATATTCATATTACTCTTTTTGACGGGAAGGATTAGAAAATCCTAAGAGAAAGACATAAATAACCATCTTACCACTAAAACCCGCCAATCATTTATAACATCTATGTGCTTTGGCACAGCAAAATTGGGATGTTAAACATACATAATTGGGTATTTTATTTTATCTCTCTTATATGCCCATGCATGCTATGCTCAAAAAGAAAAATATGCAAAGAATAAAAGGAAAAAGACCAAAATGCTTTTAATATGGTTGCAAGCGTGTTTCTAGGAGATGTGGGAGTTATAGGATGTACCTCAAAGGTGATAGTCCCCATCAAGCAGTTACGATTGTGTGTGAGTATATTTGATTTTCTCATATCTCAAATCTTCATAATATGAGACACTTATGCACTCTTGCTATGTTTCACACACAACACATAAACTCTTTGCTACTTTTGATACATGTGTAGGTTAATGTGATTTGGCCATCACAAGGAATACATGTGTTAATATATGCTCACTAAACTGTCTTAACTTGTTTTTGAAATATAAAATTGGTTAGACTTGTTTTGTGTGTGTGTGTGTGTTTTTGGATCTATGGATGCTATGCTTATATGTTGAGAGATGTTTTGAGAGCTTAATATGTGACTTGGATGTTTGTTTGAGTAGCTTATATGTTGCATTGATCTCTATGTGTTTTTCCCTTCTTGAAAAACCTTCTTTCTTCAAGCTTGACAGCTTCTCGACAGATTCCTTTTTATCAAGCTTTCTTCTTCAGGTCTCGACAGTTTCTCGACAGATTCTCGATCCATCGAGATTTCTGGGTTTCTTCTTGATAGCTTCTTGACAGCTTCTTCAATCCATCGAGTCAAATTTCTTGTGCTCTTTGTTTGCTTGATAGATTCTCGACAGATCCTCGATCCATCGAGACCATCCTTTAGCCATCGACAGATTCTCAATAGATCCTCGATAGATTCTCTTCTGTCGAGATTTAGTGCCCGACAGATTCTTGATAGAAATCTTGATCCATCGAGCTGCGTATTTTATTTAAGGATGAGACGCGGTTTCAGATTTCATTCTCTCCTTTCTTTCTCGATAGATCTCTTTCTCTCTCAACCCAAACTTCTTACTCTCACTCAAATCACTCCACCCACTCAAGCTTCGGCCTTGTTCAAGCCTTAATCTCTTGGTATGTGTTCTTACTCACTTCTTTTCATGCATTTTTGACCTAAGTTTTTGGGGGAGGGGGGGTTTGAAAATTTGTGGGTTTGTGAGATTTTTGTGAAATATATAGGTTGGGTTTTGTGAATCTGATCTTATATGACCATGCATTGCATCCTCATTGCATTATAACTATGTTCCATGCATTTTAGATGTGTGTGATTGTTTATTGTTGTTGAGTGCTGTTAGGTTTGGATTGGGTTTTACCCATGATGCTTTTAATTTATGCACGTCACATGTTCATGCATTCTTCATGCATACGTTCTTTATTTTATTTCCTATTCTAAGCATGTGTTGTGTTTCCTTCTGCTCTCTCTCTCTCTCTCTCTCTCGGATAGACTACGTTATGGCACCCAAACAGCACAAATCTACTCTAGCTCGGAACCCCCTTCAAGGTTCCAAGTCATCATCTTCTGTTCCATCTCACATCCAGTTCTGTGATGAGAAGGCCAAGAAGGACTTTTCTGAGAACTTCTAGGCTTGTGGCGTTCATCCGAAACGCTAGGTCATTCTGTTGGATTTTGTCAACACTCCTCTCCCCGAAGTCGTTCGGACTCGAGATTTGGCTTCTCTACTTAAGAAACCCTCGAGATGTCCCGTCGTGTTTATACAGGAGTTTTACTCCAACATACATGGCATCGATACCTCTGTACCTCAGTTTGTTACTACATTCAGAGGTACATGTATTGTAGTTACTTCGAATCTTATATTCGAGGTACAACATGTCCCTAGGGTAGTGCATCTTGACTACCCTAGCTATGATCGTCTTTGGACTGTGTCCAAAGACGAGCTTATCTCTCACTTTTGTGAGACTCCTTCCATATGGGGTGGTAAGCTAAACACTCCATGCTCGGGTTTTGCAAAAGGCCCGAGATTCACTCTCACACCACTTTCACACTATAACTCCATCACCAAGCCTCGTGCTCATTTTCTTTTGTCTTTGATGAAGGGTCTCACCATTAATTTTCCTTCTCACTTCATCACGTCTACTCTAGATGTGTATTTGGATACCGCAACTCGTGATAAGCTCATCTTTCCTTCAGCTCTCGTGCGGATCCTTCAACACTTCTTCATTCCTATTCCTCTCTCTCCTTTTTTCACCATTATGGGAGCCATCAGTGCTGGTTCAATTCGGCGGAGTGAGGCCCAGTTTCGTCCGAAGTGGCCACGAGTGGAGACGACTGATCCTGTAGCTTCTGCTGTTCCACCCTCTTCCTCGGCTCCTTCTACCTCCACAGCTGGTGATGTGACCCTTGAGGCCATCATGGCGTAGCTTCAGCAAATGGAGGCTGACTTTGGTGGTCGTCTTGACTATCTTACAGGTGAGATGTGTCAGATGAACACCCGAGTCAGTTGCATTGCCTGTAGATAGGTTCGCATGGCTGGTTTTGCTCCTTCACCCTCTCCAGAGCGTCCTGCGGCCTCTCCTTCTATAGATGATGAGGATGATGCTGGCTCTCCCATTGATGACAAGATGACGACCTCTTAGTAACTTACCCTTTGTCATTCGTGACAAAAAAGGGGGAGTAGTTTTGAATTTGAGAGTAGTCTTGTACTTAAGGGGGAGAGTTAGTATAGGACATTTTTTATAGGGGGAGTGTATATAGTTTTGAGGGATATAGTGAGGTTTATATATATATATATTTACATTAGTCTCTTGTATACCAGTCTTGTGACCATTTTATTTACATACATTGTACTTTATCTTTCATATATGATGATGATGTATGTTTTTCTTCACCTACCTCTACATGTGTTGTTTGTTTTCTATCGTTACACACATGTTTCTTTATGTATGCAATCTTAATTTATGTTCACACATGATGCCGTGATGAGTTTTGTTTAAGTGTTTCAGAAAGACAGGTTGTGAAAGTCTATCTTGCCATGAACTCTCTTCTTGCAAAGTTTTTCAAGAGTTTGTAGTAAGGATAGATTTATTTTGTAATACAAAAAGTGGTTATGAGTTTAGTGTTTTAAGACTTCTTTCATGATTATTTGTTTTGTTGTGGTTTTCTCACGGATTTCCAAAGGGGGAGATTGTTAGGGACATTTTTTTATGTAATTGGTTAATCTTTTGACAAAATGCATTTTACTTGTAATTAGGTAGATCTAGGATGGTTTTAGTACTTCAAGAAACAAGTGTTAAAGCCATGCAAATCTAACCAAGAAACAAGTGAAGAAGAGCTGTTCATTAAAGCTCAACAGCAATCTCGACAAAAAGACTTCTATCGAGATTTAATGTAGAAGCTCGATAGAAGCTCGACAAAAGCTGTTTCTGTCAAGACTTACGAAATTAGAATTTCTAGATATGATTTTTGGCCCATGCTAAAATATTTGTGTAGGGTTTCTTTTTTCACAACCCTAGACATATATAAGGCTTATTTTAAAGGCCGTTGCGCATGCAGAAAATGCCCTAGTTCATTATTCTCTCTGAAGAAGCTAATGCGTCTTTACGCCAAGGGTTTTGTAATCAAGGAGCTTCCTGATCTTCATTATTGATGAATTGAAGAACTTTGCAGCCAACAACCTCTTCAAGTTGCTGGAGTTAGTCATGTACTGGGATCCGTGCATCATTGGTTAGTCACGTACTGGGATTCGTGCATTGAACGGAAAGATTACCACTACAATACAAGTCCAATTGGGTATTGAGGTAAGGGTTCAACTGTAGGTTGGTATTTCGGGATAGACCAAAAGGTTTGGTAAGATTTCTTATACTTGAAACCGCTTGTGATTGATAATAATGGATTTTTGGGAGTGGTGACCTTAAAATCACTCGATGGAGTTTTGCCTCGGTGGTTTTCCCCATTCGTAAACAAATCACCTATGTTAATTTTATTTTCTGCTGCATTTATATAATTTGGTGATTGGTTTATGCTGTCACGCTATTGCATGAAATTTGATCTAATTAATTAACTTAGGTAATTAATTAATTAATTGCAAGGGGTCAATTCATTTTAACCCAACAACTTCAAAAAAAGGGGTAGTTCTGAAGCATTTTTCTAACACATGACAATATCCTCCTAAACAACATTTGGGGACGTTCTCTTGGATTTAAGATCTTAACGTGAATCTCTACTACTGAATTGTATTATCAGCAAAATAAAGACCCAAAATTAAATATTCAAGACATATTAGAATTAAAATTTAGGAAACAATAAACAAAAAATATTCTTACCAACCTTACTTTTCACCCACCTTAGTGAAAGAGACTCCATCATAATAATGAAGTTTTACTCCAGATCAGTGGTGGAGTTAGGAATTTTCCTAGGGGGGCCAAGCTAAATATAATATTATTATTAAGTAAAAGGAAAAAAAAAAATTATTCATAGTTAAACATTCACTCAAAATTGTCCATATTGTCAAGATTTAGGATAAGTTTTAAGGAAATTATATCTATTTGCTTAGAATCACATTTTTTATCCTTTAGGCGGTTTAACATTTTAGAATTTTAGAATTTGAGATAAATCATAAATGATTGAATTACAATTTCCAAATCTTTGAATATTTTTTCTTTTAAAATATGCATAAATTGTGGATTTTTGCTTATAGATTATTCACACTTTAACTAATGGTGTAAACTTAGTGAGATAAATGCAAACAATTAAGCAAGCTCTAAACCAAATATAAATACATAAATGTACAATAAACAAAACCATGTTATAACATAATATAAATGACATTTAATTTAAACTAACCTTATCATTTTGCATTAAGGCAACAACACAGTAACAAACTAACAAGTAATCAACAACAAATATCCATTACTACCAAAAAAAAAAAAAAAACACGTACGTACCCATCAAAAAAATACAACACTAAAATTATATATAAAGAAATCTAAAGAAATTAGACAGCCATAATGTTTTTTAAGAAAAAAAGAAGGGATAATTACACTTTATCCACCTGTGGTTTGCCTCTAATTTAACTTGCCTACCCGTGGTTTCAATTTTGACATTTTACCACCTGTAATTCCCACTGTTACTGTGCCGTAATCCTCCTCTCCGTCAGCCGTTACTCTAACACATAATATGTCAAAAAAAAAAGCCCAAATAGATCAAAACACTCCTTACTCCCAAAACTCACTCCTGTCCAACCCAAATTGCTCACCAAGATCCAGATGCTACAATGCAATGTGCTTGAGACTCTAGACTGAGAACCATCTAGGCTTTGATCGTGCAAGTAACTCGAGGAAGAAGGAGCTTTGATTCTAGGTTCATCTGTTGCATGGATGAGTTCATTGTGCAATAATTATATTTTTGATTTTTTGTATTTGATCCGTTTGTTTTCTCTTGATTCTGGGTTCATCTGTTGCTTGGGTGAGCTTCAAGTTTTGGTTTTTTACTTTCATATGCTCTATCCATATGCTCTGATCATCTGATTTTTTGAAACCTAGGGATTTAAATTTTTTTTTTTTCGAAATTGAGTTGTTGCAAGGACGATTTAAATGCAAATCTATGTTTTGTTTTTTTTTGTATTCATCAGTGTGGGGCTGTTGGACCCTTCCTTCATCAATGTGGGGTTGCATGACCCTAGGTATCTTTATCTTGTACTTGTACTGTAAGGGAACTTGTTTTAGTTAAAGTTAATACCTTTGCTATTTTAGTTGGGATTATCCTTCCTTCTAAGAGGTAATGATGCAGGTCACATACCACTTTCATAAATAGTGACTAGAAGATCCTTTTGAACATGATTAATTGAGGGATTGAGAAGAACATAAACAGGACTTTCATTGATATCCATCAATTGTTACAAAAGAAAGTTTGTCACAATTAACTAACATTTGAAACAGCTTATATTGCAGCATTACTGATAAAGAGCAGAATAACAAATGGACAAATTCAGGAGTCATGAAAATGTAGATAGACTTCTTAAAGCTTGGTAATCTACATTGGTGAAAGCTATTAGTCCACAAAATATTACACATACAAAACCACAAATTAAAGCCAGATGGCAACACTAAGTGGTCAAATTGTCAATCTCTGATTGCTTATTTCTTGGAATTTTGGTGTTTCTTACAAAGGTTCTTGTTTGCAATGGATTAATGCGGGATTTCAATGTGAGTTTATCTTACTTAATTTGATAAGTGTTAACAATGGTTTATGCGGTCACACATGCTGAAAATTTGAACTATGCCACTTGTAACAGATTTGTTGGTCTATAAGCTTGTAACAGATTTTTGCTATGTCTTCATCAACTGGCAATGGCTCTACAACTAGTGGTTTCTACCGTGCCGAAGATGGTCAGTTATGTACCCATGAGAATTATGACCTACGAACAAGTCGAATTGGTAACTATGGAAGAAGATTCCTCGGTTGTAGTCAATTTAATGTAAGAAACAATTATATTGTTGTATTTGAATTGAATTGAATTATTAGTTGTGATTAATTGAGAACTGTGAAATTAATTGTTATAATTGTAATGATTAGGTTGGTCCCAAATGTGGCTTCTTTCAGTGGGTGGATAACGAAACTTGTAAGAGTGACCGTGAAATGATAAGTACGCTTGAGAATGAACTGCAGCTTGCAAATCAGAGAGAAATGACAACTAGGGAAATGGAAGAAAGATCTAACCGAAGGGAAAGAGAAACTCATAAGCTTTATGTAGAAGCTAGAGAGAAACTTAAGAGGGTTAGAGAGAGTGAGAGATTGTACAAGGTGGCACTAGTTTTGTCATGGTTATTTTTCATTTTTTTAATGTTGTTGTTGTGTTTTGCCTTAGTGAACAACAATGTAAGGGTGAGGAACCTTAATCTGCCATGATGCTTGGGAGGATGTTGAAATGTGATTGGGTAATTGAAATGCAAAGTCCCTGATTATTGTATCTATCTCCTGAAATGGAAAGTGTTGTTTTTGTGCAAATATTCTTTAGTATAATTTTTTTTTTTTTTTTTTTACTTCATTCTGGGATTGATATATATTGGCACAAAGTGTTATGTGGAAATGTTAATAACATGAATGGAACATGTTATTATATATTCATTTTGGTTCAATACAAACACCTGTGTCAATACAAGATTAATATATGGAACATGGAACATGTTTACTGTGTCAATGCACATCTACTCATAAATGGAACATGTTGTTTTCCTGCCCATAAATGGATCCATATATATTGCCACAAAGTAGATTAATATATATTCATTTTGGTTCTATGCTACACCTGTCCATAAATGGAACATGTTTTACACATACACATGATTTGCTGTGTGAATACATACACCTGTATAAATCCACCAAAAGCATAAGACAAGCAAAACACATAGTCCTGTGTAAATCCACCAAAAGCAAAGACAAGCACAACACAACAAAATACTTTATCATATGTCAATGCACATTAACATTAATAAAAGTGAAGACAGTCATTGTGACTTTATGTCATAAGCATACAAAATTGTCAATATTGTTTTTGGCACATCCTATGACTTTACACATCTTCCAACCAAAATTGCCAATATTGTTTTTGACACTTGACCATGCTTAAGCAAATACTAGTTACATTAAGCGTGGGAACTATAACAAAAAAAGTGGTTTAAACTTTAACATCTTCCATCTTTATTAACTGCTTTTGGTGCCCTTGCCAGCTGCCTTCTTGCCCTTTTCACCAACTAGTTGAAACTTTGTTGGCCTTGATACACCAAACTTTTTGCCTTTAAACCCCCTAGCAGCACCATCACCACTTCCTTCACTTGGTACACCACTAGTGCTCACAGATGCACTTAGCTGCATAACCAAAATCCAGCAGTTAGCAAGATGGTCCAACAATAGTAAGTAAGAGGAAAAAAATAAACAAAATAGAAGAAAGCAGAGGTGCCTGAGATGGTAAAGAATCCCATGTCTCTTTAGGGGTATGGAAGCTCGGTTGTGAGGATGAAGAGAACCAGTTGGCCCTAGATGTAGTTGGAGGTTGAGTTGCTGCCTCAAATCTATTGTTTGGTGCAGGTTGAGATGCAGTTTGACCAAAAGCTTTGTATGCAGGCTGAGATCTAGTACTTGATGGTTGAGATGCAGTTTGAGATGCAGATCTATTGTTTGTTTTTGTAGATTTATTGCCTTGTGCCTACAAAGAGGGTTATACAAGTTACATACACATGAAATATATGAGGGAATGAATATAGTTCAAAGCATGGAAATACTTACAGCTTTTGATTTAGCAAGTCTATCTCTTCTTTGCCATGGAGTTTCATCAGTGATACCTGCCTTGCACCTTCTTGCATTATGTCCTTCTTTCTAGCACTTCCCACACTTGATTGTCTTGTTCATCCCAGAAATTCTATAAGGGTTCCTTGGCTCTTCAAGATCTCTTTTTCTTTGCTTTGGTGGTCTGCCAGGTGGTTTATACACACGAGGAGCTGTTAGGACATATGTGTTTCACATGTTAAGAACATATGTCATGATTTTATGTAATTAACTTATCCTTTGACAAAAAGCACTTTACTTGTATTTGGGTAGATTTAGGATGTGTTTAAATACTTCAAGATACCTTGTTTCAAGATCAAGTGTTGAAGTCTTCAAGTCTGTCCAAGAAAACAAGCTGATAGTGCAAATTCATTAAAACTCGACAGCTGGCTCAACAGTTGCATCTATCAAGCTTAAGAAAGCTGTTCAAAGTCCAGTGTGCTCGACACCTGTTCGACAGCTTCTCGACACCTCTTATCTGTCGAGGTTTAAGAATTTTAGAATTCATGGGCTCCGTGAATATGTCTTTGGGCTTTCTTTTCTTCTAACCCTAGACATATAAAAGGATTGTTTTAAAGGCCGTCAAACAGTTCACAAGTTGCACAAGCTTTGAGCAAACTCTGTTCAAGCAAATTGTGACCGGAGACGAAGTTCTTGCCCTAGTTCATCTCTTTCTCTTGAAGAAGTTGCTGTGTATGTGCACCGTAGGGTTTTGTGACCAAGCATCTTCTTGATCTTCATCGTATGGATGAACTGAAAAACTTTGCAGTTAACAACCTTCATAGTTGGTGATTGAAGTCGCGTACTGGGATCCGCGCAATTGGTTAGTCACGTACTTGGGAGTCGTGCATCAGAAAGGGGAACTGTCACTACAGAACAAGTCCAATTGGGTATTAGGGTAAGGGTTCAATTGTAGGTTGGTAAGGTACTTGGGATTTCTTTACTTGTAACCACTTGTTGTGATAATAGTGGAGTTTCGGGAGTGGTGACCTAAAATCACCCGATGGGATTTTTGCCGTTAGGTTTTCTCCATTCGTAAACAAATCACCGTATTATTTATTTTCCGCTGCATTATTAGTTTATTGGTGATTTGTTAGTGCTACCACGCGTTTGCATGAAATTGATTAATTAATAACTTGACTAATTAATTTCTATCATAAGAGGTCATTCAGTTTGTGGCCTATCAAGTGGTATCAGAGCAGGTACACTCTGATTAAGGTTTAATCTTTGCTGTGTTGATCCATTGATCCTTGTTTGTCATGGATAGAGGACAGTCATTAATCATACCTCCTTTATTTGATGGCATTAACTATGCATACTGGAAAGTACGCATGAGAGCTTTCTTGCAGTCTTTAGATGAAAAGGTGTGGCAAGCTGTCGAGATTAGCTGGACTAAGCCAAAGGAAGCACCGGCCGATTGGGATGAAGCCAAGATTAAGGCGGCAAACTTCAACAGCAGAGCATTGAATGCTTTATTTAGTGCAGTCACCAATGAGGAGTTCAAGAAGATATCCTCTACTAAAACTGCTAAGGAAGCATGGACCATCTTCCAGACAACCTATTAGGGTACTAAGGCTATCAAGGAATCAAAGTTTCAGAGGCTCACTACAAGCTTTGAAGAAATAAAGATGGAGGAGGATGAGTCATTCGATGAGTTCTATGCCAAGCTAAAGGACATAGTGAACTCAGCCTTCAATCTTGGGGAAACCATTCCTGAACCCAAGATTGTGAGGAAAGTGCTCAGATCTCTACCCGAGAGATTCCATGCCAAGATTACGGCAATAGAGGAATCAAAAGATATTGACAAGATTCCTCTGACTGAGCTGGTTGGAAACTTGCAGACCTACGAGCTAGGGTTGACAAGGATTGGCAAGACGGGTAAAGGCAAGAGTATGGCACTAAAGGCCAAGAGCAGTGAGACAGATGAGTCTTCAGATGATGAAGATTCCAAGATGAAGTCCTACATCACCAGGCAGTTCAAGAAGTTTATGAAGAACGCAAATGGAAAAGGCTTCGACAAGGACCGCAGGCAATCCAGTTTTTCTCAGTTTAAAGGCCAAGACAAAGGGAAGAAGGTTGCTAAGGAAGGTGGTCAGTACACTGTTCCCGCAGGACCTAAGTGCTTTGGCTGTCAAGGCATTGGTCACATGAAACATGAGTGTCCTACATATCTCAAGAGCATTGGGAAGAGCAAGGCATTTGCTGCTACCTTGAGCGACATTGAGCCTGAGGATGATTCCGACAATGAGGATGACGAAATCTTAAATGCCTTACTGCCACTGTTGATCCTACTGATGGGATTGTTGAAGATGTGGTTGAAGAAGAGGAATTGGTGGAATCCAAATTTGAGAAGATGGATGATCAAGATGACATCCATACAGCCTATGAGAAATTGTACAAGCTTTCTGAGAAGCATGAGAAACTGTATAGGCTAACCACCAAGAAGCTCAGTGATGTGGAACTTGACCGTGAGGAGCTTTCCACAAAGTTTGATGAGGCTAATCAGACTATTGGAGCACTGAGGTTTGAGAACAATTTCTTGGCTGAGAATACCAAGAAGCTTGAAGCAGAGCTGTGTCAAGTTAGAGCTCAACTAGAAAGGACTTCAAGCGCAAAGCTGGATGAGATGCTAAGCATTCAGATTTCTGCTTCAGATCGAACAGGCTTAGGGTATGGTCTCTCTTCCTCTAATACTGCTTCTACTAGTACTACTATTTTTGTTCCTCTTGCTAATAATGTTAAAATTGAGAATAATGAGATTAAAACTGAATTAGCTAGTGAGAACATAGACAAGGGTAAATCTATCTTAGGAGCACCCCTTAAGCTTGAGAAGAAAGATGTTAAAAACCCTAGGGCTAAGAAGGCTAACTCTTAAAAGCCTAAACAAAAGAAGTTGCATCTCTGTCATCATTGTGGAGTTGCCGGTCATACTCGACCAAATTGCTAGAAGTGGCTTGCCACTCAACAGAGCAACGGTATAATAGCATCTGGGAACCAGAATCAGCTTCAATCCTCTCTTGCTCCCCTTGGAGATCTTCTTAAAGCCCTCATGTTCCTTTCAAACTTGAACGGTTTTAATTCTTTCCCCTCACTGTCGATTCAAGGGTATAATCAAAGGAAAGGTTCTTCCAAGGTGTGGAAGGAAAAGGGCTCTAAGTGATTCTGTCACTTTTCTCTCTCTCTTCTTGATTTTGTGTGCATTACTTATGTGTTTTACTTTCAAGTTTTGAGTCAGTCTAGTTTTTATGCTTTGGTTGTTTAACATGTTTTTGTTGTTGTGGGGGGCAGTTAATTAGGAGGTACTGTTAAAGCCGTGCTAACTGGGCCTATGGCCCGATCCGAGGACGTTAGATCATCCGAGAAGGTCCAGATAAGATTACAAGGAGAACGGAGTAAAGAGAATAGTAGAGATAATATGAGATAAGTCCAACGAGTGTCCGAGGATAAAAGCCGTCTCGGCAACTGGTGTCCTAGGTCAGTAAGAGTGTCATATCATCATGGACTTTCTTCGAGGTTACATCACCACTAAGAGTTAGATGTTAGACAAGGGATAAGAAAGGAGAAGGGCAACAAATATCTTCAAAAAGCTGCTACCTCCGCATTAAATGACTCCCAACCAACTCCCTGGCCGCATTAATGTGGAAGTGATGCCTGAACAGTGATCAAACAGCCTTACAGCTACTAGTTGATGGT
Organism: Quercus tomentella; assembly: GCA_028535165.1. Classification (NCBI taxonomy): domain Eukaryota; kingdom Viridiplantae; phylum Streptophyta; class Magnoliopsida; order Fagales; family Fagaceae; genus Quercus; species Quercus tomentella. Next base: position 54,282,001 of record JAPQVY010000089.1, on the reverse strand, counting down.
TTTGGGAGGTGCTAGATGGGACAGGAAGGAGTTCCCTGAATCTAACCTACACGTGGGTGGTAGGAATGATACCAAGATGGTAGTATATAACATGAGAAGATAGGGCAATTTTAAGAAAAAGAAGACGATGAACTCTTGTAACTTTGTGGTGAAGCAAGACAATATAATATAAGTTCCTCAAGCCACTCCAAGGACATATTTTCTCATCTTATCTGTGTTTGATAGTCTTAAACTAGCAAATTTTATCGTTTTTCTTTTGGAGCAGATCTAGTTCTTTCATTCACGCTCTAGAAATTTATTGTTTGGGCTTATTGGGCTAAAACCCAACTCTATGCTGGGTCCAATCCAACTTCAGTCCTTACAATTGGCGCCGTCTGTGGGGAGAGCTTGATCTTTCTGAAGGAAATTCGGGTACAACGTCCACGATGGAGGAAGCAGGTCCACACCATGCAGCAGCCGAGCCACATCAGGTAGATGCAAATCTACATCAAGCAGAATCAAGGGGGTCTCAACATGACAATCCGCTTGTGATCTCGAACGAAAAAGGGATCATGAGGGAAGTATGCACACAACCCACACCAGTAAGAGCCAATCTGGGGGGAAGAGCCATGTTTCCCATGCGAAGAACGATAGAAACATGCAACGTGAAATCGACGAGTTAAAGAGGGAATTGCGCCACGCACGTCGAAGACATTCGTTGCCCAACTCCGAGCTGTCCTCTGATGAGACAGATGGTGCTAGTTATAGACGGAGATCCAGAACTCCGCCTAGTGAGACTTTCTCCTAAGACGAGGAGTACCACCATAGACGTAGATATAAGAGCCCACCTCGTAAAGGCCTGGGGAACGATGCCATGAACAAAGCGCTGAGTCAGGTTTCTAAATCACCCTTCACACGGAACATAGAAGGTGCGAGGCTTCCTCGGCGATTCCATCAACCTACATTCACCATTTATAATGGTCAAACAGATCCAGTGGAACATGTCAGTCAGTTCAGTCAAAGGATAGCTGTTCATTCTAAAGATGAGGCCTTGATGTGTAAGGTCTTTCCATCTAGCTTGGGCCCGGTGGCGATGAGGTGGTTCAACGGTCTAAAGGCGAACTCTATTGACTCTTTTAAGAAACTCACACAGGCTTTTGGTGCTCGCTTTATTACTTATAGCAGGGTTCCTCGGCCATTGGGATCCTTATTATCTATGTCCATGCGAGAAGGTGAGACTTTGAAGGCTTATTCGGATAGATACTAGGAGATGTTTAATGAGATAGAAGGGGAGTACGATGATGTGGCCATCAGCACTTTTAAGGCTGGCCTCCCGGCCGAGCATGATTTGAGGAAATCTTTGACTGCTAAGCCTGTTACCAGCGTACGTCAACTGATGGATCGGATTGACAAGTACAGAAGGGTAGAAGAAGACCAACTGCAGGGGAAAGGAAAGGCTAAGGTGATCCCTCAAGAGAAGAGGGATTTCAGGTCGGACCGGTACAATAATAACCGACCTCGGAAAGACTTTGTTGGGCAGCCAAGATCTGCCAACACCCAGGTGGTTAATGCTGTTTTTCGAGAGCCAGTACAACAGGTACTGGAGAAGATTAAGAACGAGCCGTTCTTCAAATGGCCAAACAAGATGGCAGTAGATCCTATGAGGCGCAACCAAAACCTTTACTGCCAATATCATCAGGATCATGGGCACACTACTGAGGATTGCAGAAACTTGTGGGACCATCTGGATCAATTAGTCCAAGAAGGGAAGTTGAAACAACTCTTACATCATTCCAGTGGTCGGGGAAGCTAGACGAGCATGGAGCTTCGGGGAGATGCCTCTTCAAGACTCCCCCTTGGCACAATAAATGTTATCTTTGCTGCCCCAGGGAGGACTGGATCTTGTCCTTTCAGGTTGATGTCAGTGTCCAGTCATCCAGCCGAGGATTCTAGTTCAATGCCTAAGAGAGCCAAAATGGGCATCCCGTTAGTGTTAGGTTTTTCAGATGAGGACAAAGTTGGAACCATACAGCCCCACGTTGATGCGCTAGTGGTTACACTGAGAATTGGTGGGTACGACGTGAAAAGGGTGATGATTGATCAAGGCAACGCTGCTGACATAATGTACCCTGACTTGTATAGGGGGTTAAATTTGAAAACTGAAAACTTGACAGCCTACAGTTCTCCTTTGATGAGTTTTGAGGGTAGAATGGTCATCCCAAAAGGTCAGATCAGATTACCTGTGCAGGCCGGCACGGATGTGGTGGTGGAGGTGGACTTCATCGTCGTAGACGTTTTCACTCCCTACATGGCCATTATGGGTAGACCGTGGCTTCATACCCTGGGGGCCGTCTCCTCTACTCTTCACCAGAAGGTGAAGTATCCATCCGGAGACCAGGTTTTAGAGATAGTAGGAAATCAGACTGCAGCCAGACAATGCCTGGTAGCGGCTATCCAACATCGGCCTAAGGCGGAGACCTCGGCCACCGCTGATAATGGTTTATAGCAATCAGAAATCTCGGCATTGCCCTTCAACAGACCAGCCGACGAGGCGAAATGTGAAGATTTGGTGAGGGTAATCGTTGGCGATGATCCAGAGAAGTTCTTTCAGGTTGGAGATAAACTGCCTTTGCAGGAGAGGGAGCAATTGGTTGAATTCCTCAGGGAAAATGTTGATGTGTTCGCATGGAACGCGTATGAAGCCCCGGGTATAGACCCAAATTTCATCTGTCATCACTTAAATGTTAATATTTCCATCACCCTGAGGAGACAGCCACCTCGGCGTCCGTCAAAAGAGCATGCCGAGGTTGTCATAAATGAGGTAGCCAAGCTCAAGCAGGCAGGGGCTATCAGGGAAGTTTTTTATCCTCAATGGTTAGCTAATACAGTGGTGGAGAAAAAGAAAACTGGGAAATGACGTATATGTGTGGACTTCACGGACCTCAATAAGGCCTGTCCCAAGGACCCTTTCCCTATGCCTCGGATAGACCAATTGGTGGATGCAACGGTAGGTCATCCTCGGATGAGTTTTTTGGACGCCTTCCAAGGATATCACCAAATACCGTTGGCATTGGACGATCAAGAAAAGACAGCCTTTGTCACTCCCATTGGAAACTATCACTACAAAGTGATGCCCTTTGGTTTGAAAAATGCAAGGTCTACTTATCAACGGATGATGACTAAAATGTTCGAACCACAATTGGGTAGAAGCATTGAAGTCTATATCGACGATATGGTTGTAAAGAGCAAGATGGTGTCTGAGCATGTAGTAGATCTTGCGAATATTTTTGGGATTCTGAGAAAGCACAGGTTAATCCTGAATGCTTCTAAGTGTTCGTTTGGCGTAGGCTCCGGAAAGTTTTTGGGCTATATGGTGACTCACCGGGGGATTGAGGTGAACCCAGATCAGATTAAGACCATTAACGGCTTGAAAGCACCTCGGAACCCCAAGGAAGTCCAAAAACTGACAGGGATGACTGCTGCTTTGAACCGATTTATCTCCAGGTTCGCAAATAGGTGCAGACCCTTTTTCATTTTACTGCATAAATGGAAAGGATTTGAGTGGACCGAGGAGTGTGCTGTGGCATTTCAGCAGCTAAAAGAGTACCTATCTCGGCCGCCAATCATGTCCAGTCCTAAGGTGAACGAGGTTCTGTTCGCTGACCTGGCGGTAGCCTCTCATGCGGTAAGCTTTGTTTTGATACAAGTAGACAGCGGCGTCCAAAGACCCGTCTATTACGTACATAAGTCACTTCATGAGGCCGAGGTGCGGTATTTATCACTGGAAAAGGCCATCTTGGCAATAGTGCATGCAACACGAAAACTTCCCCATTATTTCCAGGCGCACATTGTGGTTGTTTTAACTCAATTACCGCTCAAGTCAATACTTCAGAGTGCGGATTATACCGGGAGGATTGCTAAATGGGGCATGATTCTAGGGGCTTTTAACATTAAGTATATGCCTCGTACCTCTGTGAAATTCCAAGTCCTCGCCAATCTAGTAGCCGAGTTTGCTAAGCTTCCAGAAGAAGCAGAGGTGAAGCAACATGACATGGATGAAAAACCAGTTGGCCTAATCTCCACACAAGACCCCTCGTCCTGGAAAGTATATGTGGACGGAGCAGCAAACCAACGGGGATCAGGAGTGGGGCTGGTTCTGATATCTCCTGAAAAGATCACCATTGAAAAATCATTGAGGTTGGGGTTCTCGGCCACGAACAATGAAGCAGAATATGAAGCCTTGTTGATGGGAATGGCGATGGTCCAAAAAATGGGCAGGAAGATAGTGGAAATGTTCTCGGATTCAAGACAGGTCGTAGGCCAGGTAAAAGGAGAATTGGAGGCTCGAGATATAAGAATGCAAGAGTATTTGGGTCAAGTTAGGCGTATTCAAACGGAATTTGATTTCTTCGACTTATCGCATATCCCTAAGAGCGGAAATACCCATGCAGACTCCTTGGCTACCCTTGCCACTTCCTCAGCACAGGACTTGCCTCGAGTGATACTTGTTGAAGACTTATGCACCCCTACCCCTGTAAAGGGAGACTTGGTCCAGGTCCATCAAATCAAGCTAGGGCCGAGCTGGAAGGATCCTATACTGCTATTCCTCGAAGGGGATATATTGCCTAAAGACAAGTCAGAAGCTGAGAAAGTACGAAGGAAAGCTCCTCGGTTTTGGCTGTTCGAGGACAAGAAGTTGTACAAACGTTCTTTTTCCGGACCATATCTGCTCTGTGTACATCCCGAAGCCTCAGAATCGCTCCTAGAAGAGCTACATGAAGGAATTTGTGGAAGTCACACCGGAGGAAGATCTTTATCTCACCGAGCCATCACTCAAGGATACTGGTGGCCGGGCATGCAAAGGGATGCACAAGAATATGTTAGAAAATGTGATCAGTGTCAGAGATTCGTGCCAAACATTCACCAGCCTGGAGGAGTCCTTAATCCTCTTTCCAGCCCTTGGTCGTTTGCTCAATGGGGCTTGGATATTGTAGGTCCTTTCCCTAAGGCACTAGGGAACAAAAAGTATCTGTTGGTCGGTACAGACTACTTCACCAAGTGGGTCGAAGCTGAACCTTTGGCTAATATCAGAGATGTAGATGTCAAAAGATTTATCTAGAAGAATATTGTTACTCGATTCGAGGTTCCCCATACCCTCATCTTGGATAATGGCCTTCAGTTTGATAGCAAAGCCTTCAGGCAGTACTGTTCTGATCTAGGGATAAAGAATAGATATTTCACTCCAGCCTATCCGCAAGGAAATGGGCAAGCCGAAGCCGTCCACAAGGTAATAATGAACAGACTTAAAAAGAGGTTAGACGAGGCAAAGGGAAGATGGGTGGAGGAATTACCCCATGTCCTTTGGACGTATCGAACAACGCCTCGACGGTCAACGGGAGAGACCCCTTCTCAATGACATATGGAGCCGAGGCCGTAATCCCTCTGGAAATAGGTTTCCCAACGTTGAGAACTAATGCATTTACCCCAGACGGTAATAATGGGTTGTTGGAAAAAAGTCTGGACTTGATCGAAGAGCGAAGGGAAAGAGCAATGGTCCAACTGGCTTACTACCAACATAAGCTCAAACAGGGTTACGATACCAATGTAAAGCTGAGGCCATTGGCTGTAGGGGATCTAGTACTGAGAAAAGTTTTGGGAACCACCAAGAACCCAGCCTGGGGAAAATTGGGGCCTAATTGGGAAGGACCTTATCGGATCACTTCAGTAGTAGGAATAGGTGCGTACTATTTGGAAGATCTAGATGAAATGACTGTACTCCACCCTTGGAATGTAAACAATCTAAAGAGGTATTATTATTAATGAAAACGGTCCTGTTTAGTTTCCCTTTAATTTACTCCGATCATATATTATGTGTTTCCTCATCAATTGAAGTGTTAAATAGAAACTAAGTTATGTCAGGTTCCTCGGACCACAAACTTAGTGGAAATTAACACCCTATAACATCAATTGAAGTGTTAAACAGAAACTAAGTTATGTCAGGTTCCTCGGACCACAAACTTAGTGGAAATTAACACCCTATGACATCAATTGAAGTGTTAAACAGAAACTAAGTTATGTCAGGTTCCTCGGACCACAAACTTAGTGGAAATTAACATCCTATGACATCTATTGAAGCGTTAAACAGATTTAATAGAAATTAGTACACCCTGGTACTATTTAAATGTTAGTTCAACATGAACTTGAGCATCTAAAGGGAGTAAACCCTTAATTCCCATTCTTGGACCACAAGGTTTGTGATCACCTAATAAAGATGTAAACCTCAATAAGCCTATGAGCATCACTTAAAGCATTCTAAGGTGCCCTGGACTTAACTTGTTTAATCAAACATAAGGATATTTTCTTGAAGTTAAACTTGTTAGAGTAGATGTATATTCAAAATATGTCTAGGTAGTGTTATGGATTCAATGGTTATCATCCATTTTAACTACCAATTAAAAGTACGTGTAAACTTTGTTTTTCTCTTGTGGAAGCAAAGGACAGTCAAGATGAAAACTACTCAAAACCAGAGTAACAAAACAGATAAAATAAAAATGAAATAAATAATAACTCAAACGAATTCAAGAAGGTAAAAATACATACTTCATTAAGATATGTCTAAAAAAAAAGGGGGAACAAAATCCCTTACAAAAGTCATAATTATATTACAAAGGAAGGCTCATTTTTTCAACTTGATCTGAAGCTTGGAGGTTTTGTTGGCTGGGTTATCTGCCTCGGAGGTAGTTGTTCCTTCTTTATCTTTAGAGGTTCCCTCAGTGGGCATGGTAGTTGAAGCAAGTCTTGTTGAAAGCCCTGGGAAGCTGCTCCCGCCTCCGGAACCACTGCAACCTTGTCCGAGGGTACTTCTTGGGAAGCACCGGACTCTTTTGTTGGCCCTTGCTGGCTGGAAAGAGGAGGATCCTGAGGCTGTACCTCTTTATTTAGATCAACAACTATGGAAGCCACTTCGTCTTGAGCAAAGGGAAGGTCCGAGGCTCGTATTGCAGAAGGGTAAAATACATTTTCAGTTTTCCTTAACTCTGAAGAAGCCTCAACCCCAGCTCGGTTAAGGGCTTCATCCCAAGTCTGGGCACAGTAAATACGACACACAATTGGGACCTCTGCCCTAAGGGTTTCCTCGGTCTCAGCTACTCCAAGGTCGTACCCCTTCTGCTCAGCCTCATCCCTAGCCTTCTCGGCCTCAATCCTTGCCTTCTCAACTTCAGCCTTGGATTTTTCAGCCTGATCTTTTAGCCTTTGGGCTTCTTCCAGTTGCTTCTTAAGGGCTGTCATTTGCTCCTTGGAAGCCGCCAACTAATCATTGGCCTCGCGTAGGCGCTTCCTTTGATCCTCAGCTTGCCTTTGTGCGCCGTCCAAGGCCAATTCAGCACTACGGCGAGCTTGCTCCTCATCGGCCAGCTTTTTCTTCAGTTCGGCATTGTTATTTTCGACAATGGTAAGTGTTTGCACAGCTGCCGTTCGTCTTTTTCTCTCATCATCTAGTTGCTGGTAGCAGGAGTTGGTTATCTCCTCAAGCCTGAAAGTGGCTTGAACGACCTGAATGAAACAGGTCAGTGGCATAACAAAAAAAAAAATATATATATATATATATATATATGTAATGCTAAAAAAAAAAAAAAAAAAAAAAAAAAGGAGGTTTAGTATCATACCATGCCTAAATATCTCTTGGCATTGAGGAAAACCTCGTTCTTCCTGAAACCCCGCAGCTCGGTCATGTCCTTTGGAAGTAACAAAGTCTCCTCCAAGGCCAACGACTTGGCACCCAATACCCCCGTTGAAGTCCCGGAGTGATGCATCATCCATCAAGGGCTCACCACTGAGCATGGGTGCTGGAAGCCAAGCCCGAGGCTCTGGGGGCTGATTATCTACCCTTTCCACGCCTCGTTGTGGTACACGACTAACCTTTTGCTGCTTCGCAGCTCGTTAAGCCTCATCTTCACGAGTAGGACGAAATTTCCCAGTCTCCACAATATCTTTGCCTTTCTGCTCTCTCCTCCTCTTCGGATCAGCAAGTTCAGTTCTTGAAGGCTGAGATGGCTGAGGAGAGGGAGAGGGGACTTGGGAGGAGGAGGGGGAAGTTTTGGTTGTGTAGACTTCCCTGGTGCACCTCTTCCGGGTTGATCCTTTATCAGCTCCATCAAACTCTTCTGAGGCTTCTTTTGGATGCCTATTTCTTCTGATATACTCTCGGGAGATGACGGCTGGTTGAATGCTTCAAATTCGTCCGAGGAGTCTTTTAGTTCCATAACACCCCCCGAACCTTTTTCTTCTTCTTCTTCTTCTTCTTCCTTTCTTTCTTCCCCTTTCTCAAGAGCAAGTTGGGATGAGGACGCTCCTATTGAATGAGCTACCACAAAAAGTGGTTGAGTACGGGGAGTGCCTTCAGGAATTGGGACACCCTCTAGAACAACGAACCCTTGGTAGGCAACACTGATACGGTGGAGCCGAGGGTCGCGAGCTTTGATTATGTACTTAGGGGCTTGGAAGGCGAGCGAGAGGGGTGTGTATCCAAGGATCAAATGAGCTGCTCGGAGTTGACCGTTAGCTTCGTTCACATACACCTCGGCTTGCAGGATCCTATCTAAGCTCACTCGGTTAACTAAGCTGAGTTGGGGTTTGGTAGCACGCTTATCTGCAAAACCATTGAATTAGAATAAGATTTCGTAGACAAGGATGTTGGAAAACAAAAGAGAAATGCCAACCAAAATTCAAAAAACTACGGCTATACCCCCACCTGGTGCCCCTTCCTTAGTCGGACAGGGCAGGCCATCGTGCCATTCCCTAGAAAAGATTAGGAAATCCTCCTTTAAATTTTTGTTTAAAGTGGGGAGGCACTGGATCAGCCTTACTTCAGGATGCCTCGACTTGAGGTAATATCCTTGCCCCTTCAAATGGTGAAGGTTGTATACCCAATTCACATCGTGATGGGTCAGGTTCAGGTTCATTCCATTGTTTAAAGCTTCTATACTCCCCAAGACCCTGAACCTAAGGTAACTCCTAGTGATGGTACCCATGGGAATGGTCATCCCTCCCTCTATGAAGGCAATCGTGGGAAGGACCACCTCTCCAGTTTTCCTAGCATCGAACCACTCTCCTTGGGCAGCGTACCTCATGCCTACTATGGGTGGGATCCTATACTTAGCCCTGAAACTTCTCATACCCTCCTCGGACTCAACCAAACATTTGAACTTACCCATTTTCCTAAGAGGTTTCGAAGGAAAATTAACAAGTTTAAAATGAAAGCCAAAAGGGTTTAAAGAAACTTACAGGTTTGAAAAAAGGTCCTCGGACAAATTTCTAATATTTGTAGACGCACAGAGAGATGAACGAAAGAGGCAGGGTCAGTGTATGAGCTCTAGGATTGTGTGATTGCTGAAAGTAAGGAAAAGGATTGATTTGAAAAGCTATTTATAGTGGCACAAAAGTTACAAGTGGGAAAGTTCCCGCTCGTAAAACAAGAAAAACCCTCCACCGTTGGATTTGCATCTTACCGTTGAACGTGGGGGACAGGGGCGACGCCAAAATTTAATACTGGTGCGTTCTAGACGCCAAAGCGTCAGGAACGTGCCTTGAGCAGGTAAAAAGACATATAGGAGGTCAGGAATACAGAATAGGGCCATAAACAAGATGGGCTGAGGACATCAAAATCATCCTTTCCTCCCGAGGATTCGAAAAGCAAGATTTTGAGGGGTTATTGTGGGGGCCAGTTAATCAGGAGGTACTGTTAAAGCCGTGCTAATTGGGCCTATGGCCCGATCCAAGGACATTAGATCATCCGAGGAGGTCCAGATAAGATTACAAGGAGAATGGAGTAAAGAGAAGAGTAGAGATAATATGAGATAAGTCCAACGAGTGTCCGAGGAAAAAAGCCATCTCGGCAACTAGTGTCTGAGGTCAGTAAGAGTGCCATATCATCATGGACTTTCTTCGAGGTTACATCACCACTAAGAGTTAGGAGAAGGGCAACAAATATCTTCAAAAAGCTGCTACCTCCGCATTAAATGACTCCCAATCAACTCCCTGGCCGCATTAATGTGGAAGTGATGCCTGAACAGTGATCAAGCAGCCTTACAGCTACTAGTTGATGGTTCTGGGAGGTGCTGGATGAGACAGGAAGGAGTTCCCTGAATCTAACCTACACGTGGGTGGTAGGAATGATACCAAGATGGTAGTATATAACATGGGAAGATTGGGAAATTTTAAGAAAAAGAAGACGATGAACTCTTGTAACTTTATGGTGAAGCAAGATAATATAATATAAGTTCCTCAGGCCACTCCGAGGACAGATTTTCTCATCTTATCTGTGTTTGATAGTTTTAAACTAGCAAATTTTATCATTTTTTCTTTTGGAGCAGATCTAGTTCTTTCATCCACGCTCTAGAAATTTATTGTTTGGGCTTATTGGGCTAAAACCTAACTCTATACTGGGTCCAATCCAACTTCAGTCCTTTTTTTTTTTTTTTTTTTTTTTTTTTTTTTTTCCGGTTTTGCTTTGTTTTTTTTTTCATATAAAAATTAAAAAAAAAATTGAAAAATCAAAAAAATACAAAAACAGTGTGTGTTTTGTGTACATTGGTACTTGTGTACCTTGGATGGCCATTGAAATAAAGTCTTCTAAACTTTGTATCATTTGTAGCTTAGATAAGCATCTTTATGCACAACTAAGCAAGTGAGCTTTGTGGCTCTTGTTTGTGATGAGTAAGATTAAGTTATGTCTTGTACTTAACACTCGTATCACTCTTTTTGAGGGGAATGACTAAAAAATCGTAAGAGAAAGGCATTAATAACCATCTCACTACTGTTGCCCGCCAATCATAATATGACACCTGTATGCTTAGGCATAGCAAAAGTGTAGTGTCAATGACATTTGTGTGCTTAGGCATAGCAAAATTGGAATGTCAAATATCATTGGGTATTTCTTTTCTCTCTCTAATATGCCCATGCATGATATGCTTAAAATAAAAATATGCAAAGAAAAATCAAAAGCAAAAAGATCAAAAATGCTTAAAAATGATTGCAAGCGTGTATTCTAGGAGATGTGGGAGTTATAGGATGTACCTTGAAGGTGATAGTCCCCATCAAGCAGTTATGATTGTGTGTGAGTTAAAGTGATTTTCTCATATCTCAAATCGTCATATCATGTATACACATATGCAATCTTGCGATGTTTTTCACACACAACACGCAATATTCTTTGTTATTCTTGATACATGTGCATGTACAATGTGATTTGGCCATCACAAGATTTTACATGTGTTAATGTATGCTCACTAAACTGTCTTGACTTGTTTTTGAAATATAAAATTGGTTAGACTTGTTTAGTGTGTGTGTGTGTGTGTGTTTTTGAAGATCCATGTGCTTAAAATTTTTATTGAAAGATGATTTTGAGAGCTTAATATGTTGATTGGATCATTGGTTAAGTTGCGTGTTGGATTGCATTCATGTCTGTGTTTTTCACATCTCGAAAAACTGGTTTTAAAAGCTAGCTCAACACCTCCTCGATACCTCCTCGATACCTTGCTGTCTGTCGAGCTTCTTCAGCTTTTTCTTATCGCAATCCCGACAGCTTCTCGATACCTGGTGGATCGATCGAGAATGGGTCTGCATCCTTGATAGCTTCTTGACACCTGGTGGATTGATCGAGCTTCTGTTCTTGGTTCTGTTGGGTTGTTCCTCGACACCTCCTCGATACCTCAGCTGTCGACGACCATTTTCTCGACACCTTCCTCGACAGATGTCTCGATACCTCTCGACACCTGCATCTGTTGATATTTACTGCTGATACTATTTAAGCTCCCTATGCGATTCGGAACTCATTTCACTCGATCTCTCTCTCGATACTTCTCTCTTTTTCTCTCCCAAACGTTCTCATCTCACTCCAATCTTTGTTCCTCAAGGATTCTTCAAACTTTTTCAAGAATTTCTTCACTTGGTAAGCTTCTAATCCTTTCACATTCATGCATTTCATGTTTTGAAACCTAGGTTTTGGGGTTTTTGAAAACTTTTGTGATTTTTCAAAATTGATGAGTTTTTATTGAAATTTTGGGATGGGTTTTCACTTAAATGAGTTTAAAATCTCATACATTGCATCACATTAGCATTATAATAGTATTGTCATGCATTTAGATGCATGCTATCTATTTGTGTGCTAATAGGTTTGGATTGGGCTGAGCCCATGATCCAATTTCCTTTGCATGTCACATGTTCATGCATTTCCCATGCATACGTACTCTTTTTCAATATACTTGATATATTTGAAATTGCTTGGGACTTTTCTGATTGTTTTTTTCTTTTTCTCCCTCTTTTTTCGTTTACGTTAGTCGTGTCTATGGCACCTAAGCGTAAATCTACTCCAGCTCGGAACCGTCTTCGTTCCGGAGCGTCTTCGTCCTCTGATCCTACACTATCTCATATTCGGTTCCGTGATGATGATGCCTTTAAGGCATTCTCGGAGAACTTTTCTAGACGAGGCATTCATTTGGAACGCCGAGTCATTTTGTCAGACTTTGCCGACACCGAACTTCCCTCTGTCATTCACAGTAGGGGATGGGAGTCACTGTGTGACGTCCCGGTCACCTGTCCTCTCATGCTTATCCAGGAGTTTTACTCCAACATGCACGAGATTGATCATTCAGTACCTCTTTTCTTCACTCGCATTCGAGGTACGCGCATTCCTATCACACCGGAACTTGTTGTGGATATGCTTCGGGTCCCTAGGATAGAGTTTCCAGACTATCCTAGTTGTGAGCGTCTGAGGACTGTGTCCAAGGATGAGCTCATGTCTGCTTTCTGTGAACGCCCTTCTGTTTGGAGTGAGCGTCTGTTTACACCATGTCGACCTTTTGCTAAAGGTCCTAGATTCATGAACATAATGATGACTTTTGTTTTGCATCCACTCTCTCACTATAACTCCATTACAGAGCCTCGTGCTCGATTTTTGTTATCTCTTCTTGAGCATCTTACTATAGATTTCCCTTTTCATTTTATTCTTTCTATTATAGATGTTCATCTAGATTCGGCGTCCCATTGAAAGCTCATCTTTCCTTTCGCTATCACTAGGATCTTACGCCATTTTTTCGTTCTTTTTCCCTCTTCCGACCATTTCACCGTCATGTGTGCCATAGATTACGCTACCGTTAAACAGAGAGAGGCCCAGTTTTGGTCGAGGCAGTCGGATCCAGCAGCTCCTCCCTCCCGTTCAGCTCCATCCCGTTTTACTCCATCCACGTCTGCTCCTCCCTCTTCTTCGGGCGATGTGACTTTAGGAGACATCATGACGCAGCTGCAGTGCATGGATGCTCGCCTAGATACACTCTCTACGGAGTTGTATCAGGTGACCGTTCGTGTCGATCGTATTGCACGACGACAGGCATCCATGGGTGGTTTTGCTTCTGTGGCTACTCCTTCACCACCTTCTCCCGTGGCTTCTATTTCTGAGGATGAGGATGATGATGATGGTGATGACGATGATGCTTCGGATGATGCTGATGGAGATGCTAGCTCTACTGATGAGATGTCTACTTGACACTCTTACCCTTTGTCACTTATGACAAAAATGGGGAGTAGTTTTGGATATGAGAGTAGTCATTCTTAGGGGGAGAGTTAGTATAGGACTATTTTGTTAGGGGGAGTGTGGATATGATTTGAGGGATGTAGTGAGGATATTATGTATCTCTTTTTCTTTCTTTTTAGATACATTATTCTTGTACATAAGGTCTTGGGACCAATTTATTGACATACATATGACTTATCTCCTTATTTATATTGTTGTATGTTTTTCTTTCGCCTACCTCTTCATGTGTTGTTTCTTTTCTCCCTTTATACACACGTTTCTTATATTTGTATGCAATCTATTAATTCTATTTCACACAAAGATGCCTTGATGAGTTTTGTTTACAGTATTTCAGAAATACAGGTTGTCAAAGTCTACTTGCCATAAACTCTCTTCTTGCAAAGTTTTTCAAGAGTTTGTATTAGGATAGATTTTATTGTATTCAACAAGTGAATATGAGTTAAGTGATTTATGACTTCTCTCATATGTTCATTTGTTTGTTGTGGTTTTGTCACGGATTGCCAAAGGAGGAGATTGTTAGGACATATGTGTTTCACATGTTAAGAACATATGTCATGATTTTATGTAATTGGCTTATCCTTTGACAAAACGCATTTTACTTGTATTTGGGTAGATTTAGGATATGTTTAAATACTTCAAGAAACCTTGTTTCAAGATCAAGTGTTGAAGTCTTCAAGTCTGTCCAAGAAAACAAGCTGATAGTGCAAATTCATTAAAGCTCGACAGCTGGCTTGACAGCTGCATCTATCGAGCTTAAGAAAGCTGTTCAAAGTCCGGTGTGCTCGACACCTGCTTGACAGCTTCTCGACACCTCCTATCTGTCGAGGTTTAAGAATTTCAAAATTCAAATATGATTTTCTTGGGATCCGTGAATATGTCTTTGGGCTTTCTTTTCTCCTAACCCTAGACATATAAAAGGATTTTTTTAAGGGTAGTCAAACAGTTCACAAGTTGCACAAGCTTTGAGCAAACTCTGTTCAAGCAAATTGTGACCGGAGACGAAGTTCTTGCCCTAGTTCATCTCTTTCTCTTGAAGAAGTTGCTGTGTATGTGCACCGTAAGGTTTTGTGACCAAGCATCTTCTTGATCTTCATCGTATGGATGAACTGAAGAACTTTGCAGCCAACAACCTTCATAGTTGGTGATTGAAGTCACGTATTGGGATCCGCGCAATTGGTTAGTCATGTACTTGGGAGTCGTGCATTAGAAAGGGGAACCATCACTACAGAACAAGTCCAATTAGGTATTAGGGTAAGGGTTCAACTGTAGGTTGGTATGGTACTTGGGATTCCTTTACTTGTAACCGCTTGTTGTGATAATAGTGGAGTTTCGGGAGTGGTGACCTAAAATCACCCGGTGGGGTTTTTGCCGTTAGGTTTTCCCCATTCGTAAACAAATTACCGTATTATTTATTTTCCGCTGCATTATTAGTTTACTGGTGATTTGTTAGTGCTACCATGCGTTTGCATGATAAATTGATTAATTAATAACTTGACTAATTAATTAATTAATTTCTGTCAAAAGGGGTTATTCAGTTTGTGGCCTATCAAGAGCAATAAGAGTAGGTTGGTTAGTCTCAACCCACTCAGACTGGCCAGGCCTTGGCTGTATTATCTCTTTGTAAGTTTCAACAAATAGCTTTTTCAAGTAACAAGGATGCACATAGTCCTCCACTTTCTCCAGGTTCTTCACAATAGTAGAGATCCCATGTTTGTAAGGAAGTCCTGTCAAATCCCAAATCCTACAGCTGCATGCTTTCCTAACCAAGTCAACCACATGTCTCTCACGACCATTATCAACCTCATACATGAAGTTACCTGCTGGAGTAGCACTGAAAGGTATAGATTCATGTTTTAACTTCTCTAATTTGTCTTGAATATTAGGACACACCTTTCCAGTGTATTTTGCTATACCTTTCATCTTTTTGTATTGTTTGGTCATGAGCCTAACTCTGATCCACTCCAACATTGCTAAAATTGGCTTATCCTTAACTTTTAAGATCATGGCATCAAAAGACTCACTCAAGTTATTATCTAAACAGTCACACAAAGCTCTACTACTAAAGTGAGACTTAGACCATTGTGCAGGGTTGATGTCAGCAAGATACTCCCATGCCTTGACATCCAAATCCTTCAGTTCCTGCATTCTTCTCTCAAACTCCCTGATTGTTGTAGCTCCAGCACATCCCCACAATGCATCCTTCAACTCCAAGCCCTTATGATCCACTTTAAAATTATTATAGATATGCTTCACACAATACCTATGCTTACAAGTTGGGAATAACATCTCAATTGCAGGTATAAGGCCCTAATTCATATACAAAACAGATCAAGTAAATATGTTAGTTAAACATGTTGAAATGAACTGAGGCATGTATTATTGAACTTTAAATATGTGGGTTAACTATGTTAGTAAAATTGTAGGTCATACCTTTTGTCTATCAGTGATGAAAACCAGATTAAGTTGCTTTGGATTCCTAATGTCATCTGAAAACTGCTGCAGAAACCATACCCATGAATCTTTGTTCTCTTGCTCAACAACAACAAATGCAATTGGGAAAATGTTATCATTTGCATCTCTAGCTATGGCAGAAAGTATTTGCCCCCCAAATCTCTCTTTCAGGTGGCACCCATCTAAATTGATAATTAGTCTACAACCTCCCAAAAAACCAACTTTTTGTGCATTATACCTGATATACATTCTCTTAAATTTGGGCTATGCATTTTCATCTTCCATTTCAGTTTGCAAAATAACCCTACTTCCTTTATCATTCAATCTATCATCTCTGCATAATTCCTAAGCTTCCCATATTGCAGCTGTTCATCCCTAGTAATCAAGTCCGTAGCTTTCCTTTTTGCCCAATACACCTGACTGTAACTTATGTCAACTTCAAGTGCTTGCTTCACATGATGTTGAACACCAACCACTTTCTAATTGGGATTTTTGTCAAACTCCTACATAAAATTCTTTGCAACATAACTTGCATGTTTGAAGGATCTAGGGTAGGTGCACTCTGGATTGAATGTTTTTATTTGGAATGTCAACTCCCCAGATAATTAAGATGCATAACACCTCCATCCACATTCATTTATGCAATAAATTGATATCTTTTTCTTCTCATTCAGCTTGAACTTGATATCTACTGGCTTCTTTATAGCATATTCCCTCAATGCCTCCCTAAATACCTTAGAGTTTGGAAACTTCATTCCTTTCTTTAACTCTGGTTTTCCTATGTCAGTTTGAACATTAAACTCAGGTTCTTTTGCAGCAATTGGTGTTGGCTGATCATCATCAGACCCTATTAGACTTTTCATGTCATCTTCAAGAGGTGGGTCAATCCATTCACCCTCTTCAAGAGGTGGGTCATTGTCAACTGCAATAGTCCTATGTGGGGTTGCATACACAGGTAGATCCTTAGAGGGCCTATGTGGGGCTGCATTGACATTATCTCCCTCAGAAGGCCTATGTGGGGCTGCTGCATTGACACTAACTCCATCATGTGTAGATGGCCCATCATCTACATTTCTAAATACATCATCATCAAAATTTGGCCCCTCAAACCCTTCCTCCAACCAATCAAAATCTTGTCCACCACCTCTTTCAGCATCCACATTACCTCCCTCATGCATTTCATGCACACCATCATCATTCTGACCCACCTTATGCACATCATCACCATCCTGAGATGCCTCATGCACATCATCATCATTTGCTACTTCCTCATTAGCAAATGGTTGTTCAACTACAAGTGGCTCCTCACCACCCTCAACATATAGAGTTATCTTATCTATAGGCCATGCAGCATGAATCTCACACATATAAACTACATCATCATCTCCATTTATAAGCCTTAACCCTTTTTCCAAATTACCTCCAAGAATAAGATAATGAAATCTACTTGTACTAAATGCCCCCAAATCAGAACAAATATCTTGTATTTCAAAATAACTAAGTTTATTTAGGTTAACCTCTATGAGAGTGCCTTTTTCGTGACACTCAGGCCCAAGGATCCCGGGCCTAAATGAAAAGGAGGATTTGGTGAATCGGGCCTTGACTCACCGCAGCTAACAAGCTGTTTAAGAGTCAAGTGGAATACAGGGGATGCTCCTGACAATATAAAAAAATGACAAGCAAGGATATCGAAGAGTGCCAAAAATTAACGAGGTAAATTCAGAAGGAAGGAAAAAGGGATTAGCAAAGCGATAAAAATTAATGCTGAGAGGATCCTGAGAAATACAAAGTATATTTCATTAATATTGTCTGTTCGATTACAGAAAGCTCACTAAGACGTGATACAAGGTTCAATCAAGCTCAAAAATTACAGCCTTGAATGGCTATTTCAGCCTTCAAAACTTGCAAAGTTTGATTCTCGTTGAATCCGAGTATGTGCAATAGTGGCTTTTACAGGATACCGGGAAGCAATGTTTGTTTTTCCCTTAGTATTTTCTCTTTACCACAGATTTTTCTGATAGTTTTTCTGGAAAGTTTTCTTCTTTCTTGTGTTTCTCTCTTTTTTTTTTCGCTTGCATCTTCTTCACAACCCGTCCCCTCCTTTTATAATGGAGTTTTTGGTCTTCCCGGGGAACCGTTGGTTCCCCTGTTTTTCCCTTTTGCAAACAGAGCACGTCCTGTTCCCATCATCTCGGTAAGTCCCATTTCCGTTTTCTCTCATTCTTTCCTTCTTTCGGTTCTGATTCTTTGAAAGTTCCTGGTTGGCCATCTTCTTTGGGATGTGCTGAGGTATGCCCTTCTCGGCATCCCCATTTCTGGCGTCTTCCCCTTTTCCCTTTTCTTTCCCATCTAGGCGGAATCCTGTTCTGCTATTTTTGAAAGTCGTTTGTTATC
This sequence comes from Quercus tomentella, assembly GCA_028535165.1. Lineage (NCBI taxonomy): Eukaryota > Viridiplantae > Streptophyta > Magnoliopsida > Fagales > Fagaceae > Quercus > Quercus tomentella. The sequence continues at coordinate 54,263,586 of JAPQVY010000089.1, read as the reverse complement.
ATTCTTCTTCCCTGTTCTGTTTCCCCGAGGCTTTTCTTTTTTTTCTGTCTGTGCCATGAGAGGTCACTCGCGTTCTTTTTTGCTTTTGTTTCTTGTTTTCTTCTTCTGTCTTTTTCTATCGAGCTGTCCTAATCTTCCTTTGTCTTTGTGCCTGAAGGGATCCGCGCCTCTTGATGGTTCCTGAGGATCCTTGCTTCTTATCCCTTGCCGTGGTCCTCTCTTTTTTTTTTTTTTTTTTTTTTTTTTGATGCTTCTTTGTCTGGGCTTCAAGATCCCCTGGGCCTTTTATTCCTTCATGGGTCTCCTACATCTGCTACTTTGGCTTAGCTTGATTTTTCTTTTTGGGCTTGACTTATTCTTTTTGGGCTTATTTCACTATGATCCTTTTCAGACCTCAACATTTAGCCCCCCGAGCTCGTGGGTTGCTTGAAGCCCACGCGTGAGTGATTTAGATTTTCTAAGATTTTCGTAGGATCCCCTTCTTCAACTTCTACTGGGTTTCCTTCCTTTTTACTTGGGATCCTGGCCCTTTTCTGCTGCTTTTGGTCACCTCCTTTTTGCGTGTCACATTCCCTTATAATCATTATTTTTTGCAGTTTCCTTTTTGCACGGGACGTGGCAGTTGAGTATTTGAGGTAAAACTCCTCTACCCACTTTTCTCGTTTCCCGTTACTTCTCATTAATAACCGCTGATTAATCCCTTCTTCAAATTAAATTTTTTGGCAACTGGCGCGTCTTTCCATAAACTGTTTTCCCCAACTGCTATTTGCTCCTTTATTGTAGCCGTTTCATCTTATCACTTTGCTTCTCTGAGTCTTTCACTCTTTGAGTTTCTCTTTCTTTTTCTCTTTTTCTCTGTTACTCTGGTCTTCCTCCTTTTCGCACTTTCAATCTCCTTTCTTCTCACAGTACGTGTTGTTCCGATGACTTCTTCTTCTTCTCGAAAGAGGAGAGAGCGTACTCCCAGTCCTTCTGAGGGTAAAGGTTCTTCTGGTTCTGCTCCGAGTGATTCTCAAGAGGTTATCGAACGTCCGGCCTTCCCTTTACGGGATCCTTGGAATTCTCCCAGTTTATTTTTCCCTCATATATCTCATAGTGAGGCTCCTCCATCCCCTCATGTTTGGATGTTTTCTGGCCAAGCGGGTTTCGCTGGTTCCGCCCAGGTTCCTGACCCTAGAGAAATTTTCGATCTCCAGATTAGACAAGGAATCCGAGAGGCGGTTCCTATTTTCTTTGATTTTGTTCCGGGAAAGATTCAGGGCTGGCCTATATGGGTAGACAAGGAACTGTCTGATGCTGAGTTTGTGGGTCGCTTGGAGCGCGCCGGTATCCTAAAGGCAGTGGCTATTTCTAGAAACCTTGAGGGCTTCAGAGACGCCAAAGGGCTCAGGCATCTGGTACGTCGTTGGTGCCCTTCCCTTCATACTTTTTTCTTTTCTGCTGGTGAATTGACGATCACCTTGGAAGATGTGGTTAATAACTTCCTTCTCCCGGTGTTTGGTGAAGAGAGCCCCTTTGATATTAACCTTTCTGATGAGGATCTCGTGGTAGAAGATAAATTGTTTGGTCATTTTGGTGGTCGCGCTGCCTCTTCTGGTGGTAAGCCGACTAGGATGGGGAGATGGGTGATGACCCTTTCTCGTGAGAAGGATAAGGAAGTAAGGTGGGCCGGTTTTCTGGCTTTTTGGCTTAGTAAGTTTTTGTTTAGTGAGTTCCCTGGGTACGGAGTTAAGTCTTCGTTTTTTCCGTTGGCAATCAAGTTGGCTCGAGGTACCCAGTATCCTTTGGCCCCTTTGTTTTTGGGTCATGTTTACTCTCAATTGGACCAGCTTCATGGAGATGAGACTAAGGGTGATTCTTGTTATGTGATCACTTCATCTCTTCACTGTGCTATTCTTCAGATTTTCATGTGGGACCGTTCTGCAGCTACTTTGGCCAAGTGCAGGAATTTGAAATTTGTGAAGGACAAGTTCCAAGGATCCCCCGACATAGTGAAGGGTCTTTGTGGCAATTCTACCGATGCCTTTCCCATCATTTTTCGCTAGATTAGCTTGAAAGGTGGTGGCCTCAATCTTGTGGAGTTATTTGACCAAGCAGGGAGCTTACATTGGAGATCCCCTCATGAGTTTGGTCCTGGCTTTGCGTGTGATTCTGTGTTGTCTTCTTTTTTATCTTCTACAGGTAATACCTTTGACTTGCGCCGTGGTGATGAGGGCAGTCTGGCTTATCTTGCCTGCATTAGCCCCTCCTGGCTTCCTGTGCCTTCTTCAAGTGGCCCAAAATATACTCATTATTCAGCACACCGGGTGCTTCGACAATTTGGTTTTGACCAGGACATTCCTCCAGTCTTTAAGGACGTGGTGCCATCCCTTCCTTCCTTGGATCCTTTCCTGAGGCTGCAGGCCTTTTCTTATTGGTCACAGAGGAGCCCCCAATTTGCAGTGCCTAACTCCCAGAGAGGTGTTTTTGCTTCTAGTGGCTATACCAGTTATTGGAGAAGAGTACAAAAGTCTTTTGTTGACTATGTTGGCTCTGGTACAGTTCGGGAAGCCCCGAATCCTAGCATTGTTTCTGCTCCGACATCCAATAGACGTTTATCCCTTCCTATTGCTGGGATTGTTTCTGCTGCTGCGAGCAGCAAGACTGGGTTCGCAGAGTGGCATGCCTCCAAGGGAGGTTGGGTGGCTTATGGACAGGATTTTCCTGAGACTTGGCTGGGTGATAGTCTCATCATTGGTGCTTCCTCTGGAGTGCCCATCAAGAAAGGTGCAATGGAGACAATAAGTGCTGCCACTGCTCCGAGTAAAGGTAAGGATGTCAGGCCGAAGAAAATGAAAGCTGTTGATGTTGGTGAAAGTATAGGGGGTGTGGAGATAGGTTCTGAGGCGAAAAGAAGGAAAACGGGGAAATCTCAAGCACACTTGGCATCTCAGGAAGGCAAGGATGTCAGGGAACCTTTGGTTTCAAGGACCCGGAAGAAGACCAAGGTAGAGTCTTCTTTTTCCCAGGTTCCTGTGACTGCTTCAGTCCATGGTTCTTTAAGATCCTCTGGTTTGGTATCCCAGCCTCCTTTAGGACCCTCTGGGCGTACTCGTAGTAAGCAAAAGACTTCCAGAGAATCTGTAGAGAGAGAGAGAGAAGGGCAAGACTTCTTTCCTTCTTCTCTCTTTTTTTTTTTACCTGTTCACCTTGTTGCACTTATTTCTATTTTGCTGATGAGTGGGGATTTCCTTTGCAGTCCAAGCGCAAGTCTGATCACAAGAAGGGTAAAAGCCAATCTTCTGGTGACGACGTGGTATGTGTGTTCCCCCCCTTTTTTTGTTCTCTCCTTTTGTTCTGACATTGTGTTGTTAGCATTTCCCGCTGTTGTGTTGTTTTTTTTTTTTTTTTTGTTTTTTTTTCACTTGGCACTGCCTTTTTCCGCTTCTTCTTCCTTTAGGTGGAGGTATCCCCTCCTATGACTGACAAGGCTCTGGGGGAGGAAACTGTCACAGCTCTTTCTGTTGTTTTTCCTGTTATGGGGGAGGAGCCCCCTACTGGTGATCCAGCTGAGGAAACCGGGCAACCGATGCAAGGTTCCCAGGATTCTCAGGATCCCAAAGCTTCTAGGATCCCTTCATCTCAAAGTCCCCATCTTGAACGCACTCCTAGTCCTATCAGGACTGTGTTTCCTCAATCCTTGTCAGATAAAAGTGCTTTGGGAGACACTCCTTTATCCAAACAAACAGGTAAGCCTTGTTTCCTTGAAATAGCATTATATTTTTATTTTCTTTTCCAGTTTTTTTTGAGTTCCTCCTTTTCTTTCTCCCTTTAGGTCAAACCAGTGAGAAATCCGCTCCCAGTGTTGCCTCTTCTTTAGAATCAGAAAGCTCAGAAGGTGAGTGCAAGCTGCTCCCATTGTGTTTCCTTTTCTTTTCTTTTCTTTTTTTTTTTCGCCCTTCTCTTTCCTTTTCTTTCATGGCGAAGCCCCCTGCATCTATTCCTTCCTTTAGCCATTTTGCCGTTGGTCCTTCACCTTTTCTTCAACTTGCCTTATGTTCTTTCCCAGAATCCTCGGGGAAGTCAGGGGATCAGGAAGAAGAGGCTCTGGCCCAAGAAGCCGGAACTGGTTTGTCCTTCTTTTCCCCTTTTCTTCTTTTTTTTTTTAAGAATAAATCTGTTCTTCCTTTTCTTTTTCTTTTTGAATATTAATACAGGCTTTGCAGGTCCTGAGCCTGTTATCCCTGAAGGAATTGTGAGACCTGTTTAAGTTGCTGACCTTCATCCAGAGCGAAAGGCTGCAAGTCCTCCTGTCTCTGCAAGTGGTGACACAGTGATGGGGGATGCCTCGAAAATGGCTGCCTCAGATCTTGATTCAAGGCTTTCCTCTTTCCTGGCTCGCTTTGATCTCTTGGAATTCAACAGTCTTCCTGCCAGCCACTTCCATGTTTTTGGGTCTTCTTATGGCAGCTTCCTGCGCTTCTCTGTTCCTGTGGAAGGCCTACCTCTGCTAGAGAGTCTGCTCAAGAGTCACAGGGATTTCACCAGTGGCTTCAGGGGAGGCGTTTTTCTAGGCAATATTTTGATAAAGTTGCTGTGTGCTGTGCTGATTTCCCTAAGGAATTCCTCTGTAGATTCTTTGTTTGAAGAAAAGCTTCTAGAGTGTAGAGGGGTGGTGCAAGACCTTCTGGAGGCCAAGTTCAATTTGTCTTTTCTGCTGGATCACTTGCGTCTGCTGGCTCATATGCTGTTTCAGAGGCAATCATTCAAGAGTATAGACACTGAGATAGCTGCTGCCGAGAAAGCTTTGGCTCATGCTCACAAGGTTTTACAAGACTTGAAGGTCAAGCGGCAGAGGATCCTTTCTACTTTGACTGTGCCTGTTATTTCTCCGGATGCCTCCCTGTTGGCCGGCCTCATTCCTTAGCTTATTTTAGATTTACATAAACAATTTGGGGTTGTATAAGTTTTTTTTTTGAACATTGCTCTACTCTTTGCTTTCTCTTTTTTTTTGTGTTTCAAAACTGCTTCTCATTTCTTAGTATGTGAATCTGCCCTTTTTTCTTTGATATATTGCATTTTCTTTCCTATGACTCTTTTCTTTCCTAAGTCCTGGACCATGGTTTCCACAGGCTTCACTGTAAGTTCTGGTCCAGGTACCCGGTAATCTATTATGCAAGCACTGAACTGGGTACACTGGTATCCTTTCCTATGTATATATTTTTTTTTTTGAGATATGGTCCCAGTTCATGAACTTTGACAGGTTCCCTTTTTGCCAAGTGCTAGGCTAGGTATCCTAGATACTTTACTTTTATTCTGTGATCCTAGACCTATGCACTTGGAACTGTTTGTGGGATATCTGAAATTATTTGTAAGGTGGATCCTGGGCCATATGTAAAAGGGTATTACATACTCTTTTTTTTTTTTTGACTCAGGTATCCTTCCTTAAATCTATCCAAATTTGGCCTTTGCAGTATTTAAAGAAAGACTTAAATGTTGAAGAAACAGGAACTTCATTAAAACATGGTCATTTTTAAGGAACAAAGGAAAAAAAATCATTTAGTGCAGTATTGACCACAAAGTGTCAATCTATCACGTGTTCCTGAACAAAATCATCTTAGACCAGAATTCATGATAAAGGCTGAAAAATAAAAAGATAAAAATAAAAAAAGAACTTAGCAGATAGTGAAGCTGGTAAAAGGACCCTGAGGTACCGGGATCCCCTTGTCCTTATGCATAGTATTGCTTCAACCATTTCCTGTTTATGGGTTCTGTTAGGACTGTCCCATCTTCTTTGGCAAGGTAATAATACCCACTCTCATGAGCTGCATTGATGATGTAGGGTCCTTCCCATTTTGGGGTGAACTTGGAAGGCCCTGGCAGGTTTCTCCTCACATGCTCCGCCATTCTTAGTACTAATTGCCCTTTAGTGAACACTCTTGGGCGTACTGCTTGTGTATATGCTCTGGTCATTCTTTGCTGGTATCTCTGGCTCCTTTTCTTGGCCAGCTCTCTTTCTTCTTCTACCCCTTCCAGATCTGCTAGCCTCTTTTCATTGCTTGCGTCCTCACTCTCTCCTTGATTTTCCTCCAGAACTACCCTTAGTGTAGGAATGGCTAACTCCACAGGGCTGATGGCTTCTGTTCCATAGACCAGGGAGAATGGAGAGAATCCTGTGGCTGTCTTTACAGAACTTCTACATGCCCAAAGCACATCTGCCAGATGGTCACTCCATTTCCCTCCATACTCATGCTTCATTTTCTTAAGGATTTTCAATATTACCCTATTAGTAGCTTCAGCTTGGCCGTTTCCTTGTGGGTAGTATGGGGTAGATCTTCCATGCTTGATGTGGTATGCTTCAGTTAATCCCTTCATATCTTTGTTTATGAATGGGGTTCCATTGTCACTGATCAATCTTCTGGGGATCCCGAACCTTGTAATGATGTGGTCTCGAATGAAATTTGCCACAGTTGCTCCAGTAGCTTTTTTCAAAGGGATGGCCTCTACCCATTTTGTAAAGTACTCCGTTGCTGCCAGGATCCATATATAACCGTTGGATGGAGGGTTTATAGGCCCTATGAGATCAAGCCCCCAAGTATGAAAAGGCCATGGCGTCGTCATATCCTGTAGGACATTTGGATGAGTGTGAATTGCATCTCCCAGGACTTGGCAAGCATGACATGTTTTGACCAGCTCCTCAGAGTCTCTTTTCATCGTTGGCCAGTAATATCCCAACAACAGTAACTGCTTGTACAGCCTTCTCTTCCCTAGGTGACTTCCACAATCTCCAGAGTGCACCTCTCTGACTACTTCTCTAGCTTCCTTTGGTCCCAGGCACCTGAGGGGATCCCCATGGTATCCCTTTTTGAATAAAATGTCGTTCTGCAAGAAATACCTGCACGCTAGCTTTTTGAGCCTGTGGGCCAGTTTCCTGTCAATTGGCAGGATCCCCTGAGCCAGGTATCCTATGAAAGGAACCCGCCAATCTTCTGCAATAAACACCGCGTAGCTTTCTTCTTTATCAATTGCCAAACGACATTCCTGACATTTCCCCTGTATGACCGATGCTTCCTTGTCCATATCTGGCCAGTAATACCCCATGCGTTGCATCCTTCTGTATAGGCTGACCTTTTCTGCAACTCCACATGCTTGGGCATGTAATTCTTCTAGTTTCGACTTTCCTTCCTTCTTGGCGATACATCTGGACAATATTCCTCCTGGCAGCCTTCTATACAATTCTCCTTCTATCTGAGTGTAATCCATTAGTTCTTTGATGTTCCCTTTAGGGCCTACTTCTTTCATCTTTTCTTTGACTTTATCCCTCCAGTCCCACTGTTTGGACTCTCCGGGGTACATCCCTTGGAGGATCCTTACAATAGAATGTTCCTGCCTTCCTATTTTTATCAGCGTATCCCTCCCATTAAATGGTATTTGGGATCCCAGGGTGGCGAGCGCATCAGCAAACCTGTTTTCACTTCTTTGAGTGTACTCTATGCTGAAGGTTTGAAATTCCATCTCCAGCCTTTGTGCCTAAGTCCTGTAGGATGCTAAGCTTTGCTCCCGTAATGCAAAGTCACCTTTCACTTGGGAGACTACAAGATTGGAATCTCCCAATACTCTCATATGTTTCACTCCTATGCTGAGTGCTATAGTCAACCCAGTTAAGTATGCCTCATATTCAGCTGCATTATTAGAGCATGAGAAACCAAGCTTGAAAGACAGGGGCATGATATCCCCATTTTCACAGCTTAGTACAATTCCTACCCCATTTGAAGTTGCTGTAGCCGACCCGTCAAACCTCATGGTCCATTTCTTCCCTGGGATCTCCATCACTGCTACCTCACCAGGGATTTCTTCGCTCAGCGGGCCTTCCTCCTTTCCTGGGAATTGAGCTAGCAAATCTGCTATGGCCTGGCTCTTGACAGCCTTGGGAGTTCTTATACCTATATCATATTGTGAGAGCAACACTAGCCATTGTGCTATCCTTCTTGTGAGAAGGGGCTGGTGCAGGAGTACTTTTATGGGGTGGGACTTGGTCACCAAGAGGATTTGGTGAGCTGAGAAGTACCTCTTCAACCTTTGGGATGCATAAATGATCACTAGGCAGGCTTTCTCTATTCTGGGGTACCTGGTCTCGGTATCCTTGAGTGTTCTGCTTACATAATATACGGGCTGCTCATTTCCTTGGTCATCTTCTTGTGCCAGCAAAGCTCCTATTGCCTGAGAGTTTGATGCTAAGTATAGCAACAGAGGTCGCCCACGTACTGGTGCCTAGAGGGTGGGCAGATGATTCATAATGCCCTGAATTCTTTGAAAAGCTTCCTGCTGCTCTGTCCCCCAGGTAAATTCACTCCCCTTTTTCAATAGTTTGGATAGGCCTGCTGTAGCTGAGGCTAAACCAGGCACAAATCTCCTAATATAGGAGACCCTTCCCAGGAAGCTCTTGAGTTCCCTAACAGTAGTTGGTCTTCTCATCGTGGCAATAGCTGTAGCCTTGGCTGGATCCACGCTTATGCCTTTGTGATGTACCAGGAACCCAAGGAACTTTCCAGCAGACACTCCAAAGGCGCACTTTATGGGGTTCATACGTAACTTGTACTTCCTGCATCTTTCAAAGACTTGCTCAAGTACTTGGAAATGTCCTGTTCTGGTTTTTGACTTGACCACAATATCATCTACATAATCTTCCATCTCCTCATGCATCATGTCATGGAAAATGGTTGTCATGGTCCGCTGATACGTAGCCCCCGCATTTTTGAGGCCAAAGGGCATTACAGTGTAGTAAAAGTTCCCAATTGGAGTTCTGAATGCCGTCTTCTCTGCATCTTTGGCTGCCATGCGGATTTGGTTGTATCCACTGTACCCATCCATAAATGAGAACATTGAGTTTCCTGCAGCTGAATTTACAAGGAGGTCGATATTGGGCAAGGGGAACTCATCTTTAGGACATGCCTTGTTCAAGTTGCGAAAGTCTACACAGCAACGGATCTGACCATTTTTCTTCTTCACAGGTACAATGTTGGAAAGCCATTTTGGGTGTTGGATGGGTTTGATAAAACCAGCTGTTAGCAATTTCTTGACCTCTTGAACTATTTGAGCTTCTACCTCAGTGTGGAAGACCCTAGCTGGTTGGACTACTGGCCTCATCCCTGGGTCCACATTAAGAGAATGGACTACCAACCCTGGGTCTAGACCAGGCATCTCATCATAGGTCCATGCAAACACATCTCTGTATTTTTGAAGCAAGGTTACCAGTTGTTCTCTTTCTTGAGCCACCAATTGACTGCTAATGAAGACAGGTTTTCGGGATCCTGGTTCTGTCCCCAAATCTATTTCCTTTAATTCTTCCTCAGGCTGAATCTGGGCCTCCTTAACTGGTTCTTCTGGGATTTCTTCTTGGGCCATCATGCAGCTTGGTGGTCCGGGACCTTCCTGCACAATGCATTCGGGTCCTGCGCACCTTCACAAACGATAGATTAGCCTTCCCCCAGGTTCCCGCACCACCACACATTCTCGGGATCCTGAAGAGCTGGGCTCCCTCTTTTGTCTTTTTCTTTCTAGAAGGTTCCTCAGGTCACGGGTGCCCCTCCCTCCTTCTTCTTCTTCTAGGATAGGTGCCCCTGGGGTCCCCGGGGCGGGGTTCTCATCATCTGGCTCCAACTCATCATAAAACATTGTTTCCGCAAAATTCACTTCTCCCTGGCTGAAAGGATTATGGTTGGCAGGAATCCTTATGGGCCTCCCATTTAGTCTCCCTTTAATGCATTGATGGAACGTGGATGGAATAAGACGATGTTTATGAAGCCACGGGCGTCCCAGCAACACGTGATAAGAAACTTCTGCATTAATCACATGAAACCTTGTCAAAGCTACTATTGGCCCTACCCTTAAGGCTAGTTGCACGTATCCTTCTGTTGATTCCACCGATCCTCCAAATCCTGTTATTTCCATGGGAGCCCCCAGGATCCTTCTGTCAACTAAGCCAACAGCTTCCAGGGTACTCAAGGCTATGAGATTGAGTGATGCCCCCGTATCCACCAGTGCTCTTCTGACTTGAACGTTGTTTATGGTGGCCATTAGATAAAGGGGTCTACGGTGGTCTGGGTGCTCAATCTCCATGTCTTCATCAGTGAAGGTTATTGCATTGGTTGTCTCCAGGAAAGCTCGACTAGCATGTGACTCAGCTGTGAAGCATTCCATCCCTGAATCTGCTGCTATGCTCATGAGAGACTCTGTGGCCACTCTTCTTACTTCTGGTCCGAATCCTAATTGATTGAATAGTGACCTGAACTTAGGATTCTTCTGGAGGGTCCTGACTGTGCTCGGGTGGAAGGATCCTTCAGATTCTCCTGCTTCTGCCGGGTTCCCATGTATTACTACTGCTACCACCCCTTTTCCTTTGTGGTTAGGCAAGGGGTTCCTCTGCACTTCCGGCTCCTTCTGAGTGAGCTCCAGGGTTCCTTCTCTCAACTTTTTGTGGAAGAGTCTGCGAAGGGTCCAGCAATCCTTGGTGGAGTGCTTGACATAATTATGGATTCTGCAAAATAAAGGGTTCTTCCTTTCTTCTTTAGTTGGTGGTCTGGACACAGTGAATGGCCTAACAACCCCATCTCCAATCCATTTGTCTAGGACATGGCTTAACTCCTCAGCTGTACATGGGATCACTGGTGGTTCCTCGAACACCTTCCCATCTGGTCTCTTCCTTTTCTCTCCCACTGATGTTGTCATAGCTTGGGATGCAGGCAGCCTTTTTGTCCTCATGGTTTGTGCCGTCCTTCTGGTCCTCTGTAACAGGTCAGCAAACTGCGTGATACATAGATTTTCAAGGTTGAGCCTATAATCAAAAAGCATGTTGGCTATACAGGTTTCCACGAGCTCCTTTTCTTCATGGTCCCCATAGCAGTCTAGGGACACGTCTTCAAATCTTTTAATGAATTGAACAGGATCTTCTCCAGGTCTCTGCCTCACCATTTGCAGATTCTGGAAAGTGATTTTGTCTTCACCAGGGTAATATTTGGCGCAGAATTTTTCCATCATCTCATCCCAGGTTTTGATGGACCCGAGTCTCAGCGTGGTGTACCAAGTGTATGCCCTATCCACTAAGGATTTGGCGAATTCCCTCAGACATAGTTCTCTGTCTCCTGCATAGGGGCCCATAGTGTGGACAAACCTACTCACATGTTCCACGACACTTCCGTTCCTCCCATCGAAAGGATGGAACTTTGGGGGTTCGTACCCCTTAGGGTATGGTTTGCCAAGAAGTTCTGGAGGGAACGGTGGATCCCGAGAGAATTGCTTGGGAATCCCTGAGAGTTTTTCCCTTTCTTGCTCCAGGAGGGCATTGACGTCTGCCAGTGTCAAGTACTGAGGGTTAGCTCTTCCTCCCACTGCTGACCCTCCTTCTGGCTGCGTCCCATCTTGGTGGCCAGTAGGGGGAACATTGTCTCTGATTTCCTGTGTCCTGCCCTCTTTGAGAAGACGAACTTCTTGCTCCAGATCCTTCAACATTGCTGTCATCCTGGCCATGAGGTCTGGTTCCTGCCTTGCGTGTCTTTGTTCTGACACGACCTCCTGTTCTACCAAGGGTATCCCACCTCCTTGGCTGGAAGCTACCTCGTTTTCTCCTACGGGCTCAGAGGCCGTAGGTGGCACATTAGTTCCTTTGCTGTTTCTTTGTCTTGGAGGCATTCTCTGTGAAGGGATTGCTTTTTCCTTCTTCTTTGCCCAGTCTCCAGCGGAGTCGCCAAAATGTGAGAGTGCCTTTTTCATGACACTCAGGCCCAAGGATCCCGGGCCTAAATGAAAAGGAGGATTTGGTGAACCGGGCCTTGACTCACCGCAGCTAACAAGCTGTTTAAGAGTCAAGTGGAATACAGGGGATGCTCCTGACAATATAAAAAAATGACAAGCAAGGATATCGAAGAGTGCCAAAAATTAACGTGGTAAATTCAGAAGGAAGGAAAAAGGGATTAGCAAAGCGATAAAAATTAATGCTGAGAGGATCCTGAGAAATACAAAGTATATTTAATTAATATTGTTTCTGTTCGATTACAGAAAGCTCACTAAGACGTGATACAAGGTTCAATCAAGCTCAAAAATTACAGCCTTGAATGGCTATTTCAGCCTTCAAAACTTGCAAAGTTTGATTCTCGTTGAATCCGAGTATGTGCAATAGTGGCTTTTACAGGATACCGGGAAGCAATGTTTGTTTTTCCCTTAGTATTTTCTCTTTACCACAGATTTTTTTGATAGTTTTTCTGGAAAGTTTTCTTCTTTCTTGTGTTTCTCTCTTTTTTTTCACTTGCCTCTTCTTCACAACCCGTCCCCTCCTTTTATAATGGAGTTTTTGGTCTTCCCGGGGAACCGTTGGTTCCCCTGTTTTGCCCTTTTGCAAACAGAGCACGTCCTGTTCCCATCATCTCGGTAAGTCCCATTTCCGTTTTCTCTCATTCTTTCCTTCTTTCGGTTCTGATTCTTTGAAAGTTCCTGGTTGGCCATCTTCTTTGGGATGTGCTGAGGTATGCCCTTCTCGGCATCCCCATTTCTGGCGTCTTCCCCTTTTCCCTTTTCTTTCCCATCTGGGCGGAATCCTGTTCTGCTATTTTTGAATGTCGTTTGTTATCATTCTTCTTCCCTGTTCTGTTTCCCCGAGGCTTTTCTTTTTTTTCTATCTGTGCCATGAGAGGTCGTTCGCGTTCTTTTTTGCTTTTGTTTCTTGTTTTCTTCTTCTGTCTTTTTCTATCGAGCTGTCCTAATCTTCCTTTGTCTTTGTGCCTGAAGGGATCCGCGCCTCTTGATGGTTCCTGAGGATCCTTGCTTCTTATCCCTTACCGTGGTCCTCTTTTTTTTTTTTTTTTTTTTTGGATGCTTCTTTGTCTGGGCTTCAAGATCCCATGGGCCTTTTATTCCTTCATGGGTCTCCTACATCTGCTACTTTGGGCTTAGCTTGATTTTTCTTTTTGGGCTTGACTTATTCTTTTTGGGCTTATTTCACTATGATCCTTTTCAGACCTCAACAACCTCATCAATAAAAGAAGTACTACCTCCTAAATATACCAAATCTAGGTTCCACACAAACTGGCCACCATGATGAATTTCAAAATTGAATGTCAAGTCAGCCATCTGCATATAAAATACAACATAATAAAGTATGAGATGGGCTTGCATGTGGAAAAGTATCATGTGGTCTTGTGGTCCACACAAAACACAGCAAAGAAACAGATAATATTATTAAAAGTTTTTGTTCTGTTTTTGGGAGACAAACCCAAGGAAAGGGAAAGCAGAAAAGCAATAATCAATACTATTGCAAAATCAAAGCAATAATCAATGGAGCCCCACATTGATGAAGGAAGCCTAATCCTATGGTCCAGCAGCTCCACATTGAAGAATACAAGCAAAAACCCAATTTCATGAGAAAGCATAGCTTAGAATTGAACCTGTCTGCATTGCCCTTTTTTTTTTTCTTTTTTTTTTCTTTTTTATGACAAGCATATTCCTTTGCTAGTGACTCAAAATGGATGTAATTGGAACAAAAATTTCAGTCACATTTGGTTTGAAAATCAGAGTATATATGTTTAACAGAACAAAAAGCTTGTACTTCCTTACATTGAAACATAGCAAGCAAAAACCCAGTTTAATGAAATTGAAACATAGTTGTTTAACAAGCACTACCAGTTCCATGGTTAAGCAAAAACCCAATTTGGAAGAAAGAATTTTAAAACCCAATTTAAAAACCTAGGTATCAAAAATTAACGAGTAATAATCCTGATCTACCTGCAACAGCTGAACAGAGGAGCAACTGTGTCTCCTTCTTCCTCGGCTCGGTTTGCATGCACGATCAAAACCTAGTTATCTCAAGTGAAGCGCATTGCATTGTGTAGGATCTTTGTTTGGTGAGCAAGTTGGGTTGGACGGGAGTGAGTTTTGGGAGTGAGGAGTGTTTTGATTTGTTTGGACTTTTGTTTTTGACATATTATGTGTTAGAGTAACAGCTAAAGGAGAGGTGGGTTACGGCACAGTAACGGTGGGAATCACAGGTGGATAAAGTGTCAAAATTGAAACCCACGGGTAGGTAAGTCAAATTAGAGGCAAACCACAGGTGGGTAAAGTGTAATTATCCCAAAAAAGAAATTGGCAAACAACCACATATTAAAACACAGCTGTCTAGCAGTATAGCACACAGTATTTCAAAACAAAAGCAATAAAAGTAGTAAAGCTAGGCAGTAAATCTACTACCTAGCTTTTTGTTCACAGGTTAAACACACACAAAGAGATGCCAGTGGTTCTGGCGTACTGTTACATGAGGGTGTGGCTTGTGTCCAGTGGAAGTTTCCACTGGACACGTTGGATGATGGACACGTGTCCACTCTTGGACACGTGTCCGAATCCGGACGTGTCCAGTGGAAATTTCCACTGGACACAAACCGTGTCCGTTACATGATGGAGCCTGGAACCAATGAACGACCATACACTCACATAGCGGGGACTAGCCGCGAGATGGGAAGGTGGCCAATGATGATTCCAATGAAGTTTTTTTTATTTTTTATTTAACCCAAGTAATACATTGACGTGATAATCAAAGAATGGATTTGTGTTGGGTGATGGTACAATGCGTTTAGAGCTTGTTTAGTTGTGTTTGGATTGAGATGGAGGCAAACAAGCGAATTTAAGGATTTCCTAGAAGAGGTGGCAAACGATGATGGTACAATTAATTCAAGAGGGTTGCAAACAGTGGGAATATAAAACAAAGTAACAATAGAAATGTGAATAAGCAGAATAAAGACTTCTTTTTTGAAGAATGAAAAATGGAAAATAATTTTTTTTTTAAATCAAAAATGATATGGACGATAATGTGGCTCAATAGGAGCAGAGCAACAATAAATGCAAATTAGATAATTTCCCGCCCACTTTTTTGGATACTTTGCAAATTTATTTATAATCTTTATTTTTTAAGACTTATTTATAATACTCATTTTGTTGTATAATATTTATGTTTTACTACAATATTGTTGAATGCTTTGAAAATAAATTTTCTTAAATCATATTTTATATAATAAAAAAAATTGTTATAGAATTGGTTTCCAAATATTGAGTGAAATTGCTCTATTAATCTAAATTTCTGAGGTTGTAATAGTGAAAATTTTCTAGACATTTCTAGGAGACTAACATATTATATTATATGTAGACTTTATTTTTTTTAAATGATTTTGAAATTTGAAATTTATAAATTTAAATTCAAAGTATAAAATATTTTCATATCCTAAAATTTCAAAAATTCAAGTTGTTAGGTTCTAAATATTTAGTCATAAATGTTTAGGTTCTAAATATGTTGTATGTTGGCAAACCGAGAACAAAAACTTGTCTAGGATTAGATTTTAGGGTCTTTGAAGTGTTTTGGATATTGCTCAAGTTGATACAAGTCAAGATTCAAGAACATACAAGCTGTAGAAATTAGAATTCAAAATTTGTCAAGCTCGACCAATCAAGAGAAGCCTTTGATCGATCAAACAGCGAATCTGCAGAATTTTAAATAAGGCCCAACAGCCTGAAAAACGTTTAGGGTTTGAGTCTAACACTACTAGGTATAAAAGGAAAACTCAAATACATGTTTTTCAAGTCTTGAGAGGTATTCATGTGAGATTTGTGAGGTTTTGTACGTTCTAACTCTATCAAGCACCTACCGGAGATCAAATCCATATTGCTAATACCGGTGAAGTAAAGTTGCAGCCAAGCCTTCTTCAGCTATCAAGTGTACAAAAGATCAAGACATGAGCAGGTGGTTCATGTGAGAATAGATCCATATCAAAGAAATCTGACGAGTTCAGAGCCTAGTTTGGTATTCTTGATTGTAAATCTCAATTTAAGATAGTGGATTGTTCTCTTGGGATAGTTCCCCTAGGTTTTTTACCTTGAAACGAGTTATTTAATTGGTTTTCCCGGGTCATCATATCTTGTGTTATTTACTTTTCTATTGTGTATGTTATATGTGAAGAAAATTTAACTTAGATCTGAATAATTAACCTAAGTAACTACTTGGCTAATAAATTAGGTTAAACATATTATGTTTTCTAGGAGTCTTAAACTTAACACAAGCAATCTCCCAAACACTTCCTCAACTACTCAATTTTCACAACCAAATACCAACCCACAGATCTCAAACACCCATTTCATTATCTCAATGAACAGAAATCATTTGTTAGTAACGACATATAGAGAATGTGATAAAATAAAGAAAAATTTGTTAAAAACATTTCCATTTATAAAGATTTAATTGCCTTTAGCTATTCTTCCACATAAAATAAAATAAAAAAATAAAAAAAATAACATGAAAAACATGAAAAAATCATCATTGACTTTAACTTTTATTGCCATAGCACATATCGATATTGCACTAAATAGTAGTAAACAATTACAAAGAAAGCTAAAAATTATGAGTTCTAAAACATAATAATAAAAAAAACAACTAAGCTCATCAATAATTAATCAGAATGTTTCTTTCAATTTCTCTTTATTTCTAAAACAAAATACAACTATTGCTTTTCCACACCAAACACCTAAAGACCCAAAGCCAATCACATCCTTTATAGAATCCACAACATCTGACCTCAACATCAAAACAATAAGGTGTTGTTGTCACTCAATAAAAAAAGCAGGCCTTCTAACTTGGTTATAGTCAACTTATACAAGTTAAGATAAGATGAGACAATGAAGTTGGAGCTAGATAGGTGTCATTGAAAGGTAAAAGATAAATAACATCATTCTTGGTTGGGATATATTTGAGATGGGATGACATGAAGGGTTGTGAGAATGTATATATAAAGGAGCAGAAGTGCAAGAGGTTTTTAGCTTGAAACATTGAACCAAAGAAAACAAATTGTCTTATAAAGAATCCTTATTATTTAATAGGAAAAGTCTTGCAGCATTGAACCAAAGAAACCAAAAGTCTCTATTTTTTTTATTCTTATCTTGTGACTTTAAAGATTATTTCAATTATCTTTTTAAATAGAGCGTCACATGACAAAATCTCATACTCTCTCGCATGAGGTCTCTGTTTATATATATATATATGATTGATTGATTGATTATTACTATATATTTTAAACCCTGGCTAGTGCCCAAAGGGAGATTATTTGAGAGGGGGAGAATAATAAGGAAAAAAAAGAGAGTTTTTGAGTTGTTAAGAGGGAGAGAAGAGTTATGGGAAAGGTGGTTGGAAGTATAGTTTTGTACATTCTAGTCATTTTCTATTCTTCTCTATTCTCCTCTTTCTTTACTCATTCCATCTAAACATGAAAATTATTAGATAGTTTCGGAGCAATGCTCTCTCTTCTCACATGAGAGCTGGGCTCCACACGTTGGAGACATGTGGAGCCTACTCGTCATGTGAGAGAATGAAGTATTGCTCCTGGTGTATTTACATATTATCCTCCAAACATAGGGTAAAATATGCTACAAAGTATGAGCCTTTTTCTATGATGGAAGTTTAAAATGTTAATCCTTGGGCTAAGGCCTATTTGAGAATTAACTAAACAAAATCCATAACATGCTATGAAACAAACTCATGAAACCTTCTCTTGCAACATATGTAAGTTCCACGCATAGGTTTTACATGCTATGAGAAAAATGATATGGAAATTTGTACATCTTTATATTTATAATAATAAATCTAAATCATAAAACCAATCAAGTTCAAATTGAGATGATCTTATTTCAGTTGGAAGAGGGTGACCTCATTATACCATTTCATGAAACCCTCTCCTTGTGTAGCTATATTTAAAAGTCATTGGCTTTAACGGGTTTTTATTTATTATTTTTTTAATCTTACAAAGAATTTTAGTAAAAAAACAAAAACAAATTCATCCAATTTTCTGTGTTGTCAAGAGTCTTACATTCTACAACTGATAAAACAAAGAATATATGAAATGAAATTCAACAAGGACTTAGTGTAAAAGCTCATATTTATACCCTTCAATATCAATGCACCACATCAAATTTTTGTAAATTAATAAATAGAAGCTAATACACACAATCATACTTTTATTAATACACTTCTCAACATTCAACTGAAGAGCCTCCTTGCGATGAGTTATCGAATATTTTGCAACATTATTGAATTACATAAATATATATGAAGGTGTAAAAATTAGTCATGACGGACCTCCTTGATGGGCTTGACGGATCTTAGCCTATGGGCCGAGAATGGGTAAGCCCAGGGGATGGCAGGAACCCTAACTTAAACTACTTGTCACACATGCCAGAATTCCAGAAGATACACGTGTTAATAAAGGATCCTCTCTACAAGGAAATAACTTGTCCATCACGTTTGGGATTACTCAAGAGAATTCCTATAAGCAAAAGACTTCTACGTCAAGGAAGAGAGTCCACCCTTCTACTACTATAAAAGCCCCAATACCCTCACAAGTTGAGGTACGCATAATTTACCCTCTCTAGCACTCTAGAGTTGTGAGAATAGTTCTAACTTAACCTTCGGAGGGTATTTGACCGACACCACACCGGCACTCTCTGCTAGGTCTTCTTTCTTTGTGCAGGTGCTGTTTCGAGCGTGCGAGGACCGTGTGGCTTACTGGTGATTTATTCGGCATCATCAGTTGGCGCCGTCTATGGAAACCGACGTCATATTAACGCTTCCCGGACAAAAAGTTGCATGGTGCTCACTTGCTCAATGGCAACCACTAACGACGTTCAAGAAGAAGAACCGCCCACGACCGCACTCGAGAGACAAGTTAAAACTCTCGCAGCTACCGTGGAACGCCTCACCAAACAAAATCACGACTTGGAAGAGCAGCTGCGCCAGAAAAACGCAGCACCAGACAACCAAGGAGCAGACCAAGAAGGAACCAGAGAAACCTCCCCCTCGATAGATCAAGTCCTAATGCAAATCAAGGACGAAGGAGCTCTAACGTTCCCTGAAAGCTGAAGAGTGATCCCAACAAGCGGTCTAGGGACAAATATTGCCACTTCCACCATGACCATGGTCACGACACGGCCGATTGCTATGACCTAAAGCAGCAAATTGAGGCTCTTATCAGACAAGGAAAATTGCAGAAGTTCGTTAGCAAAGAGAAAACGGATCCACCACCACAAGACCAACACCCCCGACGGGATAATGAGCGACAAAGACCCCCTATAGGGGAAATAAGGATGATCATAGGAGGAACGGCTGTCGCTGGGTCGTCCAAAAAGGCCCGCAAAACCTACCTTTGGATGGTACAAAATGTTCAGCTGACGGGAGTTGTGCCGAAGATAGCACGAAGAGAAGGCCCCATAATCGAGTTCTCAGAAGAGGATGCACGACGCCTTCACCATCCACATGACGATGCGCTCGTCGTCATCTTACGGGTAGAAGACTACAACATGCACCGGGTGTTGGTTGACAACGGCAGTTTAGCAAATATTTTATACTACCCGGCGTTCCAGCAGATGAGGATCGACAGGGAGTGATTGATTCTGACAAATGCCCTGCTCGTGGCTTCGGAGGGAGCCGGGTATTCCTCCTGGGCGTGGTCACATTGTCCGTAATGGTAGGCGATTACCCTCAGCAGATAACCAAGGACGTAACATTCTTGGTGGTCGATTGCTCGTCTGCCTACAATGCTATCCTCGGACGACCCACGCTCAATTCGTGGAAGGCAGTAACTTCAACTTACCACCTAATGATTAAGTTCCCTACTGACTATAGAGTAGGGGAGCTGCGTGGAAGTCAGATGGCCGCGCGCGAATGCTACGTAGCCATGATGGAAATGGAGGATCAGGTCCAGGCTTTGAATATAAAAGAGCACCGGACGGTGACGGAGCCAGTAGAGAAGCTAGAAGAGATACTCCTTGACAGTTCCGATCCTGGCCGAACGACCAAAATTGGAACTCGTTAACCCTGCAACCCGTCAGGAGCTCATAACCTTCCTCAGAGGCAATCGAGACGTATTCGCCTAGAGTCATGAAGATATGCCAGGAATAGACCCTTCAGTCATGGTGCACAGGTTGAATGTATCGCCCGCCTTTCCACCTGTCCGACAGAAGAAGAGAGTGTTCGCCCCCGAACGAGATCGGGCCATAGCAGAAGAAGTCCGCAAACTACAGGAAGCAAGCTTCATTAGGGAAGTATACTATCCCGATTGGCTAGCAAATGTAGTAATGGTTAAAAAAGCTAGCGGAAAGTGGCGAATGTGTGTGGACTTCACCGACCTTAACAAAGCCTACCCCAAAGATAGCTATCCCCTCCCAAAGGTCGACGTCCTAGTAGACTCAACGGCCCGACACCAGTTGCTGAGCTTCATGGACGCCTTCTCGGGGTGCAACCAAATCTGAATACACGAAGCTGATCAGGAAAAAACTTCGTTCGTGACCAGTCAAGGCCTCTTCTGTTACAAAGTGATGCCATTCGGCCTGAAGAACGCAGGCGCAACGTACCAAAGACTTATGAACAAAATGTTTGCGCAGCAGATTGGGAGGAATGTCCAGGTCTACATTGACGACATGCTAGTAAAAAGTCGAAGGGAGGAAGATCATCTGGAAGATCTCAAAGAAACATTCAACACCCTTCGTTCTTACAACATGAAGCTCAATCCAGGAAAATGCGCCTATGGAGTGACGGCGGGAAAATTCCTAGGATTTATGGTGTCCCAAAGGGGAATCGAGGCAAACCCGAACAAGATTCGGGCCATTATGGAGATGGCGCCACCAAGGAATGTGAAGGAGGTGCAAAGCCTCAACGGAAAAATAGCGGCACTAAATAGGTTCATGTCAAGGGCGACGGACAAATGTTTGCCCTTCTTCCGCACGCTGAAGAGATCGTTCGAGTGGACTGCCGAATGCCAGCAAGCATTCGAGGAATTGAAGGCTTATCTCTCCTCCCCACCACTCCTAAGCCCGTCACAGCCAGGAGAAGAGCCTTTTCTCTATCTAGCTGTCTCCCCTGCAGCCATCAGCGCTGCCTTAGTCAGAGAAGAAGAAAAAGTACAAAAACCCGTATACTACGTAAGCCGAGTGCTTCGCGGTGCTGAAGAAAGATACCCGCCTATGGAAAAACTTGCCTTTGCATTAGTTACGGCGGCCCGCAAGCTCAAACCGTACTTTCAAGCCCATACGGTGAACGTCCTAACCGACAAGCCCTTGCGACGGGCAATGAGCAATCCTGAGGCTGCGGGTCGACTGGCCTTATGGGCTATAGAGTTGAGCGAATTTGATATTCAATACCGCCCACGAATCACCATCAAAGGGCAGATCGTCACAGACTTCATAGCAGAATTCACTCATGATGAAGACAAGGGGGCAGAAGAGTCCCCTCATTGGAGCATATATACGGACGGGTCATCAAACAGACAAGCCGGAGGGGCCGAAATCGTGTTACTATCGCCCGAAGGAGATACAGTTGAATGTATGGTCCGTCTCGACTTCCTCGCTACAAACAACGAATCAGAGTATGAAGCATTAATAGCAGGACTCGACCTCGCCAAAGCAGCAGGAGCCGCGAGGGCAATCGTTTATTGCGACTCTCAGGTCATTACTAACCAAATAAATGGAGAGTCCACAAAATGGACGGATCACCCACAGAGTGAGAAAATTGACAGTCCACAAAGTGGATGGATCACTCACAAAGTGAGAAAATTGACAGTCCACAAAGTGGACGGATCACCTACATGGTGAGAATTGACAGTCCACAAAGTGGACGGATCGCCCACAGGGTGAGAAAATTTACAAAATCCACCATGTGGACGAATCACCCTCAGGGTGGGAAAATTTACAGTCCACAAAGTGGACGGATCACCCACGGTGAAAATTTAGTCCACAAAGTGGACGGATCAGCGATAGCGTGTAAATATTTAAGTCCACAAAATGGACGGGTCATCGATAGTGTGAGAATTTGTAAATAAAGTGGACGGATCACCTTCATGGTTAGAAAATTCAGTCCCCAAAGCGGACGGATCACCCGTAGGGTGGATAGAAACACAAGTCCATAGATAGACGGGTAAAAAAATAATAAAAACCCATAAAAGCTTCGACGGACAGTCCGGTCCGATGAACTACAAGCCCATGAAACATGCATGTATCTACTATAAAAGGACGGATACAAACCCGTCAACTTCTGGAATCACCGAACTTGGTGAGAATTTCGAAATTGTAGACGGGTAAAAATCAAGGACGAATATTCATGCAACTTTCAAAATGACGAGAAATAATAAAAGAGGCATAAAAATTAAGGAATAAAACTTTGACGAATAAAAACCCTTGAAGGGTAATTGTTTGATACACAAAATAAAGGACAGATTGTTCCCAAAAAATTGACGGATAAACCAAGTGCTTTCTACATTTTGGGGTCGGCATCTTGGGGATTCTTTGCTGGAGCTGACTCTTCGTCTCCTTAAGCCGCATTCTCCTCAAATAGATCGTCCGTGTTTTCCGAGGCAACGGGCAAAGCAGACGGCTGACCCTGATCCTCAACAGTTATCATGGACACGTCTAGGTCAGGGTAGGTTTTCTTAACTTGACGGAGGGCATCGTCAAATCCTTGAAGGAATGAGTCACCTAGCTTGGCCAACAAAGCGTCAGAGTCACGGTATTGACGGACCGCTGTCTCGTTAGCCTGACGGAGACTTTTCTTCAGTTCTTCTATCTCCTTATCTTTAACCGCCAAGGCCTTCCCCGCCTCATCCATCTTTTGCTCCAGCTCCTTCCTTACCTGCTCAGAAAGGTCAAACTTCTTCTCCATGGTGGACTTCCACTTGTTAAGATGACCCAGCTTTTCCTCCGTCTGCTCTGCCTTCGCTCGCACACATTCCAGAGCAGCTTCACGGTTAACGCAGCGATCCATTAGGCCCTTCATCATGACAAGGGACTGGAACAATCAAATTAAGAAAAGTGTTAGACAAAAAACAGGGGGAATGACGGGCAAAAGTTGACGGACAAGCTTACCTGTGCTACAGCAAAGAGACCCGTCTCCCCCATTGCCTCCGTCGAATGATTGCCCAGGTCCTCATAATCTTCCGACGAAATAATAGACGAAAGCCTCTCCAGGGCAAATTTGGAGTCGTCTCGAAGCAGAGGAGGAGGTTTCTCCTGGCTTGTGGACGGGGCCTTCATCAAACCCTTGCCTATTCCATGTTTTATTGGGGTGACGGTCTTCACACCCGCAGCCATTAACCCTACGACGGGTTCCAGTGAGACTTTTGGTTGCTTAAGTGGACGGTCAGACTTGGACGAAGGCTTTCTCTTTATCGACGGAGCCGTCCCCATAGGAACCGGCTCGCCGGACTCCTTTCTCTTGGCAGCCTGTAACTTTATTTGAGCCCTTCTTTTCGCATCGTCCATCTCTGAAAAAAATAAAAGGACGGATAAAGTTATTAATTTGAATTTAAGCTATGTGTGCAAATAAAGGTTGACGGACTTACGTCTGTGAATTTTTTCGCTGTATCTGACGGCTTCAGGTGTGGGTGCGGGACCGTCACAGTACCAATGGATGGTGTCTGGGTTCACCAACTTCGCCCAAGTCCTTTCCTCCGGCTTGGTCTTTTGAAAAATCTTCTCAAGGAAACCAAACTCCTCGACACTAACTTGAGGACGCCGTCTACCTGAAAAAAAAATGGACGGTCATAAGGATGATCATAATAAATTAAGCGAATGTAATAAAGCTTACAGATTAAGACGGATGCATACGGGACGGATGCATACGGGACGGATGGTCATCCATCCGTCTCCCTCTAAGAAGAAGTAGCGACTCTTCCAGTCTCTATTTGAGTCGAGTGTTTCAAAAATAACCTTCAACAGTGGACTCCTACTGGCAAAACTATACATTCCTTTTGACCTGTCAATCTCATCTGGATGGTAGCAATGAAGAAATTCACGCACCGTCAGCCTCCTGGCACCGTCTGTCATAGCACCATAAAGAATTTCCATTGCTATGAAGACCCTCCAGGCATTTGATGATATCTGGGTGACGGACAGACCCAAATAATTTAGAAGTTCTCTATGCAAGGTACTTAAAGGAAACCTAAGTCCCGCCTTCAACATCTGTTCGTACACTCCGACACCGTCTACCCCCTCATAATAACATTTCTTCGATACGTAGGGTAGACTGATTGAAATGTAGTCTGGAATTTGAAAAATGGCCCTAAATGTGCTGAAGTGTTTCTCCTTGATGACGGATGTGAATTTATGCACCGTCCACTCTGGTGACATGATGAACTCCCTAAGTCCATCAGCACCGATGACGGATCTTAATGGTTGATCCTCGTCGTCATCAGAAATATTCTCTAGTTCAGCCATCTCCATATCCTCATTTGTTGAGGACGAGGAAGATGCAGACGGACTCCTCTCTTCGCACGGACTCTCTTGTTCTTTATGACCGGACGGGTATACTTCCTCGTAATCCGCCCCGTCATGAACTACCGACTGATTACTTGACGCACTAGACATTGCCTACAAGTGACGACAAAACCTAAGATAGACGGATCTAGAAGCGATGATGGGGATGTATGAAAGTCTAAATAAACGAAAAGCACCAATGAAAGACTTGTAAAATCATAATAAGTACTCACCAAGTCTGAGTTACTGAAGGTCGACGGTTGTATAGATGACGGGTGCAGATATTCGACGGAGGGCTGTCTGACAAGGGTGACGATCTCGCTCTGACAATGCGTTTTGGCTAAAAAGTGGAGAAATGAGAGAAGAGAAGTGTAATATATATAGGTAAAATGCACGGAAGACGAAGCAACGTTTCGATCCGGGACAAAATCCAATCAAAACATGACACGTGTCGTACCTCATAAATACATGACCACCTGTCAACAAATGATCGCAGTTATCGTCGTCCGCCCGGGAAACCATCAAAGAACATTCAATCGTCAAACCCAAAAGATTATTTTACCGTCACCCTAGTAGTCCGTCCACTATTTTCATGATGGACTATAGGGTGAAGGGGGCAGCTGAAGGTGTAAAAATTAGTCATGACGGACCTCCTTGATGGGCTTGACGGATCTTAGCCCATGGGCCGAGAATGGGTAAGCCTAGGGGATGGCAGGAACCCTAACTTAAACTACTTGTCACACACGCCAGAATTCCGGAAGATACACGTGTTAATGAAGGATCTTCTCTACAAGGAAATAACTTGTCCATCACGTTTGGGATTACTCAAGAGAATTCCTATAAGGAAAAGACTTCTACGTCAGGGAAGAGAGTCCACCCTTCTACTACTATAAAAGCCCCAATACCCTCACAAGTCGAGGTACGCATAATTTACCCTTTCTAGCACTCTAGAGTTGTGAGAATAGTTCTAACTTAACCTTCAGAGGGTATTTGGCCGGCACCACACCGGCGCTCTCTGCTAGGTCTTCTTTCTTTGTGCAGGTGCTGTTTCGATCGTGCGAAGACCGTGTGGCTTACTGGTGATTTATTCGGCATCATCAATATATATATATATATATATATATATATATATATATATATATATATATATATATATATTTTAAATGTTTTTAACATGTATACTAAAATTTTGTGATATTCGAGACGAGTTATATGTAAGAATGATACAAGGCGATTTTTCAACATCTTGAATATATACAGTAACAAATTTAGTGGGAAAGAACATCCTACTTTACTTCTCAGCACATTGGTGCCCTCCATGTCGTGCCTTTCTACCAAAACTTATGGATTCATACCACAAGATCAAGGCAAAGGATGATGCCTTTGAAGTGATTTTCATCTCTAGTGACAGGGACCAAGCCTCTTTTGATGAATTCTTTTTAGGAATGCCATAGCTAGCGCTTCCCTTTGGTAATCCTTGGAAGGCATCTTTAAGTTGTACTTTCAAGGTCCATGGCATTCCCCTGCTTCTAGCCATTGGACTAAGTGGCAAGACTATCACAAAAGAGGCTCGAGATATTATAATGATTCATGGGGCCGATGCTTATCCTTTTACTGATGAGCGGTTGAAGGAGATTGAGGCACAAATTGAGGATTTGGCCAAGGGGTGGCCTGAGAAGTTGAAACTCAAAACTCTATGAGGAGCACGAGCTTGTGCTTGCTCGTCGTAGGATTTATACATGTGATGGGTGTGATAAGGAGGGACATGTTTGGTCATACTACTGTGATAAGTGTGACTTTGATCTTCATCCAAAGCGTGCCTTGAAAGAAGACAAAGGAGCCAATGATGATTCCAACGGGGAAGAAAATCCCCACGAAGGATGGAACTACGATGGAGAAACTTGCTTCAAAGCTTGATAATTCCGTGTCTTAGATGTGGACCAAAATTGGCATTTGCTCCTTTCTCACAAACTTTCCAGCATTTTGCCCCTTTTCTGAAACTAATTAGGGAAATGCCCCTGTTTTGAAACTTGATAATGTGAGGGTCGAGTTTTAATAAAGAACTTGATATTCGTATGGTCAAGTTTGTTTGACCGTTGTGCCATGCTGGCGAAGCAAACGTGGCTTTTTCCAATAAAAAAATGCTGGTGTGAACATGCATAACTCGGTAAGTACAAAATCGAGTTTTCCTTAACGATTTGAATCCCTAACGTCTCACAATGCCTATTCACTCTCTTCTTGTACACTTCCCTCGCTCTCTGCCATCACTCTCCCTCGCTCTTTGCTCTGCGGTCAGTCTTCCCCACTCTCCCCCACTCTCCATCTGTCTCACTCTCCCTATCCAGTCTCCTTACCCTCTTCGATCAGTTGTCGTTGCTTCTGTTGAATCCTCACCGTACCCGCTGCCGTTGATTACAGGTACGTTGCTCTCCTATGATATCTTTTCTGATTTTGGGTAATATTAGGTTGCGTTTTATGTAGGATTTTGATTATTTTGTTGAAACTTACTTAAAAGTAGTAAATTTACTAATGAAGATGAGAATTTTGTTGTCTTTTATATGCTGCAATGATGATGATCTAAAATATTTCTTGCTATATGGTTATGTTTGTGTTATTTTCTCATTAATGAGAATTTTGTTGTCTTTTACATGTTGCAATGGTTATTTTCTCATTAATGAGTTTAAATGTGCTTGGGGTTTTGATGGGGGGTTTTTGGCAAGTCGATTGGTGGTGTTGTGGTGATATCTCTGGGTTTGTGTAAATACATAAGCCACGATGTATAACACCATAGGCTATTGTGGTTTTGTAATGCATTGGATTATTGTGGTTTATATATACCCTACATTAAATATTGTAACATATAGTTTAATATAGAAAAGATGTGACTAATTGTCTTTCCGTTGTAGACATAGGCCATCATGCCGAACTATGTTAATAGACTTGTTATTTCTACTTTCTTTGTTTTTGTGTTTTATTTAATTCTTTCTATTTTAACATTATAAATTTAAAATGTTAGGATCGACATAGGTATTGCTTTGAGCTTTTCTTGATCTTTTCTGTAGTGATCATTCTATAATTTGCATTGCAATTATTGTGAGTGTGAAACCTTGAGAGGTTGGTTTAGATTCCCTGATATTGCCTTTAAAAGGGTGGTCTTCCCACAACCCGTGGGACCAAGCAGTAGATTTATTTTGCAAGAAAGGTAAGGCCATGTAAACACATTTCTAGCCTCATTAAAGCACACTTTTCAGTTCTCTCTATTGTTAAAAAAAAAAAAAAAAAAAAAAAAAAAAAAAATCATTGAAGCTAGGAACACAACAAAAATTGTAGTGAAATTGTAGAATTCTAGTATATTTTGGGAATGTTGTAAAATTATAGTGAATTTTTAATGTGCCCTTAAACAGAATATATATAAATAAAAAAAAATAAAAATGAAAGTTCAAATAGTGTATAAAACACCTTGAACGTTTAGACCCCCAATTTACAAATTACCAATTCAAGCTTTATGACAAACAATAAGTGTGCGGAAAATGAACACAAGCTATAAACAGAATTGGTAAACAATCTAAGCCAATTAAAATGACATCCACAGCAGAAAATAAAGGCAAAGATAAAGGGAAGAGAGATGCAAACACAAGGACAACACACGATGTGTTATCGAAGAGGAAACCGTAGCCCTCGGCGTAAAACCTCTCCGCCGCCCTCCAAGCGGTAAGTAATCCACTAGAAAATGTAGTTGGGATACATGAACAGCAATAGACCCTCCAAGCCTAATCTACCCAGTGTACCTAAGTCCTCCAAGCTTCTTGCTCCAACGAGGTTGCGCCGAACCTATTTCTTTTCTAGCTTCCCGGATTCCGCTACTTGACCATAGCATCAAGCAATGTGAAATTGGTTCCTTCCTAACTGCTTCCCAAAACATCAAACAGCCCTCTCACAGTAATGGATATGGTGAGAAAAGGTTTTGGTAAAAAGCCTCTCAAGGATTTAACAATGGAGAGGAAGAGAGTAGAGGAATTTGAAGAGTCTCTTATGTGAAGATTGTGGATGAATCAATCTTGTTTTTCTCTAGGGTTTCTCTCTCAAAATTCTCTCTGGAAGCTCTCTTTCTTTCATGGGTATAAGGGGTATTTATACTAGGGTGAGAATGGAATGCGAAGAGTTAGGTTTTTCAAAACAGGGCTGGCTCGCGGCTTGACTGAGTCGCGAGTTCTAGCCGCGAGATAACTGAACGGCCAGTTGTCCTATTTTGTCCTGTAGTGCTCTAGCTAGTATGATGCTTCAACTTCTGGCATGCCTGGCACGTGTGCAGCTTCTGACGGCTTGTAGCCGCGAGTCACCCGCGAGATCCAGTCGTGAGTCTCTGTTTTTCTTGCACACTCTTGAGCATTTCTTCACACTATCTCACTCACTACCCTTACAAGAATCCCACCTAAATACAGGGTTACTAATTGCTGAAATGCAAGCAAATTTGGCATGGAATAAAGCCAACAAGATGGTTGATTAAATTCAACCTTACAAAAAATACCTTCTGAGTGTATAGTATGAAAATGTATCACAGATTCTAGTAAGTATTTCAATGTGAAGGGACAATATTCCCCACTCCAAAGCATTATAAATTTATGTATAGAGGTATTGTATCAATGAAGATTTCATAAAAAACGGGATAGCACTAGGTGATAAGAAATCATAGTATAATATCTTTTCCAACTGAAAAGTCTATGCACATCTGCACCTCCAATGAATAAAGCATGACTACCCAATTACATGTCCATCACATATCTAAAAAATATACTACAAGTCCTAAAAATTTCCTTAATACACCAATCTAAATCATACAAAGGTTCTTTACTTAATAAAATTTATGTATATGATACCACTCAGAAGTATCTTCCAAGAAAGATACCACTTAAAGAAGATATAAAGACAGACCAATAAAGTGAGGAACTCAATTTCAATTATTTCTGTATATAGGCTATAGCTTACCTGACTGGCTTTATGATACCACTAACGTCATTGATGATGCTTATCTTGGTTTGACTTGACCTTGAACCTGGCAGCATAGTGAATACCTGTTAAGAAAGAAAGAAGACAACCTTGATTTTCCAATATTCATACATGTTATATAATAAGCTGATAACTGTAGCATATTTTTATTTTAGATAAAATAAATAAACTATTCATAAATTGTAGGATATACAATTCAGCAAGATTCAGAAACCTAGGTTACTTCTTGGTTATTGATGCTTAATGAAAAGTGTAAAGGTGTTAGATATTGTTCTAGTTAGATGTAAACCTTTAAATCTATAAGGAATTTTGTTAGGTTCTAAAGACTTAGGAACTAATGTATTTAGAACTCTAATGTGTAATGTTGCAAACCATGATCAAAACAGTTGTTAGTCTTGTTTAGACTTGCTCAAAGTGTGTGCGTTGTATGTAAAATTGGAATTGAGTGGCTGCAGAAGTATTAGTGACTTTCGGCCTAGCTCGATCGATCGAAGAACAGGCTCGATCAATTGAATCTCGGGCAGAATGTTTTTTCTGCAGAATTTCCAACTCAGCCCAAGCCCATTAAGGATTAGGGTTTCAGATCTACTTCTCCCAGTATATAAAGGAAACCCTAAGCACGTTTTTAGAAGGCTTTTTAGAAAGAGAAGAGAGTGCATCTTTTGTATTTAGGGTTTTGTTCCTGAAAAGCTCTCTCATGTCTTCTACCGGTATTATTACTTGAAGAATCTCAAGATCCGGTATTGTAGAAGTTGCTGCCTTTTCTAGTCATCAAAGGTGCTGATGATCTAAACCTTCAAGGGTGGTCTTGGAGTCACAAACAGGAGAGTTTGTGTTGCTAAACCTTTGAGTGGGATCTCGAAGTCACAAACGTGGGTGTTTGTATTTTGTAAAGGCCAAAGAAAGAAGGAGTTCATGGTCTCGGAGCTTGCACGTGGTCGTGTCAGTAAGTTTCTACTGGTGGGTAGCAATAGGATGTTAGTGGTCTAAGTCTTGTTGAACAACTTCGATTCTTTCTAGTGGATTTGCTTTTTACCTTGAGAATAGCTAGGTTAAATCCTCCCCAGGTTTTTACCGGTTTGGTTTCCTGGGTGATCATATCATTGTGTTATTTATCTTTCTGCTGCTTTGCATGATATGATTATTTGATTGTGATAACCTAGATTTAGAATTTGGACTAAGTAACAACTTGGCTAATTACCTAGGTTAATCCAATTGTGTTTTAAGGGGTCTAAAAACTATCAAATTTCTTGTAGTCTCAAGAAAAAACTCAGTATCCATCAGAAATAAAAAGCCATATTTTTTTTATTAAATTATTGAAAGCAAATTTTAAGCCTATTTGAAGGCCCCTAAAAACTTTATTTTTAAGTAAAAATATTTCAAAATAGACAAGACTCTAATTTGACACGAAAAACCTTAAAATCACCTAAAATCAAGAAAATGGAATCCTAAAATTTTGAAAATTAAATAGAAGTATGAAAATATAACAAATGACACAAATTAATTCCATTTTCTTTGCTCTAAGATGGTCATACTGAGACACACAAACATGCATGTGTGTATGCATATTTATACCCCATGATGCCTTTTATTTTTGTTTTTTGTTTTTTAAAACCTCTATGTCAAAGCTAAAAATCCTTAAATCAAACTCTGAATTACTCTCCAAAAATGAAAATACTTATAGAGAGTACGCTGGGTTTGTGTAAAATGTGTCTTATCTGATTGTAGGCATGATTTTTTATAGTTTTTCTAAATGGTGTCGAACTAATTACGTTTGAGTCTAAATAAATACACCGTTTTTCTTTTGGTGTGGCGTTTTAGAATTCATGCCGGCCATTTCTTTTGGTGCTCTCTTCAACTTGTCACAGTGAATTATAATTTTATATAATATCATGGCAATCTAATTAGGTTATATGCATGCAACCCCCTCAATTATTTCTGTCCCGATGCGTTGTTCTTTTCTCCAAAATTATTTCTTATCATTCATGGCAAGTAAATGTAGCTAGTTGTTGCTACTTTTGAGCTATCAGTAGTAATAATAATGTTAATCAAATTATGTGAATTTTATGTTTTTGAGCTATTAGGAATAGGTGTTTTTGATTCTCAATGTTATATCATTTTTGCGAAATAGCCTCGCTGTTGTGTATCTAAGTTATGATGGATTATCTGAATGTGAGATTGAACTCTATTTTTCAATGACTGGCTTAGCTGCAATCCTTGATTCATTTGCTTACCAAATTGGGCCTCCAAATTGTGTTTGCCATGATTTTATTATTATATAAAATCTTTCTCTATATGTTTTGATTGTGACTTGGTCTATGCTGATGGATGTTTTGTTTGTTTTTTTACTTCGATTACAGATAATAGAAAAAAAAAGAAAAAAGAAAAAGAAGAAGAAGGTGTTTTTATTAAAATTCTGGCAAGTTCTTATTTATTTATGCTTTAATTTGATTGCTTTTGGGTTGCATGTTAAGTAGGGGTAAGAAGTGATGTGATAACTATCTTATTGCAATATGTTTATATTGATGAAGTTTTTGCTGCCTTCTAATACCTAGTGCAGAGCCTCTAATACTGTGGAATCTTGCATGAGGGTTCATGTTAAATTAATTGGCCTTTTGGATTGTGGATGTTTTTAGTCATGTGCAATTATAATTTGCTTGGCATGTTTGATGTGCAATATTTTACTACAAAGAGACTACTTCATGTACAAGAGAGACAAAGAAGTCTAAAGTCTTTATCATACCACTTTATTTCTACATTCATACTGGACCTGTTTGGCTGGACCTTTTATACCTTTTCTCACTGAACTTTGAGAAACCTTTTTTGGATGAACTATACTAAGCAAATATGACTAGTAATGAGGGCTTACAGTTGAGCACTTGTAGCCTATAGAAACTCTACATCTTTTTGGAGACAACTGTGCCATCTAGTTGAGTACTTGAGTTGAAGCCAGAGATTATATGATTTGTTAATTGGTTCATTAACTTGACATGTTGACAATCTTGTTGGGCTCATAATATGTCTTACTGTATCCAAGCTTTTATTTTATATTAATTGTGGCTTACTTGTCATAGAGTAAATCCTTAATAATTCCTAACAATCTATTTGTTGCCATGTCAGATATGCAAGCACTAAATAGACTGGAGCCTGGTCCTGACGATGGTACCCAGCTAACCCGGCAGCCAGATCATTGGTCAACTCCACTTTGGAGGCGTGCTGCCGACGAGGTATGTATTTGTATTATTAATAAATCTTCATTTTATAATTACCTCGTGTGCACTACCTAACGCAATGCTCGTCCGTGTGTAGGAGGTGCTAGGCATCGTAAATGTTTGACGTCGTAAATGTGTATTACCGTAGGGTGGGCTAGACCCACGTAGCATGCAATACATAGATGCAGCAGGTTTGACTAGGTTATTCAAGGTTCCTGATATGGAGGTCGACCACGCCTTGATCACGGCCTTGGTCGAGCGGTGGCGTACGGAGACGCACATGTTCCACTTACCCCATGGAGAAATGGGTTTCACCTTGCAAGATATAGAGGTGATGCTGGGGATTCTGGTGTATGGGCTGCCTATCACTGGGAAGAAAGACATGAAATGGAGCGAGGTGTGCCGAGATTTGTTGGGCCATGAACCTTCGCCCGTGATATCGAACTCAAACAGGTCTATCCTTGCTGGGGCGAGGATAAGATACAAGTGGCTTGATGCATGGTTTGCCACTCCCCCAGCTACGGACGCCGGTGATGAAGTAATGCAGTAACATGCTTGCTACCACCTACTTGTTTGGATGAGGGCCCTGTTGTTCATGGACAAGTTAGTGGACCGGGTCTCACTCTTGCCTCTACAATTCCTCAACCCAATCAGCAAAGCAAGACAGTATAGCTGGAGTAGTGCAGCATCGGCTTGGCTCTACAGGCACCTTTGTAGTGTATCGAAGAAGGATGCGATGCAGATTGGAGGAGCACTGTTGTTGGTGTAGCTGTGGGCCTATTCAAGGTTCCCATGAATATGCCCTATTGCAAGGCCGCCTTTACCGCCAGTGCACTCAGGGCCCCTTGCCATTAGGTATGTTCATTGAGTTCTCGTTATTCAAGCCAAGTGTCTGTTAGGACTAATTATTTATGTGTAATAGTATATTATATTTTATTTTTCTCTTTGATATAATTAAAAATATGCCAAACTAACAAACAAAAGAAACTTATCAATGCTTAGATACTAAAGTGTATGGATGTGAAATATAAAGCAAAATTTGTTAAACGTAAAGGAAGAGAGATATATCTAAGAAAGAGTCTACTGTTAATTGTAAAGGCATTCTATAGGAAATCCATTCATGCAAAGAAATGCCAACTTATGTTTTGGAACTAATCACAAATGCCCTCTTAATATGCACGCTCCAGACTCATCTCAACCTACCTTGCCCAGGCCCGAGTTGCCCTGCCAAGTTTGTTAGGTTCTAAAAGTTTAGAACAATTGGCAAATCGTGAACACAAAATTGTCTAGATATAGATCTTAGAGTCTATAGGTATTATTAGACAATGCTCAAGGTGATTCAAGTCAAGATTCAAGAACATACAAGCTGCAGGAAGAAGATTTCATAATCGGTCTAGTTCGATCAATCGAAAGACAGGCTCGATCAATCGAAAGTCGTATTTACAGAATTTTAATTAAGCCCAAACAGCAGTTCAAGCCTATTAAGGATTAGGGTTTTAGATCTACTTCTCCTAATATATAAAGGAAACCCTAAGCACGTTTTTGTGAGGCTTTTTAGAGAGAGAAAAGAGTGTCTCTTTTGTATTTAGGGTTTTATTCCTAAAAAGCTCTCTCATATCTTCTACCGTTGTTATTACTTGAAGAATCTCAAGATCCGGTATTGTAGAAGTTGCTGCCTTCTCTAGTCATCAAAGGTGCTGATGATCTAAACCTTCAAAGGTGGTCTTGGAGTCACAAACAAGAGAGTTTGTGTTGCTAAACCTTTGAGTGGGATCTCAAAGTCACAAACGTGGATGTTTGTGTTTTGCAAAGGCCAAAGAAAGAAGGAGTCCGTGGTCTCGGAGCTTGCACGTGGTCGTGTCAGTAAGTTTCTACTGGTGGGTAGCAATAGGATGTTAGTGGTCTAAGTCACTATTGTAAAATTTCGATTCTTTCTAGTGGATTTGCTTTTTACCTTGAGGATAGTTAGGTTAAATCCTCCCCAGGTTTTTACCGGTGTGGTTTCTTGGGTCATCATATCATTGTGTTATTTATATTTTCGCTGCTTTGCATGATATGATTATATGATTGTGTTAACCTAGATCTGAAACTTGGACTAAGTAATCAATTGACTAATTACCTAGGTTAATCTGATAGTGGTTTTCAGGGATCTAAAAACTATCAAAGTTGATTGGTCCTTTTATAGTCCATTTAGTACCTCCCACTCCAACCCCCCCCCCCCCCCCCCCGCTTTCTCTCTCTCCAAAAAAAAGCGCCCTATACCCCATTAATCACACGCAAATATAGAGGTCCACTAATGATGCCATGCACTGGTTGTCTACAGGCAAGGATATCACGTTAAGTGTGTATTCTTTTGTGCAACCTCTGGAAATGCACCATCCTCATCGAGCTTTTTACTCTCTGATTTTCCATCTAAAAATTATTTTTGTTTGCATTCTGACTAGGTATATTTTGACAGTTCACCATACTTCTATACTTTTTTATAAGTCAAGATATTTTATTAAAAGAAAAGATTCCTCATGTTCACGATGATGAACACAACATAACCTAAAAGAATTATGCACAAGAGTGACCGTGATCCTGTGAACTCTAAGAGGAAAATGCAACTTGTCAGACCCCACAGGTGAGACCAATCAAACAGGTTTGAATCAGCAATGATTCCAACTGAGCCTATGATCTTTCTGTGAAATATAAGAGGGAAATACTACTTGTAAGACCCCAAAGAAGAGATCAATCAAACAGAATCAACAATGATTCCAACTGAGCCTATGATCTTTCTGTATCATCAAAGATACGACTATTAGTCTATTACACTCTTACCCGCACTTGCTTAGAGATGACCATCCACATCAATATTTTTGGAAATTAGTCCCAGGAAATTGCTTAAATGAGGGGCAGTATTGTTAATTGTTTAGGACAGTGAGGGGCAATATTTTTCTGCCACATAATCTAATACCTTCTTTTATGATCTCACTTCTTTTTTTATGGATAGGTATGATCTCACATCTATTTTAATAATAAAAATCTACGATATATTCCAAACTCCAAATGGCAACACCAAATCTGACTAATACAACATGGACAGTAGATAGCTACACTGAAACTATTCAAAAAGCAATAATAATTAAAATTTACTTAACAACAACAATTAACATGTTCATTATATTAAGAAAAAATATGTCAAATGAACCTATAGTTTATTTTTTATTCCATGACTAGTACATACTATAGACAAATTTGTAATAAGAAAGTCATTTAGACTGTAAGATTCATATTTTACATAAGATGTATCTTCTTATCGACGTCCTAAAAAAAATTCTAGAGCTGCACTGATTTTGCCTTATCTCTTTCTATTTTTTTCATAAACCAAAAAACTTTTTTGCTTCAGAAACTTACGTGAGGCCCTATAAATACGAATATTCTTACATAGTCCCTCACGCAAAGAGTCCAAATAAGCAAGCATAGCACCAATCCCATAGCTTATAGCTCTCTGCCTTTTTCACTTTAGTTTCACACACTTTCCACAAGAATTGATCAGTAAGATAGAAAATGGCAGGTGGTGGTGAAGAAAACGTTATTAAGATTGTGATCAACAACGAAGCTCACGACTTTAGCTCGCTACTCTCTTCTTCTGAGAGAGACTTTCTTGTCCGCAACAATGGCGATCTAGTACTATTTTATTCTGTAAACTTTTTTTTCATTGAGTGATTATTGATGGGTGTCCTTTTAAAAAAAAAAAAAATTATTTTTACACCTCTCTGTTTGGCTAAGCAAACTGTTTTATGGGCATGTGATGTGGACTTTTGGGTTTATTCATCCAACAGAGAGAATTGGTTGATGGGACTTTTTTTGTGATCTTCTCGGGAAAATATGATCTGTGAGAGAGGAAAGGAGAGAAAAGAGTTTATGTTGACCCTATTTGCTGGTTTTATTTTCCTATGTAATAAGTAAATTTAGCTTATAATCAGTTCATGATTTTGATGCAATTCCTTGGTACTTATCATTTATAATTTAACGAGCACTGATTTCATACTCTATTTTTTTTTTTCACTTTTATTTAAATATATATATATATATATATATTGGAATAGTATTGGAGAAATTTGGATATTTTTTTATTTACTTAGTTCTTTTATATACCCTACAGAGCTTAATTTTTTTTTTTTTTAAAGTTTGTGAGCAAGAACTTAACCATGGCTGATCCATGAAATTCTTTTGTGAAGATCTTGGGCTGCATAGTAGACCCCTGTATTTTATAATACTTACTAAGTTTTTTTTTGAGATAGAAAATGACAGGTGGTGGTGAAGAAAACATTACCGAGATTGTGATCAATGACGAAGCTCACGACTTTAGCTCGCTACTCTCTTCTTATGAGAGAGACTTTCTTGTCCGCAACAATGGCGATCAGGTACTATTTTATTCTGTCAACTTTTTTTTCATTGAGTGATTATTGATGGGTGTCCTTTTTAAAAAAAATTATTTTTACACCTCTCTGTTTGGCTAAGCAAACTGTTTGATGGGCATGTGATGTGGACATTTGGGTTTATTCATCCAACAAAGAGAATTGGTTGATGGGACTTTTCTTGTGATTTTCTCGGGATAATATGATCTGTGAGAGAGGGAAGGAGAGAGAAGAGTTTGTGTTAACCCTATTTGCTGGTTTTATTGTAATAAGTAAATTTAGCTTATAATCATTTCATGATTTTGATGCAATTCCTTGGTACTTATCATTTATAATTTAACAAGCACTGATTTCATACTCTCTATTTTTTTTTTCACTTTTATTTCAAAAAATATATATATATTGGAATAGTGTTGGAGAAATTTGGATATTTTTATATTTACTTATTCTTTTATATACCCTGCAGAGCTTTTTTTTTTTTTTTTTTTTTTTTTTTTTTTTTAAGTTTGTGAGCAAGAACTTAACCATGGCTAATCCATGAAATTCTTTTGTGAAGATCTTGGGCTGCATAGTAGACCCCTGTATTTTATAATACTTACTAAGTTTTTTTTTGAGATAGAAAATGGCAGGTGGTGGTGAAGAAAACGTTACCGAGATTGTGATCAACGATGAAGCTCACGACTTTAGCTCGCTACTCTCTTCTTCTGAGAGAGACTTTCTTGTCTACAACAATGGCGATCATGTACTATTTTATTCTGTCTACTTTTTTTCATTGAGTGATTATTGATGGGTGTCCTTTTTAAAAAAAAATTTATTTTTACACCTCTCTGTTTGGCTAAGCAAACTTGTTAGGTTCTAAGGATTTAGGATCTAAATGTTTTAGAACTTCAATATGTAATGTTGGCAAACTATGATCAAAACCTAGAGTCTAGATTTAGGCTGCTCAAAGTATGTTTATTGTGAAGTTGGAATCAAGTAATTGCAGAAAATTACTATTCACTTTCTACAAGGCTCGATCGATCGAAAATTAGACTCGATCGATCGATCGAAGCTCGTGCAGATTGTTTTTTCTGCAGAATTTCCAACTTAGCCCAAGCCCATATGACGTGTAGGGTTTTATGTTTTGCCTTAAGTATAAAAGGAAAAACTCTAACCACGTTTTTAGGTGGTTGTTTTATACTATGTGTGTGAATCTCTTGTGAGATCTAGAGGTGTTTGCCTTCATACACACTTAGGGTTATCAAGATCAAGATTGATGTCGAAAGCTTAATGATCGCTTCAGTTGCTACATAATGAGCTTAAAGAAATACACAAGTAGGAGTACTTGTGGTTGCTGTAAATCCAAGAAAGAAGTAGTCTATGGACTCGGAGCTGTCACGTAGTCATGGTAGTAAGTTTTCTACTCGAGGTAGCAATAGGATGTTAGTGGTTTAAGTCGCTATTGTAAAACTTCAATTCTTTCATAGTGGATCTGTTTTACCTTGAGAATAGGTAGGTTAAATCTTCTCCAGGTTTTTTACCGATTTGGTTTTCCTAGGTTATCATATCGTTGTGTTCTTTATTTTCCACATTGTTTACATAATATGATTTACTTGTGTTAACATAGATTTGAATAATTTACCTAAGTAATCACTTGGCTAAATAACTAGGTTAATCAACTTGTGTTTTAAGGGGTCTAAAAACGTACAAGTGGTATCAGAGCGGGTTAGCTCTAGTATTTAGATCCTTTGATCTAAGAGTTGATCCTTGACCCATGTTGTCATGGAACACGGTCACTCTCTTGTGATCCCACCTCATTTTGATGGGAAAAACTATGCCTACTGGAAAGTAAGGATGAAAGTATTCCTGAAATCTATTGATGAGAGAGTTTGGAACGTTGAGTACGGATGAGAGAAGCAAATTACTCTAGTTAGTGAGTGGCAAACTTCTGAGAAAGAAGCAGCTGCTTTAAATAGCAAAGCTAAGAATGCTATTTATAATGTTGTTTCTATGGAGGAATTCAAGAGAATCTCTAATGTTGAGGTTGTTCATACTGTTTGGAATATTCTCTAGATTGTGCATGAAGGCACAAAGGCAGTTAAGATTAACAAACTGCAGTAGTTAACTACTAGGTTTGAAAGTATTAGAATGTCTGATGATGAATCTTTTGATAAATTATATGCTAAACTGAATGATATTGTTAACTCTACTTATAATTTGGATGAAATCTATGATCAACCTAAGATTATTAGGAAGATACTTAGATCTTTGACTGAGGACTTCAGACCCAAAGTGACTGCCATAACTGAAAGCAAGGATGTGGACTCTATCCCTGTTGATGAACTTGTAGGATCTCTCCAGACCTATGAGTTAGACCTACCCAAGACAAACAAATCCAAATCAATAGCTCTTAAGTCAGTTAATGATGTTGATGGGAATGGATTTGATGATGAACTCTCTACTACAAAGATTGCATATCTTGCCAAGAACTTTAGAAACTTTCTTAGGAACAACAACTGAAGGGCAAGAGGGAAAAACAATGCTGAACTTAGAAATTTTAGGAGGAATGGTCCTACTAAATTAAATAATACTGAAAAACTTAAAGAGAAAGTAGGTCAAACCTCTAATAATTCTATGGGTCAACAATGTTTTGGTTGCCAAGGGTATGGTCGCCAAGGGTATGGTCATGTGAAATTAGAATGTCCTATATTCTTGAGACCAAAGGATAAAGCTATGGTTGTAACCCTTAATGATGATGAAGTTTCTGATCATGAGTCTGGTAGTGTTGAGGATGGAAACTTCATTGCTTTCACAGCTACTGTTATAGTTGATGAAAGTGTTGTGGTTGATGAGAACCCTTATGATGGGGAACTTTCTGAGAATGCTGATTTGCAAGAAGCCTATAATAAGTTTTGCAAGGTTGCTGTAAAGGATGCTATGAATGTTGATTTAGGTTTACAGAAAATTGCTTCTCTTGAACTTAATAAGAAAATTTTGCTCTTGAAATTGTTTGATGCTAATGAATTGCTTGATAAGGTAAATACTGAAAACATGTTGTTGCTTGATAAAGTTAAGAATTTGGAACTTGAATTATCTTTTGCTAGAGAACAAACAAATAGGTGTGCTAGTTCTAAACTTGAACACATATTGAGTATTCAGAAGTCTCCCTTAGGCAAAACTGGTCTAGGTTTTGAAGATAACATCTATGTTCCTAAGACTCATTCCACAAACTTTGTTTCTTATTCTGAGCCCCTCGTGAGTAAGATTGTCAAACCAGTAGAAGTTACACCTCCTAGGAAGATTAGGGTTGATCTTAAAGAATCTAAGTCTAAGAATTCCACCCTTCCTAAGGATAAGTTGCATGATAGACCTGCATGGGTTTATCATTTTTGTGGAAAGTCTGGGCACATTCATCCAAACTGTTTCAAGTTGCAAGCTGCTAAGCGAGCAAATAAGCCAAAAGTACCTGTGCCTCAAGCACAAGATCCCATGGTACTTATTGGTGAGTTGGTAAAGGCTTTAAACCTTTATTCCAATCCTAGAGTTGCTCATCATTCCAATATGAATAATAACTCCAATGCAAATGTTGCATCTAAAAAGTTTTGGATGCAAAAGGCTCGATCTAATTGAGTCTTTCTAACATGATCCTTATGCTTCATCTCTCTATTCTTTGTAACCATTCTTCTTTGTTGTTTTTTTTTTTTTTTTTCCTTGTTTCTAGGATTTGCATTGCATAACATTGATGCATTTCATGCTAGGTTGTTTTTGTTATTATTTTCAAAAATAAAAAATAAAAAAAGGAAAAGGAAAGAAAAATATGTTTTGCATTATTTTTCTTGGATTTGAAATCAAGGTTGACCATATTATCTTTACATAACATGTTTATGTACCTTGTTTAGCTTGGATGAGTTTATTTTATTGCACTTTACAAGTTTGAGCTTTGTAGTGCATGTTGTGTGGGAGTCGTTTATAGTTTTTGATCACATGATCTTGATCTTGAAGTCACATGCTTTTGATTGTAAAGACTAAAAAATCCTAAGAGAAAGGCATAAATAACCATCTCACCATTGTTTATTAGTCAATCATGAACATCTTAGTGCATATCATATGATTTTGTGCTCGAGAAAGTGTAGCACATGCATAAAAAAGAACATAAGGTGTAGCCTCGTCTTATATTAAAATTCAAATCAAATAAAATTGGTATGTATATTATCTTGGCTATCTTAATAAGTTTCAAATCAAATAAAATTAGTGTGTACATTATGAGGCAAATCAAAAAACTTACATGATTGCAAGCTTGTTTTCTAGGAGATGTGAGAGTTATATGATGTAACTCTTTAGGTGATAGTCACTTTCAAACTTATGTGATGAATTTTGTAGAAATTGTGATTGATCACTATTTACTTATCACCTCACATGTATCACAAGCTATTCTAGTTGCACACACTACACAAGTTATTCTTTGCTAATCTTAGTACATTATATTATGTGTGATCTTGTTGTGGCCATCCAAGATTAAAAGTTCCTTGATTTTAATACAAAATGTGTTTAAAGTTTGAGATTTGAGGACAAATTGATTGAAAATCTTGTTTTTGGAAGGTCTGGGTTAAATTCAAGGGTTTTTGAAAAACTTTTCATCTCATACTCATGCATTCTATTCATAAAACATTGTGCTTTGAGGATTTTCTGCATTAAAATGCTCTGTTTTTCAAAAAATTGTTTTTTCCAAATTTTCGATCGATTAAACCTGTTGCTCGACCGATCGAAATTGCGATAAAAAAATTGGTTTGAATTTGTCTGGCTCGATCGCTTCTCGATTGATGTTGGATCGATCAAATGTGATTTTCAATTGATCGAATCTAATTTTTGACCGATCGAAAATCGTTCAAAGAGTTTTTAAA
Organism: Quercus tomentella; assembly: GCA_028535165.1. Lineage (NCBI taxonomy): Eukaryota > Viridiplantae > Streptophyta > Magnoliopsida > Fagales > Fagaceae > Quercus > Quercus tomentella. Next base: position 54,221,787 of record JAPQVY010000089.1, on the reverse strand, counting down.
AATAAGCTTTTTCACGTGTTCTTCACTATTTCAAACTTTTCAAAAAGCTATTCTCTCTCTCTCTCTCTCTTCGACCGATCCAGATTCAAGTCCACTTTTTGTCGTTTTCCTCCCAAATTTTTCTCAAGGTTTTTGTCCTATAGTGCCGGTAAGACCTTTATACCCTTTCTTTTTTAGTTTATTCACTCTTTTCATGCATTTTTAGGGAAATTTTTGGACCTATAGGAATTTAAGGTTTTTGATTTTTGAGTTGGTTTCTGTCCAAATTAATTCATGGGTTTTTGTCTCTAGTTGCTATTAACTTGATTCTCATGCTTTAATTTGATTAAAATTGTGTTTTGGGACAAATTTGAAATTTTAGGGCTTGAAATTATACGAATTTGGGGATTCTGTCCAATTGAACTTAATTTGGTAAAATTGACTTGTGAAATTGATTGATTATGTCATTATATGATGATTTTTATCTCATGTAATGATTAATTACTCAATTTGGTTAAATTTGAGAAAGTGGGTTTTCAAAATTTGGGGTTATTGTTATAAACTCTATGTTCAAGTCAATTCTTGGTTTTTGATGTATAATTGGACTATTCTCACTACATTAGAGCATACATCATGTGTTTATTCTGTTCATGCATCATATAGAGTGATATTTTCAATTTTTGTTTTTCTCTCTAACCTTGTCTGATGCAGTCTGCCTTTGGGTTTTCTTTGTTTTTTTTTTCTTTGGTCTCTTTTCTGTCTATCCTTTCCAACCTTAGCATCATGGTTAGGAAGACTAGAGCCCATAGGACATCCTCCTCCTTTTCTACTCCAGCCTTTAACAATGATAGGTTTCGAACTGAGAAAAACCAAGAAACCTATGAGAAGCTGAACATCTTTAGATCTGTTTGGGTTTAGAGGAAGGTAGTGTTAGATGAGCTTGATCTAGAAATTAGGAGAAACTTTGAGTGTAGGGGTTGGCTTCCTTTGTTAGATATTTCTCATCCTCCTCTGACTACCTTGATTAGAGAGTTTTACTCGAACCTCTCTATCCACTCCAATGATTCCAACACTTAATTTGTGAAGAGTTGGTTACGAGGTGAGGAGTACGTCATTACTCCTTCGGTAGTGGTCTCTGCTCTTGGGGTGCCTAAGGTACAGCATCCTGTGTACCCTTATGATGAGACCCCTCCTCTTGATGACATTATGTCATATCTTACTGGTACTTCCATTCTGTGGGGTACTGATCCTCGGATTACCTCTCATGAGTTGACCGAGATTCATTACTTGTTTTTCCGGATTTCTTGTCATTCCATCTGGCCCATCTCTCACTTGCACACCATTCCTATTGAGAGATGTGCATTTTTGTATGCCCTTGTCACCAATGCTTCTATTTCTTTTCCCTCTCTATTTATTAGCTCTTTAGTTGAGGTTTATAAGAGTAGCTCGAGAGCTCATGGTATTTTCTTCCTTATTTTCATACATCAGATTTTGTTACATCTAGGTTTAGACGAGTTTCCTGCATCTGAGCCGGTACACATTATCTCCCATAAATGCCACCTTCCTTCGGTAGAGAGCTGCTCGAATGAGAGCTAGCTCTAAACGCCCTCGTGTAGAGTCTTCTTTGGGTGTTGCACCTCCTCCTCCTCCTTCTTCAGGTGATCTCACAGTTGAGGAGTATGTTAATCTGACGGCCACTATTGATCCTCCACCTTCTACTCCAGGTGATTCTAGCATTCGAAGTATGTTGGACACTGTCATGACCGTTCAGGTGGCTCATGGTCAGCTTTTGGTGGATGTACTCACGGAGCTTCAGGCCCTGCATGCAGATTTGGCGAGCATTAGATGGTCACCTCCACCACCTCCTTTTGATGATGAGCCTTGATTGCCCTTTGGCAATTCGTCACAAAAAGGGGGAGTACATATGGATGGAGATAGGGGGGATTTTGAGATTTTGGAACTTTGGAGCTTTAGATTGTATCTATGTGCTTCATCTTGTATTTATTTTTTGGCTCATGATGTATTTATTTTTATGTGATGTATATGTTAGGGGGAGACATTACGTTTTTATTTCTATTTCTTATTTCACATTGTGCTACATTGACTATTGATTTATATTATGAGGTTATTCAAGATATATGTCTTTTATTTTATGTTTGAAAGTTCAAATATTGTGTAAAACACCAATAAACGTTTAGACCCCCAAATATAAAATTACCAACCCAAGCTTATAATCAAACAATATATGTGCGGAAAATGAACTATAAGCTATAACCAAATTGGTAACACACTCTAAACCATAATTAATAACCAACACAGCAATAATTAAAAGGTAAAGAGAGAGGGAAGAAAGATGCAAATACAAAGATAACACGGCGATGTGTTATCGAAGAGGAAACCGAAGTACTCGGCGTAAAACCTCTCCGTCGCCCTTCAAGCGATCAATAATCCACTAGAGAATGAAGTTGGGATACATGAATAGCAGAAGAACCTCCAAGCCTAATCTACCCAGTGCACCTAAACCCTCTAAGCTTCTTGCTCCAACAGGGTTATGCTACCAAACCTTGTCTTCTCTAGCTTACCGGATCCCGCAATCGCCCATTGCATCAACCAAAATGAATTGGTCCCTTCTGAACTGCTTCCCAAGCACCAAAATACCTCATCACAGATATGGGTATGGTGAGATAAGGATTTGGCTAAATGTACCTCTCAAGGATATGTCAATGGAGAGGGTGAGAGTAGAGGAATTTGGAGAATCAAAGGATGAAGATTGTGGATAAGTCAATCTTGTTTTTCTCTAGGGTTTCTCTCTCAAAATTCTCTGTAGAAACTCTCTACATTTCGTGGGTATAAGGGCATTTATAGTAGGGTGTATGAGGAATGCAAAAAGTTAGGTTTCTAACAAACAGGGCATTCTGGTGACTCGACCTCGCGACTAGAACGAGTCGCGAGTTTGAGTCGTGAGCTAACTGCTTGGCCAGACTAGAAGTTTTGTCCTATAATGCTCCAGTTGTCGTGACCCTTTAGCTCCGCCTGCATGCTCTACACGTGTGCCATTCTGGCGATTTGCCAGTCGCGAGATCCAGTCGCAAGACTCCCTTGAATTGCACACTTCTGAGATTTCTTCACACTCTCTCACATACTACACTTACATAATTCCCACCTAAATACAGGGTATCTAATTGCAAAATTACAAACAAATTTGGCATAGAATAAAGCCAACACATAATTGAATAAATTCAACCTTACAATGTTGTGTAAAATCAAGAATTTATTTTGTTTTACTTGTATTTTTCACACATGCGTTTATGTGTTTGTTGAGTGTTTCAAGAATATACAAGTTGATTCAGTCGTGCTGCTGTCTACACTTGCAACTGATAGATAATAGTTAGGTTGAATTGTTTTTGGTTGGACAATTTTATTGTAATGGGCTGTTTTTGTAACTTTGAGCATTTTGTTTTATTATGTGTTTTGTCACTGATTGCCAAAGGGGGAGTTTGTTAGGTTTTAAGGATATAGGATCTAAATGTTTTAGAACTTCAATATGTAATGTTGGCAAACCATGATCAAAACCTAGAGTCTAGATTTAGGCTGCTCAAAGTATGTTTATTGTGAACTTGGAATCGAGTCGTTGCAAAAAATTACTATTCACTTACAGCAAGGTTTGATCGATCGAAAATTAGACTCGATCGATCGAAGCTTATGCAGATTGTTTTTTCTGCAGAATTTCCAACTCAGCCCAAGCCCATATGAAGTGTAGGATTTTATGTTTTGCCTTAAGTATAAAAGAAAAAACCCTAGCCACGTTTTCAGGTGGTTGTTTTATGCTGTATGTGTGAATCTCTTGTGAGTTCTAGAGGTGTTTGCCTTCATACACACTTAGGGTTATCAAGATTAAGATTGATGTCAAGAGCTTGGTGATCTTTTTAGTTGCTGCATAATGAGCTTAAAGAAATTCACAAGTGGGAGTACTTGTGGTTGCTGTGAATCCAAGAAAGAAGTAGTCCGTGGACTCGAAGCTGTCACCCTAGCCACGTTTTCAGGTGGTTGTTTTATGCTGTATGTGTGAATCTCTTGTGAGTTCTAGAGGTGTTTGCCTTCATACACACTTAGGGTTATCAAGATTAAGATTGATGTCAAGAGCTTGGTGATCTTTTTAGTTGCTGCATAATGAGCTTAAAGAAATTCACAAGTGGGAGTACTTGTGGTTGCTGTGAATCCAAGAAAGAAGTAGTCCGTGGACTCGAAGCTGTCACGTAGTCGTGGTAGTAAGTTTTCTACTCGAGGTAACAATAGGATGTTAGTGGTCTAAGTCGCTATTGTAAAACTTCAATTCTTTCATAGTGAATCTGTTTTAACTTGAGGATAGGTAGGTTAAATCATCCTCCGGTTTTTTACCGATTTGGTTTTCCTGGGTTATCATATCGTTGTGCTCTTTATTTTCAGCATTGTTTACATGATATGATTTACTTGTGTTAACCTAGATTTGAATAATTTACTTAAGTAATCACTTGACTAAATAACTAGGTTAATCAACTTGTGTTTTAAGGGGTCTAAAAACGTACAAAACTGTTTGATTCGCATGTAATGTGGACATTTGGGTTTATTCATCCTACAAAGAGAATTGGTTGATGGGACTTTTCTTGTGATTTTCTCGGGAGAATATGATCTGTGAGAGAGGGAAGGAGAGAGAAGAGTTTATGTTGACCCTATTTGCTGGTTTTATTTTCCTATGTAATAAGTAAGTTTAGCTTATAATCAGTACATGATTTTGATGCAATTCTTTGGTACTTATCATTTATAATTTAACGAGCACTGATTTCATACTCTCTATTTTTTTTTTTCACTTTTATTTCGAAAAAAAATATTGGAATAGTATTGGAGAAATTTGGATATTTTTTTATTTACTTAATTCTTTTATATACCCTACAGAGCTTAAAATTTTTTTTAAAAAAAAGTTTGTGAACAAGAGCTTAACCATGGCTGATCCATGAAATTCTTTTGTGAAGATCTTGGGCTGCATAGTAGACCCCTGTATTTTACAAAACTTTTTTTTTTTTTTTTTTTTTTTTTTTTGAGATAGAAAATGGCAGGTGGTGGTGAAGAAAACATTACCGAGATTGTCATCAACGACGAAGCTCACGACTTTAGCTCGCTACTCTCTTCTTCTGAGAGAGACTTTCTTGTCCACAACAATGGCGATCAGGTACTATTTTATTCTGTCAACTTTTTTTTCATTGAGTGATTATTGATGGGTGTCCTTTTAAAAAAAAAGTATTTTTACACCTCTCTATTTGGCTAAGCAAACTGTTTGATGGGCATGTGATGTGGACATTTGGGTTTATTCATCCAACAAAGAGAATTGGTTGATGGGACTTTTCTTGTGATTTTCTGGGGAAAATATGATCTGTGAGAGAGGGAAGGACAGAGAAGAGTTTATGTTGACCCTGTTTGCTGGTCTTATTTTCCTATGTAATAAGTAAATTAGCTTATAATCAGTTCGTGATTTTGATGCAATTCCTTGGTACTTATCATTTATAATTTAACGAGCACTGATTTCGTACTCTATTTTTTTTTTTTCACTTTTATTCCAAAAAAAAAATATTGGAATAGTATTGGAGAAATTTGGATTTTTTTTATTTACTTAGTTCTTTTATATACCCTGCAGAGCTTCTTTTTTCTTTTTTTTTCTTCTTCTTTTTTTTTTTTTTTTTTTTTTTTTTTTTTTAAGTTTGTGAGCAAGAACTTAACCATGGCTGATCCATGAAATTCTTTTGTGAAGATCTTGGGCTGCATAGTAGACCCCTGTATATTATAATACTTGCTAAGTTTTTTTTTTTTTTTTCCTTTTTAATTGCAACTAATTTGAATATTTTGGATAAACTAAGGCTGCTCAATAAAATTAAGATTGTATTTAGGTGAAAATTTTTCCATTAGTAAAGCTATTCAGCTAACAAGTGGCAGTTTTCAGAAAAAATTGTGGCGTTTTTATTTATTTGGTATATGTCGGTACATCCACATCACATTTTTCAGTTTAGTAGTTACTGTATGTCTCTGGTCCCATTGATAAATAACTTTATAAAACAATGATGTCTGAAAAAACCTATTAAAAGTTCGATAAGTTTCTATGGCAAGCAAATTTAACAAATGATGAAGCTTTTTAATTGCCAATAGGTAAACTGGGGAGGGGGGTGGGGGAGTTTAAGAAGAAGAGTTGTTAGCTTCTTTATCAAAACTAATGATGAACTCAGTGGAGTGTAAGTGGCTGGATGTATGGTGTTAGAATGATTAATTTGTTAAAATTAATTAAAATATCATTTAAACTTGCCTTTTTGATTGTATAAGTGTTCCATGGACCGTAGTCAAGTATTGTACTAGTATGAATATTAGGGAACGAGTTAAGAGGGAATCATTTCTTGAATTGTGAATTTGCAGGTTAAAATTGAGACCCTGAAGGGGAAGAAGTTGGCATTGTATTTTTCAGCATCATGGTATGGCCCCTGTCGCCGATTCACCCCAACGTTAATTGAGGTGTACAATGAACTCTCTTCAAAAGGTGATTTTGAGGTCATTTTTGTCTCGGGTGATGAAGATGAGGAGTCCTTCAAAGGGTACTTCTCCAAGATGCCATGGCTTGCAATCCCATTTTCGGATTCAGAGACACGTGATCGCTTGGATGAATTGTTTAAGGTTAGAGGCATACCCCACTGTGTAATCCTTGATGAAGAGGGGAAAGTTGTGAGTGACAATGGAGTTGAGATCATTCGGGAGTATGGAATTGAAGCGTACCCTTTCACACAACAGAAGATCAAAGATTTGAAAGATCAAGAGGAAGCAGCCAGGAAGAATCAGTCCTTGAGATCTATCTTGGTATCCCGCTCACGTGACTTTGTCATTTCATCTGACGGAAAGAAGGTAAATTTTCATGATGTTGCTCGTTATTTTGTTCATTAACATGAAATATAGTATTCCTCTCCCCTAATCTGTATTTATTCTTGATGTACAAGGTGCCTGTCTCTGAACTTGAAGGAAAGACAGTAGGTCTGTATTTCTCATTATTCTCGTACAAGGCTTGTGATGATTTTACTCCAAAACTTGATGAGGTTTATGAAAAATTGAAAGCAAAGGGAGAGAACTTTGAGATTGTGTTGATACCACTTGAAGAGGATGAGGAATCATTCAATCAAGGCTTCAAAAGCTTGCATTGGTTTGCACTACCTGTCAAGGACAAGAGCTGTCAAAAGCTGGCTAGGTACTTTGAGCTTGCAGCGCTCCCCACCTTGGTTATTATAGGGCCAGATGGGAAGACTCTTCAATCCAATGTTGCTGAAGCAATTGACGAACATGGGGTTCTGGCATACCCATTCACGCCAGAAAGGTTCACAGAGCTTGCTGAGGTGGAGAAGGCAAAACAGGAAGCTCAAACCCTGAAGTCAATTTTGGTTTCAGGAGATCAAGATTTTGTCATTGGAAAAGATGGAGTCAAGGTAACCTAAGATTTATTCAATGCTGCAAACTTTATAGTAGCTAATGGATTATGTCAGATAATTTGGTCCAACTGTTGTGATGATGAATGAATTCGTACCTCCCACTAACAGTGGAAATATTTGTATTTAGTTCTTGGTTTATGTGCGATATTCTATGTGCTATGTAGAGAAGTTTGCATCCTGTTAAAATGAATTTGATCACTTGTTTTCCTTTCCAGATTCCAGTAACAGATTTAGTGGGAAAGAACATCCTACTTTACTTCTCAGCACATTGGTGCCCTCCATGTCGCGCCTTTCTACCAAAACTTATGGATGCATACCACAAGATCAAAGCAAAGGATGATGCCTTTGAAGTGATTTTCATCTCTAGTGACAGGGACCAAGCCTCTTTTGATGAATTCTTTTCAGGAATGCCATGGCTAGCGCTTCCCTTTGGTGATCCTAGAAAGGCATCCTTGAGTCGCACTTTCAAGGTCTGTGGCATTCCCCTGCTTGTAGCCATTGGACCAAGTGGCAAGACTGTCACAAAAGAAGCTCGAGATATTATAATTATTCATGGGGCTGATGCTTATCCTTTTACTGATGAGCGGTTGAAGGAGATTGAGGCACAAATTGAGGAGTTGGCAAAGGGGTGGCCGGAGAAGTTGAAACTCAAACTCCATGAGGAGCATGAGCTTGTGCTTGCTCGTCGTAGGGTTTATAATTGTGATGGGTGTGATGAGGAGGGACATGTCTGGTCATATTACTGTGATAAGTGTGACTTTGATCTTCATCCAAAGTGTGCCTTGAAAGATGACAAAGGAGCCAATGATGATTCCAAGGGGGAAGAAAATCCCCACGAAGGATGGAACTGCGATGGAGAAACCTGCGTCAAAGTTTAATAATACCGTATCTTAAATTTGAAATCATTTGATCTTTATTGTCCTTTCCTTTTCTTGAGTCATTTGTTTGTGAATTGTGATGTAAGTCTTAAGTCTTTAGTTTTTAAGTGTGCTGTTGTGGTTATAATGGCCTCTCATGTTGAATATGGTGCCAGCCTAAAAGTTATCATGCATACTGAAGCAAGTGCTAATGGTTTAAGTTATTAGACTATTCGCAAATCCATCCACGTGATGCTTGGAAATAAATGAATATATAATTATTTTGTAATGTGATATAATGTATCATTTATTTTCTAAAATTTCTTAAAGATTTTTTTGTTCTCCTTAAAAATTGAATTATTTCTTAAACTATTTTCTATCTCTATCTCTATCTCTATTCTCTACTAATGTATCTTTCTACTATTTTTTGTTTTTTTTTTGTTTTTTTTTTTCTTATAGAAATTTGGGTGTGTTTGATTGATATAATTCTTTTTTGAAGTGGTCTATATTCTTCAATCTTTTGTTATAGTGTGTTTTGTTTTCCTCTTCTTTTTTTTCTTCTTTTTTTTGGATACAACTAAACTTTTTTTTAAGTTTAAAATTAATTAATGAAATTTCTCATTATTTTAAGGAGATTATCATGATAATCAAACTTCATCATTCCCTTTGACATGAAATATTCAATTGCTACAATCGTATAATTGTAGCTATGCAGCCTAAGAAAAAGAATCCTAAATGTGTGCATTTATATTTTTCAATCAAGTCATTTTAGACATTCAATCAAATCAATTACTTCAAAAAAATGGGTAGTATAATTGTAGCCATGCACCCTAAGAAAAAGAATCCTAAGTGTGTGCATTTATATTTTTCAATCAAGTCATTTTAGACATTCAATCAAATCAATTACTTGTGTTAGGGACATTTTTTATGTAATTGGTTAATTTTTTGACAAAATGCATTTTACTTGTAATTGGGTAGATCTAGAATGGGTTTAGTACTTCAAGAAATAAGAGTTCTAGTCAAGTGTTAAAGCCATGAAGATCTGACCGAGAAACAAGTAAAGAAGAGTTGTTCATTAAAACTCGACAGCAATCTCGACAGAAAGACTTCTATCAAGATTTAATATTGAAGCTTGACAAAAGCTCGACAGAAGCTGTTTCTGTTGAGACTTACGAAATCAGAATTTCTAGATCTGGTTTCAACCCATGCTGAAATATTTGTGTATGGTTTCTTTTCTCACAACCCTAGATATATATAAAGCTTATTTTAAAGGCCGTCGCACATGCAGAAAGTGCCCTAATTCATTATTCTCTCTGAAGAAGCTACTGCGTCTTTACGCCAAGGGTTTCGTGACCAAGGAGCTTCCTAATCTTCATTGTTGATGAATTGAAGAACTTTACAGCCAACAACCTCTTCAAGTTGCTGGAGTTAGTCATGTGCTGGGATCCATGTATTATTGATTAGTCACGTATTGGGATTTGTGCATTGAACGGAAAGATTGCCGCTAAAATACAAGTCCAATTGGGTATTGGGGTAAAGGTTCAACTTTAGATTGGTATTTCGGGATAGGCCAAAGGGTTTGGTAAGATTCCTTATACTTGTAACCACTTGTAATTGGTAATAGTGGATTTTTGGGAATGGTGACCTTAAAATCACCCAGTAGGGTTTTGCCTCTGTGGTTTTCCCTATTCGTAAACAAATCACTTGTGTCAATTTTATTTTCCGCTACATTTAGATAATTTGGTGATTTGTTTGTGCTACAACACTATTACATGAAATTTGATTTAATTAATTAACTTGGGTAATTAATTAATTACAAGGGGTCAATTCATTTTAACCCCACAAGTGGTATCAGAGCAGGCACACTCTAATTAGGTCATAATCTTTGTTGTGTGATCCATTGACCCCTGTTTGTCATGGATAAAGGACAGTCTCTTATTATACCTCCTTTATTTTATGGCACTAACTATGCATACTGGAAAGTACGCATGAGAGCTTTCATATAGTCTTTAGATAAGAAGGTCTGGCAAGCTGTGGAAATTGGCTGGGTGGAGCCAAAGGAAGCGTCGACTGATTGGATGAGGCCAAGATCAAAGCGACAAACTTCAACAGCAGAGCATTGAATGCCTTATTCAGTGCGGTGACCAATGAGGAGTTCAAGAAAATATCTTCAACTGAAACTGCAAAGGAAGCATGGACCATCCTCCAAACAACCTATGAAGGGACTAAGGCTATCAAGGATTCAAAACTCCTAAGGCTCACGACTAGCTTTGAGGAGATAAAGATGGAGGAGGATGAGACGTTAGATGAGTTCTTTGCTAAGCTGAAGGACACAGTAAACTCAGTATTCAATCGTGGTGATCATATTCCCGAGCCCAAGATTGTGAGAAAGGCGTTTAGATCTCTCCCTGAGAGATTTCATGCCAAGATAACAGCTATTGAAGAATCAAAGGACATTGACACCATTCTTTTGACAGAGCTTATTGGCAACTTGCAAGCCTATGAATTGGGTTTGACTAGACTTGGGAAAGGAACCAAAAGTAAGAATATGGCACTGAAGGCCAAAAGTAATAAGACTGATGAGTCTTTGGATGATGAAGATTCCAACATGAATTCCTACATCACTAAGCAATTCAAAAAGTTCATGAAGAATGCCAATGTGAAAGGTAATGATAAGGACCGTAAGCAATCCAGTTCTTCACAATTCAAAAGTCAAGACAGAGGGAAGAAGGATGCTAAGGATGGCGATCAGTATACTGTTCCCTCCGGACCAAAGTGCTTCGAATGTCACGGTTTTGGACACATGAAATAAGAATGTCCAACATATCTCAAGACGATTGGAAAAAGCAAGGCTCTTGTTGCTACCTTGACTAATACCGAGCTTGAGACTGAGTCAGATGACAGTGATGACGAGGGAATCTTAAGTGCTTTTACTGCCACAGTGGATCCTATTGAGGGGATCGTAAAAGCCGTGGATGAAGAAGAGGACTTGGTGGAATCTAAGTTTGAGAAAATGGATGAACAAGATGATATCCATACAGCCTATGCAAAATTGAACAAGGTCTCTAAAAAGCATAAGAAACTGTATAGGTTGGCCACCAAGAAGCTGAGCGATGTGGAGCTAGATTGAGAGCAGCTCTCTACCAAGGTTGATGAAGCCAATCAAACCATTGGAGCACTGAGGTTCGAGAACAACTTCTTGGCTGAAAGAACGAAGAAGCTTGAATCATAATTATTCCAAGTTCGAGCTCAGTTGGAGAGGACTTCCAGTGCAAAGCTGGATGAAATGCTGAACCTCCAGAAATCAGTTTCTGATAGAATCAGCTTGGGGTATGAACTCTCTAACTCTTCTCATATTGCCTCCTCTAGTAGGACTGTTTTTGTCATACTTGCTAATAATGAAAATCTTGAGAAAAATGAAACTAAAACTGAGATAGCTAGTGAGAACAATCTAGACAAAGGCAAATCTATTCTAGGAGCACCCCCTAAGATAGAGAAGAAAGAAATTAGAAACCCTAAGAGCAATAAGGCTATAAATAAGAAGTCTCAACCAAAGAAGCCACATTTCTGTCATCACTATAGAGCTTCAGGACACACTCGTCCAAATTGCTATAAGTGGTAAGCCACTCAACAGAGCAATAGTGTGTTATCATCTGGTGGTTAAGGTCAGATTCCACCATTTTTGGGTCCTCTTGGAGATCTTCTCAAGGCCCTCATGTTCCTTTTGAACTTGAACGGTTTCAATTCTTTCCCCTCACCTCCGGATCAAAGGTTCAACTCTAGGAAAGGATCTTCCTCAAATTCCAAAGTGTGGAAAGAAAAAGGCTCAAAGTAATTCAGTCACTTTTTCTCTCTCTCCCTTTATGTTTTTGCATTACTTGTTTGTTTTACTTTCTTGTTTTTGAGTCAATCTAGTTCTATGCTTTGTGTGTTTCTTCATGTTTTTATTTGTTTGTTTTCAGTTTTGTTTTATTTTGTTTTTCATAAAAAAAAAAAATTTTCAAAAAATCAGAAAAATACAAAAAACAGTGTGTGTTTGTGTATATTGGTACTTGTGTACCCTGGATGGCCATTGAAGCAAAGTTTTCTAAACTTTGTATCTCTTGTAACTTAGATGAGCATCTCAATGCACAACTAAACAAGTGAGCTTTTGTGGCTCGTGTTTGAGATGAGTATGATTAAGATTGTCTCTTATATCTCATACTCATATCACTCTTTTTTACGAGAAGGACTAGAAAATCCTAAGAGAAAGACATAAATAACCATTTCACCACTAAAACCCACCCAATCATTTATAACATTTGTGTGTTTTGGCACAGCAAAATTAGGATGTTAAACATACATAATTGGGTATTTTATTTTCTCTCTCTTATATGCCCATGTATGCTATTCTCAAAGAGAAAAATATGCAAAGAATAAAAGCAAAAAGACCAAAATGCTTTTAATATGGTTGCAAGCGTGTTTCTAGAAGATGTGGAAGTTATAGGATGTACCTCGAAGGTGATAGTCTCCATCAGGCAATTATGATTGTGTGTGAGTGTATTTGATTTTCTCATATCTCAAATCTTCATAATATGAGATACTTATGCACTCTTGCTACGTTTCACACATAACACGCAAACTCTTTGCTACTTTTGATACATGTGCAGGTTAATGTGATTTGGCAATCACAAGAAATACCTGTGTTAATATATGCTCACTAAACTGTCATAACATGTTTTTGAAATATAAAATTGGTTAGACTTGTTGTGTGTGTGTGTGTGTGTGTGTGTGTGTGTGTGTGTGTGTGTGTGTGTGTGTTTTTGGATCTACGGATGCTATGCTTATATGTTAAGAGATGTTTTGAGAGCTTAATATGTGACTTGGATGTTTGTTTGAGTAGGTTGTATGTTGCATTGATCTCTATGTGTTTTTCCCTTCTTGAAAAACCTCCTTTCTTCAAGCTTGACAACTTCTCGACACTTCCTCGATAGATTCCTTTCTATCGAGCTTTCTTCTTCAGGTCTTGACAGTTTCTCGATCCATCGAGATTTCTGGGTTTCTTCTCGATAGCTTCTCGACAGCTTCTTCAATCCATTGAGTCAAATTTCTTGTGCTCTCTGTCTGCTCGATAGATTCTCAACAGATCCTCGATCCATCGAGACCATCCTTTAGCCGTCGACAGATTCTCAACAATCCTCGATAGATTCTCTTCTGTTGAGATTTAGTGCCTGACAGATTCTCGATAGAAATCTTGATCCATCGAGCTGTGTTTTCTATTTAGGGATGAGACACGATTTCAGATTTCATTCTCTCCTTTCTTTCTCGATAGATCTCTTTCTCTCTCGACCCAAACTTCTTACTCTCACTTAAATCACTCCACCCACTCAAGATTCGGCCTTGTTCAGGCCTCAATCTCTTGGTATGTGTTCTTACTCACTTCTTTTCATGCATTTTTTTACCTAAGTTTTTGGGGGTTTTTGAAAATTTGTGGGTTTGTGAGATTTTTGTGAAATATATAGGTTGGGTTTTGTGAATCTGATCTTATATGACCATGCATTGCATCCTCATTGCATTATAACTATGTTCCATGCATTTTAGATGTGTGTGATTGTTTATTGTTGTTGAATGCTATTAGGTTTGGATTAGGTTTTACCCATGATGCTTTTAATTTATGCACGTCACATGTTCATGCATTCTTCATGCATACATTCTTTCTTTTCTTTCCTATTCTAAGCATGTGTTGTGTTTCCTTCTGTTCTCTCTCTCTCTCTCTCTCTCTCTCTCTCTCTCTCTCTCTCTCTCTCTCTCTCTCTCTCTCTCTCTCTCTCTCTCTCTCTCTCTCTCTCTCTCTCTCTCTCTCTCTCAGATAGGCTGCATTATGGCACCCAAAGGGAGATTATTCGAGAGGGGGAGAATAATAAGAAAAAAAAAGAGTTTTTTAGTTGTTAAGAGGGAGAGGAGAGTCAAGGGAAAGGTTGTTGGAAGTATAGTTTTGTACATTCTAGTCATTTTCTATTCTTCTCTCCTCTCCTCTTTATTTACTCAATTTTTATTTAACATGAAAATTATTAGATAGTTTCAGAGTAATGCTCTCTCTTCTCACATGAGGGGTGGGCTCCACACGTTGGAGACATGTGGAGCCTACCCGTCATGTGAGAGAATGAAGTATTGCTCCCAGTGTATTTACATATTACCCTCCAAACATAGGGTAACATAGGGTAAAATATGCTACAAATTATAAGCCTTTGTCTATGATGGAAGTTTAAAATGTTAATCCTTGGGCTAAGGCCTATTTGAGAATTAACTAAACAAAATCCATAACATGCTATGAAACAAACTCATGAAACCTTCTCTTGCAACATATGTAAGTTCCACGCGTAGGTTTTACATGCTGTGAGAAAAATGATATATATGGCAATTTGTACATCTTTATATTTATAATAATAAATCTAAATCATAAAACCAATCAAGTTCAAATTGAGATGATCCTTTTTCAGTTGGAAGAGGGTGATCTCATGAGACCATTTCATGAAACCCTCTCCTTGTGTAGCAATATTTAAAAGTCATTGGCTTTAAAGGGTTTTTATTTATTATTTTTTTAATCTTACAAAGAATTTTAGGAAAAAAAACAAAAACAGATTCATCCAATTTTCTGTGTTGTCAAGAGTCGTACATTCTACAACTAATAAAACAAAGAATATATGAAATGAAATTCAACAAGGACTTAGTGTAAAAGCTCATATTTATACCCTTCAATATCAATGCACCACATCAAATTTTTGTAAATTAATAAATAGAAGCTAATACACACAACCATACTTTTATTAATACCCTTCTCAACATTCAACTGAAGAGCCTCCTTGTGAGGAGTTATCAGATATTTCGCCAACATCATTGAATTACATTAAAAAAAAATTAAATTAAATGTTTTTAACATGTATACAAAAATTTTGTGATATTCGAGACGAGTTATATGTAAGAACGACACAAGGCGATTTTTCAACATCTCGAATACATACAGTAACAGATTTAGTGGGAAATAACATCCTACTTTACTTCTCAGCACATTGGTGCCCTCCATGTCGCGCCTTTCTACCAAAACTTATGGATGCATACCACAAGATCAGGGCAAAGGATGATGCCTTTGAAGTGATTTTCATCTCTAGTGACAGGGACCAAGCCTCTTTTGATGAATTCTTTTCAGGAATGCCTTGGCTAGCGCTTCCCTTTGGTGATCCTAGGAAGGCATCCTTGAGTCGCACTTTCAAGGTCCGTGGCATTCCCCTGCTTGTAGCCATTGGACCAAGTGGCAAGACTGTCACAAAAGAAGCTCGAGATATTATAATGATTCATGGGGCTGATGCTTATCCTTTTACTGATGAGCGGTTGAAGGAGATTGAGGCACAAATTGAGGATTTGGCAAAGGGGTGGCCTGAGAAGTTGAAACTGAAAACTCCAAGAGGAGCAAGAGCTTGTGCTTGCTCGTCGTAGGATTTATACATGTGATGGGTGTGATGAGGAGGGACATGTCTGGTCATATTACTGTGATGAGTGTGACTTTGATCTTCATCCAAAGCGTGCCTTGAAAGAAGACAAAGGAGCCAATGATGATTCCAAGGGGGAAGAAAATCCCCACGAAGGATGGAACTGCGATGGAGAAACCTGCTTCAAAGCATGATAATTCCGTGTCTTAGATGTGTGATCATTTGATCTTTAAGTACCCTTTCCTCTTTTTTTCTTTTTTTTTTTTTTTTTTTTTTTTTTTTGAGGAACAAGTTCCCTTTCCTTTGCCTGAGTTATTTGTTTGTATTGTAAGTCTTTAGGTTCTAAACTTGCATTATATATTTTAAGTTTGCTATTGTGTTTATAATGACCTCTCATGTTGTATATATTGTCGACCTAGAAATTATTATGCATTCTTTTATTTGAGAAATAATTATTATGCATATTGATGCTAGTGCTAGTGGGTTAAGTGAGTTGCATAATTTGAGAGGGATTTTTATTATTATTATCATTGGTCGCAGCACGTGATAATATTTTGGGTAAAATACTATTTTGGTTCCTAAATTTTGTTAAACATTGTTTTAATAGTTTACAGACAAAAATGGGATGAACAGTAACCACTACTCGATTCTCAAAAAAAAAAAAAAACAATAACCACTACTCCATAATTATAGTGGTTAATTAGTTTTATTATATTTTTCATGACCTCATTTGTAACGTTTCTTATCATTATCATATATTTAGTAGTTAATAATTTGCATAACAGAGACATTAAATGAAATGTAGAGTTATTCATTAGATTTTCAAAAGTTATGGTGTATGAATAATATATATGTGTGTGTGCGCGCGCGTGTGTCATTTAAGGATTAAAAATATCTTTTAAGGATTTAACCTTATAAACCTTTAAGGATTTATAAGGATAAAAATTAAAATTAAATATTTTTCTAACTTTATTTCTTATGTGATTTCTATTATTATTGGAGAATATCTCATTTTTAGTTATGATAGGGAATATGGTTTCCCTATTAGAGTTTGACTAGTTTTAAGTTCAAATTTTGTACGATTGTATTTAATGGCTAAACGAGAGAGAGAGAGAGAGAGAGAGAGAGAGAGAGAGAGAGAGAGAGAGAGAGAGAGAGAGAGAGAGAGAGAGAGAGAGAGAGAGAGAGAGAATGAAGGGAGACAGAGCTGGTCCAACAATGGCTCTCGGCAATGAAGCTTAGTTTTAGAACCATGAAGGTTCGGCTATGGATGGGCAAATCTGTAAATGGAATCTTGTTTTTTAAGTATCAAATGAGATTAATAAATTTTGATTTTTGTGTTTTCAATTTTATATTTTTAAAATTGAGAATTAATTTTTTTAGTTTTATATATAGATTTTAAATTTAAATGTGTTGATGTAATAATTTTTAATACCAAATAATAGTATTTGTTTGCCACATAAGCTTTAAGTGTGCCAATTGTATAAAACATTTACTATGTAGACATTTTTCGTTAATAGTTAACGGTGGAGAACTAAATTGACTATAAATTGAAAATAATATAGAGACCAGATTGACTATTATCAAAATGTATGACCAAACTGATTGTAACCCCAAAATGTATGAACCAAAATAGTTTTTGCACAATGTGGGCGCAACGGAGGGAGTACGCCTCAGCCGAGTGGACCGGAGCAGAGAAGGAAAATTGAGTCACTACCTAGATTAGGTTTAGGAACCACAAATATAGCACTCTTCGTGGAAGGACTGATCTACTACCAGAGCACATGTCTGGAGTTTAGGTATAGGGATGGGAAGGTATTTGAAAGTTCAAATAGTGTGAAAACACTCTTGAACGTTTAGACCCCCAATTTACAAGTTAACCAATTCAAGCTTTATATCAAACAACTAGTGTGTGAAAAATGAACAAAAGCTATAAAACAGAATTGGAAAAACTATCTAAGCCAAATTAAAATCACAACCCACAGCAGATAATAAAAGGCAAAAATAAAAGGGAAGGAAGATGCAAACACAAGGACAACACGCGATGTGTTATCGAAAAGGAAACCGAAGCTCTCGGCGTAAAACCTCCCCACCGCCCTCCAAGCGGTAAACAATCCACTAGAAAATGTAGTTGGGATACATGGACAGCAATAGACCCTCCAAGCCTAATCTACCCAGTGCACCTAAGCCCTCCAAGCTTCTTGCTCCAACGAGGTTGCACCGAACCTTTTTCTTTTCTAGCTTCTCGGATTCCGCTACTTGACCATAGCATCAACCAATGTAGATTGGTTCCTTCCTAACTGCTTCCCAGAACACCAAACAGCCCTCTCACAGTAATGAATATGGTGAGAACAAGGTGTTGGTAAAATGTCTCTCAAGGGTTTGACAATGGAGAGGAAGAGAGTTGAGGAATTTGAAGAGACTCTTATGTAAAGATTGTAGATGAATCAATCTTGTTTTACTCTAGGGTTTCTCTCTCAAGATTCTCTCTGGAAGCTCTCTTTCTTTTGTGGGTATAAGGGGTATATATACTAGGGTGAGAGAGGAATGTGAAACGTCAGGTTTTTCAAAACAGGGCTGGCTCGCGGCTTGGCCTCGCGACTTGACTGAGTCGCGAGATCCAGTCGTGAGATAACCGAATGGCCAGTTGTCCTATTTTGTCCTGTAGTGCTCTAGCTAGCATGACTGTTCAACTTTTGGCATGCTTGGCACGTGTGCTGCATCTGACGGCTTGCAGCCGCGAGTCACTCGCGAGATCCAGCCGCGAGACTCTGTCTTCTTGCACACTCTTGAGCATTCAACACTCTATCTCACTCACTACCCTTACAACAAACCCACCTAAATACAGGGTTACTAATTGCTGAATTACAAGCAAATTTGACACGGAATAAAGCCAATAAGATGGTTGATTAAATTCAATCTTACAATCTCCCCCTTTGGCTATTCCGTGACAAAACCCTAAAACAGACTCTGGACTTAAGATGTGAGTTGGGAACAGTTGAGCAAAACTCACTCACACCTAACTCTAGAAGCTGTGAAGCACTTGAATCATATGAACATGAAACTCCTGAAAACACAACAATACACCATGATCATTGTAAGCAGAAAATCATGAAATGCATATGAAACAGGCAATATGTGATTAAGCATAGATGGAGTTAAGAAACAAACCATGGCTTGATCAACCAAGTAATCACTACAAGGTAGTGAACACAATGCTCATTCACACTTGGAATGAACACTTGGACATACAAGCAAACAAGAACAATGCAAGTTACTTGTATGCCCAACACTCAACCAATGCATAAAACACTAGGTATATGCATCTAGGAACAATCCTACAAGGGCACAAGAGTGACAGTACTTAATAAGAAAATGCATGATATTTAGATAGAAGTACTGATTTAACAAAAACATAAAGGCTGCATAAAGCGTGGTACAAACCATAAAGCCTACAAGACAACCCTAAAAGCTTACAAAAGCAACTTGGGTACAAAACACAATATATACTGAATAACATCAACCATGTTTCAATAACCAACCATGTGTTATGAGTTAGAGACAAACATAAACCAAAACCACAATGTATCAAACCCATAAACAACAGATTATCAAAAACATAAACAGAGTTTCAAGTGTTTTTTACTGCTCCCCCTCAACATAGTGCTCCCCCTCAAGGTCTGTTTCTCAAAAAATTTCTCCCCCTTTTTGACCGGAATGGCCAAAGGGTCACTGCCCATGATGTGTGGTGAAGCTGTCAAGTTTTGCGGAGAGAATATCAAGCTGATCCTGCATGGCTGCCATCCTCTCAGACTGTACCGTCTGGACATCTCTGAGTCCATCAAGTCTTTCCAGGATGACCTGAAATGCATCTGGAGGTGCAGCTGTTAAGGTAGAGGCCATGTTCCTCTTTGCTCTGCTTCTTAGTGTAGATGACTGTCTTGCAGCCTCTGCTTCAGTATCCATTGGATCACCTTCATCTTGTTCAGCCCCTTCTTCATCTACATCACCCGGAAGCCGTACTTGTATCCTTATGATGGTTTGCTTGTTGATTGCTGAGGGTGTTGGCATTAGGCTGAGGTCTTGAGGAATTGGAATTCCTTTTGCTCTGAAAATCCGCATGAGAAGGCTAGGAAAAACTAGCTTAGCTCAGGAAGTTGTTCTGGTCTCATCCATGATTGTATCAAATATATAAGAGCTGATATCAATGAATGTTTTCTCCTTTAGTTCCATAAGAAAAATGGCTCTGGCATTGTTGATTGTAGTAAGCTTCTTCACAGGATACAAGTTGTTCATCATGATGATGGTGAGGCACCTCATGTCAACTGGAAAAGCTGTGGTATTGAGATACTTCCCTTCTCTCTGTCCTCCAATGCGGTTTTGGACAATTTCTAAAGACAACATCCTGTCTTTGTAGTTGGTAAACTCATACTCCTCTAAACCCTCAAGACCAAGGACCTCATCAATATCATGGGCATCTAGAGTGAATTCATGCCCTCTTACCCAACAATCTAGCTCATTTTCCCTAATCTTCACATTAGAGTAAAATTCTCTTATCAGAGGCTCACACACACCTGGTAATCCACTTAACAACTTTTCCCAGCCTCTGCCCTCAAAACAGGTGGGAATAAATGTATCTTTTAAGTCCACTAGATCCACAAATCTCTCTTGAATTATGGTTCCCTTTATGAAAGAATCTTTGTATCTCTCAAAGTGTTGAACAGACCTAAACAGATCATTATCTATTTTCAATCGTTTGTCAGCCTTCTTTGCAGGAGTTTTCTTCTTCGGAGTTGAGGGAGCCATCTGTAATCAAGCAGAAGAGGCCACAACAAACAGATAGCACAATAGATAGAATTATAAACATCAGGGATTATGTCATAGGAAATAAAAATGAGCAATTTGGAGAAACAAATACCACATAGTATGGACACAATCAGAGAGTAATGAGGATACTATTATGCAATAACATTATTATGCAAACACACCAGCCCCACAAAGAGTGCATACACCACATGAAAAGACATGATACGATGCTAAATGCAACTAATCATGAGCTACTTTAATCTCAAAGCAGACAGAGACAATAAACCAGATTCACCACAAATGAAAGATCAGAGATCACAAATGACCCATACGAATTAGGTTCAAGCAGAATGGGTAAAAGAAACCAACATGTGATAGAACATCAAATACAGATCAGGCAGTCAGATAATCTTAAGATGACGAATACTAGAACATATATGAAACCAACAACTGAACAAAAATTTGAATGGGAACAATTTCTTACATAATCCAAACAAGGACAGTCCCAAAAACACCGAAACAAACCCATAACAAAAATCAAACACACCAACACAAATATTCACGAGAATGATGATCAAAATAAGAGATATGAGGTGAGAGAATAAGAGCCCATACCTTGTTTTTTGAAGATTTGAAGGTGAACAAGTGCAACAATGGAATTTGTAAATGGAGACACGGAGTGTTTGGGTAAGAACAGTTGAGAGAGTAACAATCACAAAAAGTTCGAGGGAAAAACTGCCCTTGTTTTTGCCAAACACGCGTTTTTCACGACTGAAGTGAGTCGCCAACAAGACGCCAGGACAAGCTGCCAAAACATTCAAAGACAAAATTTTGAAAAAAAAATTTCTAAGTGTTTTTTGTGACTGGAGGGTCTACCCACGAGGGAGTCGCGAGCTGAGCCGCGAAAATCTCTGTGTATCCCTCGCGACTGGACCTTCCACTCGCGAACAAGTCACCAAAGTTGACACGCGATCTCGCGACTGTGGCATGCGACTTGACTTACCCGCGACTGAGTCGCCAAAACAAGGCAAAAATGATTTTTGAAATTTTCAGTTTTTTTTTTTTTTTTTTAAGAAAAAAAATACTTTCCAAAAATACCTAAAACACTCAAAAATCTTTTTGTGCTTGAATCAACAAAGATTAAGCATGTGAAAACACATTTCATCAAGTACAATCACACAAATGAATATGGCATTTATTGAACATAAACTTGTGTGTTGTGTGTGGATATCAACAATTAGATAGTTCATAGTCTAATATGAAACTTCAATGATCAATTCAACCAAGGCATACACAATTAGCACTAGATCATGAGACCCATCTCAATTATAGAAGTATGCATATATGACTTCCCACAAAACTTGATAACATAACTTGGAGCTTTGCATTTGACTGCACTTTCAATCATAACATTTGATCTTTTTGATCCTTTTGAGACAATCACCTCTTATTGTGAGAGTGATATTTGATATTTCACTTTGATAAGATAGCCTTTGGCTTTTTGAATAAATATTCACTTTAATTTTTGGTCGCTTTTCCTTTTTCCTAGTCGAATACTAGTATGTGCGACAGGTTTTTGCAGCTCAATATCTCTTTTTCATTTGGAGATTTACATTTGGTGAGCTCTTTTTAGCATAAACAAAAATAAAGAGTGGGAAGATATATAGACATAAGTCTATGCATGTCTCAAGATCAACATAACCATTCACTAATCATTCATGACAAGTTTGAAGATCTATTTACAACAATCACATAGATTTCAAGATTTCTCCCACAGTGATAAGAGTGCAAAGAAACAAGTTATGCTCGAAAATGCACAAAGCCATTAGCACAAAGGTACAAGGCAAAACAAGTTTTGAGACAAAACTCAACAATGTCAATCAAACTTTTTGATTTTCTATTTTTTATGTGATTTTTGGATTTTAGACACATAAGAAGAAAAAGATCGATCAAAAACAAAAAATGACCAAAAGTATGCACAAATAGACAAACAAACAACCATCAACATAAACAATAAGCAAACAATCAAACACCGTCACAAGGCATAGGAAGAATTGATGCATGGACATGTTGTAATGTTTATGCATGAGTACCCTTTTTCACCCACACGTCACTTGCGTTTGGGGTGATTTCCTCATAGGATTGGGTACGTGAGTTAGGGCTTTCAAACCTTCGTGTGAAGCTTTCCAAGCAGTTGGTGAATGCACCAATCATCTTCATCACGTTCATCATTCCAGGATCACCGTTTTGGTCTCTTGATGGTTCACCAGCCCAATTTCTCCTATCATTTCTAGGTCCTCGTGACCTTTGAGGAGTTGCACTATTCATTGCTCTCAACTTTTGACAATTTGGTCGAATATGCCCTTGAAGTCCGTAATGATGACACACATAATTTGATCTAGGACCTCTTTGTGGTCGTGGACGAGACTTGGCTCGAGATTCAGACCTGCCCATGGATTGATTACGTGAATTCAGCAACCGTTCATTTCCCACATTCCTCTTCTCCTCTATCTTGGGCTTCTCAGCAGTAGGCCCAACATCAGCTGATTTTTTGGCCTTTATAAACTTCACTTCTTTAGTGACATTTCCAGATGAGCTACTTCCTTCGGTATATCCCAATCTGGATTTGTCTGAAAAACTCTTTTAAGATGAAATAACATCATCTAGCTTCTTAGTAGAGACCCTCTTTATCTTGGCATTGGCTTGCACAACCTCTTGCTCAAGAAATCTCACTTTTGTGTAGGCTTCTGACAGCTCACCATTCAGAGTTTCTATCTCACATTTGGCCTCTTTATAGCGAATTAGGAGACTTTTATAGTCCTCATCTGCCTTCTTCATCTTTTTCACAGCTGACTTGGCCACCCTTATGTACTCACCCGATTTCTCCAGTAGTGAGTTATAATTTTCTTGAAGATTGGCTGTGCCTTCATCATCTTCTGCATCTGATTCTTCAACAACTCCCAATGATTCTTCATCACTATGTTCTCCAAGCTCTTGTACAAGCAAATTCAATTCATCTGGAGAATCAACATGAGCAATCGTCATAAAAGCGGAGTAATTCCCTTCTCCGTCACAACTTTCCTCAGAATCAGAGTTGGATGAATCCGAGTCACTCAGTGTCGTGGCATACACCTTGCCTTTCGATTTCAAATAATTCGGACATTCTTTCTTAAAGTGTCCATGCCCGTTGCATTCAAAACAAGTGACACCTAGTGTAGATTGGGATTCTTTTCCATCTTTCTTTTTGAATTCCCTTTTCTCCCTTCCTGAACTTTGGAATTTTCCTTTATCACCAAATTTTCCATTATTCCTGAATTTCAAGAATTTTCGGAAATTTTTTACAAGGTATGCAACATCTTTATCAACCACATCTTCATCCGATGAGTCATGGACTTCTACCTTCTCATTAATGGTCTTAAGAGCAAGAGATTTGCTCCTCCGTTGATTTGGCAGCGACATTTCATAAGTCTGAAGAGAACCAACCAGCTCCTGGACTTTGATGTCATCAAGGTCCTTACTCTCTTCAATTGCTGTTACTTTGGCACGAAAGCTTTCCGGCAATGATCGAAGGATCTTCCTTACTATTTTAGAATCCTGCGTTTTCTCCCCTAAATTGAACTTGCTGACAACCACCTCATTCAGCTTCCCATAGAAAGAGTCAAAGGACTCATCCTCACTCATTTTGACCTCCTCAAACCGAGTGGTCAGCATTTGCAGCTTGGTTTCTTTCACTTTCTTCGTGCCTTCGTAGGTGGTTTCCAATATCTCCCATACTTCTTTGGCAACAGTAATGTGGGAGATCCTGTGAAATTCATCTGAAGACACACCACAGAAAATAGCATTGAGTGTTTTACTGTTAGCATTAGATGCAACGAGTGCTGCCTTATCCCAAGTGGATTTGGCTGCCTCAGGTCTGGTCCAACCTATCTCAACCGCATCCCAAACAGATTCTTCAATGGAACATAAAAATGCTCTCATACGAACCTTCCAAAAAGCATAATTACTACCATCAAAATATGGAGGTACATTTAGGGATTGAGACCGGTCCATATTAAAAGGGTCAAGGATCACACTATGGTAATGAAACCAACAAAAGTGTACATGCTCTGATACCAATTGAAAGTTCAAATAGTGTAAAAACACCCTTGAACGTTTAGACCCCCAATTTACAAGTTAACCAATTCAAGCTTTATATCAAACAACTAGTGTGCGGAAAATGAACAAAAGCTATAAAACAGAATTGGAAAAACTATCTAAGCCAAATTAAAATCACAACTCACAGTAGATAATAAAAGGCAAAGATAAAAGGGAAGGAAGATGCAAACACAAGGACAACACGCGATGTGTTATCGAAAAGGAAACCGAAGCCCTCGGCGTAAAACCTCTCCGCCGCCCTCCAAGCGGTAAACAATCCACTAGAAAATGTAGTTGGGATACATGGACAGCAATAGACCCTCCAAGCCTAATCTACCCAGTGCACGTAAGCCCTCCAAGCTTCTTGCTCCAACGAGGTTGCGCCGAACCTTTTTCTTTTCTAGCTTCTCGGATTCCGCTACTTGACCATAGCATCAACCAATATAGATTGGTTCCTTCCTAACTGCTTCCCAGAACACCAAATAGCCCTCTCACAGTAATGAATATGGTGAGAACAAGGTGTTGGTAAAATGCCTCTCAAGGATTTGACAATGGAGAGGAAGAGAGTTGAGGAATTTGAAGAGACTCTTATGTAAAGATTGTAGATGAATCAATCTTGTTTTACTCTAGGGTTTCTCTCTCAAGATTCTCTCTGGAAGCTCTCTTTCTTTTGTGGGTATAAGGGGTATATATACTCGGGTGAGAGAGGAATGTGAAACGTCAGGTTTTTCAAAACAGAGCTGGCTCGCAGCTTGGCCTCGCGACTTGACTGAGTCGCGAGATCCAGTCACGAGATAACCGAATGGCCAGTTGTCCTATTTTGTCCTGTAGTGCTCCAGCTAGCGTGACTGTTCAACTTCTGGCATGCTTGGCACATGTGCTGCATCTGGCGACTTGCAGCCGCAAGTCACCCACGAGATCCAGCCGTGAGACTCTGTCTTCTTGCACACTCTTGAGCATTCAACACTCTATCTCACTCACTACCCTTACAACAAACCCACCTAAATACAGGGTTACTAATTGCTGAATTACAAGCAAATTTGGCACGGAATAAAGCCAATAAGATGGTTGATTAAATTCAACCTTACAGTGTTAGGCACCCGACCTCACCCGACCTGTGGGTTGGCTTCCACTCATTGTGTCTTGCATCTTAATCTTTTTTAAACGCATACTTATTACTTGCATTCTAGACTCACACACATACTAGCATACATCTAGCAAATAACATGGCATCATATCATCCCTAACCCTAGCATACATCTATCATACATGGCATTATATTATATCCAAGGCAGAAACATAGGCATGGCAGCAATCAAATAAGCATATTATCATATCCAAGGCATGGCATATAAACTTTCATATTCATGTTCATCAAACTCACATCATATTCATCAAGACAAAACAAGATCACATCCACAAGCAAATGCATGTTCATGTGAATTCATGCCTTACTCCATCGCATCACAACACCTATGCATCAATGCATGGACATGTTATATGCGTGTTCATGACAAAACAAAAAGATTAAACCCTAAACTAGCATACAAAGAACAAACAAAGCAACAAACATAGAGGCGGAGACTCATAAGCATAAAACAAGACAAGGAAGAAGCATATTACCCAAGTAAAATAAAGAAACAGAAGAAAAAAAAAAAGTTTGGATTAGGGTTTCTAGGCATAAGTATGCGTGCGCATACATAAGGCCTGCGTGCACAACCCAACTACATGCATACACATACTTCGAGTATGTGTGTGCATGTAGGAAGCATGCGTAAGCATACAAGCCCTAAACCCTAACCCAAAAACACAAGAGCACAGCAGAACAGAATCTTAAAACTAACAACCTAACATGCTTAAAACTACAAAGCAAAGAAAACCCAAACTAAGTAGGCATATTGTAACATAAACAAACAAGAAAAACAAGGAAATGTAGATCAAAACAAGGGAAAGAAAAAGAAAAGAGCTAGAACATTATACCTCAAAACACAAAGCTCCTTAGCTTGATTTTAACCGTTCCCCTCAATCAATTTATTCACAATCAAATAAAAAGGGATTAGTAAACTTGAAACTTGAAGATCAAGGCTAGAAAAGGCCTCAATCAAAAAAATATTGACTTGAAGATGTTTTGTGAAAAAACTCCCTCTTTGATTCACTATTTCTAGTGAATCTTGTGCTTTCCCTTAGGATTTTCTATATGTTTTGAAAATGTACCATGTATGGCTTTTTATAGTCAAAAAATGGGGGTTTGGAACGGCTCCCAAACAACGTGGGATTCGTTCCAAAACCAAGCTTTGATGCAAAAAAACTTTCCTTTCATAGTTTCTGGAACCCTAGCATGCGCACTCATGCCCGTGTATGCATACGCATGCATAAAGCATGCACACGCAGGTTTAGAGCATGCGTGCACATACCCATGTATGCATACGCATGTCCTAGGGTTTCTGTGGCCTTTTTTTTTTTTTCCAAAAATAGCTTATTTAGTTCATGAAAGAGTTATATTTTTCGAAAACACTTTCCTCAAGTCAATTTCAATCTGATCAAGCCCTAATCCAACCTTGGGCTTTAGAATTCCAACATCATTGGGAAACGGGGGCCCTAGTCATAAGGGGTTGTGGACACAACGGATGGGAGTTGCCACCTAGTTTTTGAAATGGTCTAGGAACGATATATATAGCGTCCTCTCGAGGAAGGAAATTTTGATCTTACTACTAGAAATATGGGTTCGAAGTTAAGGTACAGTCTTGGGAAGGTGTTAGGCATCCAAAACCGCCCAACCCTAAGGTTGGCTTCCCTTCATTGTGTCTTATGTCTTAACCCTATTAAGGGCACACTCAATATTGTTATCTAACTCACACACACACACTAACATACATCTAACAATCAACATGGCATCCATCATCCCTAACCATACATCTATCATGGCAATCAACAAGGCCTATCATACATCTAATCATGGCATACCCTATCGTACATCTAATCATGCTTCATCACATCATATCCTAACATACATGCTTCATCACATCATATCCTAACATACATCTAATCATGCTTCACCACATCATATCCCAACATACATCTAGCATAGCATCATGTATCCAAGCATAAACCGTAGCATGTTATTATCATCATATCATCATATCCATGGCAGAAGCATACAAACATTAAACCAAAGTAGAAACAAGACAAACAAGTCATGTTATCACTCAAAGCATTAAGAACACAAATGTTTTATCAAACCTAAACCAAACCATGCATGTACATTGTAAATGCATGACTTACCTTTACTTACCTTACAGCAACTCAACACCTATGGCATTATGTATGAACATGTGAATGAATGAAATGGAATTTAATAAAGAAGAATAAAAAAAATAAAATAAAAAATAAAAAACACCCTAATCTAAGCATGTAAAAGGCAAACACGCAAAAAACCATGTGAAACAGAGACGTAAAAACACGAAAACATAGAAAATGGTCTAAAGTAGAAGTATACATGTGAAAGCAGAAACAAAAGCAGAAGAAACAAAATTAGGGTCTCTGGGCTGGTTCATGCGTATGCATGAATATCCCTGCGTGCGCATAATCAAGCCTGCGTACGCAACCTTGATCATGCGCACATGGGTTGCTGCCTAGAAACCCTAAAAACACAGCAAACAGAGTAAGGTTCAAAACATGATTTCTAACAACCTAACATGCTTTTAAAACATACAAACACACAAACCTAGGCTATACAATCATATTAAAGCATAAAACAAGCAAAGAATCAAAGCAAAGACAGAATTGAAAGCAAAAAATGAAAGAAAAGTTTAAAAGAGTACCTCAAAGCAAAAAGCTCCTAGGCTTGATTTTTCACTGTTCCCCTCAGTTAAATCTATCACAAATCAATAAACATGTGATTAGTAATCTTAAAATTCAAATATCAAGGCCAAAAAAGGCCCTAATTAAATAAAATTGACTTGAGGATGTTCTGTGGAAAAACTCCTTGTTTGATTCACTATTTCTAGTGAATCTTAGTGTTTTCCCGTGGGATTTCTGTGTATTTTTGAAAGGTATCATGTATGGCTATTTATATTGTGGAAAATTGGGGTTTGGAACAACTCCTAGACGATGTGGGATTCAATCCAAACCGTAGTCTTTAATGTAGAAAACTTGCCTTTCTGGTGCTCCCGAAACCCTACCTGTGTGCACAGAATCATGCCTGCGTACGCAAGCTTTTAGGCTGCGTACGTAGGTTCATGCCTGCGTACATAGGCCTAAAGTTTCTTTTGGCCTTTATTTTTCAAAAATAGATTTTTTTTTGCCCATTAAAAAGTTATATTTTCCATTTTAACATCACTCAAGTCAATTTGTAATTTGATTTGGCCCTAAACCTACCTTAGGTCTTAAAATTTCAGCATCATTAGGAAATGGGAGCTCGAGTCGTAAGGGGTACAAAATGCAATGTCTACAAGGGTACAAAATGCGATGTGTACAAGAGTACAAAATACAGTGTCTACACATGAAAAAAAAAAAGTTAATCTTTTTAACTCATAAATTGAGATATGTGGTACCACACTAGCCATACACGAGTGTGTTGGGTTGTATAAATTTCAGCAAAATAACTCCTATGACTCTTGAAACACAGTGCTACTGTTTTCTATTTTCACTTAACACATTAAATAAATAAATAAAGTCTAGACACAGTGTGACTCACAAAGTAAAAAATTGTTGTGGATCACTTCTCACAATTAACCATGCCAAATTTCCATCATTAGAGCACTAACATCTAGGGATGCATACCGGTTTCTATTTTACGCCCTAAAAAGCTATTTTATCTATTTTACCATCTCATTTTACAACTCATCCAACATCTCAGTTTCTATTTTTACATACAACTTATTAAAATAATATAAACTACAACATTAAATATTATAAACAATTCAATTACCCAAAAAGTAAGAGAGAGAGAGAGAGAGAGAGAAAGTGAATAAATTATATTATTTTGTGTTTACAAACTCGTGAACAGTTGGTTGTAAATATAAGTACCTACTATTCACAGATACTAAAAAATTTTAGATATACATATAGGGTTAAAGCATTTTTTTGGGTTCTCAATTGCTAAAATCCAATTTGGGGGGTTTTACACCCTTAATGCTAGTGCTCTTATAGTCTAGAAGTTTCTTTAGAAAATCAGCTATCGAGTCGCGATACATGAGAGTGAGAGAGATTAGAGATTTTGAAGAATCAGTGTAGCTTAAACTATTGATCGATTGTCGGTATGGTGCCAAGTGTTCAAATATATATATATTTTTTTTTGGCTAAGTTGTGTTGCTGTTCGAGCTTTGGGTTTATTTGTATTTCTTT
Organism: Quercus tomentella; assembly: GCA_028535165.1. Taxonomy (NCBI): domain Eukaryota; kingdom Viridiplantae; phylum Streptophyta; class Magnoliopsida; order Fagales; family Fagaceae; genus Quercus; species Quercus tomentella. The sequence goes on along the minus strand of JAPQVY010000089.1, from coordinate 54,191,709 downwards.
GAGCAATTTTTTTTGTCCAACCTTAAACAAGCCAAGATTTTGGAGGGGTCAAATTTTATTTTTAATGGGCTGAAGTTTTATTTAGACGTTCAAGTTTTTTTTTTTTTTTCAAGGTGCTCAAAGCCTTAAACAACCGATGTTAATTATTATTATTTTTTGCAGGTCATGAACACCTTGACTAACACATAGCACCACTCATGGCTGTCATGCTCTTATTAAGCCACATTAACGTAGTATTTCAATTTAGACCGGTCTATTCATTCTAGTTTCATTCATTTCAATCCATACTTCAAAGTTCGGTCCATTATTTCCACTTTGACTCATTTGGTCCATTTCGGTCCACTTCCGTCTATTTCGTTCATTTCGCCTAGTTTAGTCCAATTTGGTCCATTTCGTTTCGTTCCGTCCCACTCAATTCACTGCAATGTTTTTAATTTCATTCTGTTCTAGTCGAAACGACTAGAATATCTTGTATCGGCATGCAATCCAGTACGGTAATACCACGTGTTCCACCTTGATTCAAATTCTAGCCAATTTCGAGAAGGTTTCAACTACTCTGGCAAATTCGGCCGAAATGTAAATTTCAATCAATTTCATATTTTGGTTTTGAAAAAAGAAAAAAAAATTACAAACCCACCAATCTCAGGTCACCATCATGTCGCCAATCGCTGCTTGCCTGAATGAATGTAATATTCTTCTCCATTTCACATTTACTAGTGACTGCAGTGGCAGCTCCAAGATTTCTTTTCAGGGGGTTTATTAAAAAACTTAAGTTAAACAAAATTTAATAAAAAGAGAACTTCAAATATATCGAGTTATCGATTAAAAAAAGTCACACACAAATACATGAAATTTTACAATTTCCTTCTACAAATTTTCATATTTTAAAAATCTTTAAATGATAATTCATTATGAATCGTCATTATCTATTGTCAATGTAGATAGGTGTAACCATTTTATTCTGTTAAGTTTGTATAGCATTTTTTTTTTTATGCAATTGTCGTTATCTATTTGTCATTTTTTTATAAAAATATTTTAAATTGGATGGAAAAACTCAACCCACAAGTATTGAATTAATTATTAACCCAAAGAGCTACACCCATCTATACATATATAAATAATACACTATGTGTCTACTTACTAATCAAATGCTTAAACAATCACTAACTTTACTTTCTTTCTTTTTTAAATCACGAACTTTATAACAAAATATTATTATAACATGATAACAATACACACATGTAACAAACCCTCTATATTTACTAATTATTAAATTATATAAATTTATATTATACTCACCAAACCGCACCAACCACACAAACCACAAAAACCGCACCAAAACCGCCCGCAAAATGACATACCCACACCACGCCGCATGGTGTAGTGCAACTTGCGGTTTTATAATAAGAAAATTGCACAAATCACACCGCACCGCACCACACCCTCCCTATATATTAATATATTTATTTTTTTAATATTAAATATATTATTAATAGCTTAATAACCCTAGTTTTCAACCAAAAAAAAAAAAAAAAATAGTTTAATAACCCTAGCAAGTGTGGATAAAGAAAGCTAGCCCAAAATAAAGAAAAACTAACTCAATAGTTTAAAACTTGGCCCAAAACAAAGGGAAAAATAAGTTTTTGGTTGGGTAGGAAAAACCCAAAATTTGAAAAATATACTAGTTTCAAACTGCATCTTATACACTGCAACACACATGTGACTGCAAAAATGAAGTGCGGTTATGATTTTGGCTAAACTCTAAACTATACTGCACCGCACATATAACCGTAAAAATGAGGTGCAGTGCGGTTATGGTTTTGGATAAACAGCACCGCAAACACCGTAATTATACATACACAGTCATACAAATAACATTATAACAATAAATCAATAATGCACACAATTAATATCAAATACAAGTTCACACAAATAATATATAAATTTATACTAAAAAAAGAACTCACAAACAGTCACACTTTACTTTTAGAGTTTGAGATACTAATAGTAAGAGAAAAAAGAGATTCATGAGAGAAAGAGAGAGATACTAATAGTAAGTGTGTAAAAATATTTTAAATGTAAGTTAAACTAATAAAAAAAATATTTTATATATAAATTTTTTTTTTATTAAGTTAGGAGGTTGCTCCTGAAGAACTGTAACGCCGCCCCCGAGTGACGGTCTTTTGCTCTTTTCTTTTGTCCACTAGAGTTTAGCTTTATTAGCTTTTCTGTCCTCTTTTTTATTTATTTCAAGTTTCTTTTTTTTTTTGGTAAACTATTTATTTCAAGTTTCAATATTTCATTTTGCTTCCCCTAGTGTGAGCTCACGTGATTAGCTTTCGGAAATGACAGAGAAAAGTAAAAAAAAAGTACAAGTGAGTATCAGACTTATTAACCTTTTTTTTTTTTTTTTTTTTTGGCGAGAATCAGACTTATTAACTTTATTTCTTCTTAATAAGTTTTTATTTTTATTTTCCCCATTATCTAGGTACAATGGTACATGTTAATGTTTATTTATTCTTAAAAAAAAAAAAAAATTATTATTATTATTATTATTTGGGCTTGAAATCCATATATTAAATTATTATTTTATATAACAGTAACACTCCTTTGAATTGATAATTTATGTTGTATAAGGAGAGAGAGAGAGAGAGAAAGGTTCAAGTTACACATTTTTTAAATCATTAGATTTAAGTAGATCCAACGGTCAAAAAAAGACCCTCATTAATGCTAATATTCTAATTAATTTCATTTATTATCCCTTATTTAATATATTCCATACTTACTTTTAAACCCAAAAAAATGTATACGACTAACTCTTTCTCTCTCCACTACACGTCTCTTTCTCTTTCTCTTTGCACGTTTCTCTCTCTCTATCTCCTCCATGGCTCATCCACCTCCATAGCCTGGTTGCCAACAACAACCAAAAAAAAAAACCACAATCTGCCATACTTTGTTGAATAACACAACGTTTCTAGACTTTGTTGTAGGTATGGACTTTTTTTTTTTGAGTCGATGAACTATTTTATTCTATTGCATGTGAGTGTAGTTGGTTAGTAGACTATTTTATTCTATTTTGTTCTCTATCTCCAAGTTTCTAGACTTTGGCTAGGATTTCGGAAAAAATTGCTTGTAGGACTAGGAGTTGATTAATATATTATTACTATAATTTTTGAGAGGATCACAAAGATCATCCGCTTTACTCTTTCTTGTCGCTATTGTAGATATAGATATGTGATTGTAGTTGGTTTATGCTAAAGGCACTCATGTATTATTTTTTACCTTGTAACAACACTTATTTTTTCTTGAGCACCTCCGATATATCTTACTGTTAATTATGATTATCCTTCTGATAGTGAGTAAAGACTGAATAAGAAATGTTTAATTGAAGGAGGGTTGAATTATGTGGCAGCATAAATTGTGAAATTTGTTTAATTTATTTTCTCACATGAATCACTGATATTATATTAGACTTTGCTTTTATCATTCTCTGTCACTAATATTTTGTTCTATTGCATCTATATTTAAACCTTGATGGAGTTTGATTTGCAACTAATCCTATAATCTTGACCGTGGTTACTTATTTGTTTGAGTAATAGAAGTTGAAAAAGAATAAAGAAAAAAAGTTTGATTACTTAAAGGAGTTGTCCACCACAATTTTTTTTGTCTTCTACCCACTATGCTACTTTGAGCCTCTTTTACAATTTACTCATATAGAATAATAGAAACAAAAGAAGAACTTCTTAACTTGTTAGTGGTTGGCAAAATATTATATATTTTTTGGAATAAACCCCACCTCAGCTTTATAGTTATGCATCACAATAGTAAGGATGTTTAATTTTCTTTCTTATTCAAGAATAAACCATCACGTTTTCATCAATCCTTTAGTGAGGGTTGTATCATCATGTCCTTTTACGACAATAGTTGTGTTAGCCACACCATTTAAAGATGAGCATGAAAAGTAAGGATTTATGACTCATCACTCACTCCATTTAATTTTTTGCAACATTGCATTGTTGTTTGCTAGTTGTAATAAGAAGCTCAGAAGGCAGATTTTACTTCAATCATAGCTTTGAAAGGGTGATTATTCTTATTCTTTTGATTCTTATCAAGTTGATTATTCTTTCCCCCATTTTGTAGCTACTATTGGTAATATGTTTGCATATTTTTTTATTTGTGTTCATTATTTATATTGGTTCTTCTAGTTACTAAATAGCAAATGAAACAAGAAGAGTTATATGATGCCCCGAACAATTCAGGACTATCAAAGAAAGAGTTACCATTTGAAGATTTTGGTGATTGTGAGTTAAAATCTCAACCATATATCAGAATGAAATTTGACTCCCTTGATGGAGTTGAAACTTTTTACAAAGAGTTTGCCAAAAAAGAAGGTTTTGGAATCTGTATACGTACGGGTAAAAAAGCACCCAAAAGTGATAATGTAACAAGCATATTTATGTATGTTGTAGTGAAGGGCAACGCAAAACAAAAAATACATTTGATAGTGGAGAGAGCAGAGATGATGAAAAAAAGGACCATAGAAGTTGCTCAAGTCTTAGAACTGGATGCAAAGCAATGCTTAGGGTCATGAAGAATAAGAAGTCGCAGCAATGGGTTGTGAAGGGATTTGACAACAACCACAATCATGGTATAATTAGTCCAGAAAGCGTGTCATACCTCCAATGCCACATTTTTCTACTGCTACTGAGAGTCTTATTGAAAAATTTGGTGAAGAAGGTCTTCCAACAAAAAAAGTTGCCATGATGTTCAATGTAGGTGACCAGACATTTACAAGTAGAGATTGTTGGAATCACTTGAGAGATGTTAGGGGAAAAAATCTAGATGCTAGGGATGCCTCAACTATCCTTAATTATTGCCAAAAAACAACAAGCTCAAAACTCCAATTTCTTTTATGCAATTCAATGTGATGATTTTGGCCATATGGTTAATTTTTTTTTTTGGTGGATGCATGATCAAGAATGGCTTATCAATACTTTGGTGATGTAGTGACATTTGACACAACTTACAAGACAAACAAGTATGATATGCCATTTGGAGGAAAGAGAGAGAAAAGTAGACCTTTTTTTTTTTGGTTTAGAGATAGGTATAGAATGTATTAAATATGGGATAATAAATGAGGTCAATTAGAATATTCGCATTAACGTGGGTCTTTTTTTTACCGTTGGATTTACTTAAATCCAATGGTTTAAAAAAGATGTAACTTGAACTCATCCCATATATATATATATATATATATATATATATATATATATATATATATATATATATATATATATATATTAGGGCTATCCAAGCAAACCAGCCACCCGATAGAACTGACCGCCAGTGGCTTGATCTGATCCTTTCGTCGATTGGCTACGGGTCCAGTCTCTTAGAAACCGACTCCAACAGGTCGAGTGGCGGGTGTCCTCCACCAAAACCCGAGCTACCCGACCCAATCAGAAAATGAACCCTTGAATCTACCGGATCCTACCCAGATCTAGCGACTTTTAGACCCTTCACCTCTCAAATTCGGCCATGTTTATCCTTTCTCTGCTTAGATCCGCTGAGATCCGGCGATGTTTGATTAGATTTTCTCAAATCTGGCGATATTTTGCATAGATTTGCTCAGATCTGACAATGTTTAGTGTGGATCCACCGACATTTGGCTTAGATTCGGCAAGGTTTAGCTTAGATCCACTCAAAATTTGACCAAATTTTTCTCTCCTTTGCTCAGATCCGGCGAAGATCTACCACCACCACCGCTCCATCGGTTCAACCGAATCGACCGGTCATCTGCCAAAGTCCAATCCAACTTAACCCGCGGTGGTTGTCGGTCAGTTGCAGTTCGTCACTTCTTCCACCCGATTTAAGCGAGTCGAGTAGCAGGTTGATCTCAAACCTAATCCGACTGACCCGTAAATAGCCTTAATACACACACACACACACTAATATATGCCCTTAGGACATGCATTAATAAACTATTTTTAAAAATATTTTATTATAAAATAAAAAAGTGACTAACTTTTTTAACAATTTTTTCAATTATATATATATAGGAATTTAAAACATTTTGAAACAATATACCAAAATAGGTTGTTATAAAATATTTCGTTCTACTGAATGAACCAAAACAAGTTCCTAAACGGAATTAAGAATATTGGTTGACTTCAATTAATTTTGAAGTTATATAATTTTGAAATTACTATTTAACTGAAATGTAAACACGAAAATTAGTCCAACTCCAGTTCGTCCAAAGGGATCCTTCAGAGCCAATAAAGCAAGCAAGATCAAGAATCACCCCAGAAGAAGAAAAGATGTTCATGGATGATAATATTGCTCTTGAACAATGAAGTCCCCTATGGACGATAAACTTGTCCATAAAGGTCGTCCATGGACGATCATCAGATGTCCAGGGACGACCAAATCATCATACACTAGACGGACGAATGCACAACACTTAGAAAACTTTCGACTCATTGTAGCGGTTACTAAACCCGTAGCTATCGCCATGAATCTCTCGAATGAGTTAACTTCCGTTAGCGGTTACAACTTTAGTAGCCGTTGAGGAAGTTATCTCCGGACTCATTGGCTTCCACAAATCTTGGGGAGGTTATTGGACAAATTACTGTCCCCAAGGTCCCTATATACAGGACCGGTCTGAACCAAATGAAGGTAAGAACATTCTGAGACTTGACTCCCAAAAAGTTGGAATTCCATTCCTGTGAGAGACTAATTTTGCCATCGGAGGGGGTTTGGCCTGTCTTCTCTGGTCCCCTTTTTGACAGCGTATTTGCTTTTGTAGGCCTTCCACCGTTCAGTAGCCCACCGAAGCCAAAGCATCCACCTTACTGATTCTAAGCGATATCAATTGGCGCTGTCTGTGGGGAAGGAGAGATTGTTTTGCAGTTTTCTTTTCCGCGAAAAAAGGTTAGGATGGTCAGGATCAGATCGAGGGCTACTAGCCCAGGCCGTCAGGGAAGCAGAGGCGCTTCAAGCGATCCCTAACGCGATCGCCAATCTGCACCAGTCATGCAGACATCGTCTATCCAACATGTGCAATCTATAGCGGCTGCAATAGCGGAGTTGACTCGCCAAAACCAAGAGTTAAGAATGGAGATCAATCAGAGAAGACAGACACATGAGGAACGTGAAGGAGGAGGACAAACACAGGGTCATGGTGATAGAGAAAATACTGAAATTGGAAGTCAGTTAAGAGGCACCACTTCACGGACTGTACCACACTTGAAAGAAGAGATGGACCAAATGAAAAAAGTCATGGAGGAAATGAAAGAGAACATGAGGAGGACGAATCCTATAGAAGATTTGGTCCACAGAACTGATTCTCCCTTTACGGCTTCCATCAACGGTCATCCTCTACCATCAAAGTTCAAGCTGCCTTCTCTAGATTCGTATGATGGAACGCGTGACCCATTTGATCACAACGATGCACCTTCAAGGGGTCCCTGATGAAATCATGTGTAGAGCCTTCCCTACCACCCTTAAAGGTCCGGCACGAGTCTGGTTCAGCAAAATACCCCCAAGTTCTGTAGGTTCTTTGGAAGAGTTAAGCAAGTTGTTTGTTAACAATTTCATTGGGGGACAGAGACACAAGCGTTCCTCGTCCAGCTTGTTGACCATAGAGCAAGGGGAGAATGAGAGCCTGCGGTCATTCATCACTCGCTTCAACAGAGAAGCCCTTAGTATGGACGAGGTAGACGACAAGCTTCTATTGGCGGCCTTCCATAATGGGATTAATTTTGATCTATTTATCCACAAGCTATATGAGAAGGAGCCTCAAACCATAGTCGAGCTCGTCCATTTGGCTCAGAATTTTATGAATGCAGAAGATGCGATCATAGCCAAGAAGAGGAAAAGAGCTGAAAGGATGGAAGCGCACCCAGCACGCCACTCAGAACAAGGCCCTCGTCCAAAGAAGGGATGGACGGAAGATAAGAGGGAACAAGATAATAGGAAGACAGGTCCCTTGGGAAGAAACCAGAACTACACGCCTCTAAACGCTCCACTTGATCAGGTGCTCATGCAAATCAAAGATGACCCTTCTCTAAAATGGCCAGAGAAGATGAAAGGAGATCCCAATAAGTGCAATAAGAGTAAATATTGTCGCTACCATAGGGACCATGGGCATGACACGGATGAATGTTATGATCTGAAGCAGCAAATTGAGAATCTTATCAGACAAGGAAAGCTGAGGCACTTTGTTGGAAGGGATCATAAAGATGAGAAGTTGAAGGGAAAAATGGAGGAATCGTCCCGGCCCCCACTAGGAGAGATAAGGATTATCATAGGAGGAAACTCGACGAGGAAATCTTCCAAGTCGAAGAAAACGTATCTCAAAGTGATGTAAAACGTCCAACTCTCTGGACGATCACCAAGGACGAGATCAATGGATGAGCCGGCCATTTCATTCACCGACAAAGATGCCGAAAGGATCCATCACCCACATGACGATGTAATTGTCATTACTCTGCTTATTGTAGATTATACAACCAAGAGAGTGTTAGTTGACAATGGAAGCTCAGCAGATATATTGTACTACCCTACCTTCCAATAGATGAGACTTGGACGGGATCAACTTCGTCCAGTGTGCTCACCATTGATAGGGTTCAGAGGAATGAAGGTGCAACCCGTAGGCACCATTACATTACCAGTGGTGGTAGGGTCATACCCGCAGCAAATAACTAGGGAAGTCAATTTCCTCGTGGTGAATTATTCGTCCTCATACAATGCCATTATTAGAAGACCAACTCTGAACAGTTGGAAGGTGACAACATCTACCTACCATCTATCAGTCAAATTTCCTACAGAGTACGGGATAGGGAATGCTATTTAGCCATGATGGCTTTGGACGAGCAGGTGCAGACAATGAGTATTGAGGAAAGAAGGGTTGTTGCAGAGCCCACGGAAGTGCTGGAAAATGTTCTTTTGCAAGAAGATGATCTCGAGAAATTCACCAGAATTGGAACAGGTATGAAGGAGAAGGCAAGAAAAGATCTCATCTAGTTCCTGAGAAAGAGTATCGATGTTTTGCATGGAGTCATGACGACATGCCGGGAATCGATCCAAGTGTAATCACTCATCGATTGAATGTGTACCCCTTTTCTAAGCCTGTTCGTCAGAAGAAGAGGGTGTTCGCTCCTGAGCGGGATAAGGCAATCAAGGAAGAGGTTCAAAAACTAACCATAGCACAGTTTATTAAGGAAGTCTATTACTCGGATTGGCTAGCTAATGTAGTGATGGTGAAGAAAGCAAATGGCAAGTGGAGAATATGCGTAGATTTCACTGATTTGAACAAGGCTTGCCCCAAGGATAGTTATCCTTTGCCACGCATTGATCAATTGGTGGACTCTACGGCTGGCCATCAGTTGTTGAGCTTCATGGACGCATTCTCAGGATATAATCAGATAAAGATGGACGAAGTTGATCAGGAAAAGACCTCCTTCATTACCAGTCAAGGTTTGTTTTGCTATAAGGTGATGCCCTTTGGTCTAAAAAACGCAGGGGCAACTTATCAAAGGTTGGTTAATCACATGTTCCGTCCACAGATAGGGCGGAATGTAGAGGTCTATGTCGACGACATGCTTGTGAAGAGCATAGACGAGGGAAGCCATTTGGACGATCTACAGGAAACCTTCGAAACACTTAGGCGATATAAGATGAAATTGAACCCAAGTAAGTGTGCATTCGGAGTATCGTCGGGAAAGTTTCTGGGGTTCATTGTTTTGCAAAGAGGAATTGAAGCGAATCCAGACAAGATCCAAGCTATATTGGACATGGAACCACCGAAGAATATCAAGGAAGTCCAATCCCTCACTGGGCGAGTTGCTGCTTTGAACAGGTTTGTTTCGAAAGCCACAGACAAATGTTTACCTTTCTTCAAAGTCCTCAGGAAGGCATTCGAATGGACAGACGAATGTCAAAAGGCCTTCCAAGATCTGAAGGACTATCTCACTACAACTCCATTATTAAGTCCGTCCGTGCAAGGAGAGGAACTGTATCTGTACTTAGCGGTGTCTCCACATGCCGTAAGTTCAGCTCTAATCAGGGAGGAAGGGAAAGTGCAAAAACCAGTGTACTACACTAGTTGAGCACTCAGAGGAGCAGAAGGAAGATACCCACTGATAGAGAAGTTGGCTTTTGCACTAATAACAGCTTCTAGAAAGTTAAGACATTACTTCCAAGTTCATGTCATCAATGTCATGACGGACCATCTGCTCAAGAAGGCAATGAACAAGCTGGAAGCTACAGGACGGCTGATTCAATGGGCGGTGGAACTTAGTGAATTCAACATTCGGTACCAACCAAGAAATGCAATAAAGGCCCAAGCCCTAGCAGAGTTCACTCCAAGTTACGAGGATTTTGGTGAAAGAGAGTACAATAAAAAATGGGTCGTCCATGTAGATGGATCGTCTACATTGCATGCTGGAGGTATAGGAGTTGTTTTGCAGTCACCAGAAGGAGACAAATTAAAGTACAAGGCTCGTTTGCAATACCAAACCACTAATAATGAAGTGGAGTATGAAGCCCTTTTAAAGGGGTTGGAGTTGGCTAAATCTGTAGAAGCAGACTCAATACTTGTCTTGTGAGACTCTCAGTTGGTCATAGGCCAAGTAAATGGGATATGTGAAGCCAAGGAAGATAGAATGAAGAAATATTTAAAGAAGGTAGTACACCTTGTGAAGAAATTCAAAGAAGCTGATTTCATTCAAATCCCAGGGGAAGAGAATGTGGAAGCAGATACTCTGGCAAAGGAAGCCTCTACGAATGAAGCAATGGACAAGTTGGATGCAGTACAATACATGCCAAGTATAGACCTTCCAGAGATGCTGCAAATAGAGGGTGATGAAAATTGGATGACCCCAATAGTGTCATACTTGAAGGATGGAAGGCTTCCAAAAGAGAAGGACGAAGCTAGGAAGCTCAGGGTCAAATCAGCCTATACAAAAGAGGTTTTTTCCAGCCTCTCCTAAGGTGTTTGGCTCCGGACGAGGCAAACTACATGTTGAGAGAGATTTATGAAGGAGTATGTGATAACCATTCAGGAGCCAGATCGCTCGTCCATAAAGTCATCCGTAGCGGATTCTATTGGCCAACCATCCAAGCTGATGCTAAGGCATATGTTAAGGTATGTGATCAATGTCAGCACTTCAGTAACATTCCTAGACAGCCAGCAGAGTATCTTACGCCAATGATGGCCCCTTGGCCTTTCGCGCAATGGGGATTGGATATTTTGGGGCCCTTTCCAACTAGAACTCGGCAAATGAAGTTTTTGGTGATAGGAATAGATTACTTCACAAAATGGGTGGAAGCCGAACCCTTGGCAAAAGTTACACAACAGAATGTCAAGAACTTCGTCTGGAAGAACATCGTATGTAGATTCGAGGTACCTAAGGTACTAGTGTCTGACAATGGACGACAGTTCGACAACACACCTTTCAAGGAATTTTGTGAACAGCTTGGAATCAGGAACCATTACTCCTCACCCTCCCACCCACAGGCCAATGGCCAGGCAGAAGTAGCAAACTGATCCTTATTGAAAATCATCAAGACTCGGCTTGAAGAGGCAAAGGGAGTATGGCCAGATGAGTTACCGGCTGTTTTATGGGCTTATAGAATGACAGTGAGAACTCCCACAGGGGAAACTCCTTTTAAACTAGCCAATGGAAGTGAGGCAGTTATACCGGCAGAAGTACATATGGCCAGCCACAGGGTGGGGAAGTATCAAGCTGAAGAAAATGAAGAACAGCTCCGTCTTAACCTTGACCTTATGGACGAGGTCAGGATGGATGCAGAACAGAGAACAGCGAGGTACAAAAATCTTATGGCAAGACAATATGATGCCATGGTAAAGCCCAGGCACTTCAACATTGGGGATCTCGTCCTGAAAAGGGTTACCTTGGCAACAAGAAACCCGGCCTACGGGAAACTGGGGCCAAATTGGGAAGGACCTTATAGAGTTATCAACTGCAAGAGGTAAGGATCCTACTATTTGGAAGCTTTGGATGGGCGGAGGCTGGAACACCCTTGGAATGTTGAGCACCTAAGGAAATACCATCAATAAATGCTGACTCTAGACGAAAATGGCCATGGATGAGATACCTGGACGAGTGGAAGTATTCTCGTGTCTGCTTACTACTACTATGTGTTTTAAGTATTTCAATAATCCCCTAGAAAGTACATTAGTGTTTTCACTTTTGTGCTATTCATGGACGAGTTGGTTTGTATTTTTAATTCCCTAAGGTACTAGCTCTCGAGCATGTTCCATGCCTGTGGACGAATGTTTGCATAAGTTTGGATTTTCAGATATATATATGATGTATTTTCAAGTATATTGTATGGGAATCCTTTATTTCTGTATATTCATTCGTAATGATCCACAAATAAGCAAACAAGCATCGACGAATGAAATCCTTGGACGCAAGGATGCATCGTCCATAAGCTTTCCTTAAAGGAAAAATGAAACAAGGTATATCCGTCTAAAGCTTAAGACGAGATGAAACCTGAGTTAAAGGAAAAATAAAACAAGGTATATCCGTCTAAAGCTTAAGACGAGATGAAACCTGAGAAATGGTCGTCCAAAATATGGACGAACAAAGATTGTGCAAAAGCACAAACCCATAAACGAATATAACCAGCGTAACAATCCAATGCATGGACGAGAAATTGTCGGGGAGTCTTATCAAGGACGGAAATATGATCGTCCCTAAATTTGAATAACGAATAAAAGCTAACCAAGAAAAACGTCATTCATGGACGAACTGTACTTGATAGCTAAAAGGATTCAATCTGCTCTATCTCGGTGATGTAATAAGAAATTCACCCCTATACTCAAGACGAGACAAACTGATTTCCTGGATGGACGAACCACACAGCCACAAAAATGATATGAATAATGAAAATAAATTTCATACATAAAGATGGAAATGTATGTATTCAAACACAATGGAAGGTGAAAATAGAAAATATTCATTTGTTCATGGAATTTAAAGAAGGGTGGACGACCCACGTCCAAAAAACCCTTAAAAGTTATGAAAATGTAAACGGATTGTATATAAGACTTGTCCATAATCTTGGACGAGACAATTGTACTTAGATAAACTTGAATAAAAGGAGTAAAGAACAAAGCCCAAAACAACGGGCACTTCCAAATAAAAGTAAAATAAATTTTCTAAGGAAAATGTAATCACTTGGGCAAGCTAGTCTTGAGGTCATCCTAGGTCACTTCAGTGTTAGCGTCGTCCATTATGTTGACATCCTCAAAACTCGTCTGCAACAAGGAACTTTCATTAGCGAGGGGAAGCTTGAAAGAATCGAAGTCCATGTCAGGATATGTCTCCTTAGCATTAGCACGAAAGTCCTCATAGCCAGCTGCATAGTGGCTGTCTAGACGATTCTTGTACTCATCAGACTTCTTGAAGGCTGCTATGGTTTCTTCACGTGCTTTCTCTAAGGACAAGACAAACTCAGAGACTTGCCCTTCAAGATAAACGATACGGGTATCTTTTTCTATGTTATCAACTTTCAGCTCTTCCACCTCGTTCTTTAGCTTCGTCTCACTTCCTTGTAGACGATTAAAATCCTCGATCAACCTAAGGACTTCCCCCTTTTTTAGCAGAACTTCATTGTTCAGCTCCTTAGTTTTGTCCTTAGCCGTCTTAGCCTTTGTAGCAAGCTCCTTAGCCTGGCAGGTTGCTGTATAAAATTTTGACATAGCTTGCATATGGACGAAAGGGAGTTGGACATCCTATTCAAAAAAAAAAAAAAAAAAATTTACACACAAGGACGAGGGAAAGATTTACCTTAAAAAGGTCATGGATGCCAGAACGTTCAAATTCTTTCACTGACATGTTGTAGCACTCATTAACTTCATGCTCAGTGACGATTCCTTTGAACGTCCTCTATGCGTAACCCTCGTCCAGAACCAAATTGGAAGGACGATCAGAGGGCTCTGACGAACTAGGCTTGTGAGAAACTTTGGCTGGAGGCGGAGAAGGATCAGTCTGGACGAGATGGATTGTTTGGACGGGCTCCACATCCACCGGAGGGTCGTCCAGGTTCACCGTCGGAGGTGTAAACTTGGGGACCTTGGGAAGAGAAGTCTTACCAGGCTTTTGCTTCTTGGGGCCTCGACAACTTAGAAGGTCGTCCAGGTCCATGGCACTGGATATTGACTTAGACTTTCTCTTCCCTACCTGGACGGAAGTCACTGGGACGACTGGTGGTGCAGTAACATCCTCGTCCCCACTAGTTACTGTTTTTTCTTTGTTTTCCCTCATTGTAGTTATCCCTGTGACGAGGAAAATAAAAAAAAATACAAAAAAAAAAAAAAAAAGAGAAATGAAGTAAAATGGACGATACTTACTTCGACGGGTAGTCTTTTCGTGACTGAGGTTTTCTGCAGTAGGTACTGGGCCAAGCCCCCAAGCTACTAGACGACTGAAAGTAACCAAATCGTGGAAAGTTCTCCCAGGGAAGGTACGAACCTCGTCTATCCGATCCAAGTAAAATTTGTCCAAACGTGGACGGACAACAGCTGCATCACCAAGAGAAAGAGTTAGACGATTGAAAGATAGGAAATATGTAAGGAAAAACGAAGTAAAATGGAAAGGAAACATATCCTCAGGACGAAGACGACCTAGAGGGCTGGTAAAAGGTGGGAAGGGGGGATTACCCACATCAGCGGGGTCCCCAGCCCAATTTCCAAAAATAATAAAAAATTCTTTTTTCCAGAGCCAGTCAGACGAACTACGGCCCTTTATTAAACTGTAATAAGTGCCCCTGGACGAGAACTGGTAAAAACCAGCAGATTTCTTTATCTCCGAGGGCTTATAACAGTAAAGGAACTCGTCCACCGTAATTGGACGGTTCCCTTCCAGTGCCTCACGCCATAGCACTTGCATGGCGACTATCGTCCTCCAACCATTGGGGTTGAGTTGGTTAGGTCCAATACCTAATCTTTGGAAGAGGTCTCTACAGAATGAATTTAGAGGAAACTTAAGGCCAGCTAAAAGGTAAAAAGTGTATACCCCTAAACCAGAGGAAGGAGAACAACACCATTCTCCAGCCTTGGGTAAACGAGGGTTAAGCTCTCTAGGAATCTGATATCTATCTACAAGAGTTTTCAACTTGGCAGCGTCTAAGGTGGATGCTACCTCTGGGGCACAACTATAAATGACATCCTCCTCGTCCTCTTCCTCGTCTTGAGGAGGGCTAGGTGGCTGTCTGGACAAGCTAGCCCCAGATCCAGAAGCCATCCTACGTTGTAGTTCCTGAAATTCCTCCAAGGGAATGCCAGGAAGCCCAGACGAATAATGCTCGTCTGAGGAATCGCTACAGGACGAGCTATCTACACTACTCTCATCACTACCCTCACTCCCAGAAGAATCATCCTGATACTCATCTATCTCCTTCTCTAAACTACTAGACGAAGACATGGTTGAAATGTAGAAAGATTTAAGATGAAAGCCTAAAAAGAAAGAGGAAATACCTGATAGAACTAGGAGGAGAGCTAGACGAGGTTCTTGGACGAGATGGTAGAAGGGAAAATGAGAGGAAAGTAAGGGGCATGAAAGAGAATGCACTATTTATAGGCCCCAGCAACAGGGTCAGTGAAACGACGCTCGCCACTCAAAAATTGACACGTGGCGGTTCCTTTGGGAAACGAGATCGACATGACTAGCCAACCAACAGCTTCGTGACACGTGGCTCATAAAAAAGTAAAATTTTGTTAAAATCACGACAATATCCTGGACGACCCTTTGAACAAAGGGGCAACTGATGGGGAAGTGGAAAATTAGTCCAACTCCAGTTCGTCCAAAGGGATCGTCCAGAGCCAATAGAGCAAGCAAGATCAAGAATCACCCCAGAAGAAGAAAAGATGTTCATGGACGATAATATTGCTCTTGAACAATGAAGTCCCCTATGGACGATAAACTCGTCCATAAAGGTCATCCATGGACGATCATCAGATGTCCAGGGACGACCAAATCGTCATACACTAGACGGACGAATGCGCAACACTTAGAAAACTTTCGACTCTTTGTAGCGGTTACTAAACCCGTAGTTATCGCCATGAATCCCTCGAATGAGTTAACTTCCATTAGCAGTTACAACTTTAGTAACTGTTGAGGAAGTTATCTCCGGACTCATTGGCTTCCACAAATCTTGGGGAGGTTATTGGACAAATAGGGTCCCTATATAAAGGACCGGTCTGAACCAAATGAAGGTAAGAACATTCTGAGACTTGACTCCCAAAAAGTTGGAATTCCATTCCTGTAAGAGACTAATTTTTCCATCGGAGGGGGTTTGGCCGATCTTCTCCAATCCCCTTTTTGACAGCGTGTTTGCTTTTGTAGGCCTTCCACCGTTCAGTAGCCCACCAAAGCTAGAGCATCCACCTTACTGATTCTAAGCGATATCAAAACTAATAAAAAAATATTTTATATATAAAAATATTTTTCTTTTATTAAGTTAGGAGATTGCCCCTGAAGAACAAGTATTGCCTCCCCTGGGTGACTGGTGTTTTTTACTCTTTTCTTTTGTCCACTAGAGTTTAATTTTATAAGCTTTTATGTCCTCTTTTTTATTTATTTCTGATAAGATCTTAGTAACCAGTGAAGAAATGAATTGAATAGAGTAACGAGGAAGAGAGATAGAACATTCGAGAAGGAGAATTAAGAAGATAAGAGAGATAGATGGGAATTAGAGAGGAGAAGATAGGAATGAGAATGTAATTCTTATTATGCATCAAAAAGACCCCTACAACCTTCTATTTCCCCCCCTTTTATACTATTACAGTTCCACATTCTTAACTAACTCCAGCTAAGCTAACTAACTTCCATGACATCATCACAACAGCCAATGACAACACACAGTAACTAACACAGCAACTAACTAACTATCACTACTCACCACTTATTCTCTAATTACAATTCTCCTCATTACAAATCTTATCAATTCCCTTCCCCTTAAAAAGACCTTGCCCCCAAGGTCCACCTCCCCCCAAGGGTTACAAAACCTTGCCCACAAGGTGAGGAAACTGCTGCAAGTTGTAGAGGGACTCCCAGGTAGCATCTTCTGGAGAATGACCATGCCACTGGACCAAGACTTCAGAGATAGTTCTAAACCGGAGCCGTTTAGTCCTGTGTTGAAGGATGGCGATAGGTTCAGGATGAAGTACACCAGCAAAAGTAACAGGAGGAAGAGTTGGAACTGGAACTACATTTGATCCCAACTTCAGTTTCAAACATGATACATGAAAAACTGGGTGGATAGAACAATCAGTAGGCAAGGCAAGTTTATATGCCACCTGACCAACCTTCTGCACAACTTGGAAGGGTCCATAGAACCTAGGAGAAAGCTTATTGAAACCTTTCAACCTCAATGAGTGCTGCCTATAAGGCTGTAGCTTCAAATAAACCCAATCACCAACAGTAAAACTTGTATCAGATCTATGCAAATCAGCCTGAGATTTCATCCTAGCTTGAGCAGAAAGTAAATTTTGTTTTAGCAAGGAGATGAGGTCCTGTCTGTTCTGCAGTAACTGATCCACAGCAGCCACTTGGGTAGCACCAGGAATATAATCCAACAAACTGGGAGGTGGTATGCCATAAAGAGCCTCAAATGGGGTCAGCTTAGTTGAAGTATGGAAATTGGTGTTAAACCAATACTCAGCCAAGTGAAGCCAATCAGCCCAAGCATTGGGTTTGTCACCAACAAAGGCCCTCAAGTATTGCTCAAGGCTCCTATTCACCACCTCCGTTTGGCCATCAGATTGGGGATGGTAAGCTGAAGACATAGCTAGCTCAGTGCCCTGCAACTTGAATAACTCCTGCCAAAAATGAGCTGTGAAAACTGAACCTCTGTCACTCACAATAGTCTTAGGCATACCATGGAGTTTAAACACATTTTTCATAAAAACTGCAGCCACTTTCGCAGCTGTGTAAGGATGAGAGAGGGGAATGAAATGGACAAATTTAGTCAATCTGTCAACTACCACAAAGATCACTTCATAACCATGAGACTTAGGTAACCCCTCAATAAAATTCATACTGATATCAAGCCAGGGTTTATCAGGAACAGGAAGGGGCTGTAATAAACCAGCAGGCTTGGAAGTGCTCACCTTCACCCTTTGACAAACCTCACAGCATTGGACATGAAGCTTGACATCTTTAACCATACCTTTCCAAAAGAAATCCTGCCTCACCCTATGTAGTGTCTTCAAATAACCCGAGTGACCACCACAAGGAGAATTGTGAACATGCTGCAACACCAGAGGCTTCAATGGTGAACTATGGCTGAGGAAGATACGACCCTTATAAAAAAGAAGACTATTATGAAGAGTGAAACCAGCAGGGGCAGAATCTTCAACAGCCAAAGCTTCAAATAATTGCTGGTATTCATGATCAGTATTATAACTATCCTTCAGAATGTCCAACCAGGAAGAACAAGGAAAAGAAATCAGGAAAAAAGAGGCAGAATTAGAGTCCTCCAACCTGTTTGAGTCCTCCAGTCTCCTTGAAAGTGCATCAGCAGCCTTATTTTCTCTTCCATGCTTATATTCTACCAAAAATGAATACCCCAACAACTTAGTAATCCACCTTTGTTGAGTTGGAGTTCCAATCCTCTGCTCAAGCAAATACTTAAGACTTTGGTGATCAGTCTTGATGATGAAGGGCTTTCCAACCAAATAAGGCCTCCACTTCCTAACTGCTTTCACTAAAGCCAAAAACTCATTTTCATAAGTAGATAAGTGAAGACTTCTACCCTTCAGAACTTCACTATGATAAGCTAAAGGTCTGTTACTCTGCATCAAAACAGCACCCAACCCCTTACCTGAAGCATCACATTCAATCACAAAGGGTTTAGAAAAATCAGGTAGTGCCAGGACAGGAGGTGTAGAGACAGCCACCTTGAGAGCATTAAAGGCCAAAGTAGCTTGTGCAGACCATTGGAAGGCATCTTTTTTAAGTAATGCAGTCAAGGGAGCTGCAATGAAGCCATAATCCTTGATAAATTTCCTATAATATCCGGTCAAACCCAAAAAACCCCTCAAAGCCTTTACTGATGTAGGAATGGGCCAATTTTGCATGGCATCAGTCTTCTTGGGATCAGTTCTAACCCCTTGGCCTGAAATTAAATGCCCCAAATACTCCACCTCTTCACAGCCAAACACACACTTGCTTTGCTTAGCATACATTTGGTTATCAAGCAACACAGTCAAAACCATCCTCAAATGAGAAACATGCTGCTCAACAGAATTACTATACACCAATATATCATCAAAAAATACCAATACAAACTTCCTCAAATATGGTTTGAACACCTTATTCATTAATGATTGAAAGGTGGATGGTGCATTAGTTAAACCAAATGGCATAACTAGAAACTCATAATGGCCTTCATGGGTTCTAAAGGCAGTCTTATGAATATCCCCCTCCTTCATTCTAATTTGATGGTAACCAGACCTAAGGTCTAGCTTAGAAAAGATCATAGCACCACTCAACTCATCAAGCAGCTCATCTACAACAGGGATAGGATACTTATCCTTAACTGTAGCCTTATTCAAAGACCTATAATCAATACACATTCTCCAACTTCCATCAGCCTTCCTTACTAACAACACAGGTGATGAAAAAGGACTATGACTGATTCTAATATAGCCTGCTTCCAGTAAATCATGAACAATTTTTTCAATTTCAGTTTTTTGATAGAAGGGATACCTGTAGGGTCTCTCACAAACAGGTTCAGTGCCCTCCTTCAAGACTATCTGATGCTCATGTCCTCGGAGAGGAGGCAATGCAGTAGGTACTTCAAAGACCTTGTTGAACTCATTTAGTAACTCAGTAATGGCCCCATGTTGCTACACTGGTGTGGAAGGAGTAGGACAGGATATGATTTGCAGCAGGAGTCCTTTCTTGATGACTGGTTTAAAGAATTGGTCAGCTTCTTGAAGAGTGAGACCGGATGGTTGTAATCCTGTAAACAGAATTTCCTTACTCCCAAGACTAAACTCCATGACCAACTTCTTGAAATCCCATTTAATTGGTCCCAAAGTACATAACCATTGAGTACCAAGAACCATATCACAGTCACCCAATGATAAAACATTCAAATCAATCTGTAATTCCTGACCTTGAATTCTGAGATTAACCTCATGGCAAGCACCTTGTGTTCTAAGTACTTCCCCATTAACTACTTTAACTGTGAAGCTTTCTTGAGTTGACAATGGTAATTTCAAGGATGACCATGAAGAAACATCCAAGAAATTATGAGTACTACCATTGTCAATCAAGATAAGCACATCTTGATGATTAATTCTACCCCATACTCTCATTGTACCTGGAGAAGGACTTCCAAGTAAGGCATAGAGAGTGATTTCTGCACACCCTGCCCCTTGTTGCTGCAATTCTGTGGAAACATCATACCCCACTATTCTTTCTTCATCAAGAACCTCTTGCTCACTTCCCAAGTTGTTCTGTTGAAACCCTTCCATAAGGAAAATCTTTGGTGTCTTGCATTGATGTCCCACATACCATTTATCCTCACAATGGAAGCATAATCCCTTCTTCTTTCAATCTTCAACCTGCATAGCAGTAAGCTTCTGTACTAGTAGTTTGGTAGTCTTCAAATCATTCTTGATTGGTAGGGGTCCCAAAATTGAAGGCTTAGACACTTCACCCCATGGTCTGACATTCTTCTTGCACGCAAAAATGTATTCTTCTTGTATTTTGGCAAGACCAAAGGCTGCATTCAAATTCTGGGGATTCAGCATCCTAATTGGTAATCTAATTTCATCCCTCAGTCCACTCAGGAAACAGCTGAGTCTATGCTTCTCGGATAGTTCCTTAATTCGATTGGACAAAGCTTCAAACTGTCCCTTGTAAGCAGATACAGACCCCACTTGCTTCAATTTTGTTAGATTTTCCATAGGATCATCATAGGAAGAAGAACCAAACCTCACGTACAATGCTCTAACAAAGGCCTCCCAACTAGTAAAAAGACCAGCCTCCTCTGCATCTTGAAACCAAATCAGGGCCTCATCTTCCATAAGATATGATGCTAATAATATCTTTTGGTTGACCGGGGTATTATACAAATGAAAAAATTGATTGGCCTTGTACACCCAACCTGATGGATTCTCACCTTTAAACCTCGGAAACTCCAATCTCACAGCTTTAGGAATCATCGCAGAATCTTGTTGTGGGTTTGTCACTATTGGAGATGAGGTTCTTGGAGGAGATGACTGATGTCTCTGTTGCCAACCATTACCAGCCTCTGTAATACCCTGCACTGTCTCTGATAGAGCCTGCAACAAACTTGTGACTGCATCCAATTTCTGATGGACAATACGGAATTCTTGATCATGTTGCTCGATCGTCGATGACAGAGCATTGACTTTTTTATTTAAGAAAGAAGAAGATCGGGTTTCTGCCATAGTAGCAGAATGGCTCTGATACCAATTTGATAAGATCTTAGTAACCAGTGAAGAAATGAATTGAATAGAGTAACGAGGAAGAGAGATAGAACATTCGAGAAGGAGAATTAAGAAGATAAGAGAGATAGATGGGAATTAGAGAGGAGAAGATAGGAATGAGAATGTAATTCTTATTATGCATCAAAAAGACCCCTACAACCTTCTATTTCCCCCTCTTTTATACTATTACAGTTCCACATTCTTAACTAACTCCAGCTAAGCTAACTAACTTCCATGACATCATCACAACAGCCAATGACAACACACAATAACTAACACAACAACTAACTAACTATCACTACTCACCACTCATTCTCTAATTACAATTCTCCTCATTACAAATCTTATCAATTTCAAGTTTCAAATTTTTCATTTTGCTTCCCCTAGGTGTGAGCTCACGTGATTAGCTTTCGGAAATGACAAAAAGTAGAGTTAAAAAAAAAAAAAAAAAAAAGTACAAGTGAGTATCAGACTTATTAACTTTATTTCTTCTTAATAATTTTTTTTCCCCATTATCAAGGTATAATGGACCAATGGTACATGTTAATGTTTATTTATTCTTTAAAAAAAAAGGTATTATTATTATTAATTTATTATTACTATTATTTGGGTTTGAAATCCATATATTAAATCATTATTTTATATATAATAGTAACACTCCTTTGAATTGATAATTTTATTGTGTGTGTGTATATATATATATATATATATATTTAATCTGTTCAAGCAAACCGACCACCCGACGAAACTGATGGAACCAACCGCCGATGGCCTGATTGGATCCCTTTGTCGGTCGGCTATGGGTCTAGTCTCTCAGAAATCAACTCTGATGGGTTGAGTGGCCAGTGTCCTCCACCAAAACCTGAGCTACCAAACACGATTGGAAAACGAACCCTCAAATCTATCAGATTCTACTTAGATCCAGCGATTTTTAGACCCTTCACCACTCAAATCCGACCACGTTTGGCCTTTCTTCACTTAGATCCGCTCAAATCCGGTGATGTTTGATTAGATTTGCTCAAATCTGGCGATGTTTGGCGTAGATTTGCTCAGATTCAGCGATGTTGGGTGTGAATCCGGCGACATTTGGCTTAGATCCGACAAGGTTTAGCTTAGATCCACTCAAAATTTGGCCGAATCTTTCTCTCCTCTGCTCAAATCCAACGAAGATCTACCACCACCACCGCTCCATTGGTTCAATCAAATCGACTGATTATCTGCCAAAGGCCAATCCGACTCAACCCATGGTGGTTGTTGGTCGGTTGCGGGTCATCACTTCTTCCACCCAATCTAAGTGAGTCAAGTGGCGAGTTGATCTCAAACTCGATCCGCCCGACCAGTAGACAACCCTAATACACAAAATTTTTGGAGCAACCCACAGTGGTTGTTCGAAAAATTTTATTAGAAAATAAAAAAGTGACTAACTTTTTTAATAATTTTTTCAATTATATATATATATATATGAATCTGAAACATTTTGAAATGATATACCAAAATAGGTTGATATAAAATATTTTGTTCCATTGAATAAACCAAAATGAGTTCCTAGACGGAATTAATAACTTTGGTTCGCTTTGGTTAATTTTGAAGTTATATAATTTTGAAATTCTCATTTAAAACTGAAAAGAAAACACGAATTTTATCTTATTATCGCGCACGCTTCGTACACACGGATAAGTGAAATAAAATTTGTGATCCTCGTCGAACCGTACAATGACATCACCGTTCCCACGTTGTTCTTACGCACTTCTTTGGTTTGCCGACTAAGAAAGTTCCAGAAGTCTTTGCCTTATCTTTTTCTATTTTTTTCATAAACCAAAATTTTTTTTTCCTTCTGGAACTTACCTTTGGCCCTATAAATACGAATGTTCTTACTTTCACACACTCTCCACAAGAACTGTTCAGTGAGATAAAAAATGGCAGGTGGTGGTGAAGAAAACGTTACCGAGATTGTGATCAACGACGAAGCTCACGACTTTAGCTCGCTACTCTCTTCTTCTGAGAGAGACTTTCTTGTCCGCAACACTGGCGATCAGGTACTATTTTATTCTGTCAACTTTTTTTTTTTCATTTAGTGGTTATTGATGGGTGTCCTTTTTAAAAAAAAAAAAATTTATTTTTACACCTCTCTGTTTGGCTAAGCAAACTGGTTGATGGGCATGTGATGTATTTATCCAACAAAGAAAATTGGTTGATGGGACTTTTCTTGTGATTTTCTCGGGAAAATATGATCTGTGAGAGAGGGAGGGAGAGAGAAGAGTTTATGATGACTTTAATCGCTGGTTTTATTTTCCTATGTAATAACTAATAAGTAAATTTAGCTTATAATCAGTTCATGATTTTGATGCAATTCCTTGGTACTTGTCATTTATAATTTAACGAGCACTGATTTCATACTCTTTTTCACTTTCATTTCAAAAAAAAATATTGGATTAGTATTGGAGAAATTTGGATATTTTTTTATTTACTTAGTTCATATATGCCCTGCAGAGCTTTAAATTTTTTATACAAAAAAGTTTATGAGCAAGAACTTAACCATGGCTGATCCATGAAATTCTTTTGTGCAGATCTTGGGCTGCATAGTAGACCCCTGTATTTTATAATACTTACCAAGGTTTTTTTTTTTTTTTTTTTTTAATTGCAAGTAATTTGAATATTTTGGATAAACTAAGGCTGCTCAATAAAATTAAGATTGTATTTAGGTGAAAAAAATTTTCCATTAGTAAAGCTATTCAGCTAACAAGTGGCAGTTTTCAGAAAAAGTTGTGGCGTTTTTATTTATTTGGTGTATGTCAGTACATCCGCATCACATTTTTCAGTTTAGAAGTTACTGTATGTCTCTGGTCCAATTGATAAATAACTTTATAAAACAATTATGTCTGAAAAAACCTATTATAAGTTCGATAAGTTTCTATGGAAAGCAAATTTAACAAATGATGAAGCTTTTTAATTGCCAATAGGTAAACTGGGGAGGGGGGTGGGGGAGTTTAAGAAGAAGAGTTGTAAGCTTACTTATCAAAACCTATGGTGAACTCAATGGAGTGTAAGTGACTGGATGTATGGTGTTAGAATGATTAATTTGTCAAAATTAATTTAAATATCATTTAAACTTGCCTTTTTGATTGTATGAAGTGTTCCATGTACCGTAGTCAAGTATTGTACTAGTATGAATATTAGGGAACGAGTTAAGAGGGAATCATTTCTTGAATTGTGAATTTGCAGGTTAAAATTGAGACCCTGAAGGGGAAGAAGTTGGCATTGTATTTTTCAGCATCATGGTGTGGCCCCTGTCGCCGATTCACCCCAACGTTAATTGAGGTGTACAATGAACTCTCTTCAAAAGGTGATTTTGAGGTCATTTTTGTCTCGGGTGATGAAGATGAGGAGTCCTTCAAAGGGTACTTCTCCAAGATGCCATGGCTTGCAATCCCATTTTCAGATTCAGAGACACGTGATCGCTTGGATGAATTGTTTAAGGTTAGAGGCATACCCCACTGTGTAATCCTTGATGAAGAGGGGAAAGTTGTGAGTGACAATGGAGTTGAGATCATTCGGGAGTATGGAATTGAAGCGTACCCTTTCACACAACAAAAGGTCAAAGATTTGAAAGATCAAGAGGAAGCAGCCAGGAAGAATCAGTCCTTGAGATCTATCTTGGTATCCCGCTCACGTGACTTTGTCATTTCATCTGATGGAAAGAAGGTAAATTTTCATGATGTTGCTCGTTATTTTGTTCATTAACATGAAATATAGTATTCCTCTCCCCTAATCTGTATTTATTCTTGATGTACAAGGTGCCTGTCTCTGAACTTGAAGGAAAGACAGTAGGTCTGTATTTCTCATTATTCTCTTACAAGGCTTGTGATGATTTTACTCCAAAACTTGATGAGGTTTATGAAAAATTGAAAGCGAAGGGAGAGAACTTTGAGATTGTGTTGATACCACTTGAAGAGGATGAGGAATCATTCAATCAAGGCTTCAAAAGCTTGCATTGGTTTGCACTACCTGTCAAGGACAAGAGCTGTCAAAAGCTGGCTAGGTACTTTGAGCTCGCAGCGCTCCCCACTTTGGTTATTATAGGGCCAGATGGGAAGACTCTTCAATCCAATGTTGCTGAAGCAATTGACGAACATGGGGTTCTGGCATACCCATTCACGCCAGAAAGGTTCACAGAGCTTGCTGAGGTGGAGAAGGCAAAACAGGAAGCTCAAACCCTGGAGTCAATTTTGGTTTCAGGAGATCAAGATTTTGTCATTGGAAAAGATGGAGTCAAGGTAACCTAAGATTTATTCAATGCTGCAAACTTTATAGTAGCTTATGGATTATGTCAGATAATTTGGTCCAACTGTTGTGATGACGAATGAATTCGTACCTCCCACTAACAGTGGAAATATTTGTATTTAGTTCTTGGTTTATATGCGATATTCTATATGCTATGTAGAGAAGTTTGCATCCTGTTAAAATGAATTTGATCACTTGTTTTCCTTTCCAGATTCCAGTAACAGATTTAGTGGGAAAGAACATCCTCCTTTACTTCTCAGCACATTGGTGCCCTCCATGTCGCGCCTTTCTACCAAAACTTATGGATGCATACCACAAGATCAAAGCAAAGGATGATGCCTTTGAAGTGATTTTCATCTCTAGTGACAGGGACCAAGCCTCTTTTGATGAATTCTTTTCAGGAATGCCATGGCTAGCGCTTCCCTTTGGTGATCCTAGGAAGGCATCCTTGAGTCGCACTTTCAAGGTCCGTGGCATTCCCCTGCTTGTAGCCATTGGACCAAGTGGCAAGACTGTCACAAAAGAAGCTCGAGATATTATAATGATTCATGGGGCTGATGCTTATCCTTTTACTGATGAGCGGTTGAAGGAGATTGAGGCACAAATTGAGGAGTTAGCAAAGGGGTGGCCTGAGAAGTTGAAACACAAACTCCATGAGGAGCATGAGCTTGTGCTTGCTCGTCGTAGGGTTTATAATTGTGATGGGTGTGATGAGGAGGGACATGTCTGGTCATATTACTGTGATAAGTGTGACTTTGATCTTCATCCAAAGTGTGCCTTGAAAGAAGACAAAGGAGCTAATGATGATTCCAAGGGGGAAGAAAATCCCCACGAAGGATGGAACTGCGATGGAGAAACCTGCGTCAAAGTTTAATAATACCGTATCTTAAATTTGAAATCATTTGATCTTTATTGTCCTTTCCTTTTCCTGAGTCATTTGTTTGTGAGTTGTGATGTAAGTCTTAAGTCTTTAGTTTTTAAGTGTGCTGTTGTGGTAATAATGGCCTCTCATGTTGAATATGGTGCCAGCCTAAAAGTTATTATGCATACTGATGCAAGTGCTAATGGTTTAAGTGAGTTGCGTAATTTGAGAGGGGGTTTCTCTTATTATTATCAGACTAGATAATTTCCTGCCCTCCTTTTGGATACTTTGCAATTTATTTGAAATAATTTTTATGTTTTTTAAGACTTATTTATAATACTCATTTTCTTGTATAATATTTATGTTTTACTACAATATTGTTGAATGTTTTGAAAATTAATTTTTTTAAATCATATTTTATATAATACGTGTGGAAATATGTGTAAATGTGTTTGAAATGTGAAAATTGTTGCTCAAATAGGGATACCAAATAGGCTCTTAGTCATAAATGTTTAGGTTCTAAATATGTTGTATGTTGGCAAAACGAGAACAAAAACTTTTTTAGGATTAGATCTTGGGGTCTATGAAGTGTTTTAGACATTGTTTAAGTTAATACAAGTCAAGATTTAAGAACATATAAGTTGCAGAAATTAAGAGGGTGTTTGATACATGCACTTAAAAACTGAAAATATGTGTGGAAATACATGTGGGTGAAAAAGGGTATGGAAATACGTGTAATATTATTTAAAAATTGAAAATATGTGTTTGTGTGGGTGTACCAAACGGAGCTTAGAATTCAAAATTTGTCAAGCTCAACCGTTCAAGAGAAGCCTTCGATCGATCGAACTGCGAATTTGCAGAATTTTAAATAAGGTACAACAGCCTGCAAAACGTTTAGGGTTTGAGTCTAACACTACTAGGTATAAAAGAAAAACTCTAATACACGTTTTTCAAGTCTTAAGAGTTACTCTTGTGAGATCTGTGAAGTTTTGTACCTTCTAACTCTATCAAGTACCTATCAAAAGTCAAATCCATATTGCTAGTATCGGTGAAGTAAAGTTGCAGCCAAGCCTTCAATTATCAAGTGTACTAAAGATCAAAACATGAATAGGTGGTTCATGTGAAAACAGATCCATATCAAAGAAGTTTGATGAGTTTAGAGCCTAGTTTTATAACTGTGTTAAATTTACTATGTTATATGTGATGAATGTTTAACTTAGACCTGAATAATTAACCTAAGTAAACTATTAACCTAAGTAAACTACTTGGCTAATAAATTAGGTTAAATATATTGTGTTTTCTAGGGGGTCTAAAACTTGATAGAAACAATCTCCCAAACACTTCATCAACTACTCAATTTTCACAACCAAATACCGACCCACAAATTTCAAACACCCATTTCATTATCTCAATGAAAGGAAATCATTTGTTAGTAACGATATATAGAGAATGTGATAAAATAAAGAAAAAATGGTTAAAAACATTTCCATTTATAAAGATTTAGTTGCCTTTAGCTAGGTGTGAGAGACTACAAATGGGGTGCTCTCAAAAAAAGAGCTTTGGGTACTTTAAGGCACCTCTTTTTTTGAATAAGTAGTATGGGGTTGTCACTTATTTTTTATACAAAAAAATAAGAAAAAAATAAATACAATTACATGTTCAAAATACTTCAAATGTCATTGATTGAATAAAAAGGTACAATTTTAGTAAATTAACCTTACAATACTTTGGTCCTAGTTACAATATGTGCAAAAAAATACAAAACTTTGGTCCTAATTACAATCTACCAAAATTAAAAGATAAAACACTAATCTACCTATCCAAAAATCCTAAGCTCGGGGGCTAGGTTACGGAATGGGAAGGTGTTAGGCACCCATTCCGTCTAAACAGAGTCTGGTCTTCTAGACTCTAATGACCATTATATACCCTTTTTTGTATGATGTTGAATGATATGTTATAACACACATGACAAACACTTAAGAAAATTAATTTAAATAAATTTGCCTTATGGATAATGTCCTCTTTTAAAAGAAAAATTAGATATGTTTTTGTAAGATAAAAAAAAAAACAAAAAAAAAAAAGAGAGAGAGAGATTTGGTTTGTGAAAATCAGATCTATTTTTGTAAGTTAAAAAAATGGGATTTGATTGGTAAAAATCATATCTGTTTTTGTAATTTAAAAAAAAAAGAAAAAAAAAAAGAAAGGGATTTGATTGGTATAAACCAAATATGTTTTTGTAAGTTTAAAAATAAAATAAAAAATAAAAAAAAAGGGGGGGGGGGGGATTTGATTGTAAAAATTAGATCTATTTTTGTAAGGGGCAAAAAGAAAGAATTTGTTGAGAAAAATTAGATTTGTTTTTGGAAAGGGTAAAAAGAAAAAATTTGTTGAGAAAAACCAAATCTTTTTTTTGCAAAGTAAATGAAAAAAGACTTTTAAAAGAGGATTCACATTCATGAGACAAATTTACTATGCATGCATCACATATTAAAGGGAAAGACTTCAACCTAACGCTTAATTTCTTCTTTAAAATTTCAAAATTTTTAATTTTATCAAGAAGAAAACCTTTTCAGAACAAAAAATTCAGATCTATATTTAATGAAAATACAGATCAGTTTTTATGTTTGAAAAAAAATTCAAATCTGCATCTAAAGAAGATACAGATCAGTTTTGTGTTTTGAAAAAAATTCAGATCTGCATCTAAGGAAAATACAGATATGTTTTGTGCTTGAAAAAAAATCATCTAAGGAAGATACAAATCTGTTTTGTGTTTGAAAAAAAATTCAGATTTGCATCTAAGATACAAATTTGTTTTATGTTTTAAAAAAAAGGATTTGATGATCATTAACAGATTTTGAAATCAAAAAGAAAAAATTAAAATAGACAATCAATTAAGGAACTTGTCAAAGAAAATTCCAACAAAGTATCTAAGCATAGCAATTATGTATTACGAACAAGGCACAATAAAACATATGAATCACATTCATGCAACGAACAACAACATACTAATTAATGGAAAGAAGAGAAAAACAGAAGACATGATTAAATACCTCTTGCATGAGCGTGCTCTTCAGTAGAAGAATATTTTAGAAATCAAAGAAGTTTTCACCTCTTTGATGGCTAAAATACTTTACTTACAAACAAGAAGTTCTTAATGCAAAAGCCTCTAGAACGTCTTTAATGTAAGAGGGGCAAAAAAGTCAGAAAAGAAGAGCCCCTAATTCTGATTTTTTTTCCTCTATTTATACAAGTTGGAAAGCTTAAAAAATAAGCTAAATGAGATCAAATACGAATTGAAACGCGTCCTTATCTCTAAAAATCGGAAAAAGATAGGCTTTATCTTAATCAGGAAGCACCCAGACCGAGTCGAGTGTTTGGGCTAATCGGCACTCCAAGAGTGCCGACAGGCCCTCTTAGGTGCCAAACTCACGTTTGAGTTTGAGTTTGAGTTTGAGAAAAACAGAAGACATGATTAAATACCTCTTGCATGAGCGTGCTCTTCAGTAGAAGAATATTTTAGAAATCAAAGAAGTTTTCACCTCTTTGATGGCTAAAATACTTTACTTACAAACAAGAAGTTCTTAATGCAAAAGCCTCTAGAAAGTCTTTAATGTAAGGGGGGCAAAAAAGTCAGAAAAGAAGAGCCCTTAATTCTGATTTTTTTTTCCTCTATTTATACAAGTTGGAATGCTTAAAAAATAAGCTAAATGAGATCAAATACAAATTGAAACGCGTCCTTATCTCTAAAAATCGGAAAAAGATAGGCTTTATCTCAATCAGGAAGCACCCAGACCGAGTCGAGTGTTTGGGCTAATCGGCACTCCAAGAGTGCCGACAGGCCCTCTTAGGTGCCAAACTCACGTTTGAGTTTGAGTTTTAGTCCAATTTGGACTCCTTTTTTGGGGATTTTTTAGCCGAAAATTGCACATAGACGCATTTTTAATCCGTAATCTAAAAATTAATCCATTTTTCTTGATATTCAGGTCTTTAAAGTGATAATTATCTTGTAGATAAATATTCTAAAAAGACTTGATTATCCACAACTTCTTTGTTATCTAATTATCCACTTTATTCCCATGCAAGTAAGCATATTTTTGACACTAACCAACAACTAATCACAGAATTATTTAATTCATTTTAATTATTTAACCAATCAAAATTAATTTAAATTAATCATGCGTGATTGGCTCCACTCAAACAAAATGCATGCAGACCGTGAAAACTTGATCTTGTGATATCTTTCAATCCAACGGTTCGATTTGGGAATCAGGCATACCGTCGTGATCGTTAGAATCTCATAATCATTTTTATGATATGCAATGAATGAATTAATGCATATAATGCAACCTTAAATGTTGGGTATATGAATGGTCATCTAGCCATCTTTTAAGATTAAATTATGGGTGCAAAATCGAGTGTCTACACTAGGCTTTCACATAAAATAAAAAAATAAAAAAATAACATGAAAAACACTTTTAAATCATCATTGACTTTAACTTTTATCACCATAGCTCATATAGTGACGGCTCTAGAAATTTTTTTTAGGGTGGTCATTAAGAAATTTAAATTACCACAATATTTTTATTGGTACAATTTTTTAAAGAAAAATGAAATTAGAAATTATTTTTCTTGAATAGGTTCAACGAGTTACAAATTTTATCTTTTTGTTTTATCATAGGCTTTTTATTGAATAATTTTTTCATTTGTTGTTATTTGCTCTTGTCTTGTTTTTGTTTGGTTTATATTTGTTGTTATTTGAGCTAATATTTATTGTTGTTATTTAAGCTTAAAAATAAAAAATAAAAAATAAAACAAAAAATAAAAAACAGGGATTAAGAATTATGTTTGGAGGTAGAATTAATTTTAGAGTAATGCTACGTCTACAACATTTTTACAATAAATTTTATGCAAAAACCTGTTATTAGTGGGTAAAAAAATAATATTAGTATTTGGCCCAAATTAGAATCAGTAACAGCTTGCTACATTAGATTTGCTGTAAAATTATTGTAAAAAAGTTGTGAATATGGTAGCATTACTCTTATTTTTGCTAAACTCAAATTTTTGTAATTCTCAAGTCAAGGTGTTCAAAATTTTTATTAGGATAGTTACAATAGGTTAGTTTAGCATATAACAATTTTTTGGCAAGTGTATATATACAATTTTTTGCAAGTCAGGATAGTCCTGTGACCACCCTAGCTTGCAAGTAGAGTCGCCACTGAGCTCATATCGATATTGCACTAAATAGTAGTAAAAAATTACAAAGAAAACTAAAAATTATGAGTTCTAAAACATAATAATAATAATAATAAAAGAACTAAGCTCATCAATATTAATTAGAATGTTTCTTTCAATTTCTCTTTTTTTTCTAAAACAAAATACAACTATTGTTTTTCCACGCCAAACACCTAAAGACCCAAAGACAATCACATCTTGTACATAACACCACTAAGGCATGGGAGAATGTATAAGTAGCTGAATTTAGACCTTACACGTGGAACGGCTGTGAGCAAAGGAAGAGGAAGTGTTGGCTAAGGGATTTTGTCTTGGTCCGTGCTAAAGGCGTGACTGCATTGGGAAGAAAGTAAGATCTGAACCTGACATCTCAAACACTCATAAAAAGGGAGATAGTGACTTTTTAAGATTAGAAATAGTGAGAACAGCCCTTATTGGTTGAATGCATGTTGGACCACATCAATGACACGTGTATCAATCATAGTACTCCTAATGTCCCTCTCAATGTCCAAGACTTGTTTCCCAAGTAGTGGCAAGGTCACCTACCCATGGGTCCCAATGCCACGTTGGCACAATTCCTATCCTCTAGTCAACAGATAACATCACAACTGTGAAAATGTCCAAAATAGAGAAATGATGACTTGACACTTGTCTTTGTACTCAGCCATATTCCTCAGAGTATAAGAGGAACATGCAGCTGTATTGTAAGGCAAGAATCCAAGTAGATATTGGTAGAAGAGAGTAGAGAGTTGGTAGGAGGGAGGAACAACCTTGTTGTAAGAAATTGATCTCTTTTCACACATAATACACTCTGAACAGAGCAAGAACATTACATTCTTGCTCAAACCATGGTTTTTCATCCCTTCTCTAGGGTTTTCCACATACACCCTATGTTTCTTTCATCATCAGTTCCTTCTTCTTGTTTAAATGTGCGTCTTTTTTCATGTCCTACCATCACTTTCTTCTTCTTGTTCGAGTGTCATGTCAAAGCTAGCATCTTGTCAAGCTTTCTCATGTAGATGTACTGTTAGATAATTTATTTTACTTTCCTATATAAGCTTAAATCTAACTTGTACATACACATCCTTTATAGAACCCACACCTCAACATCAAAACAATAAGGTGAAGCCGTCACTCAATAAAAAAAGTAGGCCTTCTTCCTTGGTTATAGCCAACTCATACAAGTTAAGATAAGATGAGACAATGAAGTTGGAGCTAAATAGGTGTCACTGAAAGGTGAAAGATATATGACATCATTCTTGGTTGGGATATATTTGAGATGGGATGGCATGAAGGGTTGTGAGAATGTATATATATAAAGGAGCCTAAGTGTAAGAGGTTTTTAGCTTGAAACATTGAACCAAAGAAAACAAAGAGTCTTATAAAGAATCCTTATTCTTTAATAGGAAAAGTCTTGAATCATTGAATCAAAGAAACCAAAAAGTCTTTATTTATTTTTATTCTTATCTTGTGGCTTTAAAGATGATTTCAATTTTCTTTTCAAATAGAGTGTCACATGGTAGAACCTCATACTCTCTCACATGAGATCTTTGTTTATATACATATATATATATACACACATATATATCGATGATTGATTGACTATTACTATATA
Source organism: Quercus tomentella (assembly GCA_028535165.1). Lineage (NCBI taxonomy): Eukaryota > Viridiplantae > Streptophyta > Magnoliopsida > Fagales > Fagaceae > Quercus > Quercus tomentella. The sequence continues at coordinate 54,158,223 of JAPQVY010000089.1, read as the reverse complement.
TTTTAAACCCTGGCTAGTGCCCAAAGGGAGATTATTTGAGAGGAGGAGAATAATAAGGAAAAAAAAAAAAAAAAAAAAAGAGTTTTTGAGTTGTAAGAGGGAGAGGAGAGTTACGGGAAAGGTGGTTGGAAGTATAGTTTTGTACATTCTAGTCATTTTCTATTCTTCTCTCCTCTACTCTTTCTTTACTCATTCCATCCAAACATGAAAAATTATTAGATAGTCCGGGAGCGATGCTCCCTCATCTCATGTGAGAGGAGGAAGTATTGCTCCTAGAGTATTTACGTATTACCCTCCAAACATAGGGTAAAATATGCTACAAAGTATGAGCCTTTATCTACGATGGAAGTTTAAAATGTAAACCTTGGGCTAAGGCCTATTTGAGAATTAACTAAACAAAATCCATAACATGCTATGAAACAAACTCATGAAACCTTTCTCTTGCAACATATGTAAGTTCCATGTGTAGGTTTTACATGCTGTGAGGAAAATGATATGGCAATTTGTACATCTTTATATTTATAATAATAAATCTAAATCATAAAACCAATCAAGTTCAAATTGAGATGATCCTTTTTCAGTTGGAAGAGGGTGATCTCATGAGACCATTTCATGAAACCCTCTCCTTGTGTAGCAATATTTAAAAGTCATTGGCTTTAAAGGGTTTTTATTTATTATTTTTTTAATCTTACAAAGAATTTTGGAACAAAAAAAAAAAAAATTCGTCCAATTTTCTGTGTTGTCAAGAGCAGGGGCGGAGCTATAGCAATGCTTGGGGAGGCCATGCCCCCCCCCCCCCCCCCCCCCAAATTTTTTTTTTTTTAAAAATACTTTTATATTATGTGTATGTACTAAAAACTTTAAATATTTAACTACATTAATAGAATTTGGCCCCCCTAAATGTTTGAGTTAGTCCAATAATGCTCATAAAAACCAATAGAATTTGTCAATCAATCTAGTAATTATAGAAACAAGGTAGTTTTTGTTTTCACAAATTTGTTTTTTTACATTTTTAATATCAAACTAGACATTTTTTGTATTCTCATTGGAGCTTAAAAAATAATAAGTTCCCTTAAAAATTATCTTGCGAAAATACATATGCGAAAGTTGTTAATTTTATATACACTATATTTTATAAAGTATGACCAACTCTAGTATCAAAATATAATTGTTTATATATGTGTATGTGCACATGTATGTGATAATTTATCTTGTTTCGTGACTATTATATTAGTACCAAAATTTAGCCCCTCAAACAAAAAATCCTATCTCCGCCTCTGGTCAAGAGTCACACATTCTACAACCAATAAAACAAAGAATATATGAAATGAAATTCAATAAGGACTTAGTGCAAAAGCTCTAATTTATACCCTTCAATATCAATGCACCACATCAAATTTTTGTAAATTAATAAATAGAAGCTTATACACACAATCATTCTTTTATTAATACCCTTCTCAACGTTCAACTGAAGAGCCACCTTTGCGAGGAGTTATCGGCTATGTCGCCAACACCGTTGAATTACATAAATATATATTTTTTTAAATGTTTTTATCATGTATACCAAAATTTTGTGATATTCGAGACGAGTTATATGTAAGAATGATACAAAGCAATGTTTCAACATCTCGAATATATACAGTACCCCCATTCCAAACAAAAAATTATTATACAGAGGAATTTTTTAGAGCAACCCCTAGAAATTGCCAAAGGCCGCCTAGAGTATTACTGGACTATGAGGTATATAGGACTAATGGGCTGGCTGGTGGCCTATTTTTTTTTTTTTTTTTTTTTTTTTTTTTTGATAAACATCATTGTCAAACTTTCATTAATTTGAGTTCAAAATACAGTGAGATACATCAGATTGAATTTGGTCAGCTATCATGGGCGGAGTCTCCTCTACCCAGATATTACACTCATTCAAAAACTTGGCTTGTCTAGCCATGATATGAGCAGCACAATTGCCACTCCTACGGGTATGGGACACCTCCCATGCTTTGAAGCATCTCAGACCCAGCATGATTCCTTCAATAATTTTCCTAATAGAGCTCGGTGACCCACAATGGCTCCTCAGAGAAAAGGCCACCTGTTGAGCATCAGTTTCTATAATTATCTCTTTAAGCCCAAGATCCCATGCTAGCAAGACTCCTTCCTCTACAGCTTTGGCTTCGATTTCCAGCACACCCAAAGGCAGTTCCACCTTCTTGCTCATAGCCCCCATTAATTGACCCCTCTCATTTCTAATGACCACCCCTATACCACAGCACTTTATGTCCTCGAAGATTGCTCCATCTGTGTTAACCTTATACCACCCCTGTTTAGGGGGAGCCCAAGGGTGTTCATCAAATGCAGGGGCTTTTTCTTGGGCCTGGCTTGCATTCTGCACTTCTTTCCAGTACTCTACGGCCTCCCTGGCAATCACTTCATGGCTTTTACACTGTCCCCCGTGTCTCACATTGTTCCTATTATTCCAGAGACTCCAGGCAGTGATAGCAAATAATTCCCAATTCACCTCACCGTAGTTATCTTTGATCGCCCAAACAATATCAATAAACTCACCTGGGGGGTCTCGAAAACAAGGAAGTTTAATTTTTGTACAGCTCCAAACTGCCTCCGCAAACTGACAGTTCCAAAGTGCATGCCCCGATGACTCTCCAAGCCCACACATATCACACCTATCATCCTCTCCAACTCCGCGTGCCTTCAGCCTTAGTTTAGTGGGAAGTATATTTTTACAAGCTCTCCACAGCAGGTGTTTAATCTTATTTGGACAGTTCAGTCGCCACACAGTCTTCCAGATAGCTTTCATCCCCGAATTATCAGAACTACCTCCTTCTTCGGCCCGCCTCAAGTTCTCTTTCAGTACCTTTTGGGCTATCTTATAAGCACTCTTCACTGTGAATTTCCCATTCGGAGTCCCTGCCCATAGAATGGAGTCCGCGGGGAAACCAGCACTAATGGGTATGCTTAGTATCACCTCTGCCTCATGAGGGAGGAAAGTGTTTCTGACCCTTTCCACGTCCCAACCCCTCCTCTCTGTGTCCAGAAGACTCGATACTCTTTCCATCCCCGAATGGGCACCAACTGGGCTAATAACTCTGAAAGAATCCGGGTTAGGGATCCATCTATCCTTCCATATTTGGACACTCTCCCCATTGCCAATACACCATCTAGATCCTCTCTCAACCACCTTTCTTGCTGCTAAGATGCTTCTCCACACATAGGAAGGCCTCCTCCCCAACTCTGCCTCTTTAAACATGCACTTCGGAAAGTATTTCGCCTTGAGTACTCTATGTACCAAAGAACTTGGGTTTTGTTGGATTCTCCATCCCTGTTTAGCAAGAAGCGCTAGATTAAATGCTTTTAGGTCCCTAAACCCCATTCCTCCTTCCGTCTTAGCGGCGCACAACTTTTCCCATGATACCCATGCTATTTTCCTTTCCTTCTCCTTTTGGCCCCACCAGAAATTGCTCATCATGGAATTCAATTCCTTACACAAAGTGTCGGGGATTTTAAAGCAACTCATCGTATAAGTAGGCGTTGCTTGAGCAACCGCCTTTATAAGAATCTCTCTACCAGCGTGCGAAAGGAGCTTACCCTTCCAACCAGCTATCTTCCTCCCAACTTGGTCCTTAATTTGATTGAAAGCCTTTCTTTTCCCTTTCCCCACAAGCGGTGGCAGCCCCAAATACTTTTCATGGTGCTGAACAATTCTCGCCCCAAATTTCTCCTTAACATACTCCTTAGTCTCCCTACTTGTGTTTTTACTGAAGTAGAGGGAGGTCTTATCCTTATTAAGTTTTTGCCCCGAATCCGCTGCGTAGTCTTCAAGTACTTTGACTACCCTGTCACATTCATCAACTGTAGCTCTGCAAAATACGATACTATCATCAGCAAACAACAAGTGGGAAATACTAGGAGCTCCCCTACTGGCTGCAATCCCCTTTATGTACCCTTCCCTTTCCTCCTTTTTTAGCATTGCCGATAGGCCTTCCGCACACAGCAAAAACAAGTAGGGGGATATTGGATCGCCTTGGCGAAGCCCCCTTGATGGGATTATCTTTCCTTTTGGCTCCCCGTTGATCAACACCGAATAGGACACTGTGCTTACACACATCATTATTAAGGAAATCCACTTCTCATGAAACCCCATCTTTCTCATCATTGCCTCCAAGTACACCCATTCGACTCTGTCATAGGCCTTGCTCATATCGAGCTTTATAGCCATTAATGCCTCCTTCCCTTTCTTCCTTTGATCAATACAATGCATGGTTTCAAAAGCTACCATAACGTTGTCAGTAATGAGTCTTCCCGGGACAAAAGCACTTTGAGAATCATCAATCACAGCTGCAAGAAACTTTTTCAGTCTGTTTGCAAGAATTTTAGAGATTAGTTTGTACATAACATTGCAAAGGCTAATCGGCCTGTATTCTGTGATTTTTTGGGGGGATTTCACCTTTGGGATAAGGCATATATATGTTTCGTTGATTTCATTCTGCATTCTACCCGAATTTAGAGTAATCAGCACACAGTTTACCACCTCAGGCCCCACAATATCCCAATAGTGTTTAAAGAAAAGTGGTGACATACCGTCTGGTCCGGGGGCTTTTGTTGGATGCATTTGCTGAAGCGCTTCCCAAACTTCCTCGGCCTTAAACTCCGCGATCAGCGCCTCGTTCATATCAGGGGTGACCCGAGTTGTAATTGAATTCAGACTAGCATCAAACCTGGTTGGCTGGTTTGACTTGTATATGGAGTCAAAGTAGTCCAGGATGATTCTATCAATACTCTCCTTATTTTCTTGCCACTCGCCCCTGGAATTTTGCAGCCCCACAATCCGATTTTTCCTTCGTCTTTGGCTTGCCATTGGCTGGTGGCCTATTTTAAATTAAGCAGTGAAGGTCCTCTAACCTAAATCGCAGAGCACCGCCCTTTATTTGTCCTTTTTGGTAAATCGAGTACCTGTCCTTTTGCGTACACATGGGACTAAAAATCATCCTTATCCAAAGTGTTATTTTCCACAAGAAAATTAATAGTCAATTTGTACGAGTCCACCTCCTTAGTTGCTAAGGCTCCCTTTGCCGTGGTGTCAGGGTTCACTTTCCAACTCATTTCTCTTTATCTCATTCGATCAAATAAAATAATAATAATAAAAACTCTACCTACTAAATTAACTAATCTCTATATAAAAATTAAAAAATAAAAATACTAAAGTTATTACAAGTTTTTTTATATAAAGTTTACAAAATGATTTGGTAATAAATAATTAAATAGTTTTTTTTTAGAATTAGTGTCATTAATTTGTAAGCTCAATATAGTAAAATTTGTAGTAACCGTAATATTCAAGTGGAATTGTAAATGGAAATATGATGCCCAACCTGGAAATGAAATGATTAACCAGGACATATTCAAGTGGAGCTGTGATAGATATATGGTGCCCAGCCTGGAATTGGAATATGGTGCTCAGCCTTAGTTCTCATGATTAATAAGGGAGAGTAATGTTAGTGGTATAAAAAATTGAACAAATTAAAAAAAAAAAAAAAAAATCACAACAATTTTTTGCAATGACTAAATTAACAAGTTTTAACTGATTCTTATCTTAATCACAGACATCATCTTTCTGCTTATTACTATCACATATAAGATGCATTTAAATAAGCTGTTGTCAAACGATGTTTTGAGTTTAAAATAAGCGTTTGTAAAAAAGTTATAAGATATTGTTATTACGAAACGGAATTTAAATTTTAAAAATCCTCTTTTAAGCTCTTAAAATGCTTAACCAAAAGGCCAAGGTCTTTGTAGCTGAATTGACACTTCCTCATATACAAAGTGCTTGGAGGTTTAGGAGGAAAAGAGTTTGAGTTGCGTGGTTAGCAGCATGTTGTAATTATTCCCTTAAAAAAAAAAATGCTTAACCAAAAGGACCCATAAACTGTTGGAAAATTTTGTGTCCACGGAATTATATATATTTATATATATATATATAAAAGCAATGCTTAGTACACATAAAATTTGCTATTAATACCACCTATGCACCAATCATGTTATACCACGACAACCAATGTACACACAGAACTTGCCATTAACTCCACATATGCACCAATCACATTAACAGCTTGACGTCACAAGACTTAGCGAATAAGAATGTATTTTTCAACCCTCGTGACTCACGAGTAAAATAAAAAGACCAAAAATATAAGCAGAAGTGCAGAGAGAAGCAGAGAAACAAAGGCACAGACTATAGTTGCAGACATAAAGAGAGTGAGTGAGCCCAGAAAAACACAAAGACATGGCAAACGGCGACGTTGACAACGTTTCTCATGATCTAATTTCGCTTCTCTCGTCCGAGGAGAGGGACTATCTAGTCCGCAACAACGGCGATCAGGTATTATTTACTATATATAGTAGTAACAACACAGTATTTCCTGTGTGAAACAACAAAATGATGTTTTTTTTTTTTTTTAATACTATAGAATTTTATCTTATGGTCCGCTTCATGATGATTACTCTTTATTATCAAAGAAATCAATCCGTTTTTAGTGTAACAGCACAATATTTTCTGAAAACAACAAAATAATGTTTTTAAAAAATATGACAGAATTTCATCTTTTGCGCTGCATGATGATTTATCTTTATCATGAAAAAAACCAATTAGTTTTAGGTGGAAGTGGGTTTAAAACTAAATCTTTTATTTGACGATAAGAGACTTTTAACTGAGTTAATTGAAAACACGCAAACAAGACAAAAAATTGCTCAATATACTATGCTCATATATTTGATCATTTAGTTCTTTGAAGATTTTGTGACTACGTATTTTATAAATTTGAAACGTTTTTAGATGATTGTTAGTAAGAACATGGGAAATAAATTAGAAGGGAAAGAGATATTTTAAAATTAGACCATTATTCCGTTAATATAGGATCATCATTTTTTTTTTCTTGAAATAAAACACATAACTAGAGAAATAGAATCCTAATTTTAAACCCTTTTTTTTAGGGATGGTCTTTTCAAAATCAACAATTTTAAGGACTAATTTCTTACCTAAGGCGTCAACTTATGATGGGAACAACATTATTTTCACATGAATTTCACTACTTATATTATGAAAAATATTATGACCACAACATTTTCACAACAAATTTTAAGTGGCAGATTACTGGTTGTTATTATTAAGGCAAAAAAGTAATCTCAGTGATACTATTTATATTATGTATCGATCACAATTTGACATATTGGTTGTGTGTTTGTAGACTTATTGTTTCAAACTAGATATTTAGTCGGCTCATATTATCTAAAGAAACTTAGTCCATTAAATATTTATGCAAGTACCTACTTCAATTAATTATCTGAATTTTTAAGATTTGCAAGAAGATTTGACTTTGATCTTATATATGCTGAGCTAGATCAAAATGAATTTTGCTTTTCTTAATCATATATTGACCATTGAAAAGGGCTTGGATTTAAGATCTCCTGTGTTAAAATGTTAAATAATTAAATTTATCATTTCCTATCCCTTTAAACTTGTAAGGATAAGTAGTAATTTATCATTGCGTGCATGACTCCTTTAACTTACTAATTTTGGGGGAAAAAAGAGAAGAATCATATATATCTTTTATGTTTTTTCATAGGTTAAAATCAGTAATTTGATAGGAAAGACAGTGGGGTTGTATTTCTCTGGCTCATGGTGCGGTCCATGTTGCCATTTCACTCCAAACTTGGTGGAAGTTTATGAAGAGCTCTTGCCTAAAGGTGACTTTGAAGTGGTCTTCATCTCTTCTGATAGGAATGATGAGTCATTCAATGGCTACTTGGCCAAGATGCCTTGGCTTGCTATTCCATTTTCAGATTCAGAGACCCGGAAACGCCTCAAGGAATTGTTCAAAGTGAGGGGCATCCCTAACCTTATCTTTCTTGATGCCAATGGGAAGGTTGTGACTAATCAAGGGGTCAGAATCATTGGGGAATACGGAGTGGATGGTTATCCATTTACTTTAGAAAGAATCAATTTCTTGAAAGAGGAAGAAGAGAATGCCAAGAAGAATCAGTCTTTGAGTACTATTTTGGTTCATGGCTCCCGCAGTCATTTAGTTTCCAATGATGGAAATGAGGTATACTTTTGGCTAAGTACATTGATAGCTCTGCTCTGGTCCTGTTCTTCTAAATATGTGAATGACATAATTAATAGTTGTTAATGTTATTTGTTGGCAGGTTCCTATACCTGAGCTTGAAGGCAAAACAGTTGGCTTGTATTTTTCAATTAAAAGGCTATGCCTTGATTTTACTCCGAAACTTGTGGAGGTTTATAAGAAACTCAAGGAGAGAGGAGAAAGTTTTGAGATTGTGTTGATATCTCTGGACGATGAAGAAAATGATTTCAAAGAAGGGTTCAATACAATGCCGTGGTTGGCGGTGCCATTTAAGGACAAGTGCTGCGAAAAGCTTGCTCGTTACTTTGACCTTGAAAGTCTTCCTACTCTAGTTGTAATTGGGCCAGATGGGAAGACATTAAACCCAAATGTGGCTGAACTCATTGAGGAGCATGGTACTGAAGCTCACCCTTTTACTCCAGAGAAGCTTGCTGAGCTTGCTGAGATTGAGAAGGCTAGACTTGAAGCCCAGACACTAGAAACAATTTTAGTTTCTGAGGAAAGTGATTTTGTGATAGACAAAAGTGGTTCCAAGGTACAATTCTTGTTGATTGGTAAAAAATTTTAATCCTTGTTGCTATCAATTGAAATTCAAATCCTAGAAGTTTGATGAACTTTGATATTTGAATAGTACCAATAAGTGAATTGTCATAAATTAATTTTGAATTATGTATCTGGTTAGGTCCTGGTATCTGAACTAGTTGGAAAGAACATTCTGCTCTATTTTTCAGCTCACTGGTGCCCCCCATGTCGCGCATTCCTGCCTAAGCTTGTAAAAGCATACAATGAGATCAAAGAAAAGGACAACGCATTTGAAATCATATTCATCTCAAGTGACCGTGATCAATCCTCGTTCGATGAATTCTTTGCAGGCATGCCTTGGTTAGCCCTCCCATTTGGTGATAAGAGGAAGTCATTTTTGGCACGCAAGTTCAAAATTCAAGGCATTCCTGCAGCTGTAGCTATCGGCCCCAATGGCAGGACAGTCACTAAGGAAGCCCGACAGCTCATAACAGCTCATGGTGCAGATGCTTATCCATTCACCGAAGACCATCTGAAGCGTTTGGTGGAAAAGGCTGAGGAAGTGGCAAAGGAAGGTGAGAAGAAAGCAGAGGGATCTGCTTGCGATGGAGGTCACTGCCGTAAAGCTTGAGAGCATTCAATGATAAAATATGTGTATGGGTTACATACTGTTGGTGATTACTTAGGTACTACGTTATTGTAAATTTTTGTTCTTTGTTAGTGTGTCTTGTGTGTAATTAAGTGTGGCTAAGTGAAATATGAGTGTCATGACTTCAAAGTACTAGTATAAATATGGTGTGATAAGACTGAAGCTGCAATGTTAGCGTTCTTGTTCTATGTGATAAATAAAAACCACTGGTGTTAAGTTTTTGTGACTTTGAACCTTGAAGTTTTGTTTCCTGAGATAAATATCCCTCAAAGAATTAGACTGTGTATTTCATACTGTCACTATATGATTCATTTGTTACATTGAACCTAATTCTAATATTTGGGGAAGATAAAGCTGAGGGGAAGATAAAGCTGAGGAGGAAGTTGCAACATTTTTTCCATACCATTCAAGGGAGAAAAACATATACACAGTACAGGTTACATCATACCAGCAGCAATTGGAGAAACCCAACAAAAATGAATTGGCTCACGGGTTGCCAATTTAGCTACAGTCCAAGACTCTTTAACAACCACATGGGGAACACAAAGCATATCACAATGAAAACCGGAAGTAGACAAAAAACTCAAATCGGCTAGTTTAGTACTATCAAGCCAATCCGAAGCTGTTTTCATCTTGAAGGTCTGCAAAAGTTTCCTGCTGTCAGTGAGATACAAAACATGGTGACAACCTTGGTCCTTTGCTGCCATACCAGCTTCAACCACAGCCTCCAACAGTGCCCCAATTGATGTTCTAGCATTGCTGCTGTTCACTCCAAAAATCACCCTCTCCCTGAATTGTTAGAGCTTCATAAGCAGTGCCATTTCTATATGGTCTCCTGCTTCTAACTCCCGCAATCTTGATAATTAGCTGCCAGTCCCCTGCTGCAGATTGCCCCTCTGATTTGGTGCATCTGCCTTCTCTGTCTGCTGAGGTGCTGCATCTTGAGAGAGAGTCCCTGTACCTGCAAGAGAAATTTGGAGCTATTAAAATAACTTCCACTGGATTTGGGTTCAGTCCTTGATGAACCACCCTGTTCCTGTAAGCCCAGATTGTCCAAAGAATGACAAAAACATCCTGCAAAAAATTCATAGTATCTGAACCATTCTGAATATCTCTTGAAAGTAAATGCTTCAACCATTGTTGCACAGATAAATTGATGAATTCAAATGTGTGTAAAGCCAAAGTAGACCCGTGCCAACAAGCTCTTGCAAAAGGGCAATGAAGAAAAAGGTGAGTATGACTCTCTTCCTCCTCATTGCACAGTGGACACAATTTTATAGAAGATATACCTCTGGCATGAAGATGAAGAAAAGTAGGAAGACAATTGTGGAGTAGTTTCCAGATGAAAGTACTAATTTTCAAAGGCACTTTGATCTTCCAAAAAGTTCTCCACCATCCCATATTAGCTTGAAAATACCGAGGGTGACTTGCATCATCTCTAGTTAAAAGCTCATAAGCTTTCTTTACTTGGTACTCCCCATTCTTAGAGAACCTCCAAAGAAGCTTATCCTACACAGAATTAGTCTTAGAAATTGGAATTTGAAAAATTTTCAAGGCTTGGGAAAACGGATACAGCCTTCTAACCTAGTCCACTTTCCAACTTCTAGTATTGTGGTCAATCAAATCCCCCACAGTACCTGTAGGTAGATGATGCTGTGATAAATTCAGAGTTGAATGAGGAAACCAATACCTATGAGTGAGAGGAATATTGTACCCATCTCCAACTCTCCACTTTCCTTCTCTTAAAACATGGTTTTCCTGTTTCATGATATTTCTCCAAACCCAAGAGTGATGAGGCTTAGACCTATAGTCATGAATAGAACAGGTAGGAAAATACCTGGCCTTAAAGGTTTTAGCTAGAAGGGATTGGGGATTATGACAAATTCTCCAATATTGTTTATTCAGCATAGCTTGGTTCATGTACTTGAATTTCTTAATGCCCAATCCACCTCTCCCCTTAGGTTGACTGATCCTATCCCAATTAAGTAAATGAAGCTTCTTCTCCCCATGGTCATGATCCCACCAAAAAGCACGAACAATAGAATCCATTTTGTTGCAAACATGGTCAGGAACTTTAAAGCATGAAAAGGAATATAAACGAAGGAATTGTAGAACAGAGGCTATTAATGTTGTTCTACCAGCTTGAGAAAGGAGTTTCATCTTCCATCCTTGAAGTTTTGCTTCAAGTTTATCAATAAGAAACTGAAAGTCAGCAATTCTATTACCTCTCAACTTGAATTGAAAACCAAGGTACTTGCTGGGATGTTGAACCAGATTGACCTGAAGGGTTCTGGCTAGGCATATTTGCTCCTCCTTAGGCACGTTTGGTGAGCAAAACACATCTGATTTGGCCAGGTTGATGGATTGACCCGAAATGGAGCAATACCATTTCAAAATGCGCTGAAGATTTTGAACAGAATTGTTATCCTTTCTAAAAAAACAACAAAGAATCATCAGCAAACAGTAACTGCAACATAAAACAATTGGATTGGTGGAAGACATTAAGGGTGTTTTAGAACAATTTATGTAAATTTATATTATTAGTACACTTTTCGTGGTTAAAATTTGAGGTTTTTTTTTTTTTTTTTTTTTTAATATATTTTGGCCTTTTTACTTTCACAATTTTTATTTTATTTTGTTATCTTTGATTTTGATTTTATATTAGCTCTGTCATCCATTTTTGTTAGTAATTTAATTGTACATATTTTTTTTTCCTGCCTATAATTTTGAAATTCTTGTATTCTATAACATTTTAGAGATAGTATTCTATGAAATAGTTGTTGGGGGCAAAAAAGTTTCCCTTCCGATAAATGAGATTTATGTTGGGTTGGGGGCCTAAACCGAAACTCGACGATGGGTTTGATGCATGGCCCAAAGGCTATTGGTGAAGATCCAAAGAATTCACTGTATTTTATGCCTTGGGTTTAGGTTGAGACTGACAAGAATGGCCCATAAACAATCCCTACAACAGACATGTTAGCATGATTAAAATGCATACTGTAAGAAGTAGCCCAGCAATAAAATGTTTCTGCAGAAAATAGCCCAGCAGTAAAATATTTCTGCAGTAAATTAGCCCAGCAGTAAAATGTCATAGTAGTAAAGTAAGACAAAACAGAATAAATCTCCAGCTGTTAGCTATATCACAGATTAAGGAAAACATCTACATTTTTAAACTCATCATTCGTTAGCTTTGGAGAAGAGTATTCTAATACAACAATATGAGGGAAAAATTCTATAGTAACAATTACATCATAACCTTCAATAGTAAATGAATAAGTAAATATCATGGGTTCCATTATAACAAATAATGAGGAAAACTTTGTGTGAGATGAAGGGAGAGAGAGAGATCCCAACTAGCGCAGCAAGATCATTATGGTGCCAAGACATGCTCATGAATATAGTGAGTAATGAGGGACATTTCAGGTAGTATGGGTAGTGAGAGAGAGTGTTTATAGTGAAGCTGCTGAGGCTTTCTGTTGGGGGTAGATAAGTGTTTATGAGTAAAGCTATGAGGAGTATTTGTGAGCTAAGAACTGAGAAACTTAGTTTCTAAACTTGAAACTAAGAACTCAGTGACTTTTTTCAGAGCTTAGAGAAGGCTTAAATGGAGAGGTTAAGGAAGAGTTCTTTTTTCTTAGTGTATATCTTAGTGTGTTGGTGAAGCATTAATGAAGAGTTCCATTTATATTTTTGCTTTTAGGGGGGAGTTAGCAAATAATCTCTGCTAAATTTTTCTCAATTTTCAGAAAATCCTTAGAGAGTCGTTCCTAGGATTTTAGCTAAGAGTAGTAAGCTCAACTTTTAAAAGGTTCTTACTGTTTTGGGTCATAACAACTGGGATTTTGACTTAGCATTGAATGCTGATTGGCCTTGGCTGATGGGATTAAAGCATGCTTTAGGCTAATGATCATGGTTATGCTGCTGCTAGAATCAAAGCTCCCTAGGGCAGATTGTATCACCCCAAGCCAAGTATCAATCTTGGAGCCCTTACTGGGAACTCTGCTAGGATTCCCTTGGTGCCCTCCAAACCACATTTCCCTAAGTTTCCTCATTTGAGGTTCATGTACTTGGTCCATGAACTAGAGAATACACGTTTTTAGTATGAAAATAAATTGATTTCAAGTTGTTTCAAGAGCTTTAATGGCCTGGTCATGGTTGCTCTTGGTTCTTGACCGAATGGGTTGGAGAAGAAATAAAGGACAGCTCGTTGAAGCTTCCCAGCTTTTTGTCATGTCACTTTTAGCTTTATGTCACATGAGAAATTATGAAATTTCAGCTTGTAAAGGAAAGGTTTAACTCCTGATGGACACATGTCCTCTTCTGATCTGATTGGACAAGTTGGGACTTGATGGCAATGGGCTCCAACTGTTAAGTTGTGCTGAAATTTGGCTGGTCAGTTCACGTAAGCTCTAGCTGTTGGGATTTGTGTGTGGGCTGGGCTGGCTCAGCTGGGCTTTGTAGTTGAGCTCCTTTGGGCTTGGTTATCCCTACAAAATAAAGAGTTTTGCCATAGGTGATATACATGGGCTTTTGTAGTTAGTTGATTATGGAAAAATAAGCATAGTTCCCATAAATTTTGTTAAGAGAAATATTCTTGAGAGGTGAGTAATTTATATTTCCCATGAGTTAGGGACTTTAGTATATATTTTGCCAAGAAATAGTTTTGGGCTTCAAGCATAATGTAATTGTTTTTGCCAAAATAGTACTTTGGGCTTTTATAAATAGTTGCCAAAATAATATTTGGGTTTCGTAAAATAAGTGATAAATTAGTATTTGAGTTTTGTAAAATAAGTGTCAAATTAGTACTTGGATTTTGTAAAATAAGTGTCAAATTAATATTTAGGCTTTGTAAAATTATGCCAAAATAATATTTGGGTTTTGTAGGATTTTGTAAAAATATTGCCATGTAGTAACGAGCTTTTAAGAAGTGCCGTGTAGCAATGGGCTTTTAGAGGTGCCGTATCATAACAGGCTTTAGAGGTGTCGTATTGTAACCGGCTTTTAGAGATGCCATATCATAACGGGCTTTTAGAGTGTCGTATCATAACAGGCTTTAGAGATGCCGTTTTGTAACGGGCTTTAGAGTGCTGTATCGTAACGGGTTTTTAGAGTGCTGTATCGTAACGAGTTTTTAGAGATGCCGTATCGTAACAGGCTTTAGAGGGGGGTTTTGTTGGGCTTTTTTGTGGAGATAGCATAATTTGGTGGCCCAATTTTGGTAGCAATATGGTGAGTATTTTTGTGAAAACCCAAGTTGGATAATATGTGGAATATAATGGGGTAATATTTGTGAGAGAGCCCAAGGCAATTTATGGGGCTTATATATGGAATGTTTATGGGAGCCCAATAACATGGAGAATATTTGGGTAATATATATGGGGAATATTTATGTGAACTCAAAATAATTTATGGGCTTGTGTGAGTGTTTTTGTGAGTGGACTAATAAAATTAAGACCCGAAAATTTGTACCTCAACCATAGTTAAACATAAAGGGTATTTAATGGTAAGATTACTAACAAATTGAATATAAACAAAATCAAACATGAATGATCAAAATTAAAATTATGAAATGTAAAAAGTTAAAATGAAAACAACTTCAAATTTTAAAGGCAAAAAGTATATTTCATTCATTATGTTATTATTAACTCATATCAAACATGAGTAAAGTAATGAGTTTTAGAAAAAAAAATAATATAAATAATAATACAAAGGCTTTTGATAACAGGTGTGATTGGACTTCTGTTAATGATGAATTTATTAGGTAACACTACATTGAGAAGCAACATAAGCAAATAAACAAACATCTCCTTAACTGATTTTTTTTTTTCTCAATTAAAAAAAAAAAAAAAACATTTCTTTAACTGATTGAAGTGCCATTGCACCAAAAAAGTTGATTGAAGGCACACCGCACTCATTAATTGGACCTTAATATAAAGAATAAATAATAGAAAGTGGGAGAGATTGTCGTTGTTGTTATTATAATTTATAATTAAGTACCAATCATCTTGTTTTCTCAAAAAAAAAGAAAAAAAAAGTACCAATCATCAAGGTATATAATAAATCCATATTTATTTGTTCAGGACTATTAAATGACCTTACTTTTAAGTGAAGATGCCTTTGATAAATTGAGTTTTATTATTCTAAAATTTAAAATTTTACTGCAATAAATGAAATATAAAAAAAAAAATTTAGATAAAACTCTTATAAATATAGAAAAGTGTAAAAAAAAATTAACAATAAACAAATTAGTAATATCTATATATAATATGAATAATGCTAAATATACAAATATTTTTACAAAAAATTTTACAAACTACTGATGTAGTGAGTAGTTATTGGTAAATGAAAAAGTGATGTCAATAGATATTTTTGGCTCCCTTCAGGCCCCTTAAGGAAGCAGATTGAGGGACCCCTTGCCGAGGGAGAAAACAATATGTCAGTGAAGATGTTCCTAACCCCAATGGGATTTCCTTCAACTTTCCAGCAATCATTATGAATGACATACAAGGTATACCGTTAGTTTCGTGTCCAGATCAGAAAGATAGGCTTATTTGGGCCTTCTTAAAGGATGGTTCCTTCTCCCTAAAGTCTGCATATCTCCTTGCAAAAGGTTTAAATCCTTTGAACCTTGCTACTCATCCTTGTAGGTGGGTCTGGGATGCTAACACCACACCAAGGATCAAATTTTTTTTGTGGCTCACATCTCATAATAGCATTCCTACCCGTGTAGTGCTTGGTTCAAGGGGTTTCAACCTATGTATGTCTTGTGAAGTGTGTGGCAATACCGCTGAATCTACCATCCATGCTTTGCGTGATTGCCCTGGGGCTAAAAGAGTGTGGACCAAGTTGGGCATTTTGAGTACAAATCAAGCTTTCTATGATCTTCCCCTTCTGGAATGGCTAAAGAGCAATTGCAACTCATCTGAATTTTATTCTTGGCCTCGTATTCCCTAGAAAATGCTCTTCCCACAGGCACTTTGGCTAATATGGCTCCAAAGAAACAAGGTTATATTCTGCGATGGTAGTATTGGTCCTAATGCCGCTACCCACTGCGTTAAAAAAGGTGCCAAGTTCTTTGCGATTGTTCCTAAAAATCCTAAAAAGCCAAGAAGAGTTCTAGCCCAGGTGACCTGGATGGGTGAAGTTGAACTCGGATGGCTTGATTTTGGGAAACCCGAAGAAGGCTGGAGGAGAGGCTGTGCTCAGGTGCAGCAATGGGGATTGGATTGTGGGTTGCCTGAGGAAGCTGGGGAACACTTCAAGTATCCTGGCTGAGATGTGGGCTCTCAGAGATGGGCTTCTTTTTGCCAAACAGCTTCACTTAGAAAATATTTGTGTGGATATGGATGCTGAAATCCTTGTTTATTTGCTGTCTAATTCTTCTATGGTTAACCTTAGCCTTGAACCTTTGTTATCTGACTGCAGGAACCTGATGAAGACATTCCTTAACTGCATTGTGGCGCATGTTTATAGGGAGGCGAATAGGTGTGCTGATAGATTAGCTAGGTTGGGGGCTGATCTTCATTCAAACCACCTTATTTTGTATAACCCACCGCCTGTGGTGGAAGATCTCCTGGCTAGTGATAAAGCTGACCATGTTTGTAATAAACTTGTGGTGCCTTAGTTGTTTTAATAATATGTGCGTGTTTAACCAAAAAAAATATATATATATATATATATATGTCAATGGTGGGCCTAGATGAAAACCAATAAGAAACTGGTCACATCAACCATTTGTAAAAATGTTGTAAAATAGTTTGTGGCTGTAGTATTACTCATATAATATTTAAAAGCTTACTGTAATATTTATTGTTGCTACACTCTTGTTAAACCATATCAATGTAGCATTTTAGACCACTTAGATCCATTTTGGTCTACTTCGGCTCATTTTCGTCCACTTTGGTCCATTTTGGTTCATTTTAGTCTATTTGGTCTATTTCGGTCCATTTTGATATATTTTCATCCAATTGGTCCACCTCAGTCATGGTTTGCCAGGTTTGAGAGGAAAGGTTTGTCTAGAAAGAGGAGCTGCTTCTTTAACAATTATGCCACATTTTCAGCATAATGTTAATGGTTCTTGATAAAATTACATTTTTCTTATATTATTAAAATCTTGTATTTTTTTTCTAATATAAGTGATGGAATTACTTAATTCTACTTCCTCTTTAAGTCATTCAATACATGTAGAAGATGAACCGTTTGTAAGGGTATTAAAAACAAATTCCAACCAATATATTACACTATTTATGAAATATCTTGCCTCATATGATAATTGAATGTAAAATTCATTATATTTCCTTGAAATAAAAACTTACAAAATTTAAAACACTTTCAAAACAAAAATAAATAGCTTAATTTATAAAATCTATATTCCTCAAAAAAAATTATAAAATCTAATATATTTTATCAACTATACTTTATTACAAAATAACCACATCATTTTAAAAAATGATTTTAGAGTAATACTTACAAGTCTCATATATTATTTTTATTTCTAACTTAATAAAAAAACAAATTTTCAAAATTTTCGTGCTGACTAATTGCATTTATTTTATATAGCTGTTGACATTTAAAACTACTTTAAATTGTAATAAATTAATATAAGCTTGTTGGCATTTGGGAGACCCTAGGATCCTCAATATGTAGTGGAGACCATTGGTGATTACTACCGTTGGATTATTGCAGAGAAGTAGATGAGAAACAGACAACCAAGCTCTTTCAAGACAATTGCTGCTGTGCTGGTACTCACTTTTTGTAAAATGTGTGCATCACGTGGCCAACAGTTGTTTAAGTTTTCGTATCATATCCAACTGCAAATCTGGGATCAGCTTCAAAAGAGTCTACAGTGGACTGGACTTGGGATATTCTTCTAACAAAATTCCCTTTGTAAGTGAATCTATTCACTTTGATTCCTTGCTAAAAATTACTAGTAAGTACTAACATTCTTTGATTATGAGTTTCTTATTCTTTTCTGGGTCCTCTCAATTTTTAAAAAGCTATGGGGTTTCTGAATTGCTTTTTATCTCTTGGGTTTTGGCTTTCATTCATTGTAATTTGGATGGTTCATGCCTGATGTTGATTATAACTGAACTAATTTTCTTGAATTTGGAATTGATGGTGCACAAACCTTGGTGGGTAGTGCTTATTGCAAGTTACGTGACTCATTTACTCATATATGGTGATTTGGTAGCTGTCTTATAATTACACACTGTTGTTGGTTGCTGTGTAGATAGTCATTATGTAGAAAATGACTCAAGTTTCAAAGAAGTAATTTTTAATCAGAACAAGGCCTTAACTCTATTGCATCTGTTTGCATAGTTTCTTGGGTTTTAACTAGCTTTACTTGTATTCTTTCATTAGTTAAATAAAGTTTTCTATCGTTTAGCTCCAAAAAAAAAAAAGTATAAAACACAGAAATTGAACTAACTTTTCCAAACTACTTCAGGGTTTAATGGGTGAGACAGAGATGTCAAAAACAAACATAGATATCCACATGAACAAGGAAAATGGAAAACGCAGGGCGTTTGATTCAGCATTTTCTACATTTTTTGTGCAGCTTCCTCACAAGCTTCAGAATTGTCTTAAGGTTAGCCTTCTCATTTGAAGCCTATAGTGGATTAGTGGCAGTTAATCTTTGTTGAAAGTTGAAGAGATTCTCCTTTTTTGACACAGTCTCGGCTTCAAAGATTAGCTAAAGATATTGAAGGAGTAAACTCAGTGAACCCTGTCCTCAGAAAGGAGAAAGGATCATCTACAGTGTGGGAGGTTGATTTGGAAAAGCAAATGCAAGCATGGACAGAAAATCCATCATGGGTTGATCAATCTCCAGAAATAAAGGTGAGAGTTAAGCAACAAAAATGTTCTTCTTGGTTTTCTAACGAGTTGTGACAAATTGGCTCAAGTCAAGATTCGAGTAGAAGATTTTGCACGGTCAAGTCCTGACGTGATAAATCCTGGTAGCTACACTTGTACATTCTGTTATGCCAGTACATAAATCCAGTTCCACATGAAAATTTTCGTGTGGGATGAAAATATGATATAAACTTAGATTGGTATTAGTTGCCCCAAAAGCAACACTGGCGGTGTAGAAAAGAATACTGGAGTTATTTTACTGATGGTAAATGTCCAACCTATTGCATATGTTGCTAGGATAATCTTGCAGAGTAGATAGCTTCTCTGGGTGACTGGATGTCCATACTGATTTCCATCAAAGCCACAACTTATATGGAATTATGGATTCTAATGTCTCTCTCTGGCAGGTCAGCATACCAAAAGGTTCTCTTTGCAACCTTAATGTCAAAGTTAATGTTGGGCTGCCTCCAGATGCAGTATATAATATTGTGATCGATCCTGATAACAAGAGGGTTTTCAAAAATATTAAGGTAGGTAGTATCTGTTCATCTGCTATTTCTTTCAGATTTTAGTAGCAGGCGTCATCTCTTAGGGAAGTAATGAAACATTGCAGTTAAACATGCTATTCACTTGTTAAAACTTGTATTCGATATATAGTAGACTTTTTATCTTATGGTACTCTCACTTATGATATGATAATTCTCCTAGTTTTAAAGCTGTATCATCTTATTGAGATTCTAATTTTTGTATGACAAGTTAAATGTCTTGCTTCAGGAAGTAATATCCAGAGAAGTTTTGGTCGATGAAGGTTCAAGGCAGGTGGTTGAATTGGAGCAGGCAGCCATATGGAGATTTCTTTGGTGGTCAGGAACCATCTCGGTTCATGTTTTAGTAGATCAAAACAGAGAAGATCACTCGGTAAGATATCAGTTTTCATTGTTGGTGTGTGTGTGTGTTTTGCTAGGGAAAATGGAGGGGGTGGGGGAACTGTTCATGTTGCAACTTACAAACCTGATTTTCATCAGGCATGAGGATCTAAAGAAGTTTTTGTTGTGGTTGCATTTAGTTGTTAGGAAACTCATGGAAAAGGAATTTTACAATTCTCTGGTATGAACAAAACATACTATTGCTGGATTTTCTTTTAATCGAACACCAATTGTAGAGCTCCCCAACGCAAGGTTTTGGAAGGAAACTTACTGAAATTATATGCATGTCTTCCATTTTGTTATTTTCTGAAAAATAGGCTTGCTATATTATTTGATGCCTCATTTTGTATTAGTAAGTACCATCATTACCATCACATGACGTTCATAAGCAATACCTCATATATCAACCCTTGAGACAATACCACATTTGGGGCAAGTTCATCCCTTTATTGCATTATTGTGCTTTAGGACATGGAGATTGGATTATGTGATGAGAACAAGCCATTTTTTATCTCTCTAATATATGATTGTTTGTCAGATGAAGTTCAAGCAAGTGAAAACGGGATTTATGAAAAAATTTGAAGGGTGCTGGAAAGTAGATCCTGTGTTTATTGATGAGAAAATCTGCTCTCCCTTTAAGCCTAAGACATGGGAACAGTATTGTGCATGTACCAAAGGCAAAGGAAGGGTAGGGTCAATAGTGAGCTTGGACCAACTTATTCAACCAGCCATTGTTCCACCTCCACCTATTTCCTGGTATCTTAGGGGAATAACAACCAAGACATCAGAGATGCTGATAAACGACATGCTTGCTGAAACTGCCAGAATTAGGGAAAGTTTAAACCCTGAAAAATCTCGCAAGGCGCTAGAGATATCTGTGGGAATGTCTGATGAAGGCCTAGTTGATAACATACGGGATATTAAAGAAAGATGGACCCTGCGTAGGAGAAGTGCAAAGCAATGTCATAGAAGGCTGCTGACTCCCAAATGATCTACTTGTGAATAATTTCTGTTTAACTTGTGAGCTTCTTATACGTATCCACTGTAGCTGTAATTGATATCAGAACCTCTAGCAATATTTTGTAATAATATATTAATCAAAATCATTGGATTGTTAGTTATATTGGTTCATTTACCTTAATGTCTTGAGTTCAATGTCTGAAAACACGATCAATTATTAGAACAATGAAGCTACTAACTCTCAGCCAGATGTTTTGCATCTGGATTGTTGAGTAGTTTTCTTCAAATTTCTCGCCTTCGTTATTGCTAAGAGACTGGATGCGTTCTTGGCAGGGTAGAGCATAGCAAATGGAACCCAACTTAACACTAAGATGATATTACATATTTTGAATTTTGATTGCTTTTGATGATTGCCTTTTACCATCAAGCTAAGATATGTTTCTTTTTGGCATAGATGAGCTTTGAACACAAGTATCACATTCGATAATAAGAAAATTTACTAATTAAGCCAATTAGAACCCATAAGGTACTCTATTGTTGGATTAATCCTAAACCCCATTTTTGGTGATTTACACATTTCCAATAGAAGAAGTTTCAAATAATAATTGCTACTTTGTTAGTTTTTTTAATATTTTAAATCATGTTTTGCTTTGTTTCCTCTTGAAAACCAATTCCCGCATATTTGATGAATATTCTAAAAAATTTTAACAAATTTGATTATCATTTTTGGCCCCTTATTTTAAAAAATTATTTCCCTAAACTTTAAAAGTGTGATGTTAGGGATAACTCTTGCGTAATAGCCACTTGTTTTAAATTAATAGAAGAAAGGACAATCTTCTAGACTCATATCCACCCGTGAATATTTTGACACACAGTGCCAACTGGTTACCCACTAATTGATACAATTGGTTACCAATCTCATATCAAGTATTTTTGTTAGAATGCTAGCATGATCACATGATCCATTGTGTTAGAGAACTCACTTGTAGGAATAAATCGGATCGGAGTTCTGCAATTTGGGCATCACAGTCAAAGTAGAAGAGGACAGAAACTAAAGTTCAAAGGTGAAACAACTCAACAGTGATAGTAAGATATTGATTAAACAATAAGAGTTACAGTATGCTGAATTACAGAATACTAGTCAAAATTGATACAAAGACAATTAGGGGAAGTACCATTGTTTATTTTCATGTTGTATTGTTGTTACTCTCTCAGTATCTCTCCCCTTAATTTTCTTTTTCAGATACTTTTCCTACAACCCTGTTACTATGTTACAAATATTACATAGAATTTCAACTCTTTGACTTGCTCGGAATGAACACAGGCAACCAAGCATTGCCTTGTACAGCATCCTGTATCCAAGGCCAAGAGAAGAAATCACTGCAGATTCTAAGATGCATAGACACTGCATTCTATACTCTCGTTGTCATTCAATTCCCCATTTAGTGGACTACAAATCTTATCTCCTACAAGGGAAGACATTGGGAATTTCTGCGTTAGATGATGGATCATCGAGTCATCAAGACCATGTTTTTCATAGCTCATGAAGGCACCCAATGCTCCAAGAAATCCTTCATGCCGCAAAAACATTGCCTTAGCCTCACCTTTAGACCTAATAACAAAAAAACAAAAAAATGCTGTTTTTTAAATTGAAAGCCTTTGTCAAAGAATGGAATAATAGATCAAAACCAAAATCAGGCATGGAACACTATAACATTCCTAGAGATTGATCCTAAAACCAAGAATGAAAAGAAGGTTGGGAAGAACAGGATGATCCCCCACCCAAAAACATGGAAAAGCATGACACCAAACGAAAAATTCTCCAAAAAATATCCATGTGTTCTGTGACCAAGAAAACAAACGTTATCATAATTACCAGAAGTCAACTGCAACTGCGATTGTATCCATGGTATAAGCATGACCCCGGATGAAAAATCCTCCAAAAAATATCCGCTTGAGCCCAAATCGGAGTGCATTCAAGTAAGCAATCTAATCATAAGAAGTAAAACGAAATATTATCAGACACTAACTGTTGATTATAATTTAGGGAATTTTACATTGACTTCAGATAGAATTAAATAATAAAAAAATTTGCACAACGGAAATTCTAAGACAAAAAAGGAAATGAGTTGTCAATTTGTTTTTAAACAACAAAGAATCATGGATTACAGACTGCATCTCAAGGAATGCCTAGCAAATGGCAGCATCTCCAGGCATGGCAAATGAAATCAACTAACTTAAGGGAGTATACTTCCAACCCTCAATTACAATATGATCCTTTTATGAAAGTGCATTCAACACCATGATCAAGACCAGGAAATAAAAAATAAAAATAAAACCAAGGACACCACCCTACTTCTATAAAATTTCAGAGAGACTGCTACTTATGCATGCATAAGCATACATAATTTGCATTGAAGAATCTAAATTAACCCCAGAATGTGGTAAACAAATGAAAAGTAGAATAACTAATGTGGTCAAGCACACCAAGTATGCCTGATCAGTAAACACAATTTTAAGATTTATGATACCATTCTTATGATTAACTAGCTTAATGTTTTAAGTTCGTCTATGTACTACCTGAATCCAAGGCTTGAACCTTGCCACTAAGAAAGAACAATCTAGAAAAGTTTGAAAGTTCTGAAAGTACAAGGGGTTACTAAAAGAACATGAAAGTAGGAGATGAAAGAAGAACTGAAGCCTCAACATATAACCCAATATACCCATGCAGCCCACTCAAGGGTAGAAGATATTTTTTGATAACGACAATATGCTCTTGTTTTTTTTGTTACATGTTACATGATAGGTTGAAACATATTGTTGTGCTGTATGTACATGAAATCATTAAAATTGACAAGCATACAGAAAATAAAATCAAATGGAGAAAACCAGGAAAGTAATAAGAAGGAATTGGGAAGACATGGAACAAAATGCTCATAATATATGAAGAGAGTACTACAGAGGAAAAAGTAAGATGATTACAGGGTTTGCAAAGGAATTCTAAAATCCAAATTGCACTACCTCACTAGGCATAGTATCAATTTTGAGGAGCTCATTTGACTGCATTTTCCTTTACTGCATAAGTGACTTCAAGATTACAACTTGTCATATTCACTTAAAGTTTGACATAAGACTTAAGGAGATGGGAATTACTTGTAGCAAAATAAATTATCTACACATCACAACATATGTTATGAAAACAGTTTTGACCGACAAATCTTGGCTGGTTTAGTATTGTAGTTGGCTACCAAAGCTTCTGTAATAGATGTGCAAAAACCAATTTCTAGAATTGGAACATCTAAACAAAAAATAAACTATATTCTAGGATTAGGCCAAAATTTTCTCTAAACTCTTGACAGGACAAAACATCAACTAGTAATCTGTCTTCTCCAGTAAAGGCAGACACATCACCACATCACAATATATTCAATTTAAGGCAAATAAGAAATCTGCCCCACCGCAACTGACCTGTCCAATGTTGTTTGAAATCATTCTTAAGAGTGACCGGGCAATATCTTCAGGTTGGTAATCTTGAAGCTCTTTTTTATCAGAAATTGTCTTGCCAAAGCTAGAAGCAATAGTTGTTGATGAAAGACCAACCTGTTAGCATCAAGATGGGGGGGGGGGGGGGGGGGGGTTGTGGAGGGGGAAGAGGAATTCAATTAACTTAATTATAAGATGGAAAATTAAAATGGAAACTAAAAGGCCTTCATCATCATCCGTTAAGATTAAGACCAACTAGGTGATGAGCTGTGCATCACATAGGAACGCTATATTTTCGCTTCAAAATAATTTAAATGAAGTTTTCTATGTAACCCACGTCACCTTTACAACAATACCACTACTGTGACAAAATCTTCAAGATAGCGAGGAGTCCAATCAATGAGAAATTTTTACAATTGAAGGAAACCACATGATCAAGTAAATGCTCTAGAACTTAAATATGAAGAAAAGAGAAGATGAAAAGATAGAGAGACAAGTGAGATGAGTTGGAAAAAGAGTTGAGGAGTTCATGAGATAAGAGAATCAAATAGGCCCCATATCCAAACTATCCAAATGATGATGTCTCTATGGATTTAACATGGTAAACTGGTCTTTGCACATAACAAATGTGGTTACAAAATGGTATTAAGGAAAATGTTTTGCATGTTTGAAAATAAACTACGATGTGGTGCATTGAGGGTCTGGCATTCTAAATCCCTTTAAACAAGAAACCACATTACAAAAGTTCAGGCTAACTACAGCCTGATTTCTGCAATATATATTCAAACTAAAACTTCAACAGGAAGTACACAGTACACATAACAGCAAATCTCTCAGCAAGCTAAATTAAAGCAAAGACCTGTCTATCAAGAATACTCACCTTTGAATAGTCTGTTCCACCATAGATGTCCCCAACAAGCATGTCTATCACTCTGTTATTTCCCTGGTGACTTAATTCCAGCAACTCATCAAAACTGAGACAGAAAATACATTGGTGGTCTGTAAATTAATGGCTATGTAATGATAAGATAAATCATCGTACTGACATAATCAAAGATAGAAACTCCGTCTTGCACTTTGTTCTATAAATCAAAAACAAAATAAGAACAAGGCCAATCATCATACTGAAATAAACAAATATCGAAATTACCTCTTACACTTCGTTAAGAGCCTTCCCAACCCCCAAAATGTGCCACCACCAACATTTGTTCCACTCACTCTCTCAAACTTCCCATCCCCTTCAACCTATACAAGCACAGGACAGAAATTAACAAAGAATTTGGGAACATATCGTTATAATCAAATACTACAACAACAACAACAAAGCCTTGGTCCCAAAACTACGGGTTTGGCTATGGATCCTTAATAGACTAATTGGGTAGAAGGCGCCCTAGCTAACCCTTGCAAATCATTATGATTAAAAAAAAAAATTTAAAAAGTTTTAAGAACATGAACCAAAACCAGTTACTGGAGCAAATAATAATGACTAGTTTACCTTGATCATGCTGACACCAGACCCAATGTTAACAAGGAGGTACGGGTACAAATCATTACGGTCAATCTGCAAAAATTCCTTCTTTCCGTCCAAGTATGTAAATGCTTCTTGATGAACTGCCTACTCAAAAAATGTATAAATGTCAATTGAAACTATCAGTCAAGACATTGGTATGTATGGCAAACAAGAAAGTATATGCAATGAAATAGTTGGTTTGAAACATGAATGAAATAATTTTAATATCAATAATAGTTATACACTTGTCACACAGACATTTGATAGAATACAAACATTTCTTTACCTCTCCTCTCCCCCAAACAAATACTATTTTGATTGATGCAAATGTGTGGGTGTGTATGTGAGGAAGAATCAGAACAGAATTCAAGATAAATAAAGGGAAAGATACTAAGTACAGCATGAAAGAATTTAACTTCATAATATGTAAAAGACAGATATTTAGTTCTACATACCAATTTATGGTAAGTATGGTCCCACCTTAAGTAAAAAATTAGCCCCAGCTACAAGACAGTCCATTTCATCTTCCTTGTCAAGACAAATGCCAAGCTTTTCTTTGAAGAGATCAGCATACTTGTATGCCCCACCACCTGTGGCCTGCTCACATATGGTAAGTAGTTAATAAGTTTGCACACTGCTGCAAGACATACCAAAAACCAAGTTTCTCATGACATAATCTCTCTCCATATCCACCCATTTTCTTTTTTTCTTCTGCACATGAATTACATGTGCTATTTTGCCAGTATATCATGAAAACATATCCAGCTGCTATCTAAGATTATTTATAAAAAAAAAAAAAAAAAAAAAGACAAACCTAATTTGACCAAACTACTTAAGAAGAATAGCATGGCAATGCTAAACAATAGCTTTTACCTTAATTATGTTCTTCTCAATGGGAAGAGCCCCAAGTCGCTGGCAACCTAATTCATTTCAATTATAAGCAGAATGACAAGAATTAGCAAATACATCACGAAGATTTAAAGAGCATTTAAAAATAACTTTAAATGATTTTAAATTGTGGCTTTCTTATTAATATCACAAGGATTGAGGAAATATTTTTGCATTCAAGGAATGCCTACTTAATGGGATTTCTTTTGCTAAGAACATCACAGACTGTTAAAACATACTCCACCCTTCTTGTCAAAAGGCAGGTGCTACCTATGTCTTTTAAGAATTATGTTAAAACCAATGCAAAGGCCATCCAGGACCATAAATCACATTGAAACCATGTGAACAAAGTGGGTTTGGCTCTTTAAGGAGCTCCTAACCAATCACAGTGAAGCTTGAGATCGATGCCAAAAGCTTGTTCTGCTAAGCTAGAGCAACACTCAGGTCAAGCAGATAGTGACATCTGCTTCATAAGGCGTGCTCCCCAGCCAATTTTGCCATCCCTTGGGGTAATACAACGAAGAATTATTTAAGATTTAAAGTATATTAAGATTACTAAGTTGTGTTCGTAAACTAGAATTGCGAGATTTTGACATGCATTTTAATGATGTATTAGGCTGACTCATCAGCTTGGTTATGCTGTGAAACAAGCTTGAGCTCAATCCAATCAAGCATAGACAAAGCAAGCTATACCAAAGTGCATTAACAACACCACTCTCCCTTCAACATGGTTCCAAACATTAGCACAAGTTCAATGACTTCTACAACAAGAATCAGTTTCTGAAGTAGCAATAACATGTAAGTCCACACATACCACCAATATGAAGCCGCTTGGTTTGTATGAAATCTAGGCAATCATTGATCTTGCACGTCTCGAACTTCGAAAAATGGAGCCTCCCTTTAAGAACCGGAAAACTCCTGTTACCATTAGAAACCCCAACACTTTCCTTTCCCGACCTCCCCAACTCATCATCATCATCACCATCATTGGTTGAGAAATACACCAACTTAATCAGTGACCCTGCCCAAAAAAACACACATACAATGCTACTTCAACACTAGCATAAATTGCATTTCTAACACTTCATTTCGCACCATTTGGGGAGCCTAAAAGAGCATTTTTAAAACCCAAAACTTCATTTCGCAACAACACAAAACACAGTTTACTGTAAAAAATTTAGAGGAACATGTAAATTGTGGTAACAAATTTATTATCACAAATGGGTCATCAAAGAGTGACTCTCATAGTCAGTAAATCAAATTTGAATATGGGAAGGGAAGCTACTTTAATTCAATAGTACTGAATTTTTTTGGACACGTCCAAAGTGGCATGTAACATATATAACTGATTTGAGGAAAATCAAATACATGGGCCAAAATGAAATAACGAAAAAAAAAAAAAAAAAAAAAAAAAAACCAGATTACCTCCGATATCAAGAGACAAATGAGAGGTTTTTTGATTTGGGTCGGAATTCCCCGGAATTTGAAATTCACCGAGATCCATTTTCTCCTTGATTTCTTCTCTCTCTGTATTTCTGGACTATGAAGTGGGTGTGATTGTTGTAAAAGCTTTGGTAGACCAGAATAAATATAAGCAACTGGGCTGTGTACCAATTACCTAACCCATCGCTGCCTAGAAGAAAAAAAAAATGGCAGCATTATGAGAGAGTTGAAAACAATTTTTTTATTTTAGGACCTGCTGACTCTGATCTTAAATAAATAGACCCAGTCATATGTAATTATTGCGAATTGGGACCAAAACTCTAATCTAATCTAATGGTGGGCTGCTTTAATTCTTTCATTCATAGAGATTTTTTTTTTTTGTTCTCTTTCACTTTTCTTTTTTCACTCTCGACTTTCCGAGGTAGTTGACAGGGAATATGGAGCATAGGAGCCTAACAACCACCCAGCAAACGTGTTGCTGTGTGATAGGCAGCTAGAGTTATATAACAAAGTGGGTTTTAGTTAACTCATACCAGTAGAGTTGTCGTTTTTTTTTTTAAGAATCACCCGGTAAAATCGTTGAGATTTCGAGTTGGAATTAATAAAAATCAATTGGCATATTGGCCAAATGATAAAAAGTAATTATCATGGAATGATGTTATAAGTTAAAATTTTATGGTATTTATTATTGTAAAAACAAATTAATTATAAAATCAAAATTATTCCAAACTTTAAGGGTGTAATTAGTTGGTACTTATGTAATTTTAAGGGTAAAGACTCAAAACCAAAATTATCATAAACTTTAAGGGTGTAAATTACAATTTAATCTTTTTCATAAATATACATGATTTTTTAAAATTATGACAATTAAAATGATTGATAAGAGCATTCTAATATCTTTCAGTTGATTCAGTTGCATGGGCTTGTTATGGGAAAGTTATTAAGCTACGGGTAAGCTATATAGGGTAAGGCAGGGTTGGGTTACATAAATGTTTTGGCATGCTGGATATGTGAGAATAAACGTGTTTTGGGATGTGACTTGCTTGCTCTAAGGGTAGTTTGGTTGCATATGCTCAGGGGTAGAACTGGGAATTAACTTTCCTTTGGTGTCCTTGTTATAATATTGATACATTACACACACATACTGTTGAAGAGGACTTATCATCTTTTATACTTTAGTGATTATATATAAATGTTTAGTTTGATAATAGATATATACCGGAAAAAAAAAAAAAAAAAAAAAAAAAAAAAAAAAAAAACTTGGTATCTTTAAAATGTATAGAATAAAACTTGATGGGGATATTCCATACAATAAAATT
Organism: Quercus tomentella; assembly: GCA_028535165.1. Taxonomy (NCBI): domain Eukaryota; kingdom Viridiplantae; phylum Streptophyta; class Magnoliopsida; order Fagales; family Fagaceae; genus Quercus; species Quercus tomentella. The sequence goes on along the minus strand of JAPQVY010000089.1, from coordinate 54,128,524 downwards.
CATCTATTATCATATTCCTAGTGATATCTTAAAACTTTTTTTTGTAATATAAAATTATAAATTACTAAGTTATCTACCAAAGTGAATAAAAAATTTCCAAAGGAATCAATGAAGTCCTCAAATTATGAACCAAAACTTTAAGCTTTAAGTGCATTATTGATAGATGTAAACTCTACGATAAGCTTCCTGAGTCATCCATTCATGCTCTGTGGGAGTGTGAAACTATTCAAGTTGTTAAATTACCGATTGTCCCAAAAGCTTAAACTTTTAGGAAATTGTAAATTTAATCACTTAACCATAAGTCTAACACTCCCCCTCACTTGTGGGCCTAAACTTCCCCTTAATAAGTGGGGGCCCAACAAGTGGGAATTTAACATTTTAAATGGGAGGTAGACTAGAGCCAGGGATCGAACTTACTTGTGGGCCTAAACTTCCCCTTAATAAGTGGGGGCCTAACAAGTGGGAATTTAACATTTTAAATGGGAGGTAAAGTAAAGTCAGGGATCGAACTCAGGATTTCCTGCTCTGATACTATGTTAAATTACCGATTGTCCCAAAAGTTTAAGCTTTTAGGAAATGGTGAATTTAATCACTTAACCATAAGTCTAACACAAGCAGTGTGGAACCTGCATTTCGGGTGGGTGGACAGAACTCAAACTTTTGGATTTTCTTTTGACGAATTAATAAATTTTATTCGTGTGAAGCCTCAGTTCAAGGAGTTATTTGCTACTACCTCTTGGTACATTTTGTTGTATATATAGGTATATGCATAGATAGATTGTAATAAGAATGTTTGAGTTTAGAGAGTATTGTTTCATAAAGTGAAAATTCAAGTTCTAGAATTTTCTAAATGAAATTCGAGGTAAAGGATTTTTGATTGGTTGAAACTTTTGCTCGATCAATCAAAATGATGAAGAAAATAATCTTGGAGTCTTTGGATGATTGAATAGCTATTTGATTCCTGTTCGATCGATCGAAGAAAGCATTCGATCAATTGAAAGGAACTCTTGACCGATTGAAACTTGTAAAACTAAGTTTTTTGCAGAATTTTCTAGCAATTGTTCAGAATGTTTGAAGAGGTTTCAAGCCTTGTGAACGGTTTTATGAAATATTTTGACTCTCCATATATGCCTTTTGATAAAATATAACCCTATGAGTATAAATAGAAACTTATGTACACTTGAAAAATAACACAAGAAATCCTATGGTTATTCTCCAGAATTGCTATTTGTAGAACCTAACAACTTGGTTGTATCCTAAGGACAAGTTTGCAATAACCCTTTAGCAACAAGAGGGTGTGGGCAAATATTATCTATTTCTATTTGTCTTTGTATTATCCTTACTCTTCCTTTATTACTTTGTGTATTATTCCCAACACATTTGGTGCCAAAGAAATAAGGTGAGGTTCAAAAAACCTGTGTTGCCGCTATGCAGTGTTGCAGGGGATGCCTATCAGTACCTGGCTACATATAAAATGGACAATCACAACCAATCAGACTTGTTAAGTAGAAAAACATCAAATGGAAACCACCTTCGCCTGGAATGTATAAGACAAACTTTAACGGTATGGTATTTGAAGATTCGGGTGAGGCAAAAATTAGAGTGATTATTCAAAATTCTAGAGGTGTGGTTATGGCATCTCTAGCGGAAAATTTTTAAATCCTTCTTCGATTGAGACGGTGGAACTTCTTACAGCTAGGGCAGTTGTTATACTAGTATAGGTGCTCGGTTTTGAAAACTCCATCTTTGAAGGCGATTCTAAAATAATCATAAACTCCCTCTGGAACGGTGATTAGTTGAAGTCATCTATTGGTCATTTAGTATAAGACACTTTGTTCTTTGTAAACTCCCTTAGGAGTTGGTCATTCTCTTATATTAGTAGGCAAGGTAATGTTGTTGCATATGTCTTAGCTAGAGAGTTAGACTTTCTTTTTCTTTTGATGTTTGGATGGAATTTGTTCCTCTAGATGTATTTAATGTTTTAAGTGTCAATTTAATAGATCCTTAATAAAAAGTTACGTTAAAGGTTTTTGTGAGGTGTCAGGATCTTCACCATTTTTGGCTTTACACCTTAGTCTCACACCAAGCGGATTTGTCCTCTTTGGGGAATTAAGCCCGCAAGGTTTTGTTACAAAGGGGTGGGATTGTCCCACATCGCCTAATGTAGTAGTGGTACACTCATGCAAGCTCCAAGGGCATATAAAGCATGAGTGGGAGGGTTACTTAGGCGATGTGGGACAATCCCACCCCTTTGTAACAAAACCTTGCGGGCTTGACTCCCCAAAAAGGACAAATCCGCTTGGTGTGGGATTAAGGTGTAAAGTCAAAAATGGTGAAGATCCTGACATCCCATAGTTTTCTATAAAAAAAAAAAAAAAAAAAAACAAAACAAAAAGTGCAATACTGATAAATAAATGAAATGGGGGAAAAAATACATTAATTCTATAGATTTTTTGGGGGTGGGAAGGGGGGAGGGAATTCCTCATTATTTTATGAATCCTTTAAAAAAAAACCCAACAAATATATATATACTTATGTAATTCCGCCCCTAATATGGGTTGTGATTTTCATGTATGTGTTATGTGGGTTGTGTGATTAGACTCGGAGGTGACATAAGCACGGGTCAAGTCCTCCAAATTGTAGTACATGGACCACGACTGCACGTCAAGTCAAGTAGTGTGCTTAGACTATGAACAAGGCATATAGTGGATCCGATCATGTGCATAGACTATGAACATATCTTTATTGAGAAACACGTGTCTAATAAATGAGATGAACATGATGTGTAGCCGGTAGTTACCGGCTGTTATCAAGAATTGCATGTAATTATTAAAAAAATGCCGATGATGGGACAGTTTTTTGTAATTACCAAGCAATTGCTTGGTAATTATTTTATTGATAATTCAATAATTATAACAAATTAACAATGGCAGAGAGAAGTTTTTATTTTTATTTTTTATTTTTATACTAATTATTGATTGATAATGTAATGCCAATGATTTTATTAAGGAAATTTTAAAACTTTTTATAAATAAATAAAAAATATTAGACAAGTCATTATTGACAAATCTTTCACATTTAAATATTTAATTTTTTATGTATTAATAGTTAAAGGTAGAAAGATTTAAACTCGGGATATTTTGGAATAAGTCAACCAAATGAGTTAAAACCTAAAATCTCTTGGCAGTTGGCACCTAAAGTTTGCTAAGTGAACCTTTGCTAAAGTTTTGAATTATTTCTTTTCTTAAGTGAACCAGAAATATATTATTAAACAACTAAGAGATTAGAAAAACAAAAACAAAATAAGGAACAGTTGTCCGATCACGCATGCCTGGTGAGTCTTTTTCTCCTTTGGGTAAGAAAAACGTGTAGCAAAAAGATTGAAAGCCAATTCTATATAATGAGCGTTCAATAATTTTCCTATGATAAGACTGTTGTCTATACCAACTCCTCTCCGTCACATTGACTTGGGCAAAATCAAGACAACCGAGCAAATTGAGAAAACACACTGATTCATGTGAACAGTGAACCCTTGTATCAAATCTTATTTTACCAACCAAAATCAAATCCAACTTCTTCTAACTTGGGTCTGTTTGAGATCCGCTTATTTTGCTGAAACTGAAAATTTTTACTAAAAATACTATAAATAAAAGTAAAAATTAGTTGAAATAGTACAATGAGACCCATAAATAGTACTAAAAGTGCAATAAAGCTCATGAATAGTAGCAAAAATAAGCTGAATAGTAAAATAAACTGACTTTTTAATTTGGAGCCAAACGCACACTTGGTCAATGACACTAATTTCATGTTTCAGCAAGGCATGGGTGGTTATGTAGAGTGGGCTAATACTATAATGGAAAATTATTGTGTATTCCGTAAGTATATTCTTCTTTCTCATATCATGTAGATCCCATAGTAAGTGAGACGTGACCTATATGAAAGAGAGAGAATATATTCTCGAAGTACATAATAACAACCCTACTAGGCCGTATACAAAATTGAATGATTGATTTCTACCCTCTATCTACTACCTGATTCTCCTTCTAATTAATGTATATAAATTATTGTTGTACTCTGCCCGAAATGGTTGACTTTCTTCATGTAGATCCCATAATAAGTGAGACGTGACCTATATGAAAGAGAGAGAATATATTCTTGAAGTATGTTATAACAACCCTACTATAATAAAATGACAAAACTTAGGTACAATATCTTAAGTGCAGTTCCTTAGATTCCTCTCTTAAGATTCTGACATGTGGATATTTAAAAAATAAAGTTCCATCCCATGAGAAAAAATCCACATGGCAGAATCTTAAGAGGGGAACCTAAAGAATAGCACCTAAGTACTGTATCTAAGTCTTGCTCATAATAAAAAAAGCCGTATACAAAATTGAATGATTGATTTCTACCCTCTATCTACTACCTGATTCTCCTCCTAATTAATGTATATAAATTATTGTTGTACTCTGCCCGAAATGGTTGACTTTCTTCATGTAGATCCCATAGTAAGTGAGACGTGACCTATACGAAAGAGAGAGAATATATTCTCGAAGTACATAATAGCAATCCTACTATAATAAAAGGACAAAATTTAGGTACAATACCTTAAGTGCAATTCCTTAGGTTCCTCTCTTAAGATTCTAACATGTGAATACTTAACTAAAAAATAAAGTTTCATCCCATGAGAAAAAATCCATATGGCAGAATTTTAAGAGGGGAACCTAACGAACAGCACCTAAGTATAGTATCTAAGTCTTGCTCATAATAAAATAAGCCGTATACAAAATTGAATGATTGATTTCTACTCTCTATCTACTACCTGATTCTCCTCCTAATTAATGTATATAAATTAGGCGAAAATCACATTTTCGTCCCTACATTTTCAAGCGATTCTCACTTTGGTTCCTATATTTTATTTTCACCGCTTTTAGTCCCTATTTAAAAAAACGTCTTTCATTTTAGTCCGTTCCGTCAGTGCCCTAACGGCAAAGTCCTACATGACAGACGAAACTATTAAAATAATAATAATAAATTTTATTTTGGCATTAAAAAATGCCACGTCAACATCTAAATTAAAAAAATTAATTTATTAATTTAAACTAAATAAAAAATTAAAAACAAAATTAAAAACCAAAAATCACATTAATTGATACCTAAGTGTGTCTTGAACAAGAACAATTAGAACATAAACCCAGAAATTAAAATCCAAAAATTAAAAATCTCAAAATCACCTTTTTCTCAAACCCAGCAAAATCATCAAATCCTAAAGCCCCAAAGTACCAAATCAATCCAAAAATACAACACAACCAATCCAAACAAAAAAAATCTCAAACTCAGAAAAACCCATATCAAGCAAGTTGAACCTAGCAAACCCACCTCAAGCAAGTTGGATTTTAATTAAACAGAGCCTCGCATCAACCCCACTTCGCTCAACTTCACTCACATCCTCCATAGCCGCTACAACTCCAAGCAAGACCTCAAAGCCTACACTATCCACCCCCGCCATGAGAGCGCCGTCAAAGATCACGGCCTGCCCATAGTCAAAGACATCATGGCCTTCGATTGGGTTGCCCCCAATCTTCATCTAGCAATTACACCTAAACCTAAACTCGGGTCCGCAATTCGAGTCAGCTTCTTCAAACTAATGACCTGTTTGGATGAAGGGAGGAAGGAGGGGGAGTGGAGGGGAGTAGAATAGAGTTGGCTAAAAATAAGCTAATTTTGTGCTAATTCTACTCTACTCTCCCTCTCTCTCCCTTAATCCAAACGGATCATAAAAGAAGAAGAAGAGGGCAAAGATGTAAAAAAATCAGAGATACTTAGGGTTTTAAAAGAAACGAAGGATGGTTTGTTGTTGGGGTTGTAAAAACAAATTAGAAAGTTGAGAGAACCCAGAAACACACGCTCAAAGAGAGAGAGAGGGAGTGAGGTCCTCGTGGTACCTCGAAGCCTTCACAGCGATTGAGGTTGGTGTTATTTTGCTACAACCCTAAAAACCCATTTTCAATTTCTTCTTAATTCTTCAATTTGTTTCCATTTCCACCATGTATTTCCATGTTTTCAATCATAAAGCTTCAATCTTGGAATTCAAAGAGTTAAATTATTGGGTTTTTATTATCTCTTTATATTTTGAGGATTTCTTTTTTTACTTTTGATATCTGGGTCTTGTTGGGGGTGTTAAGCCATGATATTAAGCGAGTTTGAGCTAGAAATTTTGTATAAATAAATGGGATTTTTTTTAAATATGGAATTGAAGTTGTCAAATTGAATGGTAAACTCAAAGGGTTCAGGTGGTCTCTCAGGCAATGATCTTAGCATTTGGTTCAAGCGGCTACTTAGAAGTCTTTCAATCATAATTTGACCTATGTTATGTGGGTTTCAATCATAATTGTTGTTGGTTGTGTTGTATTTTTGGATTGATTTGGTACTTTGGGGCTTTAGGATTTGATGATTTTGTTGGGTTTGAGAAAATGGTGATTTTGAGATTTTTAATTTTTGGATTTTAATTTCTAAGTTTGTGTTTTTGTTCAAGACACACTTAGATCTCAATTCATGTGATTTTTGGTTTTTAATTTTGTTTTTAATTTTTTTATTTAGTTAAAATTAATAATAATTTTTTTTTTAATTTAGATGCTAACGTGACATTTTTTAATGCCAAAATAAAATTTTATTATTATTATTTTAATAGTTCCGTCTGCCACGTAGGACTTTGCCGTTAGGGCATTGACGGAAAGTATTAAAATGAAAGGCATTTTTTTAAATAGGGACTAAAAACGATGAAAATAAAAGATAGGGACCAAAGTGGAAATCGCGTGAAAATGTAGGGACGAAAGTGTGGTTTTCGCCTATAAATTATTGTTGTACTCTGCTTGAAATGGTTGACTTTCTTCAGTGTAGTGTACTAGTGCCAGAACTCATAGTTTGGCTTAGCATTTTTTCTTGAGGTAAGACCAACCGATTTGTTACTTTAGAATTAAGATAATGGTACAGAGGTTGGTAAAACAAAACTATAATATGACCAGCTTAGTTTGATCAGGGAACTGCATTAAAGTTTTGATTACGGGTAATTACATTTGGAAGGGGAAAAAAATTAATATTATGCTTTGATATCCTTCTAATTTAATTATGTGACAAAATAGTATTCAAAACTATCTGTAAACATGGCACCCACAAGAGAATCAACAACAACCCCACTTTAGAGTTTAGACATGGTCTGTCGCATCATTAATGGGTTGATATTGGAATTGGAAATATGACCAAAGTCAGGAATCCAATTTCCAATACTTCAAAGTACTCAGTTTCGTTTTCAATCTCATTATAGATTTATACAATATAGTCCACTTACTCTTGATTCTTAAAATATACTATATATATATATATATATATATATATATATATTAATAATAAATAAATAGTCCACTTTTTCATCCATCTCCATGGAAAGCAAACCGTTGGCCCAACAAGTTTGACGTTTGACCTTGCCTTTGTTTAAAGATGGGAAAATGGAATGTGAATTCGTTCATGTGTCAGGATTGGGGAGAGAGAGAGAGAGAGAGAGGCAAACAAAGGGGAACGGCCGAACGGGTGCGGACTTTTGATTTTTGACCAACCTATTAAATGGTGACGGAGGAAAAGGAAATTATTCATGTGTAGATTTTGTAGTATGAGTTTATTCATTAGTCATTTGACTTTCTTTAAAAAAAAAGTGATTTGTTTTAATATAATTACATACATATGGTCTTATAAATCATTACATAGTAGGTAGGAGGAAATTTCTCAAACTGGCCGGGAACTAATCCTTGTCTATCTAGAAATGATACTATTGATTGGACAAAGTTTGGAGAAATCTTCTTTAACTCACTACATAACAATTTATATGTATATTATTTAATTAAGTCACACAATTCATTAAAAATGTCGTGAGACTAAAAATACATGTTGGAAGGTAAATATTTTCCTCTGTGATTGGGAAAATTGCACTAGCCTCCCTTGAAGTTTTTTGTTAGTACACTCACCTCCTCTCCTCTCTACTTTGTAATAAGACACACAACTTCTCTAAAATGCAAACTATTTATATCAACTTCTCTTAAATGATTGAAAAAAATGCACTAAAAATCCTATTTAGAAAAAAAAAAAAAAAAACTTTGAAAATTTTCAAATTTCCTAATGGAGGGGTGTGGATGATAGATTAAGTGGAGGGTATACTATGAAATTCAAGATTTTTTTAAGTATTTTTTTTCTCAATTATTCGGGAGAGGTCTATTAAAATAGTTTGCATTTTAAGAAATACAAGTCTTTTATTCTATATATGAGTGTAACAAATAATAATGGAAAAACTTGGGGAAATAAGTTCAATTTACCCCTTTGTGATTGGAACTATAAACGTCCTTGCAAGTTTGGGCTGTGCGGCCGCAGGCCCATTATATTTAAGTTTGAGTCAGGCCCATGTTACTCAATTCAGCCTTGTCTCTCGCCTCTCGCCTTTTCAAAATCACCCATCGGCTCCCAAATTTTCCTCGCAATCGCGCGGGAAAATTCCTTCACAGAGTTTCTCTCCAATGGAGTTTGCTTCAGTTCACCCAATCTGTCTGCATGTAAGTCAAATTCTCCAATCCCTAAAAAGAAATCTCAAATTTCTTCATCGATCGCAACCCATTTCTGATATCTATTGCTTACAGTTAATTTCTTCTGCGATTCAAAGATGCCGATTGTCCGAAGATTTATGCAGACTCTCTGTTGTTCTCAAATTCTCTCCAAATTCCGATCCTCTCCTTCTTCGCATTTCAAGTAACTCTCTCTCTCTCTCTCTCTCTCTCTCTCTCTCTCTCTCTCTCTCTATTAATTTGATTTTACTTTGAGTATTGTGATAAATTTGCAAAATCGCTCATAGTTTCATAATGTCGCAGAGAAGGTAACAGAGGCTAAAGCTACGTCGTTTTAATTCGAATATTGTCGATAAACGTTTCCTTTTATGTCTAAGTGAATTTCTAAATTGATTCTTAAGAGATCAAAGTTGAGAAGGTTCAGAGGTGTGACAAGAGGTTTTTTTTTTTTTCGTAATGAGCAGTTTCGGATACCGGGATTGGAAGCTGCCTGGAGGAGTTTCAGGACTTGAAGTTTCCTAGGGAAGCCGTTATTGCCGAAAAATGGGGTAAATAGAGAGAACTGAGGTTCAATTAATGCTAACATTGGCTGTAGTCGTTTTCGTGCTGGAAAAACTGTATAGTTATTTGAATTTGTGGGGGAAAAATGCTTTTGTTTATATGCAATTGTTTGATGGGTGGTTTGATTGGTTTCTGGCATTGTGATGCAGATGGAGTGCTTTCTGTCAGAACTACTAGTAAGTTTCGTTTTCTAAGGGTAATTGTGCTTTGATGTGATATAAGAACTTTTCTGAAAACAACTACTTTTATGAACCGTGAGCAAGGTTGCTTATGAATTACTTCGTGATTGTGTTTCACACATGTTTGGTTTAGGGTTATCTGTTAATTTCCATTGACCATGTGGATGAATTATAGTAATTCTTGGAACCGAGAAGGCCAGATTCTTGTGGTGCGTTTGGATAGCAGGATTTGTTCGTGTGAATTTGGATTTGAGTGATTAAAGTCCAAGGCATTTCAAATCTATTGATTTAAAATCCAATTCCAAATTCAAGTTTCCAAACGCAACCTTGAAAATTCCATATATATATATATATATATATATTATTTCGTTTCGTTTAAATGTTTAGCGTCTATTTTAGTGTTGCTGGTGTTATTTGTGGAGATTGCAGGCATATGTGACAATGAGGTATTTAATTATCAGTTAAATCTAAAAGAAAGTGTGTCTGCCAGGAGGCTGACTAGGCTACCTTCAAACCCTAAGAATGGTGTGAAATTCAGGCATGCAAGTTAATTGAACTTTTAAGTTGTTGATTTATAGATTACCTTGTCATAATTATTTCATGATTTTTTTTTCCCAGTGGGACCGAAGTATGTCTTTCCATCTCTGAAAGTCTTGATGTTTTACTGGCGGAGATCAATTGTTTCTTTCAAAAGGTCTGTTATCCCTATTCTGCAGATTCAGTTGTTTCTTTTCTGTCAAACAATGTAGGTTTATAATTTGTAACTTGCTTTTGACTATCTGCAAATACCTGATCAGATTGATTGTCAACTTTTGAATAATTATTGTTGTCTTGCAACCAAAAAAAAAAAAAAAAAAAAACACATACATGGTCTTGAAAATAATTAAAGAAAGGACTTGAGATTACAGTGATGTAGTATTGTTTATGTTGAACATCTCTCTCTTTCTCTCTCTAATATATTTGACAAGGCTAGCGGTTAAGTTAATGGAAGAATTTAAGATCACAGTGACTTAGTATTATTCTTGCTGGGACATAGTTCTTTTGTTTTTACATGGCTAGTAGTGGTTGAATCAAGTTAAGTGTTGGATGCACTTTTAAAGCAATTTGAGGATCCTTAAAATCTTAGTTGATTGGAATATGGTGTCTTTTGTTCTAATTGATTGATAATAGATTGCTTCACTGTTTACATTTCTTAACTCACTTTCCATACTTCTTTGTCAAGTGCTTGATTGATAATAGATTGCTTCAATGTTTACATTTCTTAATTAACTCACTTTCCATACTTCTTCATAAAGTGCTTGTTGAAAACCTTTTCTTCAGTTTTCTCTTTATTCACTCTAATCTGTTTCCCTATTGGTTTTGCAGATGCTTGTTCTAAAGATTCCTGTGAGTCCTATTTACTATTCTTGCTTTATGTAATAAAGATTTTCATGTTATTAATCATCTTGTACTTCGTGAAAAGAACTGAAGAAATTTTTTACTTTTTTTTAAGGCTTACATTTTTTTTTTTTTTTTTTTTTGGGTAAACAATGGTGACCTTTAAGAAATTGTTGATGCTGCTAGAAAATCTCCTCTTATAACTTTGAGCTTGATTAATTTTGTGTAATATTTATTTCATACTTTTAACATTCAATAAGAGAAGGATCATGCAAATTTGTCTAGTTGTGATGATCACAATGACACTAACTAATTGATAACCTTTATTTTTTGTCCAGAATGTTGCGTATGAATTGGTAGTTGAACATGATGATGCTTCTGGATTGCGATATGAAAATGCCTTTCTAGCAAATGAGTCCAACCCCTTACATTTTTCAGCCTCAAATCTTGAACGTTTGAAGTCAGGCCTTGAAGATTATATTTTAAAGCATGGAAATAGCTCAAGTAAAAAGTGTGGCTCTTGCTTTCCAAGTTTGTAAGTTCATACACCAAATTCATGCTTATGTTCCTATTTATCTTCTGGGCTCCACTTGCATTGATTCAGGAGAAAAGAGGATGAATCAGGCAAGAGTTATTAATTCCATTATTGCGTGGTTACGTGGTTAGCTTTATTCTTTGTAAAATATTGCATGCTTAATCATGTGAATATTAATTTCAATAATTTGTAAGCCTCTACTTGATGATCTATCTATTTATGAACCTCTGGTTAGGGAGCATCTCAAGGTTGGGAGTGGAATAGCATGCTGCACAGAAGGCCTTAGGAATACTGGACTGGTGATGGAAGCTGTCATTTTGATAAGTGAAATATCAGAGCCAACCAGTAGTTGCTTCAGACCATGTGGTGCTAAAAGTGAGGTATATTTCTTCTCTTCAATTTTACATCATTCCAGCTCTTTTATAACAAAGAATAACTATCAAATATATCTTGTTAAAATGTGAAGCCTGATTGGAAATTGGATCGCTTGCATTTGCTTGTATTCTGCATAAGAATCATTAAAGCCCAGCTATGTAACCTTTTTTTGCTATAGAACTTTATGATTATAAATTCATTTGCCTCCGAATGCAGAAGTTGCATGCTAGATATATTTGTAAAATGTTTGTTTTTTTTACCACACCTGCTATAGCTCATGGTTTGATTTTTCTTCATAATTAATTCCTGATTGAATATATAATGACAGAAGATGTAACTTCCATGAACTTCTTCAAAAAAATATAAGTTCCATGATACGATCAGGTACAAAAGGCATAGATTAAGATCTATGAGCACTAATTCAGAAATATTATTTTTTTGGTTTCAGAGAGCCTAAATATGTCAGTGGCAAGGATGTTATCAATCAACTTTTTTTTTTCCTTTTCATTTATACAAATGTGTCTGTGCAATAAGATGTTGAATTTTAGGATTTGTTTGTATAGAGGCCAAACGGTTATTGAATATCAAGCAAATCAGACATCAACATATGAATCACTTTGTTGACCAGTAAGGCTCTTACATTGTCATGCTGTCACTCAAGTTCAATTCCCATAATATATGCTTTAAAAATATCATCTGATCAAGTTGTAGTTTGGTTAGAGTTTTGTCAATCTCTGCTCCCACCTTGATATAGGAAAGTGGAAGGATTAAAGCCCATTCCTATTGTTGGACAATTTTCTTGGAAACTTGTGAAACAATTTACTTCCTTCATTGTCATGGATTTCACATTTCCTTTTATTTAAATTTGTCAAAGTATGCAGTAAAGTTTGTGCATTTTTTAGGCTATGCTGTCATTGGATCAATCCAAGACAGCTTTCTCATATATATGAAATTTACAAAAGCATGCGGTTGAATTTATTATGAAGTTAATCTAGTTTTAACCATCTAATCTACTTTGAATTGGGCAATACAATGTCCTTAGGTATGCTAATGTCATCATATGCTGGAATGATTGATTAGTATATTAGTCCGAAGTCCAAACCATGTGCAAATGACTTTTGGGATAGAAGAAAGGTAGGTGTCTTAGGCTATACTGCCCTGGGTCAATCCAAAACAACTTTCTCATATATATGAAATTTAAAAAAGATGCTGTTGAATTATTACTCAATAATCTACTGTCAAAAATATAATCTACTTTGAATTTGGTAATACACTTATACCATGTCTTTAGGTATGCTATTTTATCATATTGGAATGATGGGTTAATATAGTCCAAACCATGTGCAAATGAATTTCAGCATAGAAGAATTTTGATATGACGTGATGCGTTCAAAATAACTATCTGAAGAAAGAATTTAAAGACCAATGAAGTTCATTAGAGGAAATATAGATTAATATCTAAGCAAACTACTTTTACTACCAGTAATGCTTGTTTTAATTTGTTTATTTGGCTGGTTCTTTTTAGTTTTTTGATAATTCAATTGTTTCGATAAGTGGCAGGTGGGGGGATTTGAACCCGGGTTCTCCTCATAAATGATTTGGATGATTGTGAATTTTTTTTTGTATTCAGGTTTTGTGTTTTAAAGATTTCACGCCTTGTTCAATTCCCCCATCATCTGTGAAGGCATTAACTAGCATTGACTGGAGAAGTTATGGATTGACTTTGGGTAGTATTGTGAACCAACATGGCTATGCATTGCTGGAATGGGAAGGCTTGCCACCATCTGCTCATATTGACATTGTCCTCCACTGTTACCATGATCAATATCCAAGTTTGTAAAATAAGCTTCAGTTTCTGATATGGCTAAATGTCAACCCTTTTATGCTTTCTGATCGTAGTTCCCATTACATTTATATATGCATATATCTATGCTTTTTGTAGGTATGTATGAGTGTTTTGCACTATATGTTAATATATTGGCACAGGGGGGTCAGCAGGGCCTCAGTCCTTTTACGGATTTAAGATTTTCTTTCATTGGATATCTTTTCTGTAGACTTTAAAGAAAACAACATATACATGTGAAACTAAAAAAAGAAATTTGGACATAAGTACTGTGTACATGCCTCTTCCTTGACTTGTCGCCAAAGATATGATACCATCAGCAAGGAAAACTCAACTTGACCGAAATCTTATAAAAAAATCAGTGAAACTTGCATTGGATGATTTGAAGGAAAAGCATGCAGGAGTTCTTCTAAGTGCCCACGCCCTCAAGGTAAATCTCTCTCTCACAAGTAGATGACGTCTTTAAAATTTCTACTGTAGTGGGTAAGAAAATAATGTTGATGTTTATTATGCATTAATATTTTTATGTCATGTCACTATTCTCTTCCACAATTATATGTTTGTATGTGTGTATAGGGTTTTCTAACATGTGCGGTTATCATTATAACAATTTACTTTTTACAACAACAAATCTATGAAATTTCAAATTTCAGCTGGTCAACATTTCATTCAAGGGAGCTCCAGAAGTTCATATTTTTATATGATCAGAATTTTCCTTCAAACTAGTTTGGAGATAAATTCCATCCAACCCATTACATGACAAGTCAAATTGAGCATACACACATATTTTTAATCACAAATTATTTAAATAGTTATTATGATTTGTTTAGATAATTTAATTGAGTCATGTGACTAAAATACACATGGATGGTCATCTGAATTGCTAAATAATGGATTGGAGGAGATTCTGTCAACTAGTTTTTAGAGGTAAACTGTCTCCTTTTTATAATGCTCAAAATGAAAATGATTTCTCCTAATTTTCTAACACATGGATTATAAATCTAAAATTATTTTGGTTATGAGGGATTAGACATTGTGTTTGTGTTGTTATATGTAATTGCCTTAGTCAAAGTCTATATAAGCGGTACATTTTTTCACATTAACAAATGGCATAATGGTGTAGCACTATAATCAACCCGTAAATTCTTGCTATTGTTGCAGGGTTTGATGCATTTACTGTCAAACAAAATCAAGAGAACTTGAAAATTGAGTTATCAAGAACATGCATTGCTTTGAGAAAAACTTTAATAAAATTAACAAATTTGTCCCCTCTTGTTGGGTTAACAAACAAGTTGCATCTCATACGGCATGAACCAGAATGTATATAACTATATATAACTCTTTCTGTTGTGAGGAAGGTTTTTTTTTTCCTTGTTATTAAGGATTTTACTTGTCCGTGGTCAGCGGTTCACGACTAAGTAAGCATCTTATTTTGTGCTGATCTATCAACTTGACGTACTCCTGTTGGTGAGTTGAGTCTGAACTTGGTGCTTTTCATTTTTCAGATTCGCAGTTGTGCCCCTGATCTTGCAAAAACCATTGCTGGCCTAATCTTGTCGTCCAAGGATTCAAGCTTCCAAGGAGAATGCTTCTCTCTTCTTGGTTTGCAGTCTGAGGGAGTTGGAGGTGAAATTGTTGAAGATTGTATCAAGGAAAAGATTATCTCGGTTATAGAGATGAATGATAGAAAGTCCAACCAGAAAAGCGAACTTGCACCTTTTCTTTTTGAAAATGACAGCCTCCAGGTGCTAGAGTTTCAAGAAGAGGAATACGAAGAAGGTGACGACGGTCCCTTCAGTCCCTTGGATATATAGTAGTATCTTGCATCATGCATTTGACCAACCCGTATCTGTAAAGTTTTGCAACTATGGAAGTCTCTTAAGCAAGTTTCACTCGTGGTTTTTCTAATTTCTTGTATTTCAAGACCAAGGTCTAATTTCTAACCCAACATTAGGTTTTGGTGTTGGCTGGCCCGTTTGCTATTGCCATTTAAACCAGTTCATGTTGAGACGATTGGCTTTTCAACTGCATATTAGAAAGTCCAGCTTGGCTACCACTGTGCCTTGGCAATTGGCAATATTATAATGGGCATGGATAGACTCTAGATAGTACTCTTTTACATGCCGACTAAATAGTTAGAGCATTAGTTTTGGTGGTGTTAAAAATCTGTATTGCTATTTTTAGGACCACCAATCACAAAATTGGGGCTGCAATGGTGGAGTTATAGTCAAAAGATTTGGCTTCTTGTTGTGAAATTTTAAAGTACTCGTAAGTGTATGAACCGTACCGAAGTATAGTTTGACAAGAACGAGGTCGAACTCACAGGAATGTGAATGAATGTAGGAAAATTAATTAAACCTTAATCAAATTAATCCTAATCTAGTTTAATAAAAATTGGTTGTTTGCAATTAAATAAACTAAACAAATAATTAAATTAAGCAAAGATATAATATAAAGCAGTAAAGAGATGTAAACAATCTAAAGAAAGGAATTAAGGTTTTGGAATTCGCTTTGTTAATTCATATCAGCATATATTTATGATCATTAATTTTTTCCAACTACTGCATGATAATCTAGAAATCAATTTTGTTATCATGGAAAATATTATCATTAAAACTTCTATTTAAATAGCTAAAGCATGCTCGTCTTCGCTTCCTAGATATAAAATTAAATCATCAATTGTATCTGTTGACATTTGACAAATAAATTACAAAAGATATCCAATTTTAAAATCAATAAATAATATACCAAGCATTCAATTAATTAAGACAAATACTAAATCATGAGAAAAACATGATTGAACTCATATCTAGAATCCCATCTTAGTCAATTGATATGAAGCAAGAATAATTTAAATCATTAAAGAGCAACTATTGTGGGAAAAATCAAATCACATAAATATTACTGATAATCCTTTAACAAGGTTTCATCCTCAACCCTAATTATAAATTTAGCTACTCATAGTAATTGAAAGAAAACACAAAAATAAAATACTAAACTTTAAACTAGAAAAATAATTAAATCTAACTGTCATGGAAGAGGTAGCCGCAGCTCTCTATACATTCAGCCCTCAGCCCTAGCACTAGCCTCAAGCCCCTCTGAATTTTGCCCTAAAGAGCCTTTAAATAGGTCAAGGAATCCTATTACAAGTTAAATTCCCGTTTGGAGAAAATTCCAAATTTTTAAGCTTCACTTAACCAACGATTTTGGCCCATTTAATGTACGAATTCGTACTTTTGGTAAACTACAAAGTTGTAGCCCTTTAAGTTAAATTTCCAGCCCAACTTGAATCATCTCGATTGGACATCTGAGCAGAAAGTTATGCCAAAAATACTAACTGATGTGCAGGCTGGAATCCTAATCCGAATTGAACTTGGATTTGGTGCAAATTTCTTTTGATTCCTTGCTCCAATGGGACTTAAATTTAATTGGGTTGGCCTTCTTTGACATCATCATGGCCCTAGTGAAAGTAAAGTCCATTAGCTTTCTTCTTTGTACAAATCCACTTATTTAATTCCATTCTCCTATAAAAGACAAATTCACTCAATCAAATTCAATTAAGCATAAAATTGATTATTCAGCATTATTTCAAAACCAAATATAAAATGCATGAATTAACTCAAAATAAGTTTGATAATACTTTCAAATAATAATATAAATATACAAGATTAAGCTATTATCAATGCACATCACTTCTCAACTACAGTGTACAGCCAAAGATGGCTGTGCATTGTAGCTCAAAGGTTAAAAAAAAAAAAAGTAATAAATAAATAAATAACTATTTTATTGCAGTTTTCACATTAGTAGGAATATTTTATTCTTTTCCTTTTTTTTTTTTCCTTCTCATTTTTCATCTCGTGCCCTCTCTCTCCTCAGTCCTCCATTTTCTTCTCTACTCCTCGTCACCACATTCGCCCAGCCACCCAGTTGCCAATTGGCAATATTATAATGGGCATGGATAGACTCTAGATAGTACTCTTTTACATGCCGACTAAATGGTTAGGGCATTAGTAATAAATAAATAAACAACTATTTTATTGTAGTGTTCACACTAGTAGAAATATTTTATTCTTTTCCTTTTCTTTTTTTTCCTTCTCATTTTTCATCCCGTGCCCTCTCTCTCCTCAATCCTCCATTTTCTTCTCTACTCCTCGTTGCCACATTCGCCCAGCCACCCAATCGCCAATTGGCAATATTATAATGGGCATGGATAGACTCTAGATAGTACTCTTTTACATGCTGACTAAATGGTTAGAGTATTAGTAATAAATAAATAAATAGTAATAAATAAATAAATAACTATTTTATTGTAGTGTTCACACTAGTAGGAATATTTTATTCTTTTCCTTTTTTTTTCCTTCTCATTTTTCATCCCCTGCCCTCTCTCTCCTTAGTCCTCCATTTTCTTCTCTGCTCCTTGTTGCCACATTTGCCCAGCCACCTAGTCACCAATTGGTAATATTATAATGGGCATGGATAGACTCTAGATAGTACTCTTTTACATGCCGACTAAATGGTTAGAGCATTAGTAATAAATAAATAAATAACTATTTTATTGTAGTGTTCACACTAGTAGGAATATTTTATTCTTTTCCTTTTTTTTTTCCTTCTCATTTTTCATCTCGTGCCCTCTCTCTCCTTAGTCCTCCATTTTCTTCTCTACTCCTCATCCCCACATTCGCCCAGCCACCCAGTCGCCAATTGGCAATATTATAATGGGCATGGATAGACTCTAGATAGTACTCTTTTACATGCCGACTAAATGGTTAGAGCATTAGTATTGGTGGTGTTAAAAATCTGCATTGCTATTTTTAGGACCACCAATCACAAAATTGGGGCTACAATGGTGGAGCTATAATCAAAAGATTTGGCTTCTCAACTACAGTGCACAGCCAAAGATGGCTATGCACTGTAGCTCAAAGGTTAAAAAAAAAATTAAAAAAATTAAAAACTATTTTATTGTAGTGTTCACACTAGTTGATATATTTTATTCTTTTCCTTTCTTTTTTTCTTTTTTTTTTCCTTATTTTTTTTTCCTTCTCATTTTTCATCCCGTGCCCTCTCTCTCCTTAGTCCTCCATTTTCTTCTCTACTCCTCGTCGCCACATTCGCCCAGCCACCTAGTCACCACATTCGCCGACCTCGCTTGCCCAGCTCCGACCCACCTTGTCGACCCACTTTGCACAACTCGACCCACCCCTACCCATCGCCGATCTCACCTTGCCCAGTCACCACAAACCCACCTCGCCTATTCCAGCCCAAGCCGCCGCCGCCCATCTCTATTCTCTCTTTGCTGTGATTGGGTTTTTTGTGTGTGTTTTCATATGGGTTTGGTGGCTGTGGTGGTTAATTTTGGTTATGGTAGTGGTGGTGGATGATTTTGTCTTTGGTAGTGGGTTTTGTGGATTTTGGCTATGGGTTTCGTGGTTTGTGGTTGTGGTTGTGGTTGTGGCAGTGGCAATGGCAGTGGGTTGCAGTTGTGATGGTTGGTTGTCATGGCTGGTGGTTGTGGTTTTGTTTTATTGTTTTTGTTTTTTTTTTATTGTTTTGTTTTTTATTGTTTTATTGTTTTGTTTTTTTTTCTACGTTGTGGCCGTTGGTGGAGGTGGCTGTGGTGTTTTTTTTATTATTATTTTATTATGTTGTTTATGTTATTTTATTGTGTTGAAAGTTAAAATAAAACCATTGATGTTGGATGTTTTGTAAAGTGAGAAGTTAAAATAGATAAAGTAGCTTTTAGTGGAGCCAAATAGCTAAAATTATGGCTCCACCAATGTAGATGCTTATGGATGTAAACTATATTATGGCTTGCTTTGCCTGTCCATGAAGTTTCTGAAAATTCAATAGAGCATAGCAGCATGACCTTGAGTTGGTCCAACTTTTAATTTTTTTGGTTTGGAATTGAGGTGGTTAATTTGAAAAGTATATTACACTATTGGTGGAGTGATTGTTCAGAACCAGATTGTCGACACGGCTATAGTTTAATTGTTTGTCATTGTCATTATTGGTTGATATAATGATGGTAGATCTTATTTTGGCATACTCTTTTTTTTTTTTTTTTTTTTTTTTGATAGGATATTTTGGCATACTCTAAATAAAGATAATGTAACATATGATTTTTTTTTTCCCAATAAAAAAAATGAAGATTGTTGTGGACTCTTCTAGTCTTCTCTTCTAAAGTTTTTTTTTTTTTTTTTCTTCAAGTTTTGCTTACTTCCAATACTTTTTAAAAAGGAATCTCATTTTATTTTAATGTGAGATTGTCACATCACTTACTAACTAAATAAAAGAAAAGGATTAAAACCTACTACCACTTTTCATAGTATATTTAAAATAAAAGGACATGTCTAGTTAAAAAAGTAATGGAGGTAAACCAAATTTATTTTTTGCCAACTCTACTTTACTCCGTCTCTATCTCTCTTAATCCAAACAAGCCATAAATGTCCTAAATTGTTCAAACAGTGTGAATTTGGGATGTCTACTTGATTCAAACTATAAAAAAAAAAAAAAAAAAAAAAAACGGTTACATGATCTCTGGCTATAAGCTTAAAGGTCATGAATTGCTCAAGCCTTAAGTTTCGTACTGGCTATTGGCTTAAAGGTCATGACTTGCCCAAGCTTCATACCTTTTTTCTAATATTGCTTATAAAGTGGGGTCAAACATCGAATTTTCTTTTCTTTTCATTCTTTTTCTTTGCCCCACTAGTTATGGCCTTTCACAAAATATTGGGGATTTGTTTCATTCTCCATGACCTACGCTTAAGTGGCTTAATGTCTCAATAAGCTATGGGTTTGCTTTGACTAATATAGTAATCATGATGTGAGTATCTATGAATGGGCTGGCACGTTTGGGAATCTAGCTATCACCTAGCAAAAATCCAAAACAAAGGTGATTGGCTGATGGAGATGGTATTTGACGTAATCGTCCAAACCCATCACAAAGCTGCCACGTGTATGGTAACACAGTTCTCACTTCTCATCCATACATGGAGTATTTGTAATTTGTAAGCCAAAAAGGTATTTGCCCTTTCTTTCTCTGAGAGGGGAACAAAGAAGTGGCAGGAAGTCGCCAATGCATATTGTTCGTCTCTTTTGAGTTACCCTTTGTCTACACTAATAGTGACTTTGGCATCAAGTCACAGATATTGACACCCAATTTTCCTTTTTGAACAATAGAAGAATCTTCAATTCCGTGAATTCTACGTCATACCAAATTCAAGCATATCTTTTTTTTCTTTTTTTGACAAAAGTTCAAACTTATCTTGAGATACTTAACTCCTGAATGTGGTCTTTTTCAATGGGTTAGCCATTTTTCCACGGGGGTAAGGAACTCTTCTATCCATATCAACCTTTTCCTTTAAGATTTAGATAGCTTAAAAGTTTTTGGTCTAACTTTGTCAAGTCTTGATGATGTACAAAATTGTCGGTAAGGCAATTGTCCACATATGTAGTGACTAGGCTGGAGGCACCTAAAAAATGAAAGGTGAAGAACCTAAAGAGAGCACTGGTGGGGTGTCGGTCAAAGACCCTCCAAAGATTAAGCCAGTGATTGAATGATCTCCAATAACTCAAAGTATGAGAGTTATGAAATTTTACATACCTTGGAGAAGAGGGGGCTTAGTGCTTATATAATGATACAGAGCTAACCAAGATCCCATGAATCCTTGTGCTTAACTTCCCATGTTTAGAGGATACGAATACATAGAAAGATCTTTGGGCGTGATGTGCAAGTTCTTTTCATATAAAGATACTTGAGTGGAGGACATGCAAATGATGCGGAGATAAGTATGGAGGATTTTTGGTTAAGGGAGATTTGTCAGCCACATGAAGTACCAGATAAGTAAACGTCTGACTGTTGCCATTGGCATCACTAGATGTGTGGGAGGCCTGATGCTCCATTGGGTGCCTGGCAATGCTATTGTGTTTGATGATGTCTTAGTCCTTGATGACACTAGGGTGTGAGACACATTTTGAGATGGTGAAAATATTCCCTATTAGGTTTAAAACTAATTAAGTTACTCATGAAAATGGACTTTTTTTTTTTCACCCATTTCAAATATATATAGCTAAACCTCTATCTTCAATAATCTTAGAATCACTTGATTATCAAACAATCAACTCATACATGTGCAAAATTTTCTCCTGTATTGATTGATCACATTTTACTCCTGTCTACTCTTCCTCCACACCCCCCCCCCCCCCCAAAAAAAAAAAAAAATCCAAACAAGTTCTTAAGCGGAATGAATTTAATAATTATTTTAATACATTTAACTTTTGGAATGAGAATAAAGCACAGATAAGATGCAATATTAGATTTGCCGACAATTGTACTTATGTAATAACCGGATGATATCCAAAGCAAGTGTGAACATGTCATCACAAACAGTATGTTCTAGAATTAAAGAAAAGAATAATAAAGTTGGAAAGGGAGAGAGAGAGATGCATGCATATACATCACATTCAGAATATACATGTAATACATGAAAGTCTCTTAATAAAAGTTCTTGATATACAATCAAGACAAAAATTATACATTCTTTCAAGTTTCAACTAGAAGTAGCCAAGTAGGGATATTTCTTACGATATTAATAAGGTCACATATATTAAGCAGCTTCATATATGTATTTTCTGTGATATCTCACAACAAAGAAAGGCCAAGTAGCCTAGAAAAAGTATAAAATAAAAAAATAAAATAAAAGAAAAGATGGGATTACACTAACTTCCAACAGTTCTCTCTTCTTATTAGTTAACACTCAAGCAGCAGTGGGAGCAGGAATAAAGGAAATGGTGGGCTCAGGCATGGAAGCCATAATGGAAGACTTTGAGAATGTCTCTTCCTCCGAAACTGGGTTTTCACCCTTAAAATCAAGGGATTCATCGTTATAAATATCCCACCATTTTTTCACCAACATCTTGATGTCCTCCCTGTCCATGTTAACTTCCTTGCCAGTGTACCTCCATGGTTTTGACCCCTATTTTACGTGGAATATAAAGGAGAAGGTTAACAAAAAATATAAAAAATCATTTATCTTATACATGCACAAGTTTTTATTTTTTTAAAATTTTATCTTATGCATGATCTTAGATTTCACAAATTATGAATGAGAAAGAGTACTTACAGCAGCACAATAGTGAGCCACCTTGACTTTCTCAACGTCTATGTTCTCAGGATGACGCCATAACATAGCAAGAACAAGGTTGAATACCAGAGGGAGGGGCTTGTACACTTTTTCGAAAAACATATTCAGGAAATCCTATCATGTGTGTACACAACAAGACTTTTAATAATACTTCTTTACCAAATATTTAGAGCAGTAAATAATATACATAAGTACCATATCTAGCTAGCTTTTCACTTTTCCTTGATTCTTTTTCCAAATTGATAGTGATAGCAATGATGATTGTGATATTAATATCAAATAGTACAATTGAAGTCACTGCTTCTGTTATGATAATAAAATGCATCACATGATTCACACCCCTATATTCACACCCCTATAGTTGCCATCACATTCTTCCTAGAGCATGAAAGCTACAAGGCGATCAATGGTTGGGAACTATTTTCCTAACAACTTTTTTAAGACTTTTAACCTAGTTTATTGTGATTGTTTATAACAAAAATGATGCTAATTTTTAATAAGCTTATGTAAAAGTAATATTACTCAAATCACGACTTACTAACTTAACAAAACTTTTCAAAAAAAAAATACACTTAATTTATTACTACCTTAACAAGCTAAAAAAAATTCATTGTTAAATGAGTAATATTAAAGATATCATAAATTTTACCACATATATAATAAGCTTTGCAAATCCATATATAACATGAAAAACCAACAAATTGGGAACCGATTAATGATTATAAATAAAAAATAGAAGAACTCACTTGCTCTGCGAAGGATGTAACCGGAGTGGCATAGAGGACCTCAAGAAGCTTGTCAAAAGTCGAACGGCTAGGGTTAAAAACGAACATGCCAGCATTAAAGTACAAGGGAGGTGGAGAACCCATGTCAACAGGCCATGGCATCCTATCAGGGCACTGTTGGCAGTACCCAACTTTGAATTGCAGTGAATGGCTCCATGTGTTCTCGCAAAAACAGTCCATGGTGGCATAGAAGTAGCCATCTGGTGTGTCAAACAGATGGTCTATGTTTTCAAACACTTGAATATCAGCATCCAAATATATCATCTTCTTGTACTCCTCAAACTGCAAATTACACATCATACACAGATTTTTGTTATAATCAAATAGATATCTGTTAATGTGTACGTAGTCATATGGATGTGCAAACATGTATTGCATATGCATATGCAGTACATGAAATAGGGATTAGTGTTTTGAACCTCACATTTTTTTTTTTTTTAACTCAAAAACAAACAAGTCAGGCTCAGTGCCTTATGATAAGCCTAGCTACATTCAAATAGAATTTTTGTCATTGATATTTCTAAAAAAAAAAGGATTGAATAAAAAAGGTAGGCTTCATATTAATCTAACGTATGGTCTAGATTTTATTCATTTATTTATTTTCAAGAGTAAAAGTAAAACTTCTTCAATTTATTTAGGATGAAAAAAAAAATGTATAGGAGAGCAATCAAAACCCATCATAACCCATATATTTCGTAGTATCATCCTGACCATTCAAGAGTTTTGAATTCTTATCCTCTATTTTGAATGAGAAATTAAAGAAAGTCATAAGCCAATATTGTCTCTCAAAAAATCTCATACTACTATATATACAATTACAAACAAATTAAAAAAGGTCATAAGCAATAGTCTCTCAAAAAATCTCATACTACTATACTAGCTAGCAACCAAAGGATGCATGACCATCATTCATTAACACTATTCATGTTAAAAGCATTTATGTAAGTAGTTTTAACATATAACTTACATTCCAAATACGAAGTTTGGAGTAGTTGATGACATAGTAAGCCATAGCAAATTGAACTTCATTCTCAGGTGGGTAAATAGGCTCGATCTCGCGGAGGATGCAACCTTGAGACCTCAAGATCTCACGATGCTCCTCAGGCACGTCAGGTAACATTGCAACAACCAAAGGGTATGCACTTTTGACTTTGCGCAAACCCTTAGCCAAACCAACAACCCCCTTGACATAGTCACCATTACCAGCCAAAAATGTTATGAAAGCCCCCTTAGAGTAGCCATTGTTAAGAGCAGTAGAGACCTTGTTTGTGCCTTTGAACACATCTACAGGCACTTCAGGGGCCATTATGTGTGCTTTGTTGAGATTATGAGATTATTGGATGTGGGTTTGATTAGAAGTTTATAGAGAGAGGCTAGGAAGATTAGTGTTGAGGAGTTTTGGGAGAGTAAATTAGCAATCCTAAGGATGCCACCCTACCAACCTTTGTTCCTGAGTTCTGCAATGGTAGTCTTGGCCCCTTAAATAAGCATCAAATGAGGAGTAAATGCATGACAAATGAACATCAAATGAAACTCAAATGCAATTTCTATTGTCCTTTTTTTTTTCTTTTTCTTTTTAATAACTTTTTTTAGGTCTACAGTAATATAATAAAATAAAAAATGAATGATAATTAAAATAAAACAACTGGGTGTTTTGTAGAGTGAATAGGTAAATGCTTATGGATGTAAACTATATTATGACTTGCTTTGTCTGTCCATGACGTTTCTGAAAATTCAATAGAGCATGGCAATATGACCTTGAGTTGGTCCAACTTTTGAATTTTTTAGTTTGGAATTGAGGTGGTTAATTTGAAAAGTATATTACACTATTGGTGGAGCGATTGTTCCATATTGTCGACACGGCTATAGTTTAATTGTTTGTCATTGTCATTATTGGTTGACATAATGATGGTAACAGATGATTTTTGGCATACTTTTATTTTATAGGATATTTTGGCATACTCTAAATAAAGATAATGTAATAGATGTTTTTTTTTTTCGATAAAAAAAATGAAGATTGTTGTGGACACTTCTAGTCTTCTCTTTTAAAGTAATTTTTTTACAGGTTTGGCTTTCTAGTACTTTTTAAAAAGGAATCTCATTTTGTTTTAATGTGAGATTACCACATCACTCACTAACTAAATAAAATGTGAAGATTAAAACTCACTATCATTTGTCATTGTTTATTTAAAACAAAATGACATGTTAAGTTAAAAAAGTAGTAGAGGTAAGTCAAACCTATTTTTTGTCAACTCTACTCTACCTCTTCATCTCTCTCAATCCAAACAAGCCATAAAAGTCCAAAATCGTTCAAACAGTGTGAATTTGGGATGTCTACTTGATTCAAACTAAAAATAAATAAATAAAAAAGGTTACATGATCTCTGGCTATAAGCTTAAAGGTCATGAATTGCTCAAACCTCAAGTTTCGTACTGGCTATAGACCTAAAGGTCATGAAGTGCCCAAGCTTCATACCTTTTTTTCTAATATTGCTTATAAAGTGGGGGTCAAACATCGAATTTCCTTTTCTTTTCTTTCTTTTTCTTTGCCCCACTAATTATTGCCTTTCACAAAATATTGGGGTTTTTTTTTCATTACCCATGACCTACGCTCAAGTGGCTTAATGTCTCAATAAGCTATGGGTTTGCTTTGACTAATATAATAATCATAATGTGAGTATCTGGAATGGGCTGGCTCGTTTGGGAATCCATCACCTAGCAAAAATCCAATACGAAGGTGATTGGCTGATGGACATGGTATTTGACATGATCGTCCAAATCCATCATAAAGCTGCCACGTGTATGGTAACACAGTTCTCACTTCTCATCCATACATGGAGTATTTGTAATTTGTAAGCCAAAAAGGTATTTGCCCTTTCTTTCTCTAACTCATACCAAATTCAAGCATATCTTTTTTTCTTTTTTTGACAAAAATTCAAGCTTATCTTAAGATAATTAACTCCTGAATGTGTCTTTTTCAATGGGTTGAGCCATTTTTCCACGGGTTTAAGGAATTCTTCTATCCATATCAACCTTTTCCTTTAAGATTTAGATAGCTTAATAGTTTTTTTGTCTAATTTTGACAGGTTTTGATGATGCACAAAATTGTCAGTGAGTCAATTGTTCACACACGTAGTGACTAGCTAGGCCGGGGCACTTGAAAAAAGAAAAGTGAAGAGCCTAAAGAGAGCATTGGTGGGGAGTCGGTCAAAAACTCTCCACAGGTTAAGCAAGTGATTGAAAGATCTCCAATAACTCAAAGTATGAGAGTTAGAAAATTCTACATACCTTGGACAAGAGGGGGCGTAATGCTTATATAGTGATATAGAGTTAATCAAGATCCTATGAATGTAGGCTCTTTCCTTATGGGGTGGAGTTAATGATCTGAGATCCTTGTGCTTAACTTCCCATTTTTAGAGGATACGAATATGTAGAAGGATCTTTGGGCTTGATGTGCAAGTTCTTTTCATATGGAGATACTTGAGTGGAGGAGTACATGTAAATGGTGAGGAGCTAAGTATGGAGGATTGTCGGTTAAGGGAGATTCGTCAGCCACATAAAGTACCAGACAACTAAGCATCTGATCGCTGCCATTGGCATCACCAGACGCGTGGGAGGCTTAATGCTCCCTTGGGTGCCTGGCGATGCTATTGGGTTTGATGATGTCTTAGTCCTTGACGACTCTAGGGTGTGAGACAAATTTTGAGAAGATGAAAATATTCTCTATTAGGTTAGGGCAAAAATTAATAATAAAAAAAAATATATAAAAATTTTAATTATAAATAAATGAGAACCCTGTCAGGTTTAATACTAATTAAGTTACTCATGAAAATGGACTTTTTTTTCATCCATTTCAAGTGTATATAGCTAAACCTCTCTCTTCAATAATCTTAGAATCACTTGATTATCAAACGATCAACTCATACATGCGCAAAATTTTCTTAATAATGATTGATCACATTTTACTCTCGTCTACTCTCTCTCTCTCTCTCTCTCTCTCTCTCTCTCTCTCTCTCTCCAAACAAATTCTTAAGCAGAGTAAATTTAATAATTATTTTAATACATTTAACTTTGGGAATGAGAATAAAGCATAGATACGATGTGATATTAGATTTGTCGACAATTGTACTTATGTAATAATCAGATGATATCTGATGGGCCAAGAATGTATTGATCCTTTGTGATGAATTAACAAATTAATTAGCCAAGTTAATTAATTAATTCAATTAGCATGTAATACGCGTGGTAGCACAAACAAATCACCAATTAACTAAATGCAGTAGAAATTAAATCGACATGGTAATTTGTTTACGAATGGGGAAAACCTACACGGCAAAAACTTCACCTAGTGATTTTAAGGTCACAACTTCCGAGAATTCACTATTATCACAGCAAACGGTTACAAGTAAAGGAATCCCAGTACTTTGTACAAACCTACATTTGAACCTTTACCCCAATATCCAATTGGACTTGTTCTGTAGTGACAATCTCTCCTTTTAATGCACAGCTCCCAGTATGGGACTAACCAATAGCAAGGTTTTCAGATCCAGACCGTTCATTGAACCGTAAAAGGGAGAGGTTCAAGGTTTTTGAGGTCGAATCGAGGTCGAACCAGGGTCAAACCGTGATGACGTCATAATTAATTAAAGCCTAAATATATATATATATATATATATTAAATTTATAAAACTAGCAAAATTAACAATATATCTATATATGTGAGGGAAATTTAATGATTTTCAAGCATATATTTAATAATTAAATAAGAAAGTTAATAAAATAAAATAATAACCATGAAAACATTAAAATTTATGATTAATTTTTAAAGTAAAGTTGAATATCTTTGAAGGATTTTAATTATAAGAGATGGATAATTTAATTAAGTAGAATAAAATTGTGTTAAGTTGTTTTAAAAAAAAAAAAAAAATTGCTAAGGGGTTGGACTGCACGATTCTCACCGGTTCATACGGTCCAACCCCGGTTTTAGGGGTTTACGGAATTAACAAAAAAACCGGTTCTTTAGGCTTAAAAAATCGGTTTTCATCCCAGTTTCCGGTTTTCACGGTTCGACCTCCCAGTCCGGTCCAGTTCTGAAAACTATGACCAATAGATGCACAGATCTCAGTACGCGACTTAATCACCAACTTGAGAAAGATGTTGACTACAAAGTTCTTTAGTTCATCTCACACGATGAAGATCACGAAGCTCCTTGGTCACAAAACCCTACAGTGTACAAACACTACAACTTCTTTAAGAGAAAGATGAACTAGGGCAAATTCTGTCTCTGGTCACAATTTGCATGAACAAAACTTTGCTTTACACTTACGCAACCTTTTACGGCCCTTAAAATAACCCTTATTTATGATTCGGGTTGTGAGAAAAGAAAACCCAAATATATACACACGGATTGGATGAAAATCAGTTTTGAAAAATTGAATTTCATAAACCTCGACAGATAGGGTATCTATTGAGTTAGCTGTCGAGCATCGGGCTTCAGCAACTTATTAATCCTTGATAGATTCTAGCTGTCAAGCTTTAAAATCCAGCACTTCTTCACTTGTTTCTTGGACAGATTTGCATGGTTTTAACACTAGAACTTGAAACCTTATTCCTTGAAGCATTAAACACATCATAGATCTACCCAATTATAAGTAAAGTGCGTTATGTCAAAGGATTAGCCAATTCTAAATTGACATATGTTCCTGACATCAAATCACATATGTCCTAACAATATCCAAAGCAAGTGTGACCATGTCATTACAAACACTACGTTCTAGAATTAAAGAAAAGAACAATAAAGTTGGAAAGGGGGAGAGAGAGATGCATGCATATACATCACATTCAGAATATACATGTAATACATGAAAGTCTCTTAATAAAAGTTCTTGATATACAATCAAGTTTCAACTAGAAGTAGAGATACTTCTTATAATATTAATAAGGTCACATATATTAAGCAGCTTCATATATGTATTTTCTGTGAAAATACTAACTTCCAACAGTTCTCTCTTCTTATTAGTTAACACTCAAGCAGCAGTGGGAGCACGAATATAGGAAATGGTGGGCTCAGGCATGGAAGCCATAATGGAAGACTTTGAGAATGTCTCTTCCTCTGAAACTGGGTTTTCACCCTTAAAATCAAGGGATTCATCGTTATAAATATCCCACCATTTTTTCACCAACATCTTGATGTCCTCCCTGTCCATGTAAACTTCCTTGCCAGTGTACCTCCATGGTTTTGATCCCTATTTTACGTGGAATATAATGGAGAAGGTTAACAAAAAATATCAAATATCATTTATCTTATACATGCACAAGTTTTTATTTTTTTTTAATTTTATCTTATGCATGATCTTAGATTTCACAAATTATGAATGAGAAAGAGTACTTACAGTAGCACAATAGTGAGCCACCTTGAGTTTCTCAATGTCTATGTTCTCAGGATGATGCCATAACATAGCAAGAACAAGGTTGAATTCCAGAGGGAGGGGCTTGTACACTTTTTCGAAGAACATATTCAGGAAATCCTGTCATGTGTGTACACAACAAGACTTTTAATAATATTTCTTTACCAAATATTTAGAGCAGTAAATAATATACATAAGTACCATATCTAGCTAGTTTTTCACTTTTCCTTGATTCTTTTTCCAAATTGATAGTGATAGTAATGATGATTGTAATATTAATATCAAATAGTACAATTGAAGTCACTGCTACTGTTATGATAATAAAATGCATCTGCAAGCCAAAAAAAAAAATCATAATAAAATGCAGCACAAGATTCACACCCCTATAGTTGCCATCATATTCTTCCTAGAGCATGAAAGCTACAAGGTGATCCATGGTGAGAACTATTTTTATAACAAAATTTTGAAGACTATTAACCTAATTTATTGTGATTGTTGAATAACCAAAAATATGTTTGTGATAAGCTTATGTAAAACTGATGTTACTTAAATTACAACTTACTACCTTAACGAAACCTCAAAAAATACACTTAATACTTTAACAAGCTACGAAAAAATCGATTGTTAAATATTGAGTAATATTAAAGATATAATAAATTTTACCACATATATAATAAGTTTAGAAAATCCATATATAACATGAAAAACCAACAAATTGGAAAACCAATTAATGATTATTACTATAAAAATAAGAACTTACTTGCTCTGCGAAGGGTGTAACCGGAGTGGCATAGAGGACCTCAAGAAACTTGTCAAAAGTCGAACGGCTAGGGTTAAAAACGAACATGCCAGCATTAAAGTACAAGGGAGGTGGAGAACCCATGTCAACAGGCCATGGCACCCTGTCAGGGCACTGTTGGCAGTACCCAATTTTGAATTGCAGTGATTGGCTCCATAACTTCTCGCAAAAACAGTCCATGGTGGCATAGAAGTAGCCGTCTGGTGTGTCAAACAGATGGTCTATGTTTTCAAACACTTGAATATCAGCATCCAAATATATCATCTTCTTGTACTCCTCAAACTGCAAATTATATCATATACAACTTATGATCAAATAGATATGTGTACATAGTCATATGAATGTGCAAAAATGTATTGTATATGAAATAGGGATTAGTGTTTTGAACCTCACTTTTTTTTTTTTTTTTCCTTTTTTTAACTCAAAAACAAACAAGTCAGGCTCAGTGCCTTATGATAAGCCTAGCTACACTCAAATAGAATTTTTGTCATTGATATTTTATATATATATATATATATATATATATATATATATATATATATATATATATATATAAACAGGATTGAATAAATAAGGTAGGCTTCATAAATAACGAATATTCTAGATTTTATTCATTTATTTATTTTCAAGAGTAAGAGTAAGATTTCTTCAATTTATCTAGGATGAAAAAAAAAAAAAAGTATAGGAGCAATCAAAATCCCTCATAACACATGTATTTCGTAGTATCATCCTGACCATTCAAGAGTTTTGAATTCTTATCCTCTATTTTGAATGAGATCTCTATTACACGCACACAGGTTGCTAGTATATAAATAGGTCTTTGCTATATATACAAATACAAACAAATTAAAAAAGTCATAAATTATCAGGAACGGAACTACTCAAGGGTTGAGGGGGGCCATGGCCCCCCCCCCCCCCCCAACTTTTGAAAAAAAAAACACTAGTATGTATATCAACAAAAAATATTTTAATTCTGACTCTTAAATTTATATACTTGGCCTCCCTTCCCAAAAAAATTTACAAACTGACCCAAGAAATCCAACAAATAGATAACAAGAGAAATCTATAAAAGATTTCACATATCCAGATAATAAGAAAAATTTTTGGACAAATTATAAATCCAGTTTAAGCAAAAACAATAACAACAAATCAATTACAAATTCTAGAAAAAAAATCACAAAAACCCAATAACCTTTACCCTATTTCTCCCTCTCACTCGAGAGCTCTATTTTCCTCTCAAATGACTCCACCCTCATAGCCACAGAGACAACTCCTATGCCACATATTGATCTCTTCATCCACACATTAGTTAGATCTTAAGATCTTAAAAATATTAAGACATGCCAATTAACTTGCAAAACTCTTGATTATAAAATCCTATTATTAAATTTTTTTCAAAAGAAAAAATACAAATCATAATTAATAAATTAATGCTAATAATGCAACTTTGTCAAACTCTAGTATTGATATTCTATTTTTTTTAAATCTTTGAGCAAAGAACTTCGGCCCCCTTTAAGTTTGAATCCTGGTTCCGTTCCTGGTCATAAAGTAATATTGTCTCTCAGAAAATCTCATACTACTATACTAGCTAGCAACCAAAGGATGCATGACCATCATTCATTAACACTATTCATGTTAAAAGCATTTATGTAAGTAGTTTTAACATACAACTTACATTCCAAATACGAAGTTTGGAGTAGTTGATGACAAAGTGAGCCATAGCAAATTGAACTTCATTCTCAGGTGGGTAAATAGGCTCGATCTCGCGGAGGATGCAACCTTGAGACCTCAAGATCTCACGATGCTCCTCTGGCACGTCAGGTAACATAGCAACCACTAAAGGGTATGCACTTTTGACTTTGCGCAAACCCTTAGCCAAACAAACAACCCCCTTGACATAGTCACCATTACCAGCCAAAAATGTTATGAAAGCCCCCTTAGAGTAGCCGTTGTTAAGAGCAGAAGAGACCTTGTTTGTGCCTTTGAACACATCTACAGGCACTTCAGGGGCCATTATGTGTGCTTTGTTGAGATTATGAGATTATTGGATGTGGGTTTGATTAGAAGTTTATAGAGAGAGGCTAGGAAGACTAGTGTTGAGGAGTTTTGGGAGAGTAAATTAGCAACCCTAATGATGCCACCTTACTAACCTTTGTTCCTGAGTTCTGCAATGGTAGTCTTGGCCTCTTTTTAATAACTTTTTTTTAGGTCTACCGTGATATAATAAAATAAAAAATGAATGAACATAGTTTGTTGTTCAAACCACCATCCATCTAGAGCCTTATCAACAAGATACACGACTGGGATTTGAAGTGAGGTCATAGTGGATTGAGGTTGATTGTCTTATAGCACATTTTTTTAAACTTTTTTGCCAAATTCAGAATTACACCTTTTATATTTGGAGAATTGTCATTTTCATTTTAATTTTAAAAAAAAAATTATATAATTTTTTGGATTAATTTAATTTAAAAATATATTTTAGCCTTAAATTTTAATACTTCTATCAAGTTGGTCTTTCCATTCGTTTTCATCTATAAAACTACAAGTCTAAAAAATGACATTGTATCACATATATGAAGAGTGGTGGTTTTATAGATGGAACTGGATAGAAATAGAATAACCAATTTTTGATAATAAAAAAATATTAAAATTTAAAGACTAAAATAATCACTACAAAACATGCGAGCTATAGCCGCGTTTTTTTTAGTCGAATTTGCAAAAAAGCGGTTACAAGCGGGCTATAGCTGCGTTTTTAGAAAACACGGCTTAAAGTATTGAACAATAGCCGCGCTTGAAACATGCAGCTATAGAATATGTCTATAGCTGCGTTTTTTAGTGTTATAGCCGCATTTTTTCGTTTGGAGCTATTGCCGCGTTTTAAACACGCGGCTATAGTACCTTTCTATTTAATTTAATTTTTTTTAATCTGAACTATGGCCACGTTTGAAAAATGCGTCTTTACCTTCCCTATAGCAAAATGCGGCTATAAATTTAGTCTATAGCCGTGTTTATAAAACACGGCTTTAGTTTAGGAAGAGGCCACGTTTCTTACACGTGGCTTCAGCTTTGCCTATAGCCGCAGGTTAAAAATGCGGCTTTAGGCTTTGTATAAATAGCATACTTGAAAAAATTTCAGCCCTATCTCCCATCGCACATCAGCCTCCATCTCTCAAGCCCTCACCCTCCATCTCCGATCTCAACCCTCACCCTCCATCTCTTTGATCTCAAGTCCTCACCCTTCATCTGTCACTATCAAGCCCTCACCCTCCATCTCTCCGATCTCAAGCTCGCACACCCCACAAGTAAAATTTAAACCTAGTTTTTCAGATCACTTCCTAACTTCCTCCAATTTTTCATTTCTCGCAAGCTTTCTCTTCTTCAACGCATCCCTACACGCATGACTTCATCGGTCCAATTTCGAAGCTGTGTGCGGACTCTCTTAAACATTTTGTTCGAGGATCTCGAAATGCGATTCAAGTTGCTTATCTGCTTCGATCGAAATCAGGTACGGAAGTGTGGGCATTGCTTCTGATTGTTGAACTTCACATTTTTTATTCTAAGGTTCTATTTGGTTTTGAAGTTGGTACGACTTTGATTCTATGGCATTGTTTTTGATTGTTGAAGTGGGGGAGATGGCGTAGCAAGGTTGACTAACTTTGGAAAGGAAATAAGGTAATATTGCTATTTTACAACTTTGTTTTTAATTTTAATCCAAAAAATGATTCTCCTCCTTTTGGTACTTGGATTAGATTGAAGTTTAGTCTCTATTTGTCTCAACTACTCCTAGGGTTTACAGATTTTAGTATTTTTTTTTTAGTTGGAATTTTTGTGAAGAAATTTAATTTTTTTTTTATGGCAATTAGATGCTAACTTTTTTTATTATTTTTATTTTTTAAAGGTTTTGAGTATTGGAAGTTAGTCATTAAGCTCTGTTTGTTTTAGTAGGCAAATTTATGATCTGGGAAAATATTTTGTGTAAGAGAAATGGAGAAATTTCATTTTTTTTTTTTTTAAAATTTTTTAACTTTAGTACATGGTATCCAAGTACATCCAGGCTTAATTTTTTATTTTTCAAATTTCTTAGTCTTGCTTGCAAATGAGGTCGTAACATGTAATATTTATAGTTTTCTAAAAATATTTCTTGGTAGAAAGAATTTTATATCTTTAACTTGTAAAAATATATTACTTTTTGGGCAATGATATTAGTCTTTACTTCAGGAAATATTGTTTTAAAAAATATGGAGACAAGTGCTGCATTGAGGCTTCATTTAATTGCTGAAAATATTTTAAGCTTTTATGGGAAAAACTTTTCCCCAGCCTCCATTTGTTTTAAGGAGAATTTCAGCATATGGAGACTTTTTTTTCCTGTCTATTTTTGGAAAATTTTAGTGAATTTTTTTTTTAATTTTTTAATTTTAATTTTAATCTCTCTAACTCCAGCTTTGCCTATAGCCGCCGAGCTCCTTTCCCCTCTACGAAGCTCCGATCCACTTCACCGAGCTCCTTCCTCATCTTTCTTTGTGTCCATCACCATCACCGAGCTCCGATCCCTTCTCTCTCTCTTTAACTGGTGAGCCTCTCTTTCTCTCTATAACTTTTATATATTTATATGTATGTATTGTATGTTGCATGCTTAGTAGTGATTGATTGATCTAAAGTTTTAAACTTTGTTTGAAAAATGTAATTTCGGTTTTTGGGTTTCTTTGTTTTCATTGCCCTTTATTCAATTTTTGCTTCTTTTAAAAAAATAGTTCTACTGATTTTGTATTGAGTATAACATGCAAGGCCAGTTTTCATCTTCCAATTTCTTTTTTCCCCCCACCAAATGGAAGGAAAGTTCCAGTTTTAAATATTTTTATTTTGTTGTAATTGTTGATGTTTCTACAGGTGGCTTTATACCAATGTCTTGAAGGGGTGTCATAGCTATATTTTTATTTTTATTTATTTTTATGGGTGTTCCATTATTGGGTTGAATTTATAGATTGAATGGTTTTTTAAGAAAAAAATAGGTCAATGAACTTAGTATTGAGCCTAATCTGGTGGGATCAAGAATGCTTATACCATGTTTGACAAAATACTGTTGGGGACAATAACTAGCTATTTGATTTTCCTTTTTTGTTGTTGTTGTTACTGTTGTTTTAATGTTTCATAAAATATAATATATATTGTAGGTATTCTTGTTGAATTAAAAAGCACTCATTTCATGGAATGAAGCCAAAATGGTGTTTTTATAGCTAACCTGACCACCACCAATCGCAGCAGCAACAGAACAATTAAAGGTACTACATGGCTATGATTTGCAATAGGACTCTATAAGATAATTCAATATATTGCAGTATAACATGCATGACTAGTTTTTCATCTTCCAATTTCTTTTTTTTCCCCACCAAATGGAAGGAAAGTTCCAATTTTAAATATTTTTATTTTGTTGTAAACTTGCCCATTCATGAAGATGTAGTTTATGTTGATAGTTTTTTTTTTTTTTTTTTTTTTTTTTTTTTTTTTTTTTTTTTTTTTTTTTTAAAGATACTATGCTTTGTGCTTACATATATGCAGTTACATTGTTTGATTACCATTATGTATCTATATTTGCAAATGCTATTTAGGTTCTTCTAATCATTGGCTGTTTAGCTCCAGTTTCTATGGTTGAGTAAAATTATATGCCTACGACCCACCAAATTAGTAGGTCAGCACTATGGTTCCAAAAACACTTTAGTATCACATTGGACATGAAGACTATATGACTTTTGACCATCATAGCTTCTTGTTTATAGATAGGATTGCTAATTTCATGAGCATGCAGTTGCATTATATATTTTGCATTAGTTACTTTGTTCCTAGCTAAGAAAGTGCAAAAAAATTATGAGAGTGGAGAGTTATTTCATATGCTCTCTAAATTCATCTAAACTTTATTTTCTTATCTTGTAGCCTCAATTGTCACCACAAGTAGAAGATATTCTAGAGCAATTTCAAGTTTGACTTTGAATTTGAGAGAATAAGTTTAGCCAAAGTAAAGAAGGAAAGCTAGAATTGGAGCAAGCATGGACTAAAAACTTTAAGACTACATAGTCAACAACTTCATTGGTAGGCTCATTTCCTATATAGGTTTTGCAAATTTCTTTCTATGCTATACTAGCTTGTGACATTTGCCTTCTATAAACACTTTACTTGATTGTCTAGTGTATCCATTATTTTTGTTACCATCAAGAGCTTATCATTCCTTTTTCTTTTCTTTTCTTTTTCTTTTTATAAATAATTTACAATTTTTGTAATTCCTCTGTCTAGTTACTCTCACAGTCACATCTAGCACTACTAGTTTGAGCTCTAGTGAAATTAACAATAGTGGTGCAATAGTGGTATTGTGAAAATCCCCTTCCAGATGGGTATTGAGATAGGTAGTGAATGAAAGACAGTACCCTATTATATCTAGGTTTTGTTGGAAATGAAATAATGAATTGGCTACTCTTTTTCTTATTATTATTCATGCTTATTGTTGAATGTGAAATTTGGCAAAGTCATTGTCCCATTGAACAACTCTGGTTTCTAGCTTGTGACCATTACTGATGATATGCATGTGCTTAATCAATTGGAAGTTTTAGATGTTGTCTGCTTTGTAAACTTTGAGTTCTGTAGTGTCATATTGAATTTGAAATTTGCTGCCGCCTTCTTCAATAGGCAATTCTTGAAATCGGATGATGATTTTGAGGTAAACACTGTGACGAAAACTTCATTGTAGGAGATTTTAGATTCAAAGACAACCTTAGATTTTAGATTCAGAGACAACATATTTTGGATTTGTAAATTGCTTTTTTGTCCAACATATGAAATTTTGAGTTTTATTGTGCAACAACACTAAAAGCTATCTAGGCATCAGGAATGATTGAGATTTAGTCTTAAAAATGAGCATAAATATACTTATGCAGCCATTGGAAGTAGATGTAAATTGAAGAGTAAAAAAATGGAGATACATTATCGCTACTTTATTATTTACTGATGGTTGAAAATTGTAGGGTACGGGGTACATTAGTGGTGCATGTTCCATGAAACACTTTAATCCATGTCCATCTGAAATAGGATCTGTAGACGTAAAAAGTTCTAATTCTACATGTAAGATACTACGTACCTTAGTGGTGTTTGTTCCTTGGAGCACTTTAATCAATATCTATCTGATAAAATGCAACATCTTTAGTGCAACTATAAACAGTACTCATTCTATGCATTTAACTTTTGAGAGACAATACAATCTAGGCTAATGAATTAGTATGGCCTAGACACGT
Organism: Quercus tomentella; assembly: GCA_028535165.1. Taxonomy (NCBI): domain Eukaryota; kingdom Viridiplantae; phylum Streptophyta; class Magnoliopsida; order Fagales; family Fagaceae; genus Quercus; species Quercus tomentella. The sequence continues at coordinate 54,090,644 of JAPQVY010000089.1, read as the reverse complement.
GGGACAGACAACTATCAATCAATTTTGTTGTGATAGATAAATATTCAGCGACTTACATCCACCCCTTTATTTTTACACTCTTTGTGGCATACAAGTAGTTGCTTCATACATAATAGTATACATCAGGATTCTTTTATGTTTTGATATTCTATGCTGCATGAGAGATGATTCAATGTGCCACTAATTGATGTGGTATAAATTTTTTATAATATGTCTTCTTGTACATATTCTGCCATGTTGAGGTTTGTAAAGGATAAGAGTGTTGGAAACTATGACATTTTGTTGTTGTTGCATTATCCTGCTTAAAGGCATTTGATATAGTAAAATCAACATGGAGGATTGAAGGGTGTGAGGGAGATTTCAGTATACATCTTCTGTTGAATGCTTAATGTTTAGGTATGTGCGAGAATGCACTTTAGCTTCTAGTTATGATGGGTAGGTAATAATTCATTTGTGTCCAAAGTTTGTCTCCTTTATGTACTCTTTCTTTATTTATTAACTTTGTTTTTGTGGATAATTACAACTACCACCCCTATGGTATAGAGGTACCCCATGGTTTGGTTTGTGATATTTCACTCCCCTATGCTTAGATTCGTTAGTCAGTTTGGTTAACTTTAGTGAAATTTGGATGTGGCAAGTGCTTAAATCCCTTGTTTTTAAGGGCATTCTATGTGGCAAGTGCCAGTTTGTTGTTTTGTGAAAAAATTTAGAACTTAAGATCAGTTTAAAAAAGGCAAGAAGACTTTCAGCTTATTAATTTTATGTTCACAATATACTGAGTATAGCTTCGTAAAGGGGGCTTTGACCACATGATCTTACATCTCATAATGCTTCTTTAGTTTTGAAGGACTTTGTTTCTGAGTGAAGAGTGAAGTATATGCTTGCTAAATTGTTTAGGGAGATACATGGCTTGGGTATTCTATGGAATTTGTATTACTTTTGATGAGTTTGTTTCTGAGTGAAGTTATAGACTCTTCCTATTTGGTTAGAATTATAAAAAAAGAAAAGAAGAGTATGCTTAGTTGTTTAGGAAGAAACATGAATTGGGTATTCTATGGAATTTGCATTGCTTTTGAGTTTGTGGTGCTTTTGATGAGTTTGTTTCCTAGTGAAGTTCGAGTCTTCTAAGATGATTAGAATGATAAAGAGAAAGAAAAGAGTTTGCTAAGTTGTTCAGGAACATATAAACGCACCCACTTTAATTGTAACATATTAAACAAATTTAGGCACCAATACTTGAAAGATGCAATGCTTCACTCCCATATATTCATCCTTAATTTGTTTGCTCCAAGCCAATATCATTTCTTAGAAAACTATTGAAAGTATAGAAGCTATATAAGATCACATTTGGTAGTGCTGAAAAGTTGTTTAACTTCACTAATCATAGCATTCAATTTTGGAAAAGTCAAGGTTTTCTTTGTATGAAGTAACTTATGTTCTTCTTAGGTCTTTGCTTGGTTCGAAATAGCTGACTGTTGCCTTTATATTTTTGCAGTGCCATAATGGACATACACTGTGTTCTACCTGTAAAACAAGGGTACAAAACCGATGCCCCACTTGCAGGCAAGAGCTTGGAGATGGGAAGGCACCCTTAGAAGCAACCGGGATAGCCATAGGAAGGTTAGGGATAGTCATGTGCATACCCATTGTTTGCAGTTGAGGTATCTAAAAATCATGTGTTGATGCTTGCTGCATCTTTTTGTGTCAAATGTACCCTAAACTTTCCTCCATTTTGTTGCTGTATTGAACTCCATATTCCTTAAAGATTGATAATTTCCCATATTCCTTAAAGATTGATTGAATCAACATTGTGACAAGTTTGAGAAAATTCCAGCTTGATATTTGAGAAAATTTCGGCTTGTTATTTGTTGCATGCAACAAATAACAAGCTAGAATTTAGTGTGTGACAAGTTTCCTATAGTAGCGTTTGTAAAACTTATAGTAGCATTTGTAAAACTTATAGTAGCGTTTGTAAATGCATTTGCCATCTGGCCTAGAAAAAAAAAGGGTTATAGTTGTGTTTTTAAAACGCGGCTATAGGTTGCAGCTAAAAATGCAGCTAAAATATGTCTCCCACACGGAAACAAGTGACCTATAACCACATTTATAAACGCGGCTATAGATGTCCCCTATAACCACATTTAAAAAATGCGGTTATAGCTGTCCCCTATACCTGCGTTTGAAAAATGCGACTATAGTATGTCCTATAGCCACGTTTATAAAAACGCGGTCATTGGTCCTGGTCTATAGCCGCATTTGTAAAAACGCAGTCATTAGTCTTGGCCTATAGTTACGAGTTTTAGACTATGGTTGAAAACACAGCTAAAAAAAACAAGGCTATAGGCTAAATCGTCCTATAGCCACGTTTTTAGGAGCTATAGCCGCATTTTAAAAACGCATCTATAAAACATTGTTTTTGTAGTGAATAATAATAATAATAATAATAATAATAATAATAATAGTAATAATAATAAAAGTAAAATTTAAGGACACAAATAAAAGTTCACCCAATCTTAAATGGTGTAATTATAGATTGGGTAAATTACAACTTATTTACCTGTGGTTTGACCGAAATTTAAGTTGCCTATATGTGGTTTAAAATTTGACATTTTACCTGCTTGAAGTTAGCTCAATTAGAATTTCGCAACACCCATTGTTAAAAACAAGGCTAAATATGTAATTTTGCTTCACTTTTATGTTTCTTTTCTCTAAAAGCACAAAAAACATAAAAATATAAGATAAAAAAGAATCCAATGGAACACTTGCATAATGTGATTTCAAACCACAAGTAGGCAACTTAAATTTCGATCAAACCTCAGGTGGGTAAAGTGTCAAATTTTAAACCACAAGTAAACAACTTAAATTTCAGAAAAACTACAGGTGGATAAGTTGTAATTTGCCCTTATAGATTTGAGAATAAATTCAAAGAGGACTTGGTATAACACCTTCCTATTGACATCTAGCCACATCATCATTCTTCAAACATCAATATACTCTCGCCCATATACAAAAATAATCTCTTAACATATATACTTACTTTTAAAAAAGAAGTATAAAACAAAAAACATCTGAAAATCAATATTTGATTCAAAAGGAGAGAGTAGGAGAAATATCGACTACCCACTTAATTTTGAAGAGAAGGTCCGAGCAGTAGTCGCATGTGAAATTCGGCAGACCCTCTCTTCAAAATCAAGTCGGATCACTGAATTCTATAGTCTCTACTCATATTTCTCTCTCTCTCTCTCAATTGGGTTGTCCTTGGTTGTTTCTGTATTATAAATATAAAATTTAAAAGGAATATTGTATGTAAATGAGAATTCTTTAATGTGTAAAGAGTGATCATGTGGCGTAAATGGAGGTTGTACGTTATATTTTTATTGAATTTATTCTCTATAGGTTTTATTCTAACCTTTATTTTTTACAACATGGGAAATGAAAAGGCATCATGTATGTGGAATTCAATTTATTCGGAAGGAAACACCGGAAGGAAGGTAGCATCTACAGTGAAAATAGTCGGCTGTACGGAGATGCTGCCGAAATTCAGGGAGAATTATGCCAAAAGTTGAAAATGGTTTTCGAAGTAGTAGACTTTTGAATATTGGCCATACATATATATGATCATCAGATATGTATGTAATTGTCATTGTCGGTACATTCCACGTATGTAATTATGAGATATTAGTTAATACCAATCAAATTGAAACAATTTAGGACCAGTCTTATTACTTGAAATTCTCTCTATCACCAAATTTTAAAAAGAACCAAAAATGATGTGTGGAGAAACATTTATAGGAGTTTGCATGGCTGAGAGGTGTTCACCAAGTCGGTATCACATTAGTTTTGAATATTTTGTTTGTATTCTTTTATTTATGTAGTTAAGTTAATATTAGTAGCATTACTTTTATCGACATCATCTAACTTAATTTAATCCTTGTGCTAGAAAGTCTAAACATCTTATCTTATATATAATTGTTATTAATTAGTCCATCCGCCCTTATCCCTTACACTGATGTGAACCTATCAAAGAATCAAAACTTTATTTCCAAAAGAGTGGAAGATTATCATTTGATTATATATATTAATATTAAAATAATGATTTTATTAATTGTTGTGATATGAATAATGAAAAATAATAGTAGAAATTAACTAGAAAAATAAAGCTTCTTCTAAGATTATTAATTAAGATACGAACCCTTACATGGTTAGAACTTAGAAGTATGTGTAGTGTGTACATCTAAAACCTATTTTATCCTTCAATGAAGTGAATTTCCCAGAAAGCAGGTATATATACCTAAAAAGTGGCATAAATCTTCTTCAATGGAGTTGTTCTCTATCCCCAGGCAAAGTAAAATTAATCAAACATCAAAAGAAACTTCAAGTTCAAACCTTAACTAGAAGAATTTCTGTAGTTCAGTCTTTTCTTTTCTTTTCGTTGTTTAGCTTTATTATTAATATTAAATTTTCTCTTTATCTTTTGGGCTTTTACTGTGTACACTCCACAATATCCCTTTGGGTAGATTTTTTTGGACTCCACTGTATCTATTCATCCATATGGTAGACTTGCTCTCTCTCTCTCTCTATAACTTTTGTAAAGGTTATAAACTATAAAGAAACGTAAAGGTTATTATAAACAAACACCTTAAAAATCACAACACACAACAGTTGAGATATTAATTACCTTAAAAAATATAATCCGTGATCTACGCAAGTTGCTTATTAGAATAATGAAAAATTTGTTTTATTAGTACTGTATCTACTAAATAATCATGGTGTCCCAATTCCAATAGCTCTCTTGCTTTCCTTGTTAAAGTTAATCCACTGAAGGCAATTACTATATGAGAGAAAAACCTACATTGGTTGTGTAGCATATTATTGTTGAAAAATATTAGTTGCTTCAAGCATAAACAACAATCTTATCTTATGATGGTATAACTAATTAATCTTATGATGTTATAACTTAATAGTATTTTAAAGCTAGCACTTGAGAATGGGAATAGGACACGTTATATCTGTATTAGAGGATATTTCAGGATTGGTTTAGCAATGCCTTCTATTATATACTAATATTTTAATTGAGGAAAATTATTGAAGAATTGAGTATCTATAGTGATTCCTTGGCATAGATATAAATACTTTTTTTTTTTTTTAAATTATGAAAAGACTTATAACTTTATTAAGTTGAAGATAAATTTAATACATCATGAGCCAAAACCGACTTAATAATAAATAGATACTCCCCTACCCAAGTTACATAACTAACTAATCCTTTGACATATTGAGCTAAAATATGTGTCGGTTTATTTCCTTCCTTCCTCACATAGGACACTTGCACAAACCAAAAACCTTGCCATCTATGGCAAATCCTAAAAACAAAGTTAGAGATGGCCATAGGTGGGCTACTCAAGCCTTTAATAGCATTAGAAAGCAGAAGTGAATCACATTCAAAGTGGACATCTCGAACACTAACATCCCAAGCAAAATCAACAGCTTCTTCAAAAACTTTAGCTTCAGCTTCCAACGGTCCAAACGGGTAGTGGAGCTTCTTGCTTAACGCGGCTACAACTCTACCTACATGATCCCGAATTACTGCTCCCACACCTAAGGCTTGCTGTTGCTGAAAAACAGCCCATCAGTATTGACTTTGTACCAAGGAGGATTCGGATTGATCCACCTTTCGGATTGCTTAATTTGATATATATACTTATGTTGTAATTGGTGGCATTACAATGATTCATAATTATGACCAATTAACTTTGGTAAAAAGAAACATGCATCACAATTTAGTTTAAAACATATTTAAAAGAATAATTTTATATAAAAGAAAATGATTACAAGTAAAGCTGATATGATGTTGTGTAGCCGGTACAAGACAAGTTAGAGTCCATATAGCAAACTTTTAATATTAAAAAAAGCCAGATAAAGCAATTACTCGATTATCACGTGTGAACTTGTTATTAAAGTTTTTGAAAAAAAAAGGTGGTGTAGCTAAATAAAGTTTCCTTCCTTAATGTTCTCAAAAAAAAAAAAAAAGTTTCCTTCCTTAATGATTAGACATATGAATTAGGGGTGGTAAAATTTGACATGACTTACGAACCTAACACAACTAATCCATTTATAAACAAGTCATGGGTTGAGGCTAAATAAGTTCAGGTTATATTCGGGTTGACACGGCTAACCCGTTTAATAAATGAGTCGTGTTCGTGTTCAACATGCGAACCTATCTGACCTATTTAGCTTATAAATTTATTAGTTATTTTGATATTATTGCTTAATTAATGGTTGTTTTTATATGTTTATTACTATATTTATAGTTGTAATTGTATTTTAACTTTAGATATATGGGGATTGATAAAAAATTATATAGGTTAAGTATGACCTATTAATCAAATAGATTATTAAATGGGTTATTTATATTGACCTTTACATGACTTGTAAATTAAACAAGTTAAACGTGTCAAGTCAGTTCGACCTGTTTAATAAACAGGTTGTGTTCGGGTTGATGATTTCTGATACGTATACTAAATAGGTCAGGTTTGGGTCAACCCATATAGCCGAATACTCATGACTTGACACGACACGAACCCGACCTGCAAACACGAATCACCACCCCTATATGAATAGTAATATTAGGGTTTTTGTAAACTATATTAATCTTATAAATTTTTAAATGCAAGATAAAAATAATTAAAATTTTTATTTAATATGTATTTATGTAGTTGATATGACACCAATCATAATCATTATTAATAGTTTTGTAGTAAAATTAGTACCATTGTAAGCATTTTTCAAAATATCAAAACTCAAGTAATGTTAAGGATATACATATATTTTTTTTAGAGCCTGTTAAAATAACAAGTTATGATTGGTGATTGGCGTCCGCTTTTGTTAATTGTTTTTTATCATCAGACCAAGACACTAATCGATTTTTAGTGTAGGACTCTTTTATTCAACCATCAGAGATTTTACCTGTTGAACTAACTGGAACCCACAGTAACTAACTTATTGAATTCTTTACGAAGAAAATGTTACCCAACATTATCTAAGTAATAAAAAAAAAAAAAAATCACTTTTGGCTAACTATAATCTTCTATATATAAATAAATTATATTATCAGATTTCGACAAGCTTTTGAAAGGATAAACATTAGGGGGGGAATCAAATATAAATCTCAAAAAGAACAGGATAAATTAAGAAATTCACAAAGGATGATGATTGTTTTCTCGTACTATACATAATAATTGTTATTATTTTCTCGTACTATACATAATAATTGTTATTATTTATTCCTACTTCACTTTGTGGAATATTACTAATTTAACAGACTCGCATGGTGGACTACGTACAATGACCGACCAACTATGGTTTGTGGAATAGTACTGTTGATTGCACGCTGCAAGCTAAGGCGTTTATTCACCAAAAGCACTAAGTGGGTGGCAATTTTCTCAAGTTGGCATTATTTAATTATTTATTTTGGTGGAGAATGTGTTAGACTAATGGCTCATATTCTGACATATGTGCAGCAAAACATGGTTGCCTTTGGAATTATACCCTATCGTCCATCCCAAAGATCAACATCAATCTTTGATCTTATTCAATTTGCCCCACTCTTGTCTTTCTCAAATGATTTTGTTCTTGTTCAATTGGCCAATAGAAATAATCCGAGTCGCCTCCAAGTTGGAGGCTCCAACAAAGACCAATATATGCTATCACCCTTTGGGATGTGATGTGTGGTGGGTGGGTAAGAGTCTTGGACTGGCATCACATAATGCTTGTAGGTGTGTTGGTTCGAGCCATACGCTGTGCTGTGACGTGGATCGATGGCCCTAACGTACCCAAAGATACCTCATGCCATATTAAATTCGAGTTAAACTGGGTAAGGTTGAGGACTACACGCGCGAGAACATTTTTTTAGTTTATAAATAAAAACAAAGACCAATACTATCATTCTCCAATTCCAGGATCAACAAAGTTTAGCTACAAATCTGATTGTAACTTTAGATTACAATCTTACTCAATAAAATAAATATTACTATAAATTTTAAAAATCTAACCGTTGAATTGCATGTTTTTTACGTTCTTAATACACATGTCAAATTTTATGTCAATTGAATATTATTTACTATATGATCTATAAACTTATATTTTGTGCATAATTTTAAACTACATAAAGTTACAATTTAAACAATTTACTGATGACATAACTATTGATCTTTAATTTTCTAGAAATTTTACAAGCATAAAGTATATTAGAAGAAGATGTAATTCAGTGGTGAATTTGTTAAAATTCACATCTAATAAAAAGATATTGAATAAGGTTGTAACTTAAAACTATAACCAATTTTGTAGCTAAATTTTGTCATTCCAAAATTATTGCTTATTATACGTACTCAGAATAATATATCATACTACATGTTGAAAAGAAGTGCAAAAACCATCTCACAGCCTGAGCTTGAAGAGCGCCTCTGGCTTATGCATGAGCACCAAGGCCAGCACTGAGGCCTCAGCACCATATTTAAAAAGAATCTTATTATAGAAATCTGCAATTAGCTGCCGAGAATCCCAACCATAATAGGGGAACTACACTCTTCATTATAGGCCATTATGACCACAATAGATAGACAAGAGATGTTTTTTTTTTTTTGATAAGAGATGTTAGGTCAACAAAAATTCACAACAACATCTCATTGTTCTAACACCTTACACGAGGCATTAAAAAAAATTGCAAATTGTGATAGGTACAAGTGTAAGGTGATAGTCAAGTTAGATGTTTATTATAGATGATAATTAAAACGAGAGAAACATAAACGCAACTGTAAATTATGTAATTCAAGTTAATGGATAGGTATTAAATTTTTTTTCTTGATTTTCACTAAATTTACAATACATCTCTGTAACTTAAATAGATCTGTGTCACTCCATAATCTTTCTATTTTTGGCAAGTTTTTATTTTGTTGGAAGGGGGATTCTTTGAGCTAGGAAGAATGCAAAAATCATGATGTATTTTCGACTGCTGTCTGCATAAACACTAACAGAGTTTGTTGTGAAATTAGTTTATTGAGGAAAGCATCGATGTGGCTACAGGGGTGCCACACCGACGTTCGACGCGGGGTGCGGCGGGCGATGCCGCTGCCTGTCGGTGCTGCGTTTTTTTTTTTTTTTTTTTTTTTTTTTTTTCATTTCTGGATATGCGCCGATTCGCACCGACTCGGGTCGTATCGGCCGAAACCGCCGAAACAGGCCAAAACAGACCGATTCAAGCCATACCAGTGTCGATACTGGCCGATTTAGGCCAAAATTCAAGTAAAAAAAAAAGGTGCAAAATGCACCGTTTGAACTTAAGCTTTGAACAAAAAACCCTAAACTCTCTCATTCTTTCTTTTTCTCACTCTCTGCTCTTTGTCTCCCCTCTTTGCTCTCTGTCTCCTCTCTTTCACAGACCCACTCCCTAAGACACAATCTCACAACCTCACAGCCTCTGCCACTCACTGTCTCCATCTCTGGTCTATTCTTTGCATCTCTCGATCTCAAATCTCCACCATCACTCGGTTTCAACTTTCAAGCTCACTGACCCAACTCTCAACTCAAGTATCAAAGCTTTCATTCTTAGTTTCTCACCCTCCATTAGACTCTCACATGCTCTATTACTCATTGTGATTTGATTTTTTTAATTTTTTTTTAATTTTTTTATATAAGCTGTAATGTTGTGACTTGGGTTTGATTTTTTATTTAGTTATTATATATTTGTCAAATTATTTGTAGGTTAAATTGAAATTATTGATTGAAAAATGGATGAAGCTACTAGCACAGAAACTTCACCTTCATTAGATGAAGAAGAAGAGCCAAAGGCTGAAGCTCCTCTTTGGCAATATGTGACAAAATTGGAAAAACCACCTGGTTCTACTTCTAAATCAGGTGGAAACACACAATTTAAGTGCAACTATTGTGGTGGAATTTTTTTGGGATCCTATTCTAGGGTTAAGGCTCATTTATTAAAAATTAGTAATAAAGGTATTAGAGCATGCATTAAAGTGACACTGAGCCATAGATTGGAAATGCAGAGAATGCATGATCAGGTTAAGAATGATAAGTTAGAGAGAGAACGCAGAAGTCAAGTTCCCTTGCCCCCACCTCTCCCAGACTGTGGGCCTATTCCCTCATTCCAGAGACAGGAAGGGAGTGGTAGTACAGATCCGGTTGATGGTAAGAGAAGGAAGGTGATTGCGAATTCTCCTTTGGAGAGAGCATTCCATAATAATGTTAGACATGAATTGGATAGTAGAATTACTAGGATGTTTTATACCGGTGGGCTTCCATTTCACTTTGCAAGGAACCCAAATTATCGTAGTTCCTATGCATATGCTGCTAACCATAACATTCTGGGTTATGTTCCTCCTAGATACAATGCCTTGAGAACAACACTTTTGCAAAAAGAAAGAGCTAATGTTGAAAGACTTTTGAAACCAATTAAGGACTCTTGGCTTGTAGATGGTGTAAGTATAGTTTCTGATGGATGGTCAGATCCACAAAGGAGGCCTCTTATTAATATTATGGCTGCATCAGATTGGGGTCCAGTGTTTATAATGGCAATTGATAGGTCAGGTGAGTTCAAAGACAAGCATTTTATTGCTGGGGTGTTGAAGGATGCTATAAAAGAGATTGGACATGAAAAAGTTGTCCAAGTCATCACTGATAATGCTAGAGTGATGAGCTCTGCTGGAGCTCTTATTGAAGGTGAGTATCCCAAAATATTTTGGACACCATGTGTTGTCCACACTCTCAATCTAGCTTTGAAGAATATTTATGCAGCCAAAAACACTGAAAAGAATGAAGTTACACATGAGGAATGTAGTTGGATTACATGTATTGCTGATGATGCATCCTTCATACGTGTTTTTATCATGAAACATTCAATGAGGTTGGCAATGTTTAATGAATTTTGTCCATTAAAACTGCTCCAAGTTGCTGATACTAGATTTACTTCGGTTGTTGTAATGTTGAAAAGGTTGAAGTTGATAAAAAGATGCCTTCAAGCCATAGCTATTAGTGACCAATGGGCTTCTTATAGGGAGGATGATGTTGGAAAAGTTCAAAAGGTGAAAGATATGACTCTAAGTGATTGTTGGTGGGATGTTGTTAATTATATCCTTGAATTCACAGCACCTATTTATGATATGCTATGAGCAGCTGACACAGATAGGCCTTGTCTTCATCATGTGTATGAAATGTGAGATTCAATGATAGAGAAGGTGCAGGCAGTAATATATTGGCATGAAGGCTTGGAAGATGATGAGTGTAGCTCATTTTTTAATGTGGTGTATGATATACTCATTGATTGATGGACTAAAAATTGTACATCACTACATTGCTTGGCTCTTTTCTTAAATCCTACGTAAGTACTTTCATTTTCTATTTTCCTTAGTTCTCCCTTCTAGTAAAACACACGTTTCATCATCTATATTTGGTATTTTATTTTATTTTTTATTTTATCTTTAATTAGGTATTACTCCATTGAATGGCTTTCAGAGAATCCAAAACGCATCGCTCCACATTAGGATGATGAAATTTCTATGGAAAGGAGCAAGTGTTTGGAGCGATACTTTGAATATGAGAATGAATTAAGGATGGTGAAAGTTAAGTTTGTTGCATTTTCAGGAGGGAGGTTTTCTTCACCAAATGCCTTGATAGATAGGTGGGCCTTACAACCTTTGGTTTGGTGGCAATACCATCGCTCCTCATTACCAATACTTCAAACCCTTGCCCTTAAACTTCTTGGACAACCTTGTTCTTCCTCTTGTGCTGAGAGGAATTGGAGCATATAAAAATTCATTCATTCATTAAAAAGAAACAAAATGGCTCCTGCACGTGCTGAGGATTTGGTATATGTGCATTCTAATCTTCGACTTTTGTCAAAGCGCAATGAGGAGTACGTAAATGCAACAACAAAGATGTGGGATATTGCAGGAGACTCTTGGAATGACAGTGACATACATGGAGGAGCTGGAATTCTTGAGAATGCTACCCTTACACTTGATGAACCAAAGTTGGAGGCCATGGTTATTGGGAATGCTAGTACTAGTGTCACTACTAGTGAAAGTGAAGTTCGAAGTGAAGCTATTGACCTTGATGATGATGATGAGGGTTGTATTTGATTGTCTTGTTGATTATCTTTTATTTTGTTTTAGTTTCAAACTCGTGGGTTGTATTCTAATTTCCGAACATCATGGAATGTTTTAGTTTCAAACTTGTGGGTTGTATTTAATTTATGAACATCATGTTTTAGTTATTATCTACTATTGCTCTTAAATTTGGTATATGTTTATATAATGTGAAAAAGTATGCTTAGGAATATATAGAAAATATAAATAAAAATATTTTTAATAATTTTATAATATCTGCACCCACACTCTACTTTTTCAAAAATTGCTGAGTCTTGCACCCGCACCCGAATTCGGAAACGCACCCATGCTTCATATTCTCGAAAAATTCACTAGAGAGTTGGGGACACTCTGATGATAAAGTCAATTAGAGATTTTTTTGGAATGAAATTGTAATTTTTTTAGTATATTTTTTTTTTAATACAAGATAGAAATATACTCTTGCCTAATCTAAGTGTATATATGTGTAAAACTCCCTCCTGGAGACTTGACACCGGCCCTTACCCCTCCCACCCCACAAGCACTTATACTTATGGAGTAACCATCGCGCTAAGGGTGCGCGGTTGTTTTTTTAGTATAATTAACACCTCCTAGTTGGTGTATTTTATACTTATGGAAGGCATTTCTCTCTCTTCCCAAGATCTGAGTCTTTAAAACCTGAATTTTTTCGGTTGATTTAATGCTTGTCATTCCAGTTTGGCAACATCTAGGAATGATTGGGCAACTGAACATTTTGACCTGCTTTAGGAGGAGTCCAAATCTTCTATCTCACTCTTCTTGCTCCACTATATATTCCACAAATAAAAACATACCACATGTCCATCTATTTCATTAAATGCTAAATTTATTTGTTCTATTATTTCAATTACCTCAATATGATGGGTTATTTATTTATTTATTTTAGGAAATTAAAATAATAGAAGGCATAAATTTAGCATTTAATAAAATAGATGGACGTGGCATATTTTTATTTGTGGAGTATATAGTGGAGCAGGAAGAGTGAAACAAAAAATTTGAACTCTTTTAGAAGGGGGATGATCATCAGGGAGCATATAACATCGAATTAAACACAATGAGAGGTTATTAGGGCACAATAAATGCGAAGACGACAACTATTCCACATTGCCAATACTTCTTTCCAAGGTTTTCAGACCCGGACCGTTCATTGAACGGTAAAAGGGAGAGGTTCAAGATTTTTGAGGTCGAACTGAGGTCGAACCGTGATGATGTCATAATTAATTTAATAATTAATTAAAACCTAAATATAGATAATAAAACTATAAAACTTGCAAAATTGACAATATATCTATATATGTGAGGGAAATTTAATGATTTTCAAGCATATATTTAATAATTAAATAAGAAAGTTAATAAAATAAAATAATAACCATTAAAACATTAAAATTTATGATTAATTTTTGAAGTAAAGTTGAATATCCTTGAAGGATTTTAATTATAATTTTTTCTATTTCTTGTAAGAGATGGATAATTTAATTAAGAAGAATAAAATTGTGTTAAGTTGTTTTTAAAAAAAAAAAAAAAAAAAAACAATTGCTAAGGGGTTGGACCACACGGTTCTCACCGGTTCGTGCGGTCCAACCCCGGTTTTAGGGGTTCACGGAATTAACAAAAAATCCGGTTCTTTATGCTTAAAAAACCGGTTTTATCTCGGTTCCTGATTTTTACGGTCTGACCTCCTGGTCCGGTCCGGTTCTGAAAACCTTGCTTCTTTCTAGGTAAAGAATTTGATGATATGATAAGACCGGCGGGACAATCTCCCTTGATCTTGCTTTTTCCAAATTATGGCAACCCACCATTGTTGGTGACTCTGGCTAGCCCAGCTGCTCTTCTTGCCATTGATTGATATATATATATATATATATATATATATATATATATATATATATATATCAATCCATTATATAATCAACTGCTTCATCATCAATTGCTTTTTTTCACTTTTAACGTACTGTAATACCGTGGATAACATTTGCAAATTCCGTGCACCCGCCCAGCAGTCCAAATTGGACCCATATGGCCAAGAAGAAAATACATAGAAATAGAATAGACACTTTGGGCCAAGCATGCCACAAGAACAAGAAAAAAGAGAAAGAAAATGCTTTAATCTTTTTCCTAGATGCTTCTAAACTTTCAACAAAATTTTAATATGTGTACTACTAAATATTAATTACATCTTCCTTTAAAAAAAATGTAGTTTATTTATTTCAACAGGTTCAGCTTCAGTTTTGTTGATGGGGATGAGTCATTTTCCAAGCACATCTCAAAATGCTCACCCTTCAGATTAGGAAGGGATTGTTTATATTATTTTATTTAAAAGCAAGCCTCAACATAAAAACTAAGATTTAAGTTCAATTATTAAACAAGTCAATCTCAAATATGATACTAATGTGTTATAAACAAAGCTAGTGAAAAAAATCGATTAAAGTATATACTTATATATATAAGTATATACTTTAATCGATTTTTTTCAATATTAAATTATTTTTATTTATTAATAACTTAAATAGTCTATAATTTATATATGATAATTTAAATACCTAATTAACTCAAATAATTTTAATAAGATACCTAATTAACTCAAATAATATCATCTCAGCCATAATTTAATCATTAATCATTAGTGTACATTTGTACGGGGGTGGATCCTAGTTATAATATCTGCTTCAACAGAGGAAAAAGTAACTAAATTACCTAACTTATGATAACTCTTGTGCTTAAACATGAAATTTAGCTTGTTGATGAGTTCGAATTTTATTCTCATTTTAAATAAAAAATAATAATCTTAAGTTTTTACTTTTATAGTTCACTCATTTCGGTTTTCTTACATCACATACGGTTAGTGGCAGCCGGAGACACTTATTGTCGAGTGGGTGCAATCTCATGAAATTTTAAACACAATATAAAGGTATATTTAAGAATTATTATAGAATTTGAAATTCATTTTATCATTACACCCATTAAAAAATATTTGGGTTCAATTATGAGTATTTATAAATGAAAATTAAGGAAAAAAAAAAGAAAAAAGAAAGAAAGAAGAAGATCTTTTTGTAATTAAAAAACGTATGGCTGTATTAAATAAAAAAGAATGATTTTTAAAAGATATGATCTAAAAACACCTCTCTCTTTTTACAAAATTTGGCTACAAACTAGTTTTGAAAATCTAATAGTTGGATTACATGTTTTTTATATCCTTAACACACATGTCAAATTTTGTGCTAATTGAATGTTATTTACTACTTAATCCATAAACTTATTTTTTATTCATAATTTTAGAGTACAAAAAATTGAAATTTAAACATTTGAATGATGACACAGTTATTAATTCTAATCTTCTAGAAATTTTGTAAGTATAAAGGATATAAGAATAAAACATAATTCAATGGTAAATTTATCAAAATTCACATTCAATAAAAAAATATTGAATGAAATTAATGGCTACAAACTAGTTTGTGATCAAACTTTGTCATTTTCATTTTCATTTTCCTCAAAATTGATCCCAAAATGAAAAACTTATTACTCATCCAAACTTTCCCTCTGCCACTTCTTTTGACACTATGGAGTTAGAAAAGTCTAGAACTAGGGTTGTCCATGGGTTGGTCCGGGTTGGTTTTGAGGTCAACCCGGACCTGACTCACTCAGGTGGGGTGGAAGAAGACAAGACCTATAGTTGATCGCCAACTACCACAGGTTGAGTTAGATCGGGCTTTAGTGGATGATCGGTCGGTTTGGATGAAACTTATGAGGGAGCAACGATGAGTGGAGGAGTGTAGATCTTCACCAGATCTGAGTAAAGGAGAGCAAAATTTGGCTAGATTTGAACAAAGAAGAGTAAAAAGTCTCTGAGTCTGAGTTAAAAGAGGCCAAACTTGGCAAGATTTGAGCCCAAACACCGTCGAATTTGATCGGATTTAAGCAAATATGGTCGAATCTGAGTGGGGGAAGGCCTAACATGACTGAATATAAGCAGAAGAGAGTGAAATAGTCACTGGATTTGGGTAGATCAGCCTTGTTTGAAACATTTTTTGGTCAGGTTAGGTGGCTTGGGTTTTAAAGGAGGAAACACGCCACTTGACCCGTTGGAGTCAGTTTTTAAGAGTTGGGAATCACAACTGATTGCCAAAGGGATCGAATTAGGCCGTTGATGGTCAGTTCCAGTTGATTTGGTTGGTTTTGTCGGGTGGTCAGGTTGCTTGGATAGCCTTATTTGGCACAACCAAACACAAGTTTTTTTTTTTTTTTTGAGAATCTAACCAAACACAAGTTGAAATACATAAAAAGAATGTTTGAGCCTCTAGAGGTAGGAAAAATAATTAAGCCTTAAATGTTTAAATTGATTTGAAATTATTTGATTGTTTTACAAAATTATACATGTTTATGGTACGATTACATTACATTAAATATATAAGAGTTTAGTATTTAATTAAAATTCTAATTTATTTCAATGAAATTTATATTGATTATTGAGAAAATTTAATATTTAGTATTTGAATATTGAATTTCATAATTTAATATTATATTATTTTAATTTTTGACAAGTATAGTTAAATTCTTTATTACTTAGTACAAAATTCATATTAGGTTATTAAGTTTCAAAATATAAATTTATATTCTTAAAAATTGTTGAAATTTATTTTATTTTTTAAAAACAAATCATGGACACATTTCTTTAGATAGAATAAGAAGGAAAAAAAACACAACCAAACACCAAATTGTGCATCTATTGTGTATTTGCTTATCAAAATTAGCCTTGGTTTTAGCAAATCAAGTTGTCAACTCTAATTGTAAAAAGGAATTTTTTTTTTTTTTTTTTACAGTAAATATTGTAAAGAATAGCTATATAACTGAATGGGAAATTCTGGGACGAATGAATGCTTTTGCAATAACATATATTGAGTAATGCTTTTTGTAGGGACTGGGTTTGAGCACTTTTCCTATTGGATGAATGGACTCAGGCCCAACTAGCCCAATACAATAAGTTTATAGATAATGGGTTTAAGAACTAGGCCTTAGTGAGGGTTACAACAATTAGACATGGTTATGAGTGGATTGAATAATAAAGACGTGGACTAAAGTGTGAAACTCTGTCCTCGGCCCTTATCCAAGGAGCTTGTTGTTCTTATTAGTTCTTCAGTGCTTGGTTACAAAGGTTCTAGAAATGATACAAATTGCTACAGTATTCTCTATTTCTAATTCCCGATCCCCCTTTCATGGAGAATTTCTTACATTATATAGCCCATTTCAGTTGATCTTGGTCTTCCATTTGTTGATCATGTAGGTCATTACTCGAGTGTTTGTCCCATCAGCCACCTTCCCAAACCTTCTGTGAGTTGCAGCAACCATGACTGCACTGTTCAGGGGTCATTTCCTCATTAATGCGGCCAGAATGTTAGTTGTGGGCATTTAATGCGGAGGTGATAGTTTCTCCTTGAACTGTTCCTACATCATGCTCCCATGGCTATCCTACGGTACTTGTCCCCTTTCTTGGGACGCTCTAGGAGGCTATCGTCGATGGCATGCCGTTCTTCCCTTCTAGGATCTCGTTTGGCCGAGAACAGGATTGTCCTCGGCGATGTTCCTTGGCAATTTGGGCTATCTTCATTCGTCCTCGGACATTTCTTCCTCCTTGGCGGGGGCCTTGGGGCTTAGTATAAGGTGGGCCGGGTTTGTCAAATTCTTTGACCCCACACTTTTCATAGCATTTAGAATTAGGTAATCATGCAATGATAGCAAAACTCGTTCGAGGACAATTATAATGATTCGTTGAATACAATTGAAACCTTTTTTAAAAAAATAATATCAAATTAATGTGTATATATATATTTTATTATTATTATTTTGTTAGAATTTGCACAAATTATATATATATAAAAATCTTAACTCCTTTGAGTTAATATTCCCTCTCATTAAATCCTCAAATTCTCTCATATTTTTATTTAGACGTAAAACATGTGGTCTTTTAAAATCAAATACATGTCACATGTCGCATATCTAGACCTAATTAAAGATAAGCATAGATCTAATGGAATTGCCAAAACCAACCAACAAAATCGAATCCAGTCGATTTTGACACATAGTTTGGTCAGCAATTGGTCTTGTGCACCAAAACCTGATCAGTATGGATCGAATGTAGGCTTAGGCTTCCGATGATTATTCAAGCCAAATTGACTGCTACCTCAACCCTTTCTTTCTTTGTCACTGATGGCCCATTATTTCTATTAGGCGACCATTTGATGTTCAAATTTACAAATCTAATGGCATGTTCTCTAAATTTGCAAGTCTAACCCTAGTTAAGTTAAATATTTCCATGAATCTCTTGTGAACTAGAATTCGTTGGTTGTTGGAGTTTGCCAACAGTCTTGTACCTCAATTATCTCAATTGTCATCAGTAGCTTTAACACCATCTCTGTCTCTACCACCAATGCACCAATATCTATATAATAAAAAAATATTAATGATGTTTCATTCAAGACAAACAACAACAACAGAAAAGTGATATTTCTTAATCTAATGATCTATCCCTTTCTTTTTAAAAAATAAAAAGTCATTTGGTCATTAATCTATGAAACCTGTACCAATAAGTAGTTAAGTACCAGTCATGCAACTGGTTTTTCTCAAATAAAAAAATAATAATTTCAAAAGTTTTACCGGCCAATTCACAAATCTAAATATAAATAAATAAATAAATATATATACATATATATATTACAAATCTTACATTATTAAATCTTGTATGAGCTTTAAAATAAAAATTAGATTTACCAATATTATATTATTAAATATTGTACATAATTTTTTATTTAAAAATTGATCATTTATATTATCAATTTCAATAATAATTTAATTTCTTATAAACAAATTTACAAACTTACCCAATCTAATATCTTTTATACACACACAATATACTTTCAAGACTCTTTTTTTTTTTTTTTGGTCAAGAGTCTTTTAACTTAACTGACACATCCTAATTGTGGGGACCAGTTAGTCAGGAAGTATTATTGAGGCCGTACGAATTGGGCCTGTGGCCTAATCCGAGGACATTAACTAATCCGAGAATGGCCTAACGAGGGTATAATGGGGATGGTATAAATAGAAAGATGAAGATAATACGAGAAAGGTCCAACATACGTCCAAGGAGAAAAGCCCTCTCGGGAACAAAGATCCGAGGTCAGTAAGAGTGTCATATTACCCTAGACCTTCTTCAAAGTTACATCACAACTAGGAGTCGGACGTTGGACCAGGGGGTAAGTAAAGGGAGGTAACAAATATCTTCAAAAGCTGCTACCTTCACATTAAATGCCTCTCAACCAACTCTCTAACCGCATTAATGTGGAGGTGATACCTGAACAGTGATCAAGCAGCTTTACATCTACTAGTTGATAGTTCTGGGAGGTGTTGAATGGGACAAGAAGGAGTTCCTAGAATCCAACCTATAAATGTGCGGTAGAGATGATACCAAGATTGTGGTATATAGCATGGGAAGGTGGCCCAAAGAAGGGGATCGCAAAAAATCAAGAAATCTTTGTAATAATTCTGTGAACTCTTGTAATTTTGTGAAGAAAGAAGGCATTATAGTATAAACTCCTCAGGCCACTCCGAGGATAGATTTTTTGACTTTTTGTGTTAAACGATCTTGAATCAGCAGTGTTTATTGTCTTTCTTCTGGAGTAGAACTAGTTCTTTCACCCACGCTCTATAAATTTATTGTTTGGGCTCGTTGGCCTAAAACCCAATCCTATATTGGGTCCAATCCAAATCTAGTCCTTATAATTGGCGCCGTCTGTGAGAAGAGCTTGATCTATTCTGAAGGAAATTCGGGTACAATGTTCACGATGGAGGAAGCAGGTCCCCACCAGGCAGCAGCAGTAGAGCCACATCAGGTAGATGCTAATCTACATCAAGCAAAATCAAGGGGTTCTCAACATGGCGATCCACGTAGGAGCCTTGAACGGGGAAGAGGCCGTGAGAGAAGTGTGCACACAACTCATACCAGTAAAAGTCAATCTTGAGGGAAGAGCCATGTTTCCCATGCAAAGAATGACAGAGACATGCAATGTGAAATTGACGAGTTGAGGAGGGAATTGTGTCATGCTCGACGAAGACGTTCATCGCCCAGCTCCAAACCGTCCTCTGAGGAGACAGATGGTGCTAGTTATAGGCAGAGATCCAGAACTCCGCCCAGCGAGACCTTTTCCTACGAAGAGGAGCACCACCATAGACGTAAATACAAAAGCCTGCCTTACAAAGGCTTGGGGAACTATGCCATGAACAAGGCGCTGAGTTAAGTTTCTAAGTCACCCTTCACACGAAACATAGAAGATGCGAGCCTTCCTCGACGATTTCATCAACCCACGTTCACCATTTATAATGGTCGAACAGACTCGGTAGAACATGTCAGCTATTTCAGTCAAAGAATGGCCGTTCACTCCAAAGATGAGGCCTTGATGTGTAAAGTCTTTCCGTCTAACTTGGGCCCAGTGGCGATGAGGTGGTTCAACGGTCTAAAGGCGAACTCTATTGACTTCTTTAAGAAACTCACCCGGGCTTTTGGTGCTCGCTTTATTACTTGTAGCAGGGTTCCTCAGCCTTTGGGGTCTTTATTATCTATGTCCATGCGGGAGGGTGAAACTCTGAAGGCTTATTCAGATAGATACTGGGAGATGTTTAACGAAATAGAAGGAGATTACGATGATGTGGCCATTAACACTTTTAAGGCTGGTCTTCTAGCAGAGCATGATTTGAGGAAATCTCTAACTAGTAAACCTGTTACCAGTGTATGCCAACTGATGGATCGGATTGACAAGTACAGAAGGGTAGAAGAAGACCAACTGCAGGGGAAAGGAAAGGCTAAGGTGATCCCTCAAGAGAGGAGGGATTTCAAGTCGGACCGGTACAATAATAACCGACCTCGGAAAGACTTTGTTGGGCAGCCAGGATCTACCAACACCCAGGTGGTTAATGCTGTGTTTTGAGAGCCAGTGCAACAGGTACTGGAGAAGATTAAGAATGAGCCGTTCTTCAGATGGCCAAACAAGATGGCAGGAGATCCTATGAGACGCAACCAGAACCTTTATTGCCACTATCATCAGGATCATGGACACACTACTGAGGATTGCAGAAACTTGTGGGACCATCTGGATTAGTTAGTCCGAAAAGGGAAGTTGAAACAACTCTTGCATCATTCCAGTGGTCGGGGAAGCCAAACGGGCACAGAGCTTCGGGGAGATGCCTCTTCAAGACTCCCCCTTGGCACAATAAACGTTATCTTTACTGCCCCGGGGAGGACCGGATCTTGTCCTTCCAGGGTGATGTCGGTGTCCAGTCATCCAGCCGAGGATTCTAGTTCAATGCCTAAGAGAGCCAAAATGGGCATCCCGTTAGTGTTAGGTTTTTCAGATGAGGACAAAGTTGGAACCATACAGCCCCACGATGATGCTCTAGTGGTTATGCTGAGAATTGGTGGGTACGATGTGAAAAGGATGATGATTGATCAAGGCAGCGCTACTGACATAATGTACCCTGACTTGTATAGGGGGTTAAATTTGAAACCTGAAAACTTGACAGCCTACAGTTCTCCCCTGGTGAGTTTTGAGGGTAAAATGGTCGTCCCAAAAGGTTAGATCAGATTACCTGTACAGGCCGGCACGGATGTGGTGGAGGTGGACTTCATCGTCGTAGACGTTTTCTCTCCCTACACGGCCATTATGGGTAGACCTTGGCTTCATACCCTAGGGGCCGTCTCCTCTACTCTTCACCAGAAGGTGAAGTACCCATCCGAAGATAGTAGGAAATCAAACTGCAGCCAGACAATGCCTGGTAGTGGCTATCCAACATCGGCCTGAGGCAGAGACCTCGGCCACCGTTGACAATGGTTTATAGCAATTAGAAATCCCGGCGTTGCCCTTCAATGGACCAGCCGACGAGGCGAAATGTGAAGATCTAGTGAGGGTAATCGTTGGCGATGATCCGGAGAAGTTCTTTCAGGTTGGAGCTAAACTGTCTTTACAGGAGAGGGAGCAATTGGTGGAATTTCTCAGAAAAAATGTTGATGTGTTCGCATGGAGCGCCTACGAAGCCCCGAGTGTAGATTCAAATTTCATTTGTCATCATCTGAATGTTAATCCTTCCATCACCCCGAAGAGACAGCCACCTCGGCGTCCGTCAAAAGAGCACACTGAGGCTGTCAGAAATGAAATAACCAAGCTCAAGCAGGCAGGGGCTATCAAGGAAGTTTTTTATCCTCAATGGTTAGCCAAGCTAAGAGTAATAGTGATTGACTAAAACGAATGAAAGTTTTTCATCATGTAAAAGCCAATACTACCTATGACAATTATGGTAAAAAGAAACTCATGGCAAGCAACTTTACCATTATTGTCCATTCAATGGGGGTGGAATCATGTATAATTTCCTGGCATATTTTTGCAAAATCATTGGCACTTCAAGATCGTTTTTCTACCGGTTTTTCCGATCAA
Source organism: Quercus tomentella (assembly GCA_028535165.1). NCBI lineage: Eukaryota > Viridiplantae > Streptophyta > Magnoliopsida > Fagales > Fagaceae > Quercus > Quercus tomentella. The sequence continues at coordinate 54,067,999 of JAPQVY010000089.1, read as the reverse complement.
GTAGTGAATATCATGCTAATTAAAAAGGTGATTACTATCGTGCCAAACAATTGCAGCCTTTTTTCATTGCTTCTTTCTTTGGTACATGATATAGTGTACTCCCACATATTGAGCCACTAATACGGGGATTAGCCCGCCAACCAAAGCCCTTTTGAATAATTTGCTTTTGACAGCAAAATTCCATACTTTTTTTAATCGTTTTGAGGATAATTTTTTCTTGATCATTAATGAGATTTTGAGTTTCTCATACTCTTACTCTGCTTCCTTAGCTAAGATCACCCTTGTTATGATTCCTTGTTTAGCACCTGAATCTTAACCCTTCAAAAAAAGATTATAAAATAAAATTAATCAAGCAATTCAATATAAGTTTGTGGTCTTCATAAAATATATATATATATATATATATATATAAAAGTTTAATTATCTACCACTATCGATTGTCACATAACATTTTATATAAATTCTTATTACTATTTATGAAATAAGGACTACAATTACAAATTCATTTTATATAAATAAATTATTGTTGTAAGTATGTCATTGCATATAGTAAAATAATTTTTTAATTTTTTTTTTTAATAATTCAATATTAACAAATTTATCATAAGGATAATTATCCTTAGGCCAGACCCTTAGGCCGCGTTTTAAACGGGGCTATAAGACCTGGTCTTGGGCCGCGGTTAAAAAGTGTGGCCATAGGATCGTCAGTCCTATAGTCATAGGTTTTAGGCCACATTAGAAAGCGCGGCCTAAAAAAACGCGACTATAGGCTATAGCCACATTTTTTTGACATATAGCCGCGTTTTAAAAACACGGCCATAGAACCTTTTTTTTGTAGTGTAAATAAATAAACTATTTCTGTAAGTATGGCGTTGCTACGTTATATATAGTAAAATAACTTTTATTTGTTTATAATTTAATAGTTACAACTGGAGAGGGGGAATTTAAACCTTGGATATCTTAGCGAATCTTTTGTGATGTATTTGGATACACTTACCTCCTATATCCTAAGTCTTAATAGTATTGTAAGCTACTTACTGGTACATGCTTAGGATGTTAGCTGTTCCCTATTTTTTGTTTTTAAATTAAGTTTCCTTGACATCAAAAAATAATTGTACTGACAATATTCATCCAAAAGATAGTAGGAAACAATAAGAATAACAACAACAATAACAATAACAATTTACGTTTAAATTAGGTAATAATAATAGGAAGACCACAATTGATTAATTCACTTTGGAAGCCTTGGGGAGGTGGGGGTCTATCATTTTCACACATTCTTCCTTACATAAGCATCGATATTTGTAGACAAACTAAAATAACAATCACCAACTGATGGGTCAATGTGAAGATCTATAGTGGACATATTGAACAAAGGTGGATCCATTAAGAACCATGCGAATCATCACTTTTATTGTTTAAGTCCTCAAGAGTTATATCTAACGTTTTGAGGTTCTTGAGAGAGTCTAGGTCTGGTAGCATTTAAAATTTGAGAAAAATTCATCATCTGAATTGCTCTCATTGTAGCTACACAAGGAGAAACAACTCACTACCAAATTTGTCGTTAAAGTCCTTCATGAATGCCAAGGTATCACCACTAAGAGCTATAAACTTGTTTCAGGAATTGTAGACAAAAATGTTTTCATATGAGGAGTGGTAGTATGGTTGCAAACGAGCATTATGGACTCATTATTTGCATAGCTGGGGCATCAATCCTGACTAGGTAAGGAATAATAACATTTCCACATGTATCATAGTTGAAAGAGCACTGAAATCGATTTTGAACCCCCCAAAATTTCGTTTAATTGTCAATTTTAAGGTTAATCACACAATTAAGCCTAGTTAATTAATTTGTCATTTAATTAAATGCATGGATATATACAACAAATCCCACAAGCACATGCACCCAAATATGAAGACATGTTTACAGAGAGAAAACCCATAACAAATATAAAAAAAACATTTTGGAGGCTATAGCACCAACCAATCTACTAATATGAATAATTGTGATCCATTACTTTACAAAACCCTCCAAGCTAAGTAATGCAAATGTATCTGAGCTCCTCGCTCATGCTAGCAAACCAATTGCACCAATCCTTTCTCCTTACTAGCTTCTGGTTTCGTAAGTTGAGCCACCAACCATAAAACCAGGCATCCTTGGTCATTTCAAGGTTTCTTACGGATTTTTAGGGATTAGTCCTGTGATTTTCAGGACCAAGTTTCCATAAAGATCATGGTAACTATGTGTGTAAGGCTTGAGTCTCCTCTCTAAGGACATAGCAATTTGAGAGGGCGGGGGTGGAGACTATAATGAGTTTTTCTCCCAAGGAAAATGGGTAGTTTTCTCAGTTTTCAATCTCATAATTTTTAGGGTTAATTTGTGGGTATAGTAAGATATATAAAAGGGGTAATTCAATAGAGACTGTAGGGAAGAAAAGTAACAACTTCTTTCAAGTTGCGATTTTCACTCGATCTAAAATCAAGCGAGTTTCATGCAAAACTCTTTTTCAACGACATTTTAAAATTTTACAACTCACTCAAAATTCACCTGATATGCCACTTTTGCTCAAGCTAAATTCCTGTAGTAATGACTATTAATCTTTCTGCAAATTCCCCTCTCATGACTCATTTCAAATACAATACAACCCAAAAGTGTACAAAATACATCAAATTGATTGTAAAACAATATAGTGAAATTGGTACGGAATATGACAACACTAAAAATCCTTAAAATAACAATCAGGTTTTGCAACGAAACTTGTTACTAGTGATGTTGTGGCTATCCACAACCGAAGAAACAACAACAGGAACCATAGTAACCAAATTGTTTGCTAAATTGTTATGGGCTTTTGATAGGCCAAGAATGTATTAACCCCTTATGATGAATTAACCAATTTATTAATCTGATTAACATGCAATACGTGTGGTAGCACAAACAAATCACCAACTAAGTTAATATGCAGCGAAAAATAAAGTTGACACGGTGATTTGTTTACGAATGGGGAAAACCTTCAAGGCAAAAACCCCATCGGGTGACTTTAAAGTCACCACTCCCGAGAATCTACTATTATCACAACAAGCGGTTACAAATAAAGAAATCACAGTACCTTATACCAACCTACAGTTGAACCCTTACCCCAATACCCAATTGGACTTATTCTGTAGTGACAATCTCTCCTTTTAATGTACGGCTCCCAGTACGTGACTAACCAATTGATGCATGGATCCAAGTATGTGACTAACTACCAACTTGAGAAGAATGTTGGCTGTAAAGTTCTTCAGTTTATCAACACAATGAAAATCACGAAACTCCTTGGTTACAAAACCTTACTGCGTACAAACGCAGCAGCTTCTTGAAAAGGAAGATGAACTAGGGCAAATTGTCTCCGGTCATAATATGCTTGTGAAAAACCTTTGCATCAAGTTGCACTCACTGCATCAATTGTGATGGCCCTTAAAATAATCCTTATATATGTTTAGCGTTAAACATGTATACATGGATTGGAGTGAAATTAGTTTTGAAAAACTGATTTTCTTAAATCTCAATAAATAGGGTATCTATTGAGCAGTTGTCGTGCATCAGGCAAAAGCTGCCTTTTAAACCTTGATAAATGCTATTTGTCAAGCTTTAAAATACAGCACTTCTTCACTTGATTCTTGGACAAATTTGCATGGCTTTAACACTTGGACTTGAAACCTTGTTCCTTGAAGTATTAAACACATCCTAGATCTACCCAATTACAAGAAAAGTGTGTTTTGTCAAAGGATTAGCCAATTCTACATTGACAATGTTCTTAACATGATTCACATATGTCCTAACAATCTCCCCCTTTGGCAATCCGTGACAAAATCACAACAAACAAATGAACATATGAGAGAAGTCATAAATCACTCAACTCATACTCACTTGTTGAATACAATAAAATCTATCCTAACACAAACTCTTGAAAAACTTTGCAAGAAGAGAGTTCATGGCAAAAAAGACTTTGACAACCTGTATTTCTGAAACACTTTAAACAAAACTCATCACGGCATCTTAGTGTGAAACAGAAATATAAAAGATAGCATACAATTAATAAGAAGCATGTGCATAAAGAGAGAAAAGAAACAACACATGAAGAGATAGGTGAATAATGATATTTTTTACTAGTACAAATCTATCTTGAATAATTTTTCCTAGCATATGCTAAGGACCTAACTGTAAAGTCATTCTTTAGAAGTTTCATTTGCAACTCTATTGACTAGAATGATTTTTCCATTGCCGAGTTTATTGAGGTTAAGATCTAATAAAATTCGCCCCTGGAGCCATGGAGGAGGCATGAGCCACCCAATTTTAAGTCATTCTTGTTAGGATTAGTGCCCTTAAATCCTATTGTATGATGCTATGTATGACATAATGTATGACTTAATGTTGTAATTAATAAAGTTGTTTTATTATTATCTAAAATAATGGTAATATGAATATTTGGACATTATCATATAGTCCATGAGATGCATAGTGTGTGATTTAGTCACAGAATATATAAGTCACAAGTTCTTTGTAAACTCAGAATTTTAGTTCGTAGTCAGTGATGAAATTGGGCATTTCATCTGCGAAGACTATAACATATCAACTAAGATAATTTGTCTTGATCATGGAAGTGGAGATTTCTAGTTGATATGTTGATATGTTTTAAGAGTTAAGACATATTGAACTGGACTGCTGTGAGATTTATTATTCTCCTAACGACTATCAAATGAATAATAAATTTCACGACTTCTATTTACATGAACTCTTAATCCTGAGAGAATAATGGACCTGATCATGAAGTGTAGGTTGCTTTGATATATCATGAGTAAGATCTAAAGTCACGATCAAAATCTTAGTATGTTAGGCAGCCACATTTAGTGTTGATGGAACATATATTCTCAAGATGGAATTCATAATCTCTTAACAGAGATATAAAATATTCCCTTGAGATAAGTTTAATGGGTTTGGTTATTCAGAGTATTAGGCCTAACCACTTTAGTAAGGAGTTATTAAAGTATATATTTATGAAATTGAATTTCATAAATATATGATGAATAACTTAAAGGATTAAATCAGGTATTCAAGGATTAAGATGTAGTAATCTTGAAAGTGGCAGTCTACATTCATAACTTTGTATTACTACGAATATTTTATGAAGGGGTTACATGTACAATAAAGTCTTGCGATATAATTTATTAATAAGGCCTAGAGTACAGTTATATTTATATAGTGGTATTAAATATAATTAATGGTAACTTTGGACTTGTCAAGAGTTGACAGAAAAGTCTAAGGCCCATTGGAGCTAGAGTTTTATTTGTTCCCTTTTGGTCCTACTCCAAGGCACATACTAAAGCCCAATTGGAATGGCCCAAAAGGATAGCCCAATTAGATAATCAGTTATAAGGAGAGAAACATACAGAATTTTGTAAGATAATGAAATGGTTTGTATGTGAGTGTAGGACACTTTCTTATTCTCCCTTGAACACACACATATAAACTGATTGAGAGACCACAATTCTTGAGCGTTAGTGGAATTGTAGTGAAGATTAAAAATGTTCCCAAGTACTTCTAATTTTTGGTTTTGAAATTTACCACACCAAGGTACACTCTCTTGTTCTTAAATTCTGAAATTTACAAAGTGCATGTTTTCAATTGCGAATGAAGTAGATCCGTTAATTTTTCTACTGCGTATGTTTTGTATGCGATACAAACATGTGTTTTTCCAACAATTCTCTAGTCATTTCGTAATCAATACAGGTTGTACTCTGATTTTTAAAATTAAAAAATAAACAAACAAACAAACAAACAAGTTCTACTCTCTTTGCAGGGAGCAATCTCTTTGCCTCAAAACTAATATTAATTTCTACTCAAGCAAAAATATCATTTTGGTTATTGTTAATTTAGTCCTTACTTTTTAGTAGCAATCAATTTAATTTCTGTTATTTTCAACTAAAAATCAATTAAGTCATTACCGTCAATTTACAACTTTTCTTGCACTTTCTTGCCAACCAAACATAAATCAAATTTATTATTATCCAACTCCAATAGACATACTATCAACTTAGCAACTAAAAAACCCAAATTTAGACCCCAAATGACTACTAATTATATATATATATATATATATATATATATATATATATATATATATATATGTTTTTAAAAAAAAAAAAAAACATGGACCAAATTGACTACAAGTTGAAAATATGATGGACCAATTTAACTGTTACCAAAATGTAAGAATCAAATTGACAACAAGCTAAAAATAATAGAGACCAAATTAACTACTACCAAAATGTATGGACCTAATTGATAATAACCTCAAAATGTAGGGACTAAAATAGTATTTTGCCTTCTACTTAATCTAATGATCTATCCCATTCTAAAAATTACAATACATAAACTCATTTCATCATTAATCTATAAAACTTGAAGCTTTAAGTTTCTGCTTTCTTTTTCTTTTTTTTAGGGTAAACGATGACACAAACATATTAACTGAGAATAAGTTTGTTACAAAAGTACTCAGTTTTATAAAAAAGCCCAGTAGGTTTTCTACCATAAGCAGTGGGTTATCAAAACACATATAGTTAGTAGATTGGTTGGCTCCTAACTTAGCAACTGCATCAACGCACTAATTTGCCACTTTGAAAATATGTTGAATCTGTGGAAGCTTCTCAATAGGGTCCTACAATCACTGAGCACAAGCTTTAATTTTCAGTCATGCAAGTGGTTTTCCTTTTTAAAGAAATTATTTTAATATTTTTACCAATTCACAAATTTATATTAATAATTAATAACTAAATTATTGTCCAAATTATGTTAATTGGATATAATTATTTTCTTGTATGAACTTAAAAATGAAATTACATTTACCAGCCTTATATTGTAAAATATTATATAAAATTTTTATTTAAAAACTGATCATTTATAGTATTGTCAATAAATTATTCAAATAATAATTTGATATCTTATAAACATATTTATAAACTTATACCTGATGTAACTCTTAGGAATGTTACACCACCTAATAACTTTTAATTGGGTAAAGAATTTGAAAATCCCACTATTTGATTATATATTCTCTATATTCTTAATATGCATGCCAAATTTCATGTTAATCAAACACTATTTACTATTTGATCAATAAATCCATCTTTCATGCACAATTTTAAACTACGAAAACTTGCAATAATTTTAAATATTTTATCAATGACCTAGTTGTTGATCTTTAATTGTCTTGAAATTTTGTAGGTAAGGAGAATATACGAAAATAATGTAATTCAATGGTGGATTTGTCACAATTCACATCCAATAAAGAAATACTATGTGCTTTTCACTATTTTGGCTGGTCTTCTACGAAGCCTTAGAGGTGAAAAATAGGTCTGCCATAAGGCAAAATATTTCTCTCTGTTCTGACAGTAGAATACTCGGTTCTGTCTCCACTCGGGGTGTCAAGGATGACATCACGAACATGTGCGCGGGTTTACGATTATCGGGAAGAGAAGGAAGCAAGGTGGATCTCAGTCCACTAGAGAAGGAAACAGGCTTTGTCCTCGCAGGAAAATTCTGCACAAAAAGGAGGGTGAACCTCGAATCGATGGCGAGAGTACTAAGAACAGTCTAGAGGACTGAAAATAACTTTGAGGTTAGCGATATGGGTGAAAATAAGGCTCTGTTCCTCTTTCAGGAGAAGGAGGACATGGATAGAGTTCTCTTGCTCAGCCCCTGGTCCTTTGACAAATACCTCCTAGTACTCTACAAACTAGGAGCTGGAGAAGCAGTGAACAAACTCAAGTTTAACAGAGCATCTTTTTGGGTTTAGATTCAAGGCCTTCCCACTATGAGTCAAACAAAAGACGGTGGTATACGCATTGGTGAATCTCTAGGACTTGTGGAGAAGGTGGATGTGGATGAGAAAGGGTTTTGCTTGGGTAACTACCTTTGGATCCGTGTGTCAATGGATATATCCCTGCCACTTTGTCGGGGTAGATTGGTTCGAATGGGTGGTCCGTCGCCGATGTGGGTGGAGTTTCGATATGAAAGACTACCCATTTTTTGCTATTGGTGTGGGATGATAGACCATGATGAGAGGGACTGCATGCTGTGGATGCATAGTAAAGAATCGCTTAGGGCAGAAGACAAGCAGTATGGACTGTGGTTACAAGCAATGCAGGACCATGTACAAAGGCCTCAACTGGTTGTTGCATTGAAAAAAGATGGTAGGACGGAACCGGGTGAAGCAGATGGAGCGGTCCCTACGGTGGTAGGGCAGCCAAAGAACTCTGGGAGGGAATTGACGGTGGTTGTCTCACAACACGCACGTGGAGCTGATGACGTGGATACACTTAGGGCTGACGTGGCTACCCCAACGGCGTTAGAACGACATGGGGAATGGCATATCTCGTGAATCCCGTAAGTTTCAAGATTTGAGGAGTAGTTAAAGAAGATTGATGCCGCTATCTATGGGGACATTTTGAAACCGGAAGAATGCACGCAAAAAGTGTCAGGTGCGCAGAAAGAGATGTTTGTGATGAATCAGATGCAAGTTTCAAACGTAACCTAAAAGGATGATAAGGTAGATAGTATTGGGCTAGTCTTAGAGCCCATTTGTACAAAGGGCCCAGGGGTGGTGTCTTTGGACTCAAATGGACAAAATCTTCTGAAGGGTGAGTCGGGTCGGGCTTCAGCTACATCTAGTGACATTTTCACTATAGGCTTAAACACTCAAAGACCGAAAAAGGACATTAAAACGAGGAAGAGCAAGGATCCAACCCAGCGAAAGAATAAACTGGGTGTTAACTCGGTGGGGAAGGAAAACACCAAGTAGGAAGCTGGTAATGCTATACAAGGAGATGATACCAATATGGAGATCATGATGGAGTTTGAAGATAATGATGTGGGGGTGAAAAGAAGAACACGAGCTCCATTGGGGGAAATACCAGACAATGGGAAGATAGGAAAAAAGCCAAAAGTGGAAGGAGAGGATATGGATCTTAGCAAGCTTATGGCGCAATAATTTGGATCAACAGTGGCTGTGGGACAGCCCCGTCGGGAGCAATGAGTTCATTATGTTGGAACTATCGGGGGCTTGGGAACCCCTGTACAGTTAATGCTCTCCAAAAGGTAGTTTTGGAGGAAGATCCCACCTTGGTCTTTCTTATCAAGACTAAGTTTGAAGTATTGGAGATGGCACATATCAAACGAAAGTTGGAGCGGCAACAGGGTCTAGTGGTGTCGTGCATTCAACGTGGGGGAGGCTTGGCACTCTTATGGAAAAGTTCTACGAGAATGGATGTTCAAACCTACTCTCCTTGCCATATTGATGCTATTGTGACTGACGAACAGGGAAACAAGAGGTGGAGGTTCACTGGGTTTTATGGGCACCAAGAAACAAGTAAAAAGGAGGACTCGTGGAAACTGTTGGAACAACTGAGTAGGTCATGCAATCTCCCATGGGTATGTATGGGGGATTTCAATGAGATAATACATTCAAGGGAAAAAAAAGGGGGTAATATACGTCTTGATGGGCAGATGAAAAGCTTTCGTGAGGCGATAAACAAATGTAACTTAAGGGATATGGGCTATATTGAATCAGATTTCACTTAGAGCAGGCGTTTGGGTTTGTGAGGTTGGGTTTGTGAGAGGCTTGATAGGGCGTTAGTGTCCACTAATTGGGCCTTGTTTTTCCCATAGGTGCGGCTGTTTCACGCGGCAACCTTGGTATCGGATCATTGCATGCTAGTACTTAAGGCAGATAATAACAGACGATGCAAATTCTAAAGACCAAAACTCCTTAGGTTTGAGTCTATGTGGCTAAGAGATGAACGATGCGATGAGGTAGTAACAACTGCATAGGAGAAAGGATTGCATGCTGGTTCGCAATGGCCTTTTTCCCAATGTTTAGAGGAGTGTCGCATTTCCCTCTTTTCTTGGAACAAGAACACATTTGGCCATGTGGGTAGAAAGATATCCTCCCTACAGAAGAAGCTTCAATGTTTGGAGGAAAGAAGAGGCAACTTTACAAACTTGGAGGAAATCCATGAGACAAAATTGGAGTTAAATAGAATGTTAACAGTAGAGGAGGATATGTGGCACCAACGGTCAAGGAATTGCCAACTGAAATCCGGGGACCGTAATACATCTTTTTTTCACACTAAAGCATCCAATAGAAATCAATGGAACACAATCACAAGAATCATGGACTCTAATGATGTTTGGCAAGATGACGATGAGATGATAGGCAGAACTTTGGTGGATTATTTTGAGAAGCTTTTCACCTCTTTGCAACCCGTTGTAAGCGATGAAATGCTTGAAGCTTTACACACTAAGATAACGGACAGAATGAACTCCATGCTTCTCCAAGAGTTTCAAGCCCCCGAAGTGGTGAAAGTGTTGAAGCAGATGCACCCAATGAAGGCACTGGGACCTGACGGTATGCCCCCTTTATTTTATCAACATATTTGGCCTATTGTGAATTCCATCGTTATACAAACTTTTTTGGATTTTCTTAACCATGGTGTAGCGACTCCCAAATTTCATGAAACCCACATTTTTCTTATACCCAAAACCAAGGATCCAACAAGAGTGACAAACTACAAACGAATAAGTTTGTGTAATGTGGCTTATAAGTTAGCGTCCAAGACAGTGGCCAATTGGTTGAAGGTGGTATTACAAGACATTTTCTGCGAAAACCAAAGTGTCTTCGTTGTGGAGAGACTTATCACGGACAACGTATCGGTGGCTCATGAACTAATGAACCATATCAATAGGAAAAGGAAAGGTAAGAGTGGCGAGATGGCGTTGAAGTTGGACATGAGTAAGGCATATGATCGTGTGGAGTGGGAATGTCTGCAACAAATAATGAGGAAGCTTGGTTTCCATGAGAAATGGATTCACTTGGTCATAAGCTGCGTGCCCTTGATGACATATGTAGTGCGTGTCAATGGAATTCCTTGCGGTCAAATTACATCTACACAAGGGCTGCGTTAAGGGGACCCACTATCACCCTACTTGTTCCTTCTTTGTGCTGAAGGTTTGTCTGCATTGCTACATAAGGCTGTCCAAGATAAAAAGTTGAAGGGTGTTGTAGCTTTGGCAAGGTGCCCAAGAATATCACACTTATTCTTTGTCGACGATAGCCTTATATTCAAAAGAGCAATGACGAAGGAGTGTATCGAGATACAGAGGGTGATACAAGTTTATGAGAACTCATCTGGACAACAACTAAACTGAAGCAAAACCTTATTTTTTAGCCCTAACACGGAGATGGGCACGAAGGAGACAATCAAGGCCATGTTTGGTGCACAGGTCATTCGACCATATGAATCCTACCTTGGGCTTCCATCCTTGGTGGGTAAGTCAAAGAGGAACACTTTTGCTCAGCTGAAACAAAGGATATTAAACAAAGTAGCCAGATGGAAAGAAAAACTGCTCTCTAGTGCTAGGAAGGAGATACTGATAAAGGCAATGGCCCAAGTGGTGCCATCGTACACCATGAGTTGTTTTAAGCTCCCAAATAAATTGTGCGAGGAACTGACAGCGATGGTGAGATAGTTTTGGTGGGGACAAGTGAAAGATGAGAAGAAATTAGCTTGGATGAGTTGGGAAAAGATGTGCTTGCCCAAAGAGAGAGGTGGAATGGGGTTTAAGGACCTGAAAACGTTCAACCTTGTTCTACTAGCAAAGCAAGGATGGCGATTGCAGACAAACTCTTCCTCACTTTTTTACCGAGTGTATATAGCTAAGTACTTTCCAAGCTGTGACTTCGTGGAGGCAAAATTGGGTCGTCAACCATCATATGCTTGGAGGAGTATTATGGTAGCTCAAGCGTTGGTTAGAAGGGGACTGAGGTGGCAAATGGGTGATGGGGAACACATCCGTATATGGAGGGATAAATGGCTCCCAATACCTCGAACATACAAGGTTGTAACACCTGAGAGTGGCAACACGCAAGTAACCATGGTTCGTGATCTCATAGACAATGAGAGCAAGGAATGGAAAGTGGACTTGATTCGTCAGCATTTCTTAGTTCAGGATGTTGATGTAATACTGAGCATACCCCTGAGTGCTAATGGAGCTCGGGATAAAATGGTATGGGCTGACAACAAGAATGGGAGATTCTCTGTAAGGAGTGCGTACAAGTTGGCCCAGAAGGACTATTTGGATGGAGATATGGCCGGTTGCTCAAACTCATCCGCACTGAGGAAGGTGTGGAGATGTCTCTAGGGTATGAATATGCCAAATAAAATAAAAAATTTTGCATGGAAAGCATGTAGAAATATTTTAGCCCCCAAGGAGAACTTACGGAGAAGAAATATCATGGAGTATAGTGTCTATGATTACTGTGGGACTCACACTAAGTCGGTTAGTCACCTTTTTTGGTTCTGTGATCATGAAAAGGAAATATGGTCCTCTAGCAAACTATCCATGCCTTTCGAAGTTCTGCCCTCATGGGAATTTATGGACGTCATGTGGCAACTACACAAGTGAGGGGACTCTTATCCGAGCTTAGTTAAGAGGGGGATATGGAAGCATAGTGATAGGCCAAAAACGAATTAGCCAAGTTTAATTAGTCAAGTTTATTAATTAATCAAATTAACATGCAAATGTGTGGTAGCACAAACAAATCACCAATTAAACTAAGTGCAGCGGAAAATAAATTGACACAGTGATTTGTTTACGAATGGGGAATACCTACACGGCAAAAACCCTACTGGGTGATTTTAAGGTCACCACTCCCGAGAATCCACTATTATCACAACAAGCGGTTACAAGTAAATGAATCCCACTACTTTATACCAACCTACAGTTGAACCCTTACTCCAATACCTAATTGGACTTATTTTGTAGTGACGATCTCTCCTTGTAATGCACGGCTCCCAGTACGTGACTAACCAATTGTGCGGATCCCAATACGCGACTTCAATCACCAACTAGAGAAGATTGTTGGTTGCAAAGTTCTTCAGTTCATCACACGATGAATATCGAGAAGATGCTTGGTCATAAAACCCTACGGTGCGCAAACATACCAACTTCTACACAAGAAAGATGAACTAGGGAAAATTCTGTCTCTGGTCATAATTTGCTTGAACAAACTTTGCTCGAACAAACTTTGCTCAACACTTGTGCAACTTGTGTCCACTTTGACGGCCCATAAAATAATCATTTTATATGTCTAGGGTTATGAGAAAAGAAAGCCCAAACATACAATCACGGATTGGAGTCAAAACAGAACTGAAATTCTGTTTTTCATAAACCTCGACAGATGGCTATCTGTCAAACTGCTGTCGAGCCACGGGGATGGAACAGCTCTTCAAGGCTCAATAGATGGCTAGTTGTCAAGCTAGCTGTCGAGCTTTAATGACAGGCACTTTCTCAGCTTGAATCTTGGACAGACTTGCATGACTTTAACACTTAATCTTAAAACAAAGTTTCTTGAAGTATTAAACACATCCTAGATCTACCCAATTACAAATAAAGTGCGTTTTGTCAAAGGATTAGCCAATTATATAAAATAGTGACATATGTTCCTAACAAGTGAATCACATATTTAAAAGCATTTTGATCTTTTTGCTTTTTGTTTTCTTTGCATATTTTTCTTTTTAAGCAAATCATGCATGGACATATAAGAGATAGAAAAGAAATACTCAATGATGTTAAGCATTTGACATTCCAATTTTGCTATGCCGAAGCACACAAATGTCATTCATGATTGGCGGGCAACAGTGGTGAGAAGATTATTTATGCTTTTCTCTTAGGATTTTCTAATCCTTCCCGTAAAAAAGAGTGATACGAGTGTTAAGTACAAGAGATTACTTAATCTTACTCATCACAAACACGAGCCACAAAACTCACTTGCTTAGTTGTGTATAGAGATGCTCATCTAAGCTACAAAAGATTTTGTTTCAATGGCCATCCAAGGTACACAAGTACCAATGTACACATACACACACTGTTTTTGTATTTTTCTGATTTTTCAATTTTTTTTTTATTTTATGAAAAACAAAATAAAGCAAAATTGAAAACAAATAAAAACATGTTTAAACGACGCAAAGCATAAAAACTATACTGACTCAAAATAGTAAAGCAAAACACTTATGTAATGCAAACAAAAACAAGAAGGGAGAGAGAAAAGAAGTGACAGAATCACTTGAGGCCTTTTTCCTTCCACACCTTGGAAGAACCTTTCCGTCTAGCAAACCCTTGATCCGGCGGTGAGGGGGAAAAATTAAAACCGTTTAAGTTCGAAAGGAACATGAGGGCTTTGAGAAGATCTCTAAGAGGAGCAAAAGAGGATGGAAACTGATTCTGGTTTCCCGATGCGATCATGCCGTTGCTCTGTTAAGTGGCTAACCACTTATAGCAATTAGGTCGAGTATGACCGGCTGCTCTACAGTGATGACAGAGATGCTGCTTCTTCTGTTTAGGCTATTGAGAGTTAGCCTTCTTAGCCCTAGGGTTTTTAACTTCTTTCTTATCCTGCTTAGGGGGTACTCCTAAGATAGATTTACCCTTGTCTATGTTTTCACTAGCTAAATCAGTTTTGATATTAGTGTTCTCAATTTCAACATTATTAGCAGGAGGAACAAAAATAGTAGAGCTAGTAGAAGCAATACTAAGAAAAGAGAAATCATACCCTAAACCAGTTTGATCGGAAGCAGATTTCTAAAGACTGAGCATTTCATTGAGCTTAGCGCTTGAAGTCCTTTCCAGCTAATCTTTGACTTGGAACAGTTCTTCCTCAAGTTTCTTGGTCTTCTCAGCCAAGAAATTATTTTCAAACCTCAGTGCTCCAATATTCTGATTGGCTTCATTAAACTTTGTGGAAAGCTCTTCTCGTTCCCACTCTACATCACTAAGCTTCTTGGTGGTCAACCTATACATCTTCTCATGCTTCTTTGAGACTTTGTATAACTTTGCATAGGCTGTATGGATGTCATCTTGTTCATCCATCTTCTCAAACTTGGACTCCACCAACTCCTCTTCTTCATCCACATTATCAATAATCCCCTCAGTAGGATTGATAGTGACAGTGAAGACATTCAGGATTCTGTCATCCTCATTGTCGGAATCATCCTCAGGCTCAATGTCGCTCAAAGTTGCAGCAAGTGCCTAGCTCTTCCCAATGGTCTTGAGATATGTAAGACACTCTTGTTTCATATGACCGAAGCCTTGACACCCAAAGCACTTTGGTCCTGAAGGAACAATATATTGACCGCCATCCCTAGCATCCTTCTTCCCTTTATCTTGGCTCTTGAACTGTGAGGAGCTAGATTGCCTATGGTCCTTGTCGAAGCCCTTTCCATTGGCATTCTTCATGAACTTCTTGAATTGCCTTGTAGTGTAGGACTTCATCTTAGAATCTTCATCATCTGAAAACTCCTCAGTATCACTACTCTTGGCCTTCAATGCCATGCTCTTGCTCTTACCCGATTTACAAATTCTTGTTAACCCTAGCTCGTAGGTCTGTAAATTGCCAACCAGCTCTGTCAAAGGAATCTTGTCAATATCTTTTGATTCCTCTATAGCAGTGATCTTGGCATGAAATCTCTCCGGTAGAGATCTAAGCACCTTTATCACAATCTTGGGTTCATGAATGGTTTCCCCAAGATTGAAAGCTGAGTTCACTATGTCCTTCAGCTTGGCATAGAACTCATTGAATGACTCATCCTCCTCCATCTTAATCTCTTCGAAGCGAGTAGTAAGCCTTTGAAGTTTCGAGTCCTTGACAGCCTTTGTTCCCTCATAGGTTGTCTGGAGAATGGTCCATGCTTCCTTCGTAGTTTCAGTGGAGGATATTTTCTTGAACTCCTCATTGGTGACCACACTAAATAAGGCATTCAATGCTCTGCTGTTGAAGTTTGCCGCCTTAATCTTAGCATCATCTCAATCGGCCGGCGCTTCCTTTGGCTTGGTCCAGCCTATCTCCATAGCTTGCCACACTTTCTCATCTAGAGACTGCAAGAAAGCTCTCATGCGTACTTTCCAGTATGCATAGTTAGTGCTATCAAATAAAGGATGTATAATTAAAGACTGTCCTGTATCCATGACAAACAGGGGTCAATGGATCACACAGCAAAGATTAACCCTAATCAGAGTGTGCCTGCTTTGATACCACTTAATAGGCCAAAAACGAATTGACCCCTTGTGATGAATTAATTAATTAATTAGCCAAGTTTATTAATTAATCAAATTAACATGCAAATGCGTGGTAGCACAAACAAATCACCAATTAAACTAAGTGCAGCGGAAAATAAATTGACACGGTGATTTGTTTATAAATGAGGAAAACCTACACGGCAAAAACCCCACTAGGTGATTTTAAGGTCACCACTCTCGAGAATCCACTATTATCACAACAAGTGGTTACAAGTAAAGGAATCCTAGTACCTTATACCAACCTACAGTTGAACCCTTACCACAATATCCAATTGGACTTGTTCTATAGTGAAAATCTCTCCTTGTAATGCACGGCTCCCAGTACGTGACTAACCAATTGCACGGATCCTAGTACACGACTTCAATCACCAACTAGAGAAGGTTGTTGGCTGCAAAGTTCTTCAGTTCATCACACGATAAAGATCGAGAAGATGCTTGGTCACAAAACCCTACGGTGCACAAACACAGCAACTTCTACACAAGAAAGATGAACTAGGGCAAATTCTATCTCCGGTCACAATTTGCTTGAACAAATTTTGCTCAACACTTGTGCAACTTGTGTCCACTTTGATGGCCCTTAAAATAATCCTTTTATATATTTAGGGTTGTGAGAAAAGAAAGCCCAAACATACAATCACGGATTGGAGTCAAAACAAAACTGAAATTCTGTTTTTCATAAACCTCGATAGATGACTATCTGTGGAGCTGCTATCGAGCCACGGGGCTAGAACAGCTCTTCAAGGCTCGATAGATAGCTAGCTATCGAGCTTGTTGTCGAGTTTTAATGACAGACACTTTCTCAGCTTGAATCTTGGACAAACTTGCATGGCTTTAACACTTGATCTTGAAACAAGGTTTCTTGAAGTATTAAACACATCCTAGATCTACCCAATTACAAGTAAAGTGCGTTTTGTCAAAGGATTAGTCAATTACATAAAATAGTGACATATGTTCCTAACAAGTGAATCACATATGTCCTAACAAATAGGAATGAGGTCAAACATGGAGGTAAAGGTAGAACCAGGAGAGCAATAGTCCGAAGCTCACTAATGTTATTGGATGAGTACCAGATTGCAAATGAGAGACCCA
Source organism: Quercus tomentella (assembly GCA_028535165.1). Lineage (NCBI taxonomy): Eukaryota > Viridiplantae > Streptophyta > Magnoliopsida > Fagales > Fagaceae > Quercus > Quercus tomentella. The sequence goes on along the minus strand of JAPQVY010000089.1, from coordinate 54,050,742 downwards.
AGGTAACACAGGACAGAACACCCATGACAGCAAGGTGGAGCCCACCATAGTAAGAGTGTTATAAAGTGAATGTCGATGCCGCTGTGTTCACCAAAAGAAAGCAAACAGGATTTGGAGTGGTCATTAGAGACAGTGCAGGGGAGGTGGTAGCTGCGTTGAGTAAGAAGCTGGCTGTTCCTTTAGGGGCTTTGGAGACAGAAGCAAAGGCAATGGAGACTAGTATACAGTTTGTTGTTGATGTTGGGATCAGGGACACAATCTTTGAAGGGGACTCACTCACTATTTGTAATTCAATCCAAGGTCTAGGTGTGGCTTCTTCAGCTATTCAAAATGTTATCACGAGTATTCTCCAACAAGTTCAAGGGTTTAGAACTTTTGCTTTTTCACATATTAAAAGGCAGGGAAATGTCCCAGCCCATTCCTCATTGTAACTCTAAAATTATAAAAAAAAAATATATATATATATATATATATATATCTTAAAGCTCATGTTTACAAGCTTGATCACAAACATAATATCATGTTTGGGATTGAAATTTTTAGTAAATAAACGAGTATTTTTCCAAACTAAGCACAATTTATTATAAAAATATTGGTTCCTTTAGAGCCATATTTGCTAGACTTATTGCAAATATTTTATAATAATTTTATTGTTTTAATTACAACATTGTAGGAATCCAAGTGACTAAAGGGAAGACGGTTTTGAGTGTCAAATTAGGGGAAAAGAAATTTGGTCAATGCCTTTTATTTTCTTTCTCTTATATTTATTTAGTTTTTTCCATTTTATTTTTCAAGCTTTGAGTAATAGTCACTGAATAGAGACATATGAAAAATTTTCATCATGGAAAAACCAATACTACCTATGACAACCAAGTTAGAACAAAATTAATAACATGCAAACTTTGGCATCACCGTGCAAACCATGCCCTAGAATCCTGAATTATATAGCGTACATTTGTGAGTTCCTTAGGTAATATTGTTTTCATATACCTGGATTCGTACGTATGTAATGTTAGTTTATGCATACCTTCATTCATTTATATCTATGAAATAAGGACTACAATTACAAACTCATAATTAGGGAAAATAAATAAAATATTGTCGTAAGTATGGTGCTACACATAGTAAAAATAACTTTAATAAATCTTTTGTGGTGTATTTGGATCCTCCTAACTCCTAATAGTATTGTAAGCTAGTTATTGGCATATATAGTTTGGATGTTAAGTTTATTTATTTAAATTATGGTTGGAGATTCCTAAATTCACCTCACACACCCCTACCCACCCTAAATCTCAAACTAGAGACCGTACTCATCCCTAGGTTCTTAGAACCTATGAAGGTGCCATAAGACCATTAATGACATTGGCCTTAAAATGTTAGTAATTTAATACTATTTTGTACTTAATTAAGTCTTAATTTAAGTTTATTTATCATCAAAAAAATAACAAAACTAACAATATAGTAGATAACAATAACAATTGTTTACATTTAGCAAAAAAAACTGCAATTAATTTATTAAATTACTTTGACGACCTTGGGGGAGGTAGTGTTTTCATATAGAAAAATGCTATGTCCACAACATTTTCACAACAAATCTTAAGTAGTAGGTTGTTATTGGTTTTTACGGGTGAGCAAAAAAGTAATTTATGTTGTGGATTCAAATTGGAACCAATAACAACTTACCACCTATAATTTGTTGTGAAAATATTGTGGATATAGCACTTGTATTTCATATATCCTTTATTACATAAGCAACGATATCCCTGGGCATTGTCGGGAAGGAGAACAAAGTTCCAATGTTGCCATAGGCATATCTTGACAAACTGTCACTTGCTTCAGATTTTTTTATCTCACCACCCATTCAAGTACCACAAACTAACTAGAGTATCAATTATCAACTAATGGGTCAATGTGGAGGTATACAGTGCAGGTATTGAACAAGTTTGGATCCATTAAGAATGCATAAATTCATGAAACATCACTCAGTGAATCATTACTTTTATTGGTTAAGTCGTCAATAGTCAAATGTAACATTTTGAGGTGCTTGAGAGTCCAGGTTAAGTAGCATTCAATACCTAAGCAAAAGCCATCATCTGAAACCTAAGCAAGAGCCATCATCCGAATTGCTTTCATTTGAACTTTAAGGTTAATCTCACAATATATCCCAATTAATTAATTAGCCATTTGATTAAATGCATGGATATATACAACAAACCACAATAAATCCCACAAGCACACTCACCAAAACATGAGGACATGTTTACACAGAGAAAACCCTTAAAGGGTAAAAAACTATGGGGCCCATTGCACCAACCAATCCACTACTATGAATATTTGTGATATATGGAAAAAATTGACTTTTGCCCCTTTCAAAAAAACAATCCAGCATTTTGCCCTCTTTCCCAAATTAATTAGGGAAATGCCCCTCTTTTGAAACTCGATTTTCTCAAAATCGAGTTAAGCCCTATAGTGACGTTTTTAAGGAGCCTATAGTGACGTTTTTAAGGAGCCTATAGTGACGTTTTAAGGACTTATAGTGGCGTTTTATAATTTGATCTCCATGAAGTCGAGTTATAGGTAAAAAAAATTGCATGTAACTCGACTTCATGGAGATCGGATTACAAAACGCCACTATAGATTCTTAAAACGTCACTATATGCTCCTTAAAACACCACTATAGGGCTCCAGATTTTATTTTTTTTATAACTTGATTTTGAGAAAATCGAGTTTCAAAAGAGAGGCATTTCCCTAATTAGTTTGGGAAAGAGGGCAAAATGCTAGATTTTTTTTTTGAAAGGGGCATTTGCCCATTTTCTCCTGTGATACATTACACTTTCAAAACCCTCCAAGCTAAGCAATGGAGATGTATTTGATCTCCCCACTCATGCTATCTATTTAATTTTTTTATTTTTGGAGAAGAAAAGGCAATCGCAAGGTCAATTCTTTCTCCTTACTAACTTCTGGTTATGCAAGTTAAGCCATCATCCTCAAGAAAAGGCTTCCTTTGTCACTAAGCTTCAATAAAGATCACTCAAGAAACCTATGTGTGTAAGGCTTGGGCTCCTTTCTAAGGATATAGAAATTTGAGAGGGTAAAGGTAGAGACTACAATGGGTTTTTCTCTTAAGGGAATTGGGTAGCTCTCTCACTCTTCAATTTGAGAATTCTTAAGGTAATTTTGTAGGTATAGTAAGATTTTGTAAGAGGAGTAATTGGATAGGAATTGCATGGAAGGAAAGTAACAACTTCTCTCAAGTTGCGATTTTCACTCAACCTAAAATCAAGTGAGTTTCAAGTGAAATTCTTTGCCAATGATATTTAAAAATTCACAACTTGCTTAGAATTTGCCCAAGATGCCATTTACTTGAGCTAAAACCTACAATAGCAACTATATTTTTAGCAAATGCACTCTCATCTTAAATACAATATAATACAACCCAAAAGTGCACAAAATACATCAAATTGATTGCAAAACAATACAATCAAATTGGCACGGAATATGCCTGTTAGAGATATGTTAGAGATATATTAGTCCATTGTAATAGGCCCAAGCCTAATCTTACTTTGTGTGCAAGACAAGTCTACTGCTTGTATTACAAGTCTATTAACCATAGTGTGTGTATGATTAGTCTAGAGTTTAACTTATTATATATACTCATGTTATCTTTCATTATAATACAGGATTTGTACTACACTCTCATATAATAAAGATATAGTTCTCAAGGTTTCTTCCGTAGACGTAAGCTGTTAGGCTGAACCATGTAACCCTCATGTTCTTGTGTTCCCCATTTTATGCATTCGCTTCCGCATCTATTCTAACATATATATATATAAGGTAAAACTAAGAGAAAATCCAATTAGGTTCTAAATTGAATTCCAATTGTTGTCTAATTTTGCGCCACGTGTCCTATTTAAGTTTTTTTTTTTTTTTTTTTTTAAAAAAAATTGTTCTAGGTGAGTTAATGAGATACAAAAGGTGAAAAGTATAACATAAATAAATCATCAAAACCCCCATAAACAAAAAACATAAAAAAAAAAAATAATAAGTAAACTCATATGTATATCCAAAAAAAATTAAAATAATAATATAAAAGAGAGTATAATTTGAGTCCATATATATGTGTAATTGTAATTTTTTTTAATTGTACTATGCATATACACGGGTTATATAGTAGTTTAACATAGTATATCAATGCTGATATTTAATATGGTATCTGAGAAAGACAAAAGATTTAAAAAAAAAAAAAATTGGATTTGATAGGGGCTTGAATTTGTGATGGTGTCGCTGAAGGAGGTTCACAGGGGTAATAGGTCTAGGGTAATAGTGTTAGAAGTATGTGGTTAAATAATTAAATTTATCATATCTCAATAACCTAAGTTTTGGGGACAATCGGTAATTTTACCTGATATCAAAGCAAGAGATCTTGAGTTCGATCTATGTCGATCTTCATTAAAAGGTAGTTTCGGCCCACACGTGAGGTGGAGTGTTAGAAGTAGTGGTTAAATTATTAAATTTACCATATCCCAAGCTTAAATTTTGGGACAATCAGTAATTTAACAAATAGATCTGAAATGGTAGTAGTCTTATGGCACTATGCAGGCTTCTGACAGTGGAGGAGAAACCAGAAAAGACTAAGATAGTAAATAAAAGACCGAGGAAGATAGGACTACAAATTAATGAGAGGCTTTGTGACAGCGGTTTGTGAAAAGGCAATGGTCTTGCGGTGTGATGTGACGGTAATGTAGCGGAGAAACACCGAGAAAGACAAAGGATGCTCTTGAACATACTATAAAGACAGAAAATCATTGTCACAAGAAGGTGGCTTTGATACCATGTTTTATATTAGCATTAATATACCATGTTGAATATGTTAGAATAGATGGGGAAACGAAAGTATAAAATAGAGAACACAAAGATTACGTAGTATGACCTAATGGTCTACGTCTACGAAGGAAACTTTATGGATAATATCTATATTACATGAGAGTAGCCCTTAAAGTAATATTAATATTAGAGAACACAAGAACATAAGGATTTCAGCATAATAGCTTTCGTCTACAAAGGAAACATTAAGGGCTACATCTTTATTACATAAGTGTGTAACACAAATCCTGTGTTACAATGAACGATAACATAAGCATCTATAGTAATATAAACCCTAGACTAATCATACACTATGGTTAATAGACTTGTAGTACAAGTAGTAAACTTTTCTTGCACACAAAGTAGGATTGAGCTTGAGCCTATTACATTGGACTAATATATCTTTAACACTCAACATTGAGAACCCTTAGAGCACTACCATCAGGTGTGCCAAATGCCAAATATTTGGCATTTGGCACACCAAACAACAAAAATAGACCTTCATGAGGTGTGCCAAATGCCAAAAAATTTGGCACACCGCTACAGTACCGTCTCAAATATGAGACGGTACGGACTCATGTTCTATAAATTCTTTTCCTTATTTTATTCCCTTCTCTCTCTCCGCAGCCCAGTTCTCTCTCTTTCTCTGCTCTCTGGTCTCCGTCTCTCCTCTCCATCTCTCCGTATCTACGCCTCTTTCTCTCTCGTTTTTTTTTTTTTTTTTTTTTCTGAGAAGGCGATTCCGATCTGAGTTTCATTTTCTTTATCTCTCCGTCTCGGCGCCTCTTTCTCTCTCTGTTTTTTTTTTTTTTCCTGAGAAGGCGATTCCGATCTGAACCTCTGCTCGCCGATCTGAAGCTCTGCTCGCCCAGGGGTGGTCGCCGATCTTTGCTCGTCGTCCTCCACAGTTGCCGATCTTTGCTCGTTGTCCTCCACAGTCGCCGTTCTTTGCTCATCGTCCTCCACAACTCTTGCCGCCGATCTCGTTGCCGATGGTTGGTTGAGTTTGGTGATCTGTTGGGTTTGGGTTTTGTTGAAGATTTTGAGTTTTTTTTTTTTTTTTGGTTGAGGTTTTTTGGATTTGAAATTTGTTAGAGGATCCGGTGATTGTGGTTGTTGTGGCGGTGGTTGTAGCGGTGGTTGTTGTTGTGGCGGTGGTTGTAGCAGTGGTTGTTGTTGTGGCGGTGGTTGTAACGATGGCTACCGGTGACTGGATTGTGCATTTGTATTTTTGCTGTGTTTTGGATAAATATATTATTTTAATGGGTATGAAATATTATTTTAATGTATAGAATTGAAGTATAGAATATCTGATAAATGATATGTTGTAAAATGATGTTCTAAAATGATAAAGTGGGTTTTTGATGTGTTAAAATGGCATTTTTTTTTAGAGAGCTGATGAGAATGCTCTTACAACAACAATCAAGTTTTGCAACGGAACTTGTTGCTAGTGATGTTGTGGCTATGCACGGCCATATAAACAGCAACAGGAATCATAGGAACAGAATTGTTGACTAAACTGTTATGGGCTTCTTCCCACCATCATCTTTTCTTTGATTATAAAATATAATTGCTTCTTGAAAATTGTAGTCTCTTTACTAAACGTTGGTGTTTGATAACCACGCTACCATCACTATCACCTTAGGTCTTGTTAGAATTATGGTCACATTATTATTAAATTTATAATTTTCTAATAACCTAAATACTTTAGACAATAAGTAATTTTATTATCATATAAGTTTAAATTATGTTTGCATTTTCTCATTTAAAAAGTTGGAATCCTATATATTAAGCTCCACTTATTAAGAGGAGTTTGAACTTGCACATAAAGAGGTGTGTAAATTTGGCCAAAAGAAATATTATCAGAGAGAATTTATGCCTTTGCTGTCAGCGAGCTCCAGAGACCGTGATTCATGCTCTTTGGGAATGTCCAGCAGCCCAAGATGTGTGGGCTGGCAGTTCCACCATGATGCAGAAATGTGCTACTAACTTTCATGATTTTATGCAGCTTTTTGAGGCTTTGATGAATAGACTTGATGCAGCTGGGCTGGAGCTTTTTGTGGTGCAAGCTTGGACTGTGTGGAATCAGAGGAATACGATGGTGCATGGAGGACAGATAAAGAATCCTTGCTGGCTGAACAGACGTGCAGCAGACTACCTGGACGAGTTCAGAAAGGCGCAGGAGCAGCTGGTTGTTTCGAATACAGCTTCAAACGGACACCATTGGAAGCCTCCACCTCAGACTATGTATAAGTTGAATTTTGACGCAGCTGTGTTTACGGAGCAGCAGAGTTCTGGAATTGGAGCAATAATCCGAAATGCACAGGGGCAAGTAATGGCTGGAATGTCAGCTAAAGGGCCCTATGTCAGAAATAGTGAAGAGGCAGAAGCTTTGGCGTGTCGACAAGCAGTTGTTTTTGCCTTGGAAGCTGGATTTTCAGAGCTTGTAATTGAGGGTGATAACATCACAGTAATGAATGCCATCTCGGGTTTGTCTTACCATAATTCCTTGCTTGGGCATGTATATGAGGATATTTGTGCTTACCTAAATGGGATGCAGCTGGTCTCAATAAGTTGTATTAGGAGAGGGGGGAATATGGTTGCGCATTCTTTAGCAAAGTATGCAAAAAATATTAGTGATGTAGTCTATTGGGTAGAGAACTCACCACCACCTGCGGTGGAGGCTTTGTACCAAGATTCTTTACATGTTAATGAATGAATGAATGCCTCGTTTTCAAAAAAAAAATTATAATTTAGTTATTAAATTCATTAATTTTTAATAATTTTAACTTTTAGAATTATCAGTAATTTATCACATTTCTCCACTATCACCGCATATAGATAAGAAGATACATTAAAAACTGGTAATTGTTTATATTTTAAATTATATATTTCATCCAAGAATATAATTAAATTTAAGATTGCTCAAGGGAAACATTAAAGTAGACATAAACTTATGAATCATTCTCACCACTCTTGCTTGAGTGCAATTGTACAAAATTTGATTACGTGTGCAATCCAAACACCAGTATTCACCCCTCAAGCAATCTTGAGCTTAACTTGAGCCAACTTACAATTCTTCAAATTCTTTTGATAGATTATTGACAAACTTTCTTACTCAAAACCCTAGCTCTAACATATTGAAGACCAATTGATTTTGTCGCATAAAATTTACAAACCTAAAACCTAAGTAGGAAATAAAGTGAGAGAAAGTTGTTTCTCCTGCCTAGTTTCTAAGAAGAAACTTTCTCTCAATCTATTCTAACATGCTGATTTTTTGGTATAATCTTTCCTTCATCTTGATGTTGACAAAAAAGGTTTGCCCTTATTAAGTGTCTGATCTACCTCTGGCCAAACGTTGGAGATGGATTTGTGGTAGCGAAAGACAAAAAGTACAAGGGGGGGCATTAAAGGTTGGAGGCCCTGCTCTTTTAGGAGCTAAATCGTTATTTCAAGAGTGGTTCAGTGTTAATTGGCAAAGAACGATGAGAACAAAATTGAAATTGTAAGATGTGTGTCTGAAACCCAAGAGCGTGGCTGAGCCGCTCATTCCAGAGAAAGAGGCAAAACTGAGATATATAAATGTCATTCTTCTTGGAACCTAGGCCTCCCAATAAAAGATCCAACCTTTTTTTTTTTTGGTACTACTGGACATGGTTTATTCTTTGCAACTTGTTTCATAAACAAAAATAGACTCCTCCTGAAGTTTAGTGGGGTGGTCTCAACTCTCATTAGCCGTGGAATCACCCGGGACAATGTCATTCCTCCTTGAATACTTGAGATTTGCCAGTTGGCCCGTGGGGACGGGTGTACAAGTCTATTACAGTATTTATTGGCAGGGCGTGCTTAAGCTATTTACGTTCCAAAATTTTCATTTTTACTCTTTATGTTTGGATCCGTTTTCATGTTAACCATGTTGTGTTATTTCCATTAATAATTTGGCTATTAAATGTCTTTCATATTTAGCTATTTCCAAAATTACCGTCTCTTTAAATTCTGTGGAAGGTAGTATATAGAAATTTCATTGTTGTAACCTTGTAGGCATAAAAATATATTATAGAGGGTCATATTAAATATGAATGACCAAATTTTAACAGCAAAAGATGTGCTTTAATCACCAAACTCTCACAATTAACTTAAGATTTGAGGAGTGAAAACATTCATTTCATCCCGTGAGGAAGATGATCATTTCCAACTCAACAAAAATGTGAAATTCGGTGTGTTCCTAGACTTGGAAAATACCAAACCTACTACAAAAAGCTTACAAACAATTCGACAAGAATATGATTTTGTGTCACCTCAACAATTTGTGATTAGTTATACTGACATTTGTGATTGGTGATACATGTTAGTAGCTTGTAAGGTTTAGGCAATAAGGTTGGTAGTATATCTATCATCACTTATCTAGACTTGCTGCCTCCAAAGTTTAGTAAGGATCAAGGTACTCCAAAAGGCACGGTCCTTTAAAGCTATTTTTTAGTAACTATATGGAATAAAAAAGCGTGCAGCTTCCGGATAGAGATATCGAATAAAAAAAGTAAACAAATGAGAGAAAAGAAAGAAATAAGACAAGCTATAGTGGCCACATCACCGGTTTGAATTAGTTAGCCGACCAACCAATCCAATGACTCTTCCATTTTACGTATTGAATCTCTTGATGTGATGCTCATTGAACACGTACCTGATATCATTGGCAGCTGGAAAGTGGAAACATCTCCTTCGTATGTATGGGACAGCTTACTGTTATATTTACTTGATCCAAGCAGAGCTAATAGTAATATACTTCTTTGCAGCGTGTAACACTTTCAATGGTAGCATCCAAGCAAGTTGGGTAAAACGTGCAAATGAATGAATCATGACGACAACCGAAGTCATTAAAAGCAATTTCAGCTACTGAACATGCCTAATCAAGGGAGCTGAAAAAGGAGAACCATCGGCTTCCCAGGAAAACAGTAAGGAGCACCACCTACCATAGCAATTATCGCCCACAATAGGACATGCACTCGCACTAACCTAGTCATGAGAACATAGACCAGTTACCACTCCCTGCTTTCAAACGTTAGAATGAGTTCCTTGGTCTCATAATCCACAAAAGACTGCCTGGTTATTCCAGGGAAAAAAGGAAAAATACTCTAGTGCAGAATCTACTCACTAACACACAAAACACACTCTCAACCTCAAGAATCAACATAATAGGTATAATAAAACCAATTAAAATGTTGAAACAAATTGGTTCTGATTACAGCTAAGAGAATTGCATACAACCAAGACCAAAAGCTCAAGTATATATATCCCACGACATTTTTCTATTACAATATAGCCACAAAGTTCCTAATAAAAAGAGAAATTCCCGCAATAAAAAAAGCCATAACCACAATCCAACTGTCTTTAAAAAGAACTAGATAATATTCACCCCTGCATCCAGAATTGCCAGTGCACAAAACAACTCCCCAGGAGCTTTATGCCTACAATTTAAGAAAACAAGAAAAAGAACCAACCATCAAAAAGAGAAATGCATTATAATTCTGTACAATAATGCACAACTAAATGAATATATTTCTCCCAAAAAGAAGAGGAGAAAACAGGAAGCAAAAAGGTAGAGAAAATGATGGCTAAAATAAATTCCAAACATAGTAAATTTGACAATCAGTGTCAAAACTTACCTTGTTTGCAATGTTGCTAGAGAGCCAATCCAAACCCTCGTAAAGCCCCTCTCCTGAGGTTGCACAGGTGCTCTGGATGTACCTGGAAAGACCATGAATCATATTAGAACCACTTCGGACAAAAGATATTGTTATGAATTACAGCATTGCAACATGAACATAAAGCATACCAGTGACGTTGCCGGAGAGAGTGGAGGCCAAGCTTATCAGTTATCTCCGCAGCATTCATTGCGTTGGGAAGATCTTGTTTGTTAGCAAATACAAGCAACACTGCATCTCGCAGTTCGTCCTAAAACCATATAGCATTAGATTTTAGGATGATCCTTCGTATACAAAAAACTGAAGCTGAATTTTTTTTAAAATAATAAAGACTTTTCAAGAGTCTAATTTCAATGGGAAAAGAAACTTTATCAAAACAAGAGACATATATCTTTGACAATGAAATTCATCCCTCCAAGTAATTTTTGCTCAGTAACAGCACAAACAGTTTGGCAAAGTCATTAATCTGGAACCTACTCTATATCAAATACCACGTAAGACTCTTAACTACAACCAATATATTGGACCTTATGAATGAAAATTTCCAGGTACATTCAACTTCTGCCATGTGAATAGGGTTATTAATGATGCACCTACTTCTATAGCATATACCACCAAATTACAGAGCTAAACTAATGCTTTAGCTATCAATTATTTTTGGCAGAAAATTCACTACACAGAAATGGCAAACTGATAAATGCATCAATGACTATTCAATACTAACTGATAAATGCATTTTCATTATTTTCAAACAATCCTTAATTTACAAAAATCTAAATAGAACACAATAAATTATAAAGTTAACATCAGAAAACAATTATTGATAATCAATGTTACTCAAAAGTCAAAGCACAATTATTCCAAATGAAACTATAATATTGTGGGCAATATAAAAAACGTAACAAGTTGTTACTTTACATAAAATATAGGTCATATAGGCTGGAAAATTAATAAAATTCGTGATGGATCACATAATCAGATAGTAAATAATAATTTAAAAAATCAATATTAAAGAGTTTCCATCATTACTAGCATGTTTATGATATATTATCATGCCATTGTATTTACTATGAACATATTCACTCCAAATTCTATCCACTAATTAAAAATCCTTTTTTTATAGGTATGACTATCTTCAACCCAGTTTATAACAACATTTTAACTCCCATCTGAAATACCTCATTCAACATCCTATGCAATTCATCCCTCGCCTCAACAACTCGGTCTCTGTCATTGCTGTCCACCACAAATATAAGACCCTGTGTGTTCTGAAAGTAGTGCCTCCACAAGGGACGGATCTGTAAAACAAACAAAAAAAAAAATCATGATCAATCCATTATAAGGTAACTTTTTTAGGGAAAAAAAAGGTGATCTCATCCAAAAGAATCAAACTTCAGGCCTTAAAAGCAAGTGAGGAACCAAAATCTAACGGTATTTATGGGCATAAAAATCCTTTCACTAGTTAAGGGTGAGACTGAAAGAAGGATCTCAACTCCATACCTTGTCCTGACCCCCGACATCCCAGACAGTAAAGCTGATGTTCTTGTATTCCACAGTCTCCACATTGAAACCTGTAAATGAAGCATATTTGCTAAATAACACTAATCCACCATAAATTTGATCAAGACTATATCATAAAAAGTTTTCAAATTTTTTTTACAAGTATCATAAATCCTGTCCACTTAATGGAAGCATAAAAAGGAAAGAATAAGAAAACAATCAGAAGAGCATCACCATATAAAACTGGTCGCTTTATACATTCTCTTTTAAGTGATTTAAGTGAACCATAAAATTTTATCTTCATCAATTCTTTATATACGCTTAAATACATTTAAGTGATTTAAGCATATATCATGATTGTTTCCAATCTACTGAAGAGTACTAGAATACTGAGAATTTTCATATACTCATGTAATTATGTGCCCCTACAACAAAAGAAAATCAAACAACAAACTTAAAAAGATGTCTCAGGCCTGTTGAACAACCTGTGTACTTCCATGTGCAACAAACACAACTCCTAAACTACAAAATATTTAAACACAAATGTAGATTAGAGCATCAAGCGCACAAGCCTCTTAGAACCTAGGCATAAAGTGCAAGAACCCACCTAACTAAAGTAAAGAGGTCAGGCCTTGGTACAATGGCAAGTCTCTTCCACCAAAAGGGATAAATCCCAAGTTGGAGTCCAAAAATTAGCCTCTCAAAAACGACAGGAGCAAGGTTGCCTACCAATCACCTCTCCCAAACCCCGCAAAAGTAAGAGTTTTATGCACTAGTTACAACCTTTTTTAATGAATAATAGCCTCTAGTAGAAAGATTCATGACATAATGGGGAAAAATGAAGTTAACAATTTTGCCCTTTAGCTCAAATAAATATTGCAATTGCACAAATTTTGTAGGTTCAATTTTCTTAGATTTTTTTACATAGGAAATTTGAAAATAATTATCAATGGACAATACAATAGTAATTTAGTCATATAAAGTTTCAAGCATAACATTTTAAATAATTCTCATGATTTATAGAAAACAAAATTATGATAGTTATTATCAAAATGAGGTATGTCAATGAAAATAAATCCAAAAGGCAAAGTTCAAAATGCACAAGAATAATAACTTATCCTTGTTTGTGTCTTTTGATAAGCAAACAAAAAATTATTTTTGTAATATAGAACCTTAAGAATAGTATTTGTATAATAAATCAATGATCAATGTCATTTCCTTCAAACCCGAGTGGTTGAATTCAAAGATTCATATATATTATGTAGCAAAAATAAAATAAAAAGCACCTAAAAAGCATGCCTAAGGTGCATTTCGCTAAACGGGTTTCATTTTGGCCAAGCAAAGGGCTTAGTTACACCTTGGGGTTTTGAGATTTAATCTTTAAGCGTGCCTAAACAACAGAAATACTTCCAAAAAAGAATGCACACCATACAATTAGTTCATCTAATTTCTACAATATTAAATGGGCCTTCCTAAAGTGGTGAGAACCGCAACATCAAACAACAGAATATTGAAGAAAAACTACCTGAACTAGAAATGAAAGAAGTAAATGTAAAGAGCATTATCATCACACTTAAAATCATGCAACACATTTGAGTATATCACGGTATGCTAGAATCTCTCAAAATTGGAAGTGTCACAAACATATATCAATTGTTAACAAAAACTACAAATGAGCACCAGAAAGCGAATCGATTGAGGAACTCACCAATGGTGGGAATGGTTGTGACGATCTCGCCAAGCTTGAGCTTGTAGAGAATGGTGGTCTTACCAGCAGCATCGAGACCAACCATCAGAATTCGCATTTCTTTCTTGGCAAAAAGCCGGCTGAACAACTTCGTGAATGTCAGCCCCATTTCTGGTTCTGGCTATGGATCCCTACACATTTTTTACACTCAGATTTAACATATCGCAATATCAATAATCATCATCAATCACAATTCGGAATCGATAAACTTTCCTCATGCAAATCTAAGCTGATAAATCTCATAATAAACATATGTTTTCAACTGGATCGCACAGATCCGAGAATAAAAGTAGTATCATCGCCATACAGACACATCAAGCACCATTAGCGAAATCAGATTCCGTTTTCGAAGAAAAATTACATGCATGCAGAACTAAATACAACAGATCCGAATGAATTTCACAACAAAACCTTCAGATCACAACAAAACCTTCAAATCGAACCCTAGAAATGAAGCGGAAATCCATAACAAAACCGAATGGAAAAAATTCACAGGAAAAAATTTCAAATCACAGAAGAAGAGATCGTATCGAAATCGAACGAAATTCAGAAAAACTTTTTTCAGAGGAAAATGAATCAAAAGCACGCAAGCATTCACGATTATTCGAAGAAAGAGAGAAAGAAAAACGAGGCTTTTGGAATTTTACCTTCGTAGAGAGAGAGAGAGCTTCGCAGAGGGATCTAGTGAGAGAAAACGCTTAGAGAGAGAGAGAGAGAGAGAGAGAGAGAGAATGAGCTTTACAGGAATGCGTGAAATGGGGAGTGGTGAAGATCGTCAACTAAAGGTTTGGGCTTTTTTATAAATCGAAAAACCAGGGGCTCTTCTGCTTTCTTTGCTGCAAATTTATTATTATTATTAATTTTTTGGTGAAATGACGAAAATGACCTTGTGGATCGTGCGTGGATATGGGGGTTACGTTGTCTGTCCAATGGGTGACAACCACGACACTAAAAAAGGGAATGCTCAGAGGACCAAGAGGGTTCTCTAGATTTGGAAAGTTGACTGACGATAATGCCCTTAATTTTTGCGGGCTTTTAGAGCATTCCCATTAAGGATACTAAAAGTGATATATGCTAAATTTTACCATTAACATACAAAAAAAGTCATTCTATCAAAGATTTCAAATGGCAAAATTTTTGACACACAACTACAGTGAGCTTGTATCAATACAAGCTCACTGTAGCTAGATTGTAAAAAAAAAAAATCATTTTATACTTACCAACGGCTCTTTTTTAAATTTATGTTTCTTTTCCCTCTCTTTCACTTCTCTTTTTTGTGGTTCATCATCTCTACTTGTCGCCGATCTCTGCCTCTTCATCACCAATCTGTCCTCATCGTCGCCGATCTATCTCTGATTCACCAATCTATGATTATCACTCTCTCACACCAATCTATGATTATCTCTCTCCCACGCCAATTTGTCTTCGATTCGCCGATCTATGATTATCTCTCTCTCACGCCTTGGGTTCCAATTTGGGCATATTTTGGTGGGTTTGTGATTTGGTTTTGGGTGATGGGTTTATGATTTGGTTTTGGATGAGTATGGTTTGTGGTGGGTATTTGTTTGATGGTTTTTTGCGGTGGATTGATGGTAGGTGGGTATGAGTTTTATGGTTTGGGTTTGGGTTTGTGATTTGATTTTGGGTTTGTTTTTGTTTTTGATTTTGGTGATTGGGGGTTGAGGTTGTGGGCGGTGGTGGCTATGGTAGTGGGTGTGGGAAGTGGGTTTGAGAGAAGACATACACAGAGGACAAAGGAAGAGAGAGGAAGAGATAGATTGAGAATAAAAAATAATAAAGAAATAATATTTTAATGAAGTGGTAAAAAATATAAAACTTTTGATATTGGGTGTATTGTAAAGTGGTATGTTAAAATAAATAACGTAGAATTTTGAGATGGTAAATACTAAATTTTTTAGAAGTTTTGATGGGAATGCTCTTATTTAGTCTCCATTTAGGAACAACTTATTTAGTTAAAAATTGAAAACTTTTTGTTGAAACTCTAAAAGTATTATAAATAAAGTTAAAAGGTAGTTGAAATAATAAACTAAATAGTAAAAAAATATGACTTTTTAAGTCAATGACAAACGTAACCTTAATAGGAAAATGTTAATAGACGCCGCTTTGTTAGCAGACCATTTTAGAAATATTTTATAGAAAAAAATAATAATATTTTGACAACTTTCTCTATTTTTAATAAAAATTATGTCAAATCTTTCTTAAAATATTTTGTTAATAATTGCGTGGCCCTAATTAATACAGTAAAGGGAGAGAATGTGAGTTGCTTGATGGATTTAATTGGTTAATGCGATGTCAATTTACCAGAGGAGTCATTGTGTTTCCGACTGGGAAAAAGGAGGAGAATTTTTTATAAGAAAGTCGTTTTTTTAGTTCCAATTCAAAGTCAATTTTTGAAAGCCACAGATTTAAATAAGAAAGAGAAATGGGAGAGAAGCTCAGATGGCTTCTTTTGTTTTTTTATAAGTCTAGAAGCTCAGGTTAAGTAATTAGAGAGAGGAAAAATGTTAAATGGTGTGGACTACTTAAGAAAATAAGAATCATATGCAATCACTGTTACACGTTTGAAAAAAGAAAAAAAACATACCAGATACATGCCATTTTTTTGGGGGGGGGGGGGGGGGGAAGGGGTGCAAATTACAGAGAGGTTTAGGGTAGTGAGATCCGCTCCAAAACTTAAGAACCCATTTGGATGGGGGAGTGGAGAGGAGTAAAGTAGAGTTGATTGAAAATAGGCTAATTTTGAGTCAAATTTACTCTACTCCCCCTCTCTCTCCCTCAATCCAAATAGACTATAAGAGAGACAACAGTCACTCCCTTAAGATTTGGAGAAAATCAATACATTAGTCCTATTAATAACAATAACAAAATATTCTAAATTTTGAAAAAATTTCATTGACCAAACCTTAACTATGATTGTTCGTTAGTGAAAGCTTTTTAGGTAAAATATTGTCCTTCCTTGTTACCAAACTTCCAAAAAAATAAACACTTCAAATAGAAACTCCAAAACATATCCGCAAATCTAGCTGTCTAGCTATACCATACACACTTTACCAACTTTCAAAATTTAGAATATTCCATTACTGTTACTAATGGAATGATCAATATGTTGTTTTCGTTGGAATCTCAAAGAAGAAAAGTATCATTTTTGAATTCCAAAAAAAAAAAAAAAAGGTATCATTTTTCCAAACCCCTCAAGGGAGGTTTTTATAATTAACTATTTTTTAAGATAAAACACACTATTTTTCATCCTATCCATGGAAGTAAAAGGAAGGCATAAACAAACCCAAATTGAACCAAAGATGACTTCATCCTTGATACACATACAATCAACATAGGATTCATGTTACTTATTTAGCTTAGCCAAATCACTTCAAACTCAATCCAACTCATACTTAGAACAACCAATCAAGAGTTTAGCTCGAGTAAGCCTAAGATTGGTCAACTTAAATGTGTGAGTAAAAATATGTACCCAAGAATCTTAGGCTAGAGTATAAATGCTTGTGGGGTGTGGGGGAGGGGGGGGTAAGGGACAGGGTTCAAGTCTCCAGGAGGAAATTTCACACACATATATACTTAAATTAGGCTAGAGTAGAAATTCTGTTTTGTATAAATAAAAAAAAAAAAAAAAAAAAAAAAAAAAAAAAGAATCTCGCTTATAGTTACACTTATTACCTTAAAATTACCTCAACAACAAGAACCCTAAATAAAAATCACTCATAAATTGCTATCAAGTGTCATTATAAACCAAGCTCTAGGTCATTATCAAGGTATGCATTGATTATCAAAAAGTTATCAACTTTCTTTCCCAAAAAGAGAGTTTATACCATTAGAGAGTATGTGATCAATACAACATTGATAATTTGATATCTTTCCAACTTATTTTTTTTTTACAAGTATCCGTTACCGTTGTCAACTATACTATTAATTGATCCATCAACCCCTCTCCTTTAGGCACAAAATCATGCAATATTAATTGGATCTCCTACTTTAAACCACTAGAATCCATGCAATAGATTAGAAACAAAATTTCTTCACTTTTTGATTTTTCAATACAGCCTCAGAGAGTTGCAACTCTACCTCTCTCTCCTATCCGCCCAAAGATAAATCATTTTGGAACTTAGACCTCAATAATAATGGTTACTTCATAAGTCAAAACAACTTATTCGGCCGATCCCAATTAATATGTTATCTATAGTCAACTCCAAAATTATGGATTTAAGATTTTGTTGTTATCATTGTTGTCATCCACAAGACCAATCTTGGAAAATGACTAAGAAATTTCTCTAGAAAGTACAGATATTGATACGCCCGACCAAAATTGTAATCGTCCATACAATGCAGGTCTTGGACGACCTTAATAAAACCGTCCTGAGGGAAAAGGTCGTCGCTCAAAGACATGAACACTCGTTTCCACTCCTCGCGGAGCCGTTACAAGACATTAATCAACCTTTAGACCGTTGGGAAGGGCAGCTCATCATTAACACCCTGCAAGGGCGTTACCAGGCAAGATTAAAGCCTCCATCAAGACTCCACCAACGGCTAGAAGAAATCACCTGTAAGCACACATATATAAAGACTGAACCCCAAAAGAGGTAGGGTAAGAAAAACACTCTAATATATTATTCTCATTGCTCTTCTTTGTCAATCTTTCTAACTTTGGCATCGGAGGCCTTTTTGCAGGCACCACGTCGGCGAACTACTTCCTTTCTTTCATCCACGAACTGCAGAAGATTGGATTGGTTAGGGACGACTTCCATCTGGACGATCATAATAGACTGACGATCCACTCATCATCAGTTTGGCGCCGTCTGTGGGGAACGACGATTCAACACGTGATCTGTCCCCAGTCCAAATGGAATCCAGTACAAACCTAGATCCTGCTGCGCTGGCCCTACAAATCCAGTCGCTATCAGCAACCGTGGAAGAACTCACAAGACAGAACCAAAAGATGAAGCAACGACTGCTGCAGGAAAGTAATCGTGCAGACAGGGGGGACGACGAAGACAGCAACAGAAGGCGAACCAATACTCCGGAGGAAGCAAGCACGGATCTCTTAAGAGAGATGAGGAAAGAGATGGACGAACTAAGGAACGCAATCAAAGGAAAGACGGACCAAAGCTTGGAGAGAATTGTCCGGAAGACGGATTCGCCCTTTACCATAGCCGTCCAAGAGTGCCCTGTACCCTCCAAGTTTCGTCTACCATAGCTAGAACCTTTCGACGGGCTGAAAGACCCCTTGGATCACCTGAATACCTTCAGGACAACCCTAGGCCTTCAACAGCCACCCGACGAGATCTTGTGTCGCTCATTCCCTACGACCCTCAAAGGAGCAGCCAGGGAATGGTTCAACAAGTTGCCAACATCGTCCATTGACAATTTCGAACAGTTAAGCAGTTCCTTTGTCCGTCATTTCGTAGGCGGGCAGCGACCAAAGAGAACTGCCGACCACCTGCTTACCATCAGACAAGGAGAGAAGGAACCACTAAGGTCTTACGTGACACGTTTCACCCGAGGAATGCTGGAAATAGATGAGACAGATGACAAGGTACATCTCACGACCTTCAAAGCAGGATTGAAGTCCAGGGATTTTGTGGCATCCTTGGCAAAGAACCCCCCTAAGACGATGGCCGAGGCACTGCTAAAAGCTCAGAAGTACATGAACGCAGAAGAAGCCCTGGCAGCTATTGACGGGGTAGATAAGAGCAGGGAAAAGAAGAAGGAAAAGGAGGACGATCGAAGAGGGCTAAAAAGGGATCGGGCTGACAGACGGAATGACGATGGAAATAGGAGGAGGGAGGACAAGAACCCTCGTCCATCAAAATTCACTCCGCTGGTGATGCCCGTTGATCAAATTCTAACAGAAATAAGGGACGAACCATCCCTAAAGTGGCCAAAACCACTCCATTCAGTGCCTGGATTGCGCGATAAGAGGAAATACTGCCATTTCCACAAAGATCACGGGCATTACACGGAGGATTGCAAGGACCTAAAAGAACAGATTGAGGAGCTCATCCGTAATGGGAAGCTACAACAGTATGTAAAAAGGGGAGATTTCGGTAGGTACGGACAGAAAAGCCAGCAAGTTAATGCACGGAGAGACGAAGACCGCCCCCAACCTCGTCCACAAAGCGCACTAGGGGAAATAAAGACCATCGCCGGGGGACCCACCACCGGGGGATCATTCAAGTCTCTCAGGAAATCATACCAAAGACAGGTAAACAGCGTTCACAGTATACCTCCATCAAAGCAAAGACGCACCAGTGAAGACTTGTATTTCTCTGAGGAGGATGCCAGAAGTGTGAAGTTGCCCCATGATGACCCACTCGTCATTATGATCATGATCGAGGGGTTCAACACGCGAAGAGTCCTAGTCGACAGTGGAAGTTCAGCAGACATAATCTATCTTCTTGCCTTCCAACAACTAAGGCTGGACCCAAAAAGGCTCCGTCCTTTTGAGTCTCCCCTCGTCAGTTTCAGCGGAGACAAAGTATACCCCAGAGGAATCGTGGCGTTAACAGTAACGGCCGGGTCATACCCCCTTCAGGTAACCAACCAGCACAATTTCCTGATAGTAGACTCACCCTCGTCCTACAATGTGATCATAGGGAGACCGATGCTTAATCGTTGGAAGGCTGCTATCTCCACCTACTGTTTAAAGGTGAAGTTCCCAACAGAACACGGCGTCGGGGAGATTAAAGGAGACCAAGTACTGGCACGAGAATGCTACCATGCCGTCCTGGCCTCAAAAGAGAATCATACGTGGACAATTGAAGAGAAAACACTAGAGATTATGGAGAAACTTGAAACGATAGAGCTGGCTGAAGGGAATCCTCCAAAGACGACCCAAATAGGGACGAGCATGAGTCAAAGGACGAAAGGTGAAATCGTCAGCTTTCTGAAGAGCAACCTCAATATATTCGCCTGGAGCCACAAGGATATGCCAGGGATCCCAACAAGCCTCATCCAGCATCACCTGAATGTTGACGCAGAGAAGAAACCCGTCCAGCAGAAAAGGAGAGTCTTTGCTCCCGAGCGAAACAAGGCGGTGATGGACGAGGTAAATAAGTTGCTTGCAGCAAAATTTATCCGAGAAGTCCACTACCCAGAGTGGTTGGCCAACGTAGTCATGGTCAAAAAAGCAAATGGGAAGTGGAGAATGTGTGTCGACTTCACAGACCTGAATCAAGCCTGCCCAAAAGATAGCTTCCCACTGCCCAGAATTGACCAGCTAGTAGACTCCACAGCAGGGCACAAACTTCTCACATTTATGGACGCGTTTTCGGGATATAACCAGATACAAATGGCTGAAGAAGACCAAGAGAAAACCGCTTTTATCACCAGCCAGGGACTTTACTGCTACCAGGTCATGCCTTTTGGGCTCAAGAACGCAGGTGCCACCTATCAAAGGTTGGTGAACCAGATGTTCGAGAAGCAAATCGGGAGGAACGTGGAGGTTTATGTTGATGATATGCTCGTCAAGAGCAAGGAGGAAGAAAGCCATCTGGACGACCTCAGAGAGACGTTCCATACTCTCAGGCGGTACAGCATGAAGCTCAATCCATCCAAATGCGCTTTTGGAGTTTCCTCGGGAAAATTCCTCGGGTTTGTGGTATCACAGAGAGGGATTGAAGCAAACCCCGAGAAGGTCAGGGCAATCCTGGAAATGTCCTCACCCAGGACGGTCAAAGAAGTGCAATCCCTCACAGGGAGAATTGCGGCCCTCAACAGGTTCGTCTCGAAGGCTACAGACAAATGCCTTCCATTCTTCAAGACTTTGAAAAAGGCGTTTTCCTGGACGGAGGAATGCGAAACGGTGTTCCAAGAGCTGAAGCGTTATCTTAGCAACCCGCCCCTCTTAAGCCCGTCCAAAGAAGGCGAAGATCTATTCCTGTACTTAGCCGTCTCGGTGACGGCTGTCAGCGCGGTGTTGGTTAGAGAAGATGATGGTTTGCAACTTCCTGTGTATTACGTTAGCCAGGCCTTCCAGGGTGCCAAGGCGCGGTACCCTCGTCTAGAAAAGATCACCTTCGCCCTGATCATGGCTTCAAGAAAACTTCGTCCATATTTTCAAGCCAATCCCATCATCGTGATGACGGACCAGCCCATCAAAAAAGCCATGAACAAGCCCGAAGCAGCAGGAAGAATGGTGCAGTGGGCAATCGAACTCAGCCAGTTCGACATAAAATATCGTCCAAGGATGGCGATAAAAGCACAGGCACTGGCCGATTTTATAGCAGAATTCACCATCCCTGGGAACGTAGAGAATATCTGGACGGTAAATACTGACGGATCGTCCACTCAAAGGGGAGGCGGAGCAGGCATCGTCCTCACTTCCCCTGAAAAAAATGTCCTCAAGTATGGAGTCCAGCTTAAATTCCCTGTAACCAATAACGAAGCGGAATACGAGGCCTTATTGACGGGATTGAGAGTAGCCCGGGCACTAGGAGCTGAGAATGTTTTACTCAAAAGCGATTCCCAACTCGTCATTGGGCAAGTAAGAGGGGAGTACGAAGCAAAGGAGGATAGGATGCAGAAATACCTCAAATTGACGAACCAATTGATAAGCTCCTTTAATTACGTAGAGTTCGTCCAGATCCCCAGGGATCAGAACGCAGAAGCTGATGAGGTGGCTCGAAGTGCCTCAACGGATAACGAAAGTAAAAGGTTCGATTGGAAGATGGAAGAACAAAACTATCCTAGCATCCAGGAACTTCAAACTTTCTCCGTCCACACCGACCGTGGTTGGACGAGCCCGATATTCACATTCCTCCAAGAAGGACGACTACCGCCAGATCCAGAAGAAGCCAAAAAGGTACGGAAACGAGCAGCCAGATTCACAATACTTAATGACGAACTTTACAAAAGGGGCTACTCCCAACCGTATTTGAAATGCGTGGAAAAGGAGGAAGCCAGATACATCCTTGAAGAAGTACATGGGGGAATCTGCGGAGATCACACGGGGGCAAAGTCCCTCGTCAGGAAGATCATGAGAGCAGGCTACTTTTGGCCAACAATGCAACGAGATGCAGCTGATTTCGTTAAGACATGTGATAGTTGCCAAAGATACGGGAATGTTCAAAGAATCCCCGGGGAAAAGATGACCACAATATCGTCTCCCTGGCCATTCGCACAATGGGGGATCGACATCATGGGTCCCTTACCTCCAGGAAAGAGACAAGTGAAGTTCCTACTCGTCGCCATCGACTACTTCACAAAATGGGTGGAGGCAGAAGCTCTGGCAACAATCACCGAAGCAAAGGTACAAAATTTTGTTTGGAAAAATATTGTTTGCAGGTTCGGGATACCAAGGACGATCATATCAGACAACGGTCGTCAGTTTGATAGCCAAAGCTTCAGGTCATTTTGCTCGGGCTTGGGCATTAAAAACAAGTACTCGTCACCAGGTCATCCTCAGGCCAACAGACAGACGGAAGTAACCAACCGGACCCTGCTCAAGATCATCAAGTCCCGGTTGGTAGGGGCAAAAGGAACGTGGCCTGAAGAACTGCCAAGCGTCTTGTGGGCATATAGGACGACAACGCGGACACCAACTGGAGAGACACCGTTCAGTCTAACATACGGCACAGAAGCAGTCATACCAGTCGAAGTTGGGCTCACAAGCCTTAGGAGAGAATTCTTTGACGAGCAAACCAATGACGACCAATTGAAGGAAAACTTGGACAGTCTGGACGAGATTAGAGACCAGGCAGCTGAAAGAATGAGCAAGTACCAGCAGAGGATAGCCGAATATTATAATCAAAGAGTGAAGCTGAGAAGATTCAACATTGGAGACCTCGTCCTTCGAAAAGTCACACCTGCAACAAAGGATCCAGCACATGGCAAATTGGGACCGTCCTGGGAAGGTCCCTACAGAATCGTCCATTATTCACGACAGGGCAGTTACCATCTGGAGGACTCAGAAGGAAAAAGACTACCTCGTCCGTGGAACGTCGAACATCTAAAGAGGTATTACGAAAAGGAACCATAAACTCCAGTGTAAAACCAATTTGATACTTCTATCTTATGTAAGCAATTATTCGAATCATAAGTATTATCCAGCATCCCTTAAAGTGTTATTGAGCAAATCATGCGCCACAGTTTTCAAAGAAAAATACAAACAATCGTCCAAAGAAAAGAAATGACGATAAGATTCCTTGAGTGGATGTACATCGTCTCTAAAAAGAAATGACGATAAGATTCCTTGAATGGATGTACATCGTTTCTAAAAAGCTTAATGACGATAAAATTCCTTGAATGGATGTACATCGTCTCAAAAAGCTAAATAACGATAAGATTCCTTAAATGGATGTACATCGTCTCAAAAAAAAAAAAAAAAGTTTAATGACGACAAATATTCCTTAAATGGATGTACGTTGTCTCAAAAAGCTAAATGACAGTAAAATTCCTCAAATGGATTTACATCGTCTCGAAAAAGCTTAATGACGATAAGATTCCTTGAGTGGATGTACATCATCCGAAGAAGACGACAAAATTCCCTAAGCGGATACGCATCGTCCAAACTAATCATGTAAAATGATTTCGTCCATACAACAAAGCAAGAGGATCAAACTCCCCAAGTTGATCAAGGTAACCTCGTCCATACAGGACGACCAAAAAGTCAGTAAGTGGGGAAACCTCTATAAAACCCCCAGGAAGAGACAAAAATCCTCACACAACTCATGCAACCATGAAAAGCAAAAATAAACACACAGACGTTTATAGCCAAAAATCAAACATAGAATTAAATTGTTCTGAGGCAAAAATGGGGGCCCCAAAAAACAGGAGGGGCATCCAAACATCAGCTGTTTTTAACTTAGTACAAAAAAAAAAAAAAAAAAGAAGAGAGAGAAGAAATTTTCTTTAAAAGCAGAATCAAGCTGGAGGGGCAGCATCATCGTCCTGAGTAGCCTGGGATGGTTCAACACCTGTAGACGCCGCTGCCTGAGCTGCTTCGTCCTCTTCAATCTCCTTGTCGACGGCCTCAAAGTCTAAGTCTTCAAGGTTCACACCAGGACCGTGCTTGATCAAGTACCCTCGTAGCAACTCAAACCCCTTGAAGTACCACTAGAAAAGGATGGTGTTATATTCTTCCGTGGTCTGGAAGGCAGTGACGGCCTTGGCCACTGCAACCTTCATCTTCTGAGCGGCTGCCGCCAGGAGTTCTTCTTTCTGCTTCACAGATTGCCTCTCAACGTCCAGCTACTCCGACAGTACTCGAACCTGCTCCTTGGAGGTGTTGAAGGAATCCATGGTCGTGATCAAGTCCTTCCGCAAGCCCGAGGCCTCAGCCTTCAAAGCTTCCACCTTCGAGTTGGCCACGACAGCCTTCTCTTCGTTCGCTAAATACTGCGTGGTGATGTGCATGGTCTCCCCCAACACCTATGGACGAGAACAAAGTTAATGATAATTAGTTCAATAAAAAGCAACAAAAATGGTCAAGCAGATAAACACGAAGAAAAGAGATGACAAATTTATCTTGAAGTAAGCAGTTTTTTCTCTTCACGGTCGAGGGTACTGAGTACGTAGAGGGAAGGTTCTGGTCCCAGACAGTGACAAGCTAGGGTACGTGGATCGATCAGCTCACCAAAATCTTCGATCATCCTTGCGTACTTGATCGCAGCCTGAACTCGCTCTACAAATTTGGCCTCAAGCTCTGGACGATCTTTCACTGCAAAGGACGACATCAAAAAAAAAAAAAAAAAAAAATAGAAAGAATGGGCAACAATATTGGGGTAAACGCACCAATCAAAGGGGTCTCCCATCGGCACAGCGACCTAGGTACGTTCCCCCACAAATCATCAGGCAATGTTTCCCAACCGTCGCCAGATACAAAGAAGCATCTTGATTTCCAGTAGCGAAAGGACGATGGAAGGTCAACTACCAAATGAGCCTTCCTATTCCAAGGTACAAACTCATAGTACCCAAATTCTCTGGACTCTTTTAGACGATACAGATGGACGAACTCATTAACTGTGATCATATCCCCGTCGGCAATGGTCGTCCAGATCACCATACAACTAATTACTATTCTCCAGGAGTTAGGCATAAGTTGCCCTGGTGCAAGGTTAAAATGGTAAAGAAGCTCCATTATGAACGGATGGACGGGAAACCGGAGGCCACACGAAAAAGCAGCCTCGTAAAAGCAAACTTCTCCTTGGGCAAAGGCACAAGCCTTTTCACCCTTCCTAGGGAGACGAGCCTTGGTCCCCTCTGGAAACTGGAATCTGTCCTTAAAATTGCTAAAAACCTCAACTTTCAAGGAACAATTTTCCTTGAAGGCATGAAATTGACGGACCGTCGCTGGAGCGGGAGAATGGGAGGACGAGGGAGCACGGGAAAGCGCGATGGTCGTTGCATCGATCCCGGCCTCTTTCTCAACTACGTTAGAGGACGAACCCCTCTCTAAATCACCTAACCCTTCCTCTAAACCCATACTTCCCTCTCTTAGGAGCCCTCTAATAGACCGGAACCAAGCTTGAGACTCTAACAATAAAGGGTATAAAGCACCCAACGCCAAATCTAACCCGGTACCCCTACTAACAAATTCCTCAGCTAGTGGGTACGAACCGGCAAGCGAAGGCGCACCCAATGGGTCACTGGAAAGCTCTACCAAGGAACCTAAGCGGGCGAAGAGAAAAGCTACGGAGGGGAAGTTACGCCTAACTTCGAAATTATCCACCATTAAAAAAACTAAGAAATTATCCACCATTAAAAAAACTAACACCGCCACTCAGTAAGAAGAAAGGATAGTGCAGAGAGAAAAAGGAGCTTAAGTGACACAAATACAAGGAAAATTCAGAAAGGAAAGAAAAGCGTAAATGGGGGTGGGCGTACCTGGAAGTTAGGGAGAAAACTGAGGAGGTAAGGAGCAAAATACGCGTAGGAGAGATCAACCGCACAGAGAATGGGGAAATGGGAAAAGGAAAAGCCAAAAAAATCAAAGGACTCTGCCTTGGAAAGTGCGGGAAAACTGAAAAGGCACTCACCGGAAACGAGACACTCCAACCAATAGAAATCAAACACGTGGCACTGAGATGAGCCACAGCCACCACTACGCAATCAATGCGGAGCAGAACTCCAAACGCCATAACTGAAAAAAAAAAAAAATATATATATATATATATATAATAGCAATAAAATAAAATATAAGCCTATAAAAACCTTTTCATATTCCAATAATCGTCCAAGATATGGACGACCATGGAATAGGGGGGCAGCTGATACGCCCAACCAAAATTGTAATCGTCCATACAATGCAGGTCTTGGACGACCTTAATAAAACCGTCCTGAGGGAAAAGGTCGTCGCTCAAAGACATGAACACTCGTTTCCACTCCTCGCGGAGCCGTTACAAGACATTAATCAACCTTTAGACCGTTGGGAAGGGCAGCTCATCATTAACACCCTGCAAGGGCGTTACCAGGCAAGATTAAAGCCTCCATCAAGACTCCACCAACGGCTAGAAGAAATCACCTGTAAGCACACATATATAAAGACTGAACCCCAAAAGGGGTAGGGTAAGAAAAACACTCTAATATATTATTCTCATTGCTCTCCTTTGTCAATCTTTCTAACTTTGGCATCGGAGGCCTTTTTGCAGGCACCACGCCGGCGAACTACTTCCTTTCTTTCATCCACGAACTGCAGAAGATTGGATTGGTCAGGGACGACTTCCATCTGGACGATCATAATAGACTGACGATCCACTCATCATCAGATATGAATACTCAAAAATGTTAATGCTGAAAATTTGCATGGAAGGTTTTGTTTGTCAAGACTACCCTTGCATCTTATTTCCCAAATGAGCCTTGCTATAGGTATCAAAAAATTCACCCCCTTTACCATTTAGTTCACTTGTATCCTACCACACAGCAATGGAGATTCAAAAAAAAAATTTGGTGAATTTTATGTGCCATAGACTTTTTATTCCCAAATATCAACAAAAAGTAGTCCTTTTATGCGACATGCCCGAGAAAACCACCCTCCACCTCTTCACATAATGTCCCCTCGTTAGCTTAACTCCCATTGCCCATCCACCGTTACTACCTTCCATTTTTGAATGCTCCATATTACACTACATACACAATAAAATGTTATAACATTTTCATAACAGTTGAGATGTTAATCCACCATAAGTATAAACAAAGTTATAAAATACTATATTTAAACCCACCACAACTAAAAATAAGGGCGTTGAGAAAATATTGTGACATTTTTTTTGGTACCTAGACTTTCTATATAATACTGTATCTCTTCCAAACACAAGCTATTCTTAAACCTCCCCTCTATGTAGACCCAAAACATTTACTCTTTGTTGTCGTCCTTGGTGACTAACAGTGGTTTCACGAAAACATAGTAAAAGGTGTATCAACTTCCCCTCAACATGTCCTTGCCAATTGGATGAGAGTATATACTTTCCACAAACAATCATTAAGAGTTTACTTTTTCTTTTCTCCACCGCTCTTTCGCCACTCCAATATAGTCTCTTCCTTCAGGCTGGCACATAATATATTTTAACATTGCTGTAAGAAAACAAAGTGTTTTCCTTGCTGTTGTTTGGTGTAATCACAGAGGATACAACTCATACTTGGGTTGATTTATTTGTCTATAATGACTCTCTAGGCTGAAGCTAGAGCTGCACTACTTGCTGCCAAATGTGTTTCAGACACGGCTAGATCATATTATTTTTTAGAGATGCTTTGCTTTTAAACTCTGTTTGGATACCGCTTATTTGCTGAAAACTGAAAACTTATTACTAAAAATACTATAGCAAAATAATTTTTAAATATGTAAATAGTGCCGTAGAACCCAAAAATACATTTATATGCGCGTTTTTGTGTTTTTGACTGGATCGTGAACAGTGCCGTGGGATCCAACCAAAAACACAAACACGAGAAACGTGGAAACTGTCGCTATCCAAACTCATGCTTAATGTCATCTATCATAAATGACATTAACTCTTTTGACAATCTTTAAATTTTATTCTTCCTCTCGTGCATTTAGGGGGTGTTTGGTTTGTCAATTTCCATAACTCATATTTTTGTTTCCATAACTCATAACTCAAAAATAGTGGGACCCATAGCAAAAAGGTTGTTTGGCTTTTATTTGCTGAAAATTGAAAACTTATTGCTAAAAATACTATAGCAAAATAATTTTTAAATATGTAAATAGTGCCGTAGAACCCAAAAATACATTTATATGCGCGTTTTTGTATTTTTGACTGGATCGTGAACAGTGCCGTGGGATCCAACCAAAAACACAAACGCGAGAAACGTGGAAACTGCCGCTATCCAAACTCATGCTTAATGTCATCTATCATAAATGACATTAACTCTTTTGACAATCTTTAAATTTTATTCTTCCTCTCATGCATTTAGGGGGTGTTTGGTTTGTCAATTTCCATAACTCATATTTCTATTTCCATAACTCATAACTCAAAAATAGTAAGACCCATAGCAAAAAGGTTGTTTGGCTTTTAATAACTTTGTTTCCATCACTCAATTCTCTGATTTTTGAGTTATGAAAACTGAAAACACATTTTGATTGTTTTTAGTTTCCATAACTCATAATTTAATGGCAATATTGTAATTAAACACACATAGGAAACCCATAAACAGTACCCAATCACACCTTTTGACCACTTTTGACTCTTTTTTTTTTTTTTCCTTTCTTCTCCTGGGTTGGCTGTTCAGTTTTTTTTTTTTTTTTTTTTTTTCCTTCTTCTTTCTTTCACTGGTTCGGTCTGTTCTAGTTTTAGTTTTAGTTTTTTTTTTTTTTTTTTTTTTTTTTTTTTTTTCATTCAATATCACCGAACCCAGTGAAAAAAAAAAAAAAAAAAACTGAACCGTGTGACAGGTATTGGACCCACAAATAGTGTGAAAAATATTAATTGATGACAAGTGAGTAATGGTACCAAACGGGTAGGGTATTTTGAGTGATGAGTAATGAGCGACGGAAATTGAATGATGAAAATTTTGAAACCAAACATGGCCTTAGTTACCTGCTAATGCCTCACCTATTTTTTGGGCCCCTTTTGTAATAGATTTGGCCCCTCCCCATCTCCAATCTCCCAGACCCACTTCTTTTGGCAGGGAGAGTTTGATCTCATAATCATCTTTTATTTATCTCAAAAGTTATTACCAAAAAAGAAAAAAAGAAAAAAAAGATGGTGTATCACTAAACATTTATTATTGACGCAACAGTAAAGATGATGGGATGAATTCAAATTAGGCGTGTAACTTTATTTACACGTGTTACAGAGTTTCTATACATTTCAATAAAGTTATATCATACATATTTATATTCAAACCTAAATAAGATAAAAAGAAAAATAAAAGAATTTAGATATACTGATATTTAGATCCAAACCTAAATCAGATAAAAAGAACAATTAAAGAATTTATATATACTGATAATCAACTTCACTGCCTTTTTTTTTTTTGGGGGGGGGGGGGGGGGGGGGGTGGTTTGGGGGGGTGTTTTTCTCTCATCCTTCAGGATGACATTCAAGTCTGCAGCTTCAAAAGGTCCATTTCAACCTTAAAATTGCGGCTACTAATCTGAAACTTAAAAGAGAAGGGAAAGCAAAAGAAGTGATTTCAGAAATTCAATTCGACACATCACATATTACCAAATTACTTCCCTCAAATTTTCACATAGGACCAAAGATTCAGTAAAAAATCTAGTAAAAGAGTCCAACTAGGGGGAATTTGGAAAATCCTAAACATGTGCATGCCGTAAATGCATACAAAAAGAGGTCAGGAGAATATAAACCCATACCAAACTGGTTGGTTGTGATGCAGATATAGTATGTGAAAAAGGTTTGAGATGGTCCTTATACCAAACAACATGACAACTATGGTTCATCCAAATAGAGAGTCACATATATTGCTTCAAATTCACTAAACAAGGTATACAAAGAAATAAATTACCATAATTCCTATACGGTTGTTAAAGATGATTGCTATCATATTCTCTATCCTTCTTGTCTGTCTTTTTTAAGATCCATCCAGAGTATCAGCTGGAGAGCTGTCATATTCAACCGGTTAATTATAAACCCTAATAAAAAATGACAAGATTTGGTTATAAGTTCAACTCAGCTGAAGCTTGTATTTTCAGCAAAACATACAAATTAATTATAACTTAATTCAATAGTTATGCCAGAAAAACACAGGTTCATTTCCAGTAAACCTGTTTGGAAGAATATGCAAAAAGTGCAAACTGAAACTTAAAGACACTAGAAATCACCTGGCTATTTACAAATGCATTTACAATACCCAAATTGTTTCGGGGATCAGCGCCAGTATTGAGCCCACCGATGAATGGTCTCAACCATTTGAGGAAACAATGCACTAACACTCTCATTGATAAGATCCTGGAAAAAATGTATGCAGGCTTCATCATCCAAGTCTAAGCGGAACTTCTCCTGGAGCTGTATGACATCAACATTCCCAGTTAAAACACAAAACACAAACAAATGTTTACCATAATTAAAATGAGATTACAAACATAAAGAAACTCACCTTAAGGATTCCCTTCTCAGGGTCAGAGGCTATGTCAGGAATGTTGGAACCCGCCATGAGATGAAACAGATTTAAAATTAGGTTACTAGATTTCCGAAGAATGTTGTATGCTTCACAACAATAGGACTTGAACCTTGTATAATATTGACTGCAGGAGGAAAAAGCAATCAACAATTTTCACTCTTGTAAACTGATTTTGCAGCACCAAGCTAAGGGCCTTTGATGTCACAAGTTTAATGCAACTTCATCTGGCAAAGATGACATAAACAAAAACACCAAAGAGTTAAAAACTATTTACCTTTCAGCTCCACCCATAGCCTCAACCATTTCTTTGCAAAGCTTCATTGGCGGTGGAAATGGCTTGGGGTCACGGCCAAGAATGAAACCAAAATCAACATGGAACAGACGCCCATCATCTCTGAGGAGAAGGTTGTCTAGGTGCCTATGGAACAAAAAAACTAATGTCTTAAAATAAAAAAGAGTGCTTCGAATTGGCATATTCCAAATGGTCCCAAGAACTGGAAATGTCAACATGCTTTCCTGGTGAACCATCCACCATTTCACAGAGCAGACAATAACAGATACAGAAAATTGTCAATAAAAGGGACTGACCGCATTCTATTCTAAATCAGGGATGAAAAACTCCGCACTCAATTTATATGTTGCAGCATAAAACATGTCCAATGACCTTATATATTCTACAAGCAATATCAACTGAACACTAGGAGTGGTTTGATCAAATAAGGGATCAGAACACTCTTATAAACATGAAACAAAAGCAAACCAAACTCTCATAGTTCAAGCCCAGCTCCAACTACTTCTTTGTAAGTGAAATGAGGTACTTATTTCGGTTTGAATAGGGGGTAGATCTTTTTTGGTTGAAGTAGCCACGACTTTGGTCGTAGTAAGTTTAAACGCATAAACCCAGTCCACTTGCAGCCATGTTGATAAAAATTACTAAGTTTCATGACTTGCATCAGCACTAAGAAATACATGTAGCAACAGAACTTGAGACAGAAAATGGTGGTTATATGTTTCTAATGATGAAGCATTTTTCACCTTTTAAAAAGAAATGGGATGAATTTTATATAGGGAAAAATATAAAGCCATTAAATTTTATACAAATACCAAGCTGCACATGTAGATGGTTACAATGAAACCAACTGTAAACAATAGTTACCTGTCTCCAATGCCCAGTATATAAGTGATAACAGAGTAGCCAGCACAGCTTTTTATAAATGTTTCAAGACAGGTAGCTGTAATGCCAAATGGTCCATGCTCATCCGGATGAAACTTCTGGAGATAACTTATAATGCTACGATGCTCCGACAGAATCTGGATACCAAAAAAAAAAAAAAAAAAAACATATCTTACTAACCCACTGCAAAATTTTACATGATACAAGGAGGATAACATATGGTCAAATATACGTGCAAGCATATCTCAAGAATAAATCAACACTGTGTAACTAAAAAAGACCAAAGAATGTTATTGCTAATCAACAAGGTAATGTTTGTGATAAATGTTCCAAAGTCACAATTTTATTTTTTGCAATCTTCAGATTCCATCTAATTTCCTCTGTGAAAATAATTGAAAATTATTAAAACATGTGCATGTACTTGGATAAAAATTATGCCAAGAAATCAACTGCCCGGTCCACCAAAATTACAGCCACTTGTGTAATTTTTAAGCACGTAGTAGGACTGGTCTCATCATAAGCACCTAGGCACCAACAGCCTCTCATAACAAAGTCAACGTTTCTGAGGTCAACATCATCCAAGTACGCTCAACACTAATAATTTAAGGATTTTACTAATGTGTGCCCTTAGGGCACACATTAATTTCCATTTTTGGAAAAAAATTTATCGAGAATTGAAAAAGTAATGACAACTTTTTCAATTCCCGAGAAAATATTCCCAAAAATAGAAAGCTTAATGTGTGCCCTAAGGGCACACATTAACCGGACCCATAATTTAAAATCCCATTCAGGTTGCATTCATAAAAGTAGATACTCTGAAACATTTGTCTGTTCTAGCAGGCTATGTGCCAGTTACACAAAATCTCATATCAAGAATATGTATTTTAATATCATACAATGTCGGTGTGTAATTGCAACCTTGGTTCATCTTTATAAAAATTATATGATCAATCATAAATTTTCTTCATAAATGTAAGCATGCATATTTGATTATATAATCTAATAGTTTTTTTTCAAGACACAAATGATATCAGAGTTGATCATCATGCTCCAGGGTTTGCAGCATGTGATCCTGCAATCCAAATGCCCTGGATCTTGCCTTTGATTAATGAACATGATTACAAAATACTTGATCATGTGACTAATATAAATAATTTAAAACTTCAAAATCAAGAATGACATCTATTTTCTGTTAAATGTCAGCAATTTTTGTGAGAAATTGCATCTTTTACCCATATAAAGTAACTATAATTGACTAAAATCTATGATGCACTGACAGGGACACGGACATGGACACAATGATACGGCAATTTTTGAAAAATAAAGATACGACACGGCGTGGACACGGCAATTATATAATTAATTAAATATTATATTTAGGCATATTTTTTAGACATAAAATACGTTTACGTCTAGAATTTAAATTATGTAAGAACTACAAATAAGTAAACTAACACCCAAAAGTAGTACAATAATACACATAAAATGTTTAGAGTACAAACCAAAAGTTTAAATAGGCTACATTCAACATCAAACTAAAAACATAAAAGGAAACCAAGCTTTAAACTTTCAAGATTACCATAGAACAAGAAGTTCAACATCAAACTAAAAACATAAAAGGATAACAAGTTTTAAACTTTCAAGATTATCACAGAACAACAACATCATCGTCATCAACATAGTCATCATTCTCAACAAGACTTATCTCCATCTCTGGCTCATCTAGTGTGAGATAAGCAATCTCAAGCAACCCAGGTCCTCCTTTAGTCTAAAATAACCACAATTAAATATAAAAATACTCATATCTCTCTTGAAGATGTTTTCCTTCCAACATCACATATATACTTATAAAAAATCACAAATATTTAGTGGCAATATTTGTGAAATTCACAACATTTCCAAGAGACCAAAAAGGACAATCAACATTGATAGAATCTACCATGCCATATTCCTATTATTTAATATTTAATGATCATCATCAATATATTAAGATAAGAATGATGCCTTGAAAGTGAAATTTATAAATTACAAAGTAAATGGTATTGTACACAGTACTCATATCAATGAAGCAATTTCAGAGGACATAATACCTGTGCCAAAGAACGGGATGGTATGAATTCCAACATGCCTTCATCTTGTCCAGTTGCTAGAACCTTATACGGAGTTAAGTGCAGATCAAGATTTTCCAATTTAAGCAATCGATCCATGAGTGATACCATTTGAATAACCTACAGGAACCGCATATCCATATAACCTCAGTCATGTTATCACATGCACATCTGCGTGTCAAAGAAAGAGAGGGAATGTTTAATAGCTACCAGTTGGTCTTGACGAATATCATCTCCCTTCTTAAATATGATTTTGCAACTTCCACCATTTGCTGTTCGGAAAGTCAGGCGCAAGGGATGCAATGCACTTTTGAATATTGATGACTCAGATGGCACAATCCCAGTAATAAGGACATTTGGAGCCATTGGTGATCGAATCGGCTGAAAATGTGGCAAGCTAACAGAATTTAATATAACTAATAAAATTTGAGCAGCTTCCAAGAATTAACCAGATACAATAGGTCAAGTTGATTAAGCCACAATTGTTTGATAGATGAGTTGAACAACAGGTAAAAAGATTGTTAAATTTAATAATACCTCTTCAAAATAGGTAAGTTCACTAAGAAGACCAGAAAGCAGCTGTCTAAGCTTTTCGATCTTCTTTTGAGTATTACCGCGTACATTTCTTACATCTCTCATAATTGAACACAACTGAGCAGTCAATTCTGTCTGACGTACCAAACTTTGCCACAATTTAAATCCATCTTCATCTCCATTTACACCGGCTGCCAACTGTTATAAAGTGGACATAATTATAAGACTGTAGAGATGCTAAATTATACATTTCCAAAACCACAAAGACATTCATTCATACCATCAAGCTTACATTGGGATGATACCATTTTCATAGACAGTTACATTTGATAGAGAATAATGTTCCACACAGCAATTGTCATGTATGACAATTAAAATATTTTCATAGAATGAGTATTTATAACTTCTATCCTTTTATATTCCTATGCTAGAAGCAGCAGATGTAGCTAAAGGAAGATATTTTCATGTTTTAGATTATTATAAGTTCTGAATACCCAAAGAAAGATTTGTTTGCATTTTATCAACTGGATACAGATAAGGGCATACATTACATATCCTGATAATAAAAACAAAAACCAATATGATACTTATCCTGATCAGAATAGACATAACACTCAAAAAATGAAAGTTTATGATCCCAAACCTTCATCATATGCTCTTCCAGAATTTCATGGGTACAATAGAAACGTTTGGCATAGGCTGGATCATGAAGCTCCACAGCAACATACCAGCGAAGAAAGCTAGCAAACTCGATATTGCGTAATGCTGTCAAAGTTCATGGGAACTCTCAGATGCCACAACAATTTAACTGCAATGTGTAGCACTTAAACATGTACACACACACACACACACCCCCACCCCCATGAGCACACACAATATACATGAACATTACAGTGTGTACCACCTTGCACAAGGAAATGAGAAAGGCAAGATTTTATCACAAACGTGCATGCGCATGCACATGCATTGAACAAGGAAATGATAAAGGAGAGATGCTATCACACACGCATAATATGTGTACAACATAGTGCATACCTCGTTGCACAAGGAAATGAGAAAGGCGAGATTTATCAGAGCGCTCAAACCGAAGAGCCTGAACCAATTGAAGTAAATAACACTGGAGCTCTTCATCATCAGCTCTTTCAAGAACGCTAACAGCATATGCACGTACCTGTTAAGAGGTACTACAATTAGGCATTATCATTAAGAAATAAAATGTGTGAGATATTACACCCTCCGTTCCAAATTGTTAGTCCTCTATTTTATTTTGGGATGCAAAAATGAAGTCCTATAAATTTCCTACTTATGGTTTACTTTATTTAAATGTTCAATACCCATATGGGACAGAGGGAGTCCTACATACATCAACCATGAATTATTACATCTATTTCTCTCTCTTAAATTGTAAGATTTCTTAGAAAGACATTATTGTAATAACTCTTAGTATTAACATTGATTGGCTCAGTCCAACTTACTGCAACCACATCAGAGGCCTGACTAGAGTAAGGTGAAATATTAATAAATCAGGATATCCTATCTGTGAAAATAAGGAAAAACCCTGTCTTGATCTTCTTTTCAGCTATTATGTGGGTGTCAAATAAATAATTCACATTAACTTTGGCAATGGATCTACTCAGTCCAACATGCTTCCAATTAGAAAGCACAGAGCTATTATTTTTCTTTGATAACTACCTACTACAACTTGTCTGAAGGTGGAATATCAAAGAAAATACGTTAGTACCTACTATAACTGATCGGAAAAATGGCTGGCAGGGTGACATCAATCAAAATTGACACCTTTAATCCATTAATTGAAGCACAAATGAAATTAGTAACCATATGTAAGCGCATGTATGTGTATGTAGCCATTCATAGAGAGAGTGAGAAAGGAATTCATTGAGAAAATTGTTAAACAAAGGCCTTATCTTTCAGACACGTACCTCTTCACTTTCAAAAACAGGAGATAGAAGCTCAAGTGCATCACTGACATCAATCATTACCCACTTACCCATCAATTCTAATGCCTGTTTTGCTTCCTGCACATACATTGACACAACAATCTTTTAGAATGATCTAGATCTTTGAGTACTTTGAACTTTGGTGATACTGCATTTCTGCTGTTTTCTGCAGCTGGTAGTCTATTTTAATTAATCAGAATAAAAATTTCTCATTAAAAAAAAGTCATCTAAACTTGTTCCTTAAAGAAAATACAAGCATGAGAGAGAGAGAGATGCAATTTTATTGGTAAAAGATGGCATACAAAAATAAAAGTATAAACTGATGCATAATTTATATTAAAATTAGTTAACTATACAGTAATCTACAATGAAGTGTTATTATATGTGAAATACAGTCAAATGACAGATAACTGGCGGCATACCCTCAAAAGTGCAGTACCTGAGACCTGAAATTTATCCCATCTCCATTGGGGGATTATACATGGTATGGCTAGGGGGAGCTTCCCCCGTTTTTGCATCATTGTGACTAGAATGGCAAATGAAAGAAACAATATAACGAAACTACTGGAAGACTAGCACACTGGATCTCTGCCCCTAAACCTAGTACACCAGGTTTCAAGTTCCATTTTGTGTCCATATCCTCAAGGTAATAATTTTGAACACAAGATTTCTAACTCAAGGGCATGAGGGAGCATATGCTATAGCACGAACTCCTTGTGTAAACTAACAAAGGCAGTGACATCACCTGAAAATTAAGGTGCAGTGAATGAACTACTTTTTTGTTCAAAAAAAGTCAGGACAAGTCCCTGCTTCATAGTTCAATTTTCTTGAACTACATTGATTTTTTATGCTAATATGTCAAGAAAGAAAGAAACATCTTAATTTTCATCTGATAATGAGTTTTTTATTTTATTTTTTATAATAAATATCTGAATGAGTATTTCTATCAGTGAATCACTTAAGGATACAGTCAAATCCTGAGCTTCTATATGTTTATATGTTTGAGGATATGAACATTCTTGAAACAACTTGTCCCGAGAATAGAAAGGAATAAAATTCCTGCTTATGAGGTCTTTCAGACTGATCTTCCCCCAGAGAACACAGTTCAAAACCCACTTATAATTGCTAAATCACCAGGGTATCAATCAACAATATAGCTAGAAGCTCTACGGCATTACAAGTCTCTTGCCTAAGGGGTAGGCTAGAGTTAATCCTATTTACTTTAGCAGTTCTCCTTTCCTGGTAAAGCTTTAAAGCACCCATCCACTATCAGCAAGGTTTCAAAGGTGCACGGTGACTTCAAGTGATGATGATATTGAAAATGGTCTCAAGTTATGGCAACTTGTCAAGCACCATATTCAGACTGCTTCAAGTTAGTCATATAGTCATTTTTTAAAAATTGGATTTTCCCTTCCTGATTTGTTTGATCATTGTAGTTTGGGTTCTTGATAGTACATTTCCAATGTACATGGGTCTGTTTTATTCTTAATAAAATTTTCGATACTTGGAAAAAAAAAGAATGCCACTACAAAATCTCAAAACTGTCTATAATGCGGACTGTTAATTAAAACAAGCATTTATGTCATTCAAATAATGATCTAAGTTTTCCACATTTGGAGGAATAAAAGTTAAAGACATAATAGCTTTTTCCATCTTATGCCATTACATGTAATTTGTAATTCTCTTAGAGGAAGCCTTACGCACATGAGCATTCACATCAAAAAATATATAGAAGATAAGTTAAATCAGAAGAAGAGTGTGAAAAGCAGATGCTGAAACAATCTTGATAAAAGTCAGAGGATAAATGATACAATAAAGAAATAAGAGGATATAGATTAACCACTCTATCAATATCTAGTTCAAATTCTGACCACCACCACCTACCTTTCTACCCCTCTTGATTAGTGGGGGGACGCTTAAATGTACAGATGGGCCAATAATATAATAAAAGTTATACACAATAAAAGATGTGATGGAAAAACAAGTAATGAACGAAAGTAAGTCTTTAAAGCTTCAGTTATACAGTCCATAAATAATTGGGAAAAAAAAAAAAAAAGGGCTGACCTGAACATCACTCCATTCAACACATCGGAGAAACTTTGTGAGAGCCCTTTTCTCAGACATCAATGAAAAACGGAATTTCCAAAGTAGCTGCCTCTCATCTCCACTCAAAGTCCTTGTTGGTGGGTACTTTAGTATTCTTTGTATTGACCTTCAACAAGGAGCATGCAAAAATGATATATATAAAATAAAATAAGAATTTCAATGAACAAAATGATGGTAAAAAATGAAAAGAAAAAAGTAAATCTAGCTCTAGCTATCATTTGAATTTATCCAAATGTAATAATGTGCTTTAAATGCATAACTCCAGCAAGATCCAAAATCATTAATTTTGAAGAATTTAAGTATTCTTTCACACAGGATTTGGCTTTTTGAGTCCCATGTATTACATTTTAAATACATTTCTTTTTCCTTTCAATTTGATACCTTTAGTAAAAAAACCTTATTTAAAAAAAAATAAACATACTTTTTACATAAATGCTTAATGTATTCCTAGTAGGCATGACACTTGGTTGTTTTCAGGTGATTTAAGAGCTATTTGTTCAGGACTGTATTACTCCACATATTAATATTTTTAGATTAAGGAAGATGATTTGAAGGTCTAAGTGCTAATTGCAGACTTTGAACCTGAAGTCAAACAAGAATATTAGTTCAAACCCTTCTTCAAGATAATGAGGTCAGGCCTATCAAAAACTGGCCAACCAGGAACATCTTTCCAACTTGTTCACAATAGGAAATTAGCGTTAAAAAACAAATTAAATGCAATACCAAAACCATTGATAACTTTAGGAAAGTACTTAAACATATAGAAAAATTTATGTTTAAACTTTTCTATAAGACACTAAAGTCAGAGGCAAAGTAAAACCTGTTTAGCTTGGGCATAGTAGGGCCAAAGTTTGCCAGTTCTAGCATAGTCACATGACAGTTAAGGGGTCAAACATGATTTTCCTAAGCAAGGCTCAATTATCCAACCTAGTCAACCAAGCTTTATCCACCAACCCACCTTAAATACATATCCACAAACAAACAACTTATTAGATAGTCCCCTCGTATTTTATAAAGAATGATGAAGATGTTTACAGTTCTGATTGCCTACGGCTTCCTATAACACAAATATTATCACAAACAAATTCCTACTACACAAAACCATCATTTGCTTTGAAGTTCCTAGATTCAACCACAATCAAATATATTAAATTATTAATGTTGCAGCAGCCAAACTGCTTTCTATCAAGAAGCGAGTCAAGCGTCTCAACATATATGCCTATACATGATTCCTTTTCTTTTCTTTTTCAAAGTAATAAATTTCATTAAAAAATTGAATCCAAAAAAAATAAACCAATAATGTATAAGGAGGATATTGAGAAAAATAAAACAAAAGTAACCAATAATTTGAGTTTAACCCAATTGAATCTTGATGTAAGAATTTCAAGCATACTTATAAATAAATTTTTGATAAGTAAGCTTACTTATAAATAAATAATAAATTCAAGCTTACTTTCTCTCATTAGAGCTTGGTTTAAGATCCCTGTCAATAATACCACGGGTTAAACTCCTAGCGAGCTTTAGTTGCTTGTGCTCAGAGGGATTTATCTTTCCCACTTCTGGGTCCCAGACAATAACAATTTCATTTGTTGACGTTAGAGGAGATGGTAATAAGAAATTTGCTCCTGATTCCTACATTTCCAACAAAAAAAGATTACTTCAGATTAAGAATAAAAGTGAAAATAAAGTTGCTACCATGTATAAATCTTGGATCAATAATTTAACCAAAAAAAAAAATATTGGATCAATAGAAGATAAGAGTCAATCCACACTTTAAATCTGAAATAAATTCAATTACATGGCATTTCAACAAAAAACCACAACCAAAATCCAAGTTGTTTTAAGATGTGATAAAATTTAAGATCAAGTTCACAGGTGCCTAATCTAAATGCAGGCATAATTAAAAACCTGTGGGTTCTTTGAGAGCTCCAAAGGGTTGAGACAAGTTGATCTATTGTCTCCTTTGTTGTTTTTTTTTTTTTTTTTTTTTTTTTGGTTATGGAAGCCCTTGGAAGAATGTTGGATAAAGCTATCAATGAAGGTTGCATGTCAAGGTTGCATGTCAAGGTCGCATGTCAGGCTTTAGTGTGGGTAATTTAGGGGGAAGATCCTTGGCAGTGTCTCATCTCCTCTTTGCGGATGACACTCTAATTTTTTGTAATGCTGATCTAGATCAGATTTTGATTCTCCATATGATCCTTATTTGGTTTGAGGCAATTTTTGGTCTAAAGATAAATCTAGGCAAGTCAGAATTGGTTCTTGTTAGAATGGTGCATAATATTGACTTATAGTTGAATGTCCTTGGCTGCAAGCAAGGTACTCTTCCAATGAAATATTTGCCTATTTGGGTCTTCCTTTGGGTGCTAAATTCAAGGATAAGAGAATATGGAACCCGATTCTAGAGAAGATGCAAACGAGATTAGCGGAATGGAAACATTTGTACCTATCCAAGGGAGGTAGAGTCACTTTAATCAAAAGCACTCTATCTAATTTACCCACATATTTTCTATCTGTATTTCCTATACCTGCTGTTATGGCTAACAGAATTGAGAAACTTCAACGGAATTTCTTATGGAGTGGCATTGGTGACAAACCCAAATTTCATTTGGATAAATGGGCTACTATTTGTTCTCCCATTTCTTCGGGTGGCTTGGGGATAAGAAAGGTAAGACTTTTTAATGAAACTTTACTTGGGAAGTGGCTATGGAGATTTGGGATTGAGAAGGATGCCATTTGAAGGCAAGTGATAGAGGTGAAATATGGATGTGTATGGGATGGCTGGTGTACCAGATCTATTAATGGTCCATATGGTGTTGGTTTGTGGAATTTGTTTTTTTGATAAGTGACATAAAGATTTTATTAAAAAAAATAACACAACCCAGTACATAGGAAATGTACTAAAGGGGCAAAAACATCAAGATACCAAGTTACAAAGATCAAGAAAAACAAGAAGGGAAAGACAAGAAAAAGATGGTAAAACGAAACACCATTCAAGAAGAGTAAAAAAGACAAAAGACTTAAACTCAAGAATGGACCATTCGCATCCCTCAAAGCTTCTAGCATTCCATTCCCACCATATACACCACATTAAACAGTGCGGCACAATCCTCCATATATCTATATTGTGATGTCACTTGAAATTGCATGACCAAGAATCCAACAAATCCACTACCCTTTGCAGCATCACCCAACAATACCAAACAAGCAAAAGACCATACTCCACATCTCATATGCTATAGATGATCTACAGATTCCCCGCACCTTTTGCACATATAACACCACTCCAGTACAACAATATGCCTCTTCCGAAGATTATTAGTAGTTAAAATCTTGCCTAAAGAAGCAGTCCAAGAGAAAAAAGCTACCCGAGGAGGAACCTTCAATTGCCACACCATTTTCCACGGGAAAGATACGACAATAGAAGGGGAGAGAGTGATAATACCCATGGCCTTCTTTTTGACTCTATATTCTGTATGATACTGGTGATGGGTCTAGGGTGAAGTTTTGGCAAGACCGTTGGT
The DNA here is from genome assembly GCA_028535165.1 of Quercus tomentella. Classification (NCBI taxonomy): domain Eukaryota; kingdom Viridiplantae; phylum Streptophyta; class Magnoliopsida; order Fagales; family Fagaceae; genus Quercus; species Quercus tomentella. The sequence continues at coordinate 54,007,964 of JAPQVY010000089.1, read as the reverse complement.
GTGGTGAGACATCTCTTGCAATCAGCTATCCTGAATTGTTTAGATTTTGCTAAGATAAGGAGGCTAGTGTGGCTACACTTATGAAGTCCACTAATGGAGTCCTCTTTTGGGATGTAAGTTTCTTTAGGGGTGTGCATGCTCGGGAATTAGAGGCTACGTCAGAAATCACGGATACCATATATGGTTCTTCAGTAAGGGGTTTTGGTGAGGATAAGATGTGTTGGAAACCTGATAGATATAAGGGGTTCATGGTTAATGATTATTATAGTATTTTAGTGGGCTCTAATGACTACTGTTTTCCTTGGAAAAGTATTTGGAAACAGAAGATTCCTTCTCAAGTAGTTTTCTTTGTTTGGACTGCTGCTTTAGGGAAATGTTTGACGATTGACAATAGACGAAAAAGGAAGGTTGGGATATTGGATTGGTGCTACATGTGCAAGTGTAATGGTGAATCAGTTGACCATCTCTTTCTTCATTGTTCGGTTGCTATAGATCTGTGGTCTATGGTTTTGGGTTTATTTGGAGTAAACTGGGTTATGACGCAATCTGTTGTGGGGCTACTAGCTTGTTGGCAAGGCAGGTTTGTTCATCATTGAAATGGTCATATATGGTAAATTGTTCCCCATTGTTTAATGTGGTCTCTTTGGAGGGAGAGAAATAGTAGGTGTTTTGAAGATAATGAGAGATCCATACTAGAACTCAAGTTATTTTTTTTAGGAACTTTATTGGATTGGTTGGTTGCTATGTGAAACCAATCATTCTCTTCTTTTCTTGATTTCCTTGATTCTTGTAATTTTTGTACTTGAATTGTTGACCACTTGTACACTCCCTATGTACTAGGGTGTTCCTTTTTTGATATCAATAAAACTTATTACTTATAAAAAATAAAAATAAAATGATTCTATACCAAAAAACATAAACTACTTGATAGAAGTAAACTAATAAAGAATACTAAGGATGCAAAGATACTCATGAGCCTCATGACACATGCACAGACAGTACAGTGTCGAAAGCAATTAAATAAATTATCAGTCAACAAATAAATTTGTGAATTGCAGACGGGCACTACCTGAAAAACAACCCGATGTTCAAAGCTACAGAAATCAACAATCAGGTACAGATGAGAACCTCCATTTTTAGAGCTTTCACGCTCTTTGATTCTCTCCTTAGCTTTAATTGTGAGGCGGTCCAACCAATCAACACGGGGAATCTGTCCCCTCTCGTACTTATTCTCAAGCTTTTCCAAGCGCTCCAACTCTCCACGCTCATGCCGCGGGACCTATACGAAAAAAACCACACTATAGAGAAAAAGATCTAACTATTTCATAAAACTAGCATGGAAAAGAGCTTGAAATGCGATATCCTAATAAAGTGATAAGAAAACCTTTCCAGGAGTAGCTGTAGGAAAGGACCCATCTGCTTCTTTCCCTGGCCAAAGCCTAAGCTTTTGCTTCCCTGTTTTGAGTTGTTTCTTGCTGTTAAAGAGAAGAATTGTTGCTCCACCAATTAATCCCTCATCTTTCTCACACGAAACATCCCAAACCTATATTCCCAGTAAGATTTAGGATAAAAGCTCAGCTATTAGGATCTCAATAGTGGGGGAAAAAAGGAAACTGATATGTATTATGAACTAATACAATAACCAAGATATATAACTGACTACACTATGATGGAAATGTAGAGCAACAAAAGGGTGAGCACTGAGTAGGACCACAGAAGATGTGGACCAAAAAAGAATAGTCATGCATCTACAACATTTACTTTTACTGCTAAAAATAAAACCTCTTGTTTACACTCTAGTGATTGCTAACAATGCAACAAAACATTCAAGGAACAGTAGAAGACAGCCACTAAACTGAACCACGCCTTTGCCCGAATTCTTTAGGATAGCTAAATGAGTCTGAAAGGAGCATGTTGATAAGTTCACCTGACTTTATACAATGATAAATTGGAGATAACAACAACATAAGCAGATTATTGCCAACTTACCGTTAAAGCAAGTTGTGAGTGAACAGTTAAGTCTCGATATTTTGTGCTCAATGTTATGAGTTCATTCCAACAAGATGGAGGTCCGGTTGATTCCAACCTGGCACCAAAAATTAAATTCAATAGATATAAGACAGCAATAGGATTGATATTTTTTTAAAAAGAAAAATGCAATAAAATTCAATTGATATGTCAGAAGTAGCATGATTTCAACCCGTAAGATCTTGCATTCTACCAATGCCTAGCAGCCTAAATAAAATTTAGGGGAAAAAATCACGAAATTAAAAGTCGATAAAACAGGAAATTAAATTACAAGTACAGCCAAACTCATGTTGAGGGGTGACAGGGGAAGAAAGACGAGAAATGAAAAAATATATATATATAGAATATGCACATTCATATGCTTGCTTGTATACGTGGATGCCATTCTTCCCATATGACCAGCTGAGACAGACCTCACCACAAAATTGAAACCTCTTTTTTATTCCTGAGAATGAAAAGCACAAAAAGAATTCATGTAAAACCTTGTTCTTGTAGGAAGGCCAAATGGAGCACCATCAATGTACAACGTGCACTCAACATATAGCTCTGCCCTCCTCTCCTCTGTAGCGGACTCAGTTTCTGCAGGAGAAGTTAATAGCACACAGTTTAGCATAAAGTTGTAACGGTTATAAAATGCATTACTGTGTTGTTTATTGGTCACATCACTGATCTATAGCATTTTCAATAGATTATCAAGCAAAACTACAGATGATAATCAGTCAGTAATATCATTCCAATTCAAATTCGAACTAGCTTGCAAAAACAGCGGATTGCAGAAAAGACTTGCAAATATTTCTTTATTAGTAATTACACATGCACCCGGTGGGTCTTGAACCCACGACCCCGCTAGAGCTTATTGACACTAATGATTTGCAAATTTGGGTACTTAAAAAAATTATTTAAATTCATATCAATAATTTAGTAGAATATGCATATTGCTCCAATTTAGTAAAAAGTAATTCATTGACCTATTTATACACTTAGTTTTTAGTATTTATTAACTTAATTTTTGCTATTATGATACAATAAAAAAAAAAATTAAGTTTTATTACATTTTTCAAAGAAGTAATTAACATTCAGTCATTTATTGAAATCTAAGTTGGGGCAATTGACATAAAATTAGAGAAGATTTGAAATCTAAGTTGGGGCACTTGGCACAAAATTAAAGTTGATTAGCTTAGTCCTTTATTGAGCTGAGCTTCTACTCTAATTCGTTAGACCCAATAGCACATAGAAATAAATAAATTGTTCAAAGCTCATAAATCAATAATAAATAAATAAAATTCAATTATCCCCAATAGACTGAAAATTTTCTGGGTAACCAAACGGAACATAAGAGAGATGTAATTATAGAAGAAGGTACCTGAATTGGTTGACTTGATTGGGGGCAAAATACCTTCCAATTTCTCAATGGAAAAGGTTACTGGGAGATTTATGTCGCAGGACAAGAAGAACCGGAACTCGTTCCCGCTCATATTTCCTTGCTTGCTACCTCTTCCTGTTCTTGCTTTGATTTGTTATATTTGGTTTTGATTTAAGGTATTTGAGTTTGAATTGGTTTTATTTTGGGCATTTGGGTTTAAATTGGTTTGTGGGGATCAAGATTCAAGAGATGTCTTGTTAACGTATAGAACCGAAGTACTTACGTTACGTTTTTTTTTTTTATGTATATATTTTTGGTAATTAAGGAGATGGGCCGTGGGCGGGGAGAGAGCCTGAAAGTCTGATGTTTAGCGGACCATCCCAGCAGCCCAATAAGCGCCGTTATGGGCTAGGAAGTTAAATAGTATATATATTTGTTTATAAAACTAAAATCCCAACAAGGGAGAAGTGAGAACCTTCAAATAAGCCATCGTCTACTCTTGTCTACTCTTACCGTAATGGTCACTTTATAAATACAAATTCTTATGGATAGGAGGCAAAGGTTAGTGGTGGAGCCACGTTATGACCGAAGGGGATCATGGTTCCCCCAAATCTTTTCTTAATTCACAGGAATGTAATTTACGAGTTTGATTGGCAACTATTTCTTCTTTTCGTTTGACTTTCCTTTGGTACTTCACAAATTTATAAGTCCAAAAATACTTTACTATTTGCTCTAATTCCAAGGAGACCACATGTGTATGGTTTTAAAATTATACACTTCAAAAGCAAAAAATGATTTTCACAATATTTTCATAATAAATTATGAAAAATGTTATGTTTATAACATTTTCACAATATTTTCACAACAAATTTTAAGTGGTAGGTTGTTATTGGTTGTTATGGATGGGTAAAAAAGTAATTTAAGTTGTGGATTCAAATTAGAACCAATAACAACTTACTACATATGATTTGTTGTGAAAATGTTGTGAACGTATCACTCTTCATAAATTATAATTGGTAAGTTGTTATTAATTCTAATTTAAATTCACAATTAAAATTAATTTTTTGCTCATTAGTAATTACCAATAATAACCTGTCACTTAGTATTTATTATGAAAATGTTGTAAAAATATTGTAAACATAGTATTTCTTTTTTTTAAATATTAAAATGGCAATAATATTTTGTTGAATGATATATATACTATATTATATAGCATATGTAGTGGGGTAAACATTGGGCCTTATTATAAATACTGGGCCCATTTCAAGCAATGGCCTAAATGCAAGAAACAAAAACAACATGGACCGACCCATTCTAACAATAGATACAAAACCTCGAACTATTGATCAGGCCCAATCCCCTTCCTAGCCTACTTTCAAGATAGTGTCCGAACTACCAAGGTATGTCCTAGCCTAGTTCCAAGGTAGTGTATGAACTACCGAAGTAAGTCCTAGCCTAGTTCAGAAGTAGTGTCCAAACTACCAAGGTAAGTCCCAGCCTAGTTTCGAGGTAGTGTCCAAACTACTAAGGTAAGTACTAGAGAAGATCAACTTCACCAAGGAAGCTATTTGAGATTTCCAAACACTTCTACAACAACCCTTGCATTAAATGAAGGTCACCTGCCTGCCATCACTGCATTTAATGTAGAGGGACAAGCCTGAATAGTAAAAAAGATCCTAGAAGTCTCCATCCACGATGAATAACCAAAAAAGGAGAGCCCGATAAGATCAGAAGTTATCCGGGTGGACGCTTGAATAGTAAAAAGAAGCCCTAGAAAGCTTCGTTCATGATGAAAAACCAAAAAAGAAAAGCCCGATAAGACCAAAAGTTATCTAGGTGGATGAGGACAAAACATAAAAAAGAAGGAAATGACTCATATAAAGGAAGAGAGAGAAAAAAGAGAGAGACACATAAAATACTAGGTGTGAAACATTAAGAGTGAAAATTGTAACAAAAAGAGGAGGATATGAATAAGCCTCCGTTTGGATACCAATGAAAAATGAAAATTATTTCACTATTCTGTTTATTTTTACTACTATTTATGGGTCCTACTAAACTTTTTGATACTATTTATGGGCTCCACTGTACTATTTCAGCTAATTTTTATCTTTATCTACAATATTTTCAGTAATAAGTTTTCAATTTCAACAAAATAAGTTGTATCCAAACAGACCTTAAGAGTTTTACTTTTTTTTTACATACTTGTGTGAGGATGAGATAAATTCTGAATTCTTGTTCAAACTTCCCATTGCGGATTGTTATAAGCCCATAATCTAAATTAATTGTGTTCTTAGCCAAGTTATTAAGCTCAGTTTAATTTCTCGCCTCCACAACATATAAATATGATATATTATTATAAAGTTGACAAAAATATACAATTGGTTATTCATGTATTTGTTTTTATACCTTCAATGATCATAGCATTTTTCTTATAATTATATTTTAAATTATTGTATATAGAAAAATCCTATGTACACAACATTTTAAAAATATTTTCACAATAAATTTTAGGAGGTAGGTTATTATTTGTTGTTATTGGTGGGTAAAAAAATAATTCCAGTGGTGTTTTCAAATTAAAACAAGTAACAATTTGCCACCTAAACTTTATTGTGAAACTGTAATGAAAATATTGTGAATATAACACTTTTCATTGTACATAATATAAATATAAACTTGGCCCCCCCAAATACAAATTTCTGGCTTCGCCACTAGCAGAGGTTGAGCTTCAAATGTCTAGGAGAGAGTTTCACACATAATTATGTCAATCGCTCTTCAACTATATTATGTCACAATAGTTGAAGAGCAACTAATACAATTATGTGACATTTTTCCTCATATTTAGTTACCTTTGACAACAATTAACACAAAAGCAAAAAAAAAATTATATCTTTGTAACTTCACAAAAACTAATCTTAATCATTTAGATTTCTTAACTCATTATATATATATATATATATATATATATATATTATATGGAACTAACATTGTAGTGATTTGAAATGTGATATTCTTGTTCAAATTTAGTTGCTTTTGCAACAATCAAAACAAAGGAATAAATAAATTTAATAACACACAATCAATGATGTAAAAGAATTAATTGAAGGATATTTGCATTTTTATTTTATTAAAACGATATTTGCATTCTTAAGTAGGCATAAAACATGCCTATTTGTATCAGTCATTATATCATGTAAACACATATAATATGATCAAATCACTAACCACTCTTACTGTCTTTCTATCTTGTCTATAAAATAAAACACTAAAGATTACAAATTTTAGTAAAAAAAATTATTGAAATATTGGAGGAAACTAATAACAAATTAGTGATATTAGTGTTAGCACGATTTTAAAATGCACCACATATCAAGAACTCAATTATTTATAATAAAACCTAAAAAGCAAAATCCGTTATTTTATCATTTTTATTTTTTTTCATTTGGTCTCAACTTACGTGTTTTGTAAGAGTTTGATTTCCACGAGAAGAGTTTGAGTTATCTAAAAAAATCAAAAGAGTTTGATTTGCACGTGTTGAAGCTGACATGGTAATTCAAGGACAAACAATGAAGAAGTAGAATGACAACAATAACAAAGAGTTTAAGTGTAAAATGGCAAAGAAGCAAAAGAAAGAAAAGGGTTAAACGCACCGTTTGAATTAGTGGAGAGTTGGTTATTTATTCTGCCAGGTGTCATTGTATCATTGGGGGATAGTTTTGAGAGTTAGTTATTGAATTTAGGCGCCAAGTTTTAGTCTCTATTTTTCATGTATATAAGCAATTGTAAGCTAATTATCTTGTAACAAATTCAGTAACAGTTTCTTGATTAGTAAATGCAAGTTTTCTTTTCTCTCTCAAAGCTCTCTCCGAGTTCTCTATGATTTTCTGTTTTTACATGGTATCAGAGCAAATTTTCCTTCACTTTCCTTCCAACCAAACAAAGCTTTCTTTCTGAATTAGATTTTTTCTTAGCTTTCATGGCTTCAGATTCGTCGAGTGTAACTTCGTCTTCAACTGTACCACCTACAAGTACAGTTATGGCAGATGAATCTGCCAATAATCCTTTCTTTTTACCAGCAAATGAGAATCCTGGTTTAATTCTCATATCTCAACCTCTCACTAGTCTTGAGAATGAGTTGGGGAAGATCTGTGTTTTTGGCTTTGAGTGCTAGAAACAAGTTTAGATTCGTGAATGGTTCAATTCTAGAGCCAGATCCAACCTCACCTTTGTTCAATTCTTGGAGTAGATGCAACACTACAATCCTCTCATGGCTGACCAATTCACTTAGTCCTGATCTCAAGGTAAATGTGATGTACATCAATTCTGCAAAAGACTTGTGGGTTGATTTTAAAGATAGGCTATCTCAGGAGAACACAACAAGATTGTTTGAGCTCAAAAGGAGATTTCACACTTGGTTCAAGGTTCACTCTCGGTGAGTTCCTATTTTACCAAATTCAAGACTTTGTGGGATGAATTTGTCAATTAATAACCTTTCACAGTTTGCACTTGTGCTTGTGTTTGTGGTTCTAAGTCATCTTAGTTAGATGCACAACATAAAGAACATGTATTTCGTTTCTTAATGGGCTTTAATGATAGCTATGGAAACCTCATTGGGAAAATCTTGCTCATTGAGCCTTTTCCTTCTCTTAGCAAAGTGTGTTCTTTGATTTTGCAAGAAGAGAAAAGGAGTATAGGAAATACTGTTAATATGGTTCAACAATTGGATGATGTGGCAATGTATGTGAATAACAATAGATCTTTTCAAGGAAATCAAGGTCATAACAAAGGAGGTGGGAAAGGAAAGAAGGAAAGACCTGTTTGTACTTACTGTGGTTTTACTGGGCATATAACAGATAAGTGTTATAAGCTCCATGGCTACCCTCCTACATACAAGCCTAAAGGGGGTAACAAGCCAATGGCTAATCAAGTTTCAGGCAATTTTGGGTTTGATGCTAATTCCACTGTTCAGTCTAATTCATTGCCCAATTTTGGAGTCCAATTTGACAGCATGTTTCAGAATTTGGTGAATACTCCTCTTGGTGTTCAATCTAGTTTTTAGAATGCAATTGCAAGTACACCCTTTGGTGTTGCACAAGGTGCATCTGGTAGTTCTTTTGGTGGTACTTTTTTGCTGTAGAGTCCTTAATCTTTTCAAACTCAATGCGCCATCTCTTAGGCTCAATGTGAGCAATTACTCACATTTCTGAAAGGGTATGTAGGTGTAGGTTCAGGCATTGGCACTCAGACCAGACAAGCTGCATCTGTCATTGTTCCTAATATCATTTCTACCCCACTACAAACATCTACACTTGTCACACTTCAATCGTCCTTACCTTCTACTTCCAATTTAGCTTCTTGTTCTTCTAATTTCTCAAGTAATCCTTTTTGAATTTCACCTAATTTTTATCATTCAGTTTTTTCTGCTCAAGTAGTAGATAGGACTGCTTATAAATCTAATTCTTGGATTATAGATATTGGAGCCACTGATCAAATGGTTCATTCAGTGACTCAACTTATCTCTATTACTTCAATTGTCAATACTTGTGTCTATTTGACAAATGGGGAACAAGCCTTAGTCACACATGTGGGCATTGTGCATATTTCTTCTACTCTTGTTTTGACTAATGTTTTGTGTGTTCCATCTTTTGGTTTTAACCTGATTTCAGTCAATAAACTTACCAAAAATTTGTTTTGTTGTCTCATTTTTCTTGGTCATTGTTGCTTTATTCAGGACCTTGCTCAATGGAGCATGGTTGATTAGGGTAGAGAAAGCAATGGCTTGTATCTGTTGGACTCTTTCAGTCAGCAAAGCTCTTCTACTCTTACTGCTGCTACCAATCCTCTTTCAAGCACAAATTCATGGCATACTAGATTAGGACATCTTTCATTTTCTAAACTTCAATTATTGAAAAATGTTGTAAACATTGATGTTTCTAATAAAGCTTCATGCTGTGATGTTTGTCATTTCTCCAAACAAAAAAGGCTTCCTTTTTTCCATTAGTAATCATGCATCTTCTACCCCTTTTGAATTGATTCATTGTGACCTTTGGGGTCCTTTTGCTACTTGCACTGTTGCAAATACTTTTTTACTATTGTGGATGATTTTTCAAGATGCACTTGGGTTTATCTTCTCAAACTTAAATCAAATACTCAGGTTTTACTTCCAAGTTTTGCTAATATGGTTAAAACTCAATTTAATAGCAACATTAAGACCATTAGAGGTGATAATGGTACATAATTTTACCTTAAAAACTTCTTTCACTCCAATGGTATCTTGCACCAATTATCTTGTGTTGATACTCCTCAACAAAATGCCATTGTTGAGAGGAAGCATCAACATATACTTAATGTTACTAGAGCATTGAGATTTCAATCTAAGGTTCCCTTGTGTTTTGGGGGTGACTGCGTTCTCATTGTAGTCCACTTGATAAATAGGGTTCCTTCCAAATCTCTAGGTAACAAAAGCCCTTATGAAATGCTTTTTCATACTCCACCATCTTATACACATCTTAGGAGTTTTGGTTGTTTGTGTTTTATCTCCACCTTACCTAATCATAGGCACAAATTTGCACCTAGGGCCAAGAAGTGTGTTTTTGGGCTATCCATATGGCATTAAAGGCTACAAAGTATTAGATCTTGATTCCAATTCTGTTTTCATATCTAGGGACATTGTTTTCTATGAGTCTATTTTTCCTTATGCATCTACTTCTCATCCTTCCACTTCTTACCTAGATGACTTTGTTTTTCCTCATGCAACTTCAGATATTCCTTGTACCACTGACTTTGGTTCTCCTTTACTTTCTTCCACTACTCATGATCATTCTAATTCCAATGACACTTCTATACCAGTATCATCATTAGATGCTCCTAATTCTGCTGTTTCTATCGCAGATCCTACCCCATTAGATGATCCTAAAGCTAATACTTCCATACCAGACCCTATATCAGATTTTGATTCTGCTATAATTCCTACTAATCAACCTATACAACCCCAATTAAGAAGATCCACTAGACCTCACATTCCTCCATCTTACTAGTTAGATTATTCTTGTAAATCTGTTAGTGCTAAACCATAATCTTGTCTGCCATATACCATTTCAGATTTTTTTAGTTATTCTCACTTGGGTCCTTCTTTTAAGTCCTTTGTTCTAGTAGTCTGTGCTACTCCTTCAGAGCCTGCCTCCTTTCATCAGGCTGTTCAATATCCTGAATGGAGGACTGCTATGGACAAAGAGATTGAGGCATTGGAGGTGAACAACATATGGACTTTAGCTCCTTTACCACCTAGTAAGACTGCCATAGGCTGCAAGTGGGTTTATAGGATCAAGTATTTACCTGATGGATCAATTGAGAGGTATAAGGCTCGTTTAGTTGCTAAGGGATTCACTCAGAAGCATGGTTTAGATTATTTTGAGACTTTTTCCCCAATTGCTAAATCTGTTTCTGTCAGGATTGTTCTTTCTTTGGCTGCTGTGAAAGGGTGGTATTTGCATCAAGTGGATGTCAACAATGCATTCTTGCATGGTGACTTGGTTGAGGATGTATATATGTCCTTACCAATCATTATATCATGTAAACACATATAATATGATCAAATTACTAACCACTCTTATTGTATTTCTATCTTGTCTATAAAATAAAACACTAAAGATTACAAATTTTAGTAAAAAAAATTATTGAAATATTGGAGGAAACTAATAACAAATTAGTGATATTTCTGTTAGTATGATTTTAAAATGCACCACATATTGTGCGGGAACTCAATTAGTTCTAATAAAACCTAAAGAGCAAACTCTATTATTTTATCATTTTTATTTTTTTCATTTGTTCTCAACTTACGTGTTTTGTAAGAGTTTGATTTCCACGTCTAAGTTAACTAAAAAAATCAAAAGAGTTTGATTTGCACGAGAAGAGTTTGCGTTAATAAAAAAAATCAAAATCTATTTATAGAATATCCATTAAAACCATGGGATATATAACAAGAGATATTCTAAGTATGTAAATACAAGGAAAACAACAATGAGAAAAATGGAAGCAATTATAGCCAATGTGGCTATAAAAGTTAGCAGGCAATTCAAGGTACCTGGAGCCAGCATGGCCATCATCAACTACATTAAGAGTTGCTTTGAGCACCCGAATTGTAGTTGGGTTGTTTCTTAGAATCCCTCGACACCATTTAATCGTCTCTTGTTCTAATAATGAAATGGCTATATGATTTGCTTTGTGTAAGCTCTGCATCCCAGATGTATTATAAAACAAAATCCATGAGGATATCCGTGTTCATGGACTCATAGTTCATGAGAAAGGGCATCTTACGGATGCTGTACCTCAACATCAGGTTTTCTTATACTAGAAGTAAACTACAACAATGTTTATAAGTCCCATTTTATATACTTCAGAAGCTGTGTAGAACCTTGTCAAAACCACATCTCACGTGTTCTTTTAGGGCCAATCTATTTAACAAAATTTGGTTTGTGTAAGGTTGAATTTTATCGACCATCTTGTTGGCTTTATTTCGTGCCAAATTTGCTTGTATTTTAGCAATTAGTAACCCTGTATTTAGGTGGGAATCATGTAAGGGTAGTATGTGAGAGAGTGTGAAGAAATGCTCAAGATTGTGCAAAGAAGCAGGGACTTGTGATTGGATCTCGCGGGTGGCTCGTGGCTTGCAAGCCGCCAGAAGTTGCACACGTGCCAAGCATGCCAGAAGCTGAAGAGTCACGCCAACTGTTGCACTACAAGACAAAAGTCCCAGGCTGGCCAGGCCGTTAGCTCGCGGCTTGAACTCGTGACTCAACCCAGTCGCGAGGCTAAGTCGCCAGAACACCCTGTTTGGAAAAAACTGACTCTTCACATTCCTTTCTCACCCTACTATATATAAACCCTTATACCCACGAAATGTAGAGAGCTTTCAGAGAAAATTTTGAGAGAGAAACCCTAGAGAAAAACAAGATTGATTCATCCTCAATTTTCACATAGAGACTCTTCAAATTCCTCTACTCTCTTCCTCTCCATTATTAAATTCTTGAGAGATACATTACCAAAACATTTTCTCACCATACCCATATCTGTGAGAAGGCCATTTGGTGTTTGGGAAGCAGTTAAGAAATGACCAATTTCATATGGTTGATGCTATGGTCAAGTAGCAGAATCCGGTAAGCTAAAGAAGAAATAGGTTCGGCGTAACCTCGTTGGAGTAGGAGCTTGGAGGGCTTAGGTACATTGGGTAGATTAGGATTGAAGGGTCTTCTGCTATTCATGTATCCTAACTACATTCTTTAGTAGATTATTTACCGCTTGGAAGGCGGCGGAGATGTTTTATGTCGAAGGCTTCAGTTTCCTCTTCGATAACACATCGTGTATTGTCCTTGTGTTTGCATCTCTCTTCCTTTAATTTTTGCCATTTAATTTCTGCTGTGGATGTGATTTTATTTGGTTTAGATTGTTTATCAATTCTGTATTAAGTTTATGTTCATATTCCGCATATCAATTGTTTGATATTAAGCTTGAATTGGTAATTAGTAAATTGGGGGTCTAAACGTTCAAGGTATTTTATACACTAATTGAACTTTCAATTGGTATCAGAGCAGGTTCACTTATATTGGTTTCATTACCTTAGTGTGATCCTTGACCCTATATTGAGATGGACCGGTCTCAATCTTTAAATGCTCCACCATATTTTGATGGTAGCAACTATGCCTTTTGGAAGGTGAGGATGAGAGCATTTTTGTGTTCTATAGATGAGGCTGTTTGGGATGCTGTTGAAATAGGTTGGACAAAGCCGGAGGCAGCCAAATCCACTTGGGATAAGGCAGCCCTCGCGGCGTCAAATGCTAATAGCAAAGCACTTAACGCAATTTTTTGTGGTGTGTCCTTAGATGAGTTCCATCAGATTTCTCATATCACCGTTGCCAAGGAAGCATGGCAGATTTTGGAGACCATTTATGAGGGTACAAAGAAAGTTAAGGACACAAAGTTACAGATGCTGACTACCTGGTTTGAGGAGCTCAGGATGAGCGAGGATAAGTCCTTTGACTCTTTCTATAGTAAGCTAAATGAAGTGGTCATCGACAAGTTTAACTTGGGAGAGAAAATGGAGGACTCAAAAGTTGTACGAAAAATTCTTCTTTCATTGCCGGAGAGCTTCCGTGCAAAGGTGACTGCAATTGAGGAGAGCAAGGACCTTGATGAAATCAAAGTCCAAGAGCTGATTGGCTCTCTCCAAAAGTATGAGCTTTCATTACCAAATCAAAGAAAGAGCAAATCACTGGCTCTTAAGACGATAAATGAAAGGGTAGAAGCTCATAGTTCATCGGATGAGGATGTAGTCGAAAATGATGTTGCCTACCTTGCAAAGAATTTCTGCAAATTTCTAAAATTCAAGAATAGTGAGAAATTTGGTGATAAAGGGAAATTCATGAGTTCCGGAAAGGAGAAGAAGGACTTCAAAAAGAGAGAAGCGAAGGAGTCCCAATCTACTCAAGGAGTTACTTGTTTCGAGTGTAATGGACAGGGCCATTTCAAAAAGGAATGTCCTAATTACCTGAGATCGAAGGGCAAAATGTATGCAACTACTCTCAGTGACTCAGATTCCTCCACCTCTGATTCGGAGGAAAACTGTGATGAAGAAGGGAATTTCTCAGCATTCATGACTGTTGCTCATATTGAGTCTTCGGAGGACTTGAATTTGCTTATGGAAGAACTTGGGGAGCATAGTGATGAGGAATCCATGGGAATTGTAGAAGAATCAGATGCTGAAGAAGATGAAGATACAGCTGGTCTTCAAGAGAACTACAATTCACTACTTGAGAAGTCAGGAGAATATGCAAGGGTGGCTAAGGCAGCTATGAAAAAGATGAAGAAAGCTGAGGAGGACTATAGAAGTCTTCTAATGAGATATAAGGAGGCCAAGTGTGAGATAGAGATGCTAAATGGCGAACTAATCGAAGCTTACACCAAGGTGAAATTCCTTGAGCTTGAGGTGGTTCAAGCAAATGCCAAGGTAGAGCGAGTCTCCACAAAGAAGCTTGATATGTCCTTTCTTCTCAAAAGACCTTCTCCGACAAAACCGGATTAGGATACACCAGAGAAAGTAGTTCAGCTGTGAACATCACCAAAGAAGTGAAGTTTGTGAAGGCCAAAGAGCTGGTTGTAGTTGCCCCTATTGTTGAAAAAGAAAATGTTGAGAAGAAGAAGAATGTAACTGACCAGCGGGTGTTGAACAAGCCCCGTAATCAATCTGTGGTCAGGTTTGAAGCCAAAGCAAAATCTCTTCCTCGATCGCAAAGAGGTCCTAGAACGAATCATGTGTGTCATCACTGCGGACTTCAAGGGCACACCCGACCCAATTGTCATAAGCTGAGAGCATTAAGGAATGCAAGTGATCAAAGGTCAAGAAGGCCAAGAAATGACAAGAGGACTTGGACTGTTGAGCCATCAAGAGATCAAAATGGTGATCCCGGATTGATGGACGTGATGAAGATGATTGGTGCATTCACCAACTGCTTGGAAAGCTTCACTAGAAGGTTTGAAAGTCATAACTTTCGTACCCAATCCTATAAGGATATCACCCCAAACGCACGTGACGTGTGGGTGATGAAGGGTACTCATGCATAAGCATTACTACATGTCCATGCATTAATACTTCCTATGTTGTGTGACTGTTGGTTTGCTTATTAATTATGTGAACTGAAAATTGTTTGTTTGTTTTTACTTTCATTCATTTAAAATGTTTTTACATTGTTGTTTTTTATCAATCTTTTCCTTCTTGTTTGTCAAAAATCCAAAAACCACATAAAAAGTAGAAAATCCAAAAAGTTTAATCAACATTGTTGAGTTTTGTCTCAAAATATGTTTTATCTTGTACCTTTGTGCAAATGGGTTTGTGCATCTACGAGCATAGCTTGTTCCCTATGCACTTATATCATTGTGGGAGAAATTTTGAAATCTTTGTGACTGTTGTAAATAGATCTTCAACCTTGACATGAATGATTAGTGAATAATTTTGTTGATCTTGAGACATGCATAGACTTGTGTCTATATATCTTCCCACTATTTATTTTTTTGTTTTTGCTAAGAGAGCTCACCAAATGTAAATCTCCAAATGAAAAGAGATATTGAGCTGCGAAAGCCTGTCGCACATACTAGTATTTGACTAGGAAAAAGGGAAAACGACCAAAAATTAAAATTGTATGATGCCCAAAAAGCCAAAGGCTAACTCATCAAAGTGAAATATTCAAAATTTCAGGTATCGATCTCACAATGAGATGTGTTGATTCAAAAAAAGATCAAATGATATGTCAAACATGGAGCCAAATGAAAAGTTTCAAAGATATTGTACACAAGCCTATGTGGGAGGTCATATATGCATATTTCTATAATTGAGATGGGTCACATTATCTAGTGCTAGTTGTGTATACCTTGATTGAATTGATCATTGAAGCTTCACATTAGACTAAGGACTATCTCACTTTTGATATTCACACACAACACACATGTCTATGTTCAATGAATGCCATATTCATTCGTGTGATTGTACTTGTTTAAATGTATTTTCACATGCTCAATCTTTGTTGATCAATCACAAAAAGATTTTTGAGTATTTTAATTATTTTTGGAAAGTACTTTGTTTTTACAAAAATTGTCAAAATTTTCAAAAACTTGTTGCCTTGTTCTGGCGACTTAGTCGCGAGTAGAACCAGTCGCATGCCCCAGTCGCGAGTTCATATAGAGATTTTTCGCGAATCACTGGCGACTTATTGGCGGGTAAATGCTTCAATCGCGAAAAAGACTTAGAATATTTTTCAAAAATCTAGTTTTTCTGCTTTTCGCAGCTCAGGTTGGCAACTTGTTTGAGGATGGAAGGACCAGTCGCGAGAGGTACACAGAGATTTTCGCAGCTCAGTTCGCGACTCTCTCGCGAGTGGAACTTCCAATCGCAAAAAACACTTAGAAAATTTTTAAAAATTTTTCTTTCAAGTGTTCTGGCAGCTGGTCCTGGTGACTTGCACGCGACTTGATTCAGTCGCGAAAAACGCGTGTTTTGTGCAAATTGGGCAGTTTTTAAAACATTTCAGTTTTTCCCTTGAACATTTATGACTGGTCATTGTCTTCCCCATTTCAAAACTCTCCCAAACACACCGTGCATTCTACCCAAACTTCCATTTTTGAGTCATTTCATTCTCAAATCTTCAAGGAAAAAGGTATGGGTTTCTATTTTCTCACTCTATTTTACATATATATCTGTGTATTTCCTCATTCTGTGAGATTTTATTTGAGTTTGTGTGTTTTGCAATGTTCGTACATGGGTTTGCTTCAAATATTGGGTTTGGTTGTTTGGGGTCGATTGTGTTTTGTTGCTAAACTGCTGAATATGCTTCCTATCATGATTAAGTTTCATTAAGCTAGTTTGCTATTTGACCTTGGTTGTTTGATATATCTCATACCCATTATGTTATGATTTTTTTGGGTTTACTGTAATACACTTTGTGTGTGTTTTTGGTTGATTCAAAATGGTTGTGTTTAGTTGGTTGGGCTATTTGTTTAATCTGTTTATGGTTATCATATGTGTTACTTTTGTCTTGTGAATATTGTCTGCTCTGTGTTGGTTTGAACACTTCATTCTCTTTATGACATATCTCACAATCATATGCCCCTTTTTGGTTGAGTGTGTTTTACACTGCTTGTGGGGTACTTTTGGCTCTTTACAATTGGTTACTGCATGTTGAAGTATATGTTTGGTAATGTCCCCTAGAGCTTTCATGTTTAAGGTGTTGTGCTCTTTGATCATTGATATCAGTATGTGTTATGCATTAGTATGTTGGCTTGATCTTCTGTTCTTCTCTATACAACTAACCTGTTACTAATGGTTGTGTTCATCTATTATGCTTTGTTGTTGTGGCCTTTTCTGCTTGTTTACAGATGGCCCCATCTCCTACAAAGAAGAAGACTCCTGCTAAGAAAGCTGAAAAAAGGTTGAAAATGGACCATAATCTATTTAGGTCTGTTCAACACTTTGAGAGATATAGAGATTCTTTCTTGAGGGGAACCATTATTCAGGAAAGGTTTGTTGACTTAGGGGATTTGAAGAACACCTTCATTCCAGGTTGTTTTGAGGGCAGAGGATGGGATAAATTGCTGAGTGACCTACCTGCTGTTTGTGAGCCTTTAATAAGAGAATTCTATGCAAATGCTGTGATAAGGGAGGATGAGTTGAGTTGTTGGGTTAGAAGAAAGGAATTCACCATAGATGCCCATGACATAGATGAGGTGTTAGGGCTTGAAGGATTAGAGGTCTCTAACTTCACCAACTACAAGGACATGATGCTATCTATAGAAACTGTCCAAACTCGCATTGGTGGACAATGAGAGGGGAGATGCTTCAACACTACAGTATTTCCAACTGACATGAGGTGCCTAACCACCATCATGATATTCAACTTGTACCCTGTAAGGAAGCTAACTACAATTAACAATGCCAGAGCTATCTTCCTCATGGAACTCAAGGAGAAAACCTTCATTAACATCAGCTCTCATATATTTGATACTATAGTGGATGAGACTAAAACCACCTCTAGGCCCAAGTTGATCTTTCCTAGCCTTCTTATGAGGCTTTTCAGAGCAAAAGGTGTTGAAATCCCTCAAGATATCAACCCCATGCCTACACCTTCAGCCATCAACAAGTTAACTATCATCAGGATACAAGTCCGTCTTCCAGGTGATGAAGAGGAATGTGACCAAGGTGAAGGTGACCAAATGGAGACTGAGACAGTGACTGCAGGACAAACTTCAACACCTAGAAGCCGATGCAAGAGGAGCAGAGCTTCAACCTCATCAGAGGTACCTCCTGATGCATTCCAGATCATCCTAGAGAGGATTGATGGACTCAGAGAGGTCCAGAATGAGCATACTGACAGGATAGCAGCAATTCAGGATCAGCTCAACATACTTTCAGCCAAATTTGACAGCATCAACACCCAGCAGTGACCCTTTGGCCATTCCAGTCAAAAAGGGGGAGAATTTTTTAAGGGCAGCTCTTGAGGGGGAGTGTCATTTTGAGGGGGAGCATTTCATAAACAATGTTTAAACAGTGTTTTTCAGTTTATGCTTCAGTTTTACTTTATGTTTCTTATGGTTTTATAGTTTATGGGTTTGATATGTTAAAACACTTTGGTTATTGTTTTGGTTTAAAACTCATGGATCTGTTTTACTTTTAAAACACTTATGATACTTTGGTTTGTTAATATCTAAAGTTGTTTTTTGTTTGTGCCCATGTTGCTTTTGTAAGCTTTTAGGGTTTGTTTCCATGTGAATTTGTAGGCTTTTATGGTTTGTACCATGCTATGCAGCCTTTATGTTCTGTTGCCTAATACTTCTAGCTAAATGTTATGCATTTTCTTTAAGTATTCTCACTCTTGTGCTATTGTAGGATTTTGTTCTTAGATGCATATACTTTATGTATTGTGCATTGGTTGAGTGTTGGGCATGCAAGTGATTTGCTTTGAGCTTATTGGCTTGTATGCCCGGATGTTCATTCCAAGTGTGAATGAGTATTGTGGTCATTATTTTATAGTGATTGCTTATTTGGTCAAGCCATAGTTTATTATTCATTCCATTTTTGCTTGATCGCATTGTGCTTGTCTCATATGCAATTACAAGTTTTTCTACATACAATGATCATACTGTATTGTTGTGTTTCAGGAGATTCTTGTTCATATGATTCAAGAGCTTATCAGATTCTAGAGTTAGGTGTGAGTGAGTTTTGTTCAACTGTTTCCAACTCACATATTAAGTCTAGAGTTTGTTTTAGGGTTTTGTCACGGAATAGCCAAAGGGGGAGATTGTAAGGTTGAATTTTATCAACCATCTTGTTGGCTTTATTCCGTGCCAAATTTGCTTGTATTTTAGTAATTAGTAACCCTGTATTAAGGTGGGAATCATGTAAGGGTAGTGTGTGAGAGAGTGTGAAGAAATGCTCAAGATTGTGCAAAGAAACAGGGACTCGCGACTGGATCTCGCGGGTGGCTCGCGGCTTGTAAGCCACCAGAAGTTGCACACGTGCCAAGCATGCCAGAAGCTGAAGAGTCACGCCAGCTGTTGCACTACAGGACAAAAGTCCCAGGCTGGCCAGGCCGTTAGCTCGCGGCTTGAACTCGCGACTCAACCCAGTCGCGAGGCCAAGTCGCCAGAACACCCTGTTTGGGAAAAACTGACTCTTCACATTTCTTTCTCATCCTACTATATATAGACCCTTATACCCACGAAATGTAGAGAGCTTCTAGAGAGAATTTTGAGAGAGAAACCCTAGAGAAAAACAAGATTGATTCATCCCTAATCTTCACATAGAGACTCTTCAAATTCCTCTACTCTTTTCCTCTCCATTATTAAATCCTTGAAATGTACATTACCAAAACCTTTTCTCACCATACCCATATTTGTGAGAAGACCATTTGGTGTTTGGGAAGCAGTTAAGAAGAGACCAATTTCATATTGGTTGATGCTATGGTCAAGTAGCGGAATCCGGTAAGCTAATGAAGAAATAGATTCGGCGTAACCTCGTTGGAGTAGGAGCTTGGAGGGCTTAGGTACACTGGGTAGATTAGGCTTGGAGGGTCTTCTGCTGTTCATGTATCCCAACTACATTCTTTAGTGGATTATTTACCGTTTGGAGGGCGGCGGAGAGGTTTTATGCCGAGAGTTTCGGTTTCCTCTTCGATAACACATCGTGTGTTGTCCTTGTGTTTGCATCTCTCTTCCCTTAATCTTTGCCATTTAATTTCTACTGTGGGTGTGATTTTATTTGGTTTAGATTGTTTATCAATTCTGTATTAAGCCTATGTTCATATTCCGCACATCAATTGTTTGATATTAAGCTTGAATTGGTAATTAGTAAATTGGGGGTCTAAACGTTCAAGGTGTTTTATACACTAATTGAACTTTCAGTTTGCAAATTTATAAAAATTTAAAATATAAAAATAACTCAATTTTTTTTTTTTGAGATAATATAGACAGAAGACATAGGGGATGGGGAAAGAGGGAGTGTGAAGCTCCATCTAGGAGACTTGAACCTCGGTCCTTGCCCCTACACTCCACAAGCACTTATACTTGTAGAGTGACAATTGCACCAAGGGCGTGTGGTGCTAACAATAGTTATTTACTAACATTAAGTGACATTTGGTGTTTAAAAAAAAAAAAAAAAAACTTGTGAGTTTTGAAGTCCTAGAATTCCATCCTTTAAAAATTGTTAAAAATTAAACTGCTGAGTGGTGCCAAATAAGATATCTCTTGTGAACCATGACTGAAAAGTTCTAGCACACCAATCAACAATTCAGATTTTCGGCAAATCCCTATGTTCAGAATTCAGCACTGTTATCGTGAAACCAATAGATGTGCTGATGCTCTCACTCGACAGGGGCTCTTTTGACACAAGATTTTGTTGTTCTTATGGAACCTCTTGATATTTCCTTTTTGCTTAGTCTAGATGCTGCTGGTACCCTGTATGATCAAAGCATTAGCTCGATTTCTATGTCTTCTTTTTAGCTTTTGAATGAGATCCCTCTTTTACCAAAAAAAAAAAAAAAACTACCTTAGGACCAGTTTGACCAAAGATAGCATTATCTGCTCCAATGGTTAAATCACAGACCATGTGTAACACATGTCCTCTAACAGCATAACCTGCCACCTGATTTTACTTTTTAGGATAGGCGTGAACTGTGAACAAAGTTATTGATAGGTAGCAAGTCTGATGGTAAGGAACTGTTAACCTCATAATAATTAACACTGAAGTGCACTAATATATATATATATATATATATATATATATATATATATATCATAAAGTACACAGCTCAGTTACATCAGGAGTCCATGAGATTGACAGCACTGAGACTAGATGCAAAGTGGAATGAAGCAGAGCATACCATTGCTATCACTGGCTTTGGAAGACGACGAATCTGTACCTTGTAATGATTAAACCAAAAAGTAGAAGACTGGCCATGAAGCATTTGATTTTTTTTTTTTTTTTAATCAAGGCTCAAGGGTTACAATTGGAAGCAATATTTAGGGGTAATCATGAAGATTCATGCTCAACCAGGTTTTGGTTGGGGGATCAAGGCCTCAAGGGACTTATGCAAGCACTAAATAGAGTCAAGAGGATAAATTGTGTTAGAATAGACCATATACCTGTAAATCTAAAACATTAAGACAACCAAAATTTTCATAATCAGCACAACCGTCCTTGGTTCTCAATACCTGGTCACCACCGGCCACTACAAAATGCCTTGGTTCCCTACAGCATTAAATCATTAACAACAGCAAATCAATATAGGTTCCATGGACATAAAGAATATCAATATAATTTATACATTAGTGGCACCAACATCCAACATATTCATATTTTCAATCCTGCTTAGAAGGCAAAAGGACTATTTGTTTTCCTTGATAGATAGGAAACACAAATACGTCAATAGTTTTCAAATTGGGCATGCAGGTGAGTAGTCTTTCTCATGCCCAAAACTTGCAGACATATCTTCATTCATTTCATCTTGAAGAACAGCCCCCCTTCCTCAACACACAGACTAATGAGGAAAAAACAATCAAGTTTGTATCATGTTAGCTTAAAAATTGAATTAATTTTGCAGAACAAGAAGAGACTTGATCACTATCAGATTTTGTGGTATAACAACTATCATCCCACACAAAACATAGCTGATACAAAATAAATATGCAAGTAGGGTCGGTACACAATCACAAGGACTTATATTTGAGACTACTTTGCATTCACTAGAGACAACAAGAAGGTAGACATGAGCAAGGTGCATGGTTCTGAAGTAGTATGACAATAATAGTACTTAATAATTTCATAGTAAAGCTGGACAAAGCCGAAAATAATAGTACTGACTAAAGACAACCAGTGGGTGCTACTATTGAGTTTGATCAAAATAAACAACTTAACAAACTCATCTCTCTCTTTTTCTATACTCCAAAAGCATTACATGAAGGGCCAGCACAACATCCTTTAGCAATGCATGAGATCACGATGGTCATTGTGTTGCCAAAATGATAGGCACTATACATACCCATGTCACAAGGGCAAGAAATTGAAGTAAAACTGTAAAAGAATTTTATTTTTTTATATAACCACTTAATAGAATTAAACAATAATGGAACTCACTAACAAACAGACACTAGAATTGACAGGTACTAAACAATCAGGTGAGACAAGCATATATAGATGAATGGCCGCAAAACTTAGGTACAATTTCTTTTAAGTGTTGTACCTTAGTTTCCTCACTTGGATTCAACAATGTGACTACATTGACCCAAATGACACGAAATGTTTTATCTTCTTTCAAAAACAATTAAATTTAACAATGTGATTCATTGACCAATGCATACTTTTGGTTGAATTTAACTGTGAACCTAAAATGTGAACATAAGGAACTATAAAGTCTATAATTAAGTTTTGTATGTAGACGTTGCAATCTAGACTAGCACGTAAAAAATACTTTGATGTGCAAAGTAAGTTAGATTAAGATACCTTCCCAGTAAGAATGATAACTCCCACTGAACTATCATTCCTCGCATCATCAAATGCGCGACTAAGCTCCTTAATTGTCAGTGGCCGGAATGCATTTCGTCTCTCTGCCCTATTACTAGTTATCTGCTACAAAGCACTGTGAGACAGTTACATATTTAAGAATTCAGTTCCATAAAAAATGCTTGACCTTTGCTATCCCTTCGCCAATGGCTTTCTCGTAGATAATGTCAGTGAAGTGAAACTCATTGCCGGACTCATCATCACAAGTAAGTGGGAACTTCACCATGGATCCTATGGTAGCTGTCGTTCATGGAGGTGTTACATAACTCAATATTTGAACCAAGTAATTGGAGGCAAATGATCGAGCGGAATGAAATGGTTGTTCACACAAGCCACTCTTCTTCTCGCTGTGTTCAAGTGCTTCTCTGCAGTGTGTGCCACTGAAGAAGATATAATTAATTGCTCTGGTTTTTTAGATTTTTTTTTTTTTTAATTGAAAAAGAGAGTTACTGTTGGGGTTGATCTTAATGGCTCTGGTTGCAGAGAAGATGCTGGTTTAGATTTCTAATGACGGACATCATCGAATAAGATAAGGTCACATGTTGGAAATGGCATCAGCTTTCATCAATTTTATCAGAAGAAAAAAAAAAGTTCAAATATTCATTAAAACTGGTGAA
Source organism: Quercus tomentella (assembly GCA_028535165.1). Taxonomy (NCBI): domain Eukaryota; kingdom Viridiplantae; phylum Streptophyta; class Magnoliopsida; order Fagales; family Fagaceae; genus Quercus; species Quercus tomentella. Next base: position 53,984,362 of record JAPQVY010000089.1, on the reverse strand, counting down.
ATCAATCAGATTCTAAAAAATAAAAAAGTGTTTCATGCGTTTAGAAGACGTCAAACATTTTCAGTCACTTTCAACAAAAACCTCTAAAATTGATAGAAATGTACCTAAATCTTTAAAATGACTATCATACCATTGAAACCACAAAAATGACAAAAATACCCTTGAAAACCTCTTAATTGTCTAAAACACCTTAGAAACTTTTATTGTGAGAAAAATACTCCTAAAATTTCTAAAATAACTAAAATACACTTAAAACCTCTAAATATTCTTAAAACATTTAAAATGACCAAATTAATCTTGAAACTTTTAAAATGACAAAAATACATTTAAAACCTATAAAAGGATGAAAATACCCTTAAATTCTTTAAAATGATAGAATTCCCCTAAAAACCTCTAATATAATATGTTTAAAATACCTCTAAAACCACAAGAAAGAAAAAAAAAAAAAAAAAAAAAAAAAACAAACAAACAAACAAAAAAGAAACACCCTAAACCATCAAAATGATGAAAATACCTCCTAAAACTTCCAAAATGATCATGGTATGCCTCTAAACTTTACAAGGCACACAAAAACAATTCAAAGTGTCATTTTTTTTTAAGGTTTTAAGTGTTTGTAATTATGAGAGAGAACCAAATTTTTTATTTAAACTTGTGATTTTTCATACATGCCAAATGCTAAAAATATTTTTTACAACAAAAAAATCACATCGAAAACAAATTGTTTTCCTTGACAAAATACATTTTATACTTGAGACATTGTTACATGAGATGAAAATTAGGTGTAATTATTGGAAAAAGAAAACACTTTTATCTATTTTATATAACCATTTTATCTTAAATTATTAAAAATTTTACCAACTGAGCTAACTCGAATACGCAAAAAAAAAAAAAAAAAAAAAACCTTTAAAAACAACCAAGACAAAAACATTAGGGCCCGTTTGATATGTGTGTTTAAACAACAGTTTTCAGATTTTTTAGAAATATACATAATAAAAAAGTGTATAAAAATACATTAACATTGTTTAAAAACTGAAATCATATTTACAAACAAATCTACCATAAAGCCCCTAAACAGTACATGCAGCGTCAAAATGGAAAATTTGAAATATATAAAGAGATAATAAAATGAAAACAACGCAGGCCAAAATTGTACAACCAGAAATTGACATCTGTATTACGGGTCGTCGGTGGAGGCGTGATTTCACCGCCCATGAATTGAAGGCTCAATTCTCAAAGCCCTCAAACGGTGCCGCATCTAAGTGAAGCCAAGTAGATAAAATATTATTCGAGTTCCAGCTCACTGGCTTCTGAGTTCTGACTCTGAGAGAGTGTAGCGAAGAAGTCAAAAAGACGGTGGAAAAATGTCACATCACCTTGTTCTCAACCCAGCTATTCGGTACTTCTCAATTTCAATTACTCCGAATTCTTTTATTTTTAATACCATCTATCTAAATTCTAAAGAGAAGCTTTGATATATGCATGTATGAATTCGATTTTTAATTTTTTTCATCAATTAATTAATTAAATTATGATAATGAATTCGCTCATTTCGTTTTGGTTCTCATGTTTGATCTTGTTTGTTTATTATTATGTAATTTATCGTGAGTTACAGTTAACTCAAGAAGTAAAGTCTCTTGTCTTGTCGTCAACTAATTAGTTTTTGGGTTTTATGGTAAAGGATGTCATAATTTCAAATATTATTGTGCGTGTGTGTATGACGTATTTTTTGGACTCGGTTATGGATCCTTAACTGACTATACAAGATTAATCGCATGTATTTTTTTCTTTCATTCTTTCTATTTGAGATAACAATCACCTTAATTGGCACGTTCTTTTTTACTACTACTAATGTTATTTTAGGTATTTCTGTACTTTTTTGTTCCCTTGACTTGAATCAACTTACATTTTCTCTACTATCTTGTGTGTATAATGTATTTTTTGGGATCGGTTATAGATCCTTAACTGACTATTCATGATGACTCACATGTATTTTTACTGCCATTCTCTTCTATTTGAGATCATAATCACCATAATTCACACGTTCTTTTTTACTACTACTACTACTACTAATGTTATTTTGGGTATTTCTCTACTTTTTTGTTCCCTTGGCTTGAATCAACTTACCGTTCCTCATTGGTGCGTTAATCTCTCTCCTTTGCACGTTACCAAACTCTCATAAGCGGCTCTGTCTCATCTTTTCATCCATAGGGACCCCCTATTAACAATTAAGCGATTAAATTCATTATTTCCAATCTGCTTGCGCTTTTGGGATAAGTGCAGTTTATTGTGGTAGTATCATAATAGATGGTCTTGAGTTCATGATTAAATTCACCGTTTCCCATTGATTCATGAAAGTTGTTGTGATATTACATGTTACTTAACCATGGGTATTGTTGCACAAATGCATGTAACTTTGTTTGCTCTATTTTGATGGTGATATACTCGAATCTGGATATGTATAGGGGATATTATTTTATTGCAAATTTGGATAGAGAAATTTGTATACTATCTCGTACTTTGGAAATCTATTATAACAAACAAGCTTGACTTATACACTATTATGGGACTCCAGCTAAAAGCAATGTCTGTATACTCTCTCACAATCTGAATCTATATAACCATGCTAGAGAAGAATTCGTGTAAACTAGCACTGTCATGATATACATGATTTACCTAAATAGCTAATGGTGCGAAAGGGGTCTGGAACTCATGCCGACTACACAAGTAACTACACCGTGAAATAATAAATCTTTTTGAGCTCAACAGAGATCATGATCGGATTGAATCCGGTTGTTTGATGGCTTGCCTATCTGTAAACAACCAATTGGTGGCATGGTGGGAGTCCTCAACTCTCCAAAAGTCTGCCAGCAGAAGGGATCATACATGTGGTATTTCTCTTGCATCGGTTTTAGCTGTATGGCAGTTAGTGATACATCCACACATGGTAGACTGTCGCTACAAGCAAAGTGTACAGGCTTAACTGTGTATGTCCCTCTTATCCTTTCATAATTGATTCCTGATAGAGCTACGGCTGATGTTTGGTTGCTGCATTTGCTTTTATCACAATAGTATTGGTCAATCACAATTGGGAATTCAACTTCAGAAACTTGAATGTTTGAGAACAGTACCCCCTGCACAGAGCCTGATCCTCCCTGCAAATTTAACATTTGAAATCATGAGTCAGAGATAAAGGTGGTTTATGTCTAGCATGTGTAACAAGTAACAACTTAGAGATTATATTTGGCATTAGGAACAATGTGTGTTTATCACTCAGATGGTGTTCTTGAAAGGTCCCCATATTTTGATTGGAATCATTTTAAATTATGGTGAATATCATTGTGTTCTTGAAAGGTCCCATGTTTTGATTTGGTTGGTAAGCATGGTTCAGATATTTGGATTATGGTGCTGGCTTGTTTGGAAGGGGCGGAATAGATGCACTTTTGAGGATATGGAGAGCTCATTGGATCAATTGAAAACTTTATTTGCCTGTACTCTTTTTAATTGGTCCTGGGTTTGGGGTTTCACACAGTGTTCTTCTATTTTAGAGTTTCAAGTTTCTCTTAGATTTTTCTTTTGAGACTGCTGTACTTTTTGATCCTTTGTGTTCATATTCGTGAACATAAAGTATATTTGATTTTCAATAAAGCTCATTACTTATGGAAAAAAAAAAAGAATATCGAAGTTTTGATAGTGGTCAAAATCTTGTAAACTATATGTTGAACTGGGTCAAAGTTAAGAAACGTGAAAGTTCTAAGATTCACTTGTAGTCAATAAAATTGGTTGAAACTCAAAACCTTCATGCTAACTTAAATTTTCATAAAAAAGGAATATATTGGCCGAGCCATTTTAGCAACCAACAAAAGATGAAGTGCTCAGCTTTCAATGTTTTTTGATTTTATAAAAGTTGGATCTGCCTCTTTAAGCAGAGTCTTGATTTGTTACTTCTAACTTGAGTTTTCCAATCATATAGAATGACAGATGGTATCCATACCTGCCATGTCTTGATCCTGACACCGTTCATTGTGTTGTGCATAATGACATCTCGGACAGTAATGTTTGAGACGCAGGCTTTGGTGTTATCCTTTCCTAGACTTCCAATGCTGATTCCATGCCCTGGCCCACAGTTGACATTGTGTATGTATACATTTGAGCATCCAGTTTGTATAGAAACACAGTCATCTCCTGCACATGTCATTCAGGCATTTTATAAGTTAAAGTCAGCTTATATACATGACTTAGTTATGATCATTATCCTTGTCATATCTGACATCACATTTTATTTTACATTTAGTGCCATGTATAATATTTGGGCTTTTAATTTTATATGGATGCTGTCATTTCATGCTCAAAGGATTTGCTATGAAGAGCTAAATTTAGCTTATACTGGATGTATTGACCTTTTTTAGGTCCATTCTATGTTTTCTAGGTTGGCCCTGTTTTTGACTATAAATAAACAAAGGGAAGAAGGAATGGAAGCCAGAACTTCTACTTGCTGATAAAAGACAAGAAAAGTTGAGAAAAATACAACAACAAAATTTTCTTTTATCTGTAGGGTTCAAGACCTAATCCAATACTGGATGGTCCAGTAATGGTTCAGGGCATGACACGTGTCATATAATAGGTGGCTGTAATGCTTGAAATGTGAGAGGAGCCATGTCCTAAGCTATAAGTGGTCAGAGATTGTTGCCCTTAGCAATAAGGCTATGACAAGATAAGATTGTGCCATGTTTGCTCATGATCCTATCTCACGGATGTCACTTACCAAATTTTTTTTTGTCTGTAATTTCTATATTGGCATCAAATTATTTATCCTCAAATCTTTGACTCTGCAGGTCATATTCTTCACCCTACCTTAGCATGTGGTCTACAACATTGACTAAACAATTATTGAATAACTTAATTATTCATGTAGAAGCAATTAATTACCACAAGCGAGATTGCAGCTGTAAATTAGAACGTCTTTTGAGCCCTGTAGGTGGATTCCATCCGTGTTGGGACTGTCACCGGGAGAGGAGACGCTTATATCATGGACCAGCACTCCCGTGCAGTAGTCAAACTTGAGGTGGCACTGTGGACTACTTTGAATTGTTATGCCTGTGACCGTCACATTAAAACTCCCATAAAACCTGAGTGCCTGTGCAATAAAAATGCATCATGTTAAAGGATTGTATGGTCATGGAATATGCTTGGAATTTAGAAGTTTTGAAATGGCTCTCACAGTTGGCTTGATGCTTGGCATTATCCTCCCAAGGTTGCTTCTTACCTACCACACAGTTGTATGAGATGCATAAATGATTAGCTTCTGATAATTGAGACAATAATTGCAGGGAAATATACAAAGTGAGGGAGATTGTTACCGGCATTGGTGGATTCTCTTCAACACTGTTGTTTAATGGGACAAGAAGTTTTATTTCATCATCTATAGGATCATCAAACGGGGCGTCTTGCCACCAGACTGAGCCTCTTCCATCAATGATACCATTTCCCTGAACCGTAATTCCTTTCAGCTTTGTGAAATCAAGCCATTGTAAGAGACCTTTGCCCCAAGCATTGGAGTTTGTTGGAGCAATGATCGTCCCATCTAGCTGAGAAAAATATACTCTCTTCAGTCTTTAATTTCAATTGTCAGTCGTTGTTTATGCATTACTGGATGGTAATGGTAATGGTAATGGTTATGGAAGACAAGATCAATTATCAATCACAGCTACTACTTGGGATGATCACAGGTGAAAGGTGAAAGCATTGTTATAGTAGTTAGTTGGCTGGATTATATATTTTTGTCTATGCAATTGACTATTTTCATGCAAGATAAAAATAATCATTCAGAATTTTACAAGGATGAAACTCTTTCTGAATTTTACTGGTGGATATTGTTTTGACAAGACATAAAGATAAGATTTCAGTTTCATCCTTGCTCTATGTCCTGTCATCCTGTGTAGTGTGTATATAGGATTTACACAAGTATCTACCATTGTACCTTATAAATTTGTAGCACAAACTGCCAGTGGAAAGGGTTTGTGTTACCGATTGTAAGTCCACATCATGTTCAGTTTTGGACACAAACAGGACACAAACCTCACCGCATTAAAAATTGTCTCTTGTTCTACAAGAAGTTAGAAGACGTACTATTATAGATTTTGACATTTGTACGCTTGAGTGGCCTAGAGGGGAAGGGGGACCGTGAGGGGTTCAAATGGAGAATTTTGGGGGGGGGGGGGGGGGGGGGGGACCCTAAACACTCCCTTATGCCAGTTTAGTAATGGAGATGTCAATACTCGAGGGGATGTAGGCATGTAATAATTATTTTATATATTGAATATATGCATCTTTCATTTTGCTGCATGTGAATCCTATAGTCGTGTGAGACTCATAAATTGTGAAAAGAATGATGCATATATTCGATAGTTAAAATATTATCTAGTCTCATAAAATGTAAAAAGAATGATGTATATATTCAGATACTTAAAATACTATCTAGGAGACAAGAGATAGGAGACCATTGACGTTCCTTTCAATGCATGAGAGGCCTTAGACATGGGATAAGGGATCCTTCATGCTCATACCCCCCAAGTATTTGAATTCAGAATGTTAACCCAATAAAATTGCTCCTCTATGGTAGAGAAATTTTATATTGTGTTGCTATTTACCTGAAACACTATGTTTGCTTGACAGTACGGACCAGAGAATGAGATGGGTCCCACGAGGAATTCATATTCTGCTGGAACGACTATCATTGATGCCTCTATTTTACACGCAGCTGCCCATGCAGCTTGGAATGCCTGCGATGCACCATAACAATTTTTTTTATGTGTTAGTTGTATAACAGTATTAACAATAACTGATTTTCTAAATAATACGGTTGGTGTTCGTGTGTGCAGAACAGTATACAATAGTTGTTGGATTCGTGAGTTCGTGACCCAACCCAACTGTCATAACGGGAATCAAAATTTTTTTTTCCCTTTGTGGGCCCCACATCAACATGCTTTGGTTTGTTCTTGTGTCTTTTAGCTTTTTGTATCTTTAATTCTTTTGGTTTATTGTTTAACTATTGGGACCTATACATTTTTTCCATCGAGAATAGTTACAACACTCTTATTTATACCACCCTTATTTGTTTGAACATTGATTACTACGTACTTGTTAGTGTACATTCCGTATACACTAATTATTTTATGTGTTAAATATCAATATACTTCGAAAATATAGATAATATGTGTAAAATTATGGTTTATCTATATTACCCTTATTTGTTTGGACATTGATTATTACATATTTGTTAGTGTGCATTCTGTACACACTAGCTATTTTATGTGTTAAATATAGACGATACGTGTGAAATTATGGATATTATATGTATAGAAGGTATACTAACGAGTGAGAAAATATCTTCCCTATTTGGTTTTACAAACTCATATGAAAATTCAATTTGCTATTGTGCCCCAAATGATCCTTAAAATCACCAAAGCAACTTGCATTGCACCTGAGATGAAAAAGCTACAATGAATTGCCCATTTTCTATATTTTTTTGTTCAATGGTAATTCTGTCATTCCCCTGAATTTTCTTGCAAAATTGAAAATTTTGTAATTATTTGAAAAAAAAAAATTGCGAATATTTGCATGTAAACCATATATATTACAAAGCAACATTAGACATATTTTCTTTAGCATTTGATGAGAATTGGGAATCACCTTCGTGTCATCTGTGCTTCCATCACCTTTGGCACCAAAATCTAGCACGTTAAAGGTGGTAGAATGACCGGCAGGCGGGTTTGATGGGAACTCTTCTTTTGGTTTAGGAGTTGGAAGCGGCGGAGCTTTTGGTTTAGGAGAGTGAGGAGGAGATTTTGGTTTAGGAGTTGGAAGCGGTGAAGCTTTGTAAGGAGGAGATTTTGGTTTAGGAGTTGGAAGCGGCGAAGCTTTGTGAGGAGGAGATTTTGGTTTAGGAGTTGGAAGCGGTGAAGCTTTGTGAGGAGGAGATTTTGGTTTTGATCCTCCACTATGGTGGTTATTACTACTTCCTTGACTCTTTCCTTTCTTCTTAAACAAAGAAGCCGAAATACCTCTGCTATGCCTCCAATGCTTGCCTCTTCTAGCATTGCAAGTTTCAAAATTTGATGACCAAAGTAGAAAAGCAACGAAAAGCATGAATGTGAGGCTTCTTAAGCTCAAACCTCTCATCATGTTTAGCACAAATGTGTGAGAGAGAGAGAGAGAGAGAGAGAGAGAGAGAGAGAGGGAGAGAGATTCTTCAGATAGCCAAAATGAGTGATGGTTGTGTTTAAATAGGAAGAGAACTCCAAAGCTGAACAGTATTGTGCAGACATAAGCAGAGATAAAGTTTTGATATTGGTATAGGCATTTACGTTTCATTCTTTAATTCCTTCATTTTTTTCTTTTCTCGTTTATTAATTATCTTGTTATCTTTTATGTGAATTTTGGTTGGAATTTGTTTTAGCTCAACAACAGGGTCCCATTTAGCCACATGTCGATATGTGATTGGCATGTGATTCATCCATTTTGTTTGACCCAACACGTCGTTAATCAATTATCAATATATGCCAAGCTTTGTGTTTTATATTTTTGTTTTTTCCAATGATAAAGTAACTCACACACATACTAGATAGCAGTACTAGCAGGATCATGAACTTGCGGTCTCACTCTCACACAAATACTAAGGATTGGATGGAATGCCAGTTCATTGACACATATAGACTTTGCTATCATAATTCATAACAATGAAAGCCAAATCTACCTATCGTGGTATGAGAGTTTTCATTTTCTTTCCAGCTCAAAGCTTGACACAACAATCTTGATTAAGAAGAAAGTACATCATAATAAACTAAAATTTGAAGGAAAAAACCTTTCATTCCATTATGAAAATAGTGTGGCTCACCAATTGTGGATTAGCAAATGCCTATTAATTAGCATATTCAACTTTTTTTTTTGGTTCTATATTTCTATTTAAGAAATTATGTAAATGAGTGAAGTGCACATTATTTCTTCTAAACCATACATCGATGAAGTTTTTTTTGCCCCTAAGTTTTATGTTTCCCAAATTTTCTTTGGCATTACTCATATGATATACATATTTTAATGTTATTTATATAATAATTTAGCATTGGATGTAAAAGCCAAAAAGAGGCACGTGAGTGGGTCTAATGTAATGAGGTGTCAAGGGCCGGCACTGATTATAACAGCTCTACACGGTCACATGCACCCTTCACGGGCTAAGACTTTTTGTACTTTGTCTTCTTAACCCCGCACCCATATGGCTAAGAAAAAAACTTGAGGCTGCTTTGTTATCACAAATTTGAAGCTTTTGTTTCTCTTCCCCTATTCCCTTTTGTTCAAGCAAAAAAATTCCTATTTCCCAATGATGGAAGAGAGAGAGAGAAAAATGTAAAAAAAAGAAAGAAAGTAACTGAAACAAACTGCCTCGAGAAAATATGTGGCTATCTAAATTTTGATTTTTTTTTTTCTTGAAAAGTGATACTGTCTACAATATTTTTATTACATTTTCATAACAAATAAAAAAATGATAAGTTATTATAGATTCTAATTTGAAAAACTCGAACATTCAATAACAACTCACTACTTAAGTTTTGTTGTGGATATAACATTTTTTACTACACTTTTACAACAAATTATAAATTATAAGTTGTTATTGATTTTAATTTAAAAAATCCAAACAGTGAATAACAACTCGGCCCTTAAGTTTTGTTGGAAAAAAGTTATGAATATACTGTAAAATTTTTTTTTTCCAATACAAGAAAGGGAAAAATAGTATACAGCTCGAAACTGCCTATGGTACTTGAAGGAAATCTTCATGCGCCCATAGTTTTGCTATATGATGTATTATTCATTCAATAATAGTAAACAAAAATAAGATACAAGTGGTATGGTATATATGTCCAATCAATTATAATTTAATTCAAGAACTTTTTTTTTAAGAAATAGCCCTTTATGTTTTCAGATCACATGTTTAATATACCTGTTTGCAGAGTACCACTCTGATGAAGAGATAACGATTAAAAAGGACAAACAAGAAAGATTGTGATTTGTTCTAGCAGGATTCAAAAAGTGGTGTACTTTTATAACATCAATTATGTAAAGTACGGAAAAACTTGGAATCAGGCTATCAACTTTTGAAGATTGGGATTTGAGTGAATTGAACGAATAACCCTGAAATCTTTGTTCGTCAAAAAGGACCACTTAAAGTGTTTCTTTAACCTACCAGGCTATACCACAGTCACATGAAAGTGCAGTCAGTGAGTTGGAATTCTAAATTAATCTGAAGCTAAAGCTGAGATTTCTTACAGCTCAGAACTCAGTAGCAGTGATTATGTTGCTACATTATACTGAGAGAGAGAACATAATCACATATATAATTAACTCAAAATCTCGTCTTCAACTCACTATTTTAGTTGTTTTTTCCATGTGTGTACAGAAAAAACAATTGATTATCGACTTTCAATGAATGATCATATAGACATTTGTGAGATGAGATGGAGATTTTGGTTGTTTACTATGAAGATCCGAGGATGCAAAAAAAACTCTATTCTACATCATCAAACACCACTTTATTTATTTTATCATTTCATTTTACAACTCACCCAATGTTACAGTTTTTATTTTTACATATAACTCATTAAAATAATATAAACCATTCTATCAAATAATAATATAAATATAAAGTGAGTGAGACAAAAAGTGAGAGAGAGAAAAAAAAATTGAATAAAATATATTATTTTAGTTTACAAACTCGTAAATAGTAAGTTCTACATGTAAGAAACTATTCACAAGTTGTATAAAAATTTAGGTATACATTCCTAAATGGAGCTCTTTTTTAGATGTTCAGTGGCTATTTTAGCAAATTGGGGGTTTTACACCCGCAAAATTCTCTAAGGATTTAAGAAAGTTAGTCAAATATTAAAGTGTAAATGCAATATTTCTTTTCTTGTTTATTTGAGAATGATATGAAATTTTGACCAAAAAGAAAGAATAATATGACATAGGTACCCTCTTAAATTAGAAGAAAAGGATGGGAATGCGCAGTTGGAATATATTATGCAAACATCATCATTTCTGTTAGTTTCTTTTTGGTCACTCAGAGTTTCTGGAAAAATCACCAGGCCCTGTTTTCTGTGTGGAAAGACACCTCATTTTTCATCACCCTCCAAGGTTTCTTTTTTTTGAGTCTTGACCTCCCTGCCACCAGTCACTTTCTCTCAATATAAGAATCCACATCAAACATGATCTCTCTCTCTCTCTCTCTCTCTCTCTCTGTGCTTGTGCTTCGACAAGAATCCCCATGTTTTGATTTGTGGGAATTCCAAAGGGATTGAACCCAAAAAAAGAAAAAGAAAAAGAAAAAAACCCTTCTTGTTGAATATTGTTGATGATGTTATTTTTATTTTTATTTGTAGTTGTATTTATTTTATACATTATTATTTTTTGTTGTTGTATAGTAGTAGTTTTATTAGTAATTGTACATGTGATCTGTAAATATATATAAGAAACAACATAAATAAATATAAAAAATGGGAATTTTTGAGGCTGGACAATCTTTGCTGCTTGCTCAGCAATATACCAGACTTCTTACGTACTATATTATTAATATTATTATTATTATTCTATTGGGTCAGAAATTTTATATGCATTGCCAGCATTGGCTATGATGATTTGTTGTTGTTAAATAAGACTATTTTTCAACTGCTGCTAGCAATTTTGTGAGATGGTGTGTTCTGTTGATAAAAAAAGTTAGGCTTGTGTCCCACATTGGGTGCGTGAGTGTAGTTCTTAGTGTTTATATAGAGCTCCGCGTCTCCAATTGCCACTAATAGTTTTGTGAGATGGTGTGTTCTGTTGATAAAAATAGTTGGGCTTGTGTCCCACATAGTTCTTAGTGTTTATATAGAGCTCCGCGTCTCCAACTGCCACTAGCAGTTTTGTGAGATGGCGTGTTCTGTTGATTAAAAAAAAAAAGACTATTTTCCACATATGTGACTTTTTTTCCTTTTCTAACTTTGGCGGGTATATACGTTATAATAACTATATTAATCTACAATAAATTAAAAAAAAAAATTTTAAGTGCTTCAAATGAACTTAAAAATGAAATATGATATTCTTAAAGTGAAATTTTTATACCCTATTTGAATTTAAATATTCTGCATTAGTACTTTTGAATATATATAATTATAGATCTCTTCTATTTCTCCTACACCATGGGACAGCTCATGTGTGTTTTATTTCTTAAACTCAGTCACTTTTTTAATTCACATTAAAAAAATAAAATTAATGCCAATTTGCCTTGAGTTGCATCACTTTTATTTTATCTCTTGTGACAACAATGAGTGAATTATATGAAATAAGACAATTGGAAAGATGGGGTTTCCGAGTACGACCTTCTTAGCCGTCCTTTTGTGTTTATATGCTCGTGAACTTTGGGTCCTCTCGTGAACTCCATGCATAGATATGATTAGGGTTTCCTAGTGCTCCATTATTAATTAGTGAAAATGTTTCAGTAACCAACCAAGGCATGAAAAAGTTCGAGCTTTTAGTTGTACTACTAGCTAGATTGGGAAAAAATATATATTGCTCAGAATATTATAATGTGACATTGATCTATACCGGCAAACAATAAAGAAAACGACGAAAAATTGACAATTGCGTTTAGTCACATCTGAGACCCAGTTGCATGAAAATTCCATAACACTTTTTTTACACCTCCTTTTCTTCTATGAGAATATTATTAAGATCTAAAACTATGAATTGGTCGGACTGTTGTCATATTCAGTGTCATTATGTATCTATTGCACCAATATCTAAAACTTTATATTATAGCGATGTGTGAGGAATTGTGTTAATCAAGTTTGTAACTGTATTGAGACAAATAATCAATTAAAGTGGCACTTTTCGAGCACCTAAAAGTAATGGAGGGCGGCTTATAAAATGTGAGTATTCTTGAATTCTAAGTTTAGTTTTGTTGCTAACAACCAACAATTTGTCATGATTGTAGCAGCACATATTGCCAAGAAGTGACAATATTGTCAATATATAAGCACCATGTTAAACTAGTTACAATTAGAGTTGTCGAATACTCTTTATGTAAAAGCATATTTTGTTATATTGATAAAATAAATAAATTATATTGTTCGTACCTGAAGTTTAATATATGTTTGATTGTGATTCCTTAAATTAAAAAGTATTCCAATTTAGTTCTGATTAAAAAAAAATAAAAATTGAAGAAACAATTTGGTCTCTTGATCTATTATTTTGTTTACATGTACTAATGGGATACCAACTTGCCCCAAGACATCTCTTTTTTTAACGGGAATCCCATTTTTTTAATAATGAATCAAATTCAAATAACTCCAACCACATATTTCTTCTCCCAACAAGAAAAAGTCCAACCTTAAAGGATCAAAATGGAACTATTTTTTTTTTTTTTTTTTTTTTTAATAATGGGAATCCCATTTTTTAATTATGAATCAAATTCAACCAAGTCTAACCACATATTTCTTCTCCAAACAAAAAAAAAAAGTCCAACCTTAAAGGATCAAAATCGAACCAACCTCATAATTAATTGATCAAATTTGATTCAACCCATAGATAGATTGACCAAATTGTTTCATTTTAAAATTTCAAAGATCAAATCCAAGCTTTTAAAATTTGAAGCACTAAAATCACATTTACTCCAAATTTGAGAGATCAAAAATAAAATGACCTCTTTTTAGAGAAAAAAAATTACTTTACCCTAATAAAAACCATCAAGACTCATTTTTAGACATTGCTTACACTTTCTCTTAATCCTTGATAGTTTGTGGTTGAGTGGTGACCGTGAAGGCACGCTCATCAAAATGTCATCCACCAATCATATCATATGGACCATAGCATTTCCTTCTCAATATTTTAGGAATATATATATATATATATATATATATATATATATATATATATATTCATGCTGAAAAAAGGAACAACAAAAACAAAAGAACATGACCGTACAAGAAATGCAACTTTTGATGAACTTTTAGTCCTAGCTAGAAATGGCTAAAACTTAAACACACACTCCCATATATTTAAATTAACCTTATGGAAAAGTGGTCACGGATCATTCTAGAATTTGAAGCTATAGGAAACATACTGATAATTTTTTTTCAAAGGCACAAAGAATGATGCAATAAATTTGATCTGAATTCTGAAGCTTCTCTCAATGGTGGGTTTTCTCATCAGTGTTGTTAATTATTTTAGCAGATTTTAATTTTTAATATATAGTTGTGGACCTTGTTGTTGTGAATGAAGCATGTGAATACATTCAGCAAAAAAAGAAGAAAAAAGAATGAAGCATGTGAATATGTGAAGGGTTTCAGTTGGAAGACCGTTTTCGCTTGTATTTTATACGAATGATCTGATCAATTGGATTCCTAAATTTAGAAAGACAACAGTGTATTCGTCCCCACAAGTTTTGTTTGTATTACAAAAGCCTCAATTCACGGCCAACAAAAAGCCATCCAAGCAATATCACGGACCACTTTGAAAGCCCTAATATATTTCAGAGACTTTTTCTGTTTCTTCCTCTTCCACTTGGCCTATTTTTCAATCTATACTTCTTGACCAACAGTAGTGACCATCCACCACATGACCCATATTCTCTCTCACTTAAAAAATATATAAATAAAATTCTTTGTCTAAGTCACATTTTTCTTTTTTCTTTTCTGAATAACATTTTATTTTAAAAAAAAAATGAAACATATTGTCATCATATCACCAAATTATCTCTATAAATTATTGTATGTAAATTGTCTATACAATGTATACAAAGAAATACTTGACCTAATACTTTTTATCTTTATTTTTTTTAAGATAGTTACAATATATAGCTAATCTCACAACTTAAACTTTTTCTCTCCTGAACCTCCAAGTAATTTGTAAATGGAAATATGTTAATATTGAAGTTACAAGACATTTGACAGTTAACCTAATACTTGGTAGTTAGTAGTTAGTACCAAATTATCTTCATTTCCATCTACCTCAGGAAAAACGAAACGATGTGAAGGTGACAGTACGAATAAACTCCAGGCATAGCAAGACACAAAATCAAGCCGAAATATTATGAGCTAAAAAATTTACTTCTCTATAAGTAAGTGACAAAGGGCTCGTTTGGTAGCCTATTTTGAGCAACTTTTGGAGCATTTCAAACACATTTACACACTTTTTCACATACTTTTTCCATCCACACGTATATAAAAAACACTCAAACAATATTATTTAAACTCCTCTACCAAATACCCCCAAAAATTCCATAATATTTTATTTTTTAAGAAACAAAAGAGTTCAAGCTAGGATTGA
The DNA here is from genome assembly GCA_028535165.1 of Quercus tomentella. Taxonomy (NCBI): domain Eukaryota; kingdom Viridiplantae; phylum Streptophyta; class Magnoliopsida; order Fagales; family Fagaceae; genus Quercus; species Quercus tomentella. The sequence goes on along the minus strand of JAPQVY010000089.1, from coordinate 53,969,011 downwards.
CATGACCAGAAATTTAATTATAAAAAAAATTTCATCCTTTTTCTTTTCTTTCTCTGTAGCCAAACATTACCCGTAATCTAAGGCACATGCAATTTCACATTCATACAATTAGTCTTTTTTTTTGGTAATTAAGTCACAATGACAACCACAATTTCGTTTATGATTAGGGTTCACTGTGTATACACATGCACCATTAGATTTTGGAAGTTGTAATTTTCCTTATTGACGAGATCTGGGGTCCTTTCAAGTACCATCTGTACGAATCTACCGTAGAGATTTGGCCAAACAGAAATGAGAGCTGAGATAAGAAAATAATTAAAGCCTATTGCAATTCTTAATTAATCATATGTTTGTTTGTCTAGTAAGCTTGCGTTTCTTTTTTCTTCTTCTTTTTCCAAAATGATAAAAGATCCAAACCCCAGAAGGAATTATGTAATCTAATCAATGTTAAAAAAAAGTTTTGGCTCCACCCTATATTCCAACTGAGGTGTGAGGTCCAATAATGCCAATCCGGTATCATTTGACTGTTGTTTGTCGGATATAATTTCTATCAAATGACAGAAGAATTACATTCACAAGTACAATGCATTGAATTCAGGATCTCTTTCAAGCTTTGAAAGGTAGAGATGGATGGCAAGGTGCTTGATATTAATTTATAATTAGGGTTCAATCGGTAGGTTTTGATCAGGGTTTTAGGCATGGTAGAGTCAAGAATTTGTCCTTAAGTAGGACGGCAAATATAAATAGTTATTTTCTAGTAAATTATCATGGAAATCATCATCAAGATGAATTACCCTTACGCACTTATAATTACGCCGTCAACGAACTTGTGCTAATGCTAGGACTTGTCGCAAGCAAATTAGGAAATGAAAGATATAATTAACTCCAATAATATAATTGAAATTCCCCCCACCAAAAAAAAAAATCAATTATATATAATTTAGTTAGAAATTATTAGCATATATTAAGGGATAAATAATTGTAATTGTAGTATTTACTTCTTCTTTTTCTTCCGATAACTTGATAACTGAGGGAGAGAGAATTTGAACCATAAATGTTTCATTTGAAAACATCAAAATGTGCTAACTAGTTGAGTTATAAGTCTATTGGTATTTCTATAACATCCTATTAGCATGAAATAAGCTATAACATCCTAGCATGAAATAAGAACATGTAACATATGTAATCTAATGGTAAGATTTTCAAAATATGAATTCAATAATGAGTTATTAGGTAGTGTAATATTGATTAGAGTTACACCATGTGCAATTTGAATTCAATCTACATAGAAAAAGAATAAGTTAATTAGATACTAATTGGTGAACAAACTCGAGTTTATTTGACAAGAATATGAACTAAGTAAGTTTGAAAATATTATCTAATTTGGAAATAAGCTCGGGCTTAGTTCTTGTTCAAAATAAATTCTAGTTTGGGTTCATTGTATAAAGAAATTCTATTACTTCTATAGCAAATAAACGTAGCCCTTAGGAGTTTACTATTGTGGGTGTAGGCATTAGGGCTTAACCTTGAAAGGTAGAGATGGACGGCAAGGTGTTTGATATTTATAATGAGAGTTCAATCAGTAGGTTTTGATCAAGGTTTTAGGCATGGTAGAGTCAAGAATTTGTCCTTAGGTAGGAGGGCAATTATAAATAATCCATTTTGTAGTAAATTATCGTGGAATTCGTCAGCAAGATGGATCATTGATCACCCTTATGCGGTCAACGAACTTGTACTAATCCTAGGACTTGTCGCAAGCAAATTAGGAGATGAAATATATAATTAACTCAAATAATATAATTTCAAATCCCCCCAAAAAAATTCAATTACAATTTAGTTAGCAATTAATTATTAGCACAGATTTTTTAAGGGATAAAAAATTTTAATCATAGTATTTACTTTTTATTTATTTATAATAATTCGATAATTACGGGAGGAAAAATTCGAACCCTAAATGTTTCATTTGAAAATATCAAGAGGTGTCAATTAATTGAGTTACAAGTCTCTTAACTTTTGTAATGTTTGCTATATATATATATATATATATATATGAAAAAAGAATAAATTAATCAAATACTAATTGGTGAACAAACTCCAGGTTATTTGACAAGAAAATGAACCCAACAAACTTGAACATGTACTAATCTAATTTGAAAATGAGCTTGGGCTTAGTTCTTTGTTTGAAATAAATTTTAGAGTGGATTCATTGTAAATTTCCATTTCTACATAGCAAATACGCAAGGATTTACATTTGTGGGTATAGGCATTAGGCCAGCCTTAATTTCTTGCTTCTATTTTTTACTTTTTACTTTTTTTTCTCTTTCAATTATTCAATCACTCAACAACTTTAATAATTATGAACTTTTGTTATTCGACTCGGCTAATTTACGGCCTAATTTAAGGCAAAACTCTTAACCAAATTTATACGGGAGAATCAGCATATGGACCCCCCAATGGGATAGTTCGGCTTGGTCAGTGGAGTCAGCACCGGCATTTTCTTGCACCCTCAATAATATTGTATCAGATTCTCAATAATAAGCATAAAAAAAACACACACACACACGTATTTTCTTCAACATATATTTTGATAAAAGCAATTTCAAGTGCATTGCAAATTTTTCCTACATGCACAATGAACACATGAAGTATATGTACACGAATAGACAATGCATGCACACTTCTCAATTATGTTAGGTAACCTGGTTACTTTGGCAATGTGATCTTCACTGCCACACCAACTCAATTATATTAGGTGTCAGCCTCTCGTGACTGCTTGCACATAAACTTTGGAATAACAAAAAGCATTTTAATAAGTATTATTTTTGTTGTTGCATATTCTAGTGCTTATGTTGTTTAATAATTGTTTTATTTTCTGGGTACTTTGTTAGTACCCAGCTAGGCCAGCCTGTCTGAAAAAAGAGCATAGAGTTTGTCTGGTGCATTACATTATAAAGGATATGGACCTAAATTATAAGGGACAGTCCCAAATAAAATGATAGAAATTCAATTTTAAGACAACCACTAGACTAAAGATAACAAATTTAAATGGTTATTCTGTCTTGCCCTCTTGGCAATCTCTAGTAGAAAATTTTGTTCTTGTCTTTCTCAATACTTCCAATCCAATCTCATCTATATGGTAAGGACTAAAGATGGTGATCAAATCCCATTTGAATATCAAACTTTATCCTTGAACATATCTTCAATTCTTTAAATCTAATTGAAGGAAACAATTGCTTGTCTTGTTACATTTTAGAAGTAATCAATGACATCATTAGAAATAGTCTGTATTTATTACTTCCTTTTTGGCTGATTATGCTAAAGTTGGATTTATGCAATAAAACAAAACAAAAGAAATCAATGGTGTTTAATATAAATTTGATCTTCTGGACCACTATGTCTTTCTGATACACGAACTTATTTGCAAACTTTACTCATTTGTCACTTTGCAGTGATAAGGAGTCCAACATAGACATTGTTAATGTGTTAGTTGTTCTTCATAAAACATTACTTATAGCTTATATGTCGTCAAAAAAAAAAAACTTGTAGCTTATATGTTTATCATATCATAAATGTTTTTTTTGTTTTTGTTTTTGTTAGCTCCAAACGAAGCTTAATAGGGTAGAAATAGTTACACATGGTCTCAATAATCTGGAATCTATCCCTTATCTTGTACTGGGTACTCGAATATCTCAGTGGTCCCATTTGTCCAAATTTGCTGCCAATATATTGTCTGATTGTCCCCATTCAGATTTAGTACTAATTTAGCAACACAGCTTTATTGTCTGGTAATTGTTTAAACCTAGCTTTGAAAACATAGGATAGAGGATGGAGCGGGTATAGACGAGTGTCGGCTCTAGGTCTATGCCACTTAGGCCAAGGCCTAAGGTCCCTCGGAATATCTCCAATAGATTCTCTAAAATCATATTTGGAGATTGAACCTACAAAAATCAACTCCAACAACCTTTAAAAAATGTAAAAAAATAGAATAGGTTAGCTACTACAGTACTCTCTACACATGGAGAGTTATTGTTCCTGTCCAAATGAATTTTTATTATTAAAATATTCAGCCTTCTCTCTCCACTAATTAAAATATTCAATCTCTCTCTCTCTCTCTTATAAAGAGCATTCACATCAGCTCGTCTAAAAGATTCCGTCTATTTTACACCAAAAAACTACTTTTTCTATTTTACACCATCATTTTTACAAAACACCCACATCAATTCATCTATTCTATCACCCCTCTTATTTAAATAATCAATTTTCTTAATTATTTTATTATTTCTCACCTAACCCATTACCCGTTTTTATACGCGCTTTCTCTCTCTCTCTATCATATTTTCTGATTTCTTTCTCTCTCTCTTCTATCTCTCCATACCCGGTCTCTCCCTCTCGGTCTATCTCTCCATACCCTCTCTCTCCACTCTCCACTCACGAGCCTCTCTCTCTCTCTCCACTCACGAGACTCTATTCTAGAGTTTCTCTGAAACTCCTCTCTATTCCAAGATTTTCACTCCTCTCTATTCCAAACATTCTGAACTTTCGATCCAAGCAGGGAGCACGGCGCCGAGAAGAACTCCGATCCAAGCACGACGAGAAGAACGCCGATCCAAGCACTCCGATCCAAGCACGCCGACCCGCCATAAGCGCCGATCCACTCTCTCTGTCTCCGATCCAAGCACGACGAGAAGAACGCCGATCCAAGCACTCCGATCCAAGCACGCCGATCTGCCACAAGTTCCGATCCACTCTCTCTGTCTCCGTTGGTGTGTCCGTGTGTGGGTGTGTTTGGTTTTGTGGTGTTTCTGGGTGATTTTGTGGTTGATTTTTGATTTTGACTGTGGGAGTGTGTGTATCAGAGGAAGAAGCAGATGATGATGAGGGTGTTGGTTGTGCAGATGGAGAAGAGAGAGAAAAAAACGAGCGAAATTAGAAATTATTATAATAATGTATAGACGAGCTATAGTAACCGTGTATATATGCACGGTTACTGTAGCTCATGGAAATTTTTAGATGATTTTACACAGGTTTACATGAGCTGATGTGGGAGGTTTTTTGGCCAAAATGTGTAAAATGAGGAAGTTTTTGTATTATAGAAGAGTATCCACCAACTGACGTGGATGCTCTAAGAATCAAAGAATAAAAAAAATTAAAGAAAAAATGAAAAAGTAATATTTAAATGTGATAGAGAATGAATAGAGAGTCTATTGAAAAATGCATTTAAAAAAGTAATTAGTTTAAACTGTTTGCTCTCTAAATAATATGAAATTTGGCTAAAATGTTAGAGATGCTCTTCCTCAAAATTTTTTAAAAGGGTTAAGGCCTCCTATTGGGGGAAAAATTGTATAAAAAGTAAGTTTTAGGATAATAATTCTATATATATATATATATATATATATATATATAACCCTAAAGTGGGTTTTGCATTAATTCTTTCTTCCACCTTCAAGAAGGCCCAAAAATATTTGGCCAACAACAATTCAACCCAATTAAAATCCCTAAATGATTTCACCGAAAGAAAATGATTAATTAGTGTATTGATTAAGTGGATTAGCTTAATTAAATCATTATTTAAATATTAAAAAAATTCACTTAAAATTATTACCTTAAATCTGAAACTGTATTGAACCAACCTAGGCACATTTTGATGTGATAATGATAATGATAATGTGAATGCTGATGACTATGCTGATCTTCATAGTTATAACTTATGACAATACTACTATCATTTGAGAGAATTTTGTTATGGTTGGACATTGAATTGTTAAAATAACCCTTATAAAAATTGGATACAGTCGTTTCATTGATTTAAAAGTATCATTAGGATTAAAAGGTTATTTTAATTAACTTAATTGGTGTCACATATCCACCACAAGCCCACAACAAATTACTATCGATTGCAAAGGGTATTAAAGGTTATACCGAGACAGTTTATAAGATGATCCATTGAAACAAAAAATTCCCAAAAAGAGAAGCTTAAATTAAATCTAATAATTTCTATAATAATTTCAATCTGTTAATCTATAGAGTTAAATATTGGCTCTCTTTATCCCAAAAATATATAATAACAAACAAAAAAAGGTTTGCTCCAACAATACTTTCGAAACTTTTGAAAATTTAAGGTTATAACTTATAACATACAATACATTTCAACATTTTAAGTTTGGGATCGCTTTTTATATAGTTCCTCAACTTTCAGAACTTATAATTTACAGCACTGACTATTAAAATGAATAAATGATGTTAATGTGACCTTTCGGTAAATTACTAAATTTCAAAAATTCTTTTCTCAAAAAAAAAAAAAAAAAAAAAAAATCACAACTCAAATCAGAAAATCAACGAGATATATAGCCCGAGTCTAGGCCATGGCCATTGGCTAATTAGGATGTGATGATCTTTCCCTACAAAATAGCCTTGGAGAAAGATCAAATTATAATCTGTTAGGCCATTTGGGTTAAGGTAGAGCTGGGCCAAGATTGGGTTTCGGATTTGCTTCTCGATTTGCTTCGGTGGACTGGTGACAACCTAAGCCTGGATCAAATGGGCCAAGTTTTCACCACTATCCTTTTTCTTTCGGCCTGAGTATACAAAATCTTGTAGGCTATGTTCTCCTTTTGGGTCAGCACTCAGCACCAGCCCCTAATTTGGGCCTCGGATGGAGATCAGAAGCTGTATTATTTTCCCATAATGGGCTTTTTCTTTCTGGTTATTTTGGTTTGGGCCAAACTATACTACTGGTGACCTAACTTAAATTGATAATTCCTAAATTTTAAAGTGATTGCTTCCAATCCAAAGGGACCAAATTAAAAATTTGATGCATTATTACTTTTATTTTTTTAGAAGTTGTTAGGAAATAAAAGCGATCAACAAAAATAGCCTTGGACTAAATTTTAGAGACTAAAAATTTATTTTTGCCATTTTCCTTTTTCATTTATTGTTTTGGGAGGTGGTAGACTATTGCAGTATTGCAAATAATATTTTCCATTTTGTTGAACTTATTTAGCTTATCTACAATTTTTGAAGTTTTATTATTATTTTTAGGTATAACTGTACTTTTGTCTAACTTATTTTTCAAGCCCAATAAACTAATGAAAATAAGTTCTCCTAAACGAGCACATTACAAAGATGACAAATAATAAACGACAAAATACCATGTATTACCACCAAAATGTAACACACACATATATGAATTAATATTCATAAAATTGATACATTTTCTTTTCCAGTATTAACTGCATTATACAATCTCTTTCTATTTTCTCTGAATTAGTTTTACTCCAGTATTTGTATATAACTATATGATATAAAATTTTAAATTTACCTTAAAATTTGCTTAGGCACCTCAAACTTCCTCCAAGAAATCTATAGTGGTGCACTCTAAAATCCATTTATCCAGTTTAGTATATACTATAATTGTTACTTAAATATCTAGAGAGAGCCAAGTTAGAGTTCAGTGTAAACAATTTTCTCTCTGCTAGGTTCTGTAACTTCAGCCTTTTCTTCCTTATTGATAATGATATATTCTTTGTCATCTGAAGATAGGCATTCAGCTGAAGGATGCACAATTCCATAGCCAAAGCCTGTGGCAGAGTTGCAGTAGGTTTCTACTGTACCATCCTTCATCTCTAAGTCCACATTGCTGAGGACTATTTTGCTACATGGAACTGTGTCACTGCAAGCAAATTTCATGGCCTTCGTGCTCCTTGTAGTTCCACTCACGTTCTTGTAAAAGATCTGGCTTATGTTCACAGCTGATGTCTGACAAAACAAGCACATATATATATATATATATATATATATATATATATAAAAGAAATCAAAATTGTTGGGATTTTGATTCAATGAATAAGTTGATTACATAACAAGAAATCAAATGGTAGATGTTTTATAAGTGAAGAGAGGGAATTTGGAGATTGTTACCTGGTTTTGACACGCACTTGGAGAATCACAGTAGAACTGATCAATAATGATGGGGTTTTCTACATCCTGCATCCTCACATTTTGGTAACGTACACCACGAACATAACCAGAACCTCCCTATAGCAGAACACCAGAGTGAAAGGTATTTATGTTATTCTCATCCCATGGGCATTTAGATATAAGCTAAACTTTTACCATGATAAAATTTATAAAACGGCCAATAGATTCATATAAACTCTAAATGCAATTTTGCTAGAAATTGTTCTATGAACATGTAGCAACGTCTAGAGCACTAAAATATCATGTTCTATGTTTGATACCAAAAACACCGCTTAAAATTTTGTTTGAAGCAACATTTCACTTAGATGAGTGTGGAAGTCTCTACAGGTATACTGAAAACCCATTTGATTTTTTCCTTAGGGGTCCGTTTGTTTGGGGGGATTAAATCTAGCTTTATTGGTATTTTCATCCAATTACCAATAATGGATGTTAAATGATTAACCAGCATGACGTAGAGCATTACCTGCCAAGTCTTAATCCTGAGGCCGTTGGTAGTCTCCTTGAGGAATGCTGTATCCAAGACAACCTTTGTAACTATACCGGTGGAGTTGTCCTTCCCAAGGCTTCCAATGCTAAATAGAAGAATTTTGCACCAATGTAAGTAACAAGCTACAAAAGTTCAGTTACAGTTCTGTATACTAACTTACGAACACAATCTTCCATTTTTGCAAGGTCCTTTTGAGATAATGGGACTGCAAAACCATAATTGGGTAATGTCAAATCAAGACAGTACCTGATTCCATGTCCTGGTCCACAATAGATTGTCTTCATCTTGATAGCAGAGCTAGCATTGACAATTGAGACACAATCATCCCCTGGATATTGCATTACAATCGCTCTTTAGTTTCATCTCGATTCTAGTTCTTACTACAAAAAGATGAGACAGGGAAAGATATAGAATTTTAACAAAGGGAAAAAAATAGGATAAAGTAAGAACCTGTTCCAATTTTGCAGTTTTCCAGAACAACATTAGTTGATTCAGTGATATGGATTCCATCAGTGTTAGGACTGTCTCCAGGAGCTGAGACTTGTACTCCCGAAACACGCACAGAATCAGACCGGGCAATAATGAAATGCATCTGTTGGGCATTCTGGATAGTGAGGCCTTTTACCTTTATAGCTGAGCTTGAATCTATAGTCAGTGCCTGCAATAAATCTTGGGGAGTCAAAATTCTATTTGGTGATCCTAGTCTAATATGATCAGCATAAAATCTTATCTGGAAATATGGTTTTAACTTGTAACTAAGAGACAGATACTTACTGTTGGCGCCCCTTTGCAAGGCTGTAATAAAAAGAAAAAGGGGTTAATGTCATTTGTTGAATCAAAATACTTGGCATTAAGAGAAAGTACAGTGTAAGTTCTCAAATATTACGTTTGACTTGTTCTTTTTACAAGATGCTGCCCACCATTTGCTACCAGAGCCATCAATAACTCCACCCCCTTGGAAAAGGACTCCATTCAATTTAGAAAAATCAAGCCATGTTCTTGGGGACTTTGGGTCCCAGTTTTTTGGCTCATCTGGTGCTATTATTGTTCCCTCAATCTGTACGCCAAGTCAACCATTATATAATAATGATGACAGAAACTATTAATAATTGTTATAGTTTTTTCAATGACAACAACAATGATGTATAAAGACTTTATTTACAGAAATATGAATAACCATAAAGGAATATTGATATTCAGAATTTATGTGATGGAGTAAAGACATTACCTGGATAACTAATTTATCTGAGCATGGCCCGTTAAATTTTGTTGCATTAACTAGATAACGCCCTCCTATAGGCACCAAAAAAACTGATTGTGGTGTTTTGCAGGCAATGGCCCATGCTCCTACAAAAGCCTGATGGTAAAAACATTAGAGAAGAAGCAAGGCACACCATAACAGCAATAATAAAAGGTCGAACATATTGAAGTTGGTGAGACCAGACATTAACTCTCACATCCATCTTTAATTATAATCAATCGTTGATCACCATATTATAATTTGCATCAATCATATGATGAGAATGGTATCATAGCAGCTCTTGCCAACTAGTCTAAGCTTGAAATTTAAATATAGGCTTATACAAATATTCCTAAAGAAACACATATTCACCTGGGTATCATCAGAAACTCCATCTCCAACTGCGCCGAAGCTATCCACATTCACAAGAACCTTGCTACCGCGTTCACTTGTCCATGACGGGATTGGTGAAGTTTCCGCCTCATATTCTTCCTCTATACCCAAGTTTTCTAGTTCTTCAAGCATGTCAATGTTGTCAAATACCATGTTTCCTGCAACTCCATGAGCCACTAACAGCAAACCAAGAAAAGAAAGCAAGAATAATTTATCCATGTTTTTGCCTGTTCTGGCTGTATTGTAAGATTGATTGATTTGTATAATTTCAATGAATACATCGGCTTATTATTTATATATGTGCAGATTAGTTTAGAAAATGATGGATTTTTTGGGCTATATGGCTTGGCTTGAAAGTAGATGAAGATGTTGCATTCTCTACATGCCGACTCTTAAAGTACAAGATAATTTTCTATTTTTCCAGTTCTTTGCTTTACTCTACAACCAATACTCAGAATTCACCATTCATAGTGTGTATGGACTCTCTCTCTCTCTCTCCATGAGAAATTAATAAAATAATTCTGGAAAGGCAATTACATTTTCTGGAAACCTCAAACTATTGCAATTAAGAAATTGATGTAGACGTACAATGTGTAGTATAGCCATATTTTAATGAACCCCCCAGCCCCACTTTTTTTCACACCCACGCACTACACACCATAAAAAGAAAGAAGAAAGAAGGACGAAAAGGTCAAGAAGTTAGTTAGACCGAACAGGGCAATCCAAAGTACAAATTGTCCGCTTGGACATGCACGCTTAAACCTTTAAGCAAAAGAAATTCCTCTGTAATAATTCCCTATACAAGATCCAGACTAGATAAACATTTCTAGATTGATGAGAATATAGCCCCCAAGTTACCATCAACCGCCACAGTCCTCTGCTTTGAGGCTCTGTAGTAGGTGCCAAATTTGATCTCTTGGTTCCATCATTAGAGGATGCTAATATTATCAGCTACTTTTTATCTCAATTAAACTGTGGCCAATCTTCCTTGTCACCTTCCTTGCATAAGCACTCTCTCTAATTTGCATTGACGTTTTAAATTCTCCAGTTTCAGAATAGAAATTTGAAGCTTGCAAACAAACTGCAGGGTCCTCCGGTTCAAGCTCCATCAAGATTTTTGCTACTCTCCTTCCCACTATCTCATTACCATGGACCCTACAACTTTGTAACAATGAACTCCACATTACACTATCACCCTTTCCTGGTGCCCGTTGCAGCAACTCTTGAGCTTCATCAAGCAAACCCGCACGGCCTAACATATCTACCATACATGAAAAATGCTGCCTTTCAGGGCAGATCCCATGTAATGATTTCATTGAATCAAACAGTGATCTTCCTTCTTCGACCAACCCTGAATGGCTGCACCCTGTTAATGCACACAAGAATGTCACTTTATCTGGTTTCAGACCCTTTTTGACCATTGCTTGAAACATTTCAAGACCTTCTCTTCCCATTCCATTCCGGGCATACCCATTAATGATAGATGTGAAACAAATCACATTCGGTGAAGGAATTTTGTCAAAAATCAGACGAGAAAGTTCAACATGACCACATCTTGAATATGCATCGATTAGGGAACATGCAACTGCAGTATCAGATTCAAAACCTGATTTTATTGCACAACAGTGTAGCAATCTGCAGCTAGCCAAGCTTATCGAAGGAGACACTGATAACGCCTTTAGTGTCGTGGAGAAAGTGACTTCATCAAGTCCTACTCCCTTATCAACCATTAAACCAAACATCTCAACCACATCTTCAGTGATGCCACAGTGCAACAATGAGGTCATTAAGGAGTTACAACACTCCAATGTTCTCTCCAGAACACTTTCATATACGGCTACCGAACTCTCAATGTCACCACATTTCCCATACATATCTATCAAAGCAGATTGGATATGAATGCTTCCATGATCAAAGCCTAATTTTAGAACATAAGAGTGAATTTGCTTACCAAATTGAATATTATTGGACCCACTAGACCAATTCAAGAAGCCTAAAAATGATCGAATCGAAGGCCTCTTCCCCCAAAACTGCATAATTGAAAATAATTTGAGAGCATCAAACAATAAACCATTATTTGCATAGACTGCAACAATTGAATTCCATGAAATCACATCCTCCACTGGAATACTATCAAATGATTTTTTTGCATCAACTAAACTTCCACAAGCAGAATAAAAATCTACCAAAGCATTAGCTACGAATATATTTGATTCTACCCATCCAACCTTAACAGTGAGGCAATGCAGCTGCTTTCCTTCATCTAAAAGTTTCTGGTTACTGCATCCACGAAATAAATAACAAAAGGTAAGACCATTTGGCTCCACACCATCCAATCCCATTTTAGAGAACAACTCTAATAACTTATCTGATCGACCCAGACCACCGGGTTCACAATACCCACGTAATACCAAATTCCATACGGCCAAATTTCGCTCCGGCAACTCATTGAACAACTTGAAAGCTACATCATCATGCCCCATATGCATATAAAGGTCAACAAGCGAACTTCCAACAAACAAATTCAAGCTAAATCCAAGTGTAATCACCCTGCAGTGAACTTGAATTCCTTCTCCATAAAACCCTGCATCACTACAAAAACCCAAAACAGAGGAAAATGTGGACGGGCTTTCTCTTATTCCTTCTTGAACCATTTCAGCATAGAGGTAAAGAGCCTGTTTTGGAAACCCACATCTGGCATTACCAGAAATCAGCAAATTATAGGTAACAACATCACAAAGTGGCATTTCATCAAACACCTTGAGGGCAGAGTTTAACTGCCCAGATTTGATTAGGCTATCAATTATTCGGTTTTTGGAGTAAACACCCTCATGAGCATTGCTTTCACAGTATGAGTCCAACACCAGAGAAGGGGTTGATGAAAGCATTGGTATGTGATATTTAGGTGTAGAGGTTGCTATGCTTCGTACAAAGGATAGGAGTTTAGTGCTTTGCATGGCCCATGAGACCATTTTACGTAAAATGGGAATATCCGGACAAATAATATACTGGTAGAGAAGAATTATGGAACACGAATATCATCCTCACAGAATAACGAGACTTTAATCACCTAAAACCCTCAAAATGATGTTTATGCCAATTGATTTTGATGGGTACCATGAATTAAATATTAACTTTGGACCCAATGGACAGGATATCCTAAGTAATGTTTTTAACAAGTCAAAACTCGAAACAGCTCACAAAACGACCTTTCGGCTTTTGCTCAAAAAAAAAAAAAAAAAAAAAAACGACCTTTCGGCTTTTGTCTTGTTCAACCCAAACTAGCACATGAAGCAGAGTAAACTTTCTGACATATATGGGAACTTGCAGCATCCTACAGCGCCTATATAAATACCCATTTTTGTTTACTTTCACATTAATTTAACCACATTGCTAACCCACATCGCTAGCATTTACATGCATAATTACAAGACACATTATAATGCAAAATTTTGGGTAAAATGTCAAGATAGAATTCCAACTAAATAACCCAATTCCCAACCACTCTCTTCTTGCCCTATAATGAGGGAGTTGATGTATGAAAACCTGTTTCAATCTTCAATTGACAAATTATCTAAGGATAATACATACACACTTGTACATAACACAATAAAATTCAAGAGAAAAAAATGACAGACTTTGAGAAATTGGGCAGCAGTTTCTTGACATAACATACACCTGAATTTTACATATTGATGATTGCTCTGAATAGGAAGGACCACAAATGAACAAACAGCAGACCACAAAGTTCATACAGGTAGATGTTTTACAACTAGATTGGTATCGACACAAATGATTCACATGCACCAGAAGATGGCAAACAAACAAGAAATGTTCAAATAAGCTCTCATATCAATAACATGTAGATGCAATAGCTTCCAAAAGGGAGGCTACAAAACGCATCTGGGTTTCTTCATCGATTCTTGAAAATAGAGGCACATGGACAAATAAAGATTTGTGACCCTTCTGTTCCGCAAAACGGAGAGAATGATAATATACATAATTGCACACAAAACGGCCGGCATCATCTGAAATTGTCACATCAAAGTCCTTCTTCAAGAACTTCAGGATTTCCTCAATGCAGCAAGAAGTCTTCAACAACCAAATGATGAAAAGTTAAAACACAAACACAGGAAAAAAAAATAGAGAGACAGAGCAGAGGCATGACAAACAAAAAGTTGAATGTTTTCAAATACTCATCACAATTTTATGGTAATTATAATTATTAGTGTCTAGTTTGCAACTGAAATGATATAGCCGGTTTGACATTGAAACTCCCTGTAGGAATTGGCAGTGCCCCCTGCTTAGTTCAATTAGCCTAGTACTTATCAAATAGGTCAATTAATCTTTTGCAAATCTACAAACTCAACCATCATAGCCACAACTCTCCAATTCCCATGGGTTGCAAAACTGACAGTCTTAAACTACATATGGTCCACCTCCAGAGAAAATAAGATAAATATTGAAAATTCTATTTTCTCCAACATTTGGTTTGTTATTGATAATAGAAAAGGAGAAAGTTTGAGAAAAATGTCACATTCTCCTCTCAGACCCACCAAAACTTTCTCAATAATTGGTAAGATTTAGAAAGCAACTGCAGGGGACGATGAAAAGAAGAGCCTCAAAAAAAGGCATCCCATTGACCACTTTACAACAGGTTTATGGAAGAAAAGATGCTAGAATTTCACTCTCTCTCTCTCTCTCTCATGGAATCACTCAGAGAAACCAGTGTGTGTTATGCCTTGATGAAGGTGAGAGTCAGAATCATCTGTTCTTAGCTTGCAACTTCACATAGAGGAAATGGAAATGCCTTTCTGATGATTGCAAGATGCCTTGGAGTTATAGGGATTGCAATGGTTGGATTTATTAAATGGTGCAGCATCAGAAAATTAATCCTTCCGAAAAATGGTACATATTGAAGCTATTACTGAAGCTCCCGGCTGATTATGTTGTAGCATCAGAGCTCCTGGCAGATTACTGAAGCTATTTTTAGTATTGCATAAATTGCACATATTGTATATGTTCTCTTTTATTTCCATTAGGTATCTTTTAGTTTTTGTTTAGGATTATTTTATCTTGTATTAGTCCTCTAGTCAACTAGGGGTCCCTTTAGGGTGCTTTTGTTATTTTCCTGAGGTATGCCCTCTCCACTTCTTCAATATAACCAAAAAAAAAAGGGGGGGGGGGTTGGTTTCCCCCTTTTTTTTTTTCTTTTTAAAAAAAAAAAAAAATTATCATGTAGAATGTGCACAAATCAAGTGTAGCAAAAAGTATGTTTACTTAAATTACAATTTACATTCCATATAGTCTATGTTAAACCTGTTCAATTTAAGCCTTTTCAGTTTCATTAGATGACTTAAAAGCTTTGGATCTCCATGAGTGTTAAATTGAAACCAAAACAGATTGTGTAGCTGTGAAATGATCCACATGTTTTATATGCAAGTATGACTGCTATCTATTTGGCGGAAAACAAAGGGGAGAGAGAGAGAGTATGACAGTGCTTTCTCACTATCTATACTTTAAAAAGCTTTTCTAGGATCTCCATGAGAGTTGCAAATTGAAACCAAAACAGATGGTGTAGCTGTGAATGACCCTCGCATTTATGTGCTAGTATGGTAGTACTATCTCATTTTGAATTCCAGTTAACTCAACTAATAAAGTATCTTGTCGTTGAATATGGAATCTAGGGTTCAATCTGCACCTACACCAAAAATCAATCGGTGTCTTGGCCTTATGATAAAGAGAAATCATCATGGAGCAGGTGTTGTAGGTTGAAATTCTATCTAATCTATCCAAAAACAAATGGCAGTACTATCAAGACTCTCCATTATGATAAGTATCATAGTGCCCTAAGTCCTTTCTAATTTATCCTGTGCAGTGCACTGCTTAACTTTATAGAGCTTAAGGAATCTATGTTGCCTATCTAACAGTTAACACCTGAGATATAATATCAATCCCAGGACTAAATAGTTATGAACAGTTAGCTAAGTGCTTTTCATCAAAGGGGATCAAGTTAAGACACTCATTTACAATAAAATTTAAACACAACATTTATGCGTTTGAGTATAACCCTATAAAATATGGTCTAGAATTTCCATCTCCAATGCTTTTTTCTTTTCTTCTCTTTCCTTTTTTTTTGGGAGGGGGTGGGGTAAGAGGATGAAACTGAAACTTAATGCAATGAATTGAAACATATCATAGATTTACTGCTACTTACGGAAAATAATTTCCCAATAACTCTTCATAATGTTCAATATTCAGCAAACTTTTTTTCTCAAGCTAAGTGTAGATGCCAAGGATCGAACTGCGGAGATATACCCACCACAAGGGTGGATGTGCAGATAGGCCAAAGGAAAATCGACAACGTTTAGCATAAACATAAATTTAACATTTAATTTCCTCTCCCCAGTATGTAAAGCAGTGAACCAATACTGTGCCAATGTTGTTACTAAGAAAAACTCATTCTATACTAATTCTATCTAACAAACGATGAATGCCAAGATACATATTTAAATCAGAACATAAAGTACCTCTCTTGCTCGAGTAGTTCCTCCGTCTTCAGATACTATAGGGACTTGCTGCAGAAAAGTACAACAAAAAACATAACAGAGAGGATAAAGAGACAAAATAAATAAATAAATAAATTGCTACAATGGCATCAATGAAACAGCTCTGAAACAAAGAAACATGTGCACCTGAGGTTGCCATCCAAGCTCATCTGGACAACGAAAAGTGGCTTCATTTACTGCCTGCTGCTCAATGGCAAATTTTGGAGCCCCACTATTCACCCCCAAGTGTAGCTGAAGAAGCAATGAAGATAAAATGTCTTTTAAATAGCAAAGCTCAATCCAGGAAACATTGAAGATTGTACTAACATAAGCTTCTGCTTAATCAGAATCCTTTTTAACTTATCTTTGCAAACTGTTCACAGTATCATAAAATGCCCTATTAATTATGGTTGAAAATTTTGTGTCTCCATAGGAAAGCAATATAAAGTGGCAATGATTTAGGGTGAGGGCAAAAGAAAAGTTACACAGATATCAATGTGATCATTATTTTCAACCATGTGAGACTGCAAATGCAATGGAGTGGCTAGGTCCAAGTATCAAATATTGAAAATGCTGCATTCAACTTTGAGAAGGTTCAGCAGATAAACAATAAACAAACAAACAAACAAAAAGCCAAGGATATGTGGTAATGACAGGTAAAACTTTGCTCCTTCCTTCAGCACCAGTGTCCTAAGTATGCTAGACTTCGGATACCCCATATAAATGAACAATTAAGGGGGTACATTATGGTTGTTTTAAACTAATAAATGCCTATTTTTATTAAAATCACTTATTAATACCAACTCTTATACCATATTAGTTCATTTAAATAGGGAAAAGGTTTAGCTCCAAATTGGTTTGGAACTATCTTCCTTGAACCCACTATGTGTCAATTGAAGAGACCATCCCATGTATAGTTTTAGTCACATGGCTTTTTCAATGAAAAATGTAACTTGGTTAAATGATACACATGAATATTCTTATAAATTGCCAAATAGTGGGTTGGAGGAGATAGCTCCAAACTCAGCTAAACTTTGTCCTTTGGATAGAAGTATTTGAATAGGAATGATCTAGGTTTCAGTTTTTCTGTTTAAACAACTTAAATAAAGTATCAAAAGAAAATTTATTTCTCTTGATAAAATTTTTGAATTGGACTTACGTGTTATTAATATGTGGATGTGGATTTAAATGATTAGGTGTGAGATGTTATTTCCAAATCCATAACATCTCAAGTACATTTGTTAGAGCAAAATCATCATATGTTGTTAAATTTCATATCAATTAATTTACCATAGCAATTTTTCTTTGATCTCTTGATTTTAAATCCTCAAATCCAAAAGCAACCTATGGCAATTGAACATGGTAAATATGAAGTAATCAAATAACTCAAAAACAATTAGAGACCAAGGGCACTGAATGGTGATGATAAAAGTTAACAATTCTAAAGTTTTTGGAGATACCTTTCCATGATACATTTTAGTTTAAAAACTTGGATCAACGATAAATCATATCTATTAATTATTTTCACGCATTTTGCAAGTCTATATCTATGCAGAATTTTCAGGTCAGCCTAACAACTAATCCATTGCTGAGGCATCCTAAGACCTCTTTGGAAATTTTGTTTTTTAACCAATAAGTCCCACTACCCTTATTCAGTATTACTGAAGTAGTGAATCCAACTTGTGGGCCCTGAAAGCTGTTCTTGAACGATCAATTAACCTTGGAAATCAATGTACAAAAGAAATTAATTTCTTCCAGATAAATTTCCAAAATTATAACTGATTTATAAAATCATACAGAGCTGCATAATAAAAAGTAACAACTAACCCATATGATTTGCTCATGGCTTGAAATATCTGTTTTTGAGATGCATGATTCCAAGGCCTGGTAAAGCAGGGGCAATGCACCATCTCCAGCAGTCTCAAGTATGGTGCAACTCCCAAGAGTAGCACCAGGTGGCAACCCTCTCTTTTCAACGAAATCCTTAAGATTGCTAACAATTGTTTCTGTAGGATTTTCAGCAACCCCTTGGAACTTCTTAAATCCAGTTACATGAATGGTGACTGCCTTGGGTCCTTCAGATCCCATATCCACGTTTTGGACACGAATACAGTTCCCTATTTTTATCAGCACTGTTACAAAAGCCTCTGTGTGCACCAACCCCTGTAAAAGCCAACCCAGATCATGATCACTTTTAGAGAAAAATATGCAAAAACAATGCACTATCACTGGATTTCTGATAATATGCAGATGCAAAATTTGCATCAATAAACCTCCAGACATATAAATTTAAACATTATCCCTCTACTATGAGATTAATAGATAGAATAAATGCCCAATACCCAAAGTTGGTCCTACCAAGCAGGATCTTTGAAAAGATAAACTCCCAATCACCAAAGACATTTGCATGAAGTAACCATTCTGAAGACTCGAACCCGCATTGCTTGCTCAAGACGGTTCCTATTGCACTAGACAATGAAAGCATATTGACAACCACACCGGGGAGACGGTTCCTATTTCTTAAAGCCATTGAATCATACATTATTTCACATTTCCTGCTAATAATATATTCCTTAATAGCATTGGCTGGTTCTAGACTTCTAGTTCATCATACACACAAAAACCTGTCAGATAGTAAATCATGTAGGCCAGTACAAACGCATACAAATGGAACATCTACTTCAATTCTGTTCATGCTTATATGTATTTTGATATTCAAACCCCTTGAACATTCACCCATTAGTGAATCCAAGCTTGCAAATTCACACATAGTTTTTACACCAAAAAAAAAAAAAAAAAAAACGATATCATCTACTTGAAGAGTTCTGAACATACTACTTCTACTTGGATTATGAGAAACCAAAACATAGGCAGCCTACGATGACTGTTAGTATAATAGTTAATTGGTTCAATTCATGTTTTTGAGATAAATGATTATTTAACATGGTATTAAAGTAGGTGGTCCTGACTTCGAACCCGTCTACGTGGGGGTAGTTTCGACCCACACGTGATGGACGCGATAATTAGCTTTTGGGACAAGTGATAGTTTTATCGCGAGATCACCCATGAAAATCTAGTCATTATTATCAACTACTGAGTTTTTTAAAGGCTCAATTTGACTGAAAAATAACATTTCATTTTCCTTCACGAAAAGGAACATATGCGCGCGCACGCATAAAGAGAGATACCTCGTACAAAGATAAAATTCATAATTCTTAAAATAAACAGATTGAAATTTAGGATTTAAAATTCTAAAAACCACAAAAGAAAGAAAGAAAAAAAAGAAGAAGAAGATTAATATTAATTCTGCAATAAAAAGAAGTGAAAGGCTATGATTGTAAATAAGAAAGGGGAAGATTGAGAAATACGGTACCGTTAGACCTTGCTCGCGGTGGTTTCAGGTGGGGGAGAACACAACAGAAACAGCCCAGCTTTATTGGGTATTAATGGCCATCTTTTTGGCCTACATATTTATTTAATTATGGCTGAGCGTTTAGTAAAATGCCATTGGGAGGTCCGTATATTGCGAAAGTGCCACTGCATTCTGATCGTCGTCTTCTTCTTGTTGATTAGCGCAACAAAGGAGTCCCCCGCGAAGCAGACACGTCATCAGTCTTGGCTTTATTGGTGACGTGGCAGAATTTCATTGGATGGAAACATCTTGGATTTTGTCCCTTTTTGTTTTTGTTTTTGTTTTTTTCACATATATTATTTGCTAGCGGTTGTACTATAAATAACTCAAGTCAAACCGAGTACAAATGTATGATTATTCATTTAATTTTAAAACAAATATTTAGATTATATATTCAAAATTAATTTTTTTTTTTTTATTTATTAAAGGTCAAAATCTATAACCATTTCATGAGTAATATGTGCTAATAAACAAAATTATAGTTGAAATTATATTATATGAGTTAATTAGGTGTGCGTTTGGATGTTGATTAAAATTATAAATTATTTCACTATTTAGCTTATTTTTGCTATTATTCATAGGCTTCACTGCACTTTTTGACACTATTCATAAACCCCACTGTACTATTTCAACTAACTTTTACTTTTATCTGTAGTCTTTCAGTAATAAGTTTTCAGTTTCAACAAAATAAACGGTATCTAAATAGACCCTAGGTAAATTGATTTTTGTTTACAAATTTATAAAATTAGATTTATCAAACTTGTATTGTTAACATTATGTATAATTTTTACAATGAAATGGACTATTTATATTATTAATAAATTACAAATAATAATTTTAACTTATTCACAAATTTAAACAATCCAATCACAAGACCATCTAAGTATATTTTATTCGTATGTACATATAAATATTATATATTACTTAAATCGAGTCTTATATTTCCAAACTTGTTCACAAACACATTAATATAATTAAGCTTAAGTTGTTAATAATTGAGCCTAAACATGAGCTTGAGCTTAGCTTGTTTATTCAAAATGACGAACGTAAACATTTTCTCAAAACAAACTCAAGTTATTTAAATTGCTTGATTTATTTACGGCCTTATTTGATAATAGGAAAAAAGTTGTAACTTTTTTTCTCCCTCTTTGGCATGGCTAAGTACCTCATCTTTTAGAAAGGTTAGAAAACAAAATTTACACAATATCTTAATAATTTTTTAAAAAATTACAGGAAAGTTTACCTAGCACCATAAAAAGTACGCTTAGGCTGTGTTTGTTTTGGCTTCAAATCACTTCCGGAAATGCTTTTTCGTAAATAGGGGTGTTTGGTTGCGCATGGAAAATAAATTTTTCGGAAATGCTTTTCAGTTGACCGTGTGTTGGGGTGTAAAATCATTTCCGTTTTTATTTTACCTTCAAATCTCATTTTCCAGAAAACAGAGAGAGAGAGAGAGAGAGAGTGAGAGTGAGGTCGCGCTCGCGCGCAGAGAAGAGAGAAAGAGAGAGAGAGAGGAAGAAGAGAGAGCCCATCGCCGGCGACCCACGAGCCTTCGACTTCGCTGACGACCCAGAGCCTTTGCGCCACGAACCAATCTTTGACTTCGCCGGCGAACCCAAAGCCCAAATCACGCCACGAACCCAGAGCCTTCGACCTAGAGCCAGAGCCTTCGACCCACCGATCTTCGACCCAAAGCCTTCGACTTCGCTGGTGACCCAGAGCCTTCGACTTCGCCAGAAACCCACGAACCGATCTCTCTCTCTGTGTGATTTTGATTTCTATGTGATTTTGATTTTTGTTGTTTTGATTTTTGTTGTTGTTGTGGTGGTGTGGGTGGTGGTGGAAAATAGCATTTTTAGAATGTTACCAAACACATGAAAATATTTTCTAGAACAATTTTCATAATGCAACCAAACACTTGAAAATATTTTCCTTTCCCGAAAATAGCATTTCCGGAAAATATTTTACGGGAACCAAACACAGCCTTAGTATCATGTTTTAAATTTAATAATAATTAGCATGTCCAATTAGTTTCATTACACGAACACATCTATACATGTCCACCCCCCAAATTTTGGCAGGTTGCCATTAATGAAAATTACAACTATATGAATGAGTGCCCAGCCACCACTAAGCTTCAAGCAAGTTCTTTCTCAAAAAAAAAAAAAAAGCTTCAAGCAAGTTTTTTCTTTTTCTTTTTTACATACATGCACTTAATTTGTCTTTCAAATTTATATGTGATTTATTATTAGAACAAAGTTTAGTTATAAAGTTGGTTATAACTTAAAATTACAACCTCGTTCAATATCTTTTTATTGGATATGAATTTTGACAAATTCACCATTAGATTACATTTTCTTCTTATAACCTTCATGCTTGTACAATTTCGAGAAAATAAAAAACCAATAGCTATGTCATCAATCAATTATTTAAATTGCAAGTTTTTGTAGTCTAAAATTATACATAAAATTTTATATACGTGCTAAAAGTGTAAAGAATATGCAATTCAACTATTATAATTTTCAAAATATATGGCAATGATAATTTTTTTAAAAGGAAGTTGCAGCTTTAAACTACAACTAAGTTTGTAATCAAACTTTGTCCTTATTATTATGCTAGATGTGATATTGCATAAAAAGATATACTTTATTGTTTTGCTAGGTTATTTCCCAAATAAATCCATCTCAATCCACCACATTATTACTTAGCCAAAGACATTATTTAGCTTGATTTTTAAAGAACAAAAAAAAAGTCTTTACCAATTTCAGTTTCTTTTTTTTTTTCTTTTTTTCTTTTTTTAACTTGGAAGTGTACCCTACAAAAAAAATTGGCAAACTAATAATGTTTAATCCTCCTTGATATATACTATAAGCCTGTTTGCTCACACCTAAGTGCAAGAAATCATAGCAATATAATTCTCAGAGTACCAAAGTTGAACCACAAGGAGTCGAGTAAATTTAAAGATAGTGTAATTAAATAGCAATTTTGGTGAAGAAGAAAAATATTTTTGCTTGGTGACTGTTAACAATAAAATAATGACTAACTTAAATCAGTAATATAAATATCAGGACATCGGGGTGTTTCCTTATATCGATATGAAATTCTTTGTAATCTAAAAAATAATTATATTTCATAATTGAAGGTTCTTAAATAATGAAAATTCTATGATTTAGTTGAACTAAGACAATCCGAAAATGCATGGTAACTTAGATTAACAATGCGATTAAAATAGCTTTCAGAAAAAACTCATTCACTTTAAAACCTGATTTCTAATTGAAAATATGAGAAATTCATCTAAGCAATAAGAAAAATGATTGAACTTATAGAAAGAATGGAAGAAATACATTAACAAAAATCTCATTGAACAATCAACTACTTTTCCATCTTGAACCTTAGGAAAAATCACAATGAATATTCATATCGTATAAAGGAAACATAACCCCTAACCCTAATTAAGGGCTTAAGATGCCAAGAGAGAATAAGAAAATACAGGTTTTGTGTCTCCAAAATTCCTTTCACGTGACCCACATTCAAAACCCTAACATAAAAGAAAACAAAGAAATTAAATAAACTCTTGACTATTTAATTTCTATCCAATTTTTTAATAACCACTTGTGGGATAATTTTGCCCAAATAGATATATAAAAATATATATATACATACATATATATATATATATATATATATTTATATATATTTTAAGGCCCAACTTTATAGTGTATATGATATGATATATATTTTAGGTGAAAATACAATGTTGGTTCCTGAAGTTTGTCTATTGTGCGTTTTTGGTCACTTAAGTTTCGAGTGAGCGTTATTAGTCCCTGAAGTTAAACAAAAATGAGCATTGTTGGTCCCTCTATTAACTTCCATTAAATTCTTGCTTATATGTCTAACGAAACAATGACATGACACTTTTTTTTTTCCATGCAGCAACTTATTTTGTTTAAAGAAAAAATAAAACAAAAACAAGACCAAAATTACACTCATAAATCGAACTCATTCCAATTTGCATCCTAATTATTCACCGTTCTCAAGAAGCTTGGTAACGTCTCGGCGCATTGTTTTATCTAAATCTCTCTTATGTTCCTTAGAAAATTTATCCATGTCATCAATGGTTTTACCATTCATCAATTTCAAACCATGTTATTCAAAAAATTCACAATCCCTTTGTCTGATCTGGTAGCATAGAATGGAAACTCTTAATTAATAACTAAGAGTTTTGAAATCAATCTAATAGAGAAAAACCATTTGGCAGTTCTATAGCCCTTGTTGAAAAATGAATACCAATTGAATACCAAATGGAATTTACGACTTGGAAGTGAAAAATAGTAAGGCAAATACCAAATAAATTCAAAGAATGCACATCCACTGAGACCTCTGTGGACGTGACCACGTGTTGCCGCTCCGGTGTGTGTTCCATCTCAACCGAGTATGATTTCATTTTGAGAAAGTAGTCAACTACCTAGGTCTTCCAGATTTGGGTTATATTGGGGAAAAGAAGCGAGTTTGGATTCTAATCATATGTGTGATTTTTTAATAAAAAATAGGTTGCCACAGGGAAGCAAGTTTGGATTTTAATCGTATGTGTGATTTTTTAATAGAAAATAGGTTGCCATAGGGAAAAAAATAAGTGTCATGTCAATGCTCCATTAGACACATAAGCAAGAATTTAACGGAAGTTAATAAATAGACCAACGACACTCATTTTTTAAATTTCAAGGACTAATAGCGCCCAATCGAAACTTAAGGGACCAAAAGCGCACAATAGGCAAACTTTAGGGATCTACATTGTATTTTCGCCTGTATTTTAAGATAGTTCTTTACTTATTAATAATTAATATGCATGTGTGTTTCCATTCTTTTTTTTTTTTTTTTTTTTTTTTTAAATCGAATTTATTTCATATTAGTTTTTTTCCCCTCAAAATTTTGATGGAATAGTAGATCCAAAGCACACGTACATTTCTATTAGTCTTTTTTTAGTGGTGTCAAGTGATTTATAATGATTTGAACATAGAGGTGGCAATTCGCATTAACAGATCAAGCTAATGTCGTGAAGATACAACCTACCAACTTCCACTTTCTAGAGCTTTGGCCTGGATCCATCTTTATTGCCTAGAGCTTTGGTTGGTGGAAATGACTAGTTGACAACATGCAGTGAAAGGGAAAATGGAGAATTAAATCTTGGATGTCATAGACATAGTAGGAGGTGCTAACTAGTTGAGCTACAAGGCTCTTGGCTAAATAATTGTATTTTGGATTGTGACTAAGATTAGACTCAATTAATTTGAACATATGACAATATAGTATTGAGTTGGAGAACTACTAGATAATGTTGATGTGGTCCTCCTTGTACAAAGAATGACTACTCGTAATGGACAACTTCTTAGTTGATTAACCTTGACAAAACATGATGTCATGATGTACAATACAAAAAAAGAATTTTAAATAATTAGTTTTGTATTATACATGTCATTTGAAAATGTTAGATTCTCGTTTTAATAAATTTGAATTAATTTATAGTTTATATTATTTTTTCATTATCTAGTTGTATGAAGATATTGAAAAAGTGGCTTGATAATGCTCATGAAACACATTGCTTTTAAGTTTAGGAATATCTTCACTTCATTCTCTTTCAAATGGCTTAAAAACGAATTTCAATATTGTCTCTCAAATTATCTTTTAAGTTTGTAGTAAGTCTTCCCTCCCTTTAAATTATATGAGACGCATTATTGATCTTTGAAGGAGATTGAGAAGAGCTTGAGAGCACCATGGACAAGATGATAACGGATAAAATGGCAATCAATCTCGATGTGTTTAGTCCGTTCATGGAAGATATCATTGTAAGCAATATGAATGGCACTCTGGTTGTCACAATAAAGAGGAGTGGTAGAGAATGTGGACACACCTAAATCCTTAAGAAGCCATAGTAGTCAAAAGAGCTCAGATGTGGTATCAACAAGGGCACGATATTCTGCTTCAGTATTGGAGTGGGCCATAAAGGTTTGTTTCTTACTTTGCCAAGAAATCAAAGAAGAACCAAGGAGAAAGCAATAACCCGTAGTGGACCTGCAATCAGTGGGATCTTTTGCCCAATCAACATCAGAGAATGCATCGAGTACAAGTGGAGACTGAGCTGAGTAGAAAATTCCATGGAAGAGAGTGCTCTTCAAGTATTGAAGAATGCATAAAACAGCAGCATAGTGAGTCAATTGTGGAGCAAACAAATACTGGCTTACCTGATGAACAACATAGGAAATGTCTGGACGAGTAACTGTGAGATAAACTAGGCTGCCAACCAATCATCTGTAAAGAGAGGGATTAGACAATGGTTCCCCCTCCTCCACCCCCCCCTCCCCGAGGGTGTCAGATGCGCATTAAGTTCAACTGGAGTGTCAACAGTCTTGTTGTCAGTGAGTCTAGCTCGAGACAAAAGGTCAAAAGCATACTTGGCTTGAGTAATATAAAGACCATCTATGGAATGAGTGATTTCAAGACCCAAGAAATAGCTGAGATGTCTAAGATCTTTCATCTCAAACTGCTGATTGAGAAAATCCTTGAGTTCTTGAATGTCACTAAGGTCATCACTAGTTATGATCATATCATCCACATATAGGAGAAGCAAAATGATGCCTTTATTAGTGCAACGAAGAAATAAGACAGAATCATAAGAACTGGCAGTGTAACCCAAGCGAAAGATGGTGGAGCTGAACTTGGCAAACCAAGCTCGTGGAGCTTGTTTAAGGCCATAAAGTGCACGTCGAAGGCGACAAACCTTATTTGATTCAACAGAGAGACCAAGAGGAGGTTTCATATAGACTTCTTCACTCAGATCCCCATTAAGGAAGGCATTTTTAACATCCATCTGAAAAAGATCACATTTACTAGCAGCGGCAACAGCTAAGAGGGCACAAACAGATGAGATACGAGCAATTGGAGCAAAGGTCTCTTCATAAGCAATCCCATACTCTTGTGTAAAACCTTTTGTAACAAGACGAGCCTTGTAGCGCTCAATGGACCCATCAGAGCGAGTCTTGATCTTATAGATCCACTTACAACCAACCACAGACTATCCAAGAGGGAGAGTAACTAGATCCCAAATATGGTTTTTGGTTAATGCATCAAGTTCCTCTTTCATTGTAATTTGTCATAAAGGGTCAGTGGAGGCCTCACGATAGGTGTGAGGCTCGTGGAGTGTAGCAAGGGCAGTGTAACAATGATAGTCAAGTAAATGTGCAGGAATGGATCTTACCCGGGTTGAGTGGCGAGGTGGAATGTCTTGTGGAGGATCTTCAGGTAGAGCGGGAGTAGGGGATCTAGGCTCAAGGTGCGGTAGCTCGTTATCAACCTGTTCATCTTCAACCTGTATAGGAGAAGCATCAGATATATCTGGAGGTTGGATAGAGAAGTCCAAAGGAGGATCCAGAGTATTTGTAGAAGGAACATGAGACTCATCTGGAAAGATTTCTAAAACAGAGGAGGTAGTCAGGGAAGAACGAAAGTGAGAGAGTTTAACAAACATGCGGTGTTCCCAAAAAACAACGTTACGTGATACACGAAGACGATGAGAGACAGGATCATAACACCGATACCCTTTTTCAGTTTCGCCATAACCAAGGAAACAATAAAGTCTAGATCGAGGCTCAAGTTTGTTGTGCCCATGAGGCTGAAGAAGAACGAAATAAGCAGATCCAAAAGAGCGAAGGTGATGATAGTTAGGGGGTGACCCAAAAAGGCGCTCATACGGAGTCTGATTATGGATGACAGCGCTTGGAATGCGATTAATAGCATAAACAACATGAAGAGCAGCTTCACTCCAAAATGGGGCAGGAACTTTGGCAAAAAGAAGAAGAGCACGAACAATGTCAAGAATATGACGAAGTTTTCTTTCAGCTCGACCATTTTGCTGAGAGGTATCTAGACAAGTTAGATGATTTGTAGTGCCATAGGAATGTAACAGAACTTGAAAAGCATATTGAATATATTCAAGAGCATTATCAGATTGAAAAGTTTTGATACGTTTGGAGAATTGTGTTTCAAACATTTTAGCAAAGTTACTGTATTTTGGTAAAATTTCAAAAGGAGATTTCATAGGAAAGATCCAACTATAATGAGAATAATCATTAATAAAAACAACAAAATATCGAGATCCACCAATACTAGCAACAGGAGAAGGTCCCCAAACATCAGAATGAATTAACTCAAAATTACTATTAGAGATAGATTCATTGTTATTGAAAGGCAAAACTGGTTGTTTTCCTAACTGGCATAAAGTACAATCAAAATTGTCTTTGGACACAGAACCTAGCAGACCCTTAGAAGCTAACTGTTGTACCCAAGAAGATGGTGCAATGCCAAAGTGCGAGAGAAGGTAAGGAAGAAACCGCATTAGTTGCAGTAGCAACAGAAACAGGAGCAACAGGTGGAAGATGAAGATTATCCACATGAAACATACACCCAACTCTAGGACCGATCCCAAGCTTTTGCCCCATCCTCGAATCTTGCACAATACACTTAGAATAGTAAAAAATAAGGCAATATCCTAGTTCAGCTAATTGTCCCACAAAGCAAAAATTATAAGATAGGTCAGATACATGGAAGACACCAGGAACAAAGAGGTTGGAGGTCGAAACAAAACCTAGACTATTCCCATGCATGGTGGAACCATCAGCTATATGAATATTAAAAGGATGTGGTGCAGGGTCAAGTTTGGAGAATAAGCACGAGTAAGGTGTCATGTGATTGCAACAGGCAGAATCAAAAAGCCAAGTTTGAGACTTACCAGGTAGAATAGAGAGAGTAGTGGAAAGAGATGCATTACCAGCCATACGAACAGCCTGAGCTATGATATCCTGTAGTTCAATGGGGGAGAGGTTGATAGTGGATCTAGAAGACTGGGACTCAGCTGAAATGGAAGGCATCGGCGGAGTAGGCTCAGTATTAGCAACAGTGGCAGTAGATTTGTTGCAACGGTAACAAGTCTCAATGGTGTGACTAGGACGCTTGCAATAGTTGCAGAACTTTTTGTTGGTCTACTTGCGATGATTGCTAGAGCCAGAGGAATCACCTGATTGCTGAGGCTACTCTATGGGTGGAGTAGAAGGAGTAATAGCCAAAACATTGAGCTTATTTTGGGCTTGAAGGGTTGCAAGATGAGCTTCTTCTCTAACCAACTCGTTTACAGCAGTATCAAGAGAAGGAGGAGGATTGCGATTAAGAAGTTGACCTCGGATGGGCTCAAAGTCCTTGTGAAGTGACATCAGAAATTCATAGAGACGAAATTCATCTCTAATGGTATCATATTGCTAAGCATCCTTTGAGCATGCCCAATTTGGATCAAAAAGGTCAATTTGGTCCCAAATGAAGTGAAGTTGATCATAGTAGTCATTGATGGATTGCCCTGGTTCTTGCCTGAGTTGATGCAATTCAACCACTAACTGATATTTCATGGATCCGTAAGTAATGGAGTACCTTTTGGCCAACATATCCCATGCTAACTTTGCATCATCAAAGCTGCCCAACAGATTGGAGATGGAGGGAATGGAAGTGTTTCGAATCCATGTGAGGATAATGTGGTTGTGATTATCCCATTCAATCATGCGACTAAGGAAGGTAGCATCTTCTTCACTTTCCCCCTTGACAGGAATAGTGATTGCACCAATACAATATTGCCAGAGCATACAACCCTTAAGAAAACTGTGCATAACTTGAGACCAAGATAAGTAATTCTTATTCCCCTCCAATATAGTATTGATGAGACGAGGAAGAAAAATATCCTTTTTATCCATTTAGAGACACAATATGCAAAAACAGACTGTAAAAATGAAATCTACGCAAAAAACTAGGCAAGGAGAACCTGGACTGCAAAAGTTAACCCCTAGAGAAAAGTCAATGGTCCGGTCAACGGTCAAAGTCAACGTGGTCAACGGTCAACAGAGATGACGTGGTGTTGACATCAGTAGATAACTGGATGCTGACGTAAGCTAAGGCTGTCGTGGCATTGATGACATCACGGGTGACGTTAGCCTAGAGCTGATGACGGCACGTGGGGCGCGTGAGCTTTGACGCATAAAATCTGGGTGATGCATGAGGGCACGTACGGTCTCCGATGGCTGCGAGGCTTCCACCAACATGTAGATCGGCGCAAGACAATCTCAGTGATACCTGCAGAAACGTAATCGGAGCAATATTCACGGTGGTAATGACACGTGCAGTGGTCTGTGCGATGTAGGACTCCTCAATGACAGCGGCTGCAGGTTCGGAACCCAAAGACAACGGTTGGAAGACGTCAGAGGTTCAACGGCAAAAGGCTACAGTGACTGTTGTGACGGCGGAGGCGATTTTGAGAATGGAGTAACACCAATAAAGACAAGACTGCTAAGAAAAGGTCAGAGCAGTGGCTCTGATACCATGTTAGAAATACTGAAATCTGTAGTATTGTATTTCATAGTGAAAGAATATACATGAGTGCCTTTATATAAGAGGCATATGTGTGTAGTACAAGTAAATATGTGTGCAGTACAAGAGTGTAATATAAGAATGTGTGCTATACAAGTAATCTAACTGGGCCTAAAGTCCACAACATTATACATGTTAACAATTATTATTATTATTATTATTACAATAATTTTAGTTACATATATCGAGCACAGATGATTGGAAGGATATCATGTTTAACCTTATGGAGTTCAATATGTGAACTATCGTGCTGGCCAAAGAAGGTTGAGGAATAGTACTATTTATGGCCGTTTGTCATTTCGGTTGGTAGGAAGGCTACGAATCAGAAGGCGACAGGCCAAACATCAGTGCAATAGAGCCAATCACAAAATCATTGGGCTTTTGATCCTACTTACACCGTATGCGGCATCTCTACATCTCATCCTTGAACTTTATCGCAATGTGTTCAAGTTAGAGCTTAATGACGAAGTTGGATTGCTGCCCTTGAGGCACTCCATTGCTTGTATCCAATGGATCACATTATTTGGGTGTATTGTTCAACAACCAACCTCTCCCAAAGGCATTATGCAAAGTGGCATGGTGTTACATATGTCTGTAATGACCTGTACACACATTGGTGAAGGAAAGGAGGCTTACTTACTACATTTACTCCATCACACATCATGACAGACTAAATTTTCAGATTTAAAGCTAAGTCAAGGAAGTTTAGACATGAGGTTTAGTTTTTGGTCATGAGCTTAAGTCCATTAGGACAAACCAAGACCCACTATCTCAAGTTTGAGCAACAGTCTTTCCAAACAAAAATAATGAGGGAATTGCATAATTAACATCTGTTTTCTCTTTCCATCACTTCTCCCAGCTCTCTGATTTGGTTTCATTTTCACAAAAATTGCCTTGGCTAATACATTAAATAGGGATTCGGTTGATAAAACTCTTTCTGTAACTGAGAGTAGTAATCTTGAGGTCAATTTCCCAGTACTGGTTTTAATTCGAAATTCTATTTTAATAAAAAAAACCTAATACTATTTTTAATTCACTCCAAACATCTAACACCTAAGTTATGATATAAATCTAAAATTAATTGAAAGGAAAATGGTTGATTGCTATGTGACTAAGATAATGGGATTTGCATAAAGTATATGTAACTAATGCATCCTAATTTTACTATATATCAAATATGCCCCAAGAGTTTTGTCACTCAAACGGCACCTCCTAATATTTCCAAATATGTCTAGGTTTAAATTGTCCTTCTCCTATGTATATATCAAATATGTGACAATCAGCTTGCAATGCAATGGCATAGATTGGTATTGTTTATTATATAAACTAGTTGAATTCCTGCATGATTTGCAATGCATTTTATTAGTTTTCTCCAATATTTCAATAATTTTACTTATAATATTTAGTGTTCTATTTTATAAACAAATAAAAAAGACAATATGAGTGGTGTAATAATTTGATCATACTATACATGTTTATAAATTTTAAAATTACATGATATTGTGAACTAATATAGATAAGCATGTTTCATGCCTACTAAAAAAAATGCAACTATCATTTTGATAAATAAAAATAAAAATATCCTTCAATAATTGTTTTTAAAAGCTAACGTAGACCACACCACATCAACACTTTGTAAAAATAATCTGTAAAATTGTTTGTGTCTCTAGCATTACTTTTCTTTTAAATATGGCAAGAGGAAGTCGCAGATTAAGAAATGAATGCTCGAAAATGTGTTAAAGTTACGGCTCGATAGATTTTACACTAACTTAATACTAAGTGCGGAACAGTGTAAATGCGAACGGATAAACAAACAAGCTACTCTAATCCATAATCAAGACAACACAGCAGTAAAATGGAATGTAAAAGAGTAGGGAAGAGAGATGCAAACACAAGATAACACGCCGATGTGTTATTGAAGAGGAAACCGAAGAATTAGGAGAAAAACCTCTCTGCCACCCTCCAAGCGGTAATTGATCCACTAGACAATCAGTTGGGATACATGGGTTAGCAAGAGACCCTCCAAGCCTAATTTACCCAATGTACCTAAGCCCTCCAAGCTCCTACTCTAACAAGGCTTCTCAGAACCGTGTCTTGTCTAGCTCTTCGGATCCCGCAACAAGCTCCATGTTGCATCTGCCATCCTTGGCTTCTTCCAATGCTTCCCAACAGCACCAAAACCTCACTTGACACTCTAAAAGGGTGTGATAAGTATTTGGCCTATCAACCTCTCAATGGTATGGAAATGGAGAGGTAGGAGTTAAGGAAAATCCACAAGCAATTGTGTAGAGGATTGTGGGTATAACAATCTCTAACTCTCAAGGTATTTGGCTAGGGTTTTCTCTCAGAAGCACTCCTTAACATTTGTGGGTAATGTGGGTATAAATAGTGTAGGTACAGAAAGTGTGTATTAGAATTGACAGTCTGGCAAAACAGAATGTCTCGCGAGTGTCTCGGGAAGGCCTTACTCGTGAGATACTTGCGAAACACAGCTATCTCCATCTTGTCCTGAGTCTTCGCATTTCAGCATGTGCAAGTCACATGGGTCACTTCGTAGGATGCTTAGTCGCGAGCTACCCGCGAAAACTCTTCAATCTTCAATTGCTTAAGTCTTCACACTCTCTCTCTCTCTATCACACAACCCTTACAATCAAATCCCACAATAAATACAGGGTACAAAAGATTAAATAAAATTACAATCAAATTTGGCACGGAATTAAAGCCAACAAAACACATAGTTGTAAATTACAACTTTACAAGAAAACATGAGTTTTTTTTTTTTTTTTGTGGTTTAGTAAGAGGGAGAAAATACTAAAATAGAATAGAGTTTAATAATTTATTGTAATAAATAAGAGAGAACACTAAAACATGCTATATTAAATTATTAATTAAGATAGTATTTTTTGAACCATTAGATTGCTTAGAGGTCTATAGTGAATAAAATCTGTAACTTTTATAATATTGCACCAAGTGTACCTTCACTAACTTGAACCCATCTCTCTCTCTCTCTCTCTCTCTCTCTCTCTCTCTCTCTCTCTCTCTCTCTCTCTCTCTCTCTATATATATATATATATATTTGTTTTTATATTCTTGGTAGTGTATTATTAATTTTTTTTCTTTCGTTGGACCTTGTTTCCACTGTTGCAAAAGTAACTAAATTTGTGCAAGAATACCATATTTATAATAAATTTTAGAAAAATGACATCAAAATTTCATTTTACTTAAGTAATTAATGAACCACTTAAAATAATTAATAAAAAATATATTTATTTATCATATTAGTAATCTTTTAAATTACATAGAATAAATACTATAATGTTGGTTATATACTATCACAAAAAGATGTTAAGAAATCTAAATGGTTATGACTAATGTAAGGACACAATTCCTTTGCGGCCCAATAATGATGTTGGGCTCGCGTATGAAAGATCTCTCACAATATGATTTGTAGAGAGTGGGCTTGAAAGGCTAGCCGTTGGTCACGGGGCGATGCCCGGTCTTGGTTTTAGAGGAATTTATGTAGAAAAAAAGGAGTTGGGCTTGAACATTTAAGCCCTAAGGCGTCGCACCCCATGGGATGGGACTCCTCGGAGTTGATCCGAGGAGCATTGAGGTCTTACCCCGGTTACCCAATGATGGACTTTTTCAGTGAAGTCCGGTGTTGTTGAGGGGTTCTGCCCCATGTAATCTCTTTCTTTTCTTTCGGTGGGATGCCTCTCCCTAGATTTACTTACTTTCTTCTTTTATATTTGTCTGCGTTAACTGTCCTTCGTCCACGTGTAGGGTCAATCTTTACAAAACTGATATTTGTCCCATCAGTCTAATCCCAGAATTGTTGGGGATGGTTGATAAGGTTGCAGAATACGGCTATGTCAGGTGCAGAGTCTTATCTGGAAGGGTAGTAAGGATAACTTCCCCCAAGATATTTTAGATCTCCTTACAAATTTGTTCCTATACCAGTTGTACCCCTTTATTCCGATGGGATTTTGGATCTGCCGAGGACTGAACTGTCCTCGGCTGTATTCCAAAAACAGTCTTGTGCTCTATGTTATCGGGCTTGGGCCATAGCTCTCCTCGGCCTGGGCCTTCGGACTCTCCACGAGCAAATGGGCCTGGCCCATAGATTATTGGGCCCCACAACTAATTTTAGTGAATTCAAAAATATTTAATTTGTATGACTTTTGTGTCAATTGTTGTCAACATGACTAAACATTCTAAATCAATTAATATTATTATAAATAAAAAATATTTTCTCATATAAGGAAGAATTTCATATTTTTAATCAATTATTATAATTATAATAAAAATATTTTCTTATATAATATATATAAAAATAATCATTTAAATTCCTCTAATATAAATAATTGATGTGCTAATTATATATAATTAATATATGCATTTACTTCATTAGTTAATTCAATGAACAAATACTATGATATGTAAATGTAAATTTTATTGAGGTATAAGCCTAAATAAAGAAAATCTCCACACCCCCACTTGTAAATTGTAACAATGAATTATTTAAAATTAAATTAAAAAAATACAATCTTCTGCACTTACTATTATTAAAAGTACAATAATATTTGTGCTTTAAGCCTTAAGCAATCACCACACCAGATTTACATGAAAAGCTTGAAAATACGAATTAAAAAAAAAAAAAAATCCAAATTTATGAAATTAAAATAATAATAAAATTGAAAGAAAATATAAGACCGTATTATTCCTTTTTTTTTTCTTTGATAAGAAAGTATTATTCCTAAATCCTAATTAGATCTTCATTTACATCGGTATTTCAATAACCCCAAATATTATCCACAAATTCACTTTTTCTTTTTTGGATAGCCCTAAATTCACTATACTTAATACTTACAAGTACAAAAGCAACATCCGTGGGTGAAGAGAACCACCTTTTTACCTATACTACTATTTAAGGAGCTTCTTTTGTTTGAAATTCTCTTTTTTTTTTTTTTCTTCAAAAATGTCCATACACCTCTATGTTTAAGTAAAGACAAAACTAAAAGACAATCAAGTAAAAATACAACTCTAACTCCCATTAAAACATTGCCTAAAAAATAGGGTCAATCTCCTGTTGATTCTCAAATTGCTTTATCCACTTATATATTAGATTCTGAAAATAAAAATTATATATAAAAAATAAAATCACAGTTTTTTTTTTAAAATAAAAAAAAAGCCTCATCGCACGCACGAAGCACGTTTGATGAGGCTAGTTATCATTACTTCTCTGATTCATTTCCAATTATTTTAGTTTATTTTATTTGTGAAATTCATCTATGCCCATCCACGTCAAGATTTGTAAAACTTGATCCAGTAGCTCTTAGGTTCTAACCTCTTCATATAGTGCAAAACTAATTTTAATTAGCTAGAGTAATAACTTATGATTAATACAATGTCAATTATACATGAGCTAGTGATAAAGTTATAATTTAACGCTCAGTTTGTTTTGAAATAAATTATTTTCAAACGTAAAATACTTTACATGTAAACCATTTTTAGTAAAACATTTTCAAATGTTTGGTATGACAAGTAAAGTTTTTAAAGCAAACCACCAAAATCGAGGGCTCAACATTGAAGTCGCTAGTATTCTTTTACTTTGTTGGTGAAAACGAATTTTATACTTACAACTTTTTTTATGGGTAAAAAATTTTATACTCACAATCTAATCAAAATTCAAATGAAAGCATTGTCACAAATAGTGTAATTTTTTTTTCCATATCACAATTTCTCAAATTCCATCATGACTCACCACTACAAGAAAAAGGGGCTATTGTTGCGCTCGAAAAGCGCCACTAAAGGCACTTCTGACCTTTAATAGTGGCTACTATTGTAGCGCTACGAAGTGCCATAGCTTAACTGCCACAGTAGACATATTGCGGCGGTAATAAGAAGTGTCGCTGTATAGGTACCTTTTAGAGGTAGATTTGGCTTATTGCGACAGGCTTTCCAGCGACTAGCGGTTAAAAAAACACAAACCCATGAACAAGCAACACAAAACTAGAAAAACAATCGGCAATATTAGGGTTTTAGGGGAGAGAAATTATGAACGGCGCCGTCGACAGCAACGTCAGAGGTGACACGAGCCAAGCAAAAACGCCGGTGGAAGATCGATCGCTGATTTTGAGAGTGACAAGAGATTTTGAGAGAGAGAGAGAGAGAGAGAGGTTTTTTTTTTTTTTTAGAGGGAGATAAACGGATGAGAAAAATGAAAAGGCAAATGGGCGCTAAAGTGATAAGTTTAGGCGGGGGAAAGGAAAAAAAAATAGAGGGAAAAAATTAGACTAAAAATGGGCAATTAAAAGGTCTATTGCGGCGGTCACTTAAACTACTACTATAATTGAGAAAACATGTTGCAAGAAGACATAAATTGTGGTGGTTCAGTATACCGCTGCTATAACTACAGAAAATGCCGCTAAAACACATATATTGTGGCAGTTTTTTATACTACCGCTGTAGAGCACTGCAAAAGACTATATTTATTGTGGCGGCTAATGGTACGTCATAATATATCTCATGTACAGGGGCGGTTCAAAAAAGCACCACAATATGTGACATATAGCGGTAGTTTTTGAAACCGACACAAAAAACCCACCGCAATAGCCCGTTTTTCTTATAGTGACTACAAAAAATTCTAATGATATTTTGAGAATATGATCTAAAATGAATAAATAAAAACTAAGTTTGAAAATTAAACATACTGTTAAAGGCGATCCAAGAGAATGCAATAACACATGTTTGGATGACTGTTTTTTCTTGCCTAGTGAATTGCATGAGGTGACCAACACTTATCAATCAAGGCCATATACCTTTTCACAAAGGCAAATCCCAATGAACTGACTGTAAATTTAAGGGATTGTATGACACCAGTCACTAGTGGACTGGTTAGGTCAAACTTGCACACAATGAAGATGAATACAATAATGCTCAAAACAAAACTAATCACTATTTCTCAATGCACCCATTGTAAAAGGAGTCGTCAAATATCTATTGTTATTTGTTTTTTTTTTTTTTTTTTTTTGAGAATTATTGTTATTTGTTTTTATCTCTACTAAATTTAACCCAATTTAATTTGGGTAAAATTTTATTGCTTTTCATTTCAAATTTATTAGGTTTCTCGTGGGTTATAGTTGCATGCTTAGCCTAACTAAACCAACTAAATTTAATAATTTTTTAAAAGGAATTTAACCACTTTTAATTTGACTAAAATTTTATTGCTATTCAAACTTATTAAGTTTATCGTAGATAGTAGTTGCATAACATAAGCTACTTAGCCTAAACCATAAACTTTTTTTTTTTTTTTGATGTGCCTAAACCATAAACTATATTATAAAAAATGGCTAATCAATAACTATAAAAAAAAAAAAAAAATTGTAACAGTAATGTTTGAGTACGTAGTAATGTCATGTAACAAAAACCTGAAAAGAATAATTTAATAAAAAAATTGGGAAAAGTTAACTAATGTTTTAAGAGTATTAGTTTAAGAAATATTATTATATTTTTTTTTATGGAAAAGAATAAAGTGGTTGATTTTTTTAATAGTTTTTTATATTTCTATGAAAGTAATATTAAAATTTTTCTAAAATAATCCATTAACAAATTTACTAAGGGCACTTTTAATCAAACATTAAAAAAATTGATCTAAGTGTTAAAAAATATTGTTAGTATAAAGTTGTAATAAATATGGCAATTAGGTAATATATAGCATAGCAATTAAGCTTTCATTTCTATTTACAAAATTAATGCAATTTGGTGTAACTACATGGCAATTAAACATAGTATCAACTTGGCATAACCATGACTTCTAAGCACAACTTTATAATATACTAGTCACTGACCCGTGCGATACACGGAAAAGCTATTGACTCTAACAAAAAATGAAGAAATATTTAACTTCCATCCTTTTCCATAGTTTAGAAGTCTTGTCTAACATTAAACGTTATTAAGTTGCAAGTGCATAGTTACAGAAACCTACCAAGTAATTTACAATTCTTAAATTAATAAAGCAAAACTCTCAATAGTTATTGTACGGCACCGAGGTGCCCCAGATCCAATTGGGCCTTGGATTCAGGCCCAGTAGCATGGCCCAATTTTTCAATCCCTTTTTATTCTACCCTCACAAACTACAAGTCCAAGTCTCGTCACCTAACCACTGCTTGGCGTAAAAAACCCGAATAATAAAGAAAGACTGAAATTCGAACATACCATAGCATGCTCGGCAGTTTCCAGGAAGCGTCACTACCGGGCATATTCGCTTGAGTTGGAACCAAGTTCCAAGGCCACATTCGCTGCATTCCACTCTCACCTAAACATCCACTTACAACAGATAATATTGGACCTTCAATTGCACTAACTATGGCAGTAATCATGATCTCTCCACTAATTTAGAGCTATAAATAGGAGAAGTTGGGGAAGGAAAAGAGGGGGTTGAGAGGTTCACAAAAGAGATAGAGAAGAGAAAAAACAGCGATTCAGAAAGAGAGAGAGTAAACTACGCTGAGTCTCTGTGCTGAGAACGACCCAAAGTAGGAAATCCTAAGCCCACCTTATAAGTAAGTTGTGAGCCCAAGTGAGGTTAAGCCCAACATCCTCATTTCCGGCGCGCACAGTTATATATACACACACTCAAAACTAATATAAACTGCAAATATATAAACAAAGACCTTGATATGAGGAAGACACACTAAGTTTCAAATTTGGGTAATGACTTTCTCGTAGTAATAATGTGAGAGATCGTAAAACTTCATGTGCTCTCAAAAAAGAGATTTGGGTGCTTTGAAGGGCACCTCTCTTTTTGGATAAGAGGTGTGGACTTGCCACTTATTTTTTTTATACAAAAAAATAAGGAAAAAAAAAAACTAAATACAAAATACATATTTAGAATACTTTGAATGTCATTGATTGAATAGAGAACAGTACAATTTTGGTAAATCAAACCTTACAAGGCTTTGGGTCCTAGTTACAATCTATGCAGAAGAATACAAACCTTTGGTCCTATTTACAATCTACCAAAATTAAAAAAACAAGACAGTAATCTACCTATCCAAAAATCCTAAGCTCAGGGGCTAGGTTACGAAATGGGAAGGTGTTAAGCATCCATTTCGCCCAGACAGAGTCTGGTCTTCTAGACTCTAATGACCAATATACCCTTTTTTGCATGATGTTAAATGATATGTTGAGCTCAGATGACAGACACTCGACAAAAAATAATCTAACTAAATCTACCTCATGAATATGTCCTCTTTTAAAAGAAAATTCAAATCTGTTTTGAGGATAAAAAATTAAGACTTGGTTTGTTAAAAAAAAAAAATCAAATCTGTTTTTGTAAAGGATAAAATAAAAGATTTTATCAAGAAAAAAAATCAGATTTGTATTGTGTAAAGTAAAAAAAAAAAAAAAAGATTTTATCAAGAAAAATCGGATCTATTTTTGTGTAAAGTAAAAAAAGAGTGATTTTATCAGGAAAAATTAGATTCGTTTTGACAAGTTAAAAAAAAAAAAGATCTTTGTTTTATAAAAAAAATCCAATCCATTGTTGGAAATAAAATAAAAAAGACTTTTGAAAGAGGATTCACATTCATGAGATAAATTCATTATGCATGCATCGCATCTTAAGAAAAAGAAAAGACTTCAACCTAATTTTCAATCCTTTCTTTTAAATTTCAAAATCTACAATTGTATAACAAAAATTAGATTTGTATTTAATGAAAATACAGATCAGTTTTGAGAGTTAAGAAAAAAATCAGATCTGTATTTAATGAAAATACAGATCAGTTTCGAGAGTTAAAAAACCAGATCTGTATTTAATGAAAATACATATCAGTTTTGTGTTAAAAAATCGGATTTGTATTTAATGAAAATACAGATCAGTTTTGAGAGTTAAAAAAATCAGATTTGTATTTAATGAAAATATAGATTAGTTTTGTGTTAAAAAAATCAAATCTAAAAAATTCAGATCAGTTTTGAGAGTTAAAAAAATCAAATCTAAAAATTCAGATAAGTTTTTGAGTTTAAAGAAAATCAGATCTGAAAAATTCAGATAGTTTTTGAGTTTAAAGAAATCAGGTTTGAAAAATTCAGATCGGTTTTTGAGTTTAAAGAAATTAGATCTTTGATAGTCATTAGTAGATTTTGAAACTTAAGAAAAAGAATCACAATAAACAATCATCTAAGAACGTGTTAAAGAAAATTCAAGTAGAGCATGACAATTATATATCAAGAACCAAAAAAAAAAAACATGCTAAACATATTCATGCATCAAACAATAACAAAAAACAATGAAAGAAGAAAAGAACGAAGAAATAGAATACCTCTTGCATGAGCGTACTCTTCTAATGAAAGGATATTTTATAATTCAAAGAAGTTTATTCACCTCTTTGAAGCCTAAAATACTTACAAAAAAGAAATTCCTAAGGCAAAAGCCTCCAGAATGTCTTTAACGTAAGGGGAATTGAAAAGAAGAGAAGAGCCAGAAAGGTGGGGGAGGGGTCAGAAAGTGTAAAAAGTGTGCTGAATTTTGAGAGGCATCCTCTATTTATAGAGGTTGGAATGCTTAAAAATATAAGCAAAAAAACGTATGGGAAAAATACTAAAAAAATGAGATTTGAATAAGAGTAAGCTGATTTTTCAGATCAGAACTAGTTTCAGTATTTTGATCATATATTTTTTCTAAAAATTCAAATTAAGCTGAAATTTTGACAGCTGAAGGAAAATTCGATTCTCTACAACTTTTCCAGAAATACCCTAGTCCAAATTTTGAGTTCTACTATGCCAAAAGTTCCTTGGAAAGTGAATCTGAAAATCTGCTACTTGATTAGCACGTTTTTGAAGTGTTTTCCAACTCTAAAACTGTATTTGGACGAATTTCAGAGTTATTTTCATGATAAACCTCATTCCAAAGTGATAATTAAGACTTTTAAAATAATTATTTTGAATATAATTATCCCAAAAGCCTAATTATCTACAGTCTTTAAATATTATCAACTTATTTGTTTTAATCTCATGCAACAAATCTCACTTTAAGAAAAATACTTAACCAATCACAAAAATTTATTTAATTAATTATAATCATTAACCAATCAAAACTAATTTCAATTAATCACACGTGATCGGCTTCACCCCATACAATGCATGCAGACCTTGAAAACTTGATCTCGTGATGTCTTTCAATTCGAAGGTCCGATTTGGGAATCAAATATACCGTTGCAACCATTAGAATCTCAAAATCATTTTTATGATATGTAATGAATGAATTAATGCATATAATACAACTCTAAATATTTGGGTATATGAATGGTCACTCTAGTCATCTTCCAAGATTAAATTATGAGCGCAAAATCGAGTGCCTACAAATAACAATATAGACAATTCAAAACATAGAACAATATCAAAATTATAATACCTAATTCCACTATCTTTTATGTTGAATCCAAACAAATAATTAATTGAAATTAATCCAAACAAATAATTAATCAACAAAAAATCATAGCTTTTTATAAGAAAACAAAAAATCAGATGAACATAAATAAAAAACATTTAAGGTGAAGAATTAAGATCAACCTACTGAAATGCAAATATCAAAAACCCCATAAAATTCATTAATAACAATATAAACAAATATCCACATATGTTGAATTGAAATTTTATTAATAATAACAATATAAACAAATTCGACATAAAATTCATTAATCAAAGAAGAAAGTTGAAATCAAATTGCTTGCTTCTTCTTCTTCTTCTTCTTCTTCTTCTTTTTTTTAAAAAAAAAAATCCTAAAGTGAAGTTAAGTTTAGGATTTTAAGGTGGTAATTGCTAAGGCTTTGAGGAGGGAAAAGAGACTCCTAATAGGAGTCCTTCTCTCTTTTTTTTCCTTAAACCTAACTTCTTCTTTTTTTGGTTATGTGAGTCTCTCTTTTTTTCTTTTTTTGAAGCTTAAAGTGAAGTTAAGTTTAGGGTTTTGAGGTGATAACTATTACGACTTCGAGGAGGGGAGAGAGAGTCCTCTCTCTCTCTCTCTCTCTTTCTCTCTTTTTCTTAATCTAACGTGAGTCTTTTTTTTTCTTTTCTTTTTTT
Organism: Quercus tomentella; assembly: GCA_028535165.1. Taxonomy (NCBI): domain Eukaryota; kingdom Viridiplantae; phylum Streptophyta; class Magnoliopsida; order Fagales; family Fagaceae; genus Quercus; species Quercus tomentella. The sequence goes on along the minus strand of JAPQVY010000089.1, from coordinate 53,926,415 downwards.
GAGTCCTATTTTCAACCCGAGTCTCTTTTTTTCTTTTTTTGAGTCCTATCAGAATTTTTGTTTTTATATAGATTATCAACGTTTGAATTTGAGTTTAAGTTGGACTTATTAGAGAGATAGAGTTTTCACTCTTTATTAAAATTTGATTAAAAAAAATAATTTTGTTTTAAAAAAATGATAATGATGAGTTTGAGTTTAAGTTAGACTTGTTTGATTGTAATGGGGTCTTTTTCAACAGACTCTGTACTAACTTTTCAGTTTAGTTTTAATGCTGTCGTCTGTTTAACCAAAAAAAAAAAAAGTTAGACTTGTTAGAAAAATAGAGTTTCACTCTTTGTTAAGTTTGGACTAAACAAGAATAATTTTATTTAAAGATTGTGTTGACGTGGAAAATTGTGAGAGCTTTAGAGGCTTTGGTTATATATATATATATATATATATAGAGAGAGAGAGAGAGAGAGAGAGAGAGAGAGATGATATGACATATTTTAAGAAAACTCCTTACTTTTTAATAATTAATATGCATGTGTTTCCATTATTATTTTTAAATCAATATACTTTATATTTGTTTCAATTTTCCTCAAAATTTTGATGGGGAATGGTAGTAGATCCAAAGCACATGTACATTTTTATTAATTTTTTTTTTCAATTGTGCCGAATAACTCATAATGATTTGAAGATGGGGGTGGCAATTTGTGTTAACAAGTCATTCTAGTGTTGTGAAGATACAACCTACCATTTTCCACTTCCTAGAGCTTTGGTTTGGATCCGTCTCTAGAGCTTTGGTTGGGAGAGATGACTAATTGATGACATGTAGTGAAGGGTTTTTGTGTGTGTGTGTGGATAATTTGATAGTTATAATAAGGGAAGAGGGATTTGAACTTTGAATTATTTCATGGATGCACCAAAGGATGTCAATTAGTTGACCTACAAGACTTTTGGCTAAATGATTATATTTTGGATTGTAACTAAAATCAAATTCAGTTAATTTGAACATATGGCAATATACCATTGAGTTGGAGGACTACTCGACAATGTTGACGTAATCCTCTTGGTACACTGAATAATTAGTCGCAATGGACAACTCTTTGATTGATTAACCCTGACAAAACATGATGTTATGATATAACATGAAGAATAAGAATTTAAACAATTATTTTTGTATTGTACATGTCATTTGAAAATGTTAGATTCTTGTTTAAATAATTTTGAATAAATATAAAATTTATATTATTCTCTCATTATTTATATGTAGAAAGATATCAAAAAAGTGACATGATAATTCACACAAAGCACATTGCATTTTAAGTTTGGAACCTATTCACTTCTTGCTCTTTCAATTGGGTTAAAATGAATTTAAATACTGTCACTCAAATTGTCTTTTAAGTTTGTTGTAATTCCTCCCTCTCTTTAGTTGTATGGGAAGCATAATTATCCTAATAAGATTCCTATAAATAACTCAAACATAAGAATCTTATACAACTGGAAATCTTAGTAGATTCATAATTAAACCAAATATTTCTCAGACATCACATTTTAAGGAATTTTGATGCTAGAGGACAATGTGAATTCCCTAAACCAAATGCTACGTAAACTTGCATACAAATAAATGAACCAAAAATCGTAATTTTACATTCCAATAATGTCATTGTGATTTTTACCATATTATGATGAACCAAACACCCCTATAGTACCACCAATTCCACCCCTGGAGCTATTCTTGTTTTTAGTTGCTCCACATAATATAAAGCTGCTAATTTCTTAGGAGCATGTAATATTTCTTCCACGCATGGACTTCGCATATCAATAATTGTATTCTCTTCCACACGTGGACTTCGCGTATCAATAATTATCTTCTCCAATGACGGAGCATTATTGATTACATACAAGGCAAGCTCCATGTCAACAGTACAACCATAAAAACCAATCAATTCAACCACCTTGAGGCATTGGTGTGGATATTTAGCCCTCGGCACCTTTATTTTTCCTTCCCGTGGACCATGTAGGCCAATAAACTGTCACAAGGAAGAAGTAACAGTGTTATGCTAGTTAAAAGATAGGGACACCATTCACAATGTCATCAACAAAATACTTCAAGCTGATCAGAATTATTGTGTTGCCGCAGGTAATAGGTTGTCTAATTTATTATTGTTGAATAGAAGTAAGTTATCACCTATGCTTATGCCAACTGAGACCATTGTAGTTTTCATAAGGCTTGTTATCGGGCTTATTATATGCAAATGTACTTTTAAACATCATTACAACATAAGGAAAACATATGCATGTTACAAGAAACAATGAAGCCAATTATGCCAAGGTGCCAACCAATTGCAGCTTCCATTCGTAAAGCCAAGTGCTAGCACTATTCATATGAATAAAAGTAGTTTTCCTAACCTACGGACATCTAAAACTATACATTCAACCAAACTGAAGTTACAAAAAACTAAAAACAAAACAGCATTCAAAATAGCCTTATCATGTTTATCCTTTAAAGTGAATGCCATCCAATAGAGAATGGAATGGTTTATGTTAGGTCCAAAGGACTAGGTGTTGGCAACCGATGACAAAAGTATTGAGTCTTGTTGAGTTCTTAATGTAAATTATAAGTCTAAGACAAAAGCTCAAGATTTGCTGAAGAAAAAGAAGAATCTGTCAGTTCGACTGCTGGCTCGACACTTGCCTCGACTGATTGAGATAAGTTTGACTGCTGTTCGATTCCTAGTTTGATCGATCGAGATTCGCAGATTCAGTTTTTCAGATCTGATGTGATTTATTAAGTCTGCTGTATATGTGTATTTTTGAAACCCTAACGGAGAGTCTATATAAAGGCCATTAAGCAAGACTTATTAAGAGGTTAGAGAGGCAGAAACCCTAAGCTCTTCAGAGAATAGATCTAAACCCCCACCTATTCAACTCGTGAGATCTCAAGAGCACATAGAGAAAACTTAATACAATGTTGTTGCTGCCATAGTTCAGATATGTATGAAACCATAGAGCATTCTAGTCTACAATAGTTGTTGGTCAAAACCTTCAAGTGTAGATCTTAGAGTTACAAACAAGGAAATTTGTATGAAATCAGTTAACCACAGTTGTTGATCTAAAACCTTTGAGTGGAGATCTCAAAATCACAAACAGGAGAGTTTGTGTGCAATAGTTTCATAATAGAAGAGTCAGTGAATTCGGAACTGCATGTGGTCACGTAAGTATTACATGAGATAGCAGTAGATTTAGGGTTAGGTCTATTGTATTAACTTCAATTCTATTTAATGGATATGTTGCCTTAAAAATTGTTTAAGTTAAATCCTCCTAGGTTTTCTACTTTAAAACCACAATTCAAAAGTTTTCCTAAGTTATCATTCTTGGTGTTCATGTGATCTATGCTTATTTGATGTTTGTTAGAATCAGGATCTATTGCATAATTAATTTAATTAATTATTTGGCTAAGATTTGATAAAATTTTAGACAACTGGGGTCTAAAAATCCTAATAGTTTATTTGCACCAAGCTCTTAAAAACATATAATTCTTGAGAGAGAATGATCCACAACTAGCAAGTTCATTGTGGACATTTAGTTTCCAAAAAACATTAAAACAAGTGCCTTCAATATAAAATTAGATAATAAATATAAGTATATAATGATGGATTTGTCAAGAAATATATTCATTAAGAAGTTAGTGATATAAAATTAACAAAAGTTCCATTAAGTGTAACTTAAACCAAACCAATAACCTCTAACGATAGCAAAAAACGCAATCTAAAAAGTCACGGTAAGGGCTGTACAAGAGAATGACAACAGGAGTTAAATAGAAATAATTTTATAATAACCTTTGTTGTATATTTTTTAAAAGATTTGAGACAACAATAAACCATTATGTGGGAATTAGCTATAGTTGGTAACAGAGCAAATTTGTGGTTACATAGTACATATGCATACTAAGAATTGCAGTCAATGTATAGGAAAACACACCTTAAGTGAAAACATAGATAAGAAAATGTCTGCACAATAAATCCCAAAACTCTAAAATCATAAACATTACCTTGAGCAAAAAAAAAAAAACTCTGAAGTTATAAGCATTACCTTGAGCACAAATCTATGCAAAACAGGGGATGCGTTTAGCAAGGAAACGCAACAACGGAGGCTACTATTGCAAGGATATATATCCAATTTCAATTGCCTGAGATTTCTTAACTCTGGAAATTTGGGAACCTGGAAAGAGTCCTGAACAATTGAACCAAGAAAAAGGAACACATTCACATACAAACGTTGATGTATGAAAAAAGAAAAGGCACAATGGAGTTCACAATGAAATTTATGACTAACCGTAGTAAAAAGATCTAGCTCAAGTGTCTCCAGCTGAGAGAGATAACGTGAAAGTGGGCAATCATTTTGTAAGAAATAGTGAAAACAGTCATCTGTCACATTTTTCACATACAGATCAACAAAATTGGGAACATCCCCTAGAAGGATCTTTATCCTCTTATAAAGCCCACTGTATTTGAAAGAAACAAGATTTATAGCAGAAATCTGAATCTGTTTGAGAGAGCGGCAGTTTAATACTAAGTGCTTTAGCTTGGGCAAAGGGCTAGAAGTCTTTAACTTCACTAGAGAATTTGAATTTTCCACATGTAATATCTCAATGAATGGGCAATTGGATAAAACATACTCAAGAACTTCCCCAGTCACTTCCACAGAAGTCAAAGAGACGTCTGTTAAGGAATCAAGACTGTAACTATGAAAAATCTGACTAGTAAGAGTATAAGCATTGGTCACCCCATTCATCATGAAATCCAACGAAAGCTTTTTAACCTTTTTTCTCAGTGAAAAGCAAATCCAATTGTCGATTTCCAACTTGAATTTCCTCCCATCCATGTCAAAAACAACTCTAAACTCATCTATAGTATTACCTTGATGCAATTCCAACACACTATTCACCCAACTAACAAACCTATCCCTCCTTTCAGACTCTATATTCTCCACAGTCGCCAATACAACACAATTATAACTATAACTAAAGTTCTGTTGATCGGATGTCTTCCTCCTCACAAGAGATAGTGACCTTGAATCATTGAAGTCCAAGCGACAGGTCGTAAATGTCCACAAATATCTCCACCTTTTGGAGAGAACACTTGTCCGCTGCCTTTCTTTCAATGTCAATAGTGACAGAATGGACACAAGAATTTCATCTGGCAATTTACTTAACCAATCCTGGGGAAATTGTTAAGGTAGATTAGCAAAGAATATAACAACTATCCCAAAAATAAATAAAATATCTAATATTGGTAGCATTATAGAATGATTGAAATTTATCACCTTTTGGTGTCTTCTCTTTGAGAGCTTAGTCCGTCTCTTTGCCATAATTATAATGAAAACTGAACATAAACAAAACTACTTTAGTTGATATTAGTGTAAAATTAAATAATGATAAATAAAAAAAACTATATATAATAGAGAAAATAAAAAGGGTTATATACGTACAATAGAGAAAATAAAAAAGGCAGGATTTATAAGAATTTGCAGACCTTCACTTGTCTTTAGCTAATTTCAGAAGAAAAAAGGGAGGCTATTTCTCAAAAACCAAGTAGAATAAAAATAAATAACAAACGCAAACACAGCAGTTTCAGAGAACCAGAGATTCACATATAAGCAGATAGATCAAAAACAAAATCTTAGAATTTTAAACCAAGAAAAAAAAAACTCACTGGAGTGAAAGAGAGTGACAAGCCTGTGGGAGCGAGCGATGTGGCGGTTTGAAGACAGAGGGGCTGGTGGCTAAAGAGGGTCACGACGTCTGAAGGCTTTTTCACATAAAGAAGCATTCGGCCAATAGGAGGGGTGAGGATTCTTGGTGTTGTATTTATTCCTGAACTTGCATATTCGTAGGGGATACATGAAGTAGTAGAGTCCGTGAAGTGATAGAGTTCCTACCTAACTCTACGCATTATTAAAACTAGTCGCTAACCCATGCGATGCACGGGAAAGCTACCAATTTTTTTAATTAAAAATAAATAAAAATTAAGATGAATCTCCAAATGATGTGACATTAGCTATTGGAATTCAACATCGATTCTCTAGCAGCACATTCTTAGTAAGGGGAAGTTTCACTGGGTGAGCAAGTTCCAAGTCCTAAATGAATTCATTTATTCATTCATTGAGTGGATATGAGTATGGGGTCTTGGCTTTTTTAGGTGGTAGATCTTTGGCTACTTCAACATCAATCTAGGGGAGCTTTGATTAGAGTGGTGGGTCAAACTCCTCTAATGAACCTAGGCTTAGCCAAATCCATTTATTAGTTTGGAGCATCTTGTGGTAGGCTCTGCGGTCAAATTTTCACCTCTTTAATGGTATAGTATCAATGAAGTCATATACGTCTAGTAGTAAAATAACAATGAAGCAACCCACATTCAACACTAAAGCCATCACAAATTAGAAAGTAGAGGAACAATAACTTATTATGAATCTAGCAATAATAATGGTTTATGAGTCTAGTAGTAAGATATTAGTAAAATGATGTGACATTAGAATTGTAACAGCCATCAAATAATAACAAAATATACATTTTTCTAGATTAAAAAAATGACACAAATAGCTTAGTCATTTGCTAGTGTGACAGTGTTGCGCCACTCCCAAATGACACATACACCACAGAATCATTTGGTTGCTTGTTTAGCCAATCAAACAGCAAGCCATTCTTGGACGCTATTTCTCTTTTCAGATAAAATTAATCTTCGTCTCAATCTTGCATAGAAAGCAGACTCCATGCTTGGGGAATAAACTAAAACCAAAGCATTCACAAAATTTTAATTCATAAATATAGCAAAAACATATATTACAAATTAATAGTTATATGTTATAGAAAGAGGGAAAATTGAAGAAAAATATAGCATTCACATACTAACTTCAGAATTTAAAAAAAAAAAAAATCATAAAAACATGATTATTTGATAAAATACAAATTGTACATAGAAGTAATTAAAACAATGGAAATCTTGAGATGAAACAATTAAACCAAACATAAAACCAAGTTTGAGATAATCAAGAAACTTAAATATGCAATCATATTCCAATTTCAAATTCTTTCTACAAACATATTACCAATTAATATGCAATAAACAGTATAGAATAAAGGAAAGATTGGTAAATACCTGACTTTCCTCGTCTTGTAGTTGTATTACCAAATAAGCCAGATATCAAAATGCTAAATCCCTACCTGCAAAATAGTAAGAATCCAATTTTCAGCCAAGAAACATTAATAGAAGAGAAATAGTGCAGTGCTGAAAGTTTGAAACAGTGTAGTGAAGTGCAGATTTTAATGAAACAATGCAGTGTAGTGCAAATTTTTCTTTTTTAATCTCCTTCATATCATCAAACAATTTGATTGTGAGAGAAGCCAACTTACCCTCATAAAAAAAAAAAATGAGAACTCTTCCTATATATGTTATTTTCTTCAAGAATTAAATAAATTAGCATAAAAATTTCAATGATTCTATCCAATGAAAAAACAGTTCAAGCAAAAGCCTAATCTTTAAAACCTAATCTTTAATAGTTCTTTTTTTTTTTTTTTTTTTAACTCATGTTTTCCATAGTGACCAGTAATTTAATGAATCAGCTAACTTTAACTCATATTGATTCTTTCCATGTTTTCCATAGTGACCAGATTTGATGAATCAGCTAACTTTTACTCATGTTTTCCATAGTGACCAGTAATTTATAGAGGCAAAAGAACCTAGATATTAAAAGCAAAAGCCTAAACTAAATCCTCTAATTGATTTAAGAATTCCATTTTGTTTTATGCAGTTACTTTCAGTTATAGTCTTGCAGCCTTGCAAGTATTTGAATGTATCTTATTTAATCAATGTGTCAGCTGCATCATACCTTGCATGTCCATACGTTCATGTGTTTGAAGACAAAAATAATGTTGTTGAGCAATACAATATTCAAATTTGAAAAACTAAACAACACTCTGCTCAAGGGCATTTCTAAAATTTTAACAATGTTAAGCTACACTCTACAATTTTCTGTTTGTGTTGAAAAAAGTTTTAAACACTTCGGTCACATGGGCTACAAAAAAGTTTGAAGCACTTTACACATAGTTTAATAGTTTAATTTCACTTCTAGAGAAATTTTAATCAACATTAACTTTCAAGCTCTCTCATGTTCCTTCAATCAAACAATAAAAAACAGAATATTGATTCAAAACAGCAACCATATATTTGCTGTGTGTTTAGAAAAGAGCATACCCAAACAACCTTCAAGGATCCTTTGTTGTTTCTTGAAATAATCAGTTATCAGTTTCCTTTTCCTACAATTAAATGCATTCCAAAAGAGCTTAACATCAACTATGTCAAAGAATAAGAATTTGTTCAATGATATTAAAACTCCAAGCATAAAAGAGAAACACAACTATTTCTAAGTCTAACTCATATTCCAATGCTATTAATTTCTAAGTCTAACTCATATTCCAATGCTATTGATTCGAAATAACTTGATTCAAAACAAACTGACTTGAAGTGCACTTAATCAAAGTAAACAAAAGCATATCAGATCCTAAGTCATAATTCTAACATCAAATTGATTGAAAGCAAGCATAAATGCAAACCAACCATAGACTACCACTAAACAAATTCAAACCCATAGCTCAGTTTACACACAAAAAAAATCAAATTGATTATCATCAAAACACTATACTAAACTCAGTTACAGAGTTCCAAACCAATTACAGATACAAAGAGAAACACGGCTAAAACTACAATTTAATCAACTCTAGAAAACAAAACAAATATCAATGAAGGTGGGGTAAAAAATCTCAGAAAGGCTAAGAAAAAAAGCTAAACTAAAAGCTAAGAAATCCAAACTATTCTAAGTCTGAACTTGAAACAATCAAAACATAAACAACCCAGCTGTAACTTTAGTGTAGTTATATCAGTAATTGAAACTCAAAGAGAACACTAAAATAGTTAGAAATACCAGCTGTATTTTTTCTGCAAAAACTGATATAACTACACTAAAATTTGAGTTTCATGAGTTCTTTAAATGTAAACAGAACACTAATCAGAGGCAAACGTTACAATTAGAAATACCAGCTGTATTTTTTTTGCAAAAACTGATATAACTACACTAAAATTTGAGTTTCATGAGTTCTTTAAATGTAAACAGAATACTAATCACAGAGGCGAACGTTACAATTCAAATTGAGAGAATACCATACCTTTAATCCTGATTCGAATGGAGGAAAAGAATGAAGACAAAGGCAGTAAGAATAAACCTAGAAATTGAACAGCCGTGAAAAAAAAAAAAGACTAATAAGAATCAACTATTTATAAGATAATAGTTATAGAGTCCTAATAGCTATAGAGTTCGGATTCAAAAAAAAAAAATTTATTAGTTACCTTTGGGCCAGTTTCGAGCCGACCGACATAGTTGATGGGCCAGGGCTGGATGAGACCCACGGAAAATTGGGCGCCGGTTCTGCATGTGGGTGGTTTGGGGCAAATGGGTGCTCTGAGGAAGGAGCTCGACCCTTGTTCTGAGGAAGAAGGTGTCTGTGGGTTTGTGGGTATGGTGGGCATGGTGGGTGTGGTGGGCTTTGATTGAGGATTCTGTGGCCACGGGCTTCATGAGATTCACGGCAAATGGGGCGCCGTTTCTGGGTTGTAGAGGGTGGATGTGGGTGGTGGGTGGTGGGTGGTCTGAGGAAGGAGATTGATTCTGAGGAAGAAGATTTCTGTTGGGTATGGTGGGTGGTTTGAAGAGTTGTGGGTCTTTAGATGATCAAGGAAGAGCTGAGGAAGAGCTGGTAGAGGAGGAGCCGGTAGAGGAAGGCAGGGAAGATATGGCAAACGATTGTGGAAGGGAAAGGCAGAGCATCGTGAAAGGTAAAGGCTTGAGTATCGGGTTTTTTTTTTTTTTTTTTTTGAGTGTCTTTACGTTTGTTTTTTGTTTTTTTATTATTTTATTTTTTAATGTTGTGCTAACGTGAAAAATTGTGAGAGCTGCAAAAGTTTCGGTTTTATATATATATATATATATATATATATAGATAAAATAAATAAATAAATAAATTTATACAAAACAAAATTCTACTTTAATTTAATCTTTTTTTTTTTTGAGAAATTACTCCAACTTAATTTAGATGTATATATGTGTGAAACTCTTTTTTGGAAACTTAAATCTTGTTACCTCCCAAACACCACAAGTATTTATATTTATAAAGTAACCATTACATCAGAAGTATGCGATGTATCACATAAAAGGGTCCGGCTTGTATCCAGTGGCCATTGGCCACTAAACTCGTTAGGATACAGATACGTGTTCGCATCGTAACATGTCCAATGGCACTAACCACTGGACACAAGCTCCACCCTCACATAAAATTCTTAAAATCCTAACTTTTCATTTTGTAATTAATAGTTATGATATTACCTCATACAACGTGTCATTAATTTATAAATAATTTAAAATAATAATACCTTATTAGCAATTCTTAAAGGGTCTAATTAATGTCTCAAGGACATACATTAATCATTAATTTTAAGAAAATTTTTATGAGAATTTGAAAAAGTTGACAAAAAATTTAATCACTTTTTTTTATTTTTCCATAAAAATATTTTTAAATTGGTTTTAAAATAATTTTTTTCATGAATTTATTTGCAGTCTCCAATGGTCAATATTATGCCATGTCATCAACTTATTAATAAAACTCCAAAAGTAATGGTTCCACATCAACTATTAAAAAAAGAATATTGACACATCATATTTTGAGCATATTAATTAATTTTAGTTTTTTAAAGGTTAAAAAATACATAGACATATCAAAAACATTTTTTTTTTTTTTTGGGATACCATATGTAGGAAACATAGGATTACAAGAGGGTTGGGTTCACCCAACATTGGTGGATTGGCATTGAAACTGCTAGTTTAGTTAGACTGTGTGTCCGTTTGGAAACAGTTTATTTAATTAAAATTGAAAACTTTTTGCTGAAAATACTGTAGATAAATGTAAAAGTTCGCTTAATAGTATAGTGGAACTCATGAATAGTACCAAGAAGTGCAGTGAGACCCATGAATAGTAGCAAAAATAAGTTGAAATAGCAAATAAGCTGAAATTTCAGTTTGTCCCAAACAGACACTATATACATTACAAGTTATAACCTTGAAAACAAAACAAGAATGAAATAACAATCCATTCTGATCAAAATAGTAGAGATCTGCCACCATATTCTATTCCTGCCAGTTTGGAGCTCGAGCCTTGTTGACAACTTGAACAATTTGTTTGCTACTGCACAGGATTAGAATATAAGTATATCCAAGGTTCCTAGCTTTATCAATTGCTTCCACCATAGCTTCCTGGGCTGCATTGTTTGCAGTCATTGCTGCATAACTTGAAAAACTGGAAATCATGATGTTTCCTTACAGGTCTCTGGATTCATAGGCAAAACCACATCTCTTAGTTTTCTATCTTCTAGCTCTAGCAATCTTATGATTAGCTGCCAAGGTCCACCAAATCTTTGAATTGTAGGAGTTTGATCTGCAATCTAGGGGGTAGAAGTGGAGTCTCTGCTGAATACCTCATGGTACCTACAAGTTAAAGATTGAACAGTTAGAATCACTTCCATGGGCTTAGGTTGTTTCCCTTCATGTGCGACCATGTTTCTATGGTTCCAAATGGTCTATAGAGTTGTGAAAACAGTTTGGAGGTAAAGCATCATGTCTAGCTCCAGTCTTTTATGTCTGAGTATAACATTCCTAATCCAAATTTGGATAATGATGTTGTTCAATTCAGATGTGTGTACACCAATTAGATTAACTTAGGTAATTAGCCAAGTTGTTACTTAGTTCAAATTAACAAATCTAGGTTATCACAATCAAAACAATCATATCATGCAAAGCAGCGGAAAGATACATAACACAATGATATGATCACCCACGAAACCAAACCGGTAAAAACCTGAGGAGGATTTAACCTAGCTATCCTTAAGGTAAACCTGAATCCACTATGAAAGAGTCGAAGTTGTTCAACAGGACTTAGACCGCTAACATCCTATTACTACCCACCAGTAGAAACTTACTGACACGACCACGTGCAAGCTCCGAGACCACAGACTCCTTCTTTCTTGGATTCTCCAGTAAGTACAAGCACACCCGCTTGTGTTTCTTTAAGTTCTTATGGTAGCAACTGAATGATTATCAAGTTCTTGAACGAATCTCCTTCTTGATAATCCTAAGCTTGTGTAAAGGAAAGCTCCTCACAAATCTCACAAGAGATTTACACAAACAGCAATATGAGCAACACAAAAATGTAGCTAGGGTTTGCCTTATATACTTAGGGCAAATTAGAAAACCCTAAACGTTTTAAAACAAAACTAGGGCTGAGTTGGAATTCTACAGAAAACGCATCTGACCCGAGTTTCGATTGTTCGAGCCTAAGTTTCGATCGATCGAACTAGGCCGAGAAGCATAAATGATTTCTTCATCAGCTTGTTCCAACGTTACATAAATGAATCAACTTTGAGCAAGTCTAAACACGACTAAACATCTTGTTTTGATCATGGTTTGCCAACAATACACATTAGAGTTCTAAATACATAAATCCTAAGTCTTTAGAACCTAACAGAAGAGGTGAGAAGTGGATTCATCTTCTACATTGCAAAGAGGGTAGCAGCTTGTGGTTGGAATTCCTCTGCTCTTAAAGGTAAGATTAGTAGGAATTTTGTCATAGAGAAGCCTCCAAACAAAGGTATAAATCTTTTGAGGTACCTTTATCTTCCTGTTGTGAAATTTTAAAATACTCATAAGTGTACAAATCGTACCGAAATATAGTTTGACAAGAACGAGGTCGAACCCACAAGGACTTGAATGAACATAGGAAAATTAATCAAATCTTAACCAAATTAATCCTAATCTAGTTTAATAAAAATTGGTTGTTTGAAATTAAATATACTAAGCAAATAATTAAATTAACTAAGCAAATAATTAAATTAAGCAAAGATATAATATAAAGCAGTAAAGAGATGTAAACAATCTAGAGAAAGGAATTAAGGTTTTGGAATCCTCCTTGTTAATTCATATCAGCATATATTTATGATCATTAATTTTTCCCAACTACTGCATGATAATCTAGAAATCAATCTTGCAATCATGGAAAATATTATCATTAAAACTTCTATTTAAATATCTAAAGCATGCTCTTCTTCGCTTCCTAGGTATAAAATCAAATCATCAATTGTATTTGTAGCCAAACAAATCACAAGAGATATCCAATTTTAAAATCAAGAAATAATAAACCAAGCATTCAATTAATTAAGACATATCCTAAATCATGAGAAAAACATGATTGAACTCATATCTAGAATCTCATCTTAGTCAATTGATAAGAAGCAAGAACAATTTAAATCATTAAAGAACATCTATTGTGGGAAAAATCAAATCACATAAATATTACTGACAATCTTTAATAAGGTTTCATCCTCAAACTTAGTCATAAATTTAGCTACTCATGGTAATTGAAATAAAATACAAAAATAAAATACTAAATATTAAACTAGACAAATAAAACAGATAAAGAAATGGTACTATTGTTCCTCTTAGTATAAAAGTAGTAGGGACTTGAAGATGGAGATGGGGAGTATCTTCTTTTTTATGGAAGAGATGGGAAGTAATTTGATAACATTATAACTGTTGGGGATTTTTTTTTTTTTTTTTTTTGGCAATAAGTATAGATGTATTTAAACACCCACATTTACGTGTGTTAGTTTTTTTGTTTTTTTATCAGTACATGTGTTAGTTTTTTTTTTTTTTTTTTTTTTTTTTAAATTTAATAAGTACCAGTACGTGGAGTTTTTTTTTTTTTTTTTTTTAAATAATAGTAATAAAGTATTTTAAAAAAACAATAAAAGTGGGTTAGTGGACATTTACGGGTGTTTTTTTTTTTATCAGTACATGTCTTAGTTTATTTATTTATTATTTTTTTAATTATCAGTACGTGGGGTGTTTTTTTCCTTTTAAATAATAATAAAGTATTAAAAAAAAAAAGTGGGTTAGTAGGAGAGTATCCTTATTTTGTAGGCAATATTTTAGTGCAAGTTAGACGAATATGTATTTTACCAAATTATTCTTTAGTTTTACCTCTACTTAACCCTAGAGAAATAGAGGTATTTTGAAAAAAAAAAAAAAAAAAATCATATCCAGACAAAGAAAGCCTCTTAAATAGTAGTATAGATAGATAAAAGGTCAAAATTAAAAATATCCATCCAGTCAAAAATTAATAAAACCCATATTTCTTTAAACTTGAAAAAAAAAAAGAAAAAAAAAAGATTAATCGCTGTTTTGGTGATTTTTATCTTTTGCGGGAAGGGCAGTTTTGGTGAAGTCTGTGATGTTAGCTATACCTAACCATGTTATGCAAGGAGCTGTTTTGCCAATTCATTTGTGCGAGAAATTGGATAAAATAAACAAAGATTTTTTATGGGGGTCAACCAATGAGAAGCGGAGAATGCATCTTGTTGGGTGGGAAAAAGTGATAAGACCCAAGGAAGAAGGGGGTCTGGGGATTCAATCAGCCAGGGCCAAGAACTTAGCTTTGCTGGCCAAGCTGAATTGGCATATGTACCATGAAAATGAGGCTTTATGGGCAAGGGTGCTGTTAACTAAGTACTGTTCTAATGCCAGAAATAGATCCAACAACCCTAATAGCCTTCCTTCTCCTAATTGGAATGCTATTAAGGTTGGTTTTCCTTATTTCTCTAAAGGAATATGGTGGAGGGTTGGGAATAACTCCAGAAAGAGTGTTTGGATGGATAATTGGATTTGTGGGCAACCATTAAGGGAACTTATTGTGGGGCCTTTAACAAAGGAAGATTTGCAGTTAACCATAGCTAATTTTCAAACTAACAATGATTGGAGGTGGGAGAGTTTATCTTTTGCCTTGCCTCCTTGCATCAAGGAGATAATTAAAGCAATCCCAGTTCAAGAGTTTGGTATTAGAGAGGATGTTTTAATGTGGAAATTTACTAAGGATGGTGATTTCTCCACTAGCTTAGCTTACCTTAGTATTAAGACTGAAATGGGAATGGGAAACTTATTCAAGGGTGCTTGGATTTGGAAGTTGGATACTATTCCAAGGATCATGAGTTATCTATGGTTATGCATGCATAATAGTGTTCCAGTGAGGGAAGTTCTTGCAAGCAGGGGTATTAATTGTAATCCTCTCTGTCCTATTTGCAGGCAGCAAGGTGAATCCATAGATCATTTGTTGAGGGAATGTATATTTGCTCGCCAATTTTGGCTGAAGATTCGGTCTCCTTATATCACACTGCCCCTACACAACCAGAGTTTGGGTGACTGGTTGCATGATAACTGCCACAGTACATGGATTCATCATAGTAATGTGCCTTGGAGTGTTATTTTTCCTTTTGCTATTTGGAATTTATGGAAGCAACATAACAAAGTGGTTTTTGATAATATTCCACTCAATACCAATCTGCATGGGCTTTGTTTAAGTCAAGCCGTGGAGTATTATTTTTGTGTTGAAAAGATGGGGAAAATCAGTCAGAGAGTGTTAATGCAGCTGTAGTGGTCCAAACCTCCTGAAGGGTGGTTCAAGCTAAACTTGGATGAAGCTTCTTGTGGGAATCCAGGTAAAGCCGGAGGTGGTGGGTTGATAAGGGATTGTAGTGGGTAGTGGATTAAAGGTTGTGCGAGATCCATTGGTTTTGCTACCAGCGTGTCAACTAAGTTTTGGGCTTTAAGGGATGGTCTGAAGCTAGCTTTAAGTGAAGGGATCCAGAATTTGATTGTGGAGCTGGATGTGCGAGTTGTGGTTGATCTTTTGAATTCTAATGTGGACATTCATAAACCATACTCTCCTCTTTTATGCGATTGCAGGTGTTTGCTGAGAAGAATCCCTTGGGTTCAAGTGGTGCATGTATATAGAAAGGGCAATCGATGCGTGGATGCGCTTGCAAGGTGGGGGAGTATGACGGAGGAAGATTTTGTTGTGTTTAACTCTCCACCAAGCCTTGATGTTTTGTATTTTGTAAATATGGATATGGCTGGTATGTATGTAGTTAGAAGTGCTGGAACTGGTCTCACTGCTTCTGTGAGATAGTTGTTGTATCTGTTTAACGTTAACCAAAAAAAAAAAAAAAAATCTTTTCTTTACTTCTAGTTTCCTAGCAACCAAACACTAATCACGTAACTATCAAAACCCACCATTAACCTCCACCACAAAAAGTGCCATCAACCACCTAAATCACCAAAGGCTGAACCCAACCAAACACCACCCATGGCCAAAACCCTTAAAACCACCACAAATCTGTTCTACCAAAAACATATTCAACACCATAAAACCTCGATATGGCTCTTTAACCTACAAGTTTCACTGATGCGAGGATCGGTGTCACCCAAGGCCTTGATCTGGATCTTAGGCCCGTCCTCGTAGCAAGCATGTCACCTTCCACAGTGCTAACGAAGTCAATAGCTTTTGTGGGTCCCTTGGTGGCTGGCACTTCTCTCTCTGGCCATCCCATGTGTCGAGAGATGGCTAGAGGGGTTTGCTTAAGAGTAATATTAATGAATTGGTTGAGGGGACAAAATGGTAAAGAGAAAAGGTGGTTAAGATCGATGGAGAAAAGCTGAAAAGGAAAGATTAAGGAAGAATGTTTTGAATTTGTGTTGATTGTTGTAGAGAGGGAAAATTCCCGACCTATCACAAGCTGACACGTCACATTACCAAGTCCATAAAATACAGCCAATTACAGAACACCATGTATTGCTGCTAGGTTTTGCTATCACTATTCAGAAGCCAACAGAAATTTGCCAAGTGTCATGCAAGAGCCAATCACGCATCAGCGCACGTGTAAGCGATGACTCAAGCAGCCTCGCATGTGTAAGCGATGACTCAGGCAGCCTCGCACGTGTAAGCGATGACTCAAGCAACCTCGCACGTGTAAGCGATGACTTAAGCAGACCAATCAGGCTGTGACATGTGCCACCAATCAAGCTCCGCCACGTGTCGCTCATCCACTCCCAAACTCCTATAAATAGAAGCCTTCCTGAGACATTCAGGGGACCAGAATTGAGAAGTGAAAAAGCTCTGCTGGAATCAAGCCCTGAAGCCTCCAGGAACTTCAAGAACTTCAACCCCAAAATCGAAGAACATTCAAAGCAGAATCATCCAGATCATCTGCCTAGATCCTAAAGTTTGCGGGAATCAAGCTCAAAGGTCCGAAAACATCAACAAAACATAAATCAGTGAAGCTCTACGGATTCAAGCCTCCAAAGCCCCGAAGAACTTCCACCACAAATCTTCAAATACAAAGAACATTCGAAGCAGAATCATCCAAACTATCTGCCTAGATCTCAAAGTTCACTGGAATCAAGCTCAAAAGCCTCCAGAAACCTCAAACAACCACAAATCAGTGAAGCTCCATGGATTCAAGCCTCTAAAGCCCCGGAGAACTTCCACAACAAACCTTCGAAGACGAAGAACACACAAAGAACACAAAGAACACACGAAGAACACGAAGAACGTGAAGAACAAAGGATTTCCAACAAGCTCATAGCTAGAGATTCATTGTAATTCTGTTCCAAAGATCTTCGATCCATTCTTCAGCCAAATTGAAGTACATTGGGTGTTCAAATCAAAATCACATTACTACAAATCCAATCAACAAATCTTTTAAGGAGATCGAATCAGAGGATTACTCTTTTATAATCACAGAGAATTGTACCACACAATCATCAATACAAATTCGCATTTGTGAAACTATTTCACTTGTTTGACTTATTTCGAACCGAGAAATTTAGTCGCTTACAATTGTAATTAAATTTTGTTTGTTGAATCTGTGTACTAGGTTGTTATTTGTAAAATTATTAGTTTTGGTGGCACGTGCTGCCCTTGATTGCAAAAATTAAGATAGAGTTTCTATTTAAAGAATTATGAAATCACATGCTAAAAGATTCATGTCATACAATGCTAATCTCATTCATATAAAAATTTTGATTATACACAAATATAAAGTAGTTATTTAACATATGAGATATCAATTTTTCTATGATAGTTTTCTTAGAACCTTTTTTTTTTTTAAAGGCAACATTCATTCACTAGAAACTTTTAAGAATGATGAATATCATCGTCCTACATTTTATATGCCTCTACTATATTTAGCTTACTTAGTTTTTGATAAACACTCTTTTAAGCAAGAAAATAAATAATAATAATAATAATAATAATAAACAAGATAAGAAAATGCATGTGCAATTGGAGTTTATGTTAGATAAAATTATACGTCTAGAATATTATAATCTAGTAAATTGGTGTTCTCTAAGTAACAAATAAAAAGTCCTATATCACGATTTCAACTTCTCAAGCATGACTACTATATAAAACTAAAAATATGTGAATGAGATTTTTGAGATATTAAAATTTAGTGGGGTATTTTAGATATAGCATAATGGGATATTATAGGAATCATAAAATTTCATTAGAGTTTAACTAAGAGAGTTGTAGTATGGGGGTATTTTCTCGTTTTAAAACATGAAAGGAAAAATTACTTACTTTTTAAGTTTAGGGGAGAATTCTGAACTATCAAAATATAAAGGGGAGAAACGACATTTTCACTTGAAGAGGTGCTTTAATAATATATATATATATATATATATATATATATATATATAAAATTGCAAGCCCTATAAAACTATGTATGAAACGGTGACTTTTGGCTCACCCAAATTAACTAAACCAAAAAAGAAGTTTAAGAATATAATAAAATGTCACAACAGTTTCACAATACCTTTATTTTTAGTTGTGATTGCAATCAATCTAATATCTTATTACTTTATAATATTTGTGATAATATTGTAACATAAACAAAATGTCCAACATTTTCACAATCCTTTATTTTCAATTGTGATGAGTTTTGGAAAGATATTTTATTATTTTATTTTGACATATAAGAAATTGACACCTTAGTAGTTACTAGTTACAAAATGTTACAACATTTTCACAATAAATGTTTTATTCTTTTATTTTATTTTGACCTAAAAGGAACTAACAACTCAACAATTATGAAAATATTGTGACAATTTGCTGTGACAGTGTAACTATTCCTAAACCAAAACACTATTTCAACACATATAAATATAAAAAAAATAAAAATAAAAAAAGAGCTCAAAGTATCAAACCAATCAGTACATATAAAATATTAAAATAAATATAAAGGGAAAGAGAGATCGGTTGTAATGCAAGGTTTTCAGACCCAGACCGGACCCAGAGGTCGGACCGTGAAAACCGAGAACAAGGATGAAAACCGGTTTTTTAAGCATAAAGAACTAGATTTTTTGTTAATTCCGTGAACCCCTAAAACCAGGGATGGACCACACAAACTAGTGGCAAGAACCGTGCTGTCCAACCCCTTAGCAATTTTTTTTTTTTTTAAATAAAAACAACTTAACACAATTTTATTCTACTTAATTAAATTATCCATCTCTTACAAGGAATAAAAAAAATTATAATTAAAATCCTTCAAAGATATTCAACTTTACTTCAAAAATTAATCATAAATTTTAATGTTTTCATGGTTATTATTTTATTTTATTAACTTTCTTATTTAATTATTAAATATATGCTTGAAAATCATTAAATTTCCCTCACATATATAGATATATTAGTCAATTTTTCTAGTTTTATAAATTTAATATCTATATTTAGGCTTTAATTAATTATTAAATTAATTATGACGTCATCACGGTTCGACCTCAAAAACCTTGAACCTCTCTCATTTACAGTTCAATGAATAGTCCGGGTCTAAAAACCTTTTTGTAATGGTGAGTTTTGGCTTACCAATTGACTACCAAAGGAACCTATTCTCTCTTTTCATATAGGTGATGCGGGTTTAATTGGTAACCTCTGTTTCTTCTTATTTAGGTAATACAATACTAAAATGAGAATTTGTTAAAAACAAAAAGGAGAAATACTTTATTTACAATATTTCTACCACACTTTTAAAACAAATTTTGAGATTTTAAGTTCTTCTTAGTTCTAATTTGAACCGACCACTAAAATTAATTTTTTTTCCATTAATAATAGTTAGTAATAACTTGCCATTTATGATTTATTGTAAAAGTATATAAAAATATTGTGAACATAATATTTATGGAACAAAGTGCAAGAGAGAATTTCTATCTTTGATTATGGAACGTTGATTTATCTTCTCATTACATAGCCATTAATTTAAAATCCTCCAATGTATTTTCTGTCTCAGTTTTGATGAGTTGCTGGAATTAAGTCACCAGGGAAATAATAGAGTGATAGACATGCTTGTTGGGGACATCTATGGTGGAACGGACTATTCAAAGGTGAATATTCCTGTTAGACAGGTCTTTGCTCTAATTTAGCTTGCTGAGAGCTTGGATGTTTTCTGTATTGTGTACTTCCTGTTGAAGCTTTAGTTTGAATGTATATTGCAGAAAGTTAGCCTGAGCTTTCATAATGTGGTTTCTTGTTTAAAGGGATTTAGAATGCCAGACCCTCACTTCACCATGTCAAAGTGTATTTTCAAACATTCAAAACATTTTCCTTAATACCATTTTGTAACCACATTTGTTATGTGCAAAGACCAGTTTACTATGTTAAATCCATAGAAACATCATCATTTGGATAATTTGGATATGGAGCCTGTTTGATTCTATTATCTCACGAACTCCTCAACTCTTTTGCCAATCATCTCACTTGTCTCTCTATCTTTTCATCTTCTCTTTTCTTCATATCTAAGTTCTAGAGCATTTATTTGATCATATGGTTTTCTTCAATTGTAAAAATTTCTCTTTGATTAGACTATTCGACATCCTTGGTTGCTATCTTGAGGACTTTGTCACGGTAGTGGTATTGTCGTAAAGGAGATGTGGATTACATAGAAAACTTCATTTAAATTATTTTGAAGCAAAACTATAGTGTTCCTGTATGATGCACAGATCATCACCTAGTTGGTATTAATTTAATGGTTGATGATGAGGGCCTTTTAGTTTCCACGTTAATTTTCCATCTTATGATTAAGTTAGTTGGATTCCCTCCTCTCCCCACCCCCCTCTCATCTTGATGCTAACAGGTTGGTCTTTCATCAACAACTATTGTTTCTAGCTTTGGCAAGGCAATTTCTGATGAAAAAGAGCTCCAAGATTACCAACCTGAAGATATTGCCAGGTCACTCTTAAGAATGATTTCAAACAACATTGGACAGGTTAGTTGCAGTGGGCAGATTTCTTATTTGCCTTAAATTGAATATAACGTGATGTCTTGATGTGTCTGTCTTTGCTGGAGAAGACAGATTAAGAGTAACAACAATACAACATGAAAATAAACAATGTTGCTTTCCTAATTGTCTTTGTATCAATTTTGACTAGTATTCTGTAATTCAGCATACTGTAACTCTTATTGTTTAATCAATATCTTACTATCACTGTTGAGTTGTTTCACCTTTGAACTTTAGTTTCTGTCCTCTTCTACTTTGACTGCGATGCCCAAATTGCAGAACTTTCCCGACCTATCCGATTTATTCCTTCAAGTGAGTTCTCTAACACTATGGATCATGTGATCATGCTAGCATTCTGGCGGATTGGAGATGGGAAATCTGCAGCTATTTGGGGGGAGCGTTGGCTTCCTAACAAGAATGCCCCTAAAGTTCTATCTCCATGTGTGGCAGACCTGGCCGAGGCTAAGGTTAGCTCGTTCATTGATCAAGAGAACAGAAGCTGGAAGGTTGAGTTTATTGATACCATACTGCTGAGTTTCGAAGCTGATATGGTTAAAAAAAATCCCCCTCAGCCACACGGACCAGCCAGATCAACCCTTTTGGCCCTTCAATCCCAATGGCGAATATTCAGTGAAATCTGGATATAAATTTTTGCAGCAAGAAGCCCAGAACATGCAGCCTGGTCAGTCAAACATTGAACAACTTAAACCTCTATGGCAAGCAATTTGGAGTTTACCAGTTCCGAGTAAGGTAAGAAATTTGGTTTGGAGAGCGACAAAAATTTCTCTACCTACAAAGACGAACTTGGTCAAACGAAAAATTGATGACATGTAGTGAAGGGTTTTATTTTTGTGTGGTTGGAGGAGATGAATAATTGATGACATGTAGTGAAGGGTTTTATTTTTGTGTGGATAATTCGATAGTTATAATAAGGGAAGGGGAATTTGAACCTTAAATTATGTTATAAATACATCAAAAGATACTAATCAGTTGAACCACAAGACTCTTGGTTAAATGATTATATTTTGGATTGCAACTAAGATACTTAGTTAATTTGAATATATGACAATATACTATTGAGTTGGAGGACTACTAGACAATATTGTTGACGTAATCCTCTTGGTACACTGAATAGTTACTCGCAATGGAGTCATGGACAACTCCTTGATTTATTAATCCTGACAAAACATGATGTTATGATATACAATAAAGAATAAGAATTTTTAACTAATTATTTTTGTATTATACATGTCATTCGAAAATGTTAGATTCTTGTGAATTCCCTAAACCAAATGCTATCTAAACTTGTATACAAATAAATGAACCTAAAATCATAATTCCACATTCCAGTAATGTCATTTATTGTAATGTTTACTATATTACGGTAAACCAAACACCCTCTATAGTACCACCAACTCCACCCCTGGAGCTAATCTTGATTCTAGTTGCTTCATGTAATGTATAGCTCCTAATTTCTTAGGATTGCTAGAATCATGTAATACTTCTTCCACACTAGGACTTTGCGCATCAATAATTATCTTCTCTAATGACGGAGCATTATTGATTACATACAAGGCAAGCTTCATGTCAATAGTACAACCAACAAAACCAATCAATTCGACAACCTTGAGGCATTGGTGTGGATATTTAGCCCTCGGCACTTTTATTTCTCCATTCCATGGACCATCTAGCCCAATAAACTGCCACAAGAAAGAAGAAACAGTGTTAAGCTAGTTAAAAGATAGGGACACCGTTCACAATGTCATCAACAAAATAGTGACTAAAAGCTGAGAATTATTGTGTTGCCACAGGCAATAGGTTGTCTAATTTATTATTGTTGAATAGAAGTAGGTTATCACCTATGCTTATGCCAACTGAGGCCAATGTAGGTTCCATAAGGCTTGTAATCGAGCTTATTATATGCAAATGTTCTTTTAAACATTATTACAATAGAAGGAAAACCGAAAACATAAACAAGTTACAAAAAACAATTAAGCCCATTATGCCAAGGTGTCAACCAATTGCAGCTTCTATTCGTAAAGCCAAGTGAACAAGAGTAGTTTTCCTAATCTATGGACATGTAAAACCATCCTACACTCAACCAAACTAAAGTTACAAAAAACTAAAAACAAAACAGCATACAAAATAGGCGTATCATGTTTATCCTTTACAGTGAATGCCATCCAATAAAGAATGGAATGATTTATTTGCATCAGACTCACAAAAATATATAATTCTTGAGCGAGAATGATTTACAACTAGTAAGTTCATTGTGATTCAATACAAATAGATAATAAATCTAACGATGGATTTGTCAACAAACACATTCATTAAGAAGTTAGTGATATGACATTGATAAAAGCTCCATCAAGTGCAACTTAAACCAAACCAATAACCTCTGTAGATAGCAAAAAATGCATGATAAAAATGGCATGGTAAGAGCTGTACAAGAGAACGACACACATGAGTTAAATAAAAATAATTTCTTAATAACTTTTGTTGTACATTTTTCAAAATATTTGAGACAACAATAAACCATTATGTGGGAATTATCTACAGTCGATAACAGAGCAGATTTGTGGTTACATAATACATATGCATACTAAGAACTGTAATTGATGTATAGGAAAACACACCTTAAGTGAAAATATTGATAATAAATGTCTGCACAATAAATCCCACAACTCTCAAATTTTAAGCATTACCTTGAGCACAAATCTATGCAAAACGGGGAATGCCTTTAGCAAGGAAGTGCAACAACGGAAGCTATCCATGAAAGGTGGACATAAATCCAATTTCAATTGCCTGAGATTTCTTAACTCCGGAAATTTGGGAAATTGAATAAATTCCTGAACAATTGAACCAAGAAAAAGGAGCACATTCATAAACAAACATTGATATATGAAAAAAGAAAAGGCACATTGGAGTTAACAATGAAATTTATGACTAACCTTAGTAAACAAGCCTAGCTCAAGTGTCTCCAGCTGAGAGAGATAGCGTGAAATTGGGCAATCATCTTCTAATAAATAGCGAACACAGTCACCTGTCACAGACAGATCAACAAAATAGGGAACATCCCCTAGAATGATCCTTATCATCTTAACCCCACAATATTTGAAAGAAACGAGATTTATAGCAGGAATCTGAATCTGTTTGAGAGAGCAGCAGTTTAATATCTCTAAGTTCTTTAGCTTGGGCAAAGGGCTAGAAGTCTTTAAATTCACTAGAGACTCTGAATTTTCCACATGTAATATTTCAATGAATGGACAATTAGATAAAACATACTCAAGAACTTCCCCAGTCACTTTCACATAAGTCAAAGAGAGGGCTGTTAAGGAATCAAGACTGTAACTATGAAAAATCTGACTAGTAAGAGTATAAGCATTGACCCCATCCATCATGAAATCCAATGAAAGCTTTTTAACCTTTTTTCTCAGTGAAAAGCAAATCCAATTGTCGATTTCCGACTTGAATTTCCTCCCATCCATGTCAAAAACAACTCTAAACTCATCTATAGTATTACCTTGATGCAATTCCAACACCCTATTCACCCAACTAACAAACCTAGTCCTTAAGCTATTCTCTTCAAACTCCGTAGTCTCCAAATTCACCAACATCATAACGTATTGATCAAGATCACTACCACTAAACTTCTGTTGATAAAATGTCTTCCAAACAAGAGTTAGTAACCTTGAATCGTCGAAGTCCAAGTGACAAGTCGTAAATGTCCACAGATATCTCCACCTCTTAGAAAGGACACTTGTCCTCTGCATTTCCATGAACGGCAATGTTGACAGAATGGAGACAAGAATTTCATCTGACAATTCACTTAACCGATCCTGGGGAATTTGTTTCAAAGATTATAGATAACTGTACATTAGCAAAGACCATAACAACTATCCAAAAACTAAAAAAAAAAAAAAAAAAACTTCAGAAAAGATACACAATAAAAATAAAAATAAAATCTAATTTTGGGTAGCTTTTGAGAATGAAAATTGTAACCTTTTGGTGTGTAATTGTAAAGTTAGTATGAACTATATTTGCCAGCTTAGTCTGTCTCTTCCTCATCTAGTATGACTTATTAAATATAACGAAAACTGCAACAACACAAAGAAAAGATCAAAACTTTAGTTGATATTGGCTGGAGAATAGAGTCTGTTAGCACATCCAATGTGTTAAAAAAAACAACTATCAGTGTTATAAGAATTGTGCGGGATTTATGAGAAGAACAAATTAGCTACCTTCAGTTGTCTAATTTCAGAGGAACAAAGGCATGCTATTTTTTCTCAAGAATAAAAGAAAAAAAATAAAAAAATAAAAGCAGACATGAGAAAAAGAAAGTTAAAACTCTAAATTTTAAAACTCAGAAAATTAAATAAAGGGACTCACCGGATGTGAAGGAGTGCGAGAGAGAGAGAAAAAGAAAGAGAGTGACGACTGACGAGTGAGAGAGAGCGATGTGGTGTTTGTATTTAATATTTATTCCTGAACTTACAAATTCGGTCGCAGGTGTATATCCGTATATCCAGGCACGCTTTTATTTAATTCAATTTTTTTTTTTAAGAGATAATTACAAGCTAACCTCCAAACTCAAGTCCTTTTTTCCTAGACCTCCAAGCACTTTGTGTATGGGAAGATGGAAAGATGTCAATTCAGATTACAACACTTCTGATTATTTAATTCAAGTATGTAAAAGGGAGTTTCATACAAATATATATATTTAAATTTTTTTTTTTGAGAATCTATATATATATATTTAAATTAGGTAGGAGTTTCACACAAATATATATTTAAATTAGGTTAGAGTATAATTTATATCTTGTAAAAAAATAAAAACATCTACTTGCTTGGTAAGAGTTTTAAATATAGTTTTTTTTTTTTTTGCAATCCATAAAATGGTGTGTCCCACATATTTTTAATGACATAGTTGTAAATAAATTGAAAACAATGGACCCTACATATTTGTCCAAATTCTTTTATCTCTCAAATTAAAGAGATTATCTTTAACGCAAAAAGAATTCTCACACTTCAAATTTAAAACTTATCATTAAAAAATTACTTTTTGGGAATATTTTTTTTTTAAATCTCAAAAATAGAAATGGTTTCCCAAACAATTATTTTTTGTTTTTAGTATTTTGAATTTTTTTTTTTTTAAAGTGAGAGTCATACACATATAATATAAAAATTATTATCTGAAAACTAGTTTCAAGTTCAATTTTTTGAAAAAAAAAATTATACAGTTTTGAAAACAAAAACAAAAATCCTCCTACCAATCAAGCTCTTACACTCTCAAAACCTACTTTATCTATTTTACCATTGTAAGGAGACGTTTTGATCCACAGCCCAAGAGATTTTGACTGTGGCCCAATAAGCCCAAAACAATGAATTTGTTAAAGAGTGGGCTTGTTAATGAACGTTCAATGAGTTAGAATATAGATCACAATAGGCTAGTTGGTGTTAGAATGAATAAGACAAACCATTTGAAAAGAAGAATACTCTTCGGTCAACTCTGGGGATGGTGTGTTCTTATATATTTCTCTTAAACTTATATCAATATTCAAGTTCTTGGTTACACAGTTGTTTCTTTTCTATTCTTTCTCTCATGATCCCTTATGTAATGGAATCCTCCTCTTTTTATACCCCCTTTCCTTCTTTCATCTTAGTCTTCTATGTGTAGATCAGATTGCTAATCTCCTTGATACTTGTCCCATCAGCACCTTCCTGAAATCTTTGAGGTAGCTGTGAGGCTAGAAATCACTGTTCAGGTATCACCTCCACATTAATGCGGTTAGTTGGTTAGGTGCAGAGCATTCAATGCGATGGTAATAATTTTCTTCCCAGGTATTTCTCAATTCTCTGTTGACTCACTTCTTTCTAAATCTTATCCTCCCAAGCACGGTTGACCACCGCCCAGTACTTGGTGGGTGATCGGACTTTAGGCTTCCACTCTGTTGGCTGAGGAAGGGTGGCTCCTCAGACAACGTCACCTGTTTATTATGACCAAATCTCTTCCTCGGCCCAATAACTTACTTACCTTCACCAAAACTCGTCTGTTCTCGGGCTCTTTAATGTCCTCGGGTGCGATCCATGACCCAATATCCTTATCTGGGCCTTTCATCCCTACAACAATCCTATTTTATAACTCACCCAACATCCCAATTTCTATTTTTACATACAAGTCATTAAAATAATATAAACTACACTATCAAATAATATAAAAAATTATGTTTATAACCCATGGGAGTGAGAGTGATGTTGAAGTATGAGAGAATAAAATAATTACCTATATTTATTGTAAGGACCAGATTTGAGTTTTTAGCCCAAAAGATGAATGGACTTCAGCCTAAAAAACCAAAAACAATGAATTTATAGAGAGTGGGTTGGAAAACTAGGCTTTAGTGAATTAGTCAACAAAAAAGATAGATCTTGATGACAATAGAATGAAGATAGACAAGTTTAAACTTTAAGAAAATCATCCTCAGCAAAGTCAGATGAGATCAGCTCTTTTGTATTAATCATTAAGTTTGATTACAAGTTTTGTTTCTTGATTGCTATAGTGTTTCTCCCTCCTTTTTCGATCCTTCCTCCATGGAGGCTCTCTTATGTTATATAGTTCCCTTTGAACGATCTTGGTTCTACACTTATTGATCATCTAAGCCACTATTTTAGTGCTTGTCCCATTGGACACCCCCTTAGGCCCTCTGTGAGTTGGGATAGTCAAGGCAGCACTGTTCAGGGGTCTTCTCCACATTAATGCAGCCAAAAAGTTAGCTGCAAAGCATTTAATGCGGTGGCAGCAACCTTTCCTTAGATATTTCTAGGCTTCCATCCCTCTTGTACGTTCATAATGCACGTCCCTATCAGTAGAATTTCCTGGAAGGTCACTTTGAACGATAGGATATACATTTGGTTTATGCTTCACTTATCTGAGGAGATACTCCTCCTCGGACCACCTTCTCCAACCTTTCCATTTGCAACATACTCATGGGATTCTAAGCTTAATACCCTCACTACTGTTTATTTGCCCTCAGACCAACCAACGTCCTCAGTCAAGGCCCAAGGCCCAGGGTTGTATATATACAACCTTATTGCCCACTGCCCAGTACTTGGTGGGTGGTCAGACTTTAGGCTTCCACTCTGTTGGCTAAGGAAGGGTGGCTCCTCAGACAACGTCACCTGTTTATTATGACCAGATCTCTTCCTCGACCCAATAACTTACTTACCTTCACCAAAACTCGTCTGTTCTCGGGCTCTTTGACGTCCTCGGGTGCGACCCACAGCCCAATATCCTTATCTGGGCCTTTCATCCCTACAACCATCCTATTTTATAATTCACCCAACATCCCAATTTCTATTTTTACATACAACTCATTAAAATAATATAAACTACACTATCAAATAATATAAAAAAAATTATGTTTATAACCCATGGGAGTGAAAGTGATGTTGAAGTATAAGAAAATAAAATAAATAACTATATTTATGTTTACAACCTATGAATAGTAGGGTTGTATATATACAACCTTATTGTTTGCTAAAAAAATTTCAATACCCATAGCTTGGTAAAGCTATGTTTTAGTATCTTGGTTAGTAAAATAGCAACTTGGGTTTACACTCCCAATCCTAATGCTCTTATGATGTTTCTTTTCTTTAGGACCCACAAGGGATAAGCCAAAGCCAATATCTTTTTTAGAAAGCTCCTTCTCTCATCCAAATAAATAAAAAATAATAGTTCCTCTCAAAAAAAAAAAAAAAAATTGTCTTATTAAATTGTTACTCTCTCTCTTCATAAATGGTTAGGGTTTGGTGATTTATTTATTTGGCTCCAAATTAAATTTGGACTTATCTTTTTCAATTTATTATGAGATCAATTATAAAACTATTTTCCATAAAAAAAATTATAAAGCTATTTATGTATATTATTTAAACTAATATGTTTATTTATAGAATTTTAATATTTTTAGATTTTCTAAAAAAAAATTTAAATCTCTTTCTATTGTATCTTATATTTAAATTTTTTCTTTTGTTGAGAAAAGCCTTATATTTAACTTAAACCATGATAATTTTATGTAATTTTTTGTTAACACTTATTTTATATATTCTATCATACAGTTTCAAGGACGTGTTTTGAACCTAATTAACCTTTATATACTTTAAATTTGGTCAATAATAAATATTTATTATTTTTTTGGTCAATGACAAATATGATTATATGAAAAGTCACATGACTCATTATAAGACTACATATGAACGATCTTTACAATTGTCTCATACTAAGTTGAAGGTAGATAACTCCAAATCAATTTGAAGCCAAACTTTTTCCCCTTTTGAATATGTTTAGTGAAATATTTATAAATTAGTTCTATTTGAATTTATTTTAAGATTTTGATATATAGTGATCAATCCTAATTAACAAGGTAATTTTGATAACCTATGTTTTGTGTTCCCTTTAGGGAAGTCTAGTGCCCTATTTGGGAGGAGGAATTTGTGAGGCCCTTCGTAAGGGAGTCTATTTCTGATATATTTATACCCATGGGATTCTAGTGTCCCTAACCAAATGGGAGTCTGTTCAATTCTACACATTATGCTATGTTTGTTGATAAAAGCATATTTGAATCAATTATTTCTATAAGTATGCATTCTAATATGTTTTCTCAGTAAATATGTATTCTGATTGACCATTTGTTAAACCTCATTACATTTGCTTTGACAAATTGGTACTTTTGGATATCTATTCCCTTCCCCACCTACTTAATTTTTAAAACATTCAAATAAAGTGAAGGGATAACCATTTCCTTCCACTCCCATTTACTCTTTTCTCTTTTCCCTCCTTACCCCTTACTCTGCTCTCCCTCCAAACTTCCAAAAATAGTATTATGTTTGGTTAATGAGTGTCGAAGTGCAATGATTAAGGTTATTTATACTACTACTATTTAAGGGGTTTATTCTATTTGAATTTATACTTTTGGATGCCCAAAATATTCTCAAATTCACCTAATTAGAAAGTTTAAATAATAGGGTTAGACATGTAAAATTAGTAATTTTAAATCTCCTAAATTTTAGATAATTTTTAAAAAAAATCAATTTTTTTTCATCCACATTTATCTCTCTTTTAAGTTTCTTTGTCAAATTCAAATTTAAAATAAAGAGAAGTGCTACGTCCACAACATTTTCATAATACTTTCACAACAAATCGTAGTTGATAAGTTGTTATTAGTTCTAACTTAAAGTTTTGAATATACCACTAAAATCATTTTTTTACCCATCAATAACAACTCATAACAACCGGCTACATATGATTTGTTGTGAAAGTGTTGTGGACATAAAATTTTTTTAAAATAAAACAACTTCTTTAGTATTTTTTAAGAAAATAAAACAGCTCCTAAATTTAGGATAAATTATTATGCATTAAAAAAAAATCTCCTCCTTGTTTCTTTCAAATTAAAAAAAAAAATTGCCAACAAAAGCTTTTTCTTTATTACAGTCGCATAGTGGGCTGATGACACAATATATTTTATTATAATTGATTTTTTTTTTTTTTAAGAAATCACATAACATTTTTTTTAAAAAAGTTTTAATTAATGATAGTTTTTTATTATCAAACCAAGACACTAATTGGTTTTTAGTATAGGTAAAAATTGAACCTTAAATCTCTTATTTAACCATAAAAAACTTTATTAGTTGAGTTAATTATAACTCTCAATAATTGCATAACATTTAGTCAGAGCAGCATTACTATTACCTAAAAAGGTGAACAGATAAATGTCTTTTTTTTGCTTTTATTACTACTTCCCAATGCAACAAGATCCACTGAATTCCTCCTGGATAAGTGCAATTAAGCATCTGTTCACACTTCACATTCCTAAATATTTATCATTATTTCTGGGAATCACAGCCAAACAGCCAATTATGAATCCATTAATTGCCAACTCTTGGAGAAAACAAAAAACGTTTGGTTTGTTTTAACCAAAAAAAAAAAAAAAAAGTGTGTGAGAATTACTGAATCCCGAGTGTAATTCTCCAACACGTGCGCGTATATTCTCCATATTTCCTCCTCAGAACGCGTCAAACTATAGGAACAAAACAATATGTGTTCCTCAAAAAACAAAAATCCCTCATGTGACCACGTTACGTTATTAGGCAAAAGCAAAGGCAGAGTCCGCTGAATGAATCATTCACAAATACGAATGGTTGTACTACTTTGTTGTTTGGGTTGGCCTCTCTCACGTCTTTCGAGTCTCGACCCACCCTATATTTATTTTTCACATTGTAGATTTAGCTACGACGTAGGTACTAATCTTTTGATATCTTTTTTTATTATTAATTCTTCTTCCATTGTGCGCAGACAAAGCTAGCTCGGTATTCAAAGCGGTCCCTTTTGTGCGCAGACTTATGTTTTCAACTATATATTTTTTTATTTTAATGATTGAGAGTAAAAACATAAGAGTAACATTCTCTTCCAAAAAAAAATATAAAATGGGGTCTACCCATTATTCATTCTCTTGTGTCCAATAAAAGTGGGAGTTTTGTATACTGGGTAGAGTAACATGTAAGCTCTTGTTATCCTTTACTTTTTTTTTTTGTTGAGAAAATATCCTTTACTTTTGTTGTTGTTGTTGTTATTATTGCTATCTGATAAATGTAATGGCTCTAATTTATTAGAGTTAGAGAATCTATGAAATGGTGGTAGCATATTGTTTGGCTTATGTGATTTATGGTCTGTTTCGATTGAAGGGAGAGTAGAGGAAAATAAAGTAGAGTTAACTGAAAACGGGTCTTATTAGTTTGAAGATTATAGTATTTTTATTTGTTATTTAGGTTGTTATGAAATCGGGAATCGGTCTCTCTCTCTCTCAAAAATTGAGGGTAAAACTGCATACAAAAACCCGTCTCTTAGGTCGTAAGAAGATAAATTGTTTGCATTTGCTACATTCTTATCATTGATGTTGTTATCAAACTGGTTGTTTCTTATAATGTGCAGTCACAATTTTTATCTTTTTCTTTTTCTTCCATCAATCAAAACATTAATAGCTTGTACTTACATATAGTCTATGAGTATTCTGTGAGAGGGAGTATTGGTTTCCTTTGTACTTTGCTGTAACGTAATAAAGATTGGGAGAGTTTTCTGTAATCTATATGTATGTAGTGCACTCTTGATTTACACAAAATTTTCAATGGTTCTTATGTGTTTCTTTGACAGTTTGAGAGCTGCTTGTTGAGCAAAGTTACTAGCTATTGAGAACATGGTATTTTCTCTTTCTGATGACTTTTTATTGGCAATGTTATTTAATGTAGTGACAATTTACATTATTACATATTCAGTAATAGATTTTGTATATGTGGGGGTTCTATAAAATTGAGCCCTGCTTTGGGAGTTCTTACCAATTCTAACTAGGACCCTTTTAAATAATGTAATTGTTTTGAGCTGTAGTTTTTCTTTTTGTGTACAAGATGGAACATGGTACAATTTAAACTAACTCTGCTGGGATTTGTTAGTTCATGTGAGGGTTTTGTCATCAATAGGCCTGACAAATTCTTTCTAGGTTCTCTCTCTTTAAATAGATTTAGCTTTAAATTTTGAGTGATCTACTAAATTATTTTCTTTTTGATATATCAGATGTTTCATTTAGAACCAAAACAAGACAAAAGTCTATGTTAACAAAACAAAGCCAACAACAGCAAGCACACTAGCTAACACCTAACAAGCTAGTAGCACAGTACATCCCAAATCAGAGCAGACTCAAAAAAAGCCTGTTAGCAAGAAGCCTGACCAACAGACCCTTCATACAAGCTCACATTTTTAACCTCAAAACTAGACTAATTACAACCACTGCAATTAAACTCACCTAATATACAATGACACCGGCACACAACAGAGATGAGGCAATCAAGAGTCAAACTTTAAGAATCCCCAATTGGTGCGTAAGACTTTGTGAAGGATTGTTGCTTGTGCAGCCAATGCACTATGCCCCATTATTGCTTTAACAACCCAGCTAATTTTCTTTATAATCTGCTCTTCTGTCAATCAATTTTCTCCATAACTCCTACTGTTCCTTGAATCCAAATTTGATAAATTGAATCCCACCGAACCACTTTCCAAAGGATAGCTCTAAATCCCTACCTTTTAGATTTGCAATACCCCATTTAACTATTTCTTTCCAACTCACAGGAATATCAGCTACTAAACATATCCCTATCACATGCCCCCAAATTATTTTGGTAAAGGGACATTCAAAAAACAGATGTTCCCTACTTTCCATACAGTTTCTGCAGAAAGAACATGCACAAATCCCAGTAAAACCCACTGCATTAGCCTCATTCTAGACGTCAATCTAGTTTACTTTTCTTCTCTGTTTACTTCTTGTTGGCTTGTTTGGACTACTTATTAAATTACTTGCTATGTGTATGAAGATATCTACTGACTGTAGTAATTATTGATATTTCTATGGTGTCTGCTTTTATTATGTGTAGGATGCTAATAGTGCTAGTAATGGGAATCACGACGCCGACTGGAACACTGATGATGAGCTTGAGGTCTGTAATGAATCCTTTTCTCATTGGGGTTCAACGAGTTCTGGTCAAGAAGCTAATGGGGGCTTTGGAGAGGTAAAATTGTACTCATCTGCTGTAATATGTTAATTAGTAGTAACTGTAAACAACCTGATATGTTGCTCAATGACAGGAGGTAATCATTTTCTTGTCTTCTATATGCCTGGTTTAAGATATCTTGATAATTGTATACTTCATCATGAAGGCCTTTTTCTGAATTGATATGATTACTCTTTCTTCATTCTAGAGAACAAAAATGCTCAATCCTTTTCAAATTGTTCAGTTATACTATTTTTTTATTATTATTTCTAGATACCAACATTTGTTGATCATGCTGTTTTCTTTTGAGCAATAAATCCCCTACAAAGTATCTTTGATGCATGTATCCCCCTAAAATTGACTATAGTATCCGCTCTATTTAGGCAAGTTCTCCAACTAGTTCTACCAAGCTGATTCATGATTTTGTCGGAATGGGATTTTCTAAAACAATGGTGGTCAAAGCAATTGAGGAAAATGGTATGTCACACTTATTTCATATCATGTTAAGATTTTACACTGTAAGCCGTGCTAAAAATTTTTGTATGATATTTGGTAGGAGAAAATGATTCAGAAGCAATATTAGAAACTCTTCTTACATACGCTGTGAGTATTATGCCTCATTTCTGTTATTGCATATTTATTTTTGTGTTGGTCCGATTTTTGAAGTCAGTTATGTGCTCCCTAGTTACAATATTTTAGTATATAAAATAGTTTTCTTTTGTTTTTACTATTTCATTTGATGCAAATTTTACATATTCTTTTCAATAGTTGACCTTTTAAAGTTTCTTGAGATTGAGGAAGTCTCATCTGAATTTCCTTCTTTACCTTCACTCGTCAATGGAGCTCAAATATCAGAAAAGGGAAAAGAAACTGAGGAAGAACTGGAATCAGATTTTCCTCGGAAAGGCATGACTTTATGACTTTGGAGCATTTGAAAATCATATGCTTTTCAGTAAAAAATAGAAGTTATTTTTTCTTCTTCGGTGCTTATGTAGTGGCATTTTCCTATTGTGAATTGCTTTGTTTCTTTTTTCCCATCTA
Source organism: Quercus tomentella (assembly GCA_028535165.1). Taxonomy (NCBI): domain Eukaryota; kingdom Viridiplantae; phylum Streptophyta; class Magnoliopsida; order Fagales; family Fagaceae; genus Quercus; species Quercus tomentella. The sequence goes on along the minus strand of JAPQVY010000089.1, from coordinate 53,891,541 downwards.
ATCAGCTATCAAGTTGTGTTCTCTTTCCATGATAAAGACCTAAGTATTCTTTTATAAAGGACTAATATCCAAAAGAGTTCATTAATCTTCATCTCCCCAAAAATGAAATTTAAAGAGTTTCTAAGATTTTTTTTATAATGACCATCATTTTCTTTTGGTTTTGAAGATATGTGCAAGTATCTGGCGATGATGTGCTGCCTTTTGATGTGGTTGTAACATGTTTCACCATCGCATTATGAATTCAGGTTCTGTTTTCAACAGTAATCTTGGTCAGCAAATTGCTTAGTTCTTGACCTTCAATAGTAATAAATAGGTTAACTGTTAACTGTTTAGTTGGATTATAACAACTGATTGTGTATAACTGCTATAGCCTATTTATCCAGAGTTACCTTGGTACGTGACTTGGGTCAGGCATCTAGTCTTACATTGGCTTCAAAGTTGCATTTAAAAGTTCTGGCATGCGATGGTGGCTGAGTTAAGAATAAATTTGAAAAATATATAATTGATGCATATAATGCAAACACTTGTTAACTAATGTGACACCTCCATTCTTGTAGCCAATTAGCCAGGAATCAATGCTTTGTCGAGTTGAGTCAAACCTTTTCCCAAAGTTACATTTTTGGACATAATTATTCCATGTACAAAGAGTATTGATGATGTTGTTGTTGCTCAAATGAGGTGCATAAGAGGTCCAATATCAAGTAAACTAAATTAGCATAATAGATTCCCATATCAGGATAACTGTATAAGAGTTTGAGTATCAGTTGTAGCATTTTTACAAAAAGTTGAACAAATTGGCACTATATAGTCATTATTGATATTGGATAAACCCCAACATTTCAATAAGGTTTTATTTCTGTTGTGGAAAAAGATATGTTCCCATAATTTCACGGATTCTTAAGCACTTATGCACATATCTACCAAACTAGAAGCTTGCACTAGGTTGGTTTCTGATCAAATCTACATTTAATATAATTTATGCATTTTTTAAGCTCTAATGACTATCAAACACCTTATCATTGCTTTATTTGTTGGACCATATGAAAATGTATCTTTGTTGCTAAAACCTTGAGTTTACAGGTTGTCAAGAATTTTCCCCAAGAAGAAGGTCTTTCTACTAAACCATGCACTTTTGACTCTAAAAGCGAATCTTCAGATAACCTCTCTGAAATTGATGGTTGTCCTGGAATTGAGGCAATTTCTAATTTTTTCCTATTCCTTTTTGTGTTTTTATTATTCCATTGTTTGAGTTATGACCCCCTCATAATTTGGATTGTCTGCTTTGCGTGCTTGTATTTCATTTTATTTTATAAGACTTGCATGTTTATGATTGATGCTATCTATTTGATTTTTTTTTCCTCCAGGAAAACTCAAATCACATTTTAGAGAAGGATACAATGTTGTCGTCGCTAGTGGATATGGGTTACTTGGTTGAAGAGGCTTTGACAGCTATGAATAATTGTGGTATGTATGTAGTTCAACACCATTGTCATAATTGTTTGATACCAATACCTTGTTTATATTTTTGTTCCAATTGTTATCTTTTATTTTTTTGATTTTACAGAATAAGATGGTGTTATGTGCATTAAGTGATTTAGGGTTTTGAAAGTAGTTGCAGTGCTTATGTAGTAGTTTCTGATAAGTGACTAAATGATCCCAACTACGTGGTTTTTCCCCTTTTTTTTGAGGGATCTAAATAGCAATATAAGATGCTTTGAAGATGACATAGAATTTCATATCAAATCTACTTTTAGCAAAAGAGTTATGTATCAGGTTTTTTGATCCTGATCTATAGTTGCTTGGTCAATGTTGCAATAACATATGATACGCAATTTTGTGAGTAAAATAATTCAATAATAACAGGGTGTGTTTATGTTTAAAAAGGGAAGAAGGGAGAATATAACTGTTAGATAGGAAGTGTTTCATCATTAGATAGCTGTTTAGGGTAGTTGTTTTCCAGTACTTGTCATCGATATTACTTGTCTTGGTACCTCTGTGCTTGGAATATATCTATAATTATAATACTTGTTTGCATGGTGGGTTTGCTAGATTATCTATGAGACTTATCTGTTATGATATTTGCAACATCAAATTGTTGTTGTCATGAGTTTCAGCAGCGTTGATGAATTTTATAGTTTCACCTTGTTTCCCATTTAAAACAATTAATCATGGGGCTATCGTTCTTGCTAATGTACATTGTATGGCTGTCCAATCCTTTTTCAACTCTAATGAAGCACTGATCTAATTTCTTTCTAGTTGCTTTTTATTCTTATAGTATCTAATTTAAACATTGCAGGTTCAGAAGCACAACTGTCAGAGTTGACAGATTACATATGTGCTGCTCAAATGGTAAAGGATTTTGATGCCCAGCTTAGAGAATCACCTGATGAGGAAGATAGCACCTCGGTCATGACTTCTTATTCCTATACAATGGTGTGTTATTTAATCCTTTTAAATCAATTGTAGCAGCTGTTGAAACCTTAGATTTTTTAGTTCCTGCCTAAGCTAATGAGTATGGAGAATTGTATCTGCTGATGCTGATTTATTTTGACAGCCTAGGAATGATTATCTACCTAGAGAAAAGAAAAGGAAGCTTCACAAATTCCAACAATTTGGAAGAAAATGGCACAAGGGGAGTGAGAAGAAGCATTGGGATGAAGACGGAGACATTATGCATCTCCCTAATCCAATGATAGGATTTGGGATTCCTGATGATCCTTGGCCTATTGTTGAGAGAAAGCTCCCAGAGGTAGCTATTGGTCCTCCTTATTTCTATTATGAAAACGTGGCTCTTACTCCTAAGGGGGTGTGGAGTAAAATATCACGTTTCTTGTATGACATAGAGCCAGAATTTGTTGATTCTAAACATTTCAGTGCTGCTGCAAGGAAAAGAGGTTATATCCATAACCTTCCAATTCAGAACCGATTCCCTCTTTTGCCAATACCGCCACGAACCATACAAGAAGCCTTACCCTTAACCAATAAGTGGTGGCCTTTATGGGACAAAAGAAGAAAACTGAATTGCCTTCAAACTGCAATTGGGACTGCTAAACTCACTGAGAGGATAAGGAATGCACTTGAGAACAATGAGAAGTATGGTGATGAACCTCCTCCACATGTGCAGAAGTTTGTACTTGAACAATGTAGAAAATGGAATTTAGTTTGGGTTGGAAAAAATAAAGTTGCACCTCTTGAACCAGATGAAATTGAGATGTTGCTTGGATTCCCAAGGGACCACACTAGGGGTGGTGGGATTAGTAGGACAGATAGATATAAAGCACTTGGAAACTCATTTCAGGTTGGTAATCTCCAAGATTTCATGTTTTTTGAGTACTATGGTTTCCTTATTAGTGCATATAGAATGAACTAAATAAATGAATTGGTTTTAGGTTGACACAGTCGCCTACCACCTTTCTGTATTGAAGAACCAGTTTCCGAATGGAATTAACCTCCTTTCACTTTTCTCTGGGATTGGTGGTGCTGAAGTTGCTTTGCATCGACTTGGGATTCCCCTGAAAAATGTGGTCTCTGTCGAGATTGCTGAAGTCAACAGAAATATTATTCGTAGTTGGTGGGAGCAAACCAACCAGCGCGGACAACTTATTGAGATTGCAGATGTACAACAAGTCAGCATTGAAAGGCTAGATCAGTGGATCAGCTCATTCGGTGGGTTTGATCTTGTCATTGGTGGAAGTCCTTGCAATAACCTTGCTGGCAGCAACCGAGTGAGTAGAAATGGATTGGATGGCAAGCACTCATCACTGTTTTATCATTACGTTCGAATACTAGATCTTGTTAAGACCATGATGGGTAGGGACAGATGACATAATCTGCAGCCTTTAATACTCATCAGTGAAATTTCATCTTTTTAATTTTTAATTCTTTTTGACAGCATTTTTTATGCTTAGAAGATTATTTCTAGTATGTAGTAACAGTTAACATTTGGAGTTACAATTAATTGATACATTTTGCTCTCTTTTGGTGATAACACCTTGTTTGCAAATCTACTTGAGAAGTTCTGTACAATCTTTCTGCCAAGTCTGAAGGTAATTTAATTGATGCTGCCATGATGCTCATAATGAAACTTGGTTCAAAATCTTTTATCTTTGATAAGAAGTTTTCTTGGAAACAATAGATCACACTATTATGGCACCCGTATCCCAAGGTACGGTTAACTTCAACCTGGGGAAAGAGTGCGCAGTGGACAAGGGCATGACTCTTATACAGGTCCATGCAGGGGGAAATGCTAGAAAGCCACAATTTTGAGAGCAGACGAAAGAGATTTCTATTATCCAACATTCAGCCACCTTATGCATCAGGATGTCTAGGCAACTTAATATATAGCTCATAGGAGAATACTACCTACAGGACCACGATATTGGAACACATCATTGAAACTTTGTTGTTGTGATTTTTACATACCAGTTAAACCAAGGATAATGAATTCATGATTTAATGTAAATTCTGGCATTAATATAAAATTTCAACTAGACCCTGCATTATTATTAATATTATCTTTGTTTTTATTTTCTTTTTTTCTGTTTGCGTTGGCATTTCAAGAGCAGAAAATAGTTCTCTTCTTGTCAAAGCTTCAGATTCCAAACTTTGCATGTCACAAATGAATCACTTTGTAAGCGCTGATGAACTCTAGCTCAAATCACACTTCCTCTTTAAGGATGAAATCCTGAGTTTAAATTTGTGTAACTTACCATAAATATTGATGTGACAATTTATGATTACAACTATATCAATTTTACATGAATTTATCACTAAACACAACTTTTATTTAAAACGAATTACAATATAGCACATTAGCAATGGCGAAAAAGAATTTTGAGAGTTGACACACTAGTAATTAGTCACAGCTCTAGAAGTATAACAAGTACAGTTTGAGCTTAAATTGCTGTGACTTGGGATCCCAAAGGAAGTTCATGAACTTCGCTGTTCGGCGAGAGAAGAAGGTCCCCAAGTTCTGTTTCTCATTGAAACTAAACTTGATACTGGTGGTTTTCAGAGATTGAAGCGGTCTCTAGTATGGAATAAAGGCGTGGAGGTTTCAAGGATTGGAATAGGAGGGGGCTTAGCTCTTCTATGGCAAGATCACACTGATCTTAAGGTCTTAACTCGGGACCCCTACCACATTGACGCCTTACTTTTGCATGCAGGAATTTTTTGGAGATTCACTGATTTCTATGGTCATCTAGAGACTTGAAGTTGCATGGATACTTGAAGTTGAAGATAGTAATTTAATTTGTGAAAGTTTTCATTTTGTTTCTTTTATTAGTGTACCTTTAAAATGTAATAGAGTTGCTCTAGCTTTTGCTAGTGTTGCCAATGAGAAAGAGGAAGCATTTTCATGGTTTGAATAATGCCCTTATTTTCTCTTTTCAATTGTATACCATGATATTTAATCAATAAAGTCTACTATCGATTCCCCTAAAAAAAGTATAATGACTTTATAGTTGATACTCCTACTCACATACTAATAGTTGATCCTACACATTAAATTCATGATAAGATCCACCATTCATGTCAAAAGATGAAGTACTAACACTCTAAGGTTATTATTTTCCTATGCTATAACACCCCCTCTATTTAAAAGATTTGCCAATCCAGATTTGCCAATCCCCACAGAGCACCTCTCTTGTGGAAAGTTTAGCTCCAAATTTGTTTATGTCCTATCTTCCTCCCATTTATCATGTAGCGATTGAAGAGATTATCCATGTGTTGGTTTTAATACCATGACTTTTTAAATGAATCATATGGCTTGTTTATAATATATGAATAGTCTTGTAAATTGCTATGTGGTAGGTTGGAGGAGACTTCTCCAAACTGAATTTGAGATCAACTTTGTCATCTCCAAAGAGAATGACAAAATTTGGGTCAACTTGTTTGAAGCTATTTTTTCAATTAATTATGTGGTAAATTATAAAACTATCCATGTGAATTATTTAAACAAGTCACATGATTTGTTAAAAAAGTCATGTGACTAAAATTACATATGAATGATATCTTCAATTGTTACATAGTTAGAGTAAGACAACCCCAAACTAGTTTGGAACTAAAACTTTTCCCAAGAAAAAAGAAAAAGAAAACTATTAGTTTACATTCCATGTTCATGTAAGATTTATATTGTAGAGTAAACAAATGCTTGAATCGTATGTTTCGATAGCAAGAATTGAGCATATAAATTTGGATTTGAGTGATTAAAATCCAAATACCTTGTTTGGATTATCTTAATATATCAAGAATTTGGATTTTACAAAATCAAAATCCACCAATTATTTTAAACCTTTAAAACCCTTAAAATTTGATATAAAATCTAAATTCAAGTTTCTAAATCCAACCTAAAAGTAAACCGATAATAATAATTTAAAAAAAAAATACATTACAACAAATCGCGTTTTCAACTTGAATCCGCGATATCTAACAGCGGTTCTATTAAAAAAAAAAAAAAAAAATTCTAAGCGTAGCTTCTAGAGTAGATAGATAGAGAGAGAAAGCTCTAGTTTCCATTTCATTTGCCCTAAATCAAAACAATCAGAGAGAGAGAGAGAGACACACACACACAGAGGCATTACCTTCTCGAATCGCAGAAGAGAAGATCTCGACGACGATGGGGAAGCAACCGGTGAGGATGAAGGCGGTGGTGTACGCACTCTCACCGTTCCAGCAAAAGGTGATGCCTGGCCTCTGGAAAGACATTCCGGGCAAGATCCACCACAAGATCTCCGAGAATTGGCACAGCGCTGTCCTTCTCCTCGCTCCTCTCGTCGGCACCTACTCGTAATTTCCCACTTTTACCCCTCCTTTCTTTTTTTTTCTTTTTTTTTACATTTTTGTACTATACTATCAATTTTAGGGTTTCGCTTTCATGTTATTTGTTGATTTTGACTCTTCGATTCGATCAAATTAAAGTCAGATTTGTATTAGATTAGAGAAATCTGTTAGGATTAGGGATCTTTAGGGTTTTGCTTTAGAAGAAACACTATGATTTGGGGGCGAATTCAAGCTATAATCAGTAGCATATTAGGATTTTTGCTTTGGTGATGTAGTTCTGGATTGGTGGTTTTGTATTTTATTTTGTATATTTGGAATCTGTATTGGTGCAATTTTGTGGTTTGCATAGTTGGTTGGTATTGTTGCTGGCTTTTGGTGTTGACGGTGGGATGGGACGATGGACGAGGGTTTGAGGTTTCTAGTTTCTAGTCTACTCCCCTTGTTTGGATTGTTTTAAGGGGAGGGGGGATTTTTATTTTTTGTTTTAATTATTAAATAAAAGAGAGTTTTATTAAATCAAATGAACTTAAAGGTTTATATCTGTTTGTATTACAACTTGTAAACAGTCTTGAATTGTCGTCTCCAGCTAAACTTTATCGGGGCATTAAACAAAACTCTAGTATGCATCCTCATCTTGCTTGTTGGAGGGAAATTCATTTTCTTGCCACTTCTTTGGTTGAACAAGTAGGGGAGTTGATCCTCCAATTTGGGGTTTTTGCATAACACATACAGAACCATTAATACATATGTACATACTAAATTTCCTTCAATTGTGTAATGTTATGTCACTCTTCCATGAGCTGTTGGATACTCGGATTGATGGGGCTAGTAATCGTTGAAGTTCTCCAATCTCTTCTCCTTCATATTGCTTGCTGTTGGTCTAATCATTATCAAACATTTTTTTTTTAAATGTTCCTTTTCTTCAACATTTATGCACATTCCTAGCAAAGATACTGTATAAGTCTGTATTGATTTATGATGTTAGCATTTAATTTGTAAAGGCACAATGATCATTTAAAGAGTTTTCTACTAACAGTTACAGGTTTTTTTTTTTTGACATTCTAGGGTGCAAGGTAGAATTTTTTTTTTTTTTTTTTTTTTTAAAATATAGAGATGGAAAAAAAAAAAAAAAAAAAAAAATTGGATGTGGCCAACGAGCTCTTACACAAATGGCACTTCCTCCCCATAAGAGCAAGGTGGAGAGTGAGGTTATGGGTTCAACACTCACCAAGTGCAGGTGTATTACTATTAAGATCATACACTAACTGATATGGTTTTAGGGTAATTACTTAGGGAACCTGGCCTCCAGAATTAGAGAGAGAGATAAACAAGAGAGTTAAGATGTTTCTTATTGCTAAGTCCTCCCTACCAATGCTAAGTAACCTTTTATACTTAAGGCTACTCAAGTACATGCCAAGTAGCTAACTATTGCTGACAAACTTATAACTACCTACTGCAGCTTGCTAATTAGTCACATGCAGAATTGAATTAATACATGTGCATATTACCAATTAGTTTCAGGTACACAATCGCTATTACAATCATCAGCTACCAGCTAACAATATGCATAATATTGCGTGTACCTAACACACATACCCTTCACAACCTTAATCACTAGTAACTGCTCACAGCTGCATAGCACCACCAATGCTGCATAACACTACTGCTATTACTGATGCATCAGCACTTGCACTCCAGCATTGCAACAGCACAGCAACACCTTAAGCTAGCAAAGCAGCACCATTCTGAACAAGGCATTGCACTTAACAATGATCCTAACAATTACCAATAAAAAAAATTTAGAAATTGAATGTGAAGTATCTTTTAGTATGATGTAAATTTTGTGATTATAGTAATTAATGGGAAATTTAATACTTGAATTTGTACCTGGATGCTCTAGCAGATGTTGAGTGTGAACAACTTGTGACTGTGAGACAAGTATTTTTGAAGTGGAATTAGGAAGACATTCATTATTAACGGAATATAGTTGATCCATGATTTTGTGCCAGTTTGGTTGGTGACTTACACATCATCTTCCTTCTTATCTTCCAACATGTGTCATTCTCTATGTATAATTTTATCATGTCTTGGAAGAGAGTAATGGATATTTTGAGTGTTTGTTTAGGCCCAGCTGTGTTATCAGTAATCTATAAGGGTACAAGGTGTCAGTTGAGCTAGAGCTCATTAGTAAGCTGTGTTTTCAGTAACTGATTGTTATCAATGCAAGTTGAATAATGGGATATCAGTCGAAACAGACAAAAGAATATACTTTTGCTCTTCCCATTGTTAACTATATATCGTCCTAAGTAAACTATTGTTCCTTGGCTTCCATGATTCCATCCATTACATGTTGCAATCACACGGTATTTTGACTGAGTTTTTATGTCTATTGGATGCAGGTATGTCCAACATTACCAGGAAAAGGAGAAGTTGGCCCACCGTTATTGAAGTGCATAGATGTGCATCAATTTTGCAGTGAAGCTCCTCTTGTCAGTTAGCTGCAACTTTGATGAAAAGCTTTTTTTTTTTCTCTCCTTTCAAGTTAATTAGATTTGAGTTACTGAGAATTTTGAACAATGTTTGAGATGGTGTTCTTAAAATAAATTTTCAAACTTGATCTCCAAATGCATGAATGTGATGTGTAATTTGGAACTTTATAATTAAGAGTGCATCTTTTTAATGGTTAATAAACAGAAGTTTTTGGCAATGACTCTTCCTAAGCTCTCCTCCCAGTAAGTGTGGCACGTAATTAAACAAAAAATGATCAATAAACAGAAAACTGTCTTTTAGTCAATATGCTCGCATATTTAAAAGAAAAAAAGATACTGTAATACAGGATTCTTGCGGCGGCCGAAATGGGATTAAGAATAAGGATGATACTCGTGATAAAGTTTTGTGTCAAAAATAAGGATGATACTCCTGAATCCTGATTTAGTGTTGTGTGTTGCCGCTATGTTTTTCACGGGCTGTTGGCTCACTGGTGCCATCGTGACTGCTCATTGAAAAAAAAGAACTAAAGGAAATTAAAAATTAAAAATAAAATTTATTCGTTATCATAGAAATCGTTGCATTCTTATGAAACATGTCATGCGGCATCAAGGATTACTGAGTTCCTTGCAGTCTTGCACAGATGCACTATTTTAAAAAGAGCAGCAGAATTTTTATGCGACCTATGGGGGTTAAAAAACCAAAAGCTATTTACATGTATTATTTAAGTGAGTTATATAACTCATTAAAAATGTCATGTGACAATAATTACATGTGGTTGGTTTTTTAAACCACCATGTAGTGAAATGTTGTATAAAAACCATTTCTTTTAAAAATTAGAGCAAGGTTTTTATGCAACCTAGATTGCAATTTTAATGCAACTCATTACGTGACGGTAAAAAAAGAAAAAAGAAAAGAAGATTTACACTTATTATTCAAATAAGTGTCTGTTTGGATACTACTTATTGCTGAAACTGGAAATTTATTGCTGGAAGTACTATAGATAAAAGTAAAAGTTAGTTCAAATAGTACAGTGAGACCCATGAATAGTATCAAAAAGTGTAGTGGGATCCATGAATAGTAGCAAAAATAAGCTAAATAGTAAAATAATTTATAATTTTCATCCAAATCCAAATGCACACTAAGAGTCTGTTTGGATACCGCTTATTTTGCTGAAAATTGAAAACTTATTACTAAAAATACTGTAGTAAAATAATTTTTAAAACGCAAAACACTATAGCAAACTTATTGCTACGTTTTTCACAAGTTGACTGGTTCGTGAACAGTGCCGTGGGACCTAGGATTTAAAACGCAAAACGCGTTAGGCAAACGCACGCTAAGTCACATAACTCACTAAAAATATAAAATATTTGTAACTATAAGTACATATGGATGATTTTTTTAAATGACACGGCTTGTGTCCGATGGAAATTTCCCTTTTTTAAATATTACGTAGTAGGTTGCATAATAATTCTTACTACCAGGTTGCATAAAAACATTTTACTTTCCAAAAATTATTAGTGTGGTTTTAAGTAACTTTAAAGTATTTCGAGCGTATATAATGATAATAATTTTGAGGGAGTCTGATGTAGGTTGCACACTTTGACTTTGACTTCCACCGCGTCAGAAATACAATCATGAGACTGAATATTCATATGGTGAAACGAACGGAAAACGGTTTTTCTCTGCCTCCTGTGATTATGAAGCAAGACAGCAAAGTCCAAGGTAAACCCCCTAAACCCTTGCTTGCAAACACTACTTGTTCTTGTTACAAATAACTCTATTTATAGTACAACTTGATCATTTTGGAAAAAGAGCTAGGAAGAACCCCTTATTGTTATTCATTTTAATCTGTCTATTATCATGTTCTTATCGAGTTAACCCTTTAAATCTGTTGTTTAGTTTTTGTTCACTAGTAGAAATCAATTCCCTGTTCACTAATTAACATTGTAACTATAAAATAGAACCTCAGAATCAGGTATCGTCCAATAATACCAATTGAAAAAGTACAAAAAAAGTCGTTTTTCAGTAGCTAGAAATTTGATGCATTCTAACGAAACATGTCAAACGGCATCAAGGATTACCGAATTTCTTGCACAGATGCTCTATTTTACATTGTACGGTGCAATATAAATTTACATTCTAGACACACAAAAGGTGGCAAATGTTGTACACATTTACAAAAAGTATATAAAGGTCCTAAAGAAAAATCATCAGCTTTGTGTGTATATAGACACAAGTAGGTAACACCTTCAGAAATCTCAATTCTCCACTGAAAAAAGTAAAATAAAGAAACAAGAATGATTTATTATATAAAAAAAGGAAGAGGCTCTGAACAATTGCATAGCGTGAGTAAAGATGCTAGTTTTATTAGTTTTTTTCTACAAGCATTGAGTAATACATGGAAAATTTCAAATGGCCTCACAAAACAATAATTTTCAGTGAAGTTTTTGGTGCATTTAAACTTCCCATTTTATTCTTTATTGTGGATACATACAAAAGCCTGAATTCACAACGCTCAAGCCTCCGTCTATGACAAGGTTATGTCCACTTACATATTTTGAGTCATCACTTCCAAGAAAGAGCGCAACCTCAGCCACATCCTCTGCCGTGAGAACCTTACCCTTGAGGTTGGAATAAAAATTAGAAATTCCTTCCTCACCCAGCTTATAGTATGCCTTTGTCAAAGGTGTAAGAACCGCATAGGGTGACACACAATTCACACGAATGCCGAAATGTCCGAGCTCCACTGTTGTGTTTTTCATTAATCCAGCCATAGCATATTTTGAGCATGTGTAGCCATGCGGTGCAGTGCCTCCCATGATTGAGGATATGCTAGCAGTATTAATTATACTACCCTTGCGAGCTGGGATCATCACACGGGCTGCATGTTTGGTACCAAGGAAAGCACCTACCAGGTTGACTCTAATCACTTGCTCAAAATCAGCCTGGGTGTTGTCAGGGATGTTGTATTGGGATTCTCCACTAATACCAGCATTGTTGTACATAATGTCTAGCTTACCGTACATGGAAACACCATTGGTTAACAGCATTTTCCACATCAGTTTCCTTGCTGACATCACAATGGACGAAGGTTGTGGGTTGAGGATCTAGTTCTTTGTATAGAGAGTGACACAATTCATCCTGCATATCTGCGATTACAACTTTAGCTCCATGTTTGGAGAATAGTTTTGCAGTGGCTGCACCAATGCCGCTAGCCCCACCAGTAGTTAGTGCTACTTTTCCTTCTAACCTGTCACATGTTAACATGATATTATCTCTCACTTTTATTAGTCAACAATATGGATACAATACGTTAGTTTGTAAAGGTTATGTAGTAAAATTTGTATTATTCCTAACATTACTCATACAAAAATGTTTTACTTGGAGAGAAGATTTTTTTCATAGAATATTGTTCTTTAAAAAATTAAACACATAGAGGCAAGATAGCCAAAATTTTCCCATACCTTCTTGCTTCAGGTGGGAGTACTGAGAAACTTCCCATTGTCGATGGAGTTAGAATATGTGTTGGAAAAATGAAAATGAAACCCAAAAGACTATCACTAAATTGCTTTGTGATCTCTCCTCTAATGTAACTAACTTATATAGAGGCAATGTCACACCCCTTGCATTCTCAACTGTGGCATAAGCACTATTTGTTTACTACCAATAGCATTGCTTCCCATAAGAACCGGTTCACATCAAGTTAGACTAATTTGGGCCATTTATTTGACTAATTCTATCAAGATTTGCATCATTGACATTGGGAGGACTAATTTTAGTTCCAGCTTTTCACAATTATCTACACAGTTATGCGCATTTACTATCTCTTTCTCAATTTGATATGTTTGATAAAAAATATCACCCAACATGCATCATACCACCACTGGTGTTGTTTAATGGCCTAAATGGATCAAAATCAGCGAAAAGAAATAGCAAATTCTAAAGGAACAAACCAGCAATCCCAAGCTATAAACAAATATAGATAATCCAAGTCCTTTGAGATAAGTCTTATGTTTGCTTACAAGGTGGTTCAATTTATTCTTTTTTTTTTTTTTTTTTTTGCTGGGAGGGTGGCTCAATTTATTTAATAATTTTAAAAAAATTTATTTGATAAATCAGTGGATAATGGTTGAGAGAGAGAGATATGTTGGGTTACACGTGTGAGTGAAGTCTCATAGTGAATAATGATAAGAAAAATGAGTGGTTAATATAATATAATTGAGCAAATACCCATTAGGCTTAGGCCATTTGGGTTAAAGTGTGTCTCTATATGTTACATTAATTATTCAAGGAAACTACCTAAGGTATTTATCTCCCCAACAAGAGAGAGAGATATCAATGCAATGTTTTAATTTTGCAAATTCTATGACACTAAGTCTTTATCCAACAAAACTAAGATGTCAAACATGAGGTTAAAAAAAAATCAAAATACTTTGGTGGTACCCATTACCTCTACCTTTCTCTTAGTATTTACTTTACCTGTAAAAACTCTAGAATCAAACATGGTGTCGAGGAGTGTTGTGTGTAGCGGCTATGTTTTTCAAGTGCTATTGGCTCACTGGTGACTGCTCATTGAAAAAAAAAAAATTGTTTTCATTAGCATAGAAATTGATGCATTCTATTGAAACATGTCAAGCAGCATCAAGGATTAATGAATTTCTTGCACAAATGCACTATTTTTTTTTTTTTTTAATGTTGCATATCTGTGGCTATAGCTCTTTATTATCAGACTAAGATACTAATTGGTTTTTGGTGTAAGCGGGGATTGAATCCTAAATCTTTTATTCAACCATCAGAGACTTTACTAGTTGAGTTAATTGGAACCCACATACAATCACAAGATTGAATATTCATATTAGTGAAAAGAATACAAATACGGCGCATTCCTCATATTGCGCGCGAAAGTGCCAACATATAGTGAAACGAACGGAAAAAGGGTTTTTCTCTGCCTCCCGTGATTGTGAAGCAAGACAGCATAGTCTAAGGTAAATCCTTAAACCCTTACTTGAGAAAACTAATTGTTCTTGTTACAAATAACTCTATTTATAGTTCAACTTGATCATTTGGGAAAAAGAGCTAGGAAGAACCCCTTATTGTTATTCATTTTAATTTGTCTATTATCATGGTCTTATCGAGTTAACCCTTTAAACCTATTGCCTATTTTCTGTTCACTAATAGAAATCGATTCCCTGTTCACTATTTAACATTGAATTTTTTTTTTTCATTAGCTAGAAATTGATGCATTCCAATGAAACATGTCAAACGGCATCAAGGATTACCGAATTTCTTACACAAATGCACTATTTTAAAAATAATTAAGAAAAGAGAAATTCTTCTTTTATATTGTATGGTACAATATAAATTTACATTATAGATATACAAAAAGTGGCAAAAATTGGACACATTTGTAAAAAAATGGTATATATTTTATACATTTTGCAAATGTGTACAATATTTGCCGCCTTTTGTGTGTCTAAAATATAAATTTATATTGCAATTACAATGTAAATATACAAAGGGATACACACACAAGTAGGTAGCACCTTTAGAATTCTTTACTGAAAAAGTAAAATAAAGAAATAAGAGTGATTTATTATATAAAAAATGGAAGAGGATCTGAACACCCACATAGCGGGTGTAAAGATGCTAGTTTTATTAGATTATTACGACAAGCACCGAGTAATACATGGAAAATTTCACATGGCCTCACAAACAATAATTTTCAGTGAATTTTTTGGTTCACTTAAACTTCCCATCTAATTCTTTATTGTGGATACATACAAAAGCCTGAATTCACAATGCTGAAGCCTCCGTCTATGACAAGATTATGTCCACTCACATATTTTGAGTCATCACTTGCAAGAAAAAGCGCAGCCTCAGCCACACCCTCTGGCTTGAGAACCTCACCCTTGAGGTTGGAATAAAGATTTAAAGTTCCCTCCTCATACTGCCTAACGAAATCCTTTGCCAAAGGTGTTAAAATCACGTAGGGTGACACACAATTCACACGAATGCCAAAACGTCCGAGCTCCACTGCTGTATTTTTCATTAATCCAATCACGGCAGTTTTTGAGCTTGTGTAGGCAGGCGGCGCAAGGCCTCCCATGATTGAGGATACACTAACAGTACTGATTATACTGCCTTTGCGAGCTGGGATCATCACACGGGCTGCATGTTTGGTACCGAGGAAAACACCTACCAGGTTGACTCTCATCACTTGCTCAAAATCAGCCTGGGTGTTTTCAAGGATGTTGTATTTGTTTTCTCCACCAATACCAGCATTGTTGTACATAATGTCTAGCTTACCGTACATGGAAACAGCATGGTTAACAGCATTTTCCACGTCAGTTTCCTTGCTAACATCACAATGCACAAAGGTTGTGGATTGAGGATTTAGTTCTTTGCATACAGAGTGACCCAATTCATCTTGCATGTCTGCGATTACAACTTTAGCTCCATGTTTGGAGAATAGTCTTGCAGTGGATGCACCAACGCCGCTTGCCCCACCAGTAATTAGTGCTACCTTTCCTTCTAGCCTGTCACATGTTTACATGACATTATCTCTCACTTTTATTAGTCAACAATATGGATATGACACGCTAGTTTGTAAAGGTTGTGTAGTGAAATTTTTATTATCCCGAACATTACTCATACAAAAAAGTTTTACTCGGAGAGGGAGGATTCAAGATTTTTTTCATAGAATATTTTTCTTTAACAAATTAAACATATAGAGACAAGGATAGCCAAATTTTTCCCATACCTTCTTGCTTCAGGTGGGAGTACTGAGAAACTTTCCATGATCGATGGAGTTAGAATATGTGTAATGTGTAGGAAGAAAATGAAACTCTAAAGACTTATATAGAGGCAATGTCACACCCTCTGCATTTCCAACTATGGCATAATACTATAATAACACTGTTTATTTATGCTTCCCATAAGAACCGGTTCACATCCAGCTAGACTAATTTTATTTTACTAATTCTATCAAGATTTGCATCATTATTGTCATTGGGAGGACTAATTTTAGTTCAAGCTTTTCACAATTATCTATACAGTTACGTGCATTAATTTTCTCTTTCTCTCTCTTTTTTTAGATAAAAGTATCTCTTTCTCGATTTGATATGTTTGACCATAACATATCTCCCCACATGCATTGCACCACCACTATTGTTGTTTAATTGCCTAAAAGGAGAGTACAAAGTAAAAAGTCATGGTACCGAAACACTGATCAAAATCATAGTTAGTAGCGAAAATAAATAGCAAATTATCGTTCTCCTGGTGATAATAACACACATTTTTTCTTTTTGGGGTTAAAAGGCAATTCATTAAAAAACTACGAAGCCAGGAAAGGAATAGTATTGGCATAGCGGCTTAAATAATACACATCATTAGCATCAGATATTACAAAAGAAGAAATATCATGTGAGGGGGGATCGTTAAACATCACAAAACATTCTTGTTGCAGGCATCCCCTCTTAGCCATCGCATCCATGCAACTATTCGCTTCCCGAAATATATGAGTCACCTTGACTTGCTGGAACCTGTTGAGCAGGAACCTGCAATCATTCAAGAGGGATGAATAAGCTCTATTAGGCATTGAGTTAGACAGGACAAGGTTCACAACAATTTTGCATCAAGTTCAACTTCTAGGCATGAAATCCACATCTGAGATGCCAATTGCAAGTCATCCCTTAGTGCCCAGAATTCTGCCATAACACTCATGGTATTTCCTATGCAGCGACTAGAACCTTTCAGCCATGCTCCCCTGTGGTCTCGGACCAGCCCTCCTCCACCTGCTTTCCCAGGATTCCCTAATGAAGCACCATCAGTATTTAGCTTATACCAGCCCTCACGAGGTTTGATCCATTGAACTTGCATTGTTCTCATGCTCTTGGTTTGAAGTGTTTTTCCTGCACAGAAAAAGTATTCTACAGCTTGTCTAATGCATGTCTTGTGAAGGTCTGGATTTAGAGTAGTGTTTTTGAAAACTACCCTGTTTCTGTGCTTCCAAAGTGCCCAAACCAAGAAGGTGAACAAAGTTTTCCACGGGATACCATTAGAAAGGATATCTGGACTGCTCTAACAGTTTGCTTTTAGCCACTGAGGCAAATCCAATCTTAAGGTGGCTTCCAATGTAATGGGAATTCCAATCTTTCTCCAGATTTGCATAGCATAGGGGCATTCTCTAAGAAGATGAAGGATTGATTCATTGCGGTTTCTGTAGAGAGGGCAGATAGTTCCACAGTAAATACCCCTATTAGCAATAATCTCTCTCACTAGGACATTGTTGTGATGGCAAAGCCATAGAAATGAGCATATTCTCGGCAGGGTATCCACTTTCCAAACCCATTCACCTGGAAAGGAACTGCTCTAGTTATCATTCGAGATTGCTAAAAGGTATGCTGTTGTAGAGTTGAACTCTCCATCCTGTGAAAATTTCCAGCTTATTGTGTCTTCCTTACTCCCAAACATCTGGATGGGAGTGGCTTTGATCTTGTCCAAAATATCAGTTGGAAGCTCAAAGGAGAGAGCACCCCAGTTCCATTCATTTCCTTGGATCATATCTGCCACGGTCATAATACTATCCAATCTGTTGAAAGGTCCTTCAATTACTTCCCTAGGAGAACATCCTCTCATCCATTTATCTGTCTAGAATTTAAGTGACAAGCCATTACCCATATTCTAGCATATACCTTTGAAGAAAATAGGGAATCTTGTCTTGATAGCTTTCCAGTTTGCAGAACAGGGAAGTTTATCTGGATCTTTAGAGTTTCTTCTTGACTGAGAGCAGCAATGCATCCTTCTCCTGGTACATCCTCTAGTTGAGCTCTGCAAGTAATGCAAGATTTTTTCCTTTCGCAGCTTGAATACCCAGCTAGCCTTCCCTGACCTTTGGTTTGATGATTTTGTTCCATCCAACCAAGTGTATTTTCTTTTTTTCTTGCGATGAGGCTTAGCAAAGAAAGTCCTTATTAATTTTATCAAGCTTTTCATAGAGGTGATTAAGGAGTGCCACTCTTGCATCACATAGTTGGGCATAGCAGACATGACCAATTTCACCAAGACTGTTCTGCCTGCAAAGGATAAGAATTTTGATTTCCAACGAAGAGTTTGTTGATTACCCTTTCAGCAATAAAGTTATATTGGTTTCTTGCTACTCCTTTATGTCTGAGGGGAAATCCTAAATATTTCCCAAGGTTATTGGTGGCATGGACGCCAATATTCTCACAAATTGTTTCTTTTAGATCAGGGGACACATTCTGAGAGAAGTAGATCCGAGACTTGTCTACACTTACCGCCTGACTCGATTCAGCACAGAAGCATTCTAAGACTTCCTTGATGGTTTCACAATTATCTTCACTGGCTTTGACAAAAAGCATAAGGTCATCAGCAAAGAATGGATGAGATATTCTAATATTACCTCCGGATGCTTTGACAGGAGTCCAATTTCCTTCCATACACTCCCTTTCAATAAGGCTACCTGAGTATTCCATACACAGAATGAATAGGTATGGAGATAGTGGATCACCTTGACAGATGCCCTTCGTAGGGTTAAAGTGTTCTAAAGCACCGCCATTGAAGAGGATGAATATGCTTGTGGATGAGATGCAGCTCATTATAAGCTTGATTAGCTGCACAAGAAAATGAAAAGCTTGCAAGAATTTGTGAATAAAGTTCCATTCAAGCCTGTTGTAGGCTTTTTCAAGGTCTACTTTAATGGCCATGTATCCTGTCTTCCCTTTCTCATTGTCTATAAAGTGTATAAGCTCCTGAACAATGAGGATATTTGTAAACACAAAATTTTCCAATTGTAGAAAATCAAACAATTGAAAAGAAATATGGTTTGCAAATATAAATTTGTATTGATGAATAATGAGTACAATCTCTATTTCAATTCTTTTATAAAAGAATACCCTCTGATTCTATCTTCATTGAACTTGACTCGAACAAGGAATCTTCTTGACTTTAGTTGGAAGATGGATTGAACGGTCTCCACAACAAATCTCTAGCTTTGAGCTTATTAGAGATTTATTGTTCTTCAAGTCTTCGAATGTGAAGGCTCTTAGGTTGAAGTTCTTTGGGGCTTTAGAGGCTTGATCCGTTGAGCTTCAAAGATTTGGGTTTGTTGAGGTTTATGGAGGCTTTTTAGCTTAATTCCTATAGAACTTCAAAGAACTCGAACAAGAGATCTTCTTGACTTTGGTTGGAAGATGGATTGAACGGTCTTCACAACGAATCTCTAGCCTTGAGCTTATTAGAGATTTGTTGTGCTTCAAGTTCTTCAAAGATTCTTGAGACAAAATTTCTCCAGAGCTTGGGCCTCTTGAAAACTTGGTCTTCAAAATGAGAGGGGATGTCTCTATTTATAGTAATTTTAGAGGATAAGCTCCACTTTGAATTGATATACTTGAAAGTATGTAGTAGACTTTTGATTGGCCCAAATTCTTCTTAGAGATAATTATCTCTATTTATCTATTTTGATAAAGATAATATTTTGATAAAGATAATAATCAAAAAAGATAAATAATTATCTCTATTTAATTAATTTTAATAAAGATAATTATCTATCAATTTTGAATAGAAAATTTATCTTTATTTTATTTATTTTATTTTAATAAAGATAATTATTCATATATATATTTTGAATAGGAAATTTATCTTTATCTTGTGGGCCAAATGACACGTGGCAAATTTCAATATGTCAATGTAATATCAAGTTGGATGACACACATCATTATTTGATTTAATTAATTTAATGACATTAATTTAGAATTTGCCACTAAATTTTGATGTGGCATTTTATAACTGGGTTAAAATTTTGCGTCCTACAATATTATCTTGTCCTCTTCTGACTGGAGTGAAGGCCGATTGCATTGGAGTGTCTAGGTTGCTTAGGAGAGGTCGAATCCGAGCATTGATGACTTTATTAACTATTTTATAGATTGAGTTGCACAAACTGATAGGTCTATAGTTACTAATAGTCTCAAGGCTTTGGCATATAGGAATAAGAGCAATCAGTGTCTTGTTTAAATACTCCAGAACAACCCCTGTGCTAGATATATTTCTTACCTCCTTGCACACCGATTCACAAACGTCATGCCAAAAGAGCTGGAAGAATCCAGCATGCATGTAATCCATCTGCTCCTGGGGCCTTAAAGGGCTTTAGAGCCCACAATCTAGCCTTTATCTCTTCATATGTGACCTCTTTATTAAGATTTTCCTTGTCTTCTTCAAATAAGAAGGCACAAGAAGATTGTGCCACTTTCAAGGTCCTAAAGGAATGCGAGAGATCTGTTGAGAATAGTTTAAGGAAGTTGTTACGAATAAGGATTTTAATCTCTTCCTCATCAGATGTCCATTCTCCGAAAGAAGACACAATCCACGGTGGTTAGCAGACACAAAAAAAAAAAAAAAATATATATATATATATATATATATATAGAGAGAGAGAGAGAGAGAGAGAGAGAGAGAGAGAGGCAATGTCACACCCCTAGGGGCAGCTCTACAGCCAGCCCAGGGGTTCAAATGAACCCCTTGACTTGGCCCCCCAAAAAAAAAAAGATTATATATAAAATTTTTTATTTTTTATTTTGGACTCCTTAAAATAAAAATTTGAACACTTGACCCTAAATTTTGTTTAAAATCAATTAAAATAAACTTGAAATATGATCATCATAGTGCTATTTACACAATATTTTCACAATAATTTTACAATAAAGGTTAAGTAACAAGTTGTAATTGAATTTTTATTTAAACCTAGAATTGACATCACTTATGATTATAATAAATTATTATTAATTTTTCAAAAATTATGATTAGTTATTTAATTATATTTATTTATGCATTCAATGGTTGTTCTTACCAATCTTTAAACTATTAGTAATTTTTTTAGACTATTATATAGTATAGTTGCATTGTATACTATTTAGAATACTATGTTAGAATATTGTATTAAAAAAAAAGAATATTGTATATAATATGACAATTTTATACAAAAAAATTAATCATTTTATTTTTTACTCTCCCACAACAAAATCCTAGCTCAAGACACTATTGACCCTCCTAGAAGAAAATCTTGAAGCCGCCACTGCACACCCCCTACATTCCCAAGTGTGTAATGTGTAGGAAAAATGAAAATGAAACCCAAATGACTATCACTAAATTGCTTTGTGACCCCTCCTCTAACGTAACTAACCTATATAGAGGCAAGTCACACCCCCTACATTCCCAAGTGTGGCATAGTAGCACTATTTGTTTACTACAAATAGCATTGCTTCCCATAAGAACTGGTTCACATCAAGTTAGACTAATTTGGGCCATTTATATGACTAATTTTGTCAAGATTTGCATCATTGACATTGGGAAGACTAAGGGCCCATTTGGATTTATGGGGTGGGTGGGGGGGGGGGGGGGGAGGAGGGGAAGTGGAGGGAGTAGAGTAGAGTTGGCTAAAAATAAGCTAATTTTGAGCCAAATCTACTCTATTATACTCCCCCTCCCTCCCCCCAATCCAAATGGACCTTAAGTTTAGTTCTAGCTTTTCACAATTATCTACACAATCACGCACATTTACTATCTCTTTCTCGATTTGATTTGTTTGATCAAAACATATCACCCAACATGCATCATACCACCACTAGTGTTGTTTAATTGCCTAAAAGGATCAAAATCAGCAAAAAGAAATAGAAAATTTTGAAGGAACAAACCAGCGATCCCAAGATATAAACAAATCTATATATATATATATATATATATATATATATATATATATATATTAATAGAAAAAGCTTAGAGAAAGTTCAATTGGATTCTAAATTGGAGGCCTAATTTTGCGCCATGTGTCCTATTGCATTTCTAAATTTTTGTGCCAAAATTAATAATGCACTAACAAACACAGAAGTCAAGAAGATCACAATAGTAACACTCATCATTTACCTAGGCAAGAACACCTCACTTGCACACTTCTATATTTACTCAATAGAGTCTTAAGCTTCTATATATATATATATATATATAAAGTCTTTAAGCTCTCCTCTTTCTTTAAACATTTCCTCACCCTTCTCGATTCTAAATCACGCGCACGCACGCGCACACACACACACACATAATGAGAAACCATTACATATTTTAGAAATTCATGGCTTAAAAAATGTGTAAGTTGTAATTCTTACACCAAGTTTAATTTGAACTCATATATATATATATATATATATATATATATATATATATATATATATGTAATTGTGGTTGTTTTTAAATATACTTATGCATATGCACAGGGTTACACATTAGTATCGATAAAGTCCTTTGAGACAAGTCTTATGTTTGCTTACAGGGTGGCTCAATTTATTCTTTTTTTTTTTTTTTTTTTTGCTGGGAGGGTGGCTCAATTTATTGAATAATTCAAAAAAAAAAGTTTGATAAATCAATGGATAATGGTTGAGAGAGAGAGAGAGATCAATGCAACGTTGTAATTTTGCTCATTGTGTACTTTTAACCCAAATTGGCTACAATTGCCTACCTCTAGCGAGATACTTCGTAAATTAAAGACACTAGTTGCTAATTCATGCAATGCAATAGATAGTTAATATTTGTTAAATATTCAATGCTACAATTCATAAAAAATAAAATAAAATAAAATAAAATAAAAATGAAAATTACTATTTATAATACGAAACAAATATATACATATTGCGAAAAAATAATCATATTGTGTCTTTTTCATAAGATGA
The DNA here is from genome assembly GCA_028535165.1 of Quercus tomentella. NCBI lineage: Eukaryota > Viridiplantae > Streptophyta > Magnoliopsida > Fagales > Fagaceae > Quercus > Quercus tomentella. The sequence continues at coordinate 53,868,538 of JAPQVY010000089.1, read as the reverse complement.
AATAAAGACATACTACTTATATTTCTACCATGTTTAAACTTTTATGAAATATGGAACAACAATATACAACAACTTAATGACAAAAGATGTTATCGAAAAAAAAAAAAAAACTTAATGACAAAAGAAAATTTTCTAAAGTTCTACTGAGAATTTTATGAGGAAAAAACGCAAATAGATTGATACGAAAATTACTTTCTATAACAAAGTATTCATCCAACAAAACTAAGATGGCATATATGAGAAAAAAAAATCTAAATACTTTGGTGGCATCCATTAGGACCACTACCTCTAGCTTTATTTTAGCATTTACTCTTTGTAAAAACTCTAGAATCAAACATGGTGTCTAAAAGTGTTGTGTGTGGTCGCTATGTTATATTGTGAGTACAATATAAACATATAAAGGTCCTTAAAAAAATCATTAATATGGTTTTAACTTTAAAGTATTTCAAGAGTGTGTGTGTGTGTATATATATATATATATATATATATATATATATATATAAATTTAGAGGGATCGTCTGACATAGATGTAGGTTTTATACGGGTTGTTATTGTGTAATCCCAGACTATAATCCCTTCCTCTCACAGAGGAGTGGGTTCCATCCACGGAGCCCACTCCTATGTGAGAATGAGGGTATATAGTCTGGGATTACACAATAATTTTTCAGTTCCACACTTCCATACACGTTTAAAGAATACAAATAGGGCGCAGGCCCCCATAATTGGCATATTACGGAAGCGCCACCATATATATATATATATATATATATATAAGGAAACGAAAGGGTTTTTCTCTGCCTCTACTTGTGTGTCTCCTGTGATTTTGAAGCATTAAAGACAGCAATTCTAAGGTAAAACGAAGAGCATTAGCATCCTTTTCAAAAAAAAAAAAAGAGCATTAGCATCCGGTATCTTTAAACTATTCTATTTTACTATCTCAAAAGTTACTTTATTTATTATACCATACCATTTTACAATACACCTAACATCCTAATTTTTTTTTTTATCATACAACACATTAAAATAATATATCTACACAATAAAAAATAATATAACCCTAAACCATATCTATTCTCTCCCATCTCTCTCCTCTCTCTAATTTTTGTCTCTCTTCCTCTGTCTCTCTTTCACTGCAACCACCTGCTACCACCACCTCCACCATGAAGAAACCCAAAAAGGCTATCAAAACTCAAACAAATCACCCTGGCCTCACTGCCCATCGCCCACCACCACCAAAAAAATCAGACCCACACCAATCCAACAATATCACTGAAATCAAAACCAAACAAATCTCACATGAACAACAAACCCAGCAAAATCGAACCCACACCAATCCAACAATATAACTGAAATTGGCACCAAACAAAACCCACAAATGACCAACAAAACCCAGCAAAAGAAGGACCCACACCAACCCAGCAACATCATCAAAATTGGAACCAAATCGGAACCACCGAAATCAGAACCAAATTGGAACCAAATCAGAACCACCCAAATTGGAACCACACAAATCAGAACCAAAATCAAACCCACACCACTGCGCCTCCATCACAGGACCAACACCACCACGCCTCCATCACAGGACCCACCAAACCGCGCCTCCATAGAAACGCAACAACCTCACCACGCCACTAGATCGCCAATCTAGAAACCTAGAAACCTCCACCTCAACTGCCACGGCGATCGCCGATCTAGAAACTAGAAACCTCCATGCCACTGCCAAACCCACGTTGGATCCTTGACCTACGCTAGATAAACACCACTATTGTGAGAGAGAGAGAGAGAGATTGATGAAGAGAGAGAAAGAAGTAGATATTTAAAAGTGGGGAATAAAAAAATAATAAATTGGTTTAGAACGTTGCTACAGTATCGTCACAAATTTAAGAAGGTATTATAGCATAATTGCAAATGTTTTTACAAGTAGAAAGCCGGGTAATGGGCCTTTTTGATGCTTGGATGCTAAATAATACCAACATATACCATTTGCATCATCGGGTACTGATGTTACCCTATTCCTAAACCCTGATTTGCAAACACTACTTATTCTTTGTTACAATAACTATATTTCATAGTAAAACTTAATCATTTGGGAAAAAGAGCTAGGAAGAAAAGAACCCAGTATTTTTATTCATTTTAATGTGTCTATTAATATGTTTTTATTGCGTTTCAATTAGTCTCTATTACAATTTGAGCATCGAGTTATTAGCCCTTTATATCTAATGCATACTTAACATTGTAACTATAAAATGAAACCTCAGAATTAGATATTGTCCAATAATACTTATTGAGGTTCTATATAATCTGTTTTAGAATTTTCTTTTCTTATTGTTGATGATGTTGTTTCTGGTGCATTATGTTTAGAAGAACATTTTGAACAAGAAATGGCGTTACCTCTCAAACGTGGACGAAATTTTACTATTCCTACCCAAGTATCTTAAGATGCAAACCACACGGTCTTAGAAGTTATATTGAGCAAGGAAAACAATGGAATAACCAAACCTCAAATTAGGCATGAAACCAAATTGGCTAATACAATTATAAAAACAAATCCATTAATTTACTCACGCTGTAAATCAAGATAGAAGAAGTGACTGACATCTGAAACAAGAGAAGTAAGCTTGTATGGGGGTGGGATTTGAAGCCTCGAAGGAAGTCACAAGAGGAGAGTGGTATAGAGATGGGAAGCTAGATGTTGAATTCGTATCCACCTTGAAAATCTTGTGCTTAAAGAGTATCCAAAAGTTAGGAGTAGCTGCTGTTGAAGATATATAGCACAGTCCATTGCAAGGTTGGGTGTGTGCAGAGGCAACAATATTGGTTTGAATCAGATTCATCAGATTCTGGGGGCATTGGTTGAGAAAATGACTAATGATGGGCAGGGTGTTCCAATTGGGAAAATATGTTATAGGACTTGCGATGGGAAGTTGGCAAAGACTAATGTAATGGCATCAATTCCGTGCAATATTTGTCCTCGGTGCTCAGATTAGCTATTTAACACTAGATGGCATCATCTATTTTCAAAGGTGGTTAGATTTCTAGACAAAAGTTTTGTACTAATGTAATATAATAGAAATGATTATATCATGCATAAGATATATAAATTCACCTTTTTAGAGTGTGTGGGCTTTATAGTCTTACTGAATTCTTGAGAAAACAAAATGTTGCATATATCTAATGCATGAGACACGTTCTCATATAATATAGTTTCAAAACTTCTACTCTCAAAAGCTTTGATTTGTTGTTTAGAGTTTGTTGCCTATTTTTTTAGTTCTGTACTATTAGTTTGGTTGGATGATGTGTGCTTCTTTTACCTATGCTAGTGTACTGAGTTCTAGATATTCTTTTTTCACTGATAAGTCGCGGGTTTAGGAATCAGCCTCACAAAAAAACAAAATAAAAATTGAGGTAAGACTGCTTACCCATCACCTCTCATAAACCCTATAAAAGTGAGAGTTTTATGTATTAGGTTTGACCTATTTTATATATTTTGGTATTGGGAATGAACAAGTAATGCACGGGCATAGCTAAGAGTGTTTTATATATATATATAATTTGATAATTACAACATTGAGCAAGGGGATTTGAACCATGGTTTAGTATTGGAAATGAACCATATTTCTCCTCACAGAGGAGAGCAGGTCACTAAACTACAAGACTCTTGGTAAAATTTTATTTTATTTTATTTCCATATAAGTAAGTTGTAACTTTATAATTGGTTCAAGCTTAGTCCTTTGTGTAAATGTATTGTACACTTTATCGTCTAGCCTGGAGAATGTCTAACCTTTAGGTGGAATTCATTTCTCTTGTTTATACAATTTTTTTTTTCTTGATATGAGTTGGATTAGCTCCTTTGTTTTTCCTTTTTACTTGAAGTATTGTAGTTTATTTTCTGATTATACAATTCTTAAAAACCTCACCTCGTCGTTAGATATAACTTATACTTTTGCCAAATTTCAACAAATAGGGAAATAAACTTGAACATAAAATTAATCCAAGTTCTTGGCAAGATATGCAATCTCTGAAGCAGAGAGTTCATCATCAAATCCATTCCCATCAACATCATCAACTGACTTAAGAGCCATTGATTTGGATTTGTTTGTCTTGGGTAGGTCTAACTCATAGGACTGGAGAGACCTTACAAGTTCATCAGCAAGGATGGAGTCTACATACTTGCTTTTAGTAATGGCAGTCACTTTGGGTCTAAAGTCCTCAATTAAGGATCTAAGTGTCTTCCTAACAATCTTAGGTTAATCATAAATTTCACCCAAATTATAAGCAGAATTAACAATATCATTAAGCTTAGCATAGAATTCATCAAAACTTTCATCATTAGACATTCTAATACTTTCAAATCTAGTTGTTAATTACTGCAGCTTATTGATCTTAACTACCTTTGTGCCTTCATGCACAGTTTGGAGAATATTCCATGCAGTATGAGCAACCTCAACATTAGAGATCCCTTGAATTCCTCCATAGAAACAGCATTAAAAATAGCATTCATGGCTTTACTATTAAAAGCGGCTGCTTCTTTCTGAGAAGTTTGCCACTCGCTTACAAGAGTAGTTGGCTTCTCCCATCCGTATTCAACGGAATTCCAAACTCTCTCATCAATAGATTTTAGAAATGCTTTCATCATTACTTTCCAGTAGGCATAATTGTTCCCATCAAAGTGAGGTGGGATCACAAGAGAGTGACTGTGTTCCATGATAGCAGGGGTCAAGGATCAACTCTTAGATCAAAGGATCTAAAAAACTAGAGCTAACCTGCTCTGATATCACTTGTACATTTTTAGACCCCTTAAAACACAAGTTATTTAACCTAGTTATTTAGCCAAGTGATTACTTAGATAGATTATTCAGATCTAAGTTAACACAATCAAATCATATCATGTAAGTAATGCGGAAATATAAAGAACACACGATATGATAACTCAGGAAAACCAAACTGGTAAAAAACCTGGGGAGGATTTAACCTAACTATCCTCAAGGTAAAACAATCCACTATGAAAGAATTGAAGTTTTACAATAGCGACTTAGACCACTAACATCCTATTGTTACCTCGAGTAAAAAACTTACTACCACGACCACGTGACAGCTCCGAGTCCACGGACTACTTCTTTCCTTGATCCACAGCAACCACAAGTACTCCCACTTGTATTTTCTTTAAGCTCTTGAAACAGCAACTGAAGAGATCACTAAGTTCTTGACATTAATCTTGATATTGATAACCCTAAGTATGTATGAAGGTAAACACCTCTAGATCTCACAAGAGATTCATACACACAGCATATTAACAACCTCTAAAACGTGGCTAGGGTTTTCCTTTTATACTTGAAGCAAAACATAAAACCCTACATGTCATATGGGCTTGGGCTGAGTTGGAAATTCTGCAAAAAAAACAATCTGCATGAGTTTTGATTGATCGAGTCTAATTTTCGATTGATTGAGCCTTGCAGAAATTGAATAGTAATTTCCTGCAATTACTCAATTCCAACTTTACACATAACCACACTTTGAGCAGCCTAAATCTAGACTAAATGTTTTAATCATGGTTTGCCAACATTACACATTGAAGTTCTAATACATTTAGATCCTAAAGTCTTAGAACCTAACAATATTGCTATGCGCAAACATTACAAATGATTAAGAACAATTTAGAAATTTATTTATTAATTTTGATACCAACAAAGGCTGATTTATCAAAAGTTATTTGTAAAACTTAAGCCAAAACTTAGTGCATCTGAAGCTTATATTATGGTTGTTGAAATCGCAATTTGGAGCATCAGATCATACAATTCTACTAACCCAAAACGATTAAGATTGATCTAGGAAAAAGAATTTATTTAAAGGATCTATAGGATTGGTGAGATTGTATGATCCTCCCATCATAATAATGAGATTTCGAAGACCATTCTTCATTGTTTGATGTGGTGTATGTATATTTGGAAGGAGAGAAACGCTGGAAACTTTGAAGGGTTCTTGTCAAGTGGTCAACTCTAGATTTCAAATTACATTTTATGAGGATTCTGTGTCAAGTGGTCATCAGCCTCAAGGAAGTTTTATTTCTCAAACTTTTTGTCCCAATTAGACTTTAGTTCCTTGGTTTCCATTATTTTTCATCCATTATAGGTTGCAATCACACGGTATTTTGACTAAGTTTATATGTTTATTGCATGCATAGATGTGCATCCAGTTTGCAGTGAAGTTCCTCTTGTCAGTTATCTGCAACTTTGATGAAATGCTTTTTTTTTTTTTTTCCTTTCAAGTTACTAGATTTGAGTTACTAGGAAGTCTGAACAATGTTTGAGGTTCTGTTCTTAAAATACAATTTCGAACTTGATCACCAAATGTATGAACCTGATCAATAAACAAAATTATTTTTTTTCTCTTAGTCAATACACTCACATATTTAAAAGAAAAAAGATAATACAGGATTCTAATTTGAGAATTGATGAGGGTGTTTTTATAAAGGGATAAACCCACTACTTGCAAATAAGCCGACGACCCCATTAGGCCCATCAACTTCACTAGCACATAAGAAATTATGAAAATGACGATGCCATAGGCCGATGATCCCACTTCTATACTCGACGATGTCTACATGGGACGACGGGAAGAGAGAAGGCCGATGGGAACAAGAAGAGGCCAACGAGAATAAAAGGCGTGACGAGTCCAGCATGGCCTTGCTTGACCTCTACGGATATCTATACAAGGAAATATCTTGCAACTCACGATTAACCCTAATCAAGAAGGTCCCCACAAGGAAAGGATCCCGCGAGGTGCGTATATTAATGAGGATCTTCCATACAAGGAAAGATCTTCCCCACCAAGAAACCAATGTCAACTCTACGCTACTATAAAAACCCCAAGACCCTTACAAACCAAGGTACGCATAATTTACCCCAACTCTGGCACTTTAGAGTTGTGAAAGTTCTCTAACTTAACATTTGGAGGGTATTTGGCTGGTACCACACCGATACTCTCTGCAAGGTCTTCTTTGTTTCTGTTTCGAAGGTTCCGTCTAGAGCACGTGAGAACCGTGCGACTCACTGACGATTTTTGGCATTATCAAGAATTTTATCTCCTTTGAAATGGGGTTAATACGGTATTCTTGCTATGGAATTGTGGCAAAGTTCTGAAGTTTTCCTTAAATCCACAAGTCATGTTCGTTAGAGTTAAAAATGAGGATGACACTCGTGATAAAGTCTTGTGTGTAGCGGCTATGTTGTCAAGTGCTGTTGTGTCACTGGTGATTGCTCATTGAAAAAAAAGAAAAATTGTTTTTCATTAGCATAGAAATTGTTGCATTCTAATGAAACCTGTCAAATGGCATCGAGGATTAGCGAATTTCTTGCACAGATGCGCTATTTTAAAAATTATTAAAAAAAGAGAAATTCTTATTTTACATTGTACGGTACAGTGTAAATTTACATTGTAAATACACAAAAAGTGGCAAATATTTGACACATTTGTAAAAAATTGTATGTATTATATACTTTTTGCAAATGTGCACAACATTTGTCGCCTTTTGTGTGTTTACAATGTAAATTTATATATCAATTACAATAGGAAAAAAAAAAAGAAAAAAAAAAGTATATATATAGACAAAAGTAGGTAACACCTTTAGAATCCTCCACTAAAAAAAGTAAAATAAAGAAATAAGAGTGAATTATTCTATAAAAAAAAGGAAGAGGCTTTGAACACCCGCATAGTGTGTGTAAAGATGCTAGTTTTATTAGAGTATTTCAACAAGCACTGAGTAATACATGGAAAATTTCAGACAGCCTCACAAACAATAATTTTCAGTGATGTTTTTGGTGCATTTAAACTTCCCATTTTATTCTTTATTGTGGATACATACAAAAGCCTGAATTCACAATGCTGAATCCTCCGTCTATGACAAGATTATGTCCACTCACATATTTTGATTTGTCACTTCCAAGAAAAAGCGCAACCTCAGCCACACCCTCTGGCTTGAGAACCTCACCCTTGAGGTTGGAACCGCATAGGGTGACACACAATTCACACAAATGCCAAAAATTCCGAGCTCCACTGCTGCATTTTCATTAATCCAACCACAGCATGTTTTGAGCTTGTGTAGGCAAGTGGTTCAAGGCCTCCCATGATTGAGCATACGCTAGCAGTATTAATTAGACTGCCTTTGCGAGCTGGGATCATCACACGGGCAGCATATTTGGTACCAAGGAAAGCACCTACCAAGTTGACTCTAATCACTTGCTCAAAATCGGCCTGGGTATTGTCAAGGATGTTGTATTGGGATTCTCTAGCAATACCAGCATTGTTGTACATAATGTCTAGCTTACCGTACATGGAAACAGCATTTTCCACATCAGTTTCCTTGTTGACATCACAATGGACGAAGGTTGTGGATTGAGGATCTAGTTCTTTACATAGAGAGTGACCCAATTCATCTTGCATATCTGCGATTACAACTTTAGCTCCATGTTTAAAGGATAGTCTTGCTGTGGTTGCACCAATGCCACTAGCCCCACCAGTAATTAGTGCTACTTTTCCTTCTAGCCTGTCACATGTTTACATGATATTATCTTTCACTTTTATTAGTCAACAATACCAATATGACACGCCAGTTTGTAAAGGTTATGTAGTGAAATTTGTATTATCCCTAACATTACTCATACAAAAAAATTTTACTCGGAGAGAGAGGATTCAAGATTTTTTTCATAGAATATTTTTCTTTAACAAATTAAACATATAGAGGCAAGGATAGCCAAATTTTTCCCATACCTTCTTGCTTTAGTGGGAGTACTGAGAAACTTCCCATGATCGATGGAGTTAAAATATGTGTAATGTGTAGGAAAAATGAAAATGAAACCCAAAGGACTATCACTAAAGTCCTTTGTGATCCCTCCTCTAACGTAACTAACTTATATACAGGCAACCCCCTGCATTTCCAACTATGGCATAATACTAATTTGGGCCATAAGAACCGGTTGACATCAAGTTAGACTAATTCTATCAAGATTTGCATCATTGTCATTGGGAGGACTAATTTTAGTTCAAGCTTTTCACAATTATCTATACAGTCACGTGCATTAATTATCTCTTTTTCGATTTTTTTTTTTTTTTTTTTTTTTTGTTGAGAAAGTCTTTCTCGATTTGATTTGTTTGATCAAAACATATCTCCTAATATGCATCCTAGCACCACTAGTGTTGCTTAATTTCCTAAAATGAGAGTACAAAGTAAAATGTCATGGTACCGAAACACGCAAAGTCCGAAAAACAAAGCTTCACCGGTTCGAGGAGAAGTGGGTGGCCCACCCAGAGTGTGAAGAACGGATTAGAACCTCTTGGACACAAAATCAACCTACAGGTAGTCCTATGTTTTGTTTGTTTGAAAAAATTAAAAGGTGCAGGATGGACCTCGTGGCTTGGAGTAGGAATACTTTCGGGAACACCCGGGACAAGTTAAACACCAAACAGGGTGAGATGGAGGAGCTAAGGGCAGCGGGCTTGGGGGAAAACTTGGACAAAATAAATGAGGTTCGAAGAGAGATTAATGACCTTCTACACCACGAAGAGGTGTTCTGGCGTCAACGATCTCGGTCCATCTGGCTTCCCGCGGGAGACAAGAACACGAAGTATTTTCACCAACGGGCTAGCCAGCGACGTAGGAAAAATACCATCGAGGGCCTGCATGATTCAAATGGGGTTTGGTGCACAAATACAGGAGAGATAGCAGCCATAGCAGAAGCATACTACAAAGATTTGTTCACTGCTTCGACGGAACTTAGCATGGAGGATGTGCTAAGCTCTGTGGATAACGTAGTGACTGAAGAGATGGCAAGGAGCTTGATGTGTTCATACACCGAGGAGGAGGTTTGGGCAGCCCTCTTCCAGATGCACCCCTCTAAGTCACCGGGCCCGGACGGTATGTCTCCCTTCTTTTTCCAAAGATTTTGGCACATTGTAGGGCACGATGTCACTGCAGCGGTTTTGTCTGTCTTACATTCAGGGAGGTACTTGCATAAAATGAACTATACACATATTGTGCTAATTCCTAAAAAGAAGGACCCTCAACTTATCACTGAATACCGTCCTATAAGTTTGGGTAACGTTGTCTCAAGGCTTATCTCAAAGGTACTTGCAAATCGGGTGAAGCCTATATTAGCTAATGTTATCTCGGACTCCCAAAGTGCATTTGTACCTGACCGGCTTATCACAGATAATACTTCTGTTGCTTATGAAATGATACACAGGATGCGGAATAGGCGGAGAGGGAAGGTCGGACACATGGCAGTCAAGCTTGATGTTAGCAAGGCTTACGGTAGGGTGGAATGGGAATTCCTTGAAAAAATCATGTTGAGAATCGGTTTTCCAGTGCAGTGGGTGGACCTCGCAATGCTGACAGTATGTACAGCCTCTTACTCCATCATTATTAATGGCGAACCTTGCGGATATGTCTCTCCCTCTAGAGGCATCAAGCAAGGGGACCCATTGTCTCCATACCTCTTCCTTTTTTGCGCCGAGGGGCTATCCTCCTTGATGCGAAAGGCGACTGAAACCCGCCACTTGAAAGGACTTACTTCTTGTCAGGGTGGGGTGCGCATCTCCCATCTTCTTTTCGCTGACGATAGCCTACTATTTAGCGAAGCAAAAATGGATGAATGTCGTCGGTTGATGGACGTGCTAACCCAGTACGAAAAGGCTTCGGGGCAGGTTTTTAATCGCCAAAAGTCTGCATTGTTCTTTAGCAAGAACACAAGTCGAGAGGTTCAAGATAATATTCGGGCTATGTTTGGGGCACAGGTAATGACAAGTTGCGAAAAATATCTAGGTCTACCCATGATGGGGGGCAGATCAAAAGTCAGTACCTTCAAGGATATTCAGGAAAGGGTCTCTAAAAGGGTGATGGGGTGGAAAGAAAAAAATATCTCTAAGGCTGGGAGAGAAGTCCTCATAAAGTCGGTGGCCCAGGCAATACCTACGTACTCGATGAGCATCTTCAAAATCCCTAGAGCTGTGTGTGATGGGATGAACTCAGTATTGGCAAAGTATTGGTGGGGGCAGACTCGGAATGAGCGGAAAATTCACTGGATCAACTGGGGCAAGCTGTGCACTCCTAAGAATAGAGGGGGAATGGGCTTTCGCGATATTCATGCGTTTAACCTTGCGATGTTGGCTAAGCAGGCGTGGAGACTCATCCATGGGACACACTCACTGTTCTACCGAGTGTACAAAGCAAGGTACTTCCCGACATGCTCATTCATGAAGGCCGAACTTGGGTGCAACCCCTCTTACGTGTGGCGTAGTCTCCTTAATGCTAGGGAGCTGATTAGGATGGGATCCATATGGAAAATCGGCGATGGGTGCTCGGTTGGTATTCAGTCTCACAAGTGGCTACCTCACACCCCGACTTTTCATGATGGGGTGGACTTGACGTTAAGGGTGGTGGATTTTATAAACCCACAAACTAAACAGTGGGACAGGGGGAAGGTCAATGCTTGGTTTCAACCACCGTCGAGAGATGAAGTACTGAGGATTCGCTTGGGGAGTTTAGAGGGTTGGGATTCACTGATATGGAATGAAAATAAGGCCTAAACGTTTTCGGTTCGAACTGCTTATCAAGTAGCTCTTCGGATGAATGGGACAGGGAAAGGCGAACACTCCAGGGTGCAAGAAGACAAGCCCATGTGGAACCGGCTGTGGCAGTTACCTATCCCTCCTAAGGTACGAAACTTCGTGTGGCGGGCTAGCTCGGATATCCTACCTACTCGAGCAAACTTAGCATGTCGGCGAGTGCCCATTGACCCTAAATGTGCGGTTTGTGGTTCGAGCGATGAAACGGTTCTCCACATCCTGTGGCAGTGCCCTCTAGCGCGAAATGTTTGGGCTCTTGTCAAAGGAAAACTGCAGAAGAGTGACTCCTCGGCTAGGACGTTCTTCAGCTTAGCCCAATTTTTAAAGGGAAGGTTGTCCCGCAAAGAATTTGAGTTGTGGGCCATGGTGACATGGTCCATATGGAACGCGCGAAATAGATTTTATTTTGAAACGTCTCAAACCCCGCCGCATGCAATACTCAAGAGTACAGAAACGTTATTGGACGAATACCAACGTTTTACTCGTAGCAGGCCTACCATCTGAGCACCTGAGTGTGCTACCCTCACTTTTGTGACTCTAGCATACTTTTTACTTTATAGTTTTCTTTTCCTTTTGACTTATAGCTTTCTTTACATTTTGTTTGTTTTGACTGTTAGGGTCTGGTCTGTGGGAGCCACCCCTACAGCACACTTTGTACTCCTTCAGTTTTTTTAATATACTTCTATCTATTTTCAAAAAAAAAAAAAAAAAATAGTTAGCAGCGAAAATAAATAGCAATTTCTAAAGGAACAAACCAGTATTCCCAAGCTAAAAACAAATATAGATATTTTCTCTACTAGTGATAAAAAAAATCATATTTTCTATATATATATAGAGAGAGAGAGTGTCACACCCCTAGGGGCGGCTCTACAGTCAGCCCAGGGTTTGAATGAACCCCCTGGCTTAGCCCAAAAAAATGATTATATATAATTTTTTTTTTGTTTTTTTTTTTTTGTTTTGACTCCCTAAAATAAAATTTTGAGCACCTTAACCCTAAATTTTGTTTAAAAATAATTGAAATAAACTTTAAATATGATCATTTTAGTGCTATTTTTACAATATTTTCACATTAATTTTACAATAAAAGTTAAATGACAAGTTGTAATTGGCTTTGTATCTAAACTTGTAACTAACATCACTTATGATTATAATAAATTGTTATTAATTTGAAAAAAATTATGATTAGTTATTTAATTATATTTATGTTGGTAAAACACATGTTTGTATCGCATACAAAACATATGCAGCGAAAAATTAACGGATTTACTTCATTCGCAATTGATAACATGTACTATGTAAATTTCCGAATTTAAGAATAAGAGAACATACCTTGGTACGCTGAAATTCAAAACTAAAGATTAGAAGTACTTGAGAACATTTTTAATTTTCATTCCAATTCCACTTATACCCAAGAAGTGTGGTCTCTCAATCAGTTCATATGTATGTGTTCAAGGTAGAATAAGAGAGTGGCTTACACTCACTTACACACCATTTCATTCAGTTACAAAATTTTGTAGGTTTCTCTCCTTATATATAACTGATTATTTAATTGGGCTAGCCTTTTAAGCCATTCTAATTGGGCTTTAATATGTGGTTTGGAGTGAGACCAAAAGGTACAAATAAGACACTAGCTCCAATGGGTTTTGGGCCTTTCTGTCAACTCTTGACAAGCCCAAAATTATCATTAATTATATTTAATACCACTATATAAATATAATTGCACTCTAAGCCTTATTAATAAATTATATCTCAAGACTTAATTATACATTCAACCCCTTCATTAAAATATTCGTAGTAATACAAAATTATGAATGTTGACTACCATTTTGAAGATTATTATATCTTAATCCTTGAATACCCGGTTTAATCCTTTAAGTTATTCATCATATATTTATGAAATCCAATTTCATAAATATATACTTTAGTAACTCCTTACTAAAGTGGTTAGGCCTAACACTCTGAATAACCAAACTCATTAAACTTATCTCAAGGGAATATTTTATATCTCCATTAAGAGATTATGAATTCCATCTTAAGAATATATGTTCCTTCAACATTAAATATGGCTGCCCAACATATTAAGCTTTTGATCGTAACTTTAGATCTTACTCCTGATACATCAAAGCAACCTATACTTCATGATCAAGTTCATTATTCTCTCAGGATTAAGAGTTAATGTAAATATAAGTCATAAGATTTTTTATTCATTTGACAGTCATTAGTAGAATAATAAATCTCACAGCGGTCCAGTTCAATATGTCTTAACACTTAAGATATATCAACATATCAACTAGAAGTCTTCACTTCCATGATCAAGACAAATCATCTTAGTTGATATGTTATAATCTTTGCAGAGGAAATGCCCAATTTCATCACCGACAATGAACTAAAATTTTTTACAAAGAACTTGTGATTTATATCTTCTGTGAATAAATCACATAAATCACATACTATGCATCTCACAGACTATATGATAATGTCCAAATATTCATGTTACCATTATTTTAGATAATAATAAAACAACTTTATTACATAGAACAAAATGTCATACATGGCATCATACAATAGGATTTATTAAAGGGCACAAATCCTTACAATTTATTTATGCATTCAATAGTTGTGTTGTATACTATTTAGAATACTATATTAGAATATTGTATATAATATGACAATTGTATATATAAAAAAAATTAATCATTTTATTTTTTACTTGCCCACAACAAAATCCTAACTCAAGACACTATTGACCTTTCTAGAAAACAATCCTAGAGCCGCCACTGCACACCCCTTGCATTCTCAAGTGTGTAATGTGTAGGAAAAATGAAAATAATACCCAAAAGACTTTCACTAATAGCTTGTTTCGATGGAGGGGGAGTAGAGGGAAGTAGAGTAAAGGAAGGGAAAATAAGTTAAATTACCTTGTTTGGATTTTTTTAAGGGAGGAGGGAGAGGGATTTATAGGGGTTCTAACTACTTCTAACCCTTCATTTTTAATTCTCCCAAATTGGAGAGATTTGGAGGGAGAGTAGAGCATAGAAATGCTTGACCAAATGAATTACCAAATTTACCCTTACCATATTAACAAAATTACAAACTATGAAAAGGAAAATTATTTCCTTCTCCCGTACTTAATTTTAAAAACATCCAAACAAAGTGGAGGATAACCATTCCCCTCTACTCTCCTCCCCATGACTCTCCTCCCCTCTACTATCCTCTACTCTCCTCTCCCTCCAAACTTCCAAACATAGCATAAATTGCTTTGCGATCCCTCCTCCCACATAACTAACTTATATAGAGTCAATGTCACACCCCCTACATTCCCAAGTGTGGCATAATAGCACTATTTGTTTACTACCAATAGCATTGCTTCCCATAAGAATCGGTTCACATCAAGTTAGACTAATTTGGGCCATTTATTTGACTAAATCTGTCATGAATTGACATTGGGAGGACTAATTTTAGTTCCAGCTTTTCACAATTATTTACACAACCATGTGCATTTATTATCTCTTTCTCAATTTGCTTTGTTTGATCAAAACATATCACCCGACATGCATCATACCACCATTGGTGTTGTTTAATTGCCTAAAAGGATCAAAATTAGTGAAAAGAAATAGCAAATTCTAGAGAAACAAACCAGCAATCCCAAGCTATAAACAAATATAGATAATCCAAGTCCTTTGAGGCAAGTCTTATGTTTGCTTACAAGGTGGCTCAATTTATTAAATAATTCAAAAAAAATTTTAATTTGATAAAGCAATGGATAATGGTTGAGAGAGAGAGAGAGAGAGAGAGAGAGAGAGAGAGAGAGAGAGAGAGAGAGAGAGAGAGAGAGAGAGAGAGAGAGAGAGAGATCAATGCAATGTTGTAATTTTGCTCATTGTGTACTTTTAACCCAAATTGGCTGCAATTGCTTACCTCTAGCGAGATACTTCATAAATTAAAGACGCTAGTAGTTAACTCGTGCGATGCACTGGATAGTTAATGATTGTTAAATATCTCTACTATGTTCAATGCTACAATTTGTTAAAAAAAAATGAAAATTAATATTTATATTACGAAACAAAGATATACATATTTATAATGTGTGACCACCCTAATTTTTTTTTTTTTTATGCCCAATATAATTAAACTTTAGACAAAGTTTAGCAACAAACTTAATTGTATACTAAGGCTATAACTTCACTCAATGTTTTATTATTGGATATGAATTTTGACAAGTCCACAATTAGATTACATTTTTATTTTCTTATATGCTCCACGTTTGCAAAACTTCAAGAAGATCAAAGATCAATAGCTTATGTCATCAAGCAAATGTTTAAATTTCGAGTTTTTGTAGTCTAAAATTATACACAAAAAATAAGTTATGGATCATATAGTAAATATCAGATTGACATGAAATTAGACATGTGTTTTAAGAAAATAAAGAACATATAATTCAATGGTTAGATTTTCATAATATGTAGCCATGTTAATTTGTTCAGTGAAAGTTGTAGTCTTAGCCTACAACAAAGTTAGTAGTCAAATTTTGGTCCTCTTAACAATATTTTGGGTAAAAAAAAAAAAATCCAAGAGAAATTTTATTTAACTAAAATATTGAAAGAGATGTTGTTTGCAACATTGATAATGAGATTATCATGCAACGATTTCAAAATTAAATTAAAAATATATATATATATATATATATATATTTATATATATAAGGAAATTGTAAGACATTATGTATTTGGGTTTTTATTTTTTTTGGGGTTGTTGTCAATATATGAAATTATTTTTTTATTAGATTTTGTATAATTTAAGTTTTTTAATGACCACTGTTAGGACATATGTGATTTAATGTTAGGAACATATGTCAATATAGAATTGGCTAATCCTTTGACAAAACACACTTTACTTATAATTGGGTAGATCTAGGATGTGTTTAATGCTTCAAGGAACAAGGTTTCAAGTTCAAGTGCTAAAGCCATGCAAGTCTGTCCAAGAAACAAGTGAAGAAATGCTGGATTTTAAAGCTCGACAGCTAGTATCTATCGAGGTTTAAAAGGCTGCTGAAGCCCGATTCTCGATAGCTAGCTCGACAAATAAGCTATCTATCGAGATTTATGAAAATTAGTTTTTCAAGAGCTGATTTCAATCCAATCCGTGAATAAATGTTTGGGCTTTATTTTCTCATAACCCTAAACATATATAATGATTATTTTAAGGGCCGTCACAGCTGATGCAACTCAATACAAAAGTTTTTCACAAGCATATTGTGAACCGAAGACATGCCCTAGTTCATCT
Source organism: Quercus tomentella (assembly GCA_028535165.1). NCBI lineage: Eukaryota > Viridiplantae > Streptophyta > Magnoliopsida > Fagales > Fagaceae > Quercus > Quercus tomentella. The sequence goes on along the minus strand of JAPQVY010000089.1, from coordinate 53,851,636 downwards.
TCCTATTCAAGAAGCTGCTGTGTTTGTACATCGTAGGATTTTGTAACCAAGGAGTTTCGTGATCTTCATCGTGTGATGAACTGAAGAACTTTGCAACCAATATCTTTATCAAGTTGGTGAGTAAGCCGCGTACTGGGATCCACGCATCGAATTAGTTAGTCACGTACTGTGAGTCATGCATTAAAAGGAGAGATTGTCACTACAGAATAAGTTCAATTGGGTATTGGGATAAGGGTTCAACTGTAGGTTGGTATAAGGTACTGGGATTCCTTTACATGTAACCGCTTGTTGTGATAATAGTGAATTCTCGGGAGTGGTGACCTTAAAATCATCCAGTGGTTTTTGCCGTGCAGGTTTTTCCCATTCGTAAACAAATCACTGTGTCAATTTAATTTCCGCTGCATTTAAATATTTGGTGAGTTGTTTGTGCTAACGCGCTTATTGCATGCAAATTGAATTAATTAATTAATTTGGCTAATTAATTGTTTAATTCATCATAAGGGGTCAATACATTCTTGGCCTATCAACCACCCTAGAAAAAATTTCTAGAGCCAGCACTGTGCCTAAGTATCTCAAGATGCAAAACACACCACACGGTCTTAGAAGTTATATTGAGCAAGGAAAACAATGGAATAACCAAACCTCAAATTAGGCATGAAACCAAATTGGGCGATACAATTTAAAAAAAAAAAAAAATCCATTAATTTACTCAAACTGCAAAACAAGATAAAAGAAGTGGCTGACGTCCGAAACAAGAGAAGTAAGTTTGTATGGGGGTGGGATTTAAAGCCTCAAAGGAAGTTACAGGAGGAGAGTGGTATAGAGATGGGAGGCTAGATGTTTAATTCATATCCATCTTGGAAATCTTGTGCTTAAACAGTATCCAAAAGGTAGGAGTAGCTACTATTGAAGATATAGCACAGTCCATTGCAAGGTTGGGTGTGTGCAGAGGCAATAATATTGGTTTGAATCAGATTCATCAGATTCTAGGGGCATTGGTTGGGAAAATGACTAATGATGGGCAGGGTGTTCCAATTGGGAACATATGTTAAAGGACTCGTGATGAGAAGTTGGCAAAGACTAATGCAATGGCATCAATTCCTTGTGGTGTTTGTCCTCAGTGCTCAGATTAGCTATTTTACACCGAATGGCATCATCTATTTTCAAAGGTGGCTAGATTTCTAGATGAAAGTTTTGTACTACACTACAAAAAACACAGGCTATAGCCGCATTTTTTTAGCCACATTTACAGAAACGTGGCTATAGGTTAAGTCTGTAGCTGCGTTCATAAATGTGGCTATAGGTCCAGCCAAATAATAATTTTTATTTTTTTATTTTTTATTTTTTAAAGGAGGACCGATAGCCACGTTTAAAAAACATGGCTAGAGCTAACCTATAGCTGTGTTTTTTAAACGCGGCTATAGGTTAAGTCTACAGCCATGTTCATAAACGTGGCTATAGGTCCAGCCAAATATATATATATATTTTTTTAAAGGAGGACTTATAGACATGTTTTTTAAACGCAGCTATAGCTAACCTATAACCATGTTTTTAAAACGCGGCTATAAGTTAAGTTTATAGCCGCGTTCATAAACGTGGCTATAGGTACCTATAGCTGCGTTTTTGAAACGCGGCTATAGATTACCAACATAAAATCTAAATTTCTAGAAAATGACCAAAATACCCTCGAAACCTAAAAAATGACAAAAAATACCCCTTAAACCTAAAAATTACCAAAACATCCCAAAAATAAAAAATGACCAAAATACCCCCGAAACCTAAAAATGACTAAAATACCCACAAAACCCAAAAGATGACCAAAAAACCCCCGAAACCTAAAAAATGACCAAAATGCCCTTGAAACCAAAAAAATTACCAAAATATCCCCAAAACCCAAAAAATGACCAATATATCCTCGAAACCCAAAAATGACCAAAATACCCCCGAAATCTAAAAATGACCAAAAACTCCCCAAAAACCAAAAATGACCAAAATATCCCCGAAACCTAAAAATGACTAAAATACCCACAAAACCCAAAAGATGACCAAAAAACCCCCGAAACCCAAAAAATGACCAAAATTCTCCTGAAACCAAAAAAATTACCAAAATACCCCCAAAACCCAAAAAATGACCAATATATCCTCGAAACCCAAAAATGACCAAAATACCCCCAAAACCCAAAAATGACCAAATACCCCCGAAACCTTAAAAATTACTAAAATACCCCAAAACCTAAAAATTACCAAAATACTTCTGAAACCTAGAAATTTACCGAAATAACCAAAAAATATAAAAATTATTGAAATGCCCCCTAAAACCTAAAGGATGATAGAAATTCCCTTATAACCAAAAAATGATTGAAATACCCTTAGAATCTAAAAAATGATCAAAATAACCCCGAAACCTTAAAAATTACTAAAATTCCCTTGAAACCTAAAAAATTACTGAAATTCCCTTGAAACCTATAAAATGACTAATATACTCTTAGAACCTTTAATTTGTTGAAAATATCCTTGAAACATCCAAATACCCCAAACCTCTATTTTGGACATCTTACATGTTTAGGGGTATTTTGGTCATAATTTAGGTTTCAGGGTATTTTGGTCATATTTTAGGTTTAGGGGGTATTTTGGTAATTTTTTAGGTTTAGGGTGTATTTTGGTAATTTTTTTAGGTTTCAAGGATATTTCGGCCATTTTTTTTTTTTTTTTATTTTGGGGATATTTTGGTCATTTCATAGGTTTCGGGGGTATTTTGGTCGTTTTTAGGTTTCGGGGGGTATTTTAGTCATTTTTTAGGTTTCATGTTACTTCAGTCACTTTTTAAGTTCAAGGTGAATTTTGGTAATTTTTTAGGTTTAGGGTGTATTTTTCTAATTTTTAGGTTTAGGTTTTGGGGGATATTTTGGTCATTTTTTAGGTTTCAGGGAGTGTTTTAGTCAATTTTTAGGTTTAAGGATATTATATTAGCTAATATAATATAATAGAAATGATTATATCATGCATAAGATATATGAATTCGCCTTTTTAGAGTGTGTGGCTCTATAGTTGTATTGAATTCTTGAGAAAATAAAATGTTGCGTAAAATATCATTTTCATCCCTAAACTTTCACAAAAGTTCGTTTTTAGTCCATAAACTTTCAAAAGTTTGTTTTTCGTCCTTGAACTTTACAAAACATTATACTTTTCATCCTTCCATCTATGTCTGTTAGTTTATATCCTACGTGGCCTAATGGAGTGTTGACATGGAATATGACTTGGACTAAACTATTTTAATTTTAAAAAATTGGACATGTGGCACAAATTTATTGGCACACATGGAAAAAAAAAATCTAAGGAAATTACCCCTCTCAAACCTAACCTTATTCCACAACTAAGCAATCCCAACACACAAACCTAATAGTGGCAACCTTAAGGTTCTCAACCAGAGAACCCAATTCGCAACTCCAAGGCGACGACCTCGACCGTGAAATCCCCTCCCCAAACTGACAATTGGCGACATTTATTTTTGCATGGCTGATCTGAATCTTTTTGTCATTGTGAAAAAGTTTGCGTAAAGCTTTAGGAAATTCATCTTTGACTTTACGTGATTTTATTTTTTTATTTTTATTTTTTTCCAGAAAACTCAGTTGCTCAGTAACTAAGATGCCATCACTCTAGTTCCTTGTATGTTGGTATGAGGTTGATTTTGTCGAATCTTGTTTCTACTAGCCAACAGGCACCAACAAAGCATTAGATTGTCTTTGCACACTTTAAGGACCTACTGTAGTAAGTCAAAAGAATTGGAGAACTTACACTGCGACTAGTCGACTACTCTAGATTTGAACTAATTTTAGTATTTTCCTAGACTTATGATCCGTTTGGATTGAGGGAGAGGGAGGGGGAGTAGAGTAGAGTAGATTTAGCACAAAATTAGCTTACTTTTAGCCAACTCTACTCTACTCCCCCTCCTTCTCCCCTCCATCCAAACAGGTCATTAATTGATAAATTGACAGATCCAAACAACATGAAGACCACTTCCATTTCCATTGAACATGCTTCGCACCATGGAGAGTTAATCACATGAAGACCACTTCCATTTCCATTGAACATGCTTCGCACCATGCTTCACTGGTTTAGGGTGGGGATTTCATGGTCGGGTCATTGCCTTAGAGTCGTCAATTGGGCTCGCTGGTTGAGGCTACCGCTATAGGAATTTGGGTGTTGGGTTTTCGTGGCTTTGGAAAAAGGTTAGGTTCTGCCTCTCAGGTAATTTTGTCATATTATTTTTTCCATGTGTGCCAATAAATTTGTGCCACACGTCCAAAATTTTTTAAATAAAATATTACGGTACAAGTCATATTCCATGTCAACACTTCATTAAGCCACATAGGACATAAACTAACAAACATAGATGGAATGATGAAAAGTAGATCGTTTTGTAAATTTTATGGACGAAAAATAAACTGTTAAAAGTTTAGGGACGAAAAACAAACTTTTGTGAAAGTTTAGGGATGAAAATGATATTTTCCCCTAAAATGTTGCATATATCTAATGCATGCACGTTCTCATATAATACAGTTTCACAACTTCTACTCTCAAAAGTTATAATTTGTTGCCTATTTTTTTTAGTTCTGTACCGTTAGTTTGGTTATATGATGTGTTCTTCTTTTGCCTATGCTAGTATACTGAGTTCTAGATATTCTTTTCTAATTGCAAGTCATGGGTTCAGGAATCAGCCTCTCAAAAAAACAAAATAATAATTGAGGTAAGACTTCTTATTACCTCTCATAAACCCTACAAAAGTGAGAGTTTTATGTATTAAGTTTGACCTGTTTTATATATTTTGGTTTTGGGAATGAACAAGTAATGCACGGACATAGCTAAGAGTGTTTTTTTGTTATTATAAATACTTTGATAATTACAACAATGAGGAAGGGGATTTGAACCATAGTTTGGTATTGGAAATGAACCATGTTTCTCCTCATAGAAGAGAGCAAGTCACTAAACTACAAGACTCTTGGTAAAATTTTATTTTATTTTATTTGCGTATAAGTTGTAACTTTATTGCTAGGACATATGTGATTCACTTGTTAGGAACATATGTCACTATTTTATGTAATTGGCTAATCCTTTGACAAAATGAACTTTACTTGTATTTGGGTAGATCTAGGATGTGTTTAATACTTAAAGAAACCTTGTTTCAAGTTCAAGTGTTAAAACCATGCAAGTCTGTTCAAGATTCAAGTGAGAAAAGTGTTATTCATTAAAGCTCAACAGCTAGCATCTATCGAGCCTTGAAGAGTTGTTCCAGCTCGTGGGTCGACAACGACTCGACAAATAGGGTATTTGTCGAGGTTTATGAAGTTCAGTTTTTCAGGACTATTTTTCATTCAATCTGTGACTGTATGTTTGGGCTTTTTTTTTTCTCACAACCTTAGACATATAAAATGATTATTTTAAGGGCCGTCAAAGGTGACACAAGTTGCACAAGTGTTGAGCAAAGTTTGTTTAAGCAAAATTGTGACCAGAGACAAAATTTTCCCTAGTTCATCTTTCTTGTGAAGAAGCTACTGTGTTTGTGCACCGTAGGGTTTTGTAACCAAGTAGCTTCTCGATCTTCATCGTGTGATGAATTGAAGAATTTTGCAACCAACAACCTTCTCTAGTTGGTGATTGAAGTCACGTACTGAGATCCACGCAATTGGTTAGTCATGTACTGGGAGCCGTGCATTACAAGGAGAGATTGTCACTACAGAACAAGTCCAATTGAGTATTGGGGTAAGGGTTCAACTGTAGGTTGGTATAAGGTATTGGGATTCCTTTACTTCTAACCACTTGTTTTGATAATAGTGGATTCTCGAGAATGGTGACCTTAAAATCACCCAGTGGGGTTTTTGCCGTGTTGGTTTTCCCCATTCATAAACAAATCACCGTGTCAATTTATTTTCCGCTGCATACTTAGTTTAATTGGTGATTTGTTTGTGCTGCCACGTACATTGCATGTTAATTTGATTAATTAATAAACTTGACTAATTAATCAATTAATTTATCACAAGGGGTCAATACATTCTTGGCCTATCAAGTGGTATCAGAGTGGGCACACTTTGATTAGGGTTAGTCTTTGCTGTGTGATCCATTGACCCCTGTTTGTCATGGATAGAGGACAGTCTCTCATTATACCTTATTTATTTGATGGTACTAACTATGCATACTGGAAAGTACGCATGAGAGCTTTCTTGCAGTCTCTAGATGAGAAAGTGTGGCAAGCTGTGGAGATAAGCTGGACCAAGCCAAAGGAAGTGCTGGCCGATTGGGATGATGCTAAGATCAAGGCGGCAAACTTCAACAGCAAGGCATTGAATGCTTTGTTCAGTGCAGTCACTAATGAGGAATTCAAGAAGATATCCTCCACTGAAACTGCAAAGGAAGCATGGACCATCCTCTAGCAACCTATGAAGGAACTGAGGCTGTCAAGGATTCGAAGCTTTAGAGACTCACTACAAGCTTCGAAGAGATTAAGATGGAGGAGGATGAGTTGTTCAATGAGTTCTATGCCAAGCTCAAGGACATAGTGAACTCAATTTTCAATCTTGGAGAAACCATTCCTGAATTCAAGATTGTGGGAAAGGTGCTCAGATCTCTACCCGAGAGGTTCCATGCCAAGATCACCGCGATCAAGGAATCAAAGGACATCAACAAGATTCCATTGACAAAGTTGGTTGGTAATTTGCAAACCTATGAGTTAGGTTTAACAAGAATTGGCCAGTCGGGTAAGGGCAAGAGCATGACATTGAAGGCCAAGAGCAGTGATACTGATGAGTCTTCAAACGATGAAGATTCTAAGATGAAGTCCTATATTACAAGGCAATTCAAGAAGTTCATGAAGAATGCCAATGGGAAGGGCTTCAACAAGGACCGTAAGTAATCTAGTTCCTCTCAGTTCAAAAGCCAAGACAAAGGGAAGAAGGTGCTAGGGATGGCGATCAGTACACTATTCCCTCAGGACCAAAGTGCTTTGGGTGTCAAGGCTTCGATCACATGAAACAAGAGTGCCCCACATATCTTAAGACCATTAGGAAGAGCAAGGCACTTGCTGCTACTTTGAGCGACACCGAGCCTGAGAATGATTTCGACAATGAGGATGATGGAGTCCTAAATGCTTTCACTGCCACTGTCAATCCTACTGAAGGGATTGTTGAAGATATGGATGAAGAAGAGGAATTGGTGGAGTCCAAGTTTGAGAAGATGGATGAACAAGATGACATCCACACAACCTATGCAAAGTTATACAAGGTCTCAGAGAAGCATGAGAAGATGTATAGGTTGACCACCAAGAAGCTTAGTGATGTTAAGCTGAAACGAGAAGAGCTTTCCACAAAGGTTGATGAAGCAAATCAGACTATTTGAGCACTGAGATTTGAGAACAATTTCTTGGCTGAGAAGACCAAGAAGCTTGAGGCAGAATTATTCCAAGTCAGAGCTCAGTTGGAAAAGACTTCAAGTGCTAAGCTCAATGGAATGCTTAGTCTTCAGAAATCTACTTCTGATCGAACCAGTTTAGGGTATGATTTTTCTTCCCCTAGTATTGCTTCTACTAGTACTACTGTTTTTGTTCCTCCTACTAATAATATTGAAACTGATAACAATGTTGTTAAAGATGACTTAGCTAGTGAGAACATAGACAAGGGTAAATCAATCTTAGGAGCACCCCCTAAGCAGGAAAAGAAAGAAGCTAAAAACCTTAGGGCTAAGAAGGCTAACTCTTAAAAGCCTAAATAGAAGAAGCAGCATCTCTGTCATCACTGTGAAGCAGTCGGTCATACTCGACCTAATTGCTGTAAGTGGTTAGCCACTCAACAGAGCAACAACATGATTGCATCGGTAAACAAGAATCAGTTTCCATTCCTTTTGCTCCCCTTGGAGATCTTCTCAAAATCCTCATGTTCCTTTCGAACTTGAATGGTTTCAGTTCTTCCTCCTTACTGCCAGTTCAAGGGTTCTCCAAATGGAGAGGTTCTTCCAAGGTGTGGAAGGAAAAGGGTTCCAAGTGATTCTATCACTTTTTCTCTCTCCTCTTCTTGTTTTTGTTTGCATTACTTGTGTGTTTTCCTTTATTGTTTTGAGTCAGTCTAGTTTTATACTTTGCTTTGTTTAATTTGTTTTTGTTTGTTTTCTTTTCAGTTTTGGTTTATTTTGTTTTTCATATAAAAAAAATTTGAAAAATTGAAAAATACAAAAACAGTGTGTGTTTTGTATACATTGGTACTTGTGTATCTTGGATGGCCATTGAAACAAAGTTTTCTAAACTTTGTATCTTTTGTAGCTTAGATGAGCATCTTTATGCACAACTAAGCAAGTGAGCTTTGTGGCTTATGTTTGTGATGAGTAAGGTTAAGTGATCTCTTGTACTTAACACTCGTATCACTCTTTTTGATGGGAAGGATTAGAAAATCCTAAGAGAAAGGCATAAATAACCATCTCACCACTGTTGCCTGCCAATCATGAAATGACATTTGTATGCTTCGGCATAGCAAAAGTGGAATGTCAAATGCTTAACATAATTGGGTATTTCTTTTCTCTCTCTTATATGCCCATGTATGATATGCTCAAAAAGAAAAATATGCAAAGAAAATAAAAAGTAAAAAGAATAAAATACTTTAAATATGATTGCATGCGTGTATTCTAGGAGATGTAGGAGTTATAAGATGTACCTCGAAGGTGATAGTCCCCATTAAATAGTTATGATTGTGTGTGAGTTAAAGTGATTTTCTCATATCTCAAATCGTCATAACGTGTATACACTTATGCAATCTTGCGATATTTTTCACACACAACACGCAATATTCTTTGCTACTCTTGATATATGTGTAGGTATAATGTGATTTGGCCATCACAAGAAATACATGTGTTAATGTATGCTCACTAAACTGTCTTAACTTATTTTTGAAATATAAAATTGGTTAGACTTGTTTTGTGTGTGTGTGTGTGTTTTGGGATCAAAATGCTTAACATTTTGGTTGAGAGATGTTTTTGAGAGGTCAAAATGTTGTTTGGATCCTTGATTGAGTTGCATTTTTGACTACATTCATATCTGTGTTTTTCTCTTCTTGAAGAACTGTTTTAAAGCAACCTTAACAGATCCTCGACACCTTTCGATACCTGGCTTATCTGTTGAGCTCTTTAGTTGTTTTTTATCACAATCTTGACACCTCTCGATAGCTAGGTGGGTCGATCGAGAAGTTTCTGTCCCCTCGATAGATCCTTGACAGCAACCTCAATCCATCGAGCTTCACCTTGCCTTGGACACATGCTTGATAGCAGCTTCTATCGAACCCTTTAAAACTCGACAGATCCTCGACACCTTTCGATCTGTTGAGAATTATTGAGGTCCTATATAAAGGGCGCTCGCAATTCTGATCTCACTTTCCTCGATCTCTCTCGATTGATCTCAACTGTTTCACCTCCCAAACACATTTCTCTTCCTCTAAACTTCATTCCCAAGAGATTTTCGGCCTTAATTAAGTTACTCTTCACTTGGTAAGTGTCTAAATCCCTCATTTTCATGCTTTTTAACCAAAGTTTTTGGGATTTTTGAAAATTTTGGGGTTTTACAAAATCAAAGAGGTTTTTGCAAAATTTTTGGGATGGTTTTTGAAGATTTGATCTTAAAAACTTCATGCATTGCATCTTATCAGCATTATAACTGTATTTTCATGCATTTAGATGTGTGCTATATCTGTCATCTGCTTGTGTGCTGGTAGGTTTGGATAAGGCTGAGGCCATGATGCTTTTTCTATTGCATGTCACATGTTCATGCATTCTCATTCATACGTTCTTTCTTTTCAATATATCTTGATATATTTGAACTGTTTGGGACTTTTCTGATTGTCTTCTCTCTCTCTCCATCTCTCCGTTTACGTTAGTCTGCTTCTATGTCACCCAAACGTAAATCTGCTCCGTCTCGGAACCTTCTTCGTTCCGGGGCATCTTCTTTTGTTGACACTACCCCTTTCTCTGTTCGGTTCCGTGATAAGAAAGCCAGATCGGACTTCTTTGAGAACTTTTCTCGACGAGGCATTCATTCGAAACGCCACGTCGTCTTGTCGGATTTCTCCGACACTGACCTATCCACTATCATTTACAGTCGGGGTTGGGAGTCACTGTGTGACATCTTGGTCACATGTCCATCAGTGCTGATTTAGGAGTTCTACTCCAACATGCATGGATTCGATTCTTCAGTACCTCATTTCATTACTCGCATTCGAGTTACGCGCATTGTTGTCACACCGAAGATTGTCTCCGATGTGCTCTGTGTCCCTAGGGTAGAGCATCCTGACTACCCTGGTTGTGATCATCTTAAGACAGTGTCTAAAGACGAGCTCATTTCTACTTTCTATGAGCGTCCATCTAATTGGGGTGATCATCTGTTTACTTCTTGTACGAGCTTTGCTAAAGGCCTTCGTTTTCTTAACATGGTCATGACTTTTGTACTTCATCCTCTCTCTCACTATAACTCTATTACAGAGCCCCGTGCTCGATTTTTGCTCTCTCTTTCAGAGGACCTTAGTATAGACTTTCCCTTTCATTTCATTCTTTCTCTTATAGATGTGTATAGAGATTCGGCGACCCGTGATAAGCTCATCTTCCCTTCAGCTATCACGAGGCTTTTATGCCATTTTGATGTTCTTTTTCCTTCTAGCCTTTCTTTTTCATGGGGGTTATAGATGCTGGTACCGTTAAACACAGCGAGGCGCAGTTTCATTCTAGGCATTCCGGTAGAGCAACTTCTTCCACTCCTTTTGCTCCATCCATATCTGCTCCCTCCTTTTCTACAAGCGATGTGACACTTGAGGACATCATGACGCAGCTTTAGCTCATGGATGCTCACCTCGACACTCTCAATGATGAATTGTGTCAGGTGAACACCCATGTTGGCCGTATTGCTCGGCGCTAGGCTGAGATGGGCGGTTACACCGTGCCTTCCACTCCTGTGGCCTCTGCGGATGAGAGTGATGGCTTCGGCAGTGCTGATGATGTTGAGGATGAGGATGATGATGATGCTATTGCTTCCGATGATGAGGATGATGGAGATCTTAGCTCTTCCAGTGCTGATGAGATGTCTACTTGACATTCTTACCCTTTGTCACTCGTGACAAAAAGAGGGAGTAGTTTTGGTTATGAGAGTAGTCATAATTAAGGGGAGGGTTAGTAGAAGAGATTTTTGTTAGGGGGAGAGTGCACATTGAGGGATCTAGTGAGGACTTGATGTATTTCTTTTCTTTTCTTTCTATTTGAGATACATTATTCTTGTACATGGGTCTTATGACTGTTATTGACATACATTGTTCTTATTTTTCTTTATATAGTGATGTATGTTTTTCTTTTCACCTATCTCTCCATGTGTTGTTTCTATTCTTTCTTTATACACATCTTTCTTATATTATGTATGCAATCTATTATTTCTATTTTACACTAAAATGCCGTGATGAGTTTTGTTTAAAGTATTTCAGAAATACAGGTTGTCAAAGTCTTTCTTGTCATAGACTCTCTTCTTGCAAAGTTTTTCAAGAGTTTGTGTTAGGATAGATTTTATTGTACTCAACAAGTGAATATGAGTTGAGTGATTTATGACTTTTTTCATATCTCATTTGTTAGTTGTGGTTTTATCACGGATTGCCAAAGGGGGAGATTGTTAGGACATATGTGATTCATTTATTAAAAACATATGTCACTATTTTATGTAATTGGCTAATCCTTTGACAAAACGCACTTTACTTGTATTTGGGTAGATCTAAGATATGTTTAATACTTAAAGAAACCTTGTTTCAAGTTCAAGTGTTAAAGTCATGCAAGTCTGTCCAAGATTCAAGTGAGAAAAGTGCTGTTCATTAAAATTCGATAGCTAGCATCTATCGAGCCTTGAAGAGCTGTTCCAGCCCGTGGCTCGACAGCAGCTCGATAGATAGGGTATCTGTCGAGGTTTATGAAGTTCAGTTTTTTAGGACTGTTTTTCATTCAATCCATGATTGTATGTTTGTGTTTTCTTTTCTCACAACCCTAGACATATAAAAGGATTATTTTAAGAGCCGTTAAAGGTGACACAAGTTGCACAAGTGTTGAGCAAAGTTTGTTCAAGCAAAATTGTGACCGGAGACAGAATTTGCCCTAATTCATCTTTCTTGTGAAGAAGCTACTGTGTTTGCGCACCGTAGGGTTTTGTAACCAAGGAGTTTCTCGATTTTCATCGTGTGATGAACTGAAGAACTTTGCAGCCAACAACTTTCTCTAGTTGGTGATTGAAGTCGCGTACTGGGATCCGCGCAATTGGTTAGTCACGTACTGGGAGCTGTGCATTATAAGGAGAGATTGTCACTACAAAACAAGTCCAATTGGGTATTGGGGTAAGGGTTCAAATGTAGGTTGGTATAAGGTATTGGGATTCCTTTACTTGTAACTGCTTGTTTTGATAATAGTGGATTCTCGGGAGTGATGACCTTAAAATCACCTGGTGGGGTTTTTGCTGTGTTGGTTTTCCCCATTCGTAAACAAATCACCATGTCAATTTATTTTCTACTGCATACTTAGTTTAATTGGTGATTTGTTTGTGCTGTCACATACATTGTATGTTAATTTGATTAATTAATAAACTTGGCTAATTATTCAATTAATTTATCACAAGGGGTCAATTGGGTATTGGGGTAAGGGTTCAAATGTAGGTTGGTATAAGGTATTGGGATTCCTTTACTTGTAACCGCTTGTTTTGATAATAGTGGATTCTCGGGAGTGATGACCTTAAAATCACCTGGTGGGGTTTTTGCTGTGTTGGTTTTCCCCATTCGTAAACAAATCACCATGTCAATTTATTTTCTACTGCATACTTAGTTTAATTGGTGATTTTTTTGTGCTGTCACATACATTGTATGTTAATTTGATTAATTAATAAACTTGGCTAATTATTCAATTAATTTATCACAAGGGGTCAATACATTCTTGGCCTATCATTTATAATTGGTACAGTTCAAGCTTACTCCTCTATGTGTAAATGTATTGTACCCTTTATCGTCTAGCCTAGAGAATGTCTAACCTTTTGGTGAAATTCATTTCTCTTGTTTATACACTTTTTTTTCTTGATAAGCGTTGGATTACCAATTTTCTTATGAAGCATGTCAAAGGACATTAAGGATTACCTTATTTCTTGCAGTGATGCACTATTTTAAAAATTATTAGGAAAATGAAAATTCTTCTTTTATACGTAGGGTACAATGAAAATTTTCATGGTAAACATATAAAAAGGAAAAAAGTAGTAAATATTGTGTATATTTTGTAAATGTGTACAATATTTGCCATTTTTTATGTCTGTAATGAAAATTTACATTGTAAACATACAAAATGTGGCAAATATTGTACACATTTGCAAAATGTGTACAATATTTACCACTTTTTATGTCTATATAATGTAATTTTTATATTGCAAATACAATGTAAACATATAAAGGCACTTAAGAAAAATCAATAATGTGGTTTTAACTTTAAAGTATTTCAAGCTTTTTTATTAAAATGAAAAAGTATTTCAAGTGTGTGTGTGTGTGTACTATATGTGGTGGCTCATCCCAAAAGTGTGAGGGCTTTGGGCTAAGGGCCTCAATTTACTTGTATTCTAAGTTGGGTTTGTCCTACAAGGGGAGGCCCAAGAAACGGTGTTACAGGTTTCTGATGGAGTTAAAGAGAGGTTTGAGCCCTTAACTCTCTTAATCCTGGCCTAGTCGAGATGATGACTGTGTAGCCGACCAATTTTTCTAGAATCTGTACAAGATTTCTTAATCCCTAAATGTCTCTTTCCTCACCACTCTTGTGGTTCTCTCTCCCGATTTTTCCAACCCTTATCTCATACCCTTCTTCCCCCTTTTATAGCCTTCCTTTAGTGGGTTCGCTATCATGTGGGGTGGCCTTCCCGAAGCAGGTGGGTCCCTTTCTACTCTATATTCCCGACCAAATGGGACCCACTTCATACTCCTGAGATGACATCCTTGGAACTTGCACCAGATGCCAAGACACGCTCGACAAGCGGATTGCCCCAAGACATTATCTTTCGTCCACGCTTATGCTCGGTAATGTTCCCCAACGTTCGGTTTTAGGGTCATGCTCGGTAATGTTCAGTTTAATGTCAAGATGGCCAGGTCAGTCTCAAGGAGCAGGCCATAGTCTTGGGCTGGACTTTCATTCATGATCCATACACTATATAATAAAAGTTGGGCTTAGAAGCAATGGTTACGCCAAGTGGCTTCACCAAATTGTAGAAATTTTTTTAGATTTAAAAAACTAGATATATATATATATATATATATATATATATATATATATATATATATATTGTTCTTATCTTCTTCTCCTATAATTTTCAAGTTGATAAAAATCTTAATTTGGTTACAATCCAAATTCTTCATCTAATCATTTTCTTATTATGGTTTATAAGTTGATAAATAATATCAATTTGATTGCAATCCAAAATCTTCAACTAATCCTTTTTTTTTTTTTTTTTTTTTATATATATAACTACACATAAAAAAAAAAAGTAGATTTTTTTTTTAGATTTAAAAAAAAAGTACGTATAAATTTGTTTTGTTCTTATCTTCTTCTCCTATAATTTTTAAGTTGATGAAAATCTTAATTTGATTACAATCTAAATTCTTCATCTAATTCTTTTTTTTATTATAATTTATAAGTTGATAAATAATATCAATTTGATTACAATCCAAAATTTTCAACTATTCCTTATTCTTTTAATTTAAATTATATTATCATGTGTAAAAATAAAAAATAAAAAAGCAATGTGTGATTACAATCCAAAATCTTCAACTAATGTCCTTATTTTTTTAAATTAAATTCACAAATTAGACTAATATTACTTCTTCAATTTGGAGTGTGTATATATATATATATATATATATATATATATATATATATATATATCAAATAATTCATAATGAATACCTACCATACAGTTCTTTTTCTTTATTCTTCTCTTATTCTACCTACAATCTTGCAACGTGTATTTATACAAGAACCAACAAAGAGATTAATATTTTCTCAAAAAAAAAAAAAAAAAAACAAAGAGATTAATAGAGAAAACGTAAATAGTATTCTAAAAGCCATTAAAGCATAATGGGTATGTTATAAAATAATAAATTTTTATTAAGGTGTTATTATTTTATATTTGATAGTTATTGTACTAATACAATTTATTGATTTTGTTATTATAATAATTATTTATTTCGTAATTAAATGAATATATAATAATTTTGAGCGAGTCCAATGTAGACGTAGGCTCCACACTTCCGCTTCCACCGCGTCACAAAAACAAAGCACGAGACTGTGAATGTTCATTCCCTCTCAAGCGAGGACAGGACAGGTGCACGTCTAAAGAATATTATAAATAGGGCGCATGCCCTCATATATTATTGGCATATTGTGGAAGCGCCACTATATATATATATATATATATATATATATAATTATTGTGAAAGGAAAGGAAAAGGGTTTTTCTCTGCCTCTGCTCGCTTGCCTCTGTGGTTTTGAAACATTAAAGACAGCAATTCTAAGGTAAAACTAAAATCCCCTGTTCCTAAACCCTGATTTGCAAACACTACTTGTTCTTGTTCTTGTTCTTTGTTACAATATTGTTCTCGTTCTTTGTTACAATAATTATATTTCATAGTAAAACTTGATCATTTTGGAAAAAGAGCTAGGAAGAAAAGAACCCCTTAATGTTATTCATTTTTAATCTGTCTATTTTCATGTTCTTATCGCGTCTCAATTAGTCTCAAATACAATTTGAGCATCATGAAAAATGGTGTTTTGAGTTAAAAATGAGCGTACCTAAAAACTCTGTGATTTAGGTTTTTAAAAACGCTCTTTTAAGTTCTCAAAATGCCTAACCAAACTGACTAACCCTTTTAATCTAATGATTATTTAACATTGTAACTATAAAATAAAACCTCAGAATCAAGTATTGTCCAATAATCTGTTTTAGATTTTTCTTTTCTTATTGTTGATGATGTTGTTTCTGGTACATTATGTTTAGAAGAACATTTTGATCAACAAATGGCATTACCTCTCAAACGTGGACGAAATTCTACGACTCCTGCACAGGTATCTCAAGATGCAAACCACACGGTCTTAGAAGTGATATTGAGCAGGGAAAACAATGGAATAACGAAACCTCAAATTAGGTATGAAACCAAATTAGCCGATACAATTATAGCAAAATCCATTAATTTACTCAAACTGCAAAACAAGATAAAAGAAGTGACCGACATCCGAAACAAGAGAACTAAGCTTTTTATGGGGGCCGGATTTGAAGCCTCAAAGGAAGTGACTGGAGGAGAGTGGTATACGGATGGGAAGCTAGATGTTGAATTCGTATCCACCTTGAAAATCTTGTGCTTAAAGAGTATGCAAAAAGTGGGAGTAGCTACTGTTGAAGATATAGCAGAGTCCATTGAAAGGTTGGGTGTGTTCAAAGGCAACAATATTGATTTGAATCAGATTCATCAGGTTTTGGGGTCATTGGAGTTGGAGGGTGAGGTTGAGAAAATGAGTGATGATGGGCAGGGACGTGTCTTGTCTGTGCCAATTGGGAAGATTTGTTATAGGACTCGAGCCAAGAAGTTGGAAAAGACTAATGCAATGGCATCAATTCCTTGCGGCATTTGTCCTCAGATTAGCCTTTGTACACCGGATGGTATCATCTCTCCAATCACATGTGTCTATTATAAAAGGTGGCTAGATTTCTAGCCAAAGGTTTTGGAGTAATATAACACAGTCTGAACTCTCATCAAGTTATGATTTGTTTTAAAATTTGTTGCATAGTTTTTAGTTCCTTGCTTTTCATGGACTATATGACGTGTGCTTCTTTCACCTATGCTGAGTTCTAGAGGATTTAATGAGGTAATTGATGCAAGAATCTAATACAAGTGAAAATTCTTTGTGTTCAACTGGCAGACTCTGGTTGCTCATGTCTTTGGCAAAATTCAATCTTATTGTCTATCAACTGTATGTCATAGAAGGTAATGTGTGGATTCTCAGGCATTTTCTTATCTACACATCTTGTTATATGGAAAAAGGCAATGTACTTTGTCAAATGATACAAAACTTCAGAGGACCAAACGAGCATGATGTAAAATAAATGGCCATCCTTCTTATATTTGTTTGATATGTGTGCAGTATTATAAGGCCCTTGATGAAAAGCTTTTTTCTTTTGTGCATTAGTAAACTGTAACTTTATAAACTCATCCCTTCATGAAGAAAATGAGTACCGTATTCCCTTTATTGTCTAGCCTTGAGAATGTATAACCTTTGGATTAGTCCATCAGTAATATTATCAGAAATATATTAAGTTTAGTAGACTCTTCAGTTAGTTTTTCCTTCCGTTGGGTTAAAAGAGATTGTAATCAGGCTACCCATGAAGCAGCTAGAATGGCTCTTAAGTCCCTTAAGTCTTTTTGTTTTGATATTCACAGTCTGCCAGATGTGTTAGCAGTGTGTAAGGCAGACCGTAGTTCTGTTTAGTTTTTTCATCAATAAAGATTGAAGATCAACAACAACAACAACAACAAAACCTTTAGGTGGTTTTTGTTTTCTTTTGTTTTGTAAGTACGTTTTGGTGGAATTCAATATATCTGTTTTATACATGCTTTTGGTTGGACAACATCTCCAATATTGAACTCTGATTTATACATTTTTACCTACTACTTTATCTCTTTATTATGAACAACATTTTAAAACTTCACTTATTTTTCAGTATAGTTTGTACTTTTGTTAATTTTCAGCAAATAGGAAAATATTTTTTAACAAAAAGTTAAATCAAATGCATATTTAATCATCATTATAATTTGAGATTAATTTGTAATGTTGATTTCAATATATTGATAAGCTTGATGAAGGTAAACATTACAAATGGTTAAGAACATTCTAAAATTTATTTATCAACAAAAAAGGCCAAGCCACCTTACCAAAAGTTTTTCATAATACTTGTCAAAACTTCGAGCATTCGTATCAGCTCGTGCAAAAATTTATAACTATTTTACCATAAGAATCTACTTTTTATTTTTATTTTTTTTATTTACATAATCACTTTTCAAAATACTTCACATTAGATTATCTCTATTTTATAATACATTTCATTAAAAAAAAAATTGAATATTTTTAATTGTTTCTCTTTCTTTACACACAACAACCAAAATTCACCCTCTTCCTTTATTCTTTGGATAAAAAAAAAAAAAAAAGAATTAAAAAAATTAATAGTATCAGTATAAATTTATACGATTACTGTAGCAACTACGTGTTATACACAGCTTTGCATGACCTAATGTGAGTAAACTTTGGGCTTGGTTAGCTAAATCGTGGTTTTTTTTTTTTTTTTTTCCAAGTGTTCATTTGCTATTAGTTTATTTGAATTTTTGCAAGTTACATTTTGTTGAAAGTAGACTAAATTATAATTGTACCTTTAAAAGTGAAATTTTAAAAAGTTGTATATACAACTTTTTAAAAAATTGAAAGACAGTTTCCTCTCCCCAATTTTTTTTTCCCACTTTTTTTGCCGATTCAAAGAAATTGATTGTTAGATCTTTTTTCTTTTTTTTTTTTTTCTTCTTGTTAACCAAATGGCGGAAAACCCATGCACTTGTTGGGCCCATTTGATTAAGCCCATTTGAACTAATGCATTGATAAAGGTCCAATGGGTCAGATGTAGTTGGCCCAAATTGGCAATCTACAATATTGCCTTTCATCCTGTAATATGAAATATCAAACCATTTGGTAGGCCTAGATTCCATTGGAGCATTATTGGTGGTGTTAAAAAGTTAAATTGTTATTTTTAGCACCACAAACTACAAAATTGGAGCTACATTGGTAGAGTTAAATTACAATTTATCCACCTGTGGATTCACCAAAATTTAAGTTGCCTACTTTTAGTCTGAAATCCTAAGATATAAGTATTCCACTGAATTCTTTTTTATTTTATTTGATCTTTGTATTTTTATGTTTATTGTATTTTTGAAGAAAAAAATACAAAATTGGAGCTACATTGGTAGAGTTAAATTACAACTTACCCACCTGTGAATTGACCAAAATTTAAGTTGTCTACTTTTGGTGTGAAATCCTCTAATACAAGTGTTCCACTGAATTCTTTTTAATTTTATTTGATTTTTGTATTTTTATGTTTATTGTATTTTTGAAGAAAAAAATATAAAATTGAAACAAAATCACATATTTAACTAAAAATACTATATTTCTAACCGAAATAGGTTAAGAAAACTTAACTAAATTAACCTTAGATAAAACATCAAATTTCAAAGGACAAGTAACTAATTTATATTTCGGATAAAACATCAAATTTCAAAGGACAAGTAACTAATTTATATTTCGGCTAAACAACGTGTTTGCCAAAAAAAAGAAACATTAATACCTTTGTTTTTTCTCTTCCTTCCTCATTTCTTCCCGTTGCTACTCTCTCCTCACGCTCTTCACTTCTCCACTCTTCCCTATGATTTTTCTCTCTTCCTCCACCGCCTGCCCAGCCGCCGACAGACCCACAAAGCCTGCCCAGCTCCGACCCACCCCTTCAGTAAGGAGGAGAGTTCTGTTCGTCGACTTCGCCGACGCAGGGAAAGGGCTTTCCAACGGCACCAATCGAAACCCATTTCAGGTACGCTTCGATTTTCCCCCAAAGTTTATTTATCCCGATCGAAACCCATGTGAAATTTTGTCCATTGAGGATGGGTATGATGCTCGGTTGTGTGTGCGTGTGAAATTTTAGCGTTGGTCGTGGCTTTGGGTTTAATAGAGTTGGTAGACTTGTAAATTTCACATGGGGTTCGGTCATTTTGTGTTGTAGTTTATAGATTTGATAGATTTTCCCATGTAAAACTCAGGAGCACAACATGAGCTTTGGTTTTTATAAGTGGTGGTGGTGTGTTTGCTACTGAGTTTCTGTTTTGAAAGTATGGAGTTGATAGGTGCTTTGGGTTTTATGTTTTATGTCAGTATATAGTTGATTTGGTTTCCAAAGCATTACAATTTCCAGCCTCAGTCAGTGAAGTTTACATAAAAACAAAAATAAAATTGAAAAGCTGCAAAAATGGTAGACAAGGGCAGCAAAGGCAGAGGATGTCACCAGATAGTACACTATCAACCTCCACAAGAATAAGTGTCTGTATTTCTATGTGTGTCTCATCATTTTTGTGCTTCTTAATGGGTTTGATCTGGTTTAAGTAAGATTAGATTTAGTGGGTCAAAGCCGTTTTATTCTAATCTTATTGATTGGTGGATTTTGAAACATTCTTTTGTTGAAAACAATGTTGTTTCTTTTGACTCAATTGTGTTTTATTTGGAATATTCATCTCGTTTGAGTGATTAAAAAGAGTTTGATTTTTAAAAATGGTGTTATTGATGTGTGAGACACAGAAGATTATTATTTAGTATTATTTATGTTTGCAAGTCAATTGTATTTTTATGTTTTAGGTCCTAGTAATTTATTAGGTTGTTAGTATTTTAATTTGGAAGCAAGGTTATTTTTGTAATAAGGCAATTAGAGTTTCCTAGCCAATTAGAATTAGGGTTTAGCAATCTTTTATAAGCAACCTATTGTACTCTTTGAGGAGATGGTTGATATTTTGATGAATGAAAAAATGGCCGTTTGGTTTCTTTTGGTCTGGTGCTGACTCCAGGTCTACCCTAGGTGTTGACTCCTAGTGGTTTCCCCACTTGGTGCTGACTCCTAGGTGCTGACTCCAAACCCTTAATCTTTGAAGGTTTTTTGATCTATTGAAAATTGGGAATTCTCTTGGGAATTTTCTGTTTGAAAGGAAGTTTATGTTTTTTGTTTCTAATTTATTGGTGTAACTGTTAGTTTGGGAATTTTCTGTGTGTAGGGAAGTTTATATTTTGTTGTTTCTAATTTATTACAGTATTTGTATTTACTTTCAATCTACTTGGAAGTATATATTGTTGTTTCTAATTTATGGAGTCACAAGAATACCTGCCATATTACACCCGTATCATAAACGGGGATATTGATATTGACTTGCCACTTTTGGGTACATCTCAAAATAATCCAATGTCCTTTTTGGATTCTCCACCTCAAGTTGAGCATGCCTCTTCTAAGAAAGCAAAACAGGGTAGTAACTTTAGTGTAGAGGAAGATCAACTCCTAGTGTCGGCAACCACCACTACAACCGCCACATAATAGCAAATAATCATCTAGTGTAACGATAATACTTTTTTAATCCCAAATTATATATATACAAATTTTTTTTCACTAAAACAATTTCTCAATCGTCAGGAAGCAATCTTATTAGAGTAAACTATCAACCCGTCAACAACCATTTACATAAAGCATATATGTAAACTATGAAGTGGAGGAACCTTATCAAAAAACGTATAAAATGGAACACATATTATTGCTGCAACAATGTAGTCCATAGATTACTCACATACATAACTCATATCAAATTACAATAAAAACTCACATCAATAACTCACACACTCAAGTTCATTACTGTGTATGTCATCGACACTAGTATTGATGTGAGTTTTTATTGTAATTTGATATGAGTTATGTATGTGAGTAATCTATACTACATTGTTGCAGCGATAATATATGTTACATTTTATACGTTTTTTGATAAGGTTCCTCCACTTCGTAGTTTACATATATGCTTTATGTAAATGGTTGTTGACGGGTTGATAGTTTACTCTAATAAGATTGCTTCTTGACAATTGAGAAATTGTTTTAGTGAAAAAAAATTTGTATATATATATATATATATATATATATATATATATATAATTTGGGATTAAAAGAGTATTATCGTTACACTAGATGATTATTTGCTATTATGTGGCGGTTGTAGTGGTGGTGGTGGTTGTGATTGCTGTTTATTGTAGTGAATATATAATTTTATTATAATGGATATATTATTTTATTGTGTTATTTATATTATTTTATTGTATTGAAAGCTAAAATAAAGCTACTGATGTTGGGTTTTTTGTAAAGTAAGGTGGTAAAATAGATAAAGTAGCTTTTTGTGATGCCAAATTGCTAAATTTGACTCCACCAATGTAAATGCTCTAATACTGTAGAAACAAAGAAGGTAAAACAATGGCTCCATACAAAGACGAGCCTCCGGCAGTTCGCGTCTATACAGTTTGCGACGAATCCAGGTCTCTCTCTCTCTCTTGTGTTTTCTTACTAAAAATTTGGAAGAAATGCAAAAAACCTTTCAATAACTTCTTCTTCTTCTTTTTTTTTTTTTTTTTTTTTGGCATATTTAACCAAGGCAGGTATCTGATTGTGAGGAACGTTCCAGCATTAGGTTGTGGGGATGACTTGTTCAAATTGTTCTCCTCCTATGGAGATGTTGAAGAGTAAGTTCAACAATTTTTTTTAAAAACCAAAATTACGGAAATTGAGAATGACCCAATTGGTAATTCAAGGAGAAAACCAAATTGTGACACATTGTTCATTATTTTCACAGATTAAAATCTTTGTTTGCCATTTTAAGTATTTATTTTTTGGTGGGGATTTTTTTTGTGTGTTGCTTTTATCTTTAGGTGTAAGCCAATGGATGCAGAGGACTGTGAGCCTTTCACTGATGTTTACTGGATCAAATTTCACCTGGTCAGCAATGCCAGGTGATTAAATAAGTAAAACCCAGTTAGAACTCTGGAATATGCTAGCCAATGGTTTGACTTGTTAATAGATACATTAAACTAGGAAGCACGGACATGGGTATGACACGACTAATTTCTGAAAAATTATAACATGAAATGAAACAGCCGGTACAACACCGGTATGACACGGGTATGGTACCCTAAATGAAGTGTCTATGCTTCCTAGACATTAAAATGAATACCACATTTTCTTGATAAAGGATGAACAGAATCAATATTTATGTTTGATAGGTTTGCAAAGAAAAAATTGGACGAGTTTGTTTTCCTTGGGAATCGGCTGCAGGTTTCATATGCACCTCAATTTGAGAGTCTCTCTGACACAAAGGATAAGCTAGAAGGGAGGAGAAGGGAGGTCCTAGCACGATTAAATCGTACGTTTTCATGTATAGTAGGCATGGTTTTAACAACTGTATCTGTGAGGCATGCAATAGGGACATCTTCCATGTTTCTCAAATGAATTCTTTTTTTTTTGGGTGTCTTATTTGCATTAATCATTCTGTTCTCAGCCGCAAGATCCAAAGGGCCTCCTGGTTCTATCCCAGGTGTTTCAACTGAGGCTTCACTAGTCGCAACTCCATCAGAGATCAACTACCTTCCAAATTCCTCACAAATGAACTGCATTTCCCAAGAGTTAAATTCTAACCAAAGGTGGTATCCTGTTTAAATTTGCTCTGCTATATTTCCCCATAGAGCTGTCATCAGCTGTTTCCTATTGTCGTAATTGATGGATTTTCTATGCTTTCTGCAGGAGCTCTAGGGAGTTAGTTAATAAACCTCCAATCACTCAAGTTTCCTCTGACAAGGTTTTTTTTTTACTTTTCTTGTGCTTTGGCGTTGCAACATGTTCATTCTGTTACTAAGTCTCACTCTTTAAGTTGCATTTTTGAAGTGAGGAATTGCCTTTAACCATTGCAACTTCTTTTAAAATAAATCCTACTTGAAATGGAATGTTTTTTTAAGATTCCTCATGCATTGTCATAGCCTCATAGAAACCTCCATTCTTTGTTATCTCCTTGTTAGTCAGTAAGGGACTTAAATTTTGGTGACTATTTAATTAATGGTTGAGGTTTATCATCCTTGAACTAATCATTTATTTATTTATTTATAAATCTTGTAACTGTTATAGTTAGATACCACAGAATCTTTTGTGCATCATATATTGGATGATATATATGGCTTCCAGGTTACTAGCACACGTTAAGTTGAATTTGGATATTTTTGTGAAATTCTGTAGTAGTTAGCTGTTATATATGGAATGGGGCTAACATTTGTGCCTCTGTCTTGTAATTAATTTCAGGATTATTTTGAATCTCAATCAATGAATCAGACAGTTAGGTTGGTAAGGGAGAAGTTCAATAAGGTGATAACCCTCTAATGCATAATTTTTTTTCCAAAAGCTTCTCACTAGTTTTGGATTTTGAAAATTGTTTTAGGTGTGGAACTTTGAAAACAATTTCTTTTTCTGTCTAGATTCAATCAAGTAGCGAGCATCTACAAGCTGAGTCTGCATCAAAGAAACCTCGAGTAGACAATAGAAGAAGAATCTAACAGATTGTGAAAGATGAAGAGAGCTGAGTTGATTCTACAAGGTGTTTTTTCATCGCACCTAAACCTCCTACATGTGCACGCCTGTAAGCTACATCCATCAAATTTTGATAATGTAAATGCTATGTCCTCATTTCTTTTTCTCTTTCTTTTTCTTTTTTCCTTTCTGTATGCGTATCATGTAATCCTTAAATTCTTCATAAGAACAATATTCAACATTGTAAAAATTTTGTGATATATAGATTACACAGTTTTGTGTAATTGAGTCCAAAGAGATCATGTATTGGTTACAATATATTTCTATGGAAAATGAAGAGGAATTTCCTATTCTTCTGTTTCTCATTTACCCAAGTCCTTGTGGCCTACCCAAGCTCAATTTAAGTTCTTGATATGCCTAGAACAACCCCCCCCCCCCCCCCCAAAAAAAAAAAAAAAACCATAAGTGCCTATATTGGACCCTCTCTATTCTGCTTTTTCATGGGACATATGCTCTAATTTTTCAATGATTTTTGAATGGCTTTCCTGAAACATTTGTTTTCAGTAATAATGTCATGACATCTGCTCTTCAGCTTTCCCCTTTTTCGGCTTCCCTCCCTCTGCGTCATTGACATAGTATTAGATGTTACACATTCCCCCACCCCCATCTCTCACTCTCTCTCCTAAAAAAAGATATGGCATTAATTGATCTATGCAGAAGTGCATAGAATGCACATAGCCGGGACTTGAAGTGCTATGTATAAAAATTGTAAAAATTAACTGTGCATATGCAGTGAGATGGTACTTGAAAATGGCTATTAAATCCCAGAGATTAATTTAGTATATTAAGCACAAGAATTAGAAGGCTATAAGAGAAGTTTAGTTAGAATCTCCTTCAAAATTTCCCAAAAAAAATCTTTGAAGAGCAAGTAGGTATAGGTTTAAGAGTCAATGAGTTCCAACTTAAATGGCAGTGCTCACTCTGTGAGAGAGTTCTTTAAAGAGTAAGTAGATACAGGTTCAAGAGTAAATGAGTTCTAATTTAAATGGCATTGCTCACTTTGTAAGAGAGTTCTTTAAAGAGTAACTAGGTACAGGTTTTTGAGTCAACAGTTTCTAACTTAAACAGCATTTGCTCACTATGTAAGATAGTTCTTTAAAGAGTAAGTAGGTACAGGTTTAAGAGTCATTTTCTTACATATATGGCACTTGCTCACTTTGTAAGAGTAAGGTGGAGGATGAGGTGGTGTGATTATATAACCTACTGGATGCATGTGTAATTACCAATGAAAAAAGTAGGTACAGGTTCAAGATATAGTGCCAGATAATGACTCTGCAATGGCTGCTTGGCTATGTTTCTATCCGTTTTCCAGATGCACAGCATTAGTGACGACAACCTTGAAATACAAATGCTCGGCCTCATAGACGAGCTAAGTAGCCGGTGCCCGCGCTTTTGCATGGAGTCATCCTAACCAAAAAAAACTCTTTTAAGACCTGTAATTTTTTCCTTTCTCATTGACCCACCAACAACTATACCAGCTGCCACCAATTGAGGAGTCTGAAAGAACAACCAAACAACAACTGAGTTGCCCAAGTATCAGAATTCAAGCGAGTATAAGTGAAGGGATGCAGGATGACTTGCCATAATAAAAATAAAAACCACTCTTTGCATAACACTTCTCTGTAATGTAATGCCTTTCAGCGTAATAATTATACTGAATTGAAGCAACCAAAAAAAAAAAAAAAATCTTAAAGGCGGGATGTCTTAAGTGCATATCAAGTAGGTTCATGAATCGTATTTAATCAATGAATCGGATGTATTTTGCGATATATAAATATGTGAGTTTATATATTTTATTTTTTATGTTAATTTTTTAGATTTGGTCCGAGTCTAGCAAGTTGTTGAACTTGTTTTACCTTATGTTTCTTGAAAACACTTCGAATACAAAAAAAAAAAACCTTTGTCCATGACCTCTCTCCTTTCAAAATTTGGGTCACACATAAGCTTTGGTCTACTCTTACCCCCTCTCTCTATTGGCATGCATCTAATGAGTCTTAAATTCGCAATCTCACCTTACACCTAACATCTACAAGGGAAGGAGGTATCAATTGGGTTAGAGATCATTGGCTTCTTCTCTTCTCTACTTCTCTTCTTTTTATTTCCTCTCACCCTTTTCTATTCCCCTTCTAATCCATTGGGACAACAAAAGTAACCATAACCCAAGAGACACTCTTGGTTCTAAGCAGTGAGTTCTCTCCAAATTTTTTGTTTAAATTAAAGATATGTTGTTCTTTAACCTTGTCTATATTTTTTATTTTGTATTTTGAAATTTTAGAAACTCTATATTGGATTACTTTGTGTTAATAGATTATGAACAAACATTTTCTATTTTAAGGAAATAAATCAAGGTCTTTAGCAAAAATAATAATAATTAAAAATAAAAAAAGAAATGTATTAAGGACGCATGATTGATTTTTTTTTTTTTTTTTTTTTTTGATGCAAAATACTGAAGTTTTATTAAGAGCTAGCAAAACTTATTACATCATGGGCAAGAGCTTGCTCAAGAAAGCAAGGGTTCTCCTCTATCCAAGTAATAAAATCAACAATACCCAAAGTGTGCTTAGCTAAAAGGTGGTTTAATATAAGTAAATGTGTGTGTGTGTATATATATATATATATATATATATATATATATATATATATAATTAAGATATGATTCCATGTCTAATATTTATAATATTATATACATTTAGTGCTAGGTAATTTTATACATAAGTGTTCGATTAAATTGGTCTGATTGAATATGTCCCAAGTTTATAATAAACTAGTATTATATTTTTAAAAAATAAATAATAATAATAAAAATAATAGTAATAATAATAAAACTAGTATTATATCTTTGCAGTGCACAGATTAAGAAAATTCATATACAAACTAAGAGCATATTTTAATAATATAATCTAAATTGAACGGTAACATAGATAATAAAAATAAAATGACTAAAGTTATTTCAAATTACGTGACTAAAGCATATCCTGTATATCAATTTATTTCAATATATTACTATTAAAATAAATAAATTTCCTTTATATTTCTTGAAATTTTTTGTATTTAATTTTAATCGGAGTAGTACCAAGTTTCTTAAAACTTTGATAAAAGTTTAAGTTAGAGCAAATTATATTATTATTTTTAATATACTTATAGCAAGCACAATTGTCAGACCCAACTTTTGTTGTTGTAACAAAAAATTTATGATAGATGACTGAAATAATTTTAAATAAATAATGAAACTTCTCCTAATTTGTAGAGATTTTGGTTAATTGGAATAGTATTTCCAAAATTAATGAAACTTTAACAAAAAAAATTCATCTCAAGCAAAATATGTTAATGATAGTGTAAAACTCAGCTTTATTTATTTATTTATTTATAGATAGTTTTAATTTATAGCGTCTGCTTCTGATGATAAAGAGTTATCATCAGACCCATATATCAATCAATTTTTTATGTAGGCGGGGATTGAATCCTAAATCTCTTATTCAACCATCAAAGACTTTACTAGTTGAGTTAACTAGAACCCACAAACTCAGCTTTATTATTAAAACGAATCATTATGATAACTATTTAAATGATATAAAATAAATAATGGAACTTGTTTTAAATATTTCAAATCTTTTGGTAGTATAATTTATTCAGAGAAGTATTTTTTTTTTTCTTTTTAAGTATTTGAAAATGAAATGATAGAGTTTTCTTGCAGTAAGTGTCCGTTTAGCATGATTAATTTTGTCAACTTATTTTACTATTCAGTTTATTTTTACTACTATTTATAGGTTCTACTGCATTTTTTGGTACTATTTATGGATCCCACTATACTATTTCAGGTAACTTTTACCTTTATTTACAGTACTTTCAGCAAAAAGTTTTCAGTTTTAGCAAAATAAACAGATCCCAAATAAACCTTAACTATGCTAGTTATTTTACTGATTATTTAATATACTTATAGTATCCAAATGACATAAGGAGCACAAGTAGAAAGGAAAGGAAAAAATAAAAATAAAGGTGTCCATTTAGTCCAACCACAATAGATGACAAAATTTTATTATAGTGTATAGTATGATATGATTTGGACATGAGCATAATATGTAATTTTATTGTAAATGTTTTGGTGACAATAATATAATTTCACTTCTCTAAGGTCAGATAGTATATTGGGGGTCTTTATTTCGCATGGAAGGATTTTTTGTGTGTGTGTGTGTGTAGATAGGCTTTAGTGACAATTTATGTGAATTTCTATTACTTTCAGTTCACAGTAATTCATTTGAGGGTACTACTTGAAACCATTTTAAATGTTAGTGGTTTTAATTGAAACCCAAACTTATAAAGGAATTATACAAGCTACTTGTGTCTTTTATAAATGGTACCTGCTTGTCACTAGGTAAGTATAGCTACTTGCTACCAGATTCTCAAAAAAAAGCTGCTTGCTACCAAAAAGAAAATTTTCTTTTATAAATGGTAGCTGCTTGGCACTAGGAAAGTATAGCTACTTGCTACCAAAAAGAAATGCCACTTAACTTGTGCGACTACGATTTTTAAGACCCAATTTTTATTAGGAATCTCAGATAATACATCATATGGTAATTAATAAAAGGGAAATGCTAACGAGTGCCCTTAGAACATTGGTTAAGAATCTATTTAAAGAAATTTTTTATGAGAAAAGAAAAAAAAAATTAATGTTTTGACAGTTTTTTCCATTTCCTATAAAAGTGATGTCAAAACTTTCTTAAAATTGATTACTAACCAATGTCCTAAGGGCACTCGTTAACATGACCCTTAATAAAAACATTTTCATTTATTAAATTATGGGAAATGCTAAAAGTGTACTTAGGGCATTGATTAATAATTCATTTTAAGAAAATTTTAACATCACTTTTATAGAAAATAAAAAAAGCTATCAAAATTTTTTTTTTTTTTTCATAAGAACTTTTTTTAACTGAATTATTAACCAATGTCTTAAAAATACCCGTTAGCATAACCCTAAAATTATTTGGCTAATCAAATTAATTAAATAAGTCAAACACTCATTAAATATGTCATGCTACCAATAATACACGCATTAAATATGTCATGCTACCAATAATACACGCAGATTGTCGCGGATTGTCATTTGAGTCCTTCTATAGTGGGGTTGAAGGATTTTCCACCAACAATTAAGGGTAAACTCTGTCCTAATATAGGTGAAACAAGCCAATCATTGTCAGAGCGCCTCAGCTTTTCCTTGTACATTCATTAAATAAAACGGAAAAAGCATACCAGATTAACTCAAACAACATGACATTCACAAAATATGCTTTTTCCCTTGCCAATAAAAATGCTCACATTTTTTATTGTTCTCCTAGTTGATTATGATATGCCAACTTTTTCTCATTAGTTTCACATCCACTAGATGAGAGAGAGAGAGACAAGAACGTATCTACAGAAAAATCACACGTGCTCTATTTATGAACATAATTGGTTCCCCACATATGATTCACAATTTCAGGGATGTAGAGTAATTGATTTTTCA
This sequence comes from Quercus tomentella, assembly GCA_028535165.1. Lineage (NCBI taxonomy): Eukaryota > Viridiplantae > Streptophyta > Magnoliopsida > Fagales > Fagaceae > Quercus > Quercus tomentella. Next base: position 53,821,841 of record JAPQVY010000089.1, on the reverse strand, counting down.
TTTTCATGGTATAATTTAGGCCAGGTACACTTGGAAACTACCAGTTTTCATCAACTGGCATACAGGACAGGCACTAATTAACCCATCACAGTCCTTGCATAAACACAAGTGCCTACAAGGCATCAATAACATAGACACCTCCCTTGCCTTGCATGCCCTGCAAATCATGTGCTCCTTCAAGCCTTGGTAATTCCTGGAAATTGATTTTGAAGGCCCACCTGGAATGCTGAGGTAGTTGTTTGGGTCGATATATGAGGCAGTATCATCAACTTCACTGTCTCCGAATCCTTCCTTCCCTTGTTCCGCGCCCTGTGATATCGCCTGCTGGAGATTGCTCTTCAGGACATTGACAATCGACTCATTGTACTTTGCTCTATAGTGCCAATTCTGGGCTTCAATGGCTACCTGCTTTATTTTCTCTACCAGTTCCTTGTTCTTACGGTTCATGTTATCTATTTCTATTTCTTTCTCACGTAACTTTTTACTTACGCCTTTCTCTATAGTGGCAAGGAAAGAAGCCATGTGTCTATGCTTCAAGTCCCTCACCCCTTTTGCCAAGTGTTCCTCCTGGTTGAAAAGTAATGAAAAGATTGTTTCAAATGTACTAAAAAAAAGCAGAAAATGATCACAAGAATATTATAAAATCAGCTTGAAAATTCCGTTTTAGTTGAGTATGAATGCATAGTGTACAGATGCTAGGGCACTGAAAACCACCATTCATAATCCTCCTGCCAGGTCTCCAAGATACAACATTGATGAAAAACATTGATACCATCAAAATATTTACATCTAAAGTATACTATTTCAAAGGGGATTCTTCATTTGAGATACCAATGTCAGCAGATTTAGATGTCATTGAAGAAAATCAAATTGACTAGGAAGGAAAGAATTGAAATGACACAAGGATATAATTCAACAGGAAAAGCAGATCAATAATTTATTTTGGCCAATAAAATCAAGAATGGGGGAAAGTAAATTAAAAAGATTTTTTGAATGATTGAACAGCTGTTGCAAAGCAATCGTCTATAATTAAACAGTTACCCAGAATCATTTGGCACTAAACTGGTAAGACACATGTATTTATATGATTACATAGGGGGGAGCAATACCTGAATTTTGATATACTGATCAAACTCTTCTTTCTGCCGATCAAGCTCAGTCCTAATATTGTCACCAAGGGACAAGATGATTGATGGTGCAGCCGTCATACTTCCACTTGCAGAAGTTACAGACGAATTCCGTTCATCATCATCATATGATAACCGTAACCCTGTTGATACAGCATTTGGGTTTGGAATGCTTGCTGAGCGATCAACTTCATCTTGACAGGCATTGTAATTTAAGGATATCTGAAGTTTTTGCTGCCTTGAGATATCTTCCATTTCCCTGCCTCGTTTATTTGGCCGAAGCATAGGAGTAATATGCTCATTTCCAAAATAATTTACCGGATCAACACTACATCCAGCTGGCACTGCAACATAAGATGCATATTCATTATGCCTAGAGACCAGTGACTACATTTCAGAAAATATAGAAAAGGAAAAGAGAAAATATGACTCTTAAATTAAAAATATAAAAGGAAGGAAAAAAAAATATGACCATGCAGTCCAATACACAAGTTTATATTCAGAACCAAATGAGCAAGTGATCTTTTCCTCTTATCATATTGGAAAATTTATGGTAAATGATGGTCATATTTCATCTCATCTCAGCTTTATTCACATGTATTCTATGCTCATAGCTGACAAGAGGTAGGCTCTAGATAGTGGCAATGAAATTTTGATAACTACAATGGACACGTTGTAACTTATGCATAACAAATTAAATATTACTGATTTGATCCTATTGAGAAACTTGCTTAATGTCTTATTAGTATTTTGAATTCATCTACTTTCAAATATAAATCAGATTTTCTAGTTTGATTTACATCCAAAACAAGGCTCCAAATACTAGTAATATTGGTGTCAGGTACCCAAGATCAATTATTTGTGACCAAAAGATGATAATATTGATATTAGTATAAGTACTTCAAAAGACAAAAAAATAAAAAGTTTCAGTAACAAAGACCTCTTTCTAGCATAACAGAATTTTTTATTTTGTTTATTTCTCAAAGAGAATATGCCAACATATCCATCTTTAAGAATAAAGATTTTGGTCACGAGTAAAAGAAACTCCAAAAAAGTAACTGCAATGTTGATGAAGATATGGACAAAATTCAAAAAAGAAAACAGTAAAAGAATATTCATGTCAATATGATGTTATTATCCTCTTTTCTAAGGTTGACTTATCTAAATTTTAAAAATATTCATTTTGCACTATTATTTAATCTCATATCCTTATCTCAAAAGTTCATAAATCCTGACTGCTTGTAAAAGAAGGTCAAATACAGACATTTTGCGATGATGATGAGTGACGGTGGTGGTGATAGGGAAAAATTCTATAAAACAAAAAAACAAGAATGGTTTCCACCAATGTGCCACTCTGTGTCATCATAAATGAGGCACAGATGGGAAGGATGGGTTCTGTTTCCACTTTCCATCACTAACAGGAAAGCAATTTTCTAAATGATAATCAGGAAAAATTACAGTACTTATAAATCAACCTATGAATCCAAAAATACACTCCAGCATGAAGGCAAAAGATCCCCAATAAAAGCTTATAACAATACCATAAGCAATATGATAAACATAATAGTATGCATTGAATAGAGTCATGACATTCAAAGCAATTATAACTGCGCTAACAAATGCAGAAGAGAACTCACGACTGCCAAATAACTGCAGTTTATTTGATGCATCAGTCTGAAACTGGAAACGATTCTCATCAAGGAAAGCAGGATGCACGGGATTGCCATTGTTGCCTCCCAACATTTTCCTCAAAGAAAAATAAATTCCTCTTTTTACTTGCTCCGGAAGAACTAGAGTAAAATAACCAGTGGAAATCCTACCTGCCAAAAAAGAGGAAAATGTTTTAATATGACAAGCTAGAAACAGCTGATATTCTAGCAATTCTAAAGAATGCAGGCAGAAAACCTTATATACAAAGAACAAATTCACGAAAATGACTGGTTCCTTCTCAAGAAATAATCATATTCAATACATGCTAGGTTGACCATCTAAGGCTTTAGTCTTGATGCATAATTCAAGACACTCACAAATTTGTATCTCATTCATAGTGTTTGGAAGACGGTTCATGTGATACACTTAAATCATTTGACATTAATTTCAGATAATCCATAAGCATTAGAAGTAAACCCATAAAAAGTTGGAGACCGGCTATGGATGAGAATTTTCAAAGACTACAATACAATTCATACCTACCAAGTGCAATATAGTTTTCCATTTGACATTAGTGATACGATGCTAGCTAGCAATTAAAGATAAGTTGTTATTGCTATGCATAGTTTAAAATCACTTTCTCAACTCTCATATTTGGGGGTTTACGCGTTGTCTCTCTTTGTTTGACTGTTAGTTTTTCCATTTGATTGGCTTGTATTCATTTCTGTGCAGTGAGTTTACCATCATAAACTCATTGTGCTTTTATTATCAATAAAGATCATTATTACCTATCAAAAAAATAAAAACATACTATATATGCCCTCATGAGCATGCAAACAGAATGCAACACCATAGAGAATTAAATTCCAAATCTTCAGCAAAGGCTTCTTTATATAAAATCTGAATCTACTTGATAAATTTCTCACCCATTTAACAAACTTAGATTTTAATAAATATAACCATACAAACAAAAGAATGAAGAAGTCGGCCTTAGGTTTTCAACCAGAGTAGTACGATGGGACCAAAAACAACATCTCAACTCTAAGATAACATGTAAAACACAGCTCTTTATGTGGCACTATCAAAACCTAAAAATAGCATATTGCTAAAAATTCAAAAACATTCCATTTAATTCTTTGAAATCAAAGAAATCCATAAACCACACTGCCAAAAAGGCAAAAAGTATATACATATATATATATATATATATATACACACACAAAAATAACATATACACATTATTAAATATTAAACAGATAATCCATTGACTTACAAACAAAAAGGAAAACACATGAGCAAAAGCAAGTTTAAAAGATAAGAGCTGATAAGCTTATAAAAAAAATAAAAATAAAAAGTCATTGTGGGCAAGATTGAGAAAGTCAGATGCATATAAGATAAACCCAATTACAAACTAGAGAGAGACAAGGGATCCATGATACCCAGAAAGGTGAATTAGACATATAGAGGGAAGTAGATATACAGAGAGATTAGAACCCAAAAGAATTAACTTTTTTGTTTTGCTGAATAATCAAGATTAGAACTTGAAAATATTTTCTTCACACCAAAGATGAGAGAATCTAGTAATCAGAAAAGTGAGTTTGACCAAAAATTTTCAGATGAGATAAGCAGACAGAAGGAAAAAAAAAAAAAAAAAAAATCTCATACTATGCAAGATAATAGATTTCCTCCAAGATTGTTTTCAATCTGTAAAAACATAAGAGAATCCACACGCAAATGTTCATATAAAAAGCAATCTAAATCCTAAAACATCATAATCCAAGTTACTTTGAAATAAAGCAGCCTGTTTGATACACTCTCAAGAAAGACAAGGAATGCACCAGATCCTGTAATCCCACCACAACTCTCAATCCACCATAGAAACATATATAAAAAAAAAAATACCCAACAAAAAAGAAAGAAAGAAGAAGATAGCACGTGAAGTAGATAGATACCTTAAAAATGCAAGCTTTTTGGTAAGGAGGGTAAGAGGGAACGATCAAAAATGATGTTCCATCAAAACGATCTGTGAAAATGCAAGAAAGAACTTAGAGAGCCAGATGGGTCACAGAGGTGTATAGTAACTGACAGAGAGAGAGAGAGAGAGTAAGTAATGGTTGGAGTTGATGAAAGAATGGTGCGGTGAGAGTAGGAGGAGTGTGTTAGAGAAATAAAGATAGAGAGAGAGAATGGATGAAATGAATGAATCAAAGAATGAATGAATGAATCAAAGAATCGGTGGTAGTGGTTACGCAAACCGATTTCCGTTCTTACTTTCTTTTTTGTTTTTTTTTGGTTTTTGGTTTTTCTTTTATTTTGTTCCAGTTTGTTCTGTTCTGTATTTAACTTTTAAGTTTTCAAAAAACACAAAAAAATAAAGGCAAGAAAAGTAAGGAATAGTGGCAGGTGGGTTTTAAAAAAACAAATATTAAAAAAAAAACGTCCGAATTAACAGAGGAGATAGGAGTGGGACCCAATCCCACATCGGAAGGAGAGGGGGGCAGTTTTCTGGAATCCCGGTGCATGTGTAATAGTCATATTCATTGATTCATGAGTCGTGAGACTCATTCAGAGTCATAACCATAGGCATAGACAATATAGACTTTATTACTTTTCTTTCTCTCTCTCTCTTTCTCTTAAATTTTGTTTTCCTACTCATTCAATTTTCTACACCTCACAATTTTTTTGTTTGTTCTTTCACTACTTACTGTCAGAGACTGTCTACAGTGTCATCCACTCCCACCACCAACGTCTTTGAAAATATTGAATTGCTTATCCATTCTAGTCTTTCTAGAGGACCATATTGCCCCCCCCCTTTTTTTTCTTTCATTTATATTCTTTTATCTTTACTATTTAAGTGAGGATAAAGTTTTTCTTCGAATGATTCTCTAAAAAGAAATAGAGGTTTACCTTCCAATCAATTTGGAGGAAGATTCATCCAATTTATTAAGTGTTTTGATTGAAAATTTTAGCATGTAAATTTATTTGGTGTTACACTCAACAAGTTTTTGTATGATCAATTTTCACTAAACATAGGATTGAATTACGCATTATGATTATTTCAAATATCAAAACAATGGAAGATTAATCATTATATGTACATCCAGTCATAAAAATAAATAAATAAAGTATTTAGATGAATTATTCATTTCTTGGAAAAGTGACTTGTTTTCTAATCTTTGATTACAAATTTAGAAATGAGTAAGAAATTTTTTCTTTTGTTTGGCTTGTATGAAAGTCAATAATATTTGTTATAATTCAAAATAATTAATTACCTAAACTAATACCTTCATTCAAGAAAACAATCCGCAAGGAAAAAAAAGGGGGTTATTTGAAAACCTCAAGTAGGAAAACAAACCCAAACTTTCAAATCTATGCAACAAATTAAATGGAAAAATACTAGATCAAGAAAAAATGTCATTTGAAAAAAGATTCAATTCTCAATCAATGATTGGCTTATTGAATATGCATGTAACCATCCAATAAATATTTTCCACTCTTCAAAATTCAACGAGATGTTTCACTCTATTAACCTTGTTTGCTATTGAGATTCAAGTGATAATTAAATGGTAATATCATCCTAATGGTGCTTTATGTCAATAGTTTGAAGTTGATCCCTCCCTCCTCCACTATCTACCTATATATTGAAAAACCTTTTTTTATCAAAATAAATAAAGTGCTATTTTAAATTATAAATAAGGAAAATAACACTTCACCTAGCCTAATTTTGGCTATTTTGGTTTTGCCCACATGTAGTTTAAAAGTTGATATTTTAACCTATTAAGGTTCTATGATATAATTTCAAAACTCACTTCTAAGCTATTTAAAAAAAAATAAACAACCTAAATGTTATTTCAATACCACTACTCTCAATCAAAACTCCCTCTCTCTCTCTCTCTCTCTCCACAACAATATTCTAAAATATAATCCCTATCAATAAACCATATGCAACGGTACAAACCAAGCAAAATTTTTACACACAAGCACCACAACTACTCCATAAACCACCCAAAATCAGCACCTACAGTTACCTCATCATCAAATCAATACTTAATTCATAAACTTATAAAACCATCATACCACTTCCTCCATTAAACCACAATGCATCGACCCATCACTACCCATAACTAAATTCACTAAACAAATAGATCAATCAACAACCAAGTGCACAACTTTAAAACACAAAAAATCAAAGGAGGTTCCCAAAAAAGGGGGTGCAAAATGCAAAAGATCCATTGGGCTTTGAGTTAATTTCAAATGGACCTTCAGAGTCCCAGAACTCTTAATATCATGTTATTAACCCTCGAACTAGAAATGACAAAACTAATCCCTTTATCTCACTTGCATCAATTACAAGTAAGTGATGGAGGGAGAAAAGTGTAACTTTCCTCTCACTAAAACCTTAGAGAGAGAGAGAGAGAGAGAGAGAGAGAGAGAGAGGAAATTAATTTAAGGGAGGAAAACACTTTTACCACGTATTTAAACAATGATGTGTAATAGAAACAAAAAGAATCTTGAAAGGACAAAGTGTTACATGGTTTAAAAAAAAAAAAAAAATCTCAAACCATATGTGGGAAAAGAACCAATGCTTTTATAAATCTTGCTTTAAAAAATGAGTTTTGTATTTGATGGTAAATAATGTTATATTTGTGTCAATTTAATAAGGAAGAATAATGGATTAAAAAAAAAAGAAGAAGGAAGAATAACAATATTTTATAAATAGTCATAAGATAAGATTTGAAATTTAGGACGTATGTAACATGATAATTATTCTTTATCATTAGATTAAGACATTAATAATTTCTCTCCATTTGTACAGGTTAGTTTCAAATCCAAATCTCCTATTCGAGGATAAAGAGCTAACTAGAATGCAGTCAATGCACCTGTAAAATAATCAAACAGAGAATTTACAAGTTATAACCAAAAATGAATTTAACAAAATATTAAATATTGTAACATATAAAAAAAAATGTAGAACCCAACTTAAAATATAATATAACATTAATTTTTATTTACGTTTTAATTATGTTCAAGTTAGGTAGAGCTGCAAGTTATAACATTTCACTCAATCACATTGACATTTTTTCTTAACGTATAATCATTATGTATTCTGTATTATACTCTTTTTTTTTTTCAAAAATGAAAATCAATATTCTTTTTTATTTTTTACAAGTGCGTTTAGATTCCCACGGTTTGAACACAAAATGTAAAGACGTGTGCATGACATAAGGCTTAGATTTGTCCAAAACAAAATATGGGCATTCTCGTAATAAAACATGAAGCATTTTCTCAAATTTTTACAAATAATTATTAGACATAGAAATAAATAAATATTTTTATAAAAAAAAGTAATTTTATTAATTACAGTAATTTTTAATATCATGAATTTCAATGAGCACTTTTTGTCGTGATGGTCGGTACGAGGCCCATCGACAAGAATTTAATATAAAAGCGAGGAAAGAGGTTAAGGAGTTGGAGTTGGTTTTGGCTAACTGCTAATATTAATTTGGGTCCCACAAACCTTTTGTTTTTTTTTCTTGGCGGGTAATTTTGGCGGGTGAGCAAAACGACGAGCTTTGTGTGACTGTGAAGGTCCATCATTCATTCACGAGATACGCACAAAGCTCAATTTGGTGACTAATTAACTTCTCAATACATGTTTATCAAAACTAATAATATGATATGTTATTTTTATTAAATATATATATATATGATATGATATAATTTAACTAATATAAATACCATGACTTAAATATAAAACATATGGTACAAATCATGAAGCACCAAACCATGCCGAGCTGTCCAATCAATAGTGATTAGTAGTGAATATGTGCAAAGCAAAGATGGAGGTTATGATAGAATTTCCTTTCCTTGTGTGATCATTGCTTCGTTTTTAAAATTGAGGGAATGTATTCCTAACTCCATCATACCTATTTGAGAAAAAATAAGAAGAAGAAAGAAGATTTTAGTACTAAACCCAATTTGGCCATTTTTGTGTGAAGGAAAAGGGCTTTTTTTTTTTAAATTAGTTTGGAGATAAACATTTTAAACTTCTCATATATTTTTATATTGAATATGAAATTTGAAAATCTAATCATACGATTGCATGCTCTTATTATATCATTCATGATTGCAAAATTTCAAAAAAAAAAATCTAAGATTAATTGCTATGTTATCAATTAAATGTTTAAATTTCAAGTTTTTTTTTTTATCTAAAATTGTATATAAAAAATAAATTTATTGATTGAATAGTAAATAATATCTAATTTGAATGAAATATGATATGCATCTTAAGAACATAAGAAACACGTAATTTAATGGTTAGATTTTCAAATTTTACTCCGAATAAAAAGATATATGAAAATTATATGAGAAATTTGAAGAATTTAGAGAGAAACATTATTTCCTTTATGAACTTTGGTAAGGTTTTAATTTGTAGATGTTGGACCACATTAAAAGGGTTTTTTTTTTTTTTTTTTTTTTTTAATTACTAGTAATTCCTTTATTTTATTTTGCAGCTAATTGGTAGGTGTAGGCCAAGTCTTTTTTTTTATTTTTTATGCCTATGACCAAAACCAACCACAACTCATTACTTGGAGTAAAACCATGACTTTCTCCCTCGGATGAATTGCATTTTTTTTTTGGGTAATAATTTGCTTTCTCTGGATACAAATTTAGGTGGGCACGCAGATCATTATGCCTAGGGGTACTACTTGATGTTGATGAAGTCCTCCATCACCTTTTTTTTTTTTCTTTATTCCACACGGGTCAAGTTCATATGAGCCTAACCGGAGAAAATGTCAAGGTTGGATTTCTATATAAGAACCATGTGAATTTTCTATCCACTTTATATACGACCATACGTGCAGGTATATATCGTGAGTTGTGACATCAGAACATTAACAAAATTATTCTTAAAAAAAAAAGAGTAAAATTATGCTTGTGGTTAAAAGTCTTATAATTTAATAGATGATACTGCACCATTTTATAAAAATTTTAAAATAGTAATAATAAAGAATCGGATGTTGAGTGATTTTGCAATATTTTGTATACAATAAATTGAGTGAATTTGGGCTCAAATATCTTTTTTTTTAAAATAAAAAAAAAAATCATATTTTCGCATTTGGGATAATCCCATAGGAGCAAATTTTGGCCATTGACTAATTTCCCATGCCAACTTACAAGTTACAACTACCTATTTTGTGTTTTCTTTTTTCCTTTCCTTTTACTAAACAAATGTATAGAGTTGTCAAGATTGAGAGTGTTTTTCTGGCAGCATGCTTTTGCTTAATCTATTTTTAGTTTGAAAGATTGTATGTGAATAATTTGAGTGAATTTGGGCTCAAATTTCCTTTTTAAAAGGAAAAAAAAATCATATTTTCACATTAGGGAATAGGGATATTCCAATAGGAGCAAAATTCGGCCATTGACTAATTTCCCATGCCAACTTTTTACAACTACTTTTTTTTCTTTTCCTTTTACTAAACAAATGTAGTTTTCAAATTGACAGTGTTTTTCTGGCAGCATGCTTTTGCTTAATCTATTTTTAGTTTGAATTCCTATTTCGTTACCCATTTTTTGGAGTCTAATCCCTTTGTTGACACAAGGTTTCATAGTGGGGGCTATCTAAACCGTGTACGGCTATGTGCATTTAACACGTTACACTCATCTCACCTGTGCTCTCTCTCACACACACACACTTCTTGGAATTATTTGCTCACAAAAAAGTCACAACTCCTAGCTAGTCTTTTCCATAGGCTCTTAGCGCAGCATTGAGCTTCATTCATTACACGGAAATGAGGGTCAAGATTCAAGAAAGGCAGTAGAAGCATCAATAATTGAACAAGTTTTTTTTAGAATAATACTATTTCATTGTTTTCATTGTCCCTTGTGAAGAGATGTGCATTAATAAGAGTCAAAAAAGCTTTATTCATATAAAAGAAGAGTCAAAAAGCTTCTGGAATGAGAACGGTGTCATTTCCACAAAAAAATTATTTAGCTATTGCATATGGAGCACAGGGAAAAAAAAATGTCGGTACCTTATACTATTTTTTTTATAAAATTGCAAGTAATTGTTTAGCTTAAGTGATGCAATTGCCTTCTCAAAAAAAAAAAAAAAAAAGTGATGCAATTGCTTTCGCATTATAAGTTGCAAAAGATTATTGTTTATATGAGGTAGTAGTAGCATATTAAAAAGTTTGTGGTAATGCCACGTTATCGTTATTCTTGATGTTACTTATATTAGTTTAAAGTTAAACATTCCACACACTTTAACACAGAAAAACTTTAACACTCCACGTTTTAAGCAATTGCATAGTGGTGAATCCTTTTACATTGTCTTGCCACACGTATTGACTTTTTGTTAACTCGGATTTGTATTCGAATTTAGATCAGTGTATTTTTAATTCTGCCGAGTCAACATGTGAATAAAGAGAGGAAAATTACAAACTAATTATGAACGATATAATCTCACGTGTTTGATTTCAAGATCTTGATGAAATACGACTATATTAGCATTCTACGTGTTTGCATTCACAAATCATTGAAAATTGAACACATCAACTCTTAATATAACATGTGCAACTATGATGCATGAAACATGTGAGACGAGTAAGTGGTGAGCATGTTATGGCCAAACATATCTAAATCTCATATCTAAATCTTATTCATGAAACATGTCAATTTAGTTTGGTTCTTTTATAGAAAAATACGTGCTATAGCGAAAATGTAATTATTAAGAGATTTTGTTTGATATGCCGATAGTTGGGATGGGAGGAATTTAAACTTTAAATATCTCCATTAGAAATATCAAGAGGTGTTAGTTGAGTGTGGGTTCCTGTTTTGGACAATGCTCAGGCCCAATGGTCTGGGGGATCCTGAGCCTCCAGAGGATGGTGTTGATGGTTAGTGGATTAGGCTTGACTCATCGCGGTTTTGTTGGGCCGTTTTATGAGCCAATCTGTGCACAATACATGAACTCCACAACGCAAATACACACACACACACACACACACACACACACACACACACACACACACACACATATTGGTTGAGTGAATAACTAAGGAATAGCAAATGAACTAAAAGAGTGTGAAAGCTCAGATTTGTGTATAAACACAAAAGCTTGTTTAGACCCCAATTAAAAATTACGGCTAGATTGGTTTTCCTCTTACTTAATCAAAGTGCGGAACAAGAGTAAATGTGCACAATGAACTGTTACTACTCTAGTGCATACACATGAACAATAAACAATAGAAGTAAAGCACAAGAGTAAGGGAAGAGAGATGCAAATACAAGATAACACCAAGATGTGTTATCGAAGAGGAAACCAAAGAACTCGGTGAAAAACCTCTCCGCCGCCCTCCAAGCGGTAATCGATTCACTAGAGAATAAAGTTGGAGTACACGAATAACAAAAGACCCTCTAAGCCTAGTCTACCTAATTTACTTGAGCCCTCCAACCTCCTACTACTAACGGACTTTTCGGAGTCATGTCTTCTCTAACTTTCCAGATCCCGCAATACGCCCGATTGCATCCGCCAAACCTCACCGACTTTTTTTGGCAAATCCCCAAAGTTTCTTAACCTCCAAAACACTCTCTACACTCTGAAAATGTATGGGTTGTGTTTGGGTACAAATCTCCTAAGGTATAACAATGGGAGAGGGAAGGAGAAAAGGCTAGAATGATTTCTCACTAAGGATGAGTAGCTCTCTCTCTCTAAAAGATGGGTGTGTGTGTTGTAGAAAACCTATCTAGGGTTTTTCTCTCTGAATGACCTCTCTTACTTTTGTGGGTAATTATGGTATATATAGTATGAGGTGAAGGGTAAGAAAGTCACACTTAAAATCCTCCAGGCAGAGAGTTTCGTGGGTATCTCGTGGGTTAGCCCTTCTCACGAGACACTTGCGAAACTAACAACTTGGCACGACTCTTTAGCTTCCAACATGTGCTTTTCACGTGGCTCTTTCGTGGGTAGGCTTCTCGCGAGACACTCACGAAATCCACTTGTTCATCCAATACATGCTCGATTCTTCACCAACTTAATACTAAACCCAATACAATAAAATCTCACAAAATACAAGGAAATAAATTAAAGCAATTACAACACTTTTTGTCATGGAATAAAGCCAACATAAAACATAGTTGTAAATCACAACTTTACAGAGTGCAAGTAAAAAAAATGTTAGGGATACTCAAAAATAGAGTGAGATTATGATTCATTATATCAAGTATTTGAATACATTGGGTCCTACTTTGCTGGGATATATCACAAGGCTCATTAAAGTTAAAAAATCACAGACTTAGATAGCTCCCTTTGAGCTTCCAAGACTTGTGAAGTTTGAATCCCTTTGAATCCAAGTGTATCCTTAAGTATTTGCCATCTTCACTCTATTTTGTGCTTACAGCTCTCTTTCTAGTATCTTTTCTAGTATGTTGAGTGCTTATTTCAGAATGCCCTTCTTGGTTAGTGCTTTGCCCCTTTTATAGTGTTACTTGGATGCTCCTTAACACCAACCATCATTCTCTTTTGTGTGCTAGGTACCAGAACCAATGTCATATCTGAAAGCTTTGGTGGTTGGTCCTTTACCCTTTTTATTCTTATTTCATTTTTCTAGGTTTTGACAATCTAAAGCTCTCTTGATGACTTCCTTTTATGGGAGATCCCTTATGAGTAAGTCCTGTTAAGGACATATTTTGTGTAATTGGATAATCCTTTAAAAAAACGCACTTTACTTGTAATTGGGTAGATCTAGGATGTATTTAATACTTCAAGGAACAAGAGTTCAAGTCTAGTATTGAAGCCATGCGAATCTATCCAAGAAATAAGTGAAGAAGTGCTGATTTTTTAAAGCTCAATAGCTGCTCGACACTTCTCGATAGCTAGGTTATCTGTTGAGCTTTTCAATTGATTGTTATCGCAATCTCGACACCTCTCGATAGCTGGTGGATCGATCGAGAAAGCTCCTGTCTCCTCGACAACTCCTCAATAGCTTCTCGATAGCTGTATCTGTTAAACTTTAAAGCTTGACACCTCCTCGACACCTCCCGATCGATCGAGGTTACGGGAATTCAGATTTTCAGATCTGATTTTCGACCCATGATGACATATATGTGTAGGGTTTCTTTTCTCACAACCCTAGACCTATATAAGGCTTATTTTAGAGGCCGTCACATAAAAGAATAAAAGGAGAACATATGCAAAAGGTGACCGATGCCTTATTCTCTCTGAAAGAAGCTACTGCGTCTTTTGCGCCTTAGGGTTTTGTAACCAAGTGCTTCTTGATCTTCATTGTTGATGAAGTGAAGAACTTTGCAGCCAACATCTTCTTCTAGTTGGTGATTAAGTCGCATACTGGGATCTGCGCAATTAGTTAGTTACGTACTGGGATTCGTGCATAAAAAAGGGTGGCGTTCATATATTGAAGAGTTCAGAGGTTCTGAAGCGGTAGAAGGTTTTTGCTGTGAATTCATCTACGAGGATTGTAGAGTCTAGGAACAAAGGTTTTGTACTAAATCTGAAACTTCTCTTTACTATAGTGGATTGCTTTTTGGGAAGGTTTCCCCCTAGGTTTTTTACCGTGAAACTAGTTTGTTTCATTGATTTTCCTGGGTCATCATATCTTGTCTTATTTATTTTTCCGCTGCATGATTTTGACATGATATTAATGTTTGTTTGTTTTAACAAGTTTTATTGATAATAAATTTAATTAACAACTTGGATTTAAAACTTGTTAATTCTATCAGTCGGGGTCTAAATTTCCCAACAAGTGGTATCAGAGCGGGTACACTATGATTGGATTATTTTCCTGAGTGTGATCCTTGACCCCTGTTGTCATGGATCGTGGACAATCTCTTTTGATTCCTCCTTTATTTGATGGAACTAATTATGCGTACTGGAAAGTTCGTATGAATTTTTTTTTGCAAGCTCTAGGTGAACAGGTATGACAAGCTGTTGAAGTTAGTTGGATTAAGCCAAAGGAAGTGCCGGTAGATTGGAATGATGCAACAATTATAGCGGTAAATTTCAACAGTAGGGCCTTGAATGCTTTGTTTTGTGGGGTGACCAATGATGAATTCAAGAAAATATCATCCACAGAAGTTGCTAAGGAAACATGGACCATTCTTGAGACCACCTATGAAGGTACCAAGGCAGTAAGACTGTGAAGCTTCAAAGACTCACTAGTAGTTTTGAAGAAATAAGGATGGAGGAGGATAAGACCTTTGATGAGTTCTATGCTAAACTCAAGGATATTATGAATTTTGCTTTCAATCTTGGAGAATCTATTACGGAATCCAAAATTGTTAGGAAAATCCTTAGGTCCTTACTTAAAGATTCCATGCCAAGATCATTGCTATTGAAAAAGTAAAGGACATTGATCAAATTCCTTTGACTGAGCTTGTAGGGAACCTTCAAACCTATGAGATGGGGTTAGGCTTAATGGGAAAAGGTGGAAAGAGTAAAAACTTGGCTCTCAAGGGTATAGAGGAAGAGATTGAGGACTCTGAAGATGAAGATGAAAGTGAAGATGAGGATGAGGATCTAACCTTCATAACTGATGAGATTATCAAGCTTCTTTAGTTTAGGAAAAAGGATAAGGGCAAACCTCCTAGGAAATCTAAATCCTCTAGGAAGGGCAAGAATGAGAAACCCTTCATCCAATGCCATGAGTGCAAAGGTTTTGGTCATATGAGGATAGAGTGCCCAAACTACCTCATGAAAGAAAAGACCAAGGAGTCAAAAGATAAAGGGTTGGTTGCTACCTGGAGTGATACTGAGAATGACTCTTCTGATGAGTATGTGGGTGAATGTAGTCACGTTATGGCCTTTGCTGCCTCAACCGATAAGGTGATTGTGGAAAGTGCTAGTGACAGTGAGGATTCTTCTGATAATGAAGTATCCAAGAAGATGACCCTTCAGGAAGCCTATGATAAGCTATGCACTGAATTTATAAAATCTGAGAAGACTTCTCATCTTTGTAGAAAAGAGCTTAATGAGGTAAAAACTGAAAAAGCTAATCTGTTAGTCAAACAAGATGGGACTATAAGGTTAGTTGAGACTCTTGTTATGGAGAACACCTCATTAGAAGAGAAGGTCAAGAATCTCGAGGTTGAGCTTAGTCAAGCTAGAACACAAATAGAGAGGATGTCTAGTGCAAATCTTGATGAGGTATTGAGTGCTCAAAAGCCTAGTTCTAATAAGACTGGCTTAGGATATGCTGTCTCCTCCAGCCCCTCCTCTTCCACAGCTTTTGGATCAAAGACTGTCTTTGTGCCCCAATCTGAGAAAGGTAATAAAGGTATGAAATCCAAAACTGATCTGGCTAATTCTAAATCCTTTGTTAGACCTCATGTTTGTCACCATTGTGGTGTTTCTGGACACATTCATCCTAATTGCTTTAAGTTGTATCCTCAAAAGCAATTGTCCAAACGGTCACAGGTTTCCTCTCAAGGACTTACACCTTTGTTTGGAGAGTTATTAAAAGCTTTGAGCTTTTTAACTCAATTTCAAGAGAATTTTAATTCTTCTATGTCCTTTAGTAGTCATACTAGGACACATGCCTTTTCATCTTCACGGCCAAAGACTCGTGCTGTGTGGGTGAGAAAAGAGCCTAAGACTTAATTTTCTTTTCTATTTGTCCTCTGCTTTAATTCTTTCTATCTAAAGTAGGACTCTCTTTGCTTGATTTCTTATCTGCTTTGGAATCATGCTTTCATGCATTTGCACCTTTCTATCATGCCTTCACGCATATGCATCTTTCTTTCATACTTTCATGTTGTTTGTTTGTTTTTGTTTGGTTGTTTAGTTTTTATTTATTTTTTGTTTTCAAAATAAAAATAAAAAAGAAAAATCAGAAAAATACAAAAACAGTGTGTGTTTGTGTACTTTGGTATTTGTGTACCTTGGATGGCCATTGAAACAAAGTTTTCTAAACTTTGTATCTTTTGTAGCTTAGATGAGCATCTTTATGCACGACTAAGCAAGTGAGCTTTGTGGCTCGTGTTTGTGATGAGTAAGATTAAGTAATCTCTTGTACTTAACACTCGTATCACTCTTTTTGACGGGAAGGACTAGAAAGTCCTAAGAGAAAGGCATAAATAACCATCTCACCACTGTTACCCGCCAATCATAATATGACACATGTATGCTTCAGCATAGCAAAAGTGTAGTGTTAATGACATTTGTGTGCTTCGGCATAGCAAAATTGGAATGTCAAATGCTTACCATCATTGGGTATTTCTTTTCTCTCTCTTATATGCCCATGCATGATTTGCTTAAATAAAAATATGCAAAGAAAATGAAAAGCAAAAAGATAAAAAAAAAAAAAAATGTTTTAAATATGATTGCAAGCGTGTATTCTAGGAGATGTAGGAGTTATAGGATGTACCTCGAAGGTGATAGTCCCCATCAAACAGTTATGATTGTGTGTGAGTTAAAGTGATTTTCTCATATCTCAAATCGTCATAATATGCATACACTTATGCAATCTTGCGATGTTTTTCACACACAACACACAATATTCTTTGCTACTCTTGATACATGTGCAGGTACAATGTGATTTGGCCATCACAAGGTTTAACATGTGTTAATGTATGCTCACTAACCTGTCTTGACTTGTTTTTGAAATATAAAATTGGTTAGACTTGTTTAGTGTGTGTGTGTGTTTTGGGATTTATGTGCATAACATTTTTCTTGTTGAGAGATTTGTTTTTCACATATTTTGCATCTTTCTTTTAACTTGTCATCCATAGCATCTTGTTTCATTACATTCATGCATTTTTATGGATTCTTTGTACCCTCTTAATCATCCTTGATCATCTTTATGTTTCTCGGGTGAAGCTTTATAGCTTCCTGTACCGTTTGTCAATCATGACAAAAAGGGGGACAAATTGTGGAGAATATGTGGTTTCTTTCTAAGATTCTACATGCTAGGGGGAGAAATACATTCCTTGTAAGGGGGAGATGTGTTTCATCTTGTTAGGGGGAGTGCTTACTTCCTTGTTCTTGTACACCGGTCTTGTGACCATGTTTACATACATTGTGCTTATCTTTGATGATGTATGTCTTCTTCACCTATCCTTACATGTGTTGTTTCTTTTCTATCTTTATACACATGTTTCTACTTGTATGCAATCTATTATTTCTGTTTCACACAAAGATGCCTTGATGAGTTTTGTTTCAAGTGTTTCAGAAATACAGGTTGTTAAAGTCTACTTGCCATAAACTCTCTTCTTGCAAAGTTTTTCAAGAGTTTATGTTAGAATAGATTTTATTGTATTCAACAAGTGAATATGAGTTGAGTGATTTATGACTTCTCTCATATGTTCATTTGTTTGTCGTGGTTTTGTCACGGATTGCCAAAAGGGGAGATTGTTAAGGACATATTTTGTGTAATTGGCTAATCCTTTGACAAAATGTACTTTACTTGTAATTGGGTAGATCTAGGATGTATTTAATACTTCAAGGAACAAGAGTTCAAGTTTAGTATTGAAGCAATGCGAATATGTCCAAGAAATAAGTGAAGAAGTGCTGATTTTTTAAAGCTCGATAGCTGCTCGACACCTCTCGACAACTAGGTTATCTGTCGAGCTCTTTAGTTGATTGTTATCACAATCTCGACACCTCTCAATAGTTGGTGGATCGATTGAGAAAGCTCCTGTCTCCTCGACAGCTCCTCGATAGCTTCTCGATAGCTGTATCTGTCGAAGTTTAAAACTTGACACCTCCTCAACACCTCCCGATCGATCGAGGTTACGGGAATTCAGATTTTCAGATCTGATTTTCGACCCATGATGACATGTATGTGTAGGGTTTCTTTTCTCACAACCCTAGACCTATATAAGACTTATTTTAGAGGCTGTCACATAAGAGAATAAAAGGAGAACATATGCAAAACGTGATCGATGCCTTATTCTCTCTGAAAGAAGCTATTGTGTCTTTTGCGCCTTAGGGTTTTGTAACCAAGTGCTTCTTGATCTTCATTATTGATGAAGTGAAGAACTTTGCAGCCAACATCTTCTTCTAGTTGGTGATTAAGTCGCGTACTGGGATCCGCGCAATTGGTTAGTCACGTACTGGGATTCGTGCATCAAAAAAGGTGGCGTTCATATATTAAAGAGTTCAAAGGTTCTGAAGCGGTAGAAGGTTTTTGCTGTGAGTTCATCTACGAGGATTGTAGAGTCTAGGGACAAAGGTTTTGTACTAGATCTGAAACTTCTCTTTACTATAGTGGATTACTTTTTGGGAAGGTTTCCCCCCAGGTTTTTTACTGTGAAACTAGTTTGTTTCATTGGTTTTCCTAGGTCATCATATCTTGTCTTATTTATTTTTCCGCTGCATGATTTTGACATGATATTGATGTTTGTTTGTTTTAACAAATTTTATTGATAATAAATCTAATTAACAACTTGGATTTAAAACTTGTTAATTCTATCAACCGGGGTCTAAATTTCCCAACAAGTCCAAATACTTCTTCAAGGTTAAAGTTTCTTATTCTTTCCCCAAGGCCTTAAAAAAGACATCTCAAAGCTCTGAGGCTCTGATGTTGACTTCTTATGACTTGTTTCTTTTCTCAAAATGGGGCGGATCCATTCTTGATGATAGTGTAGCCGGAAAGGCTCCTAGCCACCTTCCTTCTTGGTTCTCCTTCTCTTTTTTGCCCGAGGTCCCAGGTTTCTTCATCAGGTGCAGGTCTCGAAATCACCAACTGTCCCCATCATTCTTTCCTTGGTTGCAGGCATCTGATTTCAATAGGATACCCTTCGTCTTTCGTGTCCACCTTTTATCATAAGCATGCCATTTTGAGTTGTCCACATTCGGGATCCTTTATGCCAGTCTTTCCTCAGGGATCCCTCCCTGGGGCTGGCAGATCTTGTACCATTCCAGCCCAGCGCCTGCCTGCCTCCCTTTTGGGCTTCCTTGGATGTCAACTCTTGTATAAGCCTTTGGCCCATGCTTCCCTTCACACCTCCTTTCTTTCTAAGGCCCAGAACTTATTCTTTTTTCTCTATGGGTTGGGCTCTTCCTTTCTTCATTTCTAAGGACCAAGTCTTTCTTCCTTTTTCCCTATCTTCATGGGTTGGGCTTCTCCCATTTTTTAAAGGCCTGACTCCTTATTACATTTTGAACCTCAACATTTAGCCCCCCAAGCTCGTGGGTTACTTGTAACCCATGAGTGAGAAAAACAGGTACTCTTCTTTTCTCTTTAGGATCCCTCCCTCTCACTTTTCTTCTCAGGAATCCCTTTCTCTTTTTTCCTTTGCGAGGATCCTCGCTTCTCTTAAAGAGGTTCTTTTCCCTACATTTTCACACAACTCCTCCCTATCTTTAAGAAGATGTGGCAGTTTTTTTTTTTTTTTTTTTTTTTTTTGAAAAGGAGGTGGGTAGCCCTTTTAAAATTAAAATTTGGCAACTAGCTCATTTTTCCACGTTTCATCTTTTTCCTCTTTTTTCTCACACCATTATTGCTGTTGTCACTTCTTTTCCTTACCTGCAGCCTTCTCCTTCCCTAGGCCATATCTTTTCCAAAAAAAATTTCATCTTTTTCCTTTTGCTCCATCTAACTTATAGTGCTTTTTTCTCCTTTTTCTTGGGGTTTTCTTTGTCTCCATTTTCTTCTTTCCCTTTCTTTTGTTTGTCCAAAAACACATTCCATGGCCTTCTCCTCTACTCGAAAAAGGAAAGAGCATTCACCCATTCCTTCTGAGGGTGAAGGTTCCTCAACTGGTTCAGGGTAGGAGGAGATCCTGGATCGGCTAGCTTTTCCCCTTCGGGATCCCTACTACACCACAAGTCTGTTCTTTCCTCAAGTTGCTCATGGTGCCAATCCTCAGTCTCCTCATACTTGGGTCTTCTTTAGTAAGCCTGGGTTTGCTAGTTCTGCACAGGTCCCAGACCCAAAGGAGATATTGGATCTCCAAATCAACCGGGGATCTCGAGAAGCTGTTCTCATATTTCTTGATTTTGTCTCTGGGAAAATCACTGGTTAGGCTGAGTGGGTGGACAAGGAGTTAAGTAATGCTGACTTTGTTGGGTGTCTGGAATGTGCTGGCGTCTTGAAGTCAGTTGTAATGACCAAGAATCTAGAGGGCTTTTGTGATGTCAAGGGGCTTAGGCACTTGGTTCAGCGTTGGTCTCCTTCTCTTCACACGTTCTTCTTCTCTGTGGGTGAGCTTATTGTTACTCTAGAGGATGTGGAGAACACTTTTCTACTCCCTATGTTTGGAAATAAGAGTCCTTTCAACATTCAACTCTCGGTGGAGGATCTCGTGGTCGAGGAGAAACTGTTCAAGCATTTTAGTGGGCGTACCACTTCTCTTAGTGGCAGGCTAGCTAGGATGGTGAGATGGTTTAAAGTCCTTTCTAAAGAAGAGAAATCGATGAGACAGTTTGGGTTCATCGCACTGTGGTTGAGTAAGTTTTTGTTTGGTGAGTTCCTCAGGTACGGGATCAAGTTTGCATTTTTCCCTTTAGCAATCCGGATAGCACGGGGCATCAGTTATCCACTAGCCCCCATGTTCTTGAGCCACTTATATTCTCATTTGGATCTTGTACATGGCGATGAGTTGGAAGATAGTACTACAAATATTTGTGTGTGAGTGTTCTCAAATTACATTGGCAAAGTGTAGAAATCTGAAGTATGTAAAGGACAAGTTTCAAGGATCCCTAGACATCATAAAGGGGTTGTGTGGGAGCTTGACTGATGGGCATCCCATCATATTTCTTTAGGCCAATTTGAAGGGGGTGGACACCAATCTCATAGAGTCATTTGATCAGAGAGGCCATCTGAGCTGGTGCCCACCTCGTGAGTTTGGAGCCAGGTTTGCTTGTGATTCTTCTTTGTTGTCCCTTTTGAATTCTCCTAGCCACATATTTGACTTGTGGCTGGGAGATGAGAATAGCATGGCGTACCTTGCCTGCATAAGTCCCCTGTGGATCCCCGTTCCTTCCTCTAGGGGTCCTCGGTACATCCACTATCCTATGTACCAGGTGCTTAGGCAATTTGGCTTTGATCAGGATGTCCCTCTAGTGTTCAAGGAGGTTGTCCCCTCCTTTCCTTCTTTGGATCCCTTCTTAAGGCTTCAACAGCACGGTGTACCTTGCCTGCATAAGTCCCTTGTGAAACCCGATTCCTTCCTCTAGGGGTCCTCGGTACACCCACAATCCTATGTACCGGGTGCTTAGGTAATTTCGCTTTGATCAGGATGTCCCTCCAGTGTTCAAAGAGGTCGTCCCCTCCCTTCCTTCTTTGGATCCTTTCTTGAGGCTTTGGGCTTATTCCTACTGGGCTCAAAAGAGCCCCCAAGTCACTATACCAAACTCCTAGAGGGGAGCTTTTGGATCCAGCGATTTCTACAATTATTGGAGGAGGATACAGAAGTCATTCCTAGATTATGTTGGCTTTGGGAAAGTGAGCGATGTCCCTAACGCTGATCTTTCTTTAGTTCCTTCACTCAACAAATGCCTAGCTCTCATTACTCTTAGCATTATGTCTGCTACTATAAGTAGCAGAGTTGGATTTGTGGAGTGGCATCAGTCCAAGGGTGGTTGGGTGTCCTAAGCTAATGATTTTTCTCTTTCTTGGCCCGGCTGCGAATTAGTCATTGGCTCTTCCTTAAGTTTCCCCACCAGAAAAGGAGTAGTTGAGGAGATTGGTTTTGCAACTCCTCTTGGCAAGGAGAAGGAAAAGAAAGGCAAGAAGGGTGCTAAGGAGAAGTCAGAGACTGAAAAAGATGCAGAGGATCTTGAGGTTGGCCAAGGTACCAAGAAGAGAAAGACTTTTGCAGCTTCTAAGCGACTTCCTACCTCTGAGGAGTCCGGGGAGGTGGCTTCTGCTGTTGTTGGGGGGAGATCCTTAAGTAAGGAGGTCAGTCATCCTCCTGTCCCAAAAATCAGAGTTAAGACCAAGGTAGAGATTTCTAAATCTCATACCTTTGTCAATTCCACAAAGGAGATCTCTTTTGTAGCTGTCTCTTCACTAGCCCAAGGTTCTTTGGGATCCCTCACTATGTTCCCTTGTTCACTTGAAGGACCTCTGGGTGAACCCGTAGTAAGCGGAAGATTGATGTAGATCCTGTAGAGAAAGAGAATGGCAAGACCTCGTTCCCATTTTCTCTTGTTTTTCCCTTTAGCTATTTTGTCTTCTCCTTTCTCTCTCTCTCTCTCTCTCTCTTCTTCTTCTTTTTTATTTTTTTTAACTCATAGATGTGTGATCCCTTTGTAGTCCAAACATAAAGCTAATCCTAAGAGGGTGAAAGGTCCTTCCTTGAATGATGAAGTGGTATGATCTTCTCTTATCTCCCTTTTACTTATCTTGATCTTTTTACTGAATTGCTTTGCCTCCCCTGCTTTCCCTTTTTTTTAGGTGGAGGTTTCTCCTCCTTTTGTGGGTGACACAGTGCCCAGGGAAGCAGTAATGGACCAGCCTCCAGCTAATCCTAACATGAGTGGGCAAGCTGTGGGTGAAGAGTGTTGAGGACCATAATTTCACAAGAAAGCCCATTCCATGAAAAGTAAGGAAAGACCATGGGCCTTAACAAAAGAAGGCCAACTCATGAAGTTAAGAAGGACCGTGAAAGCCCAAAGTCCCAAAAAGAAGGAAAAAGAAAGGACTAATAATAATAATAATAATAAAGAAAAAAAGAAGAGGATCCCGGTCAGGCCAAAGGAAGGATCTCGGTCAGGCCAGAGGATATGCAGCAAGCAAAAGGATTTCGGTCATACCAGAGGATATGCAGCAAGATGTATGTTCATATTTCCAACAAAAGCCATTAAAAAATCCAGCAAAACCAGGTATTATCTTTGTAACCCATGGTCTAAGCCCGTGGGATCCTGAGTGGATAGTAAGGGAGAAATGGTTTGGTCGGTAGGGAAGTGATTTCTGGTGAAAAGAGGATCCTGAGGGTTTCCCTTGGTTCATATATTTGCTTGGAATGCATGAACCAATGGAAAACTCAGTTCACCCATGTGCATGACACCTCCCCATAATTTCCTCTCAATTTTCATTTTCAACTAAAGCTGTCATCCAGTACATTGAGCAGCCCAACCATTCCTTTGACTTTCCAAGAAGGAATCTTTTATTTATAGCTAAAGCCAAATGCCCCTTTTGAGTTATAATTGCCTAAATAAGCTAAATATCTACCCAATGCACCTTTTCAGGTTCCAGAGGACATGGTTTTACCCAGCAGACCTGGGACGTCCTCGCCTGGGGTACCAAACCATGTCCACTATAAAAGGAACACTAAGGCATAGCAACTGGGGGGGGGGGGAGAAAAATGGGGATTTAGAGGGATAGTTCAGAGGTTCAAAAGATATATTCTTAGAGGTTTAATAGCCAGCAAGGAAAAGAAAGAAAGAAAGAAATAAAATAAGAGAGCCAAGGTGAAGGAATTTGTCCCATATCCTTGAGATCATTCAAAATATCACTTAGCCTCCAAAGAAACATATTTCAAAACATGCACACATCAAATATCACTCTCTCCCACAAAAATCCTTCTCACCTAACTATTTTGGAAGGCAATGCCCAAGCAAAGCCACTTGGACTTGAGTTCCAAATCCCACAAGTCTTGTGCAAAAGCACTAAGTCTGTGAGAATTGGGGCCAGGATCCTCGTGGCTGAATCATTCTCATGAAATTCATTTACATATATGTATTTGTATTAAAATGTATATCCTAATATAAGAAAGTAACAATTATTTGAAGATATGTGTATTGTATAGTGTGTTCTTATGTAAGACCTATAGAGGTAAGGGAAAGGAAAAAACTCCATTACATAATAAGCATGGAGAAAGATCATATAGTTCAGAGAATCAGCATTCTGGGTTCTTACAGGCCTAGTATGTCCGGGGTACCATGATAGTATGTCTGGGGTACCACGACAGTACGCCCAGGGTACCAAGTGAAGGAACTCTTTTAAATGTTTACACAATAAAGATAAGCCTCAAATACTCTATTTCAATCTCCTTCTCATTATGAATATTATGAATACTTATTTTGCTTATTTCGTAAGAGTAAAAGGTCATTTTATGATGCTAAAACACTTATAATGGTATTTTATTACTTAGGAGGAATCGCATTTTTGCCTTGAGGAGATTTATGTGACTTGCGCACAACTTGGTTTGTAATCAGCCCCCATTTAGCTGCGGTGAACCAAGTCCAGTCCACCAAACAACAAGTAAAGGGCCCGGGATCCTTGTTTCTACTTGGGCCTGGGTTCTGTCCAAAAAAGGATCCACACAAAGAGATATCTGGGGAGCTCGGGGAAATTCCTAACCCCAGTGTGGCCAAGGATCCTAAGCCTAAGTAGGTTCCTGATCTTTCAACAATCCAAGATCCTAAAGGTGCATAGGTCCTTGATCTTGTAGTAACTAAAGATTCTGAGCCTAAGCAGACTCCTGATCCAACGATGACCATGGTTCCTGAGCTTGAACAAATTTCTGACCCTATGGTGACTGTTAAGGACCAAAATTTCATAAGAAAGCCCATTCCATGAAAAGTAAAGAAAGACCATGGGTCTTAACAAAAGAAGGCCTAATTCATGAAGCTAAGAAGGACCATGAAGGCCCAAAGTCCCAAAAAGAAGGAAAAAGAAAGGAATAATAATAATAATAAAGAAAAAAGAAGAGGATCTCAGTCAGGCAAGAGGAAGGATCCCGATCAGGCCAGAGGACATGCAGCGCAAGGATCTCGGTCAGACCAGAGGACATACAGCAAGAAGAATCAACATCAAGGCCCTATGTATGTTCAGATTTCAAACAAAAAAGCCATTAAAAATCCAGTAAAAACCAGGTATTATCTTTGTAACCCATGGTCCAAGCCCGTGGGATCCCGAGTGGATAATAAGGGAGAAATGGTTTGGACGGTAGGGGAGTGATTTCTGGTGAAAGGAGGATCTCGAAGGTTTCCCTTGGTTCATATATTTGCTTGGAATACATGAACCAATGGAAAACTCAGTTCCCCCATGTGCATGACACCTCCCCACAATTTGCTCTCAATTGTCATTTTCAACTAAAGCTGTCATCAAGTACATTGAGCAGCCCACCCACTGTTTTGACTTTCCAAGAAGGAATCTTTCATTTATAGCTAAAGCCAAATGCCCCTTTTGAGTTATAATTGCCTAAATAAGCTAAACCTTTGCCCAATGCACCTTTTCAGGTTCTAGAGGACATGGTTTTACCCAGCAGACCTGGGACGTCCTCACCCGGGGTACTAGACCATGTCCACTATAAAAGGAACACTAAGGCATAGCAGCAGGGGGGGAGAAAAATGGGGATTTAGAGGGATAGTTCAGAGGTTCAAAAGATATATTCTTAGAGGTTTAATAGCCCAGCAAGGAAGAAAAAGAAAGAAAAAAAACAAGAAAGCCAAGGTGAAGGAATTTGTCCCATATCCTTGAGATCATTCAAAATATCACTTAGCCTCCAAAGAAACATATGCCAAAACATGCACACATCAGATATCACTCTCTCCCACAAAAATCCTTCTCACCTAACTATCTTGGAAGGCAATGCCCCAAGCAAAGCCACTTGGACTTGAGTTCCAAATCCCACAAGTCTTGTGGAAAAGCACTAAGTCTGTGAGAATTGGGGCCAGAATCCTCGTGGCTGAATCATTCTCATGAAATTCATTAACATATATGTATATGTATTAAAATGTATATCCTAATCTAAGAAACTAACAATTATTTGAAGATATGTGTATTGTATAGTGTGTTCTTATGTAGGACCTATAGAGGTAAGGGAAAAGACAAAACTTCATTGTATAATAAGCATGGAGAAAGATCATATAGTTTAGAGAATCAGCATTCTGGGTTCTCACAAGCCTAGTATGTCCAGGGTACCATGACAGTATGTCCGGGGTACCACGACAGTATGCCCGGGGTACCAAGTGAAGGAACTCTTTTAAATGTTTACACAATAAAAGATAAGCCTTAAATATTCTATTTCAATCTCTTTCTCATTATGAATATTATGAATGATTAGTTTACTTATTTCGTAAGAGTAAAGGGTCATTTTATGATACTAAAGCACTTGTAATGGTATTTTATTACTTAGGAGGAATCGCATTTTCGTCTTGAGAAGCTTTATGTGACTTGCGCATAACTTGGTTTGTGATCAGCCCCATTTAGCTACAGTGAACCAAGCCCAGTCCACCAAAACAACAAGTAAAGGGCCCAGGATCCTTGTTTCTACTTGGGCCTGTGTGCTAAGAAAAAAGCACCCACACAATGACCAATGAGTCTACTGAAATTGCAACTCCTCCTGTGACAACCGTTACGTCTTGTCTCATTTCTTCATTATTGACCTAACCTTGGAAACCGAAGTCCTACAAGGTATGGTTATCTCTCGTGTCCTTTCTTTTTCTTCCTCCTCTTGGTTCTGATGTGGAAAACTACTCTTGTCATTTTTCTTCTTTTAGTTGCTACACAAGGATTCCCTCCCTTCTTTTCATTATACTAAATGGTCTTTTATAGATCCTGTTAAGGAGTAAGGAGGACAAGTGAGTGGATTTCTTGAGGTGAAAGGGGCAACTCTTTCAATTCGAGAGGAGGCTTCTCTGCATGCATCAGATGAAGTTGGTACTTGGTTCTTTCTCTTTCTCTCTCCCCTCCTTGTTTCGTATGCTTCCTTCTACTAATGGTTTATCAATTTTTCAGATACCGAGATGAGAACCAAGGAACCTGAGTCCATAATTGTTGAAGAAGTTAGGGGATCTTCATCATCTATACAAGTTGCTGAGGTCCAGGTTGAGATCCTTTAGAGTATTCCTAGAGCTACAAGCCTTTCACTTCTTGAGGAGAGAGATACAGTGATGGGGGATCCCTCAGGGGCTGTTATTGTAGATCCCAGTGTTGGGCTCCCTTCCTTTTTATCCCGCTTCTATCTGCTAGAGTTCAACAGTCTCCTTGTGGGCTATTTTTTCCACTTTGGAGCATCCTATTTTAGATTTCTTCACTTCTCTATGCCTACTGAAGGTCTCCACTCTTGGAGTAGTTACTTAAGGTTCATGGGGACTTCACTGCCAGGTTTAGAGGAGGTGTGTTCTTAAGGAATATCTTGCTGGAGCTCCTTTGTGCTGTACTAATTTCCCTAAAGAGCACTTCACTTGATTCTTTGTCTGCGGAGATGCTTCTGGAAATGAAAGGGGTGGTGTAGGATCTTGTAGAAGCGAAGTTTAATCTATGTTTCTTATTGGAATATCTTCGATCACTGGGCCATGCATTCTTTCAGAGGAGGGCCACCAAGGATCTTGATGCTGAGATTGCCGTTGCTAGGGAAGCCTTGGCTTGTGCCCAAGGAGTGTTGCAGGACTTGGAAGCCTGGAGGAAGCAAGCACTCTCAACCATAGCCTCCTCTTCTTCTCCTATGGTTCCTCAAGAAAATTCTCTGTTCGTTGGCCTCCTACTTTAGCTATTTTGGCCAATTTGGTCTTGTAATTGAACACTTCTTATAATTATTTGCCATGTCATGTTCTCTGTTTTTTTGCAGTTTACATAAACTTCTAATCTTGTATTGACTTAACCTTTTAATTGTGTTTGGTATTCCTTACTTCTTCTTTTTTTTTTTTTCTTTTTTTAGTATGTGTTTAGCATGCCTGCCCTGGTCCAAATCCCGGGCTATGTACTTTCTTTCCTTTTCTCTCTCTCTCTCTCTCTTTTGACTTTTGGGGCAAGTCCTGGACCATGGATCTAGAAAAATATACTTTGGAGTAGATCCTAGGCCAGGTACTTGAAAAGTTTGCTCCTACACAAATCCTGGGCCAAGTACTTAGGAAATTCATTCTTGGTCTAAGTCTTGGGCCATGTACTTGGAGGGCTTATTCTAGAGCAAGTCTTGAGCCAGGTACTTAGGAAATTTATTCTTGGCCTAAGTCCTGGGCCATGCATTTGGGAAGCAAGTCCTGGGTCATGTACTTGGAGCATTCTACCTTGAATCAAGTGTTGAGCCAAGTACTAAAATGAACTCTTGGCCAAATTTTAAGCCGTGTTGAATAGTGTGTGCATATGCAATGCATGTGTTTCTTAAATGGTAATTTTAAACATAATCATAGTTTGCCCAACTTTATTTTTCAAAGGAGAAAGTTCATTATAATTCATCATAATGGCCAAAAAAGCTTAAAGACCATTTTTTACTAGGGGATGGGCCCACTTTAAACATGGAGTGGCCTTTTCACACGTCATCAAACAAAAGAGGTACTGACTAAAAATACTTAACAAAATAAAAGATGACAAGGGGCACTAAAAAAAATAAAAGATGACAATGGGTACTGAATAAAAGTACTTAAAAATAAAAGGATGACAAAAAAAAAGGTGGAAGGGTACTTAGAACTTCAAGTGTAGTACTGCTTCAACCATTTTCCATTTATGGGATCTGCTAGAGGGGGCCCATCCATACTTGCCAAATAGTAGTATTCACTGTTATGGGCTTCCTTGACAACATAAGGACCTTCCCACTTTGGGGTAAACTTTGAAGGTCCTGGAATGTTTCTCCTTACATGTTTTGTGGCCCTTAACACCAATTGCCCTTGTGTAAAGATCCTTGAATGAACAGCCTGCTCATATGCCTTAGTCATCTTTTGTTGATACCTTTGGCTTTGCCTTCTTGCCAACTCCCTCTCTCCTCTAAGTCTTCTGGGTCCACCACCCTTTCCTTGGCATGCGTGTTATCTGAATCACCCATGATCTCCTCCATCACTACTCTAGGTGTGGGAATTGCTAACTCTACTAGGGCAACAGCTTCTGTCCCATAGATGAGGGAGAATGGTGAAAATCCTATAGCTATTTTCAGGGAGCTCCTGCATGCTCAGAGCACATATGTCAGGTGGGAGCTCCACTTTCCACTGTACTCATGTCAGGTGGGAGCTATTTAGGATCTTCAATATAACTCTATTGGTTGCCTCGGCCTAGCCATTCCCTTGAGGGTAGTATGGAGTAGATCTCCTATGCTTAATGCGATACTTCTCTAGTAGACTCTTCACGTCCTTGTTTATGAACAGGGTCTCGCTATCACTGATCAACCTCCTGGGGATCCTGAACTGGGTGATGATGTGTTCATGGATGAAATTGGAGATTGCTGCTCCAATGGCTTTCTTCAAAGGAATGGCTTCCACCTATTTTGTGTAATGCTTAGTAGTTGCTACGATCCATATGTGGCCATTGGAAGGGGGGGTTAATAGGTCCTATAAGATCTAGCCCCCAAGTGTGGAAGGGCCATGGAGTGGTCATATCCTATTTGGATGAGTGTGTATGGAATCTCCCAGCACTTGACATTTGTGGCAGGTCTTGACCAGCTTCTCAGGATCATTTTTCATCGTGGGCAAGTAGTACCTTAGCGCTAACAGTTGCTTGTGGAGCCCCCTTTTCCCTGGGTGACTTCCACATTCACCCGAATGGACTTCCTTTGCTGCATCTCTGGACTCCCTAGGCCCTAGGTACCTCAGGGGATCTCCATTGTATCCTCTTTTGAACAAAATCTCATTTTGCAAGAAGTTTCTCGAGGCCAACTTCTTTAATTGATAAGCCACCTTCCTATCAGCTAGCAGGGTCTTTTGGGTCAGGTATTCAATGAATGGGGTCCTCTAATCTTTTGTGACAAACATTACATAACTTTCTTCTTTGTCCATCGAAAGTGGGCAATTTGACACATCTGTTAGGGTCATATTTTATGTAATTGGCTAATTCTTTGACAAAATGCACTTTATTTGTAATTGAGTAGATCTAAAAGATGGGTTTAATACATCAAGAAATATGATGTTCAAGCATATCAAGTGTTCGTATTAAAAGACATGAAGATTGATCCAAGAAATAAGTAAAGAAAAGTTGTTCATTAAGTCTCAACAGATAGCTCGATAGATGCTTGCTATTGAGACTTAATGTGAAGCTCGATATATAACTCAATAGCAGCTAGATTTCCAGATCTGAAATTTGGCCCAGGCTTATGTATTTATTTAGGGTTTCTTTTCTCACAACCCTAGACATATATAAGGCTTATTTTAAGAGCCGTCTCATACGGATACAAAGACCTAGAGATTTATTTTCTCTTTGAGAAGCTACTACGTTTGTACGCTATAGGGTTTTGTAACCAAGTGCTTCCTGATCTTCATTGTTCATGAAGTGAAGAACTTTGCAGCCAACAACATCGTTCAAAGTTGCTGGAGTTAGTCACGTACTGGAATCTGTGCAAAGGGTTAGTCATAGATTGGAGATTTGTGCATCAAGGGAAATAAGGCTACTACAAGATCAAGTCCAATTGGGTATTAGAGCCAAGGTTCAACTATAAGTTGGTATTTCGAGATTATAGACACTAGATTTTGCACCCATAATTTAATCAAGGAATATGGCTAGAGTGACCATTCATATACCTGACGTTTAGAGTTACATTACATGCATTAATTCATTCATGTCATATCATAAAAATGATCTTGAGGTTCTAACGGTCACGATGGTGTGTCCGATTTCCAAATCGGACCGTCGGATTGAAAGATATCACATGATCTAGTTTGCACGGTCTGCATGCATTTTGTTTGGGTGGAATCGACCACGCATGATTAATTTAAATTAATTTTGATTGGCTAAAAAATTAAAATTAATTAAATAATTTTGTGATTGGTTGTTGGTTAGTATCAAAAATAGGCTTGCTTGCATGGGAATAAAGTGGATAATCATATAACAAAGAAGTTGTGGATAATCAAGACCTTTTGGAATATTTATCTACAAGATAATTATCACTTTAAAGACCTGAATATCTAGAAAGAGGGATTAATTTTTAGAATACGGATTAAAAATGCGTCTAAGTACAATTCCCGGCTAAAAAAACTTCAAAAAAGGAGTCCAAATTGGACCAAAATTCAAACGTGCGCTCGGCACCCAAGAGAGCCATTCGACACTCTTGGAGTGCCGAATGAAAGATATCACATGATCAAGTTTGCATGGTCTTCATGCATTTTGTTTAGGTGGAAGTGACCACGCATGATTAATTTAAATTAATTCTGATTGACTAAAAAATTAAAATTAATTAAATAGATTTGTGATTGGTTGTTGGTTAGTGTCAAAAATAGGCCAGCTTGCATGGGAATAAAGTGGATAATCAGATAACAAAGAAGTTGTGGACAATCAAGACCTTTTGGAATATTTATTTACAAGATAATTATCACTTTAAATACCTGAATATCTAGAAAGGGGGATTAATTTTTAGAATACGGATTAAAAATGCGTCTAAGTACAATTCCTAGCTAAAAGAACCTCAAAAGAGGAGTCCAAATTGGACCAAAATTCAAACGTGCGCTCGGCACCCAAGAGAGCCATTCGACACTCTTGGAGTGCCGATTTGCACAAATTCGTGGCTCAGCCTGAGGACTCCTGGATTGAGATAAACCTTACCTTTTTCGATTTTTAGAGATAAGGACGCGTCCCAATTCGTATCTGATTATTCAGCTAATTTTTCGAAACATTCCAACCTCTATAAATAGAGGGTGCCTCTCAAAATTCAGTACACTTTCTGACCCCCCCTCTTTCTGTCTCTTCTCTGTTGACTTTTCAATTCCCCTTACATTAAAGACGTTCTGGAGGCTTTTGCTTTAGGAACTTCTTTTTTGTAAGTAAAGTATTTTAAACCTCAAAGAAGTGAATAAAGTTCTTTATTTCTAAAATATTCTTTTACTAGAAGAGCACGCTCATGTAAGAGGTATTCTGTTTTTCTTTTTTTTCTTTTTCCATTAATTAGCATGTTTTTGTGTTGATGCATGAATATGATTAGCATGTTTTATTATATCTTGTTCTTAATATATGATTGCCATGACTAGATGCTTTTGATGATTGTTTATTTCAATTCTTTCTCTTTGACTTCAAAATCTGCAATGACTAACAAAATTCTTTTTTAAGCACAAAAACTGATCTGTATTTTCAAATCTGATTTTTTTTAAACCTAAAACTGATCTGTACTTTTCAGATTGTATTTTTTTAAAACGTAAAACTGATCTGTATTTTTTAGATTTGATTTTTTAACTCAAAAACTTATCTGCATTATTCAGATTTCATTTTTTTAGTTCAAAAATTGATCTGTATTTTTCAGATCTAATTTTTTTTAGTGCAAAACTAATCTGTATTTTCATTAAATACAGATCTAATTTTTTTTAACTCAAAAATTGATATGTATTTTCATTAAATATAGATCTAATTTTTAAGCTCAAAAATTGATCTGCATTTTCATTAAATAAATATCTGATTTTTTTTAGAAAAAAGTTTTCTTTGTTACAAAATTGCAGAGTTTGAAATTTAAAAGAAGGAATTGAAAGTTAGGTTGAAGTCTTGTCTTTCTTTCTTTTTTTTTCTTTTTTTTTTTTTAAATTTTTTATGTGATGCATGTATAATAAATTTATCTCATGAATGTGGATCCTTTTTCAAAAAGTCTTTTTTTTTTTCCTTTTACATAAAAACCAGATCTGATTTTTCTTGATACAATCACCTTTTTAACTTTACACAAAACATATCTGATGCTTTTTAACAAAAATCTTATTCTTCCTTTAACATAAAAAACAGATTTGAATTTTTTTTTTTACAAATCTAATTTTTTTTATTCACAAAACAGATCTAAATTTTCTTGAAAAAGAAGACATCCATAAGGCAAATTTATTTAAGTTAATTTTTGTCAAGTGTGCATCGTGTGTGTTCAACATATCATTTAACATCATGCAAAAAAGGTATATTGGTCATTAGAGTCTAGAAGACCAGACTCTATTTGGATGGAATGGGTGCCTAACACCTCCCCATTCCGTAACCTAGCCTCTGAGCTTAGGATTTTTGGATAGGTAGACTAGTGTTTTGTCTTTTTAATTTTGGTAGATTGTAACTAGGACCAAAGCTTTGTATTCTTTTGCATAGATTGTAACTAGGACCCAAAGCCTTGTATGGTTAAGTTACCAAAGTTGTACTTTTCTTTATTCAATCAATGACAATGAAGTATTTTGATCATTTAATTTTTTTTTCTTTTTTCTTTTTTTGGGTATAAAAAAATAAGTGGCGACTCCACACCACTACCCAAAAGAAAGGTGCCCTGACAAGCACCCGAATCTCTTTTTTTTTTTAGAGCATCCTGGCGGT
Organism: Quercus tomentella; assembly: GCA_028535165.1. Classification (NCBI taxonomy): domain Eukaryota; kingdom Viridiplantae; phylum Streptophyta; class Magnoliopsida; order Fagales; family Fagaceae; genus Quercus; species Quercus tomentella. The sequence goes on along the minus strand of JAPQVY010000089.1, from coordinate 53,787,973 downwards.
CTCTTATAGTGGCGACTCCATTGGGGATGTCGAGGGCTAAGCTTCATTTAGACTTTAAGTGACCAACTATATACCCTTATCTTTTGCATGATGGTGTCGTTTGTTTGATTGTCTATGTCTTGAGATGTTTGTATGATATTTTTTTGTTGTTTATGTTGCCATGTTGATTGTTAAAAGCTTTCCCTAACTGTCATAGTGTGTGCCATCAAAACAACAAATATGTATGCACCCATCTTAACATATGGTGGTAGTAGCAATGGATCACCGGTCTTCATTAGATTCGGGTACCTAGTGGTGAACTCACCAACTCATAGCCCAAAGTCACTGGATCATTTCTTGTTGACTATAAAGGATAGACCATGTCATTTGGACCAACATAATGTTCATTACATTATAAGTTGGGAGGTGTAACGTCCTAACTATGGGAAACAATAAAACAACAAACCCACCCTACAATGTAATAACTTAGAACCTGTCCTTAGGCCAGTCCATGTTAAAATTGCATTGCATATTGTGTTTGTTTGACCATTGTTTGAGCCATGGTGAGCCCAAGTTCAATACTTGGGCCCATCATAATTTTTTGAATGTTGTGTCCTTTATAAACCTGATTTTGTTTTCCTAGAAAGAAAGGTATGTCATGTGTATATGCAATTTGAGCCTAAGCTTGCTAAGCCCAAAGTCCATCAAGCTCAATGAGGATTCAAGCCCAATTCCAATCAAGATCAAGTCATCTTCCTCAAGGTTTAGGCCTACCAAGGTCCAATTTTCAAAATTTCAACTCAAACATCCACAATGGACCAAGAAGAAACAAACATCCCCACTTTGCCTCATTCCATAAGCAGTAAAGCCATATTTGGGTTATTAGGATCATTGTTTTATCTTAAAATTTGTTGTTTACTACATGTTTCTAATGAGAATATTTGTTGAGGTTTATTGTATTTTTTTTGTTGCCATGTTTCATGCATTTTGTTTATAAAAAAAAAAAAAATCCAAAAAATCCAAAAAAATTCAAAGAAAATAAAAAAAATCCAAAAAAGGAAAAAAAAAAAAAAATCTTTTGGACTAGTGGCATTAGGCCTTCAAGTCATTTCAATTCATTTTCAAAAAAAAAAAAAATAATAAAAAATTAGTAACCTTTTTCTAAAAACTTTTTTGTTCTTTCAAAGACTCCAAAATTTTCTTCAAAAGCCTTCTTTTCAAGAGAATACAAGAAGATCCATTTGATAAAACTTTTTCCCAAATCATGATGATTAATTGCTCTACCAATCAATTTGTTCCAAAGAGGGATTTAACTTCATTCAATCCATGTAAGGACTTTTGCTAAACATTTAGAATATGAGAAGAAAAGGTCCTAAAAGGCAATCAAAGAAATTCATCCATTCATCCAAATTTCTCAAGCCACATACACTCAATCCCAATCTCTACAGAATTTTTCACATCATTGGAGCATTTGAACTCTTATTCCAAGAATAATTTATTAAAAGAGTTTAAGTCACTGTGCTTACACGAAAGCATCACTAGGGATAGGAGACCGCCTTTGGTAACCCACATTATTCCATAACACCTATTACAATAATTATCCATTGCTAGCCAACTTGAGCCTCTAAATAGTTAGCTTGTTTTTCAATGAACCCAATAAAAACTTAAACCTTGGGTGGGAAAATTAAGTATGTGTTAGGACATATGTGATTTGATATTAGGAACATATGTCAATATTTTATGTAATTGGCTAATCCTTTGACAAAACGCACTTTACTTGTAATTGGGTAGATCTGGGATGTGTTTAATACTTCAAGGAACAAGGTTTCAAGTTCAAGTGTTAAACCCATGCAAGTCTATCCAAGAAACAAGTGAGAAAATGCTGGATTTTAAAGCTCGACAGCTAGCATCAATCGAGGTCTAAAAGCTGTTTCAACCCGTGGCTTGACAGCTAGCTTGATAGATACCCTATCTGTCAAGGTTTATGAAATTTAGTTTTTCAGAGTTGATTTCAATCCAATCCACGAGTATGTGTTTAGGCCTTCTTTTCTCACAACCCTAAACATATATAAGGATTATTTTAAGAGCCGTCAAAGGTTGCACAGTTGCGCAAGTGTGAAGCAAAGTTGTGTTCATGCAAATTGTGACTAGAGATAGAATTTGCCCTAGTTCATCTTTTTCTTGAAGAAGTTGCTGTGTTTGTACACCTTAGGGTTTTGTGACCAAGGAGTTTCGTGATCTTCATCATGTGTTGAATTGAAGAGCTTTGCAGCCAACATCTTCTTAAGTTGGTGATCAAGTCGCGTACTGGGATCCGTGCATCTATTGGTTAGTCACATACTGGGAGCCGTGCATTAAAAAGGAGAGATTGTCACTACAGAACAAGTCCAATTGGGTATTGGGGTAAGAGTTCAACTGTAGGTTGGTATAAGGTACTGAGATTCGTTTACTTGTAACCGCTTGTTTTGATAATAGTGGATTCTCAGGAGTGGTGACCTTAAAATCACTCGGTGGGATTTTTGCCATGTAGGTTTTCCCCATTCGTAAACAAATCACCGTGTCAATTTAATTTCCGCTGCACTTTAGTTGATTGGTGATTTGTTTGTGCTACTACGCGTTTTGCATGTTAAATAACTTAATTAATTCACTTGGCTAAATTAATTGGTTAATTTATCACAAGGGGTCAATACATTCTTGGCCTATCAAGTGGTATCAAAGCAGGCACACTCTGATTAGGTTTAATTCTTTGCTGTGTGATCCATTGACCCCTGTTTGTCATGGATAAAGGACAGTCTCTTATTATACCTCCTTTATTTGATGGCACTAACTATGCATACTGGAAAGTACGCGTGAGAGCTTTCTTGCAGTCTTTAGATGAGAAAGTGTGGCAAACTGTGGAGATAGGCTGGACCAAACCTACGGAAGCGCCAGCCAATTGGGATGATGCTAAGATCAAGGCGGCAAACTTAAACAGTAGAGCATTGAATGCTCTATTCAATGCAGTCACTAATGAGGAATTCAAGAAGATATCCTCTACTGAAAGTACTAAGGAAGCATGGACCATTCTCCAGACAACTTATGAAGGAACCAAGGTTGTTAAGGATTCAAAGCTTCAGAGGCTTACTACGAGCTTTGAAGAAATCAAGATGGAGGAGGATGAGTCATTCGATGAGTTCTATGCAAAACTCAAGGACATAGTGAACTCAGCCTTTAATCTTGGGAAAACCATTCTCGAACCCAAGATTGTGAGAAAGGTGCTTAGATCTCTACCAGAGAGATTTCATGCCAAGATCACTGCGATTGAGGAATTAAAGAATATTGATAAAATTCCTTTGACAGAGTTGGTTGGCAATTTGCAGACCTATGAGTTGTGTTTGACAAGGATCGGGAAATCAAGCAAGAGCAAAAGCGTGGCATTGAAGGCCAAGAGCAGTGACACTGACGAGTCTTCAAACGATGAAGATTCTAAGATGAAATCCTATATCACTAGGTAGTTCAAGAAGTTTATGAAGAATGCCAACGCGAAAGGATTTGAAAAGGATCAAAAGCAATCCAGTTCTTCACAGTTCAAGAACCAAGACAAAGGAAAGAAGGATGCTAGGGATGGCGGTCAGTACACTATTCCCTCAGGACCAAAGTGCTTTGGGTATTAGGGCTTTGGTCACATGAAACAAGAGTACCCTACGTATCTCAAGACTATTGGGAAGAGTAAGGCACTTGCTGCTACATTGAGCGACACTGAGCCTGAGGAAGATTCTGATAACGAGGATAATGGAATCCTAAATGCCTTCACTGCCACTATAAATCCTATTGAAGGGATTGTTGAAGATGTGGATGAAGAAGAGGAATTGGTGGAGTCTAAGTTTGTAAAGATAGATGAACAAGATGAAATCCACACAGCCAATGCAAAGTTATACAAGGTCTCGGAAAAGCATGAGAAGTTGTATAGGTTTGCCACCAAGAAGCTTAGTGAAGTGGAGCTTGAACGAGAAGAAATTTCCACAAAGTTTGATGAAGCAAATTAGACCATTGGACCACTGAGATTTGAAAATAATTTCTTGGCTGAGAAGACCAAGAAGCTTGAGGCAGAATTGTTCCAAGTCAGAGCCTAGTTGGAAAGGACTTTAAGTGCAAAGCTCGATGAGATGCTAAGTCTTCAGAAATCTACATCCGATCGAACCGGTTTAGGATATGATTTCTCTTCTCCTAGTATTGCTTCTGCTAGTACTACTATTTTTGTTCCTCCTACTAATAATGTTGAAATTGAGAACAATGATGTTAAGAATGAATTAGCTAGTGAGAACGTAGACAAGGGTAAATCTATCTTAGGAGCACCCCTTAAGCTTGATAAGAAAGAGATTAAGAACTCTAGGGCTAAGAAGGGAAATACTCAAAGGCCCAAACAGAAAAAGAAGCATTTATGTCATCATTATGGCACAGCTAGACATACTCGACTTAATTGCTATAAGTGGTTAGCCACTCAACAAAGCAACAACATGATCGCGTCGGGAAACTAGAATCAATTTCCATCCTCTTTTGCTCCTCTTGGAGATCTTCTCAAAGCCCTTATGCTCCTTTCGAACTTGAACGGTTTTAATTCTTTCCCCTCATTGTCAGATCAAGGGTTTGCTAAATGAAAAGGTTCTTCCAAGGTGTAGAAGGAAAAGGGCTCCAAGTGATTCTGTCACTTTTTTCTCTCTCTCCCCTTCTTATTTTTGTTTTTGCATTACTTGTGAGTTTTGCTTTTGTGTTTTGAGTCAGTCTAGTTTTATGCATTGCTTTGTTTAACATGTTTTTGTTTATTTATTTTTCAGTTTTGCTTTATTTTTTTTTCATATAAAAATAAAAAATTGAAAAATCAGAAAAATACAAAAACAGTGTGTATTTGTATACATTGGTACTTGTGTACCTTGGATGGCTATTGAAATAAAGTTTTCTAAACTTTGTATCTTTTGTAACTTTGATGAGCATCTCTATGCACAACTAAGCAAGTGAGCTTTGTGGCTCGTGTTTGTGATGAGTAAGATTAAGTAATCTCTTGTCTTTAACGCCTATATCATTCTTTTTGACGGGAAGGAATAGAAAATCCTAAGAGAAACGCATAAATGACCATCTCACCCCTGTTGCCTGCCAATCATGAAATGACATTTGTGTGCTTCGGCGTAGCAAAAATGGAATGTCAAATGCTTAACATCATTGGGTATTTCTTTTCTATCTCTTATATGCCTATGCATGATTTGCTTAAAAGAAAAAATATGCAAAGAAAAACAAAAGCAAAAAGAATCAAAATGCTTTACATATGATTGCAAGCGTGTATTCTAGGAGATGTGGGAGTTATAGGATGTACTTCGAAGGTGCTAGTTCCCATTAAACAGTTATGATTGTGTGTGAGTTAAAGTGATTTTCTCATATCTCAAATCGTCATAACATGTAGACACTTATGCAATCTTGCGATGGTCTTCACACACAACACACAAAATTCTTTACTACTTTTGATACATGTGCAGGTACAATGTGATTTGGCCATCACAAGGAATACTTGTGTAAATGTATGCTCACTAAAACTGTCTTAACTTGTTTTTGAAATATAAAATTGGTTAGAAGTGTTTAGTGTGTGTGTGTGTGTTTTGGATCTATGTGCTTAACATTTTTCCTGTTAAGAGATGTTTTTGAGAGTTTAAAATGTTGTTTGGATCTTTGGTTGTATAGCTTGCTTGATTGCATTCATATCTGTGTTTTTCTATTCTTGAAAAACTGTTTTTTAAGCAACCTCGACAGCTGCTCGACACCTCTCGACAACTAGGCTATCTATCGAGCTCTTTAGCTTCTCTTTATTGCATTCTCGACGGATTCTTGTTAGCTACTTCAATCTATCGAGGAAGTTTTGGCCCTCTTAATTGCTTCTCGATAGCTACCTCGATCCATCGAGATCCTTTAGCTGTGGACACCTCTCCACAGATGTTGGACAACTTTTCGACAGCTAAAACACGCGTTTTAAATCTCAACACCTCGTTTTAAATCTCGACACCTCTCGATCTGTTGAGATTTATGAAGTTTCTATATATGGCTTCTATGCGATTTTTCTTCACTTCTCCTCGATCTCTCTCAATTGATTTCAGCCTTTTCACCTACCAAACACACTCTTCTCCCTCAAAACCTTCAATCCACGTGATATTCGGCCTTTTCTTGTCTCAAATCACTTGGTATGATCTCTTTATCTCTCATTCTTCATGCATTTAGGTTTAGGTTTTGGGTTTTTGAAATTTTTTTGGGGTTTTTCAAATTAGTGAAGTTTTTGTGAACCTTTTGGGATGGGTTTTGTATAAATGATCCTAAATGTTCATGCATTGCATCACATTTTCATTATAACAATGTTTCATGCATTTTAGATGTGTGTTTACCTTGTTGCTATGTTGGGTGCTGGTAGGTTTGGATTGGGCTGAGCCCATGATGCATTTAAATTTGCATGTCACATGCTCATGCATTTTCATGCATACATACCTTCAATTCTTTATATTTTGATATATTGTTGTTGGTGCTTTTTTGATTGTCTTTCTCTCTCTTTCTCTTTCTCTCTCTCTCTCTCTCTCTCTCTCTCTCTCTCTCTCTCTCTCTCTCTCTCTCTCGCGTTAGTCTGCTTCTATGGCACCTAAACACAAATCTACTCCATCCCAGAACCCTTTGCATTCTGGGGCATCTTCTTCCTCTGACCTTACACCTTCTTCTGTTCGATTCTGTGATGATGGAGCCTAAAAGGACTTCTTGGAGAACTTTTGTAGATGAGGCATTCATTCGAAATGCCATGTCGTTCTGTCGGACTTTTCCAACATTGACCTACCCACTGTCAATCACAGTAGAGGTTGGGGGTCACTTTGTGACATCCCGATCACTTGTCCCTCGGTGATCATATAGGAGTTTTACTCCAATATGCACAGAATCGATACCTCTGTACCTTATTTCTTCTCTTGCGTTCGAGATACGTGCATTGTAGTTACTTCGGAGATTGTCTCCGAGGTACTACTCGTTCCTAGGGTAGTGCATCCTAACTACCTTGGCTATGAGCATCTAAGGATAGTGTCCAAAGACAAACTCTCGTCTCGCTTTTGCGAGACACCTTCTTGGGGTGACCATCAAAACACCCCTTGCTCAGGCTTTGCAAAAGGTCTAAGGTTCCTTAACATGGTGATGACATTCGTTCTTCATCCTTTGTCTCGCTATAACTCTATTACAGAGCTTTGTGCTCGGTTTTTGTTGTCCCTCTTAGAGGATATCACTACCAACTTCCCTTCTCACTTTATTCTTTCCCTCATAAATGTCTATAGGGATATGACGACCCATGATAAGCTCATTTTTCCTTTAGCTATCACGTGCCATTTTCCCGTCCCCTTTCCCGTCTTTCCTCATTTTTCTGTGATGGGTGCCATAGACGGTGCTACCATTTAACGGAGAGAGGCACAGCTCAGACCGAGGCGGCCCCACACACAGACGGCAGCTCCTCTAGCTTCTACCGCTCCATCCACCTCTGCTCCTTTGTCTTCTGCGGGTGGAGTGACGCTTGAGGCCATCATGGCACAGGTTGTGCGCATGGATGATCACCTTGACACTCTCAGTGATGAGTTGTGTCAGGTGAACACCCGTGTCAGTCGTATCGTACGACGACATGCTGCCATGGGTGGTTTCACTACTGCTTTTTCTCCTTCTCCACCGACGTCCATGGATGAGAGCGACGATGGCTCCGGCAGTGAGGATGCTGATAAGGATGATGGTGCTAGCTCACCCAGTGATGACGAGATGTCTACTTGATGTACTTGCCCTTTGTCACTCGTGACAAAAAGGGGAAGTAGTTTTGACATGAGAGTAGTCATACTCATTGGGGGAGGGTTAGTATAGGAGATTTTGTGATAGGGGGAGTGTTTATATGAGGGATGTAGTGAGGATTTTTTGTATCTTTTCTTTTCTTTCTATTTTAGATACATTATTTATTTGTATATTGGTCTTGTGACCACTTGACATACATTGTACTTATATTTGGTTTATATATATATTGATATATGTTATTCACCTATCTTCCCCATATGTTGTTTCTTTTATTTCTTTATACATATGTTTCTTATATGATGTATGCAATCTTATATTTCTGTTTCACACTAAGATGCCTTGATGACTTTTGTTTAAAGTGTTTCAGAAATACAGGTTGTCAAAGTCTACTTGCCATAAACTCTCTTCTTGCAAAGTTTTTCAAGGGTTTGTGTTAGGATAGATTTTATTGTATTCAACAAGTGAATATGAGTTGAGTGATTTATGACTTCTCTCATATGTTCATTTGTTTGTTGTGGTTTTGTCATGGATTGCTAAAAGGGGAGATTGTTAGGACATATGTGATTTGATGTTAGGAACATATGTCAATATTTTATGTAATTGGCTAATCCTTTGACAAAACGCACTTTACTTGTAATTGGGTAGATCTAGGATGTGTTTAATACTACAGGGAACAAGGTTTCAAGTTCAAGTGTTAAAGTCATGCAAGTCTGTTCAAGAAACAAGTGAGAAAGTGCTGGATTTTAAAGCTCAACAGCTAGCATGACAGCTAGCATCTATCGAGGTCTAAAAGCTATTTCAGCCTGTGGCTTGACAGCTAGCTCAATAGATACCCTATCTGTCGAGGTTTATGAAATTCAGTTTTTCAGAGCTGATTTCAATCCAATCTGTGAGTATGTGTTTAGGCCTTCTTTTCTCACAACCCTAAACATATATAAGGATTATTTTAAGGGTCGTCAAAGGTTGCACAGTTGCGCAAGTGTGAAACAAAGTTGTGTTCATGCAAATTGTGACCGAAGACAGAATTTGCCCTAGTTCATCTTTTTCTTGAAGAAGCTGCTGCGTTTGTACACCTTAGGGTTTTGTGACCAAGGAGCTTCGTGATTTTCATCGTGTGATGAATTGAAGAACTTTGCAGCCAACATCTTATCAAGTTGGTGATCAAGTCGCGTACTAGGATCCGCGCATCTATTGGTTAGTCACGTACTGGGAGCCGTGCATTGAAAAGGAGAGATTGTCACTACAGAACAAGTCCAATTAGGTATTGGGGTAATAGTTCAACTTTAGGTTGGTATAAGGTACTGGGATTCCTTTACTTGTAACCGCTTGTTTTGATAATAATGAATTCTCGGGAGTGGTGACCTTAAAATCACTCGATGGGGTTTTTGCCGTGTAGGTTTTTCACATTTGTAAACAAATCACCGTGTCAATTTAATTTCCACTGCACTTTAGTTAACTAGTGATTTGTTTGTGTTACCATGCGCTTTGCATGTTAATTAACTTAATTAATTCACTTGGCTAAATTAATTGGTTAATTTATCATAAGGGGTCAATACATTCTTGGCCTATCAGTATGCATGCTTTAATCTCAAGATGAGGAAGTGTTGACCTTATGGTTTTAGCACCACCTCGTAAGGTCCTCAATGAAGACAATGAGACATGTTCAAAAGAAGAAAAGATGAAGAGTTCATCAAGTTTAGAAAAGAGAGTTCATAAAAGAAAAGGGATAGTTCACCCCATCAAGCTAGGACAGAAGAAAAGAATCCATCAAGGACAGATAGGATTTTGTGAAAGCATCAAACTGTGAGAAAAAAGAGAAGGCCATCAAGGTAGAAAAGACTTCAATAAAAGAAAAAGAGAGAGAAGTGAATGCAATAATTTTTATCAAGTTGCGAGAGAATAACGATTCATCAAAAGACACAAGAGACATGAGATTCCATGAAAGATCATTCAAGTTGAGAAGGATGAGCAAAAATGAAGATTCATCAAGAAGAAATTTAATCAAATTGAGGAAGATAAGGAGAAGAAAAAAAGTAAGATACATTTCATCAAAAAAGTGTGTTCAGTCAAGTCAAGAAAAATGAAAGTGGATTAGAAAGGATAAAAGGGTATCAAGGAGAAATGCAAATTCATCCAAGAAACATGAAAAGTGCCGATAGGCACAAATTCATGGCTCGGCCTGAGGACTCTTGGATTGAGATAAACCTTACAATTTTCAATTTTTTAGAGATAAGGACGCGTCCCAATTCATATATGATCATTCGGCTATTTTTTCGAAGCATTCCGACCTCTATAAATAGAGGGTGCCTCTCAAAATTCAGCATACTTTCTGACCCCCCCCCCCCCCCCCCCATCTTTCTGGCACTTCTTTTCTGACTTTTCAATTCCCCTTACATTAATGACGTTCTGGAGGCTTTTGCTTTAAGAACTTCTTTTTTGTAAGTAAAGCATTTTAGACCTCAAAGAAGTGAATATACTTTGATTTCTAAAATATTCTTTTACTAGAAAGGCACGCTCATGCAAGAGGTATTCTATTTTTCTTTCTTTTCTTTTTCCGTTAATTAGCATGTTTTTGTGTTGATGCATTAATATGATTAGCATGTTTTATTATAACTTGTTCTTAATATATGATTGCCATGGTTAGATGCTTTAGATGATTGTTTATTTCAATTCTTTCTCTTTGACTTCAAAATCTACAATGGCTAACAAAATTCTTTTTTAAACACAAAAACTAATCTATATTTTCAGATCTGATTTTTTAAAACCTAAAACTGATATGTACTTTTCAAATCTAATTTTTTTAAACCTAAAACTGATCTATATTTTTCAGATCTAATTTTTTAGCTCAAAAATTGATCTGTATTTTTCAGATCTCATTTTTTTTAGTTCAAAAACTGATTTGTATTTTTTAGATCTGATTTTTTTAGTGCAAAAATGATCTGTATTCTCATTAAATACAGATCAGATTTTTTTACTCAAAAACTGATCTGTACTTTCATTAAATACAATTCTGATTTTTTAGCTCAAAAACCGATCTATATTTTCATTAAATACAGATCTGATTTTTTTTAGAAAAAGGTGTTCTTTGTCACAAATTTGCAGAGTTTGAAATTTAGAAGAAGGAATTGAAAGTTAGGTTGAAGCCTTGCCTTTTTATTTTTTTTTATTTTTTATGTGATGCATGTATAATAAATTTATCTCGTGAATGTGGATCCATTTTCAAAAAGTCTTTTTTTTTTTCTTTTACATAAAAAACAGATCTGATTTTTCTTGATACAATCACCCTTTTAACTTTACATAAAATAGATATGATGCTTTTTAACAAAAATCTTATTCTTTCTTTTACATAAAAACAGATCTTATTGTTTTTACAAATCCAATTTTTTTTATTCACAAAACAGATCTAAATTTTCTTGAAAAAGAGGACACATCCATAAGGCAAATTTATTTAAGTCAATTTTTGTCAAGTGTGCATCGTGTGTGTTCAACATATCATTTAACATCATGTAGAAAAGGGTATTTTGGTCTTTAGAGTCTAGAAGACCGGACTCTGTCTAGGCAGAATGGATGTCTAACACCTTCCCATTTCATAACCTAGCCCCCAAGCTTAGGATTTTTGGATAGGTAGACTAGTGTTTGTCTTTTTAATTTTGGTAGATTGTAACTAGGACAGAAGTTTTGTATTCTTTTGCATAGATTGTAACTAGGACCCAAAGCCTTGTAAAGTTAATCTACCAAAGTTGTACTTTTCTTTATTCAATCAATGACAATGAAGTATTTTGATCATGTAATTTGTTTTTATTTTTTCTTATTTTTTTGTATAAAAAAATATGTTGCGACTCCACACCACTACCTAAAAGAGAGGTGCCCTTACAAGCACCCGAATCTCTTTTTCTTGAGAGCACCCCGACAGTCTCTCACAAGGATAGGCCAGGGTAGTTGGTAAGATTCCTTATACTTGTAACAACTTGATTGTTGTTTAGTGGATTCTTGGGAGTAGTGACCATAAAATCACTTGATGGGGTTTTTGCCTTGCGAGAGGTTTTCCTCATTTGTCAACAAATCACCGCGTCAATTTAATTTTCACTGCATTTAGTTTAATTGGTGACTTGTTAGTGCCTCCACAATTTGCATGCATTAACACCTCGGGAGTAGAGAAAGCACTATGTACAAATCATTAGCAACCTAAAGAACAACTACCATTATAAATATGGAGATGATGTTTTTGGACTTAAAAATCTTTAGCCCAAAAGAGTGTGAATTCTCTTTTCCATCAAAATATTAGAAACTACACTTTTCTACAGTTATTTCTAGTACGAGAACTTCCATGTTGCTTTTGAAGTGATTGCTTAAAATTACACTATTATTTTAGTTTCAGTAGGCTATATCACAATTTTTTTTTTAATTACATGCAAATATATGAGTTTAAAAGATATCTCTTATATATATTCTTAATGTGTATTTTTCTCTTAAGGGAGATTAAAACTAGTCAACTAATAAAGCAGACATGCAACCAAGAGAATCCAAGGGTCAAGATCAATTGAGGCATGGCCTTTGAGCTTTAATGAAAAAAAAAATGTTCTGGAATTAAAAAGCGATGAAAAATATTCATTTAAGCCAAAATTGGAAAAATCCTGATATGGATACAATTCACATTGTTTTAGTATTTTTGCCATGCTGCACAAATGTCCAAGAGTAGAAAATCTTCAACTTTTTAGCTTAATACAAATTCAAAAAAAAAAAAAAAATCGTTTTGGAGGCCAAAAATGTGATGGAAGTTGACAGCAGATAAAATTAAAAAAATCACAGATTTTACATCCTAAATTTGTGGGATTTTCTCTTTATCTTTTGGAGGAGGTTGACACAATAGAGGAGGAAAAGTCCTAGAACTTTGTTTCTTCTTTTAGAGGTTTCGCATTGTTTTTACTGATTTCTTTTGCCTAACTATGTGCGGCTAAATCTCTAGCTAGGGTTAGAGGTGAAACCTAATATTTTAAACATGTGTTCTTGGGATTATCTATGTGCTTTCTATAGATTAATGATTGAATTTTGAGATTAATTTACTATTTGGAATCATTGCATGTTGACAAGTTCTTAAGATTTAATATGATATATACATATATATATATATATATAAATATTTATATACATATATATATATATATATATATATATATATATATCTCGAAGGCCTTAACTCTTTGATTCATTTTGATCTTAGAGTATATTGAATGCTTAATCTCTCCTATAACATGTCAATTAAATTACTTGTTCAATCACTCATATTCAATCTAGTTTACACATAGACACCTCGGGAGTTCAAGACGCACTACGTACAAATCATCAACAACCTAAAGAACAACTACCATTATTAATAAGGAGATGATGTTTTTGGACTTAAAACTCTTCAGCCCAAAAGAGTGTGTGAATTCTCTTTTACATAAAAATATTAGAAACTACACTTTTCTACAGCTATTTTTGGTACGAAAACTTCCACGTTGCTTTTGAAGTGTTCAGTGCAGACCACGATCATCAATTGGATTATGGTTGAGCCAATTGGATTTGGAAGTTACATGAGGATGGATTCAACTTTTATCAAATAAAATACCAAGAGAATGTGATGCAGCATGAATGGGAAAAATAAATACGAAAGTGATGAAAAGATTGCATATCATAATAAATAAAACAGATGATTTGATGAAGGAAGCTTAACATGTAATTCGTAACCTAGCTGAAATGTTAGTCTAATTCAGATCAACATTGGCATATATTATCAATTATTAAAAGGAAAAAAAAATTAAACATTTTCCACTCATTTGATGTGAAACATACTATTCTTCAAAATTCATATATGTTGAAGTTCAACCAACCTGAAAGTCATATTCAACCAAAGTAAGAATAATTGTGGGTCGGAACATGAACAATTATATATCTTATGGCTCGTCGTTGTTGATAATCGGTATTAGTATTAAACACTTCAACAGTTGCGTGGAAATTCACCTACCAAAAATAGTAGTAGAAAAGTGTCGTGTTTCACAACTTGATGAAAAAGGAGAATTCCCACACTCCATCGGGTTGATGAGTTTTAAGGCCAAAATTATCATCTCCATCTGCTAGTTAATTAAAACCCCTACTTTTAGGCCCGGTCAAAATTTGAATTTCATACGAATTTCATTATTTCTACATCCTCTTTCTCTTGATTATTCACAACCTGATTTCTTTATCACAAATTTGTCTTTAAACAACACAATTTTGTGGAGGTTGATGGTGGTAATATGTCACAGTCTAGGAGGAGAAAGCGAACAAGTTTCATGGTTGGAGAATTAAGGAGGGTAAGTCGGAGGAGCTTCTGTATTCTACATACTAAAAACTCATAGATAGACAATCTTAGTCTCTTAGTCTCTACTTTAAGAACCAAAAAACATTTCCAATTTCAAACTTCTAAATTCTAAGAAAGACCACTGAAAGTATTTGTTGATTTCGTTTGTTTGTAATTCGATAGTTGCAACAGAGAAGAGAGAATTTAAACCCTAAATATTTTATTTAAAAATACTCAAAGGGTGACAAAACTACAATATTCTTGGCATTACGATTATCATAAATGTTCGTTGGTTATCATAATTATCAAATTTCTTATTTAGACAAAAAGGATTATGTCTAACTTTCTCGAGCATTGCACTGGTTATTGGCTAGTATTTCATAATTGGCATAGATCTGTAAACTAATTATAGTAATAATGATAAATATAGTAATTGAAAAGGTGAGTTCAACCTCTCCTATATAGTATTTTTTTTTTCTACTTTACACTATAGACGGGCATGCTGCCTATACTATCTTTGGATAGTTTTCGGAGGTGATTCTTTTTCTAGACTTTTTCCCCCCTCTCTAACGGGAAGTATTCAATTCGCTTCAAGGAGAAAATGAACAGATTTCAGGTGGCTAAGTGCTTGCCATTTAAGGCTAAGAAGTTAGGGTGATATATAGTAGTAATAATCTTATCTTATAGGATAATGGACCAAAAAAAAAGGCATGTTATAATCCTTTAGAGTTATTAGCATAATTCAATCATAAAGTTGTTAAAAATTTATCCTTCCATGGTCAATGAAATTGATTTAATCTTAACTAGTCATCAACGGTTTGATTATAACGATAAACTATTAATTAATTAGTGAAGGAGGAAGCACGAAAGCTAATAATAGTATAGAAGTTGAAGCGTAAACAGGAGTGTTCTTAGCAACCATGCATAAAATTAGTTAATATCAGTTGGATAGCTTTAATGGTGATGAGCTCAGGTGCTGTAGTATAAATAGCCTCAAACCAAATAGGGAAACCATCATACCGTACAACAAATTGGCAATAGCAGGGAAATAAAGAACAATAAAATGGGAAAGAATTTGAGCATTGTAACAATTTCGTTGCTATTGTTGTTGACATCCACCAGTGCCGGGCAAGTCTTTGACGTTAAATCATATGGAGGAAAACCTAATGCCGATATCACCCAGGTATAAATATGTGTAGCATAATTAACTATACCTAATTAACATGAAAAGTGGGTTCTAGTTAACTTAACCAGTAAAGTCTTTTAATGTCAAATAAAAGTACTCGGGTTCAAACTCTGCTTATACTAAAAACTCTTCGGTGTCTTGACCAGATGATAAAACATTAACATGAAAAATGATTGTAATATACTGATTTTGATTTTTCATAACGTGTTTATCAGGCTTTGACAAAAGCTTGGAAAGCTGCATGCGCAGTAGCAGGAAGTAAAGTTGTGATTTCAGCAGGGACATACAAACTAGGTGTAGTGACTTTATTAGGTCCATGCAAAGGTGCTATTGAGTTTCAGCTTCAGGGCACCCTACAGGCCCCATCAAACCTTGCCTCCTTCAACGGTAAAGACTTTTGGGTTTCTTTTCAACGTATCGACAGTCTCACTGTGTCAGGTGGTGGAGTTTTTGATGGCAAAGGACAAACAGCATGGCAAAAAAATAATTGTGCCAAAAAGTACAGCTGCAAAACACTTCCTATCGTAAGATTTCAATCTTAATAATTATCATTTAAATTTCCATTATATTTATGTAGATATATATAGACACTACAACTTTAAGAACTTTAACCATCACGAAAAACTAATTCAAGCACGTATTCGTTTAATGATTTTAAGGATATTATCATATTATTAATAATTTGATGTAAGCTTTATATAGTGAGGTGTCACAACTCACCAAAGAAGAGAATTCCAAATTTATATATGGGAAAGTCCAAATACGGAATATGGACACAACTTCTGTGCCATGACCCTAACTTGTGCAACTATGTGTAATGGAGAAAAAGCGGTGGTTACAGGTGAAAGCGATGGTTCACCAATCATACTCGCATATAACATCAAGCTGTGACAAATTGTTTGGTCCAAAAAGACTTTTTTATATAATATTGTTAAAGTAGTAACAACCACATTCATTGATATATATTTGTAATTTTTTTTAATATAGTAATTCAAAGAAGCGTTAGCATTTTACTATAATATATTTAAACGAAAATATTTTTAGGAGAATATTTAAATGAAACTATGGCGTTCATATTTGCTGTTTTGATTTATCTAACTTGTAAACATGAACAGAATATAAGGTTCGATTTCGTCACAAATTCAATAGTCCGTGACATTCAATCGAAGGACAGCAAATTTTTCCACATAAACGTTATGGGATGCAAGAACTTGCAAATCCAACATGTTACCATAACTGCACCCGGAGATAGCCCCAACACCGATGGAATCCACATCGGACGTTCATCTAAGATCACCATCACCAATGCCAAAATTGGAACAGGTGACGATTGCATCTCCATTGGTGATGGAGCCCAAGATGTTACTGCTAACCAAGTAACTTGTGGACCTGGCCATGGTATCAGCGTTGGAAGTCTTGGAAGGTACCAGAATGAACAACCTGTTTCAGGAATCAGAGTAATTGGTGGCACCCTTAGCAGTACAAAGAATGGTGTTAGAATCAAAACATGGCCTTCTTCCCCTCCTGGGAGTGCTTCTGATATGCATTTCGAGAATATTATCATGAACAATGTTGCCAATCCTATCCTCATTGATCAAGGCTACTGCCCAAACAATCAATGCTCAAACAAGGTTATTATAAACATCACAAATATATACACTCATTTTGATGTTAAAAGTTAAAAAAAGGAAAAACAAATTACAGATACTAACATCAAATTCTTGTGTGGGTTTTTGTCTGTTTGTTTTGCTTTCAGTCTCCCTCAAAAGTTAAGATCAGCAACGTTAGCTTCAAGAACATTAGAGGCACTTCTTCAACAAAGGAAGCTGTGAAGCTTATTTGCAGTAAAACTGTACCATGCCAACAAGTGGTGGTTGCTAACATTGATCTCGTATACAAGGGAGCAGGAGGATCTGCTACTTCCACTTGTGTTAATGTCAAGCCCACCGTTTCGGGCAAGCAGAATCCTCCTGCTTGTACCAAAAAACAATAATAAAATGCCTCCCAAGCTATTGTAACTAACACGGAATTAGGAAATACTATTTGCAAATAGGTTATAGGAGTTCTATTCTAAGTAGAATTTCATTTACTTCAATCTATCACGTTCCCTTTTTCTTTATTTAAATGAAATTGTGGAATTTTGGATAGTAATTTTTAGATTTGTTTGAGTTCAGCCTTTTACTAAATGTTGCTATGATCTGGAGGAGTGTTGTTGTGGATAGTATTTGTTCTGTTACTGTAGCTGGGATATTTCGGAATAAAGCAAAAATTGTTATTAAACTCTTTGTAATTTTTTTTTTCTTTATTCTTCACCAAATACATGCTTGTGTTCGTGACGTGGTAACATTCAATTCATCTCCATGCATGTTTTTAACGCCAAATTAACTTGCTCTCATACTCTTCGACGACGGTAAGATATAAAACTCATAAAACGGACGCCACATATTCAAATTTGTGTCTCTAAATATTTTATATTTTTAATATAGATTTCTGTAACAACTAAATTTTAATCACTTTTATTTTTAAAAATATAACACATATTATTGAAGTTGATTATACCACCAACGCAAAAATTAAGATAGGAAATAAAAACCGATCACATAAATAATTTAGTAAAGTGACCTAATTTTCTTACTAAAATGAAGCAATTTTGGAGGATTAATCTGCATATTCTGACAAATGATTAACAACAAAATTAAATGATTTTCAAGTACCTAAATGGTTTGTTGCATTAACTGTTGTCTTTTCTCAATAATTTTTTAGCTCAATGATGTAGACACCGTATTTTGTCCGCCCTCGATTTGTGTGCTAGATCCCGAAAATTCAAAAAATATTATCTTTTCTCCATGGGGCCGTGGAAGACTCTAGATTGACGTGGCACAACCCATTCAGGTGTCGGAGCACTCAAAGTGCCTTTTTCGATCAAATTGACCAAAATGCCCCTAGTCAACCCTGGGTTGGCCGAAAGTCAAAGTCGGTCAGAATCATCTTAAAACAACATTTTTCATGTTTCTACATCAAACCCGAGCTACTCGGTGATTTTTGTCATCTTTGACCAAGTTTGACTCTCAAGGGCACCAGAAACCTTGATTTTGATTTGACCGTTAGAACGGGTTGGGACCAGCGCCATTACTTAGATTATCAAATTCCCTTTCCAACGACTATTCATGGGTTGAAGTTGGAGTGAAAACGGTTGAGATATATAGTAGTAATAATCTTATCTTATAGAATAATGGACCAAAAAAAAGACATGTTATAATCCTTTAGAGTTATTAGCATAATTCAATCATAAAGTTGTTAAAAATTTATCCTTCCATGGTCAATGAAATTGATTTAATCTTAACTGGTCATTAACGGTTTGATTATAACGATAAACTATTAATTAATTAGTGAAGGAGGAAGCACGGAAGCTAATAATAGTATAGAAGTTGAAGCGTAAACAGGAGAGTTCTTAGCAACCATGCATAAAATTAGTTAATATCAGTTGGATAGCTTTAATGGTGATGAGCTCAGGTGCTGTAGTATAAATAGCTTCAAACCAAATAGGGAAACCATCATACCGTACAACAAATTGGCAATAGCAGGGAAATAAAGAACAATAAAATGGGAAAGAATTTGAGCATTGTAACAATTTCGTTGCTATTGTTGTTGGCATCCACCAGTGTCGGGCAAGTCTTTGACGTTAAATCATATGGAGGACAACCTAATGCCGATATCACCCAGGTATAAATATGTGTAGCACAATTAACTATACCTAATTAACAAGAAAAGTGGGTTCTAGTTAACTTAACTAGTAAAGTCTTTTAATGTCAAATAAAAGTACTCGGGTTCAAACTCTGCTTACACTAAAAACTCTTCAGTGTCTTGACCAAATGATAAAACATTAACATGAAAAATGATTGTAATATACTGAGTACAAGATAATTGAGTACAAATTAATCTCAACTATTCAATCTAGGACTGTGCATATGCATAAATTTTACTTAAATAAAATTGGAAAGTAAGAAATATATTTTAAATGTGATGGTATCCCCATTGGTATAATCTCTTGTACACCCTTTACATTTTAACTAATATTGTTTTGATATCCAAAAAAAAAAAAAAAAAAAAGTACTACTTACGTACTATTTACATATTATTGAAGTCTATTATTGTTATTATATCATTTGTTAGGGTCATATTTTATGCTACTGGCTAATCATTTGACAAAATGCACTTTACTTGTAATTGGGTAGATCTAAGATGGGTTTAATACATCATGAAATATGTTGTTAAAGCATATGTTGTTAAAGCATATCAAGTGTTCGTATTAAAAGACATGAAGCTTGGTCCAAGAAACAAGTGAAGAAAAGCGGTTCATTAAGTCTCAACAGATAGCTCGACGGATGCCTGCTATCGAGACTTAATGTGAAGCTCGATAGATGGCTTGACACCAGCTCGATCTATCAAGAATTATGGTTTCAAAATTTCCAGTTTTAAAATTCGGCCAAAGCTCTTGTGTTTGTTTAGGGTTTCTTTTCTCACAACCCTAGACATATATAAGGCTTATTTTAAAAGCCATCTCACACGGATACAAAGACCTAGAGATTTATTTTCTCTGTGAAAAGCTAGTACGTTTGTACGCCATAGGGTTTTGTAACCAAGTGCTTCCTGATCTTCATTGTTGATGAAGTGAAGAACTTTGTAGCCAACAACATCATTCAAGTTACTAGAGTTAGTCACGTACTGGCATCCGTGCGAAGGGTTAGTCACAGATTTGAGATTTATGTATCAAGGGAAAGAAGGCTACTACAAGATCAAGTTCAATTGGGTATTGAAACGAAGGTTCAACTATAGGTTGGTATTTTGGGATAGGCTAGGGTAGTGTAGTGGTAAGATTCTTTATACTTGTAACCACTTGATTGTTGATTAGTGGATTAGTGGATTCTTGGGAGTGGTGACCTTAAAATTACCCGGTAGGGTTTTTGCCCTGCAAGAGGTTTTCCCCATTTGTCAACAAATCATCGTGTCAATTTAATTTCTACTACATTTAGTTTATTTTGTGATTTTTTAGTGCCTCCACAATTTGCATGTAATTTAACCTTATTAATCAACTTGGGTAATTGAATTAATTAACCGAGGTCAAGCTATCTTAACCCAACATGTGGTATCAGAGCGAGCACACTCTGATTAGGTTTTAATCGTTGTTGTGCAATCCATTGACCCCTATTGTTATGGATCATGGGCAATCCTTGATTATTCCTCCTTTATTTGATGGTACTAACTATGCATACTGGAAAGTATGCATAAGAGCCTTTTTGCAGTCTTTAGATGAAAAAGTATGGCTTACAGTTGAAGTAGGTTAGAAGAAACCTGAAGAGCCACCAGCATCATGGGATGATACTAAGATCAAAGTTGCAAATTTTAACAGTAGAGCACTAAATGCTCTATTTAGCATTGTGACCAATGAAGAATTCAAGAAGATCTTTTCCACTGACAATGCAAAGGAAGCATGGATTATTCTTCAGAATACCGACGAGGGCACAAAAGCTATTAAAAACTCCAAGTTCCAAAGGCTCATTACCAGCTTTGAGGAAATAAAGATGGATGAGGATGAGGATGAGTCATTCGATGAATTCTATGCCAAGCTCAAGGATATAGTGAATTCAGCCTTCAATCTTGGAGAACAAATTCTAGAGCCCAAGATTGTCAAAAAGATTCTCAGAGATCACTGCCATAGAAGAATCAAATGATCTTGACTCTATTCCTTTGACAGAGCTAATTAGGAATTTGCAAACCTATGAACTAGGTTTAGCAAGGGTTGGCAAGGGTAGCAAAAGCAAGAACATGGCTTTGAAGGTTAAGAATGATGATAACGATTAGTCATCTGAAGATAAGGATACTAAGTTCAAATCATATATCACCAGACAATTCAAGAAGTTCATCAAAAATGTGAAAGTCAAAGTAAGTGACAAAGATCGCAAACAGTCTAGATTCTCTCAGTTCAAGTCCCAAGACAAAGGCAAGAGAGAATTCAAGGATGCTAGAAAAAGCAACAATGTTCTTGCTGGGCCAAAGTGCTACAGATGTCAAGGATTTGGACACATGAAGCAAGAATGTCCCACATACCTCAAATCCATTGGCAAGAGCAAAGCCCTAGCTACCATTTTAAGTAATACAAAACCAGAAGCAGATTCTAATGATAGTGATCAACAAGGGATAGTGCTTTCACAGCTATCATTGAATACCCTAAAGAAGCAGTAGAACTGATTGATGAGGAAGAAGAGCTAATGGAATCAAAGTTTGAGAAAATGGATGAACAAGATGACATCCACACTACCTATTCTAAGTTGTACAAGGTCTCTGAGAAGCATAAGAAGCTTTACAGGTTAGCTACGAGAAAGCTTTATAGGTAAGCTTTATAGGTTAGTGAAGTGGAGTTGGAATGAGAGGAACTCTCCACCAAAGTTGATAGGGCTAATCAAACCATCGAAACACTGAGGTTTGAAAACAACTTTCTTGCTGAAAAGACCAAGAAACTGGATGCTAAATTGTTTCAGGTAAGAGCACAATTGGAAAGGACTTCAAGTGCCAAGTAGGATGAAATGCTCAACTTCCAGAAGTCTACATCTGACAAAACAGGTCTCGGGTATGATCATTCTCTCTCTTTTTGCAGTACCTGTTCTAATGCTTTAAATAGAGTCATCTTTATTCCCCCTGCTAATAATGATAACTGTGAGGTAATTGAACCTAAGACTAAAAATGTGAGTAAGGATAAAAATGATAAGGGAAAATCCATTCTAGGAGCACCTCCTAAGGTTGGTAAGAAAGAGACTAAGAAGAATAATCATCACTCCACCAACAAGAAGTCTCAACCAAAGAAGCCTCACTTCTGCCCTTACTGTGGAGCATCTGGGCACACTTGTCCAAATTGCTATAATTGGTTAGCCATTCAACAAAGTAATAGTATGTCATTTTTTAGGAGCCGAAATCAACTCCAACTTTCTTTAGCTCCTCTTGGAGAACTTCTTAAGGCTGTCATGCTACTCTCTAATTTCAATGGATTCAACTCTCCTCCTTATCCATTTGAACAAAAGTTCATGCAAAAGAAAGGTTCTCCATCCAGGTCTCCCATCTGGAAGGAAAAATATTTCAAGTGATTCCTTCACTTTCTTGATCTCATGCATGGTTGGTGTTGTGGTTTGAGTCAATCTAGTTTTTGATGCTTTGTTTGTTTGTTTGTTTTTATGCTTTGTTTTTAAGTTTTTTTTTTTTTTTTTTTAATAAAAAAGGGAAAGTTTTGAAAAATACAAAAATAGTGTGTGTTTGTGTATACTGGTACATGTGCGCCTTTGGGTGGCCTTTGAAACAAAGTTTCTCAACTTTGTATCACTTGTAGCTTAGATGAGCATCTTCATGCACAACTAAGCAATATGAGCTTTGTGGCTCATTTATGTGGTTTGTATGATTTGGTTGATCTTTTATCATTTATATCTTAATCACTCTTTTTGACGGGAAGGACTAAAAAAATCGGAAGAGAAAGGCATAAATAACCATCTCACCACTAAAATTTGTCAATCATACAACATTTGTATACAATTCATAAAAGCCATGCTCGGTAAGGTATAGCACTTGCACAACAAAAACAAGATGTTTGGCTTTCATAATTGGGTAATTCTTTTCTCTCTAATTTACCCATGCATGTTATGTCACTTTATGTTTAAAAGGAAAAATATGCAAAGAATATGTAAAGCAAAAAGAATCAAAATGCTTTCAAATATGGTTGCAAGCGTGTTTCTAGGAGATGTGAGAGTTATATGATGTACCTTGCAGGTGATGGTCCCTATCAAACAGTTATGATTGTGTGTGGATGTATTCGATCTTCTTATATCATTACTCTTCATATAATGATTTACTTATGCTCTCTTGCAAAAGTTTCACACATAGAACGCATACTCTTTGCTACTCTTGATACTATGGTACAGATACAATATGTTTTGGCCATCACAAGGAATACATGTGATAGTATATGCTCTCTAAACTATCTAAACTTGTTTTTTAAATAAAATTGGTTAGACTTGTTCAGTGTGTTTTTGATCTAGAAATGTTTTGCATCTAGAGTTGTTAATGTGTTTAAGTGCTTAACATGCTTCTTGGTTGCTTGTTATGGTGTCTATCTTGATTGCATTCATCATGTGTTGTTTCTCCTACTTGAAAAACCTTGGTTTAGGCTTCTCGATGCTCGATACCTCCTCGATAGCACCTCGATACATGCCTCTTCTATTGAGATTTCTGGGTTTGTTTTCGATACCTCTCTTTGGAGTCTCTGTCTGCTTGATAGATGCTCGATACCTCCTTGATCTATCAAGATCTTTTTGCCGTTGATACCTCCTCGATATCTCTCAATCTATCGAGATTTTGTTTTTGATACCTTCTCGATCTATCGAGCTGGGTTTTCGATATATATATGAGGTTCAACCTGAATCATTTCAAATCCAATTATCTCGATACCTCTCTCTTCTCTCTCGATCCAAATCTTTCTTTTTCACCAAAATCCTTCTTCCAATCCCTTTTTCAGCCTCTATTAAGCTTCAATCCTCTAGTAAGTGGTCTAAATCCCTTCTTTTTCTCTTTTCTCATCCTTTTCATGCATTTAGACCTAGGTTTTCAAGCTTTTGGGAAAATTTTGGGTTTTCGAGTTTTTTTATTTATTTTTCTTTTTTTGTGAAATTTTTGGGTTAGGTGTTGATGATTTGTTCCCACATGCTCATGCATTGCATTCTCTAGCATTATAATCATGTTTTCATACATTCTAGGTTGTGTGCTTGATTAACAAATGTGAGTGTTGTAGTTTGGATTTGGTTTTTTTGCCTATGATGCAATTTCTTTTGCACGTAACATGCTCATGCAATATCATGCATTGTATTTCGTTCTTTTCTTCTTTCATGTGCCTTATTTTCTGCTGTGTTTCTTTGTTTCTTTCCTTCTCTCTCGATTTAGTTACCTTCTTATGGCACCTAAAAAGTCTGTTCCGTCCAAGAACCCGATCACTTGTCATGGTTCTTCTTCTTCTTCTTCTTCTTCTCCTCTTGATAGAGTCTAGTTCCGTGATGCGGATTCCCAAAAGGATTTCGTTGAGAACTTTCATGACCAGGCAATTCATTTGGAATGCCAGGTCATTCGGTTTGATTTTCCAGAAACTCCTCTTCCCGATGCGTTTAGCTATCAAGGTTGGGAATCTCTTTGTGAGAAACTCATGAGTTGTCCTGGTGTGTTCATACAGGAGTTCTACTCCAACATGAATGCCATCGATACCTTTGTTCCTCAGTTTACTATGGTATTCAGAGGAATATGTATCGTAGTTACTCTAGATTTCATTTCTGAGGTACTACATGTCCCTATGGTAGTTCACCAAACTATCCTAGTCCCTCTCATCTATGTAACATACCTTGTGACGAGTTGGCCTCACTCTTCTGTGAGAAGGCCATAGTGCGGGGAGATACTCTTAATTTCTCCACAACTGAGTTTGCTAAGGATCCTTAATAAGGTGATGACCTTTGATCTCACACTACGGTCAAACTATAACACCATCACTAAGCCTCGTGCTCGTTTCCTTCTTTCTCTTCTAGAAGATCTTTCTATAGATTTTCCTTCACATATGATAGTATCTAAGATAGATATCTATCGAGACACTGCTACATATGATAAGCTCATCTTCCCTTCAGCTATCACACGCATTCTCACACACTTGCACGTCACCATTCCTCCTCCTTTCTTTTACACCATGGGTGCCATTAGCAAGGAATCTATTAGGAGGAGCGACGCACAGCTAGCGGCCATGTGTGGAGGATGATGCTGCCCCTACCCCCCATTTGTCTTCATCTTCTACTCCATCTTCTTCTTTAGGAGTAGAAGCATCCCTTGTTGCCACTATGGACCAGCTTTAGCACATGCGTGCCGATTTTGGTAGTAGTTTTGACCATATTTTTTATGAGATGTGTCAGATGAACACAGGATCAATCGCATAGCTCACCGATAGTCTCGTCTTGGTAGCTTTGCTCCTTCACCTTCTCTTGAGCCTACTGAGGATTCTTCTTCGAATGGTGGAGATGACGATGATAAGGATACTTCTAGCTTTGGGTATGATGATGAGAGGACTGCTTCTCAGTGATTCATTCTTTATCACTTGTGACAAAAAGGGAGGAGTAGTTTTGTATATAAGAGTAGTCTTGTTGTTAGGGGGAAAGCTAGCATAGAAATAAACTAGTTAGGGGGAGAGTATTTTGAGAGATATAGTGAGGTTTTGATGTATCTTTCTCATTACATGTACCATGGTCTTGTGACCACTTTTACATTCATTGTATTTTTTTGATATATAAATGATGATGATGTATGTTTCATCACCTTTGTCTCACATGTGTTGTTTCTTTTCTCTCTTTATACACATGTTTCTTCTTTTATATAACTTGTCCATGTTTCACACTTGATGCCTTGATGAATCTTGTTTAAGTGTTTTAGATAAGACAAGTTGCAAGTCTATCATGCCATGATCTTTTTTTTGCAAAGTTTTTCAAAAGCTCATTGTAGTTGTTAGTGTTGGAAAAACATGGTTTGTGTCTTATACAAAACATACGCAGCAGAAAAAATTAACAGATCTATTTCATTCGCAATTGATAACTTGTGCTATGCAAATTTCAAAATTCAAGAACAAGTAAGCATACCTTAGTACAGTGAAATTCAAAACCAAAGATTAGAAGTACTTGGGAACACTTTTAATCTTCACTTCAATTCCACTTGTGTCCAAGAAGTGTGGTCTCTCAATCAATTTCCAAGGAGAGAATGAGTGGCTAACACTCACATACACACCACTTGATTCTTATATCAAATTCTGTATGTTTCTCTCCTTATAATTGATTATCTAATTGGGCTAGCCTTTTTGGGCCATTCCAATTGAGCTTTAGTATGTGGCTTGGAGTGAGACCAAAATGGAACAAATAAGACTCTAGCTCCAATGGGCCTTAGGCTTTTCTATCAACTCTTGACAAGTACAAAGTTACCATTAATTATATTTAATACTACTATATAAATATAATTGCACTCTAAGCCTTATTAATAAATTATATCCTAAGACTTTATTATACATGCAACCCTTTCATAAAATATTCGTAGTAATACAAAGTTATGAATGTAAACTGCTACTTTGAAGTGTTTCAGAAATACAGGTTGTCAAAGTCTTTCATGCCATGAACTCTCTTCTTGCAAAGTTTTTCAAGAGTTTGTGTTAGGATAGATTTTATTGTATTCAACAAAAGAGTATGAGTTGAGTGATTTATGACTTCTCTCATATGTTCATTTATTTGTTGTGGTTTTGTCACGAATTGCCAAAGGGGGAGATTGTTAGGACATATGTGAATCATGTTAAGAACATATGTCATTCATAATTGGCTTATCCTTTGACAAAATGCACTTTACTTGTAATTGGGTAGATCTAGGATGGTTTAATTCTTCAAGAAACATGTTGTTTAAGTCAAGAGTTAAAGCCATGCAAATCTATCCAAGAAACAAGTGAAGAAGTGCTGTATTTTAAAACTCGATAGCTAGTTCGACAGATTGTATCTATCGAGGTTTAAAAGGCAAATTTAGCCCGATGCTTTGACAAATACCCTATCTATCGAGATTTACGAAAATCAATTTTTCAGATTTGATTTCACGCATATCCATATATATGTGTTTAGGCTTTCTTTTCTCACAACCCTAAACATATATAAGGATTATTTTAAGGGTCGTCATGAGGTTGTTGCACTTGTTGTTGCAAGCATATTGTGACCGGAGACATATGCCCTAATTCGTCTTTCTCTTGAAGAAGCTGCTGCATTTGTACGCCATAGGGTTTTGTAACCAAGGAGCTTCTTGATCTTCATCATGTGGATGAACTGAAAAACTTTGCAACCAACATCTTTCTCAAATTGGTGTGTAGTCACTTACTTGGATCCGTGCATTAATTGGTTAGTCACGTACTGGGAGCCGTGCATTGAACATGAGAGATTGTCACTACAGAACAAGTCCAATTGTGTATTGGGATAAGGGTTCAACTGTAAGTTGGTATAAGGTATTGGGATACCTTTACTTGTAATCGCTTGTTGTGATAATAATGGATTCTCAGGAGTGGTGACCTTAAAATCACCCGGTGGGATTTTTGCCTTGGAGGTTTTCCCCATTCATAAACAAATCACTAGGTCAACTTTATTTTCCACTGCATTTAACTTAGTTGGTGATTTGTTTATGCTACCACGCATGTTGCATGTTAATTAACTTAATTAATTCACTTGGCTAATTAATTGGTTAATTTATCACAAGGGGTCAATACATTCTTAGCCTATCAAAATAGAAGTCATGAAATTTATTATTCATTTGACAGTCGTTAGGAGAATAATAGATCTCACAGCGGTCCAATTCAATATGTCTTAACTCTTAAAACATATCAACATATCAACTAGAAGTCTCCACTTCCATGATCAAGACAAATCATCTTAGTTGATATGTTATAGTCTTCGCAGATGAAATGCCCAATTTCATCACCGACTACGAACTAAAATTCAGAGTTTACAAAGAACTTGTGATTTATATCTTCTGTGACTAAATCACATATTATGCATCTCATGGACTATATGATAATGTCTAAATATTCATATTACCATTATTTTAGATAATAATAAAACAACTTTATTAATTACAACATTAAGTAATACATAGCATCATACAATAGAATTTAAAGGGCACATATTCTAACAGTTAGACTTATGTACTTTTAATGTAATAGTTATGGAGATTGTTGTTTTATACTTCTCTCATAATTATGCTTGTGGTTTTGTCACGGATTGTCAAAGGGGGAGAGATTGTTAAGGTCATATTTTATGTAATTGGCTAATCTTTTGACAAAATGCACTTTACTTGTAATTGGGTAGATCTAAGATAGGTTTAATACATCAAAAAATATGTTGTTCAAGAAAATCAAGTGTTCGTATTAAAAGACATTAAGATTGGTCCAAGAAACAAGTAAAGAAAAGCTGTTCATTAAGTCTCCACAGATAGCTTGACAGATTTTGCTATCGAAACTTAATGTGAAGTTCGATAGATAACTCGATAGCAGCTCAATCTATCGAGAATTATGATTTTCAGTTTTCCAAATTTGAAATTCGGCCCAATCTTATGTATTTGTTTAGGGTTTCTTTTCTCACAACCCTAAACATATATAAGGCTTATTTTAAGAGCCGTTTTATATGGATACAAAGAACTGGAGATTTATTTTCTCTTTAAGAAGCTACTGCGTTTGTACGCCATAGGGTTTTGTAACCAAGTGCTTCCTAATTTTCATTGTTGATGAAGTAAAGAACTTTGCAGCCAACAACATCATTCAAAGTTGCTGAAGTTAGTCATATACTGGGATCCATGTAAAGGGTTAGTCACAGATTGGAGATTTGTGCATCAAGGGAAAGAACGCTACTACAAGATCAAGTTCAATTGGGTATTGGAGCAAAGTTCAACTGTAGGTTGGTATTTTAGGATAGGCCAGGGTAGTTGGTACGATTCCTTATACTTGTAACCACTTGATTGTTGATTAGTGGATTCTTGGGAATGGTGATCTTAAAATCACCCGGTAGGGTTTTTGCCTTGCGAGAGGTTTTCCCTATTTGTCAACAAATCACCATGTCAATTTAATTTCCACTGCATTTAGTTTAATAAGTGATTTGTTGGTGCCTCCAAAATTTGCATGTAATTTAACCTAATTAATCAACTTCGATAGTTGAATTAATTAACCGAGGTCAAGCTATCTTAACCCAAAAACTTCTCTTGTACTGCAACAACATCCTTGCTCATGTTGGGTCAATAATATCCCATGCACTGAATTCTCCAATATAGGTTGATCTTTTCTATGATTCCACAAATCTGGATCAACATTAAGAGAATAGACCACTTTGGAATCCAGGCCAAGCATCTCATAAGTTCATGCAAATATGTCCATGTATTTCTTCAATAACTCCACCAATTGCTCTCTTTCTTGTGCTGACAGTTAGTTGCTGATAAAAACGGGCTTAGGATTTCCTGGGTCAGCCCCTAAGTCTACCTCTTCCAACTCTTCTTTGGGTAGGATATATGCTTCCTTTTTCACGTCCTCTAGGATCTCCTCTTAAGCCATCATACAATCTGGTGGTCCGGGACCCTTTTGTGGGGTGCATTCAAGTCTTGCATACCTTCATAATCAATATATCAAACTTCCCCCAGGTTCTCGAACAACCACGTATTCCCAGAATCCTCACAAACTGGTTTCTTTCTTCTGCCTTTTTCTATCCAAGAGGTCCCTCAAGTCATGGGTATTGCTTCCTTCTTCTTCTTCCAAAACAAGAGCCCCTAGGGTCCCTGGTGCAGGACATTCATCATCAGGGGCTAGCTCATCGTAAAACATAGTCTCCACAAAATTTACTTGTCCCTAACTAAAAGGGCTAGGGCTGGCAGAGATCCTTATGGGCCTCTCATTCAATCTTCCCTTCACCCACTGATGATAAGTTGATGGGATTAAACGATATTTGTGAAGCCACGGCCATCCCAACAGGATGTGATAAGAAACTTCTTGATTAATCACATGAAACTGAGTTAAAGCCACTATGGGACCCACTCTCATAGCCAGCTGCATGTAACCTTTAGTGATTTTGCAGCTCCTCAAAATCCCGTTATTTCCACAGGAGCCCCTAGTATCCTCTTACCAGACATGCCTACAACTTCTAAAGTACTCAAGGCAATGAGGTTGAGTGAAGCTCCTGTGTCTACCAATGCTTTTCTGATCTAGATGCCATTTATGGTGGCTATCAAATAAAAAGGCCTTCAATGGTTCGGGTACTTAACTTCCATATCCTCGTCTGTGAAAGTTATTGCATTGGTAGTCTCCAAGAAAGCTCTACTTGCATGAGATTCTATCGTAAAGCACTCTACTCTCATATCTGCGGCTATGCTCATGAGGTATTCCATCGTGATCCTCTTTGCCTCTAGTCTAAATCCCAGCTGGTTGAATAGAGTCTTGAACTTGGGGTTCCTCTGGAAAGTCTTAACAATGTTTGGGTGAAAGGATCCCTCTGATTCCTTTGCTTCTAAGTCAGTTGGCCTTCCATGGATTACTACAGCCACTATTCTTTTCCCTTTGTGATTGGGCAAGGGGTTCCTCTGTACTTCGAGTTCTCGTTGAGTGAGCTCTAGAGTCCTTTCTCTTAACTTTTTGCGAAAGAGCCTCCGAAGGGTCCAACAGTCCTTAGTGGCATGCTTAACATAGTTATGAATCTTACAAAACAATGGGTTCTTTCTCTCTTCCTCTGTTGGTGGCCTGGACACGGGATATGGTCTAACAATCCCATCTCATATCCATTTATTCAGGACATGGTTTAGTTCTTTTGTGGTACATGAGATCACTGCTTGTTCCTCGACCATCTTTCCCTTAGGTCTCCTCCTCTTTTCTTCTGCTGAAGCTATCATGGCTTGAGAGACTGGTACTCTCTTTGTCTTTATGGTTAAGGTTGTCCTCCTGTTTCTTTGCAACAAATCAGCAAACTGAGTTATACACAGATTCTCCAAATTGAGCCTGTAATCAAAAAGCATATTGGATATGCAGATCTCCATGAGCTCCTTTTCTTCATGGTCTCCATAACAATCTAAGGGGACATCCTCAAATCTTTTGA
The DNA here is from genome assembly GCA_028535165.1 of Quercus tomentella. Classification (NCBI taxonomy): domain Eukaryota; kingdom Viridiplantae; phylum Streptophyta; class Magnoliopsida; order Fagales; family Fagaceae; genus Quercus; species Quercus tomentella. The sequence continues at coordinate 53,756,967 of JAPQVY010000089.1, read as the reverse complement.
TGAACTAAACAGGATCCTCTCCAGGCCTTTTCTTCACCATCTGAAGGTTTGCAAATGTGACTTTGTCTTCACCTGGATAGTATTTTGCACAAAATCTCTCCACTATGTCATCCCAAATCCTAAAGGATCCAAGCCTCAAGGTGGTGTACCATGTGTATGCTCGATCTACCAGAGACTTGGCAAATTCTCTTAGACATAATTCCTTGTACTTGGCATAGGGACCCATGATGTGGATAAATCTACTTACATGTTCCACAACACTCCCTTTTCTCCCATAAAAAGGGTGGAACTTTGGGTTTCATACCCTTTAGGATAGGGCTTGCCAAGGAGCTCTACTGGAAAAGGGGGATCCTTAGAGAATTGCTTGGGGATTCTCAAGTGCTTCTCCCTTTCCTACTCAAGGAGAGCGTTTACATCTACTAGGGTAAGGTACTGGGGATTAGCTCCCCTTCCCGCTGCTGATCCTCCCTCTAGCTGGCCCTTTCCTTGTTAACAAGTGGAGGGACATTGTCTCTGATCTCCCGGTTCCTTCCTTCTTTAAGTTAACGGATCTCTTGCTGGAGGTCCTTCATTATTTCTACCATTCGGACCATGGGATCTGGTTCTTCTCTCTCGTTCCTTTGCCTAGAGACAACTTCATTTTCTCTTACAGGATCTGATGCCACAGGTGGCAAATTGATACCTTTGTTGTTCTTTAGTCTTGGAGCAATGCTTGTGAAAGGACTACTTCTTCCCTCTCCTTTTCCCAGTCCCTAGCGAAGCTGCCTTTTAATGTGGGTTACTGTTTTGGACAGTGCCCAGGCCCAATGTTTTAGGGGATCCTGGGCCTCCAAAGGATGGTGTTAATGGTTAGTGGACTAGGCTTGACTCACCGCGGTTTTGTTAGGCCATTTTACGAGCCAATCTATGCATAAGACATGAAGTCCACAACGCAAATACACACACACACACACACACACACATATTGGTTGAGTGAATAACTAAGGAAGAGCAAATGAACTAAAAGAGTGCAAGTAAAAAAAAAATGTCGGGGATTCTAAAAAATAGAGTGAGATTATGATTCATTATATCAAGTATTTGAGTACATTAGGTCCTACTTTGCTGGGATATATCACAAGGCTCAATAAAATTCAAAAATCACAGACTTAGATAACTCCCTTTGGGCTTCCAAGACTTGTGAAGTTTGAATCCAAGTGTATCCTTAAGTATTTACCTTAGGATCCCTAACAGTACCTCCCTCTTCACTCTATTTTGTGCTCACAGCTCTTTTTCTAGTATCCTTTCTACTATGCTATGTGCTTCTTTCTGAATGCCCTTCTTGGCTGGTGCTTTGCCCCTTTTATAATGCTACTTGGATGCTCCTTAACACCAACCATCATTCTCTTTCGTGTGCTGGGTACCAAAACCAATGTCATATTTGAAAGCTTTGGTGGCTAATCCCTTACCCTTTATATTCTTATTTCATTTTTCTGGGTTTTGACAATCTAAAGCTCCCTTGCTAACTTCCTCTTATGGGAGATCCCTTCTGAGTAAGTCCAAATGCTTCTCCAAGGTCAATGTTTCTTATTCTTTCCCCAAGGCCTTAAAAAGGACATCTTAAAGCTCTGAGACTCTGATGTTGACCTCTCATGACTTGTTTCTTTTCTCAAAATCTGGCGGATCCCTTCTTGATGATAATGTAGCCGGAAAGGCTCCTGACCACCTTCCTTTTTGGTTCTCCTTCTCTTCTTTTCCCGAGGTCCTAGGTTTCTTCATCAGGCACTGGTCCCGAAATCACCAACTGTCCCCATCATTCTTTCCTTGGTCGTGGGCATCTGATTTCGACAAGACACCTTTCGTCTTTCACACCCACCTTTTACCATGAGCATGCCATTCTGAATTGTCCACGTCTAGGATCCCTTATGCCAGTCTTTCCTCGGGGATCCCTCCCTAGGGCTGGTAGATCCTGTGCCATTCTAGCCCAACGCCTGCCTGCCTCCCTTAGATGTCACCTCTTGCATAAGCCTCTGGCTCATGCTTCCCTACGAGCCTCCTTTCTTTCTAAGGCTCAAAACTTATTCTTTTCTCTCTATGGGTCGAGCTCCTCCCTTCTTCATTTCTAAGGACCAAGCCTTTCTTCCTTTTTCCCTATCTTCATGGGCTGGGCTTCTCCCATTTTTTAAGGGCCTAGCTCCTTATTACATTTTGAACCTCAACATTGAGCAACAAGACTCTTCGCATAATTACTAAGAAATTAGAGTTCATAAAAAATAAATTAGAGTTTATAACTATATGCAAATTCCTTCTCATATTGATGGTTGTGGAGTAGTTGTGTCATTTGGTTGGATGCATATATCTGATCCATTTACGATGATGACTACCAAGCTTCCTAGAAAGGCTTGTAGTGGAGTTAATTGTGAAGAATATGGATTCAAAAGCAATTCAATGATGATTATGGTGTTTTGGGATGATGAAGGTGCAAACAAGGGTAGAACTTTGTGGCTCTTATTCATGAATGGTGTGTTTGGATGGAGTGGGAAGGAGAAAGAGGAAGATTTTAATGAACCTTGTTTAGAAGTTATTTAAAGGAGGGGGAGGGGTTTAGGGGTATTTGGAGGGTTATCTTACCCCCCCCCCCCCCCCCCGGCGCCCAAACCACTCATTTTTAATTACATCAATTTTGAGAATTTGGAGGGAATTGAGAGGGGAGGGGAACAACTTGTATTACAAGTATTAATAAATAAAGGTAGTCTTTGTTTTACAAAGCAGGTTTATAACAACCAAAAGAAACATATTGTGTAGACATTGTTTTTTATGAGAATCTACCCATTTCATGTATATTATAAATGTAGGTAGGATCCTTGTTTTTTTAAAAGCAGGTTTATAACAATCACTACCTAAATAACAACCGCTTCAAATTGGCCTTGAAATCATATATTAGTATCTCTCACCCAAACTCATACAATTTGACCTTCATACTATTGAATTTAGGGATTGAGCAATGAAAGGAAAATGCTTGAATGATCTTCATTAATGTGTAATGAGTGTATTAATACACTTAACCATACGAATTAACTAACTAACAAACTCCTAACAGTATTAACAAATTCCACTAACTGCAACAACACATGTCAACCACGTGTCTGTCACTTATTACAAAGAAGAACTAAATTGCAGTAGTTGAAAATATAAACGACTTGTAGCATAGCCTTCATATCTGATTTTCTTCTCAACACTCCCCCTCAAGGTGAGCATAAATATTGTTTATGCCCATCTTGCTGAGAAGGTTGTGAAACTGCTGATGTACCAAAGGCTTGGTGAGCAAATTTGCCAATTGATGCTTGGTTGAAACATGAAAGGTGTTGATCACCTTCGCTTGTATCTTCTCCCTCACAAAATGGCAATCCAGCTCTATATGTTTTGTCCTTTCATGATACATAGGATTAGCTGCAATCATAGTTGTCAAAACATGAATCGTATCGTGAATCGATTTTTAATTTTTCCGTATCGTGTATCGTAACTTATACAAACACTTACTAAAATTTAAAAAAAAAAAATTATAAATATACATATATAAAGGGTATATTCATTATAAATTTTGAATATATTCAACTAATGACTAATTTATTCATCACTTATGTAATAATATTTAACAAGCTAACTAAAAAAATCAAACTAGTATGTGTTTATTTTCATCATATTGCCTAATCAACCTCACCTAAGTCAATGCTATCATCATGTTTATAATTTTGCCAACTTATTTCTTCATTAAAATTTTCTTCATCGTCATTCGTAATTAACATTTACTATCTCTTCTTATTCTTTTTATTTTAATATTTTTTTATAATTTTTTTTTTTGGCATTCTAGTTTCTTGGACTTATAACAATAATGATAAAAATAAATATTTTATATTGTCAATAAATATTTTGTTCATAGTATATAAAATAAATTTGTAAATATTAAAGTGAAGGGTAAGTGTGTATTGTGTAGTCCAATTGTAGGAGAGAGAGGAAAAAAAACTTATGAATATGTTATTTTAGTAGGCTAAATTAAGTAAACTAGTAATTTTGTGTTAAAAACAAGTCTAACAACTTTTTAGATTCAAATAAAAGTATAGATTTTAACAAAAATCTCATTTTAAAGCATTTGTCTATGTATCGTACGATACGTATTTGAATCTAAAAAGTTGTATGATACGCACATACGATACAATACGTACATACGATACGCACATATCGTATGTACGTAAGTACATATCGTATCGCACGTATCGTATCGTACATATCGTACATATTACATATCGTATGATACTAACAACTATGGTTGCAATATGTAATGCAGCTTGGCTATCACAATAAAGGAGAGCTGGTTGTGAGTGATCAACAGTAAGGTCTTTAAGTAAACCAATCAACCGAACAAACTCACTGACAAGAGCTGCCATGGATCTGTATTTTGACTCTGCAAATGACCTAGACAATGTCTGCTGTTTCTTAGACTTCCAAGAGATGAGAGATTGTCCCAAAAATACACAAAATCCTATTATTGATCTCCTAGTGACAATAACCCTTCAGATGTAAATCTGATGCAGTAGAGAAGAAAATGCCTTGTCCCAGTGTTCCTTGCAGGTACTTAAGCACCCTATAAGCTGCTTAGAGATGTGGTTGCCTTGTTCAAGAGAGAAACTGACTAAGCTTATGCACACTGAAAGCTATATCTGGTCTTGTCAATGTCAAATACAGCAATTTCCCAATCAGTCTCCTATATTGTGAAGGATCTAACACTAGTTCCCCATGATAATTGGACAACTTGGCATGTTGTTCCATAGGTGATTTGACTGGCTTAGCTGCTAGTTCACTAGCTTCTGCAAGCAACTCTAGAACATACTTCCTTTGGCATAGGCTAATACCTTTAGAAGATCTTGCCACTTCCAAACCTAGAAAGTATTTCAAGCATCCAAGGTCTTTCAATTTAAATCATCCAGAAAATTCTTGAAATCTGTCACAGCTTGTAAATCATTACTAGCCACTAGTATATCATCCACATAAACCAAAATGATGATAATAATGCCATTATGAACTCTAGTAAGCATAGAGTAGTCAAACTTGGATTAAGCAAAGCCATGAGCAAGAATGGTAGTTGACAACTTTGAGAACCACTGCCTACTAGCCTGTTTAAGGCCATACAATGATTTTGTCAACTTGCAAACCATATTATTCTCCCCCTTGCTACCAAACCCAGATGGAGGTAGCATATACACCTTCCTCCAATTCACCATGGAGAAAGGCATTATTCACATCTAACTGAGCCAAATGCCACCCAAAAGTAGCTGCAACAGCAAGGAGTGTCCTAATAGTAACAAACTTTGACAATTGGACTGAAGGTTTCATAGTAATCCAAACCCTCTTGCTGTGTATAGCCTTTGGCTACCAACCTGGCCTTATACCTCTCTATGCTCCCATATGCCCTATGTTTAATCTTGAAGACCCATTTACATCCAATTGGAACCTTACCAGAAGGCAAAACAGTGAGAACCCAAGTATGATTAGCTTCAAGTGCTTCTATTTCAACAACCATAGCAGCCTGCCATTGAGGATCTTGGAAAGCCTCAGCATAGGAAGAGGGTTCAGTGGCAAAGGAAATGGCAAGAGTTAAAGCTTTATGACCAAAAGAGAGATGATTGTATGAGATGACAGATTCAATGGGAAAGACAGAGTCAGAAGAGGATAAGGGAGAAGCTGAAGCCATTTTGCAGTGAAAATCTTTGAGGTAGGCAGGGGCTTTATGCAATCTTGTAGAATGTCTAATAGGAAAGGGTGGAGGATTATTAGATGGAACAATAGGAAGATTAGGTGTAGAAACAGGTTCTTGGATAGGTGAGATTTGTGTAGTAGTGATAGAAGGTGGATCACTATCTAAATCAAGAGGAGGTGGGGTAGGAAAAAGGGAACCAGTGGGCAAAGCAGGAGAAATATGAAAATTCATTAACTAGAATGGGAATATATTTTCATGAAAGAAAACATCCCTAGATAAGAAAGTTAGTCTATGTCTAACAATTTGTATCCCTTAACACCTTTAGGGTACCCAAGGAAATCACAAGCTTTGGCCCTTTGATCAAATTTAGTCTTGTTTCTAGAGAGAGTTGAAGCAAAGCAAAGACAACCAAGAACCCTAAGGTGAGAGTAGGGGCACTTTATGTAAAAGAACTTCATAAGGTGTTTTGCGTTGTAACAATGGACTAGGAAGTCTATTGATCAAATATACAGCAGTGAGAACACAATCTTCCCAGAACTTCAAAGTTAAATTGGATTGAGACTTAAGTGCTTTAGTAACACTAAGAATATGTTGGTGTTTCCTCTCAACTACTGAATTCTGTTGAGGTGTGTCTACACAACTATGTTGGTGAACAACACCCTTGGATGAAAAAAAAGTAGACATTGAAAATTCTGGACCATTATCTGATTGAAGAGATTTGATTTTAAGGTGAATCTGAGTTTCAACATATGTGAAAAAAGATTGAAGAATGTTTTATGTGTCAAATTTAAGTTTCATCAAGAAAACCCAAGTACATCTACTGCAATCATCAACAATGGTTAGAAAATATCTAAAACCATCTATAGTAGGAACAGAAAAGGGTCCCCTAATATCACAATGAATTAGATCAAAAAAGATTGAAGAATGTTTTATGTGTTAGATTTAAGTTTCATCAAGAAAACCCAAGTACATCTACTGCAATCATCAACAATGGTTAGAAAATATCTAGAACCATCTATAGTAGGAACAGAAAAGGGTCCCCTAATATCACAATGAATTAGATAAAAAATGAATTAACAAAGATTGTTTTCATTAGGAAAAGGAAGCCTTTTTTGCTTTGCAAGTGGACAAACTGTACACAAAGGTAGATCAAAATTAGAAAAAGATACATCAGGCACTATAGAACTAAGCAATTGTAATCTAGATGAAGGATGACCTAGCCTATTGTGCCATAGAACAAATTTTGAAACCATACAAACATTGTTACAGACTGAAACAATTTTGGAAGCTGAACTGGAGTAACTAAAGGCAGCACTAGGAAAGGACAAACCAGATGGCAGGAAAGAAGAAAGCTGAATTGGAATTGAAAGCTGTGTATTGGATTGTTATAGAATGTACAAACCACCTTGCTTTTTACTCGATCCAATCGTCTTCCATTGAAGTAGGTCTTGAAGAAAATAGAAATGCGACAAGAAAATGCAACAACATTAAATGATGTGTTAATTTGCCTATGGAAATGAGATTAAAAGAAAAGGAGGGGACACACAAAACATTATCAAGAACCAAATCATAGGACAATTGAGCTTGACCAACATGTGTAACTAAGATAGACTCTCCATTAGGAAGACTGACAGAAACATGAGCAACTGAAGTAATTTTCGTTAGAAGTGAAATGGAATGAACCATATGGTCTGTTGCACCACTATCAATAATCCACTCAGTTGATTTAAGATTTGATGGAGGAACAAGATTGGAAGAGAAAACTGAATGGTCTAGGCTAATGGAGGAAGCAAGACACAAATGTGTGAGTGAATCAATACCTGCAATATTGGGCAAAATTGGCTGAATAGGTTGTACAAAATTAGCAATGGCAGTGGCTACTTGAGGTGACCTAAGAGAGAACTCTGATGTGGACTGATTGCTAGGCTGTGAACCCAAAGCATGAGAATGAAGCATTGTAATAAGTTGCTGGCACTTTGAAGGAGTAAGAGATACAACACTGAAATCTCTTCACCATCCATACCAGAATTAGTGGATGAAGATACTTGATTAGCATAATGACCATTTCCTTTGTTCTTGTAACCTGGTGGATAGCCATGGATCTTTAGCATTTATCCACCACATGTCCTAGCAAGCCACAATGTGAACAGGCCTCTCTTTCTTTCCACCAGACCTACTAGCATTACCATTCTTTCCATAGGAATTGGAACCTCTAGAGAATAAAGCTGCAGATTTAGTTACAATTGAACTAAAACCAATCTTTCTTTGTTTCTCTTTTTGAGTAACAAGAGAGAAAACCTTGGTCAATGAAGGCAAAGGCTTCATTAACAGAATCTAGCCTCTAATTGAAGCAAAGGATTCATTAAAACCCATCAAGAAATTCATTGTGCATTCCTCTTCTAAGTAATCAGCATGTGCAGCCATAGAACCACAAGTGCAAACACCACATGAACAAGATGGAATAGACTTGTAATTGACTAACTCATCCCAGATAATATTGAACTTTGTATAGTAGCTACTTACAGTGAGAATTTCTTGAGAAAGATTGCTCACCATTCTCCTTAGCTCAAACACCCTTGGACCATTGCCTTGAGAGAACCTATTCTTTAAGTCAATCCAGATTTCTCGAGCAGTGTTCAAGTATATGATACTTGAAAGCAAATCCTTGGACATGGAATTGAGAATCCATGACAAGACCATTCCGTTGTAGCATTTCCAAATTGGGAACAAAGGATCTGAAGTACTGGTAGGTGCTGTAATTGTGCCATCCATGAACTATGTTTTGTTCTTGGAATCAAGGGCATAAAGAATTGAACGACTCCAAGTGGCATAATTGTCCCCAGTGAGAGGCTGAGGCCATGTTTGGTTAGCTTGTTTTCATCACTCAATTCTCACTTTTCATAACTCAATTCTCAAATTTCGTGGGCCCCAGTCCAAGGTAGCTTGTTTGGTTTAGATTTTATTCTCAATTTCCATCACTCATTACTCAAAAATTTGAGTTAGAGTGATAGAAACTAAAAATAATTTTATGTGTTTTCAAATTATGAGAAATGAGTTACAAGGGTATTATTGTAAAAACAAGCAAATAAGCAGGACCCACCCTCATGAATGGTCTAATCAACAAGTCAGACTAACGGGTCTTTTTTTTTTTTTCTTTTTTTTCTTTTTTTTCTTTTTTTTCTTCTGCTTCCAAGCATAGTTCTTCCCTCTGCTTCTTCTTCTTCTTTATTTCTTTTATGTTTCTTTCTTTCTTTAAATCTTCATTTGCCGCTAGACCGATTTGCCTCTTCGCGTGACCGATTTTCTGTGAGACCAATCCAGGAAGAAGCATTTTGGTGGTGGAAAGGAAGAATTGAAATCAAAATTTCTACCGCAACTATCTATGAGTTGTGTATTTATGGGTTCCAATTTGTGTTGTTGAGATCTTTGTAGGTTGTAATTGGTGTTTTTTAGGGTTGTAATTGTGGGTTTGTGGTGTTCTGTGTGTTGTTGAGAAAAAAAAAATCTAAAGAATGAGTTAAATCAAAGAAAAGGAAGATGGGTTTGTGTCACTCTGTTTGTAGCGTTGCCGGCGATGGGTCTGCCATGGGAACTTACTGGTGGTATGGTGGGTTTGTCAAGGGAGGTGAGGTGCTAATTCAGGTTTGGTTGAGAGAGAAATAGCAGTATAGTGGGCTCCACAAATTTGAGTTAAATTTGCTTTTGTCAAACTGAAAACTGAGGAGAGTATTGATGCCAAACATAGCCGTGGAGTGAGTTAAGAAAAAATAGGAAATTAGATATGAGATATGAGAATGAATTTTGAGTTATGAGTATTGAGATATGAGTTTTAAGATATGAGTCATGAGCAATCCAAACAGGGCCTGAGTCACCAAGACTAAACCAGGGTTATCTTCATTATGCCAAAGGTAAGGGCTTGAAGGCTTTTCCCAATGAGGCACAGAAGCTTGAGTGGAAGCGTTTATTGAACTTGGAAAATCAAGAACCAAATCTCAAAGAAAAGAAAAGGAGAAAACCTAATCAAAGATGAAATCAAGGATTCATCAATGGAGAGATTGATGTGAAAACAAGTCAGGAAAACAGGGAAATTGCACTAACTCAGCTTTGATACCATATTGAATTTAGGGATTGAGCAATGAAAGGAAAATGCTTGATTGATCTTCATTGATGTGTGATGAGTGTATTTATAAACTTAACCGTACGAATTAACTAACTAACAAACTCCTAACAATATTAACAAATTCCACTAACTGTAACAGCACATGTCAAGCACGTGTCTGTCACTTATTACAAAGAAGAACTAAACTGCAGTAGTTGAAAAAATAAACGACTTGTAGCATAGCCTTCATATCTGATTTTCTCCTCAACTCATACAATCCAACAAAATTGTGAATAAGTCACCCTAAAAAAAACAATACAGATAATTGAAGCATATAATTTTCTTAATGCAATAATTCCTTAATAAGTTTTTAGAGAAAAAGAATCAACAATGTATTTATCAAAAAGAGAAGTCAGTAATGATGAAATTAAAGCCGAAGAATTTAAATGTGTACACAAATAGAGAGACAAAGAGGTGACATGGAATTGATTTTCTCAACACCTATTTGTCCCTAATTATTCTTAGACATGGCAAAACGGGTCAGAATTTTTCTGACCTGACCCTACCCGACCCTAAAAATACCTGACCCGAACCCAATTTTTTTTACTCGAAGCAAAAACAAGTTGACCTGCGACTTGACTCGTGTTTTTTGCGGGTCAACCCGACCCGACCTGAATCCAAACCATTTCTTAAAACTTATTTTTTTGGTAAAAAAAAAATGAAATTAAGACAATATTGATTTAATTGTTTGTTGTGAGTTTTAAGGAAACAATTGAGACATTTACATAACTGCATGCAAATTAATTGAAAGATGAAAGATTGAGCATTCTGTAGTGAGTAAATATTTTTAGATATCAAATAGCAAAATACATGCCAAGATAATCTAGTTACAGTACAGTTAAAAACACAGATTTAAAATTGTAGATATGTGTGAAAAACATTCACAAATGTGAAAATAATGAAGTCAAAGTACCAAATTAACATAAATTATGAATGCTTAGACCTATTTTTTAACAATTTATATCCAAAATAAACGGCTTTTCAAAGTAAATTATGATATTTCCTAGAGTGTTTGTTGCTTAATAATGATATGATATTCATAAAAGAGACCATGTATAAACAAGTAAACAATCAAACTTTAATGTATATCTCAAATTGAAATAGAGTGTCAACCATAATTGACAATAGATTATAAAATTAATTTTCAAGATTGTAAATTTCTTATATGTTTTTATTCTTTGTCAAATGAATTATCCAATAAGTCATTTGTAATTTTGTTTTATATTTTGGGATATTGATATTGTGTAGAAATAAAACTTGTGTATTTGTTTTACTTATCTTTGTGTTATTTTGTTTTAGATAGCAATGTTAGGATTTTTATAATTTTAAAATTATTGAATAAGTATTAATAAGTGTAGTTCATTCTTGATATAAGTGGTGAATTCAAAGTAATATATTTTATATCAAGTAATTTGTTGCATGACTTTCCAAATGGCAAATACATGTTGTTTTCTTTATAATAATAAAAAATAAAAATAAAAAACTCATGTGAAAAATACGGGTCAACCCAACCCTGGTTTTAACCCGCTTAAAATAGCCCGTTTTTGACCCGCAACCCAATTGACCCGACCCGACCCGTCCCGACCGTTTTGTCATGTCTAATTATTCTCAACTGAAGTCTGAATAAAGTTTAAAATCTAACGTTCAACACATTTATTATTTATTTATTTTATAAGCTTTAGAAAAATTTTAAAGCAAGATTGAACAAAGAGAGTGATAATTGATCTACAAATTGGTAAAGTTGTTTGACACCCCGTGGCCTAATTCCTAATCGCTATGCATAAATTGTGTATTACCCAAAAACACCTCCCCACTCCAAGGTCCAAGACCAAGACCTCCTTTGTTTCAATTTTCAAAGGCAATTGGCATTTGGCACCCACCAGTCCATCATAAGGATATATTTGTCATTTAGCTCTTAAAAGTTTAAAACCCAGTAAACATACTCATCCTTCTTGTTGATTACATTTTCACGCCAAAGACACATGCTTCTTTCCTTTCCTAATTTATGAGACAATTTAGAGTGAGAGGCAGAGTGAGACTAGTATCAATTTTCAAATTTGCAAAGAGGTTTTATTTACTTATTTATACCCAAAGACCAAAGTTCACCCACACATGCCCAAGAGAGAGAGAATCACGTCCGCGACCTCTATCACTTTCGATGGCTAATATTGACCGTTAAAAGAAACTTAATTTTTAACTTTGAACTTTTTCACCATTTTACATTTCTTAACTTTTTATCTCACAATTGTATGGTTTAGTAGCCTTAAACTATTGCACTTTATCTAAATCCTAATAGTAGCATTTTTTTAAAAAAATTAGTAGTTTACTGAAGAAAATTGCTACGTCTACAATATTTTCACAACAAATTATAGTTAATTAGTTGTTATCGGTTCAAATTTGAACCTACCACTGAAATTACTTTTTTACACTAAAAATAACAACCTGTCATTTAAGATTTGTTGTGAAAATTTTGTAAACATAGAGTTTTTCTTTATTAAAAGGTCCGATTAATGGATGTTCTTTGGATATTTATTAATGGATCATTTTAGGAAAATTTCGATATCACCTAGCTTTCAAAAAAAAAAAAAATCTTAAACTAATGCACTTATTATTATTATTATTATTATTATTTTTTGAAAACATGCACTTATTTGAAAATCTGTTAAATTTTTCATTTATTAAAAAACTTTTTTAAGAATCATAAAATGAATGGGCCGGGTAGGTCAAAAAAATCCAACCGGCCCAAAACAAATGACCAAGTCAAAGACGCCCTCACTCATTGTACCATAAACCTCCTCAGAAATTAGAACCCTCTAGGACCCACGGAAACCACATAGACACAGAAGAGAAGAGAAAGAGAAAGAGGAACGACCTAAGGCAACCGCGAAGATGATCATTCCAGTTCGTTGCTTTACCTGCGGCAAGGTATTTACTTTCCTTACATTGTTATTGATTGTAAAACCCAAGTTTATATCTTTTAATATAGCATTTATTCACAGTGAGGTTTTGTTGATTTGGTTAAGGAGGTTTTCTTGTTCATGTTCCACCAAGTCAGTAATTTTATTTATTTGTCTGTGTTGTATAGGTAATTGGAAACAAATGGGACACATATCTTGACCTTCTACAGTCAGATTACTCTGAAGGGTGAGAGAACCTCTTTGGTTATTTTGTTAGGGACTTATTGTTATAAGCGTTTGCTCATATGATTGCAAACTGTAATAGTAACCAGAAATTGATTTATGCAGATAAATACATGACATGTTAAACTAAAATAACATCTTGTTGTATTATTTGGAACTTTTTTTTTTTTTACCCGGTATTTTTTTGCTAAATGTACTGAATTTGTGATTGATAACCCAGTGATATTTACAATAATGCTGCTTTGGCAATGTTATATATACTATTCCATTATATATAGTAGCCGAAAACAACAACAATTCACAACATTATCACAGCATCTTTTTTTATTTTTGAGTTGTGGTGGGTCCCGGTATAAATATTTTATTATATTTCATTTTATTTTAACGTATGGTGAATTGACGCATCAATTGTTGTGAAAATGTTGTGACATTTTGTTGCGTCCCTAGAAGAACCCATTTGTAGATCATCGATAACTTTGTTAGTTATGGTTGGCATCTATTGTTGTTTTTATTTGAAAGTGCATTTTCACTTTTTGGTGATGCTTTCCTGTCATATTTATTAATATTCTCACTTCTCTCCCTTTGTTTTCCATTGTGCTTCAGTGGGTTCTCCTGGCCAATTCCTTTTGCAAAACTAATATTCCTTAACTTACTAAAATAATTTAGAGAGCGAGAACATTTTTCAGATATCCAACCATTGCATATGTCCGGTCGGACATTGTATTGGCATATATTCATGTGCTTGGATTGTTAAGGCACCTATCTGGCAAGGCTGTTTTCAGCTTCTTTTTAAGCTCTTTTAGAATTGGCATAGTTTTTTTGGCAGTTAAGCCTATACTTTTGCTTCATTTTTAAATCATTAGAAGTGGGTTGGTATTCCTGGTAGGAGAAGCTTTTGTGTTGCTACAAATTCCTCTGTGATACTACAAAAGAAAGAAGAATTCTTTTCTAACCTGAAATTTACTAAGTCCATATTTTGGATTTCAAAAATTCTTATTAATTTCTTGCCAACTGAACGTGATAAGCATCTCAAGCAATATTATCTTGTGACCTTATGCATTTATATTCAAATCTTGAAATTACTAAGACAATTTGGCTGCTTTCGATGATTATCAGTGTTGATGTGAAATGAAATATTGCAAAACTAGATATACTGACGATTACTGGAGTTATCTGCATTATATTGAATTGTTATATAGTTTTCATGTGGTAATTTGAATTGAAATGTCTGTTACATATGATTTGAATTGGCAAGAAACTTTCATCCTTTTAATTTGTGGTTTGGAAATTTTGGACTTATCAATGTTAAGATATTGCATTGCTTGTGAGTTGATATTTAAGAAACATTCAAAATAATGACAGTCTGGATGTTTGCTTTGCTCTTCCTGGCTCAATTAAGAGTTATAGACAGTCTTCCTTCAACTGATTAGGTCATTTAAAACTCATATTCTTTCTGTATGTCTCTCTCTTTATGGTATAACTCTCTATCTTTTGCATGGTGTCATTTTCAGTGTCTATGGTAGATGCTTGTTTCAGCATTTATCTTTGTGACTTGGGTGGATATGATTCAAAACCCAAACAAAGCTGGGGTGCTAAGTACCAAAGAAAAAGCACCACTGAATTTTAGGCACTTACAACTCTTTTCTTTACCCCTAAGGATTCCTTTAGGATTTAATAATATAAGTAGCTATCGTCTGTAACTAACAAGTGCAAAGTGCCATAAGTTAGATTTCACTAAACCCAATGGTAGTGTTATCCCTACTGTTATAGTGGGGTTGACTCTTGACAGCCCTTATTCTCATATTTTCTTGACAAACCTTGTCTTCACCTTTTGATGCTCCAGTGGAGCAAAAGTTTAGGCTTCATCTGGTTAAGGTTTTCCACTGTCTATATATTAAGAGAAAAAGACACTTGGCAATATCAATTTGTAAGCCTTTTGTAGTAATAGTTATAGCAGCTTTAATATTTTCATAAGAAAAATGCTATGACACCATATTGTTCACTATTTTTTCCACAACGGCTAATACGGCATGTTTTGATTAGAGTAACATCACTTTCACCTTGGTTCACCACTAACGTCGCCTTTATTCTGCAAATTGGCTTGGTGGGCAACAGTTTACCACCTGTGGATTCAAAGAAATAACATAATCTATGGGCGTGAGGTTCAAACTGAGGAACTAATTTTTAAGGGTATCAAAAGGGATGTAAGGGGTAGGATGGTGGGCAGCGGCAAAGTGTACAACTCAATCCTAAGCAAGATCTCTGTGCAAATTGGGGTATTCTTAGATAGCTTTGAGTATTGTTAGTGAAGTTAGAACAGCCTTTTGTTCTGGTTGTTTGTGAAAGTGCAGTCTGTACTCTGTACACCTTTGTCTTGTTTGTGTTCTGTTCTGTTGTGTGGGTTGTGCTGCTTCCATGAGGCCAGCATAGCTCTGAGTTGTAATCTGTGTTCTTAGTGCCATGAAAAATATGAATTATCAAGAAAATAAGAGTGCTGACTATTACTATTGTTAATTTTTATAAGGAAATAAGGGTGGTGACTGTATGTTGTGAATCTTTTTTGATCACTGAGACGAATTTGGTGATGTGAATCTCTAAGCGTATGGTAGTGTAGTTGTGGGTGATTATGGTGCGAGTTTGTCTATGACACTGTAAGTTATAATTGTGATTTTGAAACTTAATGCTTGAGACTGTTAAGAAAATTTGTTAGTGAAGAAGCGCCTCAAAATTTATGAGAATTTGAAAGCATATGTGAAAGGGGTTATTTATTTTGTATGCACTTGCATTTGGTTTGGGTCCATAGACATTAATGATCAATATTGGCTGAAGTTTGTAAGTCATTTGTACCTGTGCTTATGAACGTATATGTTTATTCTCTGAGTATTAAACACTAACAAATACAATTTGACTGGCTAAGAAATATGCTTGAGTTTTGAATTCTTGGAGCATGATCTTGACAGGTAGTGGGCGGCGTTACCTTGTATTAGTTTTGATTATAAACATGAATTTGCAGTTGATATTAGTTGGTGGCACTAATGTTTAATTATGTGGTATGCAGAGATGCACTTGATGGATTGGGGTTGGTCCGATACTGCTGCAGGCGAATGCTTATGACTCATGTTGACCTCATTGAGAAGCTTCTTAATTACAATAGTAATCCTTCTCTCCTCTCCTCTCTCTCTCTCTCTTAACATTTCAGTTTAGGGGAATTCTTATGGCTCTATTGGCACTCACATATCCACTTTTTTGCAGCTCTGGAGAGGAATGATAACACTTAATGAATGGGGGCTGCAACTGAGCAGAAGTTTGTTTTACCAAATGTGAATGTCTATCTAGCTTAACTGTTTTATTTTGTTTGGAGCAAGTACTGGTCAAATAGGATGTAGCCAGACACAAGTGAAAATATTATGGGATGTGTTCAAGACAATTCTGTTATTGCTTTTATGAATTATTTTAATGTGTATGAACCTATCCACTAAATTAAAATATATTTGTTGCTTTAGCAGTAATGTTTCTTGTGAAATAATTTGTTATTGATGTGAATTATCACACATATTTGTTGGGATCCTATTAAGGCACTTAGGTCCCGTTTGGTACACCCACTCAATCACATGTTTTCAATTTTTAAACAACATTATACGTATTTCCACACAATTTTTTATTTACACGTATTTCCATACATGTTTTCAGTTTTTAAGTGCATGCACCAAACATCGCCTTAGTTTCCCACTCTTCTGTGTGAATGTTGACCGTATGTACTAAGTAGTATCAAATGGCATCTCCTGTGTCATAAGTTGTAACTCGTATTTGGTGTTTGTTTTTAATGAAATTTAGGGTGTCCAAGCCACCTGGTAACCCAATCCATTACCAACTGACCTATCACACCTGATTGGATTTGAACTGCAAGAATAGACTACTCTAGCGGTTGACGGCGAGGCCCCACCCTCAGAATAGGTCAGGTGGCTAGTTTACTCCTTCAAAACTTGAGTCACCCATCCCGACTATGAAAACCAACAAATCCGAAGAATTTCAAGTGTTTTTTGGCTATAAAATAGTGGATATCCATCAAATTTGACGAGATTTTTGTTGGCAAAATTTCTCACAATCAGGGCAAATCTTTTTGTTGCTTTGTCATTGTCGGTTTTGATTGAACCAACTGCCACCTGACACGTAATTTAACCAATCCAATCCAACTCTCTCACTGGTTTGTGGGTGGGTCCAAAATTTCTCCATCCAATTTGGCCTAATCGGTTGTAAGTTGGGCATAAACTTAACTCAAACCGACTCGTGGACAACCTAATGAAATCTCAATCTTGCTCATCAAATGATATCTCCCTTTAATATAATGCGTAAAGTATGCATTAAGCATAGGTGTCTAAGTCCAATAATGGGCATCTCACATCTTTAGATGGGTGCAAGAAATTTGTAATATTTGATAACAAATTCATAAAATATTTACCTAATGCGTCCTCTCAAATCTGTCATGATAATTCCTTGAAGCAATTAACACATTTTCACCTTTTCGTTTGACATATTATTTCACTTAATTTGTAAGAAATCTTTTTTTTTTTTTTTTTTTAACTTTATTTTACTAAAAAAAAAAAAAAAGGTCCTCTTAACATGTCATGTCATGTCATGGGACGAAATTTTCTGATTTCCCTGCTTGGATAGTGGCTGAATACCAAAGAGGATTCCACCTAATTTAAATTTGACAAACGAATATGAATATGAAACTATAAAAACTGCATAAAAAGAAGAGTTTGAAGTTTGAACTCGTTTAGTCACCAGTAATGTCTTGTTACAAAAAAGAAAAAAAGAAAATGTCATGTCTCATTAGCAAATAGTAACAAACAGTCGTGTTCTGTTCCATCGAGTAGAAAGAATAGGCAGCCATGTCACATGTGTTTCAAAATCAAGGGTTGGAGTTGAGAGCAAGTTAATTTTGGTCAATAATGGTGGAATACGTGTATTAGACTACCGATTTGTCGCTAAATGGACAAAGCAAAAATGATGGCATAGTCTTAAGTCAATGGCATTTTGTGCGTACCTTAATTACTACTAGTATTATTCTTGGCTTTTCTTCCCAATGACCCGGCTCATTAATTCAAAAATATAATCAAAGTCTATTCAGATCAAGATGCGTCTGGCTAAAGTAAAGTAGGTACATTATATATAAAAATAAATAAATGTCAAATCTTATAACAAACTTGTCGAATTCCAATTTTCCATATATTTGGTGAATGTACAAAGAGACACTGCACGCAAAGTGGTATAGTTTGAATTGTGTGTCTATATATATAAGGATTTACTAATGTGTATTTTTAAGGTATATATTAGTAATCCATTTTAGAAAAAAAATTTGTGGAAAAATCTAAGAAAAGCGTAAGAAAAGATAGAGGAGAAAAGATACTTTTGAATAACTTCTATTGTTGAAATTATATTTCTGGATTTTTTTTTTTTTTTAGGATTTCTAAGGATTTTTTTTTTTTTTTTTTTTTTTTTATAATTATTTTATTTTCTCTCTATCTTTTTTTCCCCTTTTTATTTACTAACAAAAAGACAGGAAAAAAATTGATTTTTTTTTTCATTTTTTCTTTGCTTTGCAGTAAACCAAGCTAGTGTAAGATTCAGATTGGATATTGATTTTTTTTATAGAAATATTGATTGGATATTGATTGATTCAGCATGAAGCAAGATCTTATGATATACACTGTAGTGTATTGTGTATGTATCACATAAGTAAAATTATTAGGTACTCCCGGAGTACCGTAAATGCATACTTCCCTCTCTCACATTAATGGTGGGTCCCACCATGAATTTAATTAGTGGGACTCACAATTCATGTGAGATAAGTGTATATGCATTTATAATATTCCGGGAATACATAATAATTTTCCATCATATAAAAGAGCTAGTTAGCCTGTGAAAATTTCATAATCCATGAGTGGAATGTTCCCTCACAAGCGTCTATGATAAGCCTCCGTCAAAGGTAAACCATACCCAAAGAAAAGGGGAAACAAATTCGTCTAACTCTTAATTGTACAAAAGGCCCATTTGACAATGTCATGGGCAACGAAATTGCGTGTGAAAGATCTAAAAACATGGCCATAGATCTTTCAGACTCCAACTTCAATGAAAAGAAAATATCTTTCTCTTATCTTAATTGAGGGAAAAAGAAAAAGAAAAAAACAATGGTTTTCCATTTCAAAAATGTCCACATGTGCCCTTAACCATCCTTCACCTTTTTTTTTTCTTTGGGGAAAATTTGATAATTACAATAGGGCCGGATGGAGGATTTGAAATTAGCACATTACCATTAAAAATACCAAGATGTGCCCTTTTGAATTAGTTAATTATAGGGAATTTAACAAATTCACAGTGCCCACCTCTTTAAGCCTTTGGTGCATGAGTTTATGTTGATTTATATAGAGTGATGCTAAGGATATACAAAATTTACTATATTATGTTAATAAACTTACACAAATATTATAAGTCTCCATCAAAGGTGTACCTAAAGGCGTAAATTATTATTTGACACAATTGCATGTTCTTTTCTTTTGCCTTTTTTTTTCCTTGAATGTTACTTATCTATATCTATATAATATCTAAAAGCTATAGTGTAATATTTATTGTTGACATACTCCTGTTGAGCCATAACAACATAGTGTTTCGATTGGTTCAATTCTGTCCATTTTTGTTAAGTTCAATCTACTTAAGTCTATTTGGTCCCTTTTTGTACACTTCGGTCCATTTTTGTCCGTTTGGTTCAATTTAGTCAATTCGGTCCACTTCAATAATGCTTTGGGAGGAGAAGTTTGTGTAAAAATAAAAGTTATTTCATTGACAATTATGTCACATTCTTAGTGTAATGTAAGTAAGTTTTTGATAAAATTACATTTTTCTTATATTATTAAAGAGTTGTATTTTCTTTTCTAGTATAACTGATGAATTTATTT
Organism: Quercus tomentella; assembly: GCA_028535165.1. Classification (NCBI taxonomy): domain Eukaryota; kingdom Viridiplantae; phylum Streptophyta; class Magnoliopsida; order Fagales; family Fagaceae; genus Quercus; species Quercus tomentella. The sequence continues at coordinate 53,736,981 of JAPQVY010000089.1, read as the reverse complement.
ATATTTACTTCCTTATTAGGCCATTCAAGACGTATGGTTATAGATGATGAACCATTTATAAGAAGCACTTGAAATTTTATTTTTCAACCACACATTATATTATTTACAAAATATCTCACCTTATATAATAATTTAATGTAAAATGTAATATATATGTTTCCTTAATTGAAAAAAAAAAAAAAAAAAAAAAAACACTTACAAATAACAAATATAGATAACTTAATTAATAAAATCTTATATATTGTTATAACTATACTTTGTTATAAAATAATCACCTTATTTTAAGAAATGTTTGAGATTAATATTTATAAGTCTCATATACTATTTTTATTTTCAACTTAAAAAAATTTGTCGAATTTTTCTGTGCATTGCGCAGATCTGTGATTAAATGTTAATAAAAGAAGAGAAAGACAACATTACATAAAAGAAGAAATAATTCCATTTTACTCTTGGGATCAGGCAAAATGATGGAGGAGATGAAACATTTTCCCTTAATATATATTAGACAAAAGGTCCATTGACAATGTTATGGGAAACAAATTGCATGTGAAAGATCTAAAAACATGGTCATAAATCTTTCAAACTCCAACTTGATGAGAAGAAAATATCTTTTATCTTATCTTAGTGGGGAAAAAAGAAAGAAAAAAAAGGGTTTTTTCATTTCAAAAAATGTCCACACTGCCTTTAACCATTATTTGGCTAAGGATGCACATATTTTTTTGGTGGATAAATAATTATAATAGACGATAGAAGATTTGAAACTCGTACATCATTATTGGAAATGTCATGAAGCATCAGTTGAGCTATAGAACTCTTAGAAGCACATGAAACACATACGCCTATAAATTATGGGGAGTTTAACAAATTCACAGGGCTACCTCTATAAGCCTTTGGCGCAGGAGCTTTTGTTAAAATTTGTTGTATCGTAGTTTAACATTTTCCATTTATATGAAATCAATATAACTATGTAAGCTTTTAGCTGCAAGACAATTCAATATTTCACTATCATGTCTATTGTGCGAACACAATGTGGAATAAATTGTACACTATCTTCAGGAATATCAACATTTATCGATTTTTTTGGAACAGGTTGGGTATACTTTCTGTTTGCATCAGTTCATCTTATCTCCCTCAAAAACATTGGCTTGGTTTCAACTATATGTTCACAGTACTTCACCTTAAACGCATAAACTTCATTTACCTTGGAAGTTCTTCTCCTATGGTCCCTTTGGCTTTATAGGAATCATGCGATGTTCTAGCTGGATAGGCAACCTACTGATCCCATTCGATCTTGTTTTCAAAAAGCGGTAGAATTTTTTACAATTTTTGGTATAAACATGAGGAATTCTAGAGTTATAGGCTTTAAGAGATGAGATACATCTTGCTTTACACATTGGATTGTTTACTCTTGTATTAGAAGTGGATGGACTCATTATTTTTTCATTTTTACAAATTGCTGAGAAGATAAACCCTACTTTCAAAGTCCATGTTCAAGATTGTAGATGGCTCCTCCAACAATTTCCACTCAAGGAGATCAACCGTGTATTTAGAGAAGCAAATCAATATGCAGATCTTTTGGTGTCCTTGGGGAGAAATCTAACTGAGAACTTTGTACTGTACTTACATACTTCTCTTGAATTTTTATTTTTATTTTTTATTGTTGTTGATTGTGATATTTCTAATGATGTTTGTCTTCAGTCTGTATCTGACAATCTTAATTTCTTAATTTTATATTGCATATTTACCACAAAAAAAGAAAAAGTCTCATTTTTTTTTTTTTTTTTGGGGTGCAAAAGTAAAATGAATACTTAAAGAACCTCACAATAGAAATACTTTCTTCTTTTCTCCTGAACATAGTAGAAATACTTAGTAATATGACCTCAGGTAATATGATTCGGCTAAAGCAGCTGTTTTTGGTAATTGAGAGGATAGTTTTTCACTGCTCCATTGATAGGAGGAACTATGCTACTCTTACGTTGCATTTGGAAATTGATTATCTATTTCACGATTAAGATTTCATTTAGATGGTCATATCTTAAAATTTTTTAAATGAGATGACATTGTTTTCAATTTTAGATCGGTAATATTTAATATAAATCAAGAAAACAATCTAATTCTAACGAAGAATATCTTTTTTTTTTCTAAGTACACAACGTGGCAAATGTTTGTACACTAAGGATATCCACAATTGAATGGTCAGGATTCAATGTAATTGTCATCTCTAAATCAAGATGCCCCTGAGCATCATTGTACCTTCGAAGGACCACCGGCACATTCATGGCACTTGAAAAATGTAGGTCCCAAAAATGGGTAGCAAATATGTGCACCAGGGCCTGAGGTGATTGTTCTAGGTGACCATAAGTTTGGCCACTCAATTCAATTGTCATAATCGAAATAAAAATTTTCAATCTCCAAAAAATCCCTTTTTTTTCTCTTATCTCTTGAAGATGAGGTGAGCTATCGTTTGGATTTCTTGTGCTTTTTTGGCCCTTCACTTCGATATCAGTGGATAACAATATTTCTTTCTTATTACTTGCTCTCTTTGAGCTATATAAACCACCAAATATCTTCTCTACCTTTGCACTTTTTCATTTGTTTGTTTTCTCACTTTTCTTTCTTCTATTATTTGTTTCAATTATGTCTCCTCGTTTTGTCCAATTCTACTCAAGAGAAATGTACCATAACCACCATTCCTATCCTTGTTTGCATTGCCACCCCCACAGCTACATAAGAATGGTTAGTGAATCTCTTTTTTTTCTCTCTCCGCAAAGCATCAAAGTTGCACAAAATAATGTTCATGATGATATATTTTTGTTTAGAATCTTTGCTTTGTCTGGACATCCTATTATATTAATATTTCTGTTGATATGAAATAGTATCAAGTTTCATCATAAAAAAAAGGTCATGGATTTTTTGAAGTTTATGGACACTATGCTTTTTGCATGTAAAAAACAGGTTCAACATCTTATAGAAAGATGCTTGCTCCTTCACATGAATAGAGACCAATGTATAAAGGCACTTGCAGAGCATGCAAGCATTCGCCCACTCATCACACTTACAGGTCTCTCTCTCTCTCTCTCTCTCTCTCTCTCTCTTGCTCTCTATCTCTCTGTGTCCATGTCTGTGTTTAGTGAACATGTTTGTATGTGCAAGTGCACGTGTACTTACTTGTGCCTGTGTATGATCCATCTGTTCTGATGAAGTTAATGCATGCTTGGCCTACAGTGTGGAGAGAGCTACAGAAAGAGAATAAAGACTTCTTTCAATCATATTTTCACTCTCTTTCTCCAAGACCCTTAATGAGTAAGACACTTGGCCTTTTCATTTCTTTTGAGAAGTTGCATGTTCAGCATTTTATTTGATTTATAAATAACTTAGTTCTACAAATTTGTGGCTGTGGCATGAAAGGATAGATGATTATTCAAATTTTCATCCCTTTTATATCTTTATTTACTCCATTAATTGAATATTGCTTGGTAGCAACACCAAACTTTTGCTCAGAAATACTATCAAATTGTAGTGCAGTGAAAAGATATCATGTATTGATTGTATTTTCTTTTTGGTTAAAATATTAATTGTATATTTACATGAATTCATATATTATTTTTCAGGTAGATATATTCAAAGGGCACCAAAATTAGCAAGAAGGAAACCGTGGAAACTTTACTGAAGATCATATGAAGAGATCACAAACTCAAAATTAGCAATGTATTAGAGTTTCAAGATAATGAATGCTAGGTTAAAGATAATAATTAATGTTTTTAAATAATTTTGGAAGCTCTCGATAGGGTATTGTATAGGGGAAGCTATATGTAGACTAGGTTTCATGGTGTCACTTTCTTGTTTAATTAATTAAAAAATTTCAATCTACCATCACTCTAATGTTGTCAATGTCACTTACGTGTATGGTTCTACAAAACTTTCTGGTTTTGCTGAACCACATCATTCAAAAAAGTAAGGAACATTAGCCAAGTTAATTACAAAGACTATATGACGAATCTGCCAAACCACATCATTTGTTTGAAATGTGTTTAACAAAGTCTCAGGTAAACGTCTCTTGACACGAGTACTGAAGTGTCATTCTTCATTATTTACACCTCCATAATCTATCTCGGAAAAAGAAAAAGAAAAAGCTTTTGGAAATTAGCCCTTGACAACAAGCAAAGAGAATCCATGCAAATGCATGTGCCCCAAATCCAAACGACAATCATATCCTCAAGCTTATTTTCTTTGGGTCTAATATAGAGCTTTAAGAGAATATTTGTCTTTTAGACTTAATATTTCAATATTTAAGCACCCTTAATTTGTAAGCTAAAGGTTGTTTTCTAATCAATGACAACGAGTCTTCTACAACTGCAGTGAAAGCCTCATTCCCAAGAGCATTTATACCTCTACTAGTCTAAGGCATATGAGTTAATCCTAACACTAACCCTGAAATAGAAACTGCTTTCTTTTTATAGAAATCTTTGTAGACTTGTTCAAACGAGTGTGTCGTAGCCCATGTGGGATCTCTTGAGGGCTTTTCTTTCACGAAAACCTTTGCCAGCTTCATGGACCTGAAAAAATTTTATTACAGAAAGTCATGCACTCATTTTCAGTGGATCAAATTACTACAAACACAGTAGGTTCCTTGGAATCTTGCCATTGTGTCAAAATTCTTTTAAAGGTAATCTAGTAATAAATTTGACATATAGCAGTCAATGCAAAAGAAAGTGACCAGCTATCTGTAAAAGTGAAACGAGTAATTGAGTATTACTAAAATAGCTAGCCTTGCTCACAGTACAGTAGGGTCAATATGACATGGTTTTTTTTTCATGAAGTAAATCAGTACCAATTAGTATAAATCTTTTAACCATGGAGATCAATAGAAACTTGAGACAAAAGGACAGTGCCATTAGAATTCCAAACTCTGGATTTCATATTGAGCTGATTGCCATGAAGGATTTCATTACCATTACCAAATGATTACTAATAATTATTAGTGGTAATAGCATACTATAAATTTTACAAGATAGCTAGGTTTTACAAACTGATATGCTAATTTTTAAACAAACAACGAAATGGTATTTAAGAAATTTATTTATTTTATTGTTAATGTGGACCAACCATATTTATTTGCCACTTCAAATTGTAAGTTATTTCTCATAAAAATTGTAATAAGTTTAGCATTTTCCAATAGTTTTTGTACTAAATAGATGTGCAAAAATGCTCCTGAAAATATTTACATACAGAACGTTAATGGATTTAAGATGACATATAAGTTTTTAGCCTTCGTGTGATTTGATCAAAATGCATCAATGCATGTACACATTCTACTTTTAGACTGTTTTACATGGAGATCATGCATCTGTCCCTCTAATATAGGATCAGCCCTAATTTGTTTAGGAGAAAAACGTACAGTAATTTATGTTTACCAATATTGGAAATGCCTCATATATAATGTGGGAAGAAACTGCTCAGATGTTTAACTTTTATTGAACTCTTTACCTCAGTGACTTCTGAGCCCAATGTCACATTTTCTTCACTCTGGCTATAGTCTCCATCTTGGCTATAGTCTCCATCTCCTTTGTACTGAATTGCAGGGAAATGAGCCCACTGAAAATAGTCAAACATTTATAGGATTTAGTCTAGGCTCCCCCTGAATTTCATATGTTTTCAGTTTTCTTAACTTTTTTATCATGTTTGTCTAATGTACAATGAATCCCAGCAATTGGTTCGAAAGCATACATTTTTTGCAGCTGCACTGAAAGCTTCCTTGTGACCCATCATTGGATTCTCAGTCTTAAGCCTCTTGATCTCTTCTCTGTTATATAAATTAATATTCACTTAATACATCCCAAGTTAAATAATAGAGATAATGTTTGAAATGAAAATCTTACTTAATGAACTGGTTATAAGCTGACGGTGCTCGTTGTCTCTTCTCAGGGGCTATAGAGGATCCAATCCAAATCGAACATGTTAATCAGATTTGCACCACAGAAGCGAATTTAATAAACTATAACAACAATTAAAAGTTCCTTACGTTTGTTAACGATGTGATTGACAGAGATTATATCATCTTCTTCATAGTCAGAAGAGGCCAGCATGGATGTACTATGCCAGTCCAAGACCTTCTGTGCATCTGGGCAATCTTGTTGCTTTGGCTGTGAAAGCAGTTCACATGTGAACACTAACTTATTATAGATCAACAGGGATTAACAACAAGCATCAAAGACTGTGGACGGTGACATTGAAGTGTACGGTATAGAGATAAGTTAACATTCATAAGAAGTGAAGTCTCTAAGCAATCAGTATGATATACCTCGTTATGGTTAAGACAGTTCCAAAGATTTTGGAAAGGTACCAAAGAAGCATTCATCATGTTCATGTTGACAGAAAAAAGAGCAGTGCAGTGGCCACATCTGACTGTGACCACCATGGACAAGCTGCTACATGGCACACTTACCTGCGTTTTAGACAGATATGAAAACAAAAAACCAGAAGAAAAATATGGTAAAAGAAGATACACACACACACACACACATATATATATATATATAGTGCAGAAACTAGAGAACTTGCAGTCACCATTACCAGTAACATGGTGGTGCAGAAACCACATTGTACATAGTATATTTGTTCCGAAAGATCAAAGAGTTGACTGAGAGTGGACATCTTCTATGTATGTCTCGGTGTGCGCGTGTGACTGGATGTGAAGGTGTGTGTGTGCGTGCGTGTTTTTCTTAGTATGTATGTGAGAGAGGGAGAGAGGGGACCTGTGAGATTTATAGATGTTTAGGAGTTAGGGGATGATTGTAATGAAACTATTTTATTGGTTTTTGATGAATGCTTATCTCAAATCTAGTACAGTTTTCTTTTTATTTACTAGAAGAAATGTACTTTCATTGATGAGTAGCTGGAGTACATTACATGTTAAAGCAATTCAGAATGTTTTTTTGGGGGGGTCAATAGGCAAATTACACTCACACCCCTGACCTGTTGAAATTTTTTTTTTTTTCCACTTTGCAATTATCAGAGGGTGACTTCTACTAGTTCTGAGGTTGCAGAGGTTGGAAGTTCCATACATGGCAGTAGGAAAATTGATTACAGTAGTGCTTGTTTGTTTCATGTGTTGTTGTCTCTTTTATTGACCCTCTTTTCTCTTCGATTAAAGCACTCTCTTTTCTGTCTCACATGACAGTGAAAGTGCAGTGACATTTACCATAAAAGAGTGAGGGGAAGTTTCCATGGGGTGAATGCAGAAGGAAAAGAGGCATCTTAGGATTTGTCTTTCCTGAAAGAAAGCAAATATAATTGACCATGGAGAAGGGATCACCCGGACTTTCTGTGCTATCTTTGTTTATGTCATTTCCCATCTTTCTTTACTTTTTTCACTTCTAGCTAGGTTCTTAATGCCAATATCTACTCATCGTTGTCATTCACAACCACCTTACTGTGTGTTCTTGACTTTCACCCATGTGCTTGCACATGAGTTGTAGCTCAAAGATACCACACATCAAAATGTCAAAAATTAGATAGAGAAACAAAGTTGGGATTTTTTACTTTGGTTCATAAACAAGTCCCCTAAAATGCATGATCCTAAGGGACTTTTATTTTATATATCCCTAAAATAATGAGGCCATTGTTCTAAGAATAAGTACATAATAGATAGCATTTATATAGTGGTTAATTAGCCAATGCATGCATCTAGCTTTTTTTTTTTGGAGAAGGCTAGATGCATGCACTCTTAGCAACAAAAAAGGAAAAAATTTGCTCTAAATTTTTTTCACACAACTAGAGTAGGCAAAAATCCTAGGCTTTGTCCTAATATCTAGACTTGTAGAGGGACCAGTTCTTAACATGGAGGAGTAATTTCGACAGATGTTGAATTTATGATGGGCCCCCGGCCGGAAGAAAAGCTGAGAAAAATGGAACTTTGGATTGTTGGTAGGAATCAACACATAAGTTGTTTTGAGCTTATTAACTAAACAACATTCTTGGATAGAAGCTCATTAAAATATTTTGACTAAATAATCTTGTCATGCAAGGTATTTCATGATGAATTAACGTATTTTATGGACAAATGCAATGGAATTGGGAGCAATTAATGTTTTGAATACCCTTTGGTTATTAAAACTGGTTATTAAAACAGAATATTTAAGCACGAGTGTATTTCTGCGTATATTATTTTGAAATTATAGTTACATTTAATGTAGTTTCATAAGATTTACACATTTTTTTCACCATTGAATAATTCTGAAGATATCTAACAGTTAAACTTAGCTATTCCCCATATCATTAATGTTTTGAGATCCTCAATAAATGAGTATCCCAGTCTCTCTCTCTTTTTCTATTACATGACCATCCCAATCAGGCTCCTTCCTTACAACCATGTTGAGAAGCCTTGCCTGTGGCTCCTCCGGCAACAGTCCATTTAGTACAGTTCTCCCACTCTGAATTCATCTACGTCTTTCTAGTCACTTCTGGCCAAAAGTTCATCCATTTGCACTTTTACCCAAATTCTTAAGGCTTTCTTTTCTTTCAAAGCTGGTCCCTTTATTGATCTTAGCCATTATTTATACTCTGTTTTGTAAAGATAAAACATATTTCACGTAGGAAAAATAGAATAGGAACAATCCAGCTCAAATATTGGTGCGTCAAATAAGCTAGTATTGAAATATTTCATTTTATTGAATAAACCAAAACGGTATACAGAACATTGGTACAAATAAACGAACCAAACATTGTAATTCCATATTCTAGTATTGTAATGGTCACCATATTACAATGAAATAAACGTCCCCTTATAGTATCACCAATTCCACCCCCGGGGCTAATCTTGTTTCCAATTGCTACGCATAATTTATAGCTGCTCATTTATTAACAGGACCACTAGAAACATGAAATGTTTCTTCCACACATGTACATTGTGTATCAATAATTATCTTCAGGTATTGGTGTGGATATTTATTCCTTCGCACCTCTATTTTTTCTTTCATTGAGCCTTTTTGCCGAATAAACTGTCAAAGCGAAGAAGTAACAGTGTTATGCTAGTTAAAAGACATGTAAACTATTAATAATTTCATCAATAAAATCCTAGCAGCTGAGAAAGGGAATGAATGATTTTATTTGCAGCAGACACACACACACACACAAAATAAAAAATAAAAAATAAAAAAAATAAAAAATAAAAAATAAATAAATCACGATACTTGCTTTCAACAAAGGAAAGAAATAATCAAACACAACAAACAGGTTGAGAGCCTCAAGGCCTCAACAATTGCACACCAAATTCATGACTAATCCAACAAACAAAATAGAGTGAGATAGTTGTACTTTTACTAGACATGGGGTCACATTACACATAATTAGGGTGGAACACGCATGTGCGCATACACACGTGGTTAGGATGAAGTTACACCAAATATAACTTTTTACCAATGTTATGCATGCCATGTTAATCAAATGTTATTTATTATCTAATAATTCATAAACACATGTTCTATGCATAATGATAATTCAATATTTAAAGAATGAGAGATTTGAACCCTAAACCTTTTCATTGTAAACAATCAGAGGAACTAGTCGAGTCACAAGGTTTTAATTTTGCCATGTTAGATGCAAAATTTTATAGTTTGCAAGCATTGATGATATAATTAGATAATATTATGTAAGGATGGATTTGTAATGAAGCACATTCATTAAAAAGGTAGTGATATAACATTGATTAACACTTGTAATTTAAACCAACCCAATAACCTCTATAGACAGATTAAAAAAGGAAAGTAGAAATGACATGGTTTCCAAAGTTTGATAAAATAAAACTTCACAACAACTTTTTTTGTATATTTTGAAAACATTTAAAACAACAATAAACCACTGGGAATTATCTATTGTTGATTAAGGCAAACATGTGGTTACACAATACATATGCATATATACTAAGAAAAGTACGTACGTAGTCGATATTAAGGAAAAAACAGTTTTAAGTGAAAATATAGATAATAAAATGCATGCTCAATAAAACCACAACTCTATAATTTTATAAACATTACCTTGATCACAAGTCTATGCAAAACGGGGAATGCCTTTAGCATGGAAGTGCAAATACGGAGACTATTCATGACATCTGGATATAAATACAACTTCAATTCCCTAAGATTTCTTGACTCTGGAAATCTGGGGAACGAAAGAGATCTCTAAACAAGTGAACCAAGAAATTAGACCACATTCATAAACTTTTATTTTTTTTATGAAAAAAAAAAAAAAAAAACACAATGGAGTTATTTATGAGTTATGACTAACCTCGATTAGGAAGCATAGCCCAAATGCCTCCAGCTGAGAGAGATAAGATGAAATCGAAGATTTGTTTTTAGCTAAATAGTGAACATAGTCAAAATTCACAGACAGATCAACGAAATTGGGCACATCCCCTAGAAGGAATTTTGTATTCCTAAGCCCACAATATTTGAAAGAAACAAGATTTATAGTAGAAATCTGAAAATGTCTGAGTTTGGAGCATTTTAATATCTCCAAATGCTTTAGCTTGGGCAAAGGGGCAGAAATCTTTAAATTCACTAGAGATTTTGAGCTCTCCACATGCAATCTTTCAATGAATGGACAATTAGATAAAACATAATCCAGAACCTCCCCATTCACATCCAAAATGACAAATAAAGGTCTGTTGAAGAATCAAGACTGCAACTATGGAGAAACTGACTTCTAAGAGTATAGGAAATATAGTGAATAAAACAAATGGGCCTGAAATCCAATGATAGCTTTTTGACTCTTTTTTTAGTGAAAAGCTTATCCAATTGTCAATTTCCTGTGTGAAACTCGCATTCATGTAAAGAAATTCTAAACTAATCTATAGTCTTGATGCAACTCCAATACCTGATTCACCCAACTAACAAAACTAGACATTTCAGAGGATTTTATATCAATCCAATTAGAGTCAGTTCTAGCAAAGGATAAAATTTTAACCCAACTAGATTCAGTTCTACTCATGAAATTCAAATTAGGCATTTTCTTCTGCGGAGATAGCAAATTTGGATGATCAAAAACCAAGTTATGAGTCACAAATGTCCATAGATATCTCCACCTTCTAGAGAGTACACTTGTCCTCTGTATTTCTTTCAACGTCAATAGTGACAGAATGGACTCAAGAATTTCACCTGGCAATTCAGTTAACTGATCCGGAGGGAAATTTGATTTGTCTGGAATTTATCACCTTTTGGCTCTAATTTTAGAGCTAGGATGAACTATCTTTGCCAGCGCCATCTAGTATGACTTATTAAATACAATAAAAACTGCAACGCAAAGAAAGACCAAAAAAAACTTTAATTGATATTAGCTAAGACTAAGTCTGTCAGCAAATTAATCCAATGTGTAAAATTAAGCAATAAAAAAAATTCTATCAATGTATGATAGAGAAAAAGAATAAGACAGGATTTTTGAGAATTACAGAAGTTAGGAGAAGAACAAACTAGCAACCCTTCATCAAAAGGGAGGCATCTTCACAACCTTTGTATAACTTAAATACTCAGAAACATACTCACACAATCTATTAAAGAAAGAACATACACAAACACATGGGCTATGAAAGTAAAAATACGAAAAAGACAAAAAGTTTTTTTTTTTTTTTTTGGTTAAAAGATGATTCATTAAAAACAAACAAAACAAACTAAACACGCACAGCTCCCTCAGGACAGAGCCTATTACAATACCTGCCATCCAAGTCTTTCCTAAAGATTTCTAACACGTCCACAGGCGGACTACTAAAAGCACAATAATCTAATTGTTGTTCAGCTCCCTTCCTTGCCATCATGTCTGCGCAACAATTAGCTTGCCGAAAGCAATGACGAATCTGAACTTGCTGGAACTGAGTCAACATCTGCTTACAGTCATCAAGGATAGGGGAGATTATATTGTTTGCATAATCTGGATTTGTCAAGACCTCCACAATTATACTAGCATCCAGCTCAACTACCAAGCACTGGATATTCAGATTTTTACATAAGACTAGCCCATCCCTTAGCCCCCACATTTCTGCTACAATGCTACTTGAAGTCCCAATATACCTGGAGAAACCAGCAATCCATTCTCCATGTTCATCCCTCACAGCTCCTCCACATCCGGATCTCCTCGAGTTACCAGTACATGAACCATCAGTATTCAATTTTTTCCAACCACTTGGAGGTCTCTCCCACCGAACCCTCCTTATTACGCTTTGAGTGGCCTGCCTAGGCGACGGAACACAATGCATGAACTCCAGAACTTGACTGTTAATGACTGAAGGCAGATTCGGGTTTGGGTTTATCCCATTAAAAACCAATTGGTTCCTGCTCTTCCATATTAACCATACCGCAAAGGGGAAAAGTAACCTCCAATGAGGCTTGCCCCGAATAGAATTGTTGTTTGCTTTCCCATTTGTGCTCAGCCAGTCTTGGAGGTTGGAATTCCAAAATCCCTGGTTCCGAGCCTCCACTCCTAGCTGAATCCACACAGCCATGACCCTTGGACAGTCCCTAAGAGCATGGAGAACTGATTCGGATTCTAAGTGGCAAACAGGACATTTATCATCTTCCCCTACTCCTCTTCTCACCAGACAGCCTTTGACACCTATACTATCATGGGCACATTGCCATATGAAAGTTTTGATTCTAGGGAGCGAATCAATTTTCCATATCCAGCCACATTTAACTGGGGGAGTAGATTCAACATCTAATGTGATGGAATAAGCACTCTTCAAGTCAAATGACCCTCTAGGATTGCCACTTCAAGACAAAAAGTTTATAGAAACAAAAGATAAGTGCAGAGAGGTTTTGGTGTTGTGAGTACTATATATTTTGGTATTGTGCGTACTGCTGGAGAAGTAATCATTATCGGAAATCCAAATAAAAGTATAATTCCAAAAAGAATTAATAGTTTAATTATAACTCTTTATTTTTGCATTTGGATTTTATATATATATATATACACACACACACCAAAGCCTTTGACAAATTTACATTTCATTATAATTGTGGGGTATCTGAGGACTGAGAAGAATAAGGAGCAGGATGTCCTTCACCAACTCATTTGTAAAGCGTCTCTGACTTGAGAAGTTGGTCTATCCGAGAAGAGGATGGGGAAGGTGCATAATATCTTATGAGCGCTCGAGCGGGAGAAATAGCATTCTAGGAGAGGAACAGTGTAGTGGGAGGAAGCTCCTTGAAAGGGTATACCTATCACCCTATATTGAATGCTCTGTAACAACCTTATATGCTGCATTAATAAAGAAATGACTCCTGAACAGTATCTTCACAGTTAACAACCCCTTTTACCACCTTCAATAGAGCCTAGAGCCTTGATGGGACAAGTATCAAAGGAAGAGTTTTGGGACATACAAGTGGAGGGCCAGTATGCCAAGAATGAGGATATATAAGAAGGAAGCTCTACAATGGAGGGATTTTTTTTTTTTTTTTTGGGGAGAAATAGAAAAGGAAAGAACAAAAAAAAAAAAAAAAATAGTGTATTGACTGATGTAAACCCGAGAAAGAATTATATATGAACACTTCCTCTGAAGGGACCGAGGAGAGCTTTTTTCCCAACAGTTGCTTGACTCATTCTTCCTTAACTGTGAACCACTTCATTAGCCTAAAGCTTAACGAGAAGCTATATTGTGATTTTCTTCCCATCTCTACACACAAACAACTTTATTGTTTGGGTTTGGGTTGAAGTACAAGACACTACTATTCCAAGTGGGCTTGGACTTTTAATTCTAGTTCTTACAATAATTTATTTAATCTATATCATATCATATACTATATAATAAAAGTTGAAATTAGAAGTCATAGTTGCGCTAAGTGACTTCACTAAATTGTAGAAATTTTTTAAAATTTTTAAATATAAATATAATTTTCTTTTGTTCTTTTTTTTTTCTCCTATAATTTTTTAAGTGGATAAAATCTTAATTTAATTAAAATCCAAAAAAAAAAAATGCAAAGTAAAAAACAGCAACAAAGTATATGATTTTGTCCTAAAGATTTATTTTAAAATTCTATTCAACTACTTTTAGTGTTTTAATAAAACACTAAATTCCCTTCACCTTCTTTTTTTTTTTTTTTTTTTTTTTTTTGGGATAAACACAAAAGCTTAGTTAATATCAACTTTTTTTTTCTACACCGTTTTACTTTTACTTTTACTTTTTAATATTTTGTGATATAAACTTTTTTTTTTTATTCTAACGTATTACACAATTTCTTCATTTTTTTTGTTATCTTTTTTATACGTTAAGTTTCACAATTAAAAAAGAAAAAAAATCATTAGATAATTGATACAACTATTTTTTTTTTTATAGGAATAATTGATACAACTTAATTACCTATAATACATATTCTAAAGTTACATTATCTCTTTCTTCTAATCAAATATCATATTCCTAATGGAATTTTATATAGTTAAAATGGGATTTAATATAATAGAGTTTAACTGGAACTCTACTTCTCTTACATGTGGATAGAGCACTATTTAAAGTAGATCAGTTATTGAGTATTGACATTATGATACATAACTCAATTCCATTGCTACAAGGAAATGTAGTCATTTTCTTGGGAAGAAGAAAATGTAGTCATTTAGATCTAGCTTACAAATTAAATTGCGAGAAAGAAGTATCAGTTTCATACTTTCATTCTACATACAAGACATGCATGCTGCAATCCATCTCTCTCTTCAAATTTTTCTTATTTATAGAAATTGAGTTGAATTAAAACTCTACTACAACTCTACTTTGCTATTTAAGAAAGCTAAAATTAATCAATAAAAAAATCAAAATTAAGTGAAGAACTACAAAAGGAAGGATTTGGCTTTTCTGGTGAGAAGAATTACCTTTATGTGAGAAGAGCTATCTTCTTTTTGTTTTTATTTATTGTGTTTCTATTGATGTAGTACAATGATTGCTTAAATTCTATGATTTTTTAACATATTTTAGATAATACAGTTCATCTTAATTTTTGATATATAATTTTTGATTTGGTGTTCTTAATTTATTGTGTAGATTATTTCCTTACTAATAGCAATATCAAAATGGCTAAACACAAATGTCAATATCAAAATGGCTAGACATGGGCAATTCACATTTAAACTTTTACATTTACATTGCAATACAATATTTGTTTTCTCTTTATGAACCTTTATTTATCTATTTTTGAAATTATTTTGAGTGTGGTATCCTAGAAGGTCTAGATACTAACATAGTTCAATTATTGCTTAAATGTTATGATTTTTTTATAAAAAACTTTGGATAATGCAATTCATCTTAATTATTGATATTACTTTATTATTTGGTGTTCTTAATAGATTATGTTGATTATTTCCTCATTTATGGCAACATTAAAATGGCTATGATTGGTTTTTTTTTTTTTGTTTTGAGAAGGACTATGATTGGTAATTTATATATAGGTAATCCTTTACATTTACATTGCAGTCTAGATAATTATATTTTTGTAATTTATGGAATTTGTTTTGGGTTCTATATGCAAGAAATTTATATATGGTTAGCGCTTCTCCTACTCTATATGTTAGCAAGTATAATGGAAAGATTTTTAAGTGTCATATATGTGTGTGTGTATATATATAAATATATATATATATATATATATATATATATATATGTATATATATATATATATATATATTTATATTACTACTAAGAGATTTTAGAAATTTAAAACTTGCCATAATTTTTAAATTATTAATACTATTATTTGTAATTAAATTTAATTATATTATCAAATATATATATATATATATATATATATATATATATATATATATATATATACACTATAAAACCGAAGCCTCTAACCAATATTTGACCTTTTATTGACTTCCTTAGAGCTTGCCACATAGGATTTGGAGCTCTCACATTATTCCACATAAGCCATATTAAAAAAAAAAGTTCTCTCAAATGCAAAAACAAAACCACAAAACCCGATACTTCCCTAAAACTCATATCTCAACGCAAAAAATTTCTCCCCCAAAACCTAGACAAGAATCACACAGATTAGAATCACGCAAATCCTCTCATATCTCTCAAACATACTTGAAAAACAAAGAACAGATCAAACGCATATCCTCTTATATCTCTCAAACGCAAGTCAAACCCGATGTCCTTCTCATATCTCTCAAACGCAGAACTCAAATCCTCCTTCTCCTTCCCAAAAAACTCAAATCCTCCAACCGATGTCCTTCTCCTTCTCTGCTTCTCCATCGTTTCCTCTATTTATTTGTTTCATTCATCAAGATTTTTTTTTTTTTTTTTTTTCTATTGTATTGGTTGGTATGTGATTTTACTCATAGGCTTTGGCTTTGGGATTTATTTTTTCTTAACATGCATTCGAATCTAAATAAATCAATTTTTTTTATTATTATTATAACAAGAATCCCCTTATTTCGTATGTCAAGTTCTATAAGTGGAGCAATGTAGGTTTGAAGGTTTTGTCTCGGTTATCTTTGTTTTTGTTTAAATTTCTCAATGAATAAAATTTAGATTTCTTCTTTAAAACGTTATTGTTCTACACTATTTTTCTACGTAAAATTAATCTGCATTGTTTTACACTTTCTTTACAACCAATCTGCACTGTTTCACAAAATTTACATATGAATTTCGATTAAGCCACGGATTGCATAGGCATAATGCTATTAAAATTGTAGGACTCTCCTCTATATGTTGAATTGAATTTTTTACTTTAGCTCACAAATTTAGTAGCAACCCTCAATTGTATTTGGTATGAAGGAGTATTACCTATGTGATTGATAGGAAGTTGTACATTTTTAAACCCCTTAAAACACAAGTTGTTTAACCTAGTTATTTAGCCAAGTGATTACTTAGGATAATTATTCAAATCTAGGTTAACACAAATAAATCATATCATGTAAACAATGCGGAAAATAAAGAACACAACGATATGATAACCCAGGAAAACCAATCCAGTAAAAACCTGGGGAGGATTTAACTTAGCTATCCTCAAGGTAAAACAGATCCACTATGAAAGAATTGAAATTTTTACAATAGTGACTTAGACCACTAACATCCTATTGCTACCTCGAGTAGAAAACTTACTACCACGACCACGTGACAGCTCCGAGTTCACGGACTACTTCTTTCCTTGATCCCCAGCAACCACAAGTACTCCCGCTTGTGTTTTTCTTTCAGCTCTTGAAACAGCAACTAAAGAGATCACCAAGCTCTCGGCATCAATCTTGATCTTGATAACCCTAAGTATGTATGAAGGTAAACTCCTCTAGATTTTACAAGAGATTCACACACACAGCATCTCAACAACCTTTAAAACGTGGCTAGGGTTTTTCTTTTATACTTGAAGCAAAACATAACACGTCATATGGGCTTGGGCTGAGTTGGAAAATTCTGTAGAAAAACAATTTGCACAAGCTTCGATTAATCGAGTCTAATTTTCAATCGATCGAGCCTTGCAAAAATTGAATAGTAATTTCCTACAGTTACTCGATTCTAACTTTACACATACACACACTTTGAGCAGCCTAAATCTAGACTAAATGTTTTGATCATGGTTTGCCAACATATACATATTGAAGTTCTAATACATTAGTTCCTAATTTCTTAGAACCTAACAAACTCCCCCTTTGGCAATCCGTGACAAAACACATACCAAAACAAAAATGCTCAAAGTTACAAAACAGCCCATTACAACAAAATGCCCAAAAAAAATTCAATCTAACTATTATCTATCAGTTGCCAGTGTAGACAGCAGCACGACTGAATCAACCTGTATATTCATGTAACACTCAACAAACACATAAATGCATATGTGGAAAAGACAAGTAAAACATAATAAATTCTTGATTTCACAAAATAGAAAAATATATCATGAGTAACCTCATAGATATAAATCAATAATCAACTGTACCATATGTGAAACAAGAAACAATAAAAATAATAAACACAAAGCACAAATGTCTCCCCTTAACATATACAACCAATAAAACAAATACATTGTGAGCCAAAAAAAAATGAATACACCATGAAGCACCTAGATACAATCTAAATCTCCCCTTATCAGCATGTATAAATACTCCCCCTTTTTTGACGAATTGCCAAAGGGCAATCAAGACTCATCATCAAAAGGTGGAGGCGGGGAAGAATGTCGAATACTCGCCAAATCCACACGTAAAGCCTAAAGCTCAGCAAGCATATCCACCAAAATCTATCCATGTGTCGCCTGAACGGTCATGACAGTCTCCAACATATTTTGAATGGAAGCATCATTGGATGAAGAAGGCGGAGGATCAACAGCGGTGGGAGGATTAACAGCGGTGTTGGGATTGACAAACTCCTCAGCAGATGGATTACCAGATGGAGGAGGCCGAGATGCATCACATGTGGAAGACTCAACTCTGGGGCGTTTAGAGCTAGCTTTCATCTGAGCCGCTCTTTGCCTAAGAAAGGTGGCACCTATGGGGGCGATGATATGAACAGGCTCAGATGCAAGAAAATCCTCTAAACCCAAATCTAAAAAAATCCTATGAATGAAAACCAGAAAGAAAAGACCATGCCCTTTCGAGCTACTCCTATAAACCTCAACTAAAGTGCTAATAAACAAAGAGGGAAAACAAATAGAAGCATCAATGACAAGAGCATACAAAAAAGCACATCTCTCAATGGGAATAGTGTGTAAATGAGAGATAGGCCAAATGGAATGACATGAAATTTGGAAAAATAGATAAATGAGCTCAGCATGCTCCTGAGAGGTGATACGAGGATCAGTACCCCACTGAATAGTAGTACCAGTGATAAGTGACATGATGTCGTCAAGAGGAGGTGTCTCATCATAAGGATAAACAGGTTGTTGTACCAAAGGTACACCAAGAGCAGAGGCCACTACCTGAGGAGTAATGCCATACTTTTCTCCCCTTATCCAACTCTTCACAAACTGAATGTTGGATGAAGTGAAGTGAATAGAGAGGTTCAAATAGAACTCTCTGATCAAAACAGCCGGAGGAGGATGATCTACATCTAAAAGAGGCAACCAACCCCTATGATCAAAACTCCTACGAATCTCAAGATCAACCTCATCTAAAATCACTTTCCGCTTAGCCCTCACCTTCCTATAGACATTCAGTTTCTCAAAGGTTTCCTGATTTTTCGGGCTAAGAAACCTATCACTTAGGAAAACAGGGGTAGAGGAGGTGGAGGTTTTCTTATGGGCTCTAGACTTCCTAACCATGATGCTAAGGGTTGGAAAGAATGGAAAAAAAGAAACAAAGAAAGAAAACACAAGGGCTGACTGCATCAGACAGGGTTAGAGAGAAATCACAATAAAAAATATCAATCTATATGATGCATGAATTGAATGAACAAATGATGCATGCTCTAATGCATTGAAAACAGTTCAATTTTACTTTATGAACCAACAATTGACTTGAACATAGAGTTTTAGAACAAAAAACCCCAAATTTTGAAAAAGCCAACTTCAAAAAGTAACCCAAATTAAGCAATTAACCATCATACTAGTTAGGAAACATCATATAATGAATTAATCAATCAATTACACAAGTCAATTTTACCAATTATAGCCCAATTGAACAAAATCTCCAATTTCATGTAGTTTCAAGCCCTAGAATTTCAAATTGTTCTCAAATCACCAAATTAATCGAATTAATGCATGGGAAACATGTTTACAACATCTAATAACAAAAACCTAGTGATCAAATTTGAAAGAAACCAACTCAAAAATCAAAAACCCCAAAAATCTATAGGTCCAAAAATTTCACCTAAAATGCATGAAAAATGTAAATAAAATGAAAAAGAATGGGCAAAAAGGTCTTACCAGCACTTGAAGAAAAAAACCTTAAGAAAATTTAGGAAGAAAACAAAAAAAAAAAAGACTTGAAGTGGATCAGTCGAAGAAGAAAAGAGAGAAAGCTTTTTGAAAAAGTATGAACAATGTGATGAACGCGTGAGAAAAGTTTTTTTAAAAACTCTCTGACCGATTTGCGATCGGTCGAAAATCATATTGGATCGATCCAGCATCAATCGAGAACCAATCGAGCTAGACAGATTCAAACCTAATTTTTTATCGTATTTTCGACCAGTCTTGCAACAGGTTTAATCGATCGAAAAAAAGGAAAACTCAATTTTTTTGAAAAACAGAAAATTTTAATGCAGAAACTCCTCAAAGCACATTGTTTTATGAATAAAATGCATGAGTATGAGATGTAAAGTTTTTCAAAAACACTTGAATTCAACACAGATCTTCCAACAACAAGATTTTCAATCAATTTGTCCTCAAAAACTCAAACATTAAAACATATTTTGCATCAAAATCAAGGAACTTTTAATCTTGGATGGCCACAACAAGTTCACATACAATATCATGTACTAAGTTTAGCAAAAAATAACTTATGTAGTGTGTGCAACTAGCAATAGCTTGAGATACATGTGAGGTGATAAGTAAATAGTGATTAATCACAATTTCTATAAAATTCATCACATAAGTTTGAAAGTGACTATCACCTAAAGAGTTACATCATATAACTCTCACATATCCTAGAAAACAAGCTTGCAATCATGTAAGTTTCTTTTTTTGCCTCATAATGTACACACCAATTTTATTTCAATTTGAATTCATTATAACCCAATAATGTACACACCAATTTTATTATTTAAACCGAGGCTACACCTTATGTTCTTTTTGTGCATGTGCTACACTTTCTCGAGCACAAAATCATATGATATGCACTAAGGTGTTCATGATTGGCTAGTAAACAGTGGTGAGATGGTTATTTATGCCTTTTTCTTAAGATTTTTTAGTCCTTACAATAAAAAAACATGTGACTTCAAGATCAAGATCATGTGATCAAAAACTATAAACAACTCCTACACAACATGCACTACAAAGCTAAAACTAGCAAGGTGCAATAAAATAAGCTCATCCAAGCTAAACAAGGTACATAAACATGTTATGTAAAGATAATATGGCCAGCCTTGATTTCAAATCCAAGAAAAATAATGCAAAACACATTTTTCCTTCCTTTTCCTCTTTTTTTTTTTTATTTTTTTATTTTTGAAAAGAATAACAAAAACAACCTAGCATGAAATGCATGAATGTTATGCAATGCAAATCTTAAAAACAAAGAAAACAAAAACAACAAAGAAGAATGATCACAAAGAATAGAGAGATGAAACACAAGAACCATGTTAGAAAGACTCAATTAGATTGAGCCTTTTGCATCCAAAACTTTTTAGATGCAACTCTTTCATTGGAGTTATTATTCATATTAGAATGATGAGCAACTCCAGGATTGGAATAAAAGTTTAGAGCCTTTACCAACTCACCAACAAGTACCATAAGATCTTGTGCTTGAGGCACATGTACTTTTGGCTTATTTGCTCGCTTAGCAGACTGGACGAATGTGTCCAGTATTTCCACAAAAATGACAAACCCACAAAGGTCTATCATGCAACTTATCCTTAGGAAGGGTAGGATTCTTAGGCTTAGACTCTTTAAGATCAACCCAAGCCTTCCTAGGAGGTGTGACTTCTACTAGTTTGACAATCTCATTCACGGGAGACTCAGAAGAAGAAACAAAGTTTGTGGAATGTGTCTTAGGCATAGAAATGCTATCTTCAAAACCTAGATCAGTTTTGTCTAAGGGAGACTTCTGAATACTCAACATGTGTTCAAGTTTAGAACTAGCACACCTATTTGTTTGTTCTCTAGCAACAGATAATTCAAGTTTCAAGTTCTTAACTTTATCAAGCAACAACATGTTCTCAGTCTTCACCTTATCAAGTAATTCATTAGCATCAAACAATTTCAAAAGCAAATTTTTCTTATCAAGTTCAAGAGAAGACATTTTCTTTAAACCTAAATCAACATTCATAGCATCCTTTGCAGCAACCTTGCAAAGCTTATTATAGACTTCTTACAAATCAGCATTCTCAGAGAGTTCCCCATCAGAAGGGTTCTCATTAACAACAACACTTTCATCAATACAGCAGTAGTTGTGAAAGCAATGAAATTTCCATCCTCATCACTACCGGATTCATGATCAGAAACTTCATCATCACTAAGGGTCACAATCATAGCTTTACCCTTTGATCTCAAGAATATGGGACATTCTGATTTCACATGACCATACTCTTGATAACCAAAATATTGTTGACCCATGAAATTATTAGGGGTTTAACCTGCTTTCTCTCTAGGTTTATCAGTATTGTTCACTTTAGTGGGTTCATTCCTCTTAAAATTCCTAGGTTTAGCATTGTTTTTACCTCTTGCCCTTCTGTTGTTGTTCCTAAGAAAGTTTCTAAAGTTCTTGGTAAGATAAACAATCTTTGTAGAAGAGAGTTCATCATCAAATCTATTCCCATCAACATTATCAACTGACTTAAGAGCCATTGATTTGGATTTGTTTGTCTTAGGTAGGTCTAACTCATAGGACTGGAGAGATCCTACAAGTTCATCAACAGGGATGGAGTCCATATCCTTACTTTCAGTAATGACAGTCACTTTGGGTCTAAAATTCTCAGTCAAGGATCTAAGAATCTTTCTAACAATCTTAGGTTGATCATAAATTTTACCAAAATTATAAGCAAAATTAACAATATCATTAAGCTTAGCATAGAATTCATCAAAACTTTCATCATCAGACATCCTAATGCTTTCAAATCTAGTTGTTAACTGCTGCAACTTATTGACCTTAACTGCCTTTGTGCCTTCATGCATAGTTTGGAGAATATTCCATGCAGTATGAGTAACCTCAACATTAGAGATTCTCTTGAATTTCTCCATAGAAATAGCATTAAAAATAGCATTAAACTTCTTTCTGAGAAGTTTGCCACTCGCTCACAGGAGTAGTTGGCTTCTCCCATCCATATTCAATGGAATTCCAAACTCTCTCATCAATAGATTTTATGAATGCTTTCATCTTTACTTTCCAGTAGGCATAGTTGTTCCCATCAAAGTGAGGTGGGATCACAAGAGAGTGACCGTGTTCCATGACAACAGGAGTCAAGGATCAACTCTTAGATCAAATGATCTAAATACTAGAGCTAACCTGCTCTGATACCACTTGTATGTTTTTAAACCTCTTAAAACACAAGTTGTTTAACCTAGTTATTTAGCCAAGTGATTACTTAGGTTAATTATTCAAATCTAGGTTAACACAAGTAAATCATATCATGTAAACAATGCGGAAAATAAAGAATACAACGATATGATAACTTAGGAAAACCAAACCAGTAAAAAACCTAGAGAGGATTTAACCTAGCTATCCTAAAGGTAAAACAGATCCACTATGAAAGAATTGAAATTTTTACAATAGCAACTTAGACCACTAACATCTTATTGCTACCTCGAGTAGAAAACTTACTACCACCGCCACGTGACAGCTCCGAGTTCACAGACTACTTCTTTCCTTGATCCACAGCAACCACAAGTACTCCCACTTGTGTTTTTCTTTAAGCTCTTGAAACAGCAACTAAAGAGATCACCAAGCTCTTGACATCAATCTTGATCTTGATAACCCTAAGTATGTATGAAGGTAAACACCTCTAGATCTCACAAGAGATTCACACACATAGCATCTTAACAACCTTTAAAATGTGGCTAGGGTTTTTCTTTTTATACTTGAAGCAAAACATAAAACCCTACATGTCATATGGACTTGGGCTGAGTTGGAAAATTCTGCAAAAAAATAATCTGCATGAGCTTCGATTGATCGAGCCTTACAGAAATTGAATAGTAATTTCCTACAGTTACTCGATTCCAACTTTACACATACACACACTTTGAGCAGCCTAAATCTAGACTAAACGTTTTGATCATGGTTTGCCAACATATACATATTGAAGTTCTAATACATTAGTTCCTAATTTCTTAGAACCTAACAGAAGTGTTTGGCCATTCCCAACTATGACTTGGATGATTTTCATGTTTTGAATGCTTTTGTTGTACGCAATGTATTTATCTCTCTCTACCTACCCTTACGCGTGTTGTTGTGTCATCAAATTTCTAAGCCACCAATCTGCAACTAGATTTATAGGGTCATGTAAACTATTCTCCCTTTGGTCAATAAAATTATATAAATAGGCCAAATTTCCTGAAAGGAAGGCTGTGTAATTGTAAACTAAACTAACCGAGGACATTGGTAATGAAGCTTGGATAGTAAAATGGCAAATTTATTAATCATTGGATAATAGAAGGTTAACCTAGGAAGAAAAAGAATCGGACACAGTTTAGGAATCTTCCACATCTTTTACTGCCAGAGATGAAAAATTACTCAACATATCAGCAAAAGGCCTTTTGAAAAAATGTTTAGAGGTGAGAATATGGTAGATAAAATTAGTGCTTAATATTTACTAAACTTTATTTGATTGTACAATTTAAAAAATATTACTTCTATTAGGTGCTTGAAGAAATCGTCCTACCTGTTCAAATAGAAAATCTAAATGGAAAAGTATTTGTTTACAATTGAATGACTATAATCTCAAAATGGATGGGAATTCTACACTGTCAAGAAAGTTTTTGACTTTGTTGCAGAAGCTAACAAAGCAATTTAGCTTGATAAAATGACAGAAGTGTGTATTTTTTTAATATAGCAAAATTACAAATTTGATATCTAACTTCTATATGTTGTAATACATTTCCCAACCTATTCTATTGACAGGCTTACATCAGTAATACTTCAAATGAATGTGATAGCAACTTATCAAGTGAACAAGATGGTGATTCTACAAAGTTTCAAAAAGTTGATGTTGAAAGCAACATATACAAGGACGGAGCCAAGACTTGAAGTTAGGGGGGCAACTTTGTTGTTGGTTGCATGGGGCAGCTCTAGCTTCCGGCTGGTTGCTTAGCAGCTAATGGTTTTTTTTTTTTTTTTTTTTTTTTGTGTTTTTTATGTGTGCATCCAAGTATGGACAAAATTATTTTGTTTAAATTTTTTTTAAAGGGTTAGGTTGTTTGTTTTGGGTAAAATTGGTTGACTGAGTTTAATTGTTTTTAGCTTTATTATTGGTAATTTTTGTTATTGAATAATTGTTTTGGGCTTGTTTATTTTGCTTTAGATTTTAGATCTGGCCATTAAAAAGAGGAAAATGCTATAATTACAAACTTTTTTCTACAAATTATTAATGTAGTGAGTGATTATTAGTAAGTAAAAATGTGATATAAGTGATGAGCCTAGATGCAAACTAATAAAATTTTACTATCTCAATAATTTGTAAAAATGTTATAAAAAAGTTTGTGGCTAGAGTAGTACTCTTAAAAGAATCAATGATAATATTAAGGGGGGCAAAATGTGATTTTATATAACAAAATTGCTAAAATTAGTACCTATGTATATATTAATTAAAAAAAAATTAGGGGGGGGGCCATTGCCCCCCAGTCCAAGTCTCCCTCCATCCTTGAACATACAACTCACACAGACATCTGTAATTAAGGAAAACAAAAGGAATTATTCAGTGACTACTACGAAGCAGCAAAGGAAGAAGATACAAAGAATACTTTAAAGTTGACTTTCAATTTATTTCAAATATTAATTAAGTAGTTCTTTTAATTTGTGTTTCATATATTTCTTGGATAATTGAGGATCTTAATGATTGGAGTCTTAATTTTAATTTTAATTTTAAGTTTGATTTATATTTTTCATTACGTAATTTAATATTTCATATCAAGGATAGAAAATTCTGAGACTGGAATCCTAATGTTCAATCAAAGAGGAAGAGACGAAGAATTGTTAACATCACATACACAATATTCTTAACTTCTATTTTTATTTCATAGATTGCAAGCCTCTTCAAAAGTTTTAGAAACTTATTTTCCAAGTAAAAATATTCTTAAAAACATATTCTAATTGATTTAGTTCCATAAAAAAAAAAAAACAAAAAAAAAAAAACCTCCAATTAGATTAAGAAAGTACTAAAAACATCTACAATTAAGGAGATAAAAAAATAACTTCTAAAACTAAGAAAATTTCATAAAAATATAAAAAATTATTTGACAATAAAAATTAAACCATATCCATCGATTGGACAAAATGGGCTTCTGCCCTTTTCGGGCAAACTAATTAGCATTTTGCCCTTCTTCCCAAACTAATTAGGGAAATGCCCCTCTTTTGAAACTTGATTTTCTCAAAATCGAGTTAAAAAAAAAAAAAAAAAAAAAATTCTGGAGCCCTATAGTGACATTTTTAAGGACCTATAGTGACGTTTTAAGAACCTATAGTGACGTTTTATAACTTGATATCCATGAAATCGAGTTATAGGTAATAAAATTGCCTATAACTCGATTTCATGGATATCAAGTTATAAAACGTCACTATAGGTCTTTAAAAACGTCACTATAGGTCCTTGAAAACGTCACTATAGGGATTAACTCGATTTTGAAAAAGTCGAGTTTCAAAAGAGGGGCATTTCCCTATTTAGTTTGGGAAGAAGGGCAAAATGCTAATTAGTTTGCCCAAAAATGGCATTTGGCAATTTTGTCCTCCATCGATCTGCTTGAACGAAAACCATACTCAGTTTTGCCTAAATTCTGAAATTTTTTTCATTCCAAATAAATAGAAATTTTGAATGTCACAAACAATAATAGTGTAAATTTTCTCAATCAATCCAAAATATACCCACATCAGTCTATATATCATTGTACAAAAATACATTTGTACTATAATAATTGAGAAGAAAAGAAAAACTAGTCACTAAAGTAATTTTAAAAAATTACGGAAAAGAACAAAAAGAAGATCCGTGGTGATGATGATGTACCCATCTCATTATAATTTTAGGTTCCATTGTCTTATATAGTTCAACATAATAAAAATATACACTCAAATTTTTGTGTTGTGGACTTAGCCAATTCTACATTAATTCTATTTATGCTCTATAATTGCTCTCTCTTTTTTCTCAATCTCAATAATCTGGACAACAATTCTAGGAGTTTCATGATAAATTATCTGATGGAAATTAAAGATGGAGTGAAAGCATCCTATCATATCCAAATCCATGTCACTTTTAAAAAGAATGAAAGTTAATACATATCGATATAGTAGGAACTTAATGTTACAAATAAATTAAAAAATCTGAACGTTTTTTTTTTTTTTAATATCAAGTATTTTTAACATACACACAAGGAGAATAGTGAAAGTCTTAAAAATCTGAAAGTCCCTAAATAATGACAAGG
This sequence comes from Quercus tomentella, assembly GCA_028535165.1. Classification (NCBI taxonomy): domain Eukaryota; kingdom Viridiplantae; phylum Streptophyta; class Magnoliopsida; order Fagales; family Fagaceae; genus Quercus; species Quercus tomentella. The sequence goes on along the minus strand of JAPQVY010000089.1, from coordinate 53,709,799 downwards.
ACAAGCATTATGATTATTATTTTAACTTTTCGAAATCTTTTCTGGCTAGCACAAACAACTGATAATATCCCACGAATGGACCACAATCTTGCTTTAGTCAGACAACTAGTAATCACCTAACAGTAAGAAGCCCCAAGGGAATCTTGAATTGTTGTTAGCCACACATCATACTCGTTTCTTTTTTGTACCGATTACTCTTCAATCCTAATTAATCATGTTAGATATATCAATAATACTAAGAAATAACTAATTTCACATTGAAATGATTCATTATAAATAATAGGAAAAAAAATGACGAGTCCCATTAAAAATAGGGAATAAATGTTGACTAGTCACTAATCAATCACTTCAACATGTTATGAAATTAACAATATCTCTAAATTTATTGCTTGAGATATATAGGGCCCGTTTGGTACATGTGTTTAAAAACTAAAAATTGTTGTTTAAAAACTTTTGTAGAAATACGTGTGGGTGAAAAAGTGTGTAAAAATACGTGAAATATTGTTTAAAAACTGAAAATTGTTGTTTAGAAACACTCACCAAACACCCCCATAGTCACTCTTTTTTAGCTGAACATATAGATGGTCACTTTGAACAAAACCAACTTGTTCAAATTGTGGTAGAAGATGATCACGTGCATTTCTTAAATAAACCACATATAAAAATAAAGGAAAAAAATTAATGAATACTTTAAAGGAGTTAGTTTAGTAAATATTTTTAAAAACTTTTTATGTAAAAATAAAAATATAACTGATTTTTGACAATATTTTATATTTTCAATAAAAATGATACCAAAACTTTTTTAAAATAGTTCATTAAAAAATAAATAAATAAAAAAACTAAGCCATTAGTAGGTCTCAAAAATATATACTCAAATATCCAAATATATTGTCCCCTTTAAAATTCGTAGATTGTTGACATGTCTTTTGTCTGCTTTTTCACCCCTGCTCTATTATTTATTATTGTACAAGAGATTAGGGACACACAAACACGGAGAGCGAGAAAGGGAGTTCTACAATCATGGAACTGGAAGCTCAAGGAAAGCCCACCATGAACATAGTTCTTCTCATACTAAACTGCATCCTATTATTTATAGGCAATTGTGGCGGCCCTCTAATAATGCGACTTTACTTCATCCATGGCGGAAAAAGAGTTTGGCTCTCAAGTTGGCTTGAAACTGGTGGCTGGCCTATCATTCTCTTCCTTCTCATAATCACATACTTTCACCGCCGAGCCAAACAAGGCTCAAGCTCCAAGCTTTTCTTCATGAAACCACCGTTGTTCATTGCCTCCGCAGTTATAGGAATCATCACAGGCCTTGATGACTATCTCTACGCCTATGGCGTGGCTCGCCTTCCTGTCTCAACAACTGCTTTAATCATTGCCTCGCAGCTTGGTTTCACTGCTGCCTTTGCTTCCCTTTTAGTGAAGCAAAAGTTCACTTCCTATTCCATCAACGCGGTGGTTTTGCTCACCATTGGAGCTGGTGTTTTGGCTTTACATACGAGCAATGATCGTCCTAACGGTGAATCAAACAAGGAGTACTTTGCTGGGTTCTTCATGACAATAGGTGCTTCAGCACTATATGGGTTTGTGTTGCCGTTGGTGGAATTGACCTACAAGAAGGCCAAGCAGGCCATCACTTATTCATTGGTGATGGAGATTCAGATGGTGATGAGTTTGTTTGCAACTATTTTTTGCACCATAGGGATGCTGATTAACAAAGACTTCGAGGTATGTGATAGAATTAAAGTTAAATAATTGAATTTTTTTTTTTTAATAGTTTAAAATTTTAGAATAATCCTTAATTTATAATAGTATCATAATGGATTATACATCTTTGGCCTCTCTCTTTCTTCGCTGGCCTAATTATTTTCATTGACCAATATTTTTTGAGAATAGGACAAGGGAGTTTTTTCCTTCTTCTATTATTAAAGTATAGGACAAGTTAATTTTCTATATTTTTAACTTTGGATTATGTCAGAAATTTCTTTGGCATAATAATTAAGTATTCATTGCACTTCAGCAAAAAAAAAAAAAAAAACATAAATAAAAAATTAAGTATTAATCCCATGTTACTATATATATATATACACACACATCCATCGAAGAAATAATGATAATAATAATAATAATAATAATAATAATAATAATAGAAATTGTCTTATACAATTGTCGTGGCTTCAAAATGTTAATTTTTTAAAATGACAATAATATTTCAATTTACTATCCTATGATTAAAAAAAAAGATTTTACTAACATATGCTCTTAGGCATTTATTACTAAACTATTTTAAAAAACTTTAATGAAAGAGTTATTATTTTTTTTGCCAATTTTTTCAATTTTTTATAAAAACTTTCTTAAAATAAATTATTAATGAATACCTTAAGGGTATACATTGACCGAAGCCTTAAAAAGACTACTATTTTTTTTCTACTGTAACGCAAACTTCTATCACTACTTTTTGACTTTATCCAATATTAAAACATTGCAGTAATTTTGTGCTTAGCAATCTTAGAGGTGTTCCATGGGTTAGGGACCTTTCTATCACATCAACGCAATGAGTTCCCCAAAAATGGAAATCACCTTCGTGCCCCAAGTGTTGGAAAGTGTACTGGAGAATAATAATGCAAGTGTCACGATAAAACTCATAGTTTTTGTCACAACTTGTCTACGCTACGATTTATAAGTAGTAGAGTAAAAGTGGTTGTTTTACAACTCCACTATTCACAACTTATCATTTGGGCAAGTTGTTACAAAATTGTGAGTTTTGTTAGGATACTAGCATTGTTTCGATATGTGTGATTAGTTGATTGTCGCCATTAAAAAAAGGGGGAAAAATCATTTCATATTCAAATTTCTTTGTGAAGGGTGACAATTTTTAACTTAATCCACTAATATAAATATGACATGTTTTTATTTTTGCTATTTAATGTTTAGTCTAAATAAATTTATGTCAAAGTTGGTTTACTCAATGCAAATTGATTAAAAAATGGGTTAATTTAATTTGTATATCCTACAGCCTAAAACAACTCAAATCATTATTGGCTTGACCGGTTTTGATACCAACCTATTTAATTTATTGGGGAAATTACACTTTAGCCCCCTATATTATGACCCATTTTACACTTATCCTTAAAAATTATGAGAATGCACATTACCTCCTAAACTATACTCCCTTCTACACCCCGTATACTATGAGGATGCACACTTATTTCACAAAACTATTACCCATGGAATGGGGTGTAAAATGTTACACAAGTAATAGATTAAGGGGCAATTGTTACCTGGGTAATAGTTCAGGGAGTAAAGTGTGCATTCTCAGAGTTTAGGGGTATAAGCTTAAAAAGTAGTATAGTTTAGGGGAGTAAAATGTAATTTCTCATAATTTATGTAAATAAATGTCATTTTTATTCAAAAAAAATTTTAATTTTATATATGGAATTAAGTAATTAAAATAATTTATTGGTAATATTGAAAAATTCATCATTGAAAGTATAAAAATTCTAACATTTTTATTGAAAACAAAGAAAAATAAATAAAAGCTTATTTCATTTTATTTTTCTTCAAATTGTGTATTTGTAAATTTGGGTGGAATTTTGTTAGGTTAAACAAAAACCATTTAGATTGAATGATGCTTGCACTTCTATTAATTAATGTTATTACGAAGTAGAATTTATTTGTTAATAATTGTAACTAGCCGCGAATCCGCGCGTTGTGTGTGATAATTATTTTTATGGTGGTTTTATTAATTTTTTTTTTTAACAATTTAAACTAATTTAATAAAGAGTAATGTATTTTGTAATCATATTTTTATTTATTATAAGAACAATCATAAATCATAAATATAAATTTTGTTGTACCAAAATCAAAACAATAAAATTTTTCTCAGAAATTCAAAATGCAAGTTGACAAAAATATTCATTTTTTAATAAAAGTTATTTATAACATTTTTGTGAATCATTAAAAAGAATATAAAATTTGAAAATTATTCTTTTAGTTTTAAACAAATTTTCTCAAACCTTATTTCTCCTGCCTACAATCCAAAACACTGAAAAACGTAACTAAAAAAATTAATAAAACTTAACAGTGATTAATTGGGCCAATTAGGAAAACAATTTGTTGTTGATAATCTATTAAGATTATTTCTTTGCAAAAATTGTAATTTCATCCACCCAAAACATATTACTATCAAATAAAAAATTATTAGCAAAATCTAAGAATTAAATTTCTATATATGCATTGCTATAAAGTAATAATAATAATTAAAATAAAATTGCAAAAGCTAAAATTTGTCACCCATCTGATTATTAAGGGAAAAAGGGTAGTGGAGAGATGAAAATGTAAAGATGAAGAATGATATTAATGTAAAGAGTAACGGAGAGATGAAATGGTAAGGGAGGGAGAAAGGTTTCCCCACCCTCTAAAATTTTTCTAACTTTTAAGCTTTTCTCTAAATAAATGGCATTATAGAGTACTTCTAGTACTTTGTCCACCACAAATGATTATAAAATAAACAAAAATTAGTCAAGTTTCATAGTTTAACATGTAAATTGAGCACTATAAAAAATCATGCTATGTAATAGAATAAATACCAAATTATCCAAACCATGTTATGTAATAGAATAATATTATATTTTTATATGCTATATTTAATTCTTTATAACACAATAGGATAACATTTAACAATCAGAGAGGAAAAACAAAACAAAAAAACAAAAACAAAAAAACAAAAAAAAAAAACAATTTAAAAAACTAAACTAAATCGCATTAACCCAAAGAAGAGTTTTAAAGAATATAAAAAATTATCAATCTAAAGCAAAGATGCAAGAAAAATAAAATAAAAATCGACCAAAAAACTGAGAGAGAGAGAGAGAGAGAAAACATTTTTATTGTGAGGGAAAATTATGCATAGAATGCAAGAGATAGTGACAAATTTATAGTAAAAGGGTATGAATAAGAAGAGACAAAAATAGAAGAAGATGAAGGGAAAGAGGAAGAATGATATTAATGTAAATGATAGTGGGGATATGAAAAGGTAAAGGAGGGAGAAAGATTGGAGAAGTAGTGGGGAGGTGAAAAGGTAAGGGAAGGAGAAAGGTTGGAGAAGTGTAAATATTAAAAAAATAAATGTTAAAAAAAATTATAGAAAAATTAAAATGAAAAATGAAAATGACAGGGACACTGATGTGGCTCAACTGGAGCGTAGCAACAATAAATGCTACGCTTCAGCTTTTAGATATATATAGATTTATGTGCTTACAAAATATAAAAATATGTTAATTATTTTATGTCTTATTTTTAAAATGGATTGAAATGAGTTTTGTATGTGTAAACAAAATACAACAATTTATTAAACAAATTGAAATGAATCGTGTTTGTGTCAACCTAATACAACCGTTTATTAAGCAAACTACGTGAAGTATATTGGGTAACCCGTTTACTCATTTTGTTTTTTTTTTTTTTTTCTTATGACCACCTGCCTCTCTCTCTCTCTCTCTCTCTCTCTCTCAATGTGATTTTTATCTTCTTCTTTTTTTTTTTTTTTTTTTTTTTTTTACAAACGAGGGTGTCTAGACCTCTTCGACTATCTGACTATTCCCTCAGGTATATGCAATCCCCCCGTCCCACACACACTAGGTTATTATAGAGAGGAATCTCATGGAGGTAGCTCTAAAATGTTGACAAGAGGTTTCGAATCTAAGATCTCATGGATATCATGGGACCTTAAGAACCACTAAGCTAACCCCTTGGGGTTTTTATTGATTTTTCAAACCCCCTACCAATGTCTACATCAGCAGCATTGTAATTGCAAAAATAGTCGTCGACCATTGCCTGAAGCGATTAGCCTGTTGTAAGCATGGTTGGTTTGGTTGGTACTGCAATTTTTTAAATTACCCCTAGTTTGGCATTTCTAATGAGTGGCACTGCCGCCTCTTTATGTAGAAAGTCTTACATGAGTAGTCTAATGTGAGACAATGTTTTTTCCTTTAATGAGTGGCACTAAGACCTCTTTATGTAGAAGTTTTACATGAACAGTCTAATGTACCATGTATGAATAATATTTTTCCATACTTAAATATGTGGATAAGGTCGGTCCAATATGCTTTGATTATCACAGGTCAATGGGTGGCACTACTACTTGTAAAAAAAATCACTATGTCATCAATACTATAAGATTCTAAAAAGGGCTTTACTTCGGTGGGCTTTTTATATTGATATTTAATTAGAAAGCACCATTATGTCTTCCACTAAAAACTTTTTTCCATGAGTATCTATATGCTTTTTCAAAAAAAAGAAAAAAGAAAAAGAGGAGAGGTTTATAAGCCTAAAAATATTCTTAGAAGAATAAATAATTCCTTTAGAATTCTTAGGAATAACTCAAATATAGAGATATGTACCTAAAAATTTCAATGGTGATTGATCAATTATGATCAGTGTTCATGAGTGCAAGACAGTTCAATGTGAAGGTTGTGAAGTTGCATCATGCATGAACAATGGATCTATAGTTGTGTACAGAGGTAGTTAGTGGCGGTTGCTCAACTGGATCAAATTCCTAATTAAGCCAAATGTGAACATAATTACATTCTCAAACATCACATTCTTGAAAATTTGGATGCTAGAAACATAATAGATTCTCCTAATAAAACACTATCTAGAGTTGTGGCTTGTATGTTATGTAAAGAAACAGTGATGGTATATCACAACATGTAGTTTAAATCCAACCCAAGTGAAATTTTAATGAGTTAATTTCATAATATTGTAGCTACGAATATTTCATGCGGTGTGAATTCTATTATTCTATAGGCAATTCCAAGAGAAGCAAGGGCATTTGAGCTCGGGGAAACAAAGTACTACGTGGTGATAGTGTTTAGTGCAATTCTTTGGCAGTGTTTCTTCATGGGAGCAGCGGGAATCATCTTTTGTGCTTCGTCTTTGCTATCTGGAATTGTTATTGCGGTTCATCTCCCAGTGATAGAGATCCTAGCCGTTATTTTCTACAAAGAAAAATTTCAAGCAGAAAAAGGAGTTGCTCTTGCACTTTCTTTGTGGGGGTTTGTTTCATACTTTTATGGTGAGATAAAAGATAACGAGAAAAAGAAGCAGAATCTGGTAGAGACACAAGTACCTATGAATATTCCCAGTCCATGGTAACAAAACTAGTTGTATTTCTTGATTTTTCACATATAGTAGGATATGTTTGAAGTTTGAAGGTATTTAAGCATGGCTTCACTTCACTTGAATCCGATAATATCACAGGGGAAAAAAGCTCTAAATTTTGCTTGCATGTGGAAAACTTCGAAGCAGATACTCAGGATGTCCTACTTGTTTATCTAATATGCAAATTCATGTGGGAGCAAGAGTGGTTAATAGGATCAAGATGAAGAATATATACAATGCATCTCAAAGCTTTGTGCTATAGTTGGAAATTGTTATACTCTTTTTTTTTTATTTAAGAATACATGATGAATGCTTGCATTGTTGCATGTTGGTTTTCTTTTAAGTATGGTTGCTTGTTTGTAAATGTGTATTATGTCCATTCACTCAAATTTGATGAAACAAAATTCTTGTTCTTCATTTATTTTAGGGTAAATTTCATTAAGCTACTTTGATATTTAGGCTAATTCCAATCAGGTCCAAAATATTTCAAAACTAACCAAATTAATCTCTAAAGACAACTTGGTCCCTAAACGGACCTAATACCGTTACTTATTATTTGCTCTTTCTCTCTTCTTCTTCTTCTGTCTCATGTCCTTCTCCCTCTCTCACAAAATATCTCTTCTCTCTCTCTCTTCTCCCTTTCTCTCTAAACAAGCCCTAGTCACCAGTGAAATCGGCATCAGAAACACCGCCACGCAAGGACCATCTCAATTCCCATTACAAATTTGATGCCATCAGTGCTATCAACGGACTCTCGTCCCTCTCTCTATCTCACATCGGAACCCACATGGTGGTGCTTCAATCTGGATCTTGCCATCAACAAACTCTCTCCTCGTCTTTGTGGCGACATTATGGATCGTGACAGGGCTTTCGATTTCGAATTCAGACAGTGTTCTTCATAGGATGTTGACGCCGATCTCATGGTGTGTTTTTTTTTTTTTCTAGTTTCTCAGTCACTCAGTGGTCTTGACTGCTATTTGTGTTGATTTTCTATATGTTGTTTGGCTGGGATTTTTGTTAGTTTTTTGGAGTTTCTGTTGGGTTTTTTAAGGAGATTTCAATTGGGGTTTACAAAGGGATTTATGGGTTTTGAATGAGATTTTTATGTGCTCTTTTTTAGCCTTTTTAGGGCACCTTAAGTGAGATTTTGGTACTGTTTTTATGGATTTAAAGATGGTTGGTATTTTTGGGTTGTTGTTGTGTTGTTTTTTTTTGGTACTTTAGGATTATTTAAGGGTTCTTGTAGGTTTTTCTAGGTGTATCAGTAACCAGTGTTAGGTTAGAGGGAGAAAGAGGGACGAAGGAGAGAGAAGAGAGGGGGGGAGGCGGGAGAGAAGAGAGAATTAGTAACAACGTTTGGTCCGTCTAGGGATAAGTTGTTTTTAAGGACCAAGTTAGTCACTTTTGAAATGTTTTGAACTTGCTTAGTATTACCCCAAACCACAAGGTAGCTTAATGGAATTTATCCTTTTTTTATTTATTACAAAAGTGTGATCCCATGAACTTTGGTAGGGTACCCTTCTATCATGGTTTCTATCGTAAATATCTCCCTTATGAAATTTTGCAATCCTCCAACTCAACCTAGAAGTCTCACAAAGGACAATCAAAGTTGGAATAAGGCAGTCCTATTCAAAAGGTAAAATTTTACACTCTTGTCAATTGTAAGAAATTTATTAATATTTTTTACTTTGTTAAGGTAATGTTCTAAGTTTGTTTGTTCCCTTTGGAAGCTTTTTTTTTTTTTTGCTAAGATAATTACGATATGCCGCTAATCTTGCAACTCGAATTATTTCACTCTCCTTAGACCCTCCCTAAGTACTTTGTGCGTGGGGGAGTGTCAATTAAGCTATAAGACTCTTGATGGTCATTCCCCATTTACACAAATTATCAAGCTTAATATTTTTTCCATTTTCCATGAAAAATTTAAAAAAAATTTATAAACTAATACCTTTAGAGTATCCGTTAATTTTTCCCACAAATAAAAGAAGAAGAGAAAGAGAGAAAGAAATACTACAAGTTCGCAACATACTTGTTAGACATGGCAAAATTGGCCTGGACTCGACAATCCAACTCAAACCCAAAGAAAAACATCTGACCTTGCAAAGGCGTGGGTTAATTTCATAACAACATACAACGCCGCAAGTACTTCATAAATATCCCTGCAAGTGGTCATTGGTAGTAGAGTAGTTTTTAATGACCAATGATACAAAGTGTAAATGTTTCTAGGATAGCAAACTAATTTACAATATCTCTATGCAATTGATCAAAAGTTTTTTAAATCCAGTATCTCTATCTATTTGATTGATTACGTAAGAACATTCAACATTCGCATCAGCTCGTCCAAAAATTCATGTTTATTTTAGCATAAGAACCTACTTTTTTTTTTTTTTTTTTTCTATTTTACATATTCACATCTCAAAACAATAAAATATCCCATATCAAATTATCTATTTTACACTACATTTCATTAAAATATCAATTTTTATTATTTTTTAAATTGTTTCTCTTGCTTCACACACAACAACCACTATCTACTCACTTCCTTCATCCTCGGGATATGTAAAGAAAGAATAAAAAACTAGATGCAAAATAAATAATGTCAATATAAATTTACACGGTTAATGTAGCAACTTTATATTTTTACACAACTTTGCATAAATTGATGTAAGTGAATTTTGGATTTGATTGGCTACAATGTGTTACTTTTTCTATTATACAAGCACTGATGTGAGTGCTCTAAAAGTTGTTATAAATGTTATGGTAAATTCCAATAAACTATCCTGAGGTTTGGACTAATACCAATTAGGTCCAAGACTTCTAAAAAATGACCAACTTAGTCCTTGAAAAACAATTTAGTCCCTAACTTCATTTATCACCGTTACTTTATGCACATTCTATTATCACTCCTCTTTCTCATCTCAGATTTAAACCCCTCTCTTCAATGTTGATGTCTTGGTACTTCATCTTGGCTTCAGCCCAAATCAAAGATGCAGCATTTGAGTGTAAACAGTAGAAAGCCAAGTGGGTCTATGGAAGAATTTCTTGATGTCTTACTCACCATCTCTTCCGTGTCAATAATTGAAATTAAACCTCCAATAAATTGATCAGCAAGCATCTTACAAGCTCGTTCAAGCATGGCCATATATCTACACAACAATAGTAGGAAGATCAGCAAGCTAGATCGCGGACCCAAATCTCTACTCTAATGAATTCTTACTCTTAGTTTAACATATTTGTGTGCACAAGGACGTTCTTTGAGCTTTGTCCAAGGCAATAAAATGCTGAAAAAACTTGTTCCAGATCCACAAAATCAAGTGAATATAAGAATTAAAACTAACTAGCATTCATTTGTTACAGATAAAAGAGTAGACAAGCAATATACAACACACCTTACCATGAGCCATTAGATGATGAGACTTTTATGAGAAAGAGAGAAGAAAAAGCCTCAAGCTCCAACAATATTAAGAATGGCAGTGGGTGTGTGTGGAAGGAGAGAATAGAGTGAAGAGAGGGATCTGAGACAAGAAAGAGGGGAGAGAAAAGAATGTGAGAATAAAGTAACGGTGATAAACGGAGTTAGAGACTAAATTGTCTTTGAGGACTAAGTTGGTCATTTTTTAAAAATCTTAAACCTAGTTGGTATAAGCCCAAACCTCAGAGTAGTTTATTGAAATTTACCCTAAGTGTTATTATCAATCCTTTTTATTTTGAAAGACTAGGACTCCCAACTATCAAAGAAATTTTTTTTTTTTTTTTTTTAAACATTCTAATTTGAGTAGAAATTACTAAAACAAAATAGGTTAATTATATAAATAGTCCCTAGCCTTTACACATTGTGTCAATTTAGTCTTGATCTTTTAACTGTGTCAATTTGACCCCTGTTGTTAAGAGACATTGTTGACGTGTAAAATATTATTTCTCTGCCACGTAGTCAAACACATGGCATATTACATTAAAAAAATCAAATAACAAAATGGTAATAGAAGAACAATGGGAAACTGAAGAAAAAATTAAGGACACCCAAATCGGATTTCAGTGTTTATGGCCTGAGTTCACTTTCCTTCAATCGAATTAGCACAGCGAGTCAATCCCTTGCTGATTTCAAATGGAGATAGAAATCCATTTATTTGCCACCAGAGCCTCTGTTAGATGCCCAAATCACTTTGGAACTACCCAGGTGAATTACTAGCAGCAAAAAACAAAAAAAAAACAAAAAAAATTAATTAATTAATTAAAAAAAAAAATTGACATCAAGGGCAATGCAAAAGCACAAAGTGAACGAATAGCATTCAGAAGAAAATGGAGATTTTCAGAAGTGGGATTTATGCTTTAGTGAAAATCAAAGATGGGGTGGCTTTGAATTGGACAAAAGAACATCAACCCAACTGGTATAATCTTCTGCAAGGTTGTGACCTCTATACCCAAAATCTTTGGCATCTTAATTTCTACCTCACCACCAAATATGAATCTGAAATCTTATGAACTCAACGTCCAAAGGAAAGAAAGAAAGTATTTGGCCAAGAAACAAGGTTTCAGCGGGGAATTTGATCAAACAAGTGATTTTAATACACTATCAGTGTGATTTTAACAAACACTAACAGCAGAACATAATAAAATAAAATTCAGTGTTAGAAGGCTGAATTGAACGAAGTTGAATATAAATGGATAAAATTAAATTTTAGGCAAAGTTAAAGGTTTGAATATGCAATTTAACCTAAAATTTTATGTATATTTTCTATTCCTTCATTTTTAAAATTTCAAACATCGAAATTCATTTTAATCCATTGCTTCATGACCTCTGTATTCTCAATTCTATGCTGTTTTTTTATTTAATGATCTACAAAACATACCATTGATAAAATACATTAACTCTACTTCAAAAGAAACATATTTATTTTGAAACGTTCCTGTACTAAAATAGGTCGTCTCACAACTATTAAATAATTAATCATACCAGTCACAAAATACATATAGTGAAAAGGATATGGACTAAATTTGTAATTTACCATTTTTTTTTTTTTTTTTGTTTCTTTTCTAAAGCTAGGACTATTATACAACAGTAACAATACGTAGATGGAAGAAACTGTTTTTATTTTTATTTTTAATTTGTCTAAAATTTAGAAGTTTTTATGTGTAACTCTATTATTTAAACTTTCTAAACCGGCGGATTTGAGGATACTTTAGGCATCCAAAAGTAGGAATATAAACAGGAGAAACCCCTTAAATAGTAATATAGAATAAATAATTCATTTGAGAGAGAGAGAGAACACATTTGCCAATATATAAATTGTGAGTAACAATTCTCTTCCAAGAATTTCATCAAACATTTTGAAATTTAAAATAAAACAAGTTATCGGACATGCAGTGGATACAACTACATAATCAAAAAGGAAAATTCAAAATGTACCCAAAAAAATAAAACAAAACCAACAATATGTGTATATTCCAGTTAGCTCAATTAGTAAAATTTCTGACGGTTGATAAAAAATTAAAAAATAAAAATAAAAAACCCAAACCAACAAATTATGTACTGTTACAATGAGTTTTGAGAACACAATGGTTTCATTTCTTGGTTGGTAACAAAACAAAAGCTATGGATTTTGCATTTGTAGTTGTTTCAACAACCAATATATATATATATAAATATATATATATATATATATATATATATATATATATATATTATACACTTGGCCAATTCGAACAATCTGTATAACGTGGCATAGTGAAGGAAGTAAATTAAATATGCAAAGCAACTCTAAAAAGCCCTCTTTGCCACAAGCCAAAAAATTTGTCTCATGGCAAGGTGTTGTGTCATTTTTATTTGCTAAGAGAAGAAGATTTTATTAAAATACAAAGCAGTGAACATCAAGGCAATACAAAAGAAGAGGACTCGCTGCTATCCTCAAAAACTACATCAAGAAGGGCCTTGGGTCCAGAATCAATATTAAAACTACCCCAAAACCTATGTTTAAGAGACTAGGTAGCCAATAAATGAGAAGCACGATTTGTCTCTCTACATATCCATTTGAAAGAACAGTTAGACAAATTTGTAAACAGAGAAAGCACTTCAGAAATGCAGCTTTTCTCCATGGGGACTGCATTGCTCTTCTCACCTAACCACCATCCCTATTGCACTTATATAGACAACTATCCTCAGCCTCGGACTATGCAAATATTAATCTCCTTATCCATTTAACTCTTTTGGATCTCACTTTTAACCCTTAAGGTCCACAATATGATAAACAACTTTAAGTTTCACTTGTTCTGTAAACAGAGTTTATACTGTTGCATATCAGCATTCTTGAGCTTAAATGTGTTGTGCTTCATATTATATGGGCCAGCATCAATAAAAGAAATTGAGAGAAATATCAGTAATTGTGCAAAGAAGAAAGACAATAAAATTAAATTAGCTAAAAACATGTCTCTTAGTATACGGCTTTTTCTTGGTCATTTTTCTTTGATCTCTTTCTATTGATTATGAAAGTTTTGGAATCTAATATGATCTTTCTATTGATTTTAATAGAAAATGAAAGCTCGAAATGTGTGAAAACACAAGAGCTTGTTTAGACCCCCAATTCAAATTACGGCTTGGTTGATTTTACACTAACTTAATACTAAATGCGGAATAGCGTAAACACAAGCAAATAAACACGAGAGCTACTCTAATCCACATTTCAAGCAACACAGTAGTAAAATGAAATGAACAAGAGTAGGGAAGAGAGATGCAAACATAGATAACACTGAGACGTGTTATCGAAGAGGAAACCGAAGAACTCGGGGAAAAACCTCTCCGCCGCCCTCCAAACAGTAATCGATCCACTAGACAATCAGTTGGGATACATGGGTAAGCAAGAGACCCTCCAAGGCTAATCTACCCACTGTACCTAAGCCCTCCAAGTTCCTACTCCAACAAGGCTTCTCGGAACCATGTCTTGTCTAGCTCTCCGAATCCCGCAACAAGCTCCATGTTGCATCTGCCATCCTTGGCTTCTTCCAATGTTTCCCAACAGCACCAAAACCTCACTAAACACTCTCAAAAGGTGTGGTAAGTGTTTGGGCTATTGACCTCTCCATGGTATGGAAATGGAGAGGTAGGAGATGAGGAAATTCCACAAACAAATGTATAGAGAATTGTTAGTATAACAATTTCTAACTCTCAAGTGTTTTAGTTAGGGTTTTCTCTTAGAAGCTCTCTTTCACATTTGTGGGTAATATGGGTATATATAGTGTGGATACAGAAAGTGTGTATCAGACAGTACAGACTGGCAGAACAAAATGTCTCGCAGGTGTCTCGCGAGAAGGCCTTACCCGTGAGATACTCACGAGACACAGCTGTCTCCATCTGTACTGACTCTTCGCATTCCAGTCATGTGCAAGGCACATGCTTCACTTCACGGGAAGCTTAGTTGCGAGACACCCGCGAGAAGTCTTCTGGCTTCACTTGCTTGAGTCTTCACACTCTCTTTCTAACACACACAACCCTTACAATCAAATCCCACAATGAATACAGGGTACACAAGATTGAAAATAATTACAATCAAATTTGACACAGAATAAAAGCCAACAAAATACAAATTTGTAAATTACAACTTTACAAAGGTGAAATTGAAGTCTCCTAGTAAGATACAAGGAGGCCAAGTGTGAGATTGAGACGTTGACTGGTGAGTTAACCGAGGCTTACACAAAGGTGAAATTTCTTGAGCGTGAAGTGGTTCAAGCAAATGCCAAAGTAGACCGAGTCTCTACCAAGAAGCTTGATGATGTCATCTCTTCTCAAAAAACTTTCTTCGACAAAACGGGGTTGGGATATACTGGAGAAAGTAGTTCGGATGTCAAGGTAACCAAGGAAGTAAAGTTTGTGAAGGCCAAAGATCCAAAAGGAGCTGTCCCAACTGTTGAGAAAGCAAATGTGGCTGACCAACGAGTGTTGAATAAGCCTCGCAACCAATCAACATTCAGGTCTGAAGTTAAAGGGAGATCACCTCCAAAATCACAAAGAGGTCCGAGAATAAACCATGTATGCCATCATTGTGGACTTCAAGGACACACCAGACCTAATTGTCATAAGCTGAGAGCATTGAATAATGCTAGGGATCAAAGGTCAAGAGGACCAAGAGATGACAGGAGGAATTGGATTGTTGGGCAACCACGAAATCAAAACGAAGATTCCGGTGTGATGAATGTAATGAAGATGATTAAGGCATTCACTACTTGTTTGGCAAACTTCAACAGCAGGTTTGAAGGTCACAATTCACGTACCCAATCCTATAGGGATATTACCCCAAACGCACGTGACATGTGGGTGAAGAGGGGTACTCATGCATGATTATCTCCTATGTCCATGCATCAATACTTCCAATGATTAAGATCATAGGTTCATGCATCATATCATGCATCGTTTTCTGTTTATAGCATATTTCTTGTCTGCAAGTTTTTTTTTTAATTTTTTTTTTTTGTTCTGTTTTTTAGTGTGTTCAAAATTCAAAAACCCATAAAATTTGAAAAATCTTCAAAAAGTTTGATCAATTTTTTGTGTATCACATGTGAGTTTAGCCTAGTACCTTCGTACTAATGGCGTGGTGCGTTTACGAGCCTAGCTTGTTCTGGATGCACATACGTCTTTGTGGAAAAAATCTTGAAATCTATGTGTGATTGTTGTAAATAGATCTTCAAGCTTCTCATGAATGATTGGTCAAAAGTCTTGATGATCTTGATACTTGCATAGACTTGTGCCTATATCTCTTCCCACTTTATGTTTATGTTTTTGCTATAGAGCTCACCAAATGTTAATCTCCAAATGAAAAGAGATATTGAGCTGCAAAAGCCTGTCGCACATACTAGTATTTGACTAGGAAAAAGGGAAAGCGACTTTTAAAATGAAAGGTGCTCAAAAGCCAAAGGCTAACTCTCATTGTTGAAATATCAAAAATTTCAAGCACCAATCTCAAAAAGAGATGAAATATCCAAAAAGGATCAATTGTAATGAATTATGCAGAGGCCAAATGAAAAGCTTTCAAGAATTGTAGTCATTCTCTTGTGGGAGGTCATATATGCTCATTTCTATAATAGAGATAAATCACTTGATTTCGTACCAGTTGTGTATGACTTGTTTGAATTGATCATTGAAGTTTCACTCTGGACTATTCCACATTTGATATTCACACACAACACACGAGACTTTGTTCAAATAATGTCTATCTCATTTGTGTGATTGTACATGTTCAAATGTGATGTGTATGCTCAAATACTTGCTGATCAAACCCAAAAAGATTTTTAAGTGTTTTATATGTTTTTTAAAGTGATTTTGTACTTTCATGTTTCTTGTTCTTTTTCAAAATATATTTTTGTGTTTTTCATCAAACCTGGTTCAGAGGTTGTTTCGCGAGAAGCTCGTGACTTAGAGCTTCCCGCGAAATGTGCTTGAGGGAAATCAAAAGTCGTATTTTTCATACAGAAACTCTCGCTATTGCCTCGTGGGTATTTCGCGACTAACCTCTTCTCGCGAAATGGTTTTTAGGCAAAAACTGAATTTTTTCTCAAAATCACACAGAAACTTTCGCGACTGTCTCGCGCCTAAATCACGACTAACAGCTTCTCGCGAAAGCATTTGTGCTTCAGTGGCTCTTTTCGCGACTGTTTCGCGACTTATTCACTACTGCCTAACCCGCGAAAAAAGCATGTTTTCAATCTAAATGTAGCAGATGTGACATGTTTTCAAACATTCTTCACTTCCCTCGCATAAGTCTCTCGAACCCCTTCAACCCAAAACTTAGTTTTTCTTCAAAACCCCATCATTTTCAAGCAACAAAACCTCTACAAATTCACTTCAAGGTATGTTTTTCTAAACATTGCTTTCATTTTTCATTGTATTTTGCAGATTTTAACTTAGGGTTTTAAAAATTGGGGATTTTTTCGAAAATGGGTTGGAGTTCTTAGTTTTTGTGAAAAATTTTCAAAAACTCTGATTGGGCTGAGTCCCATTTGCTGCTTGTGCATCTGTGTTGGCCCTTTGTGGCATTTTAAGGTTGTATTGAGGCATATTTCATCATCATCATGCATTTCTCCTAAAGTGTTTAAAATGTTGCATTCAAGGTGCTTGAAAGAATGTCTTAGTGACATTTCTGTGTTTGTTTTGGCCTTAAGTGAGTTCCTAAGGTTTAGTTTTTATCATGTTTACCCCTGCCTACCTTTTTGGGTAGTTCTTGTGTGTTTTACACACTTTGTTTATTTCGTGCATCAATGCCATGCATTGCACACTCTAGGCACTCTCTAGGACCTCTCTAGGCACACCTCATGCATCTCATGCTGCATCCCCATGCATCACGTGCTGCACATCACAAGCCCAGCCTATACACACACAGACACACTCACTTTATTCATGCATTGTGATTATGTTTACATGCTCCAACACATTTAGCATGCTGGTTATGTCTGTTTGCTCTGTTTTAAGTATGTTTTGCTATGTTTTGAGATGTTGTCAATTCTGTTTTGTACTAACTTGACTCTAATCAAGTTTTTTTTTGTGCTCTGTTTTTGGTTTTTCTTTGTACGTGTTTCGTTTCTATTCTGTGTTCATTTGTGCAGATGTCTCCATTTAAAAGCTCAGCTGTGAAAGGAGTCAGCAACAAAGGAAACGAGCATGTGATTGATGTTGATAACCTCTCTCCAAAGCCAAAGAGGACTCGATCACCAATAGGAATTTTTGATCAGAACTATTTCAAATCTTATGCTGCATCTCAAAACTTTGAGAAGTACTTTATGGAAGCTCCACTGTTGGTTGAAAGAGCTGTTGACCAGCCATCTCTACATGACACCAATATTCCCATATGGTTTGCCACTAAGGATTGGAACTTTCTTCTATTAACTCTTGAGGATGCTTACGAGAACATGGTGAGAGAATTCTATGCCAATGCCACTGTTGACGGAGAGGAGATCAAATGTTGGGTTAGAGGAAAAAGTTTCTCAGTGTCACCGATTTACTTGGCGGAAATCCTACACATCAATCGGCCAATACTCCCCATACCGCCGGTATATGATGTTCTGAATCCGGATGAAGAGATTCTTAGAGAAGCCTTAGGAAATAATCTAGAATTTTCCTCCAATGGGAAGTCAATAAGTGTGGCATCCCTTTCTCCTGAACTAAGACTACTTACAACAATCATGTGTAGCAACCTCTACCCTCTGTCAAGCACTGGGTTCATGAATCTCGGTTGAGCACTATTCTTGCATGATCTAATCTCTGATGTCGAGATTGATGTGTGTTCTCATATCTTCCACATTTTGGCAAAAACGATTGACCGGACTACCTCAAGGAATTGCATTCCCTTCTGTCGCCTTATCTCATAGATTTTGAAGCTCAAAGGTGTTTATCCCTCGGAAAATGAGCGCCCCTATCCAAGGCCAAGTCCAATTTCTATCCACACTCTGCATGCAAGCATGAGTCACACTAAAAAGAATCCCAAGCAAGAAAGTCCTGGTACTCAGGGAAGCTCAAGTTCTACATCACATGTTTAAGATGAACGGCTAGACAACATCATGGATACTCTCCAAGAGATTACTACCAAGATATCCGGACTAGCTACCATCATGTACTCCCAACACAATCGTTTCGACACCAAGTTCACATCTCTTCAGACTTAACTTGACCAAATTCAGAGGAAGCTAGAGGAACATGAAGCCTAGCTATTCCATGACAAAAAGGGGGAGAAGGTGACGTTATTAGGGGGAGTGTAGTGATAGGGGGAGAAGAAGACAGTAACTACTGTTTGGTTTATTTGTGTTTATATTTAGCTTCCATAACTGCAGGTTTATGACTATGCTTTTACTGTTTTATTTAAAACCTCAGCACATGTTGTTTTAGTTAATTTCAGTGTTTATTTAGTATATTGTGTTTGTGACTATCTCAATGCTTGTGTAGCATTTTCTTTGTACTTTTAGATATTGCTAAAATGTCTTGAGTACTTTACACTTGTGCCCTGGTAGGATTGTTCCTATATGCATATACTTCGTGTATTTTGCATTGGTTGTGTGATTAGACATGCAAGTAATCATAAGTGATTGCTTCGTTGTACATGTCCAGATGAACATTTACTTGTTATATGTTCATTGGAGTCATTCTTTAATGACTGCCCTTGTGTGATCAATTTTTTGTTTACATGTTATCAAATGTTTACAAACTTGGTCACTTTATGTTTGCTCTTGTTCATACCTTGTGTTCAACTTGTCATAAGTTTAATGAAAGTTTTGTTTGTGTGCGAGTGTTTCAGGTTACAGGTATAAACTGCAAGTGCTTCACAGTTTCTAGATTAGGTGTGAATGAGTTTTTCCATTGTTCCCAAACTCATGTTTAAGTCTAGAGTCTGTGTTAGGGGTTTTGTCACGGAATAGCCAAAGGGGGAGATTGTAAAGTTGTAATTTACAGAAAATTTTACAGCCTTTTTGGCCTCTAGAGATTTTAATGGCCAACAACAAAGAATTCATTTGAATCGCAACAAAAACACTCAAAGCCTCATGAATATAACCAAACTTTAAAGAAACAATAATCACCAGTGGATTTGAATAGGAACAAGAGTGGTTCATAAACTCAATCAAAAGGGTATATACAAAAATTTAAGGAAAAACATCCCATATATCTACTGTAAGGACCGGATTTGAGTCCCTAGCCCAAAAGATGGATGGACGTAGGCCCAAAAAGCCCAAAACAATGAATTTGTAGAGAGTGAGTTGGAAAACTAGGCTAAAATGAGTTGGACAACAAATAATGTGGGTTCAAATGACAGGACCAATAAGATAGATTGATTTAAACTAAAGTAAATCATCCTCGGCATAGTCTGAGGAGATTAGTTCTTATATATTTCTCACAAGTTTGGTTACAAATTTGGTTCCTGATTGCTATAGTGTTTCTCTCTTTCTTTTTCCCTCCCCTATTCCTCAAGGGTCTCTTACATTATATATCTCCCTTCGATTGATCTTGGCCCTCCACTTGTCAATCGTCCAAGCCACCACTTGAGTGTTTGTCCCATGGGACACCCTCATAGGCTCTTTGTGAGTTGAGGCAACCAAGGCAGCGCTGTTCAGGGGTCTTCTCCACATAAATGCTCCTAGAGAGTTAGCTGCAAAGCATTAAATGCGGTGGTAGCAGCTTTTTCTTAGATATTTCGCAACTCCCACTTTGTCTAGTACATTCACAGTGCGTATCCTTATCAAAAGAACCTCTTGGAATGTCACTCTGGATAATAGAACTCACCTTCTGACCCCTTCTTTGTTTAGCAAAGGTGATACTCCTCCTCGGCTTACCTCTCCGAGCCTTCACGGCCATAGCTTGCTTGTGAAGTTCTTGGTCTTGCTCCTTCCTTATTGTTGATCTATTCTCGGTCCACCATGCCTTGCTCCTCAGACAAGCCCAAGACCCAATATATATCTGGGCCTGCGTCCCCACATCTACAAACAACTTCTTCCCAAATTAAATTTCTGCTCTAATTTTCTTTAAAATAATAAAAATTTATTACATCCATAAGAACTTTAAAAAAAATACATCCATTTAAAACTGAAGGAATGAAAACCAAACTATTTTTTATAATACCAAGAAAAATCAGCTGGAAACCCCTTTCTAAAAACCTACGATTCAACGTAAAATAAAAATAAATAAATAAAGAGTTGGCTGAAAGTTCATATAGGAAAACTGAACCTTACCGATTAAGGGAGAAGATGATGCTGCAGAACTAATATCATCAAGAGGAAGAAGAAATTTCAATTTGATCTCTTGTGAAATTAAACCGTATCTCTCTTTAGAAATTTTGTTTCACCCTCGCACTCTCTTTATTTTTTATTTTTAAACAGATAGCGTTTAATGTTTTTATCTTTTACTTCAAATTTTATCATAAAATGAGTCAGAAAATTTTTAAACATGTGGGAATCTCTTAGTAGAATAGTGGATTACTAGGCAAAAATGACGTGGTCTACCATAAGAACATTATAATTTCTCCACCAATTCCCACTGATTTGTAAGTTCGTATATAAAATTTATTTATAGCTTTTGTACTATCAATGTAATTGTAGATTAAAAAATGCTAAAAATTTTGTATATATTTATAATGAGTGTACAATATTATACATATTTGCATAAAAGTGTATAATGTTGTAAGCATTTATTTAATCTATAATTTAAATCTTAACTTGAAAGTATATTGTAAATAAATAATTTTTCTTTTTCTTTTATTATTATTATTTTTTATTTAACAATTGATAATATTGTGTTGATTTTTGAACACTATAATAGAAGTTGTGATATGAAAAATACATTTGAAAGATGGTCTTTATATTTATTTGGTTTATTTTAGTCAAATTTTATATTTATACTAATTTAATATATTAATTTATATTTTAAATAATTATTAAATTAATTATGACATCATCACGGTTCAACCTCAGTCCAACTTCAAAAACCTTAAACCTCTTCCTTTTAAGGTTCGATGAACAGTCCAAGTTTCAAAACCATGCACACCTCTCCAACAATGGTAGTGGCACCTAATAAGTAGACCTACTCCAAGTTCTCTATATAAAGGACTAGACCTCCCCAAGCAAAGGCATGCACAACTGTTCATCCACTTCCTAGTTTTGAGTCATTGAGAGAAATACTGACTTGATTGTCAAAAGGTCCTTGGCCGACACCACACAAGTGCACTCTGATAGTCTTTTCCTCTCTTTTCAAATTGTTGACTCACCATCGTGTTTGGAGCATACAACTTACTGATATCATACCTCATCAAGTTAATTTGTTTGAATTACATTTTCCATCTTCTCACTTTTCTTCTCAACTAAACAAGAAAATCTTTCACCCTCCACTTTTCCATCGCTCAACCAAACATAAATGAAGAAAACTAAAATATTTTTCATAATTTCACTTTTCTCTATCTCCAAACTTAATGGACCCTAAAACTTATGTGGCACAACATAAGAAGTGAACTACTAGTACAATTTTAGTTTTATTATGCACCAATGTAAGATATGAGTTAGTTTATTCTCCAAACGAAAAAAGCTACTAGTTACTTTTCAGAAACATGAGTTAGGTTTTAATTCTATATAATAAAAAATTCATAAGTAATAAAAAAAAAAAAAAAACATTTGGGTTTTCATTTCACATTTAACTATTTAAGCAATTCTAAAAAAATTCATGAGTTTCAGACTCTCGAGATGTTAGTTTGCAAACTTGACAATTAACTAAATTGTTCCAAAAATAATGCTAAATGGCAAATTTCCCCAAGAGGAGATTTAGGGGGTTACGTCACTGATGGTGTATGTGGTGATGATGTTTAGTTGATTTGCTTGGCATGTGGAGGATTATGATTGGCATCATTAGGCAGCTTGAATTACTTGCATATTATTAGGGCTTGGAAGACGTGCCAAGAGAGTTCATGGTGAAATCAATCCTCTTGGTGAATTTTTGATGAGTGGGTATGGGTCCTGCTTAATTGGGCTTCCTCTATTTTTTTCTAAGTTTATAATGTGTGTTTGTGTTTGGTTACCAAGAAATCAAAGAAAAAGAAAAGAAAAATTTTCAAATCTGAAAATAAACTAATTCTAAATATTTTATTTTATAAATTAAGGACTTGTGGCATCCTACGTGGCAGCTTATATGGCATAAAAAAATAATATTTTAATATCACCATTAGCCATGTTAGCTTTTGTCATCCACTACTTAGTAGCAGTGACTATTTTGACACGATACCAAAATGTTAGAGACTAAATTAACACATTTAAAATGATAGAAATCAAATTGAAAAACAATATAAATGTTAGAGACCAAACTTGTACTTCACATTAGGGTTTTCGTTTCACATATAACTATTTAAGCAGTTCTTTAAAAAAAACAAAAACAAAAACAAAAACAAAACAAAAAAACAAAAAACAAAAAACAAAAAACAAAAAACAAAAAACAAAACAAACAAACAAAAAAACAAAAACAAAAACTTCACATTTAAGCGAGAGGCGAGAGCAATTGTTAGAGCGAAATACGGGTCCAGGTTCAGATCCAGGTTGACGCCCTATTTAACAGAAGACTTGTTGGAAGAGATCCTCTCCTGGCTTCCAGTGAAATCTCTAACACGTTTCAAGTGCGTTAAAAATTCATGGTCCACTGCTACTTTCTTCCAAAATCCAAGTTTCACTGCCAAACAGCAGCGCCACCGTTTACAAACAAATGCAGATCTTGTCGTCGCAAGCTGCGACCTGATGCGCCTTGGGGACTGTCCGTGCATCCTCATCCTGAAAATGTTGATTCTCAAGGAGTACGCATTGTTGGCACGAAGGAGATTGTGGACAGGAAGGTGGCCAACCTTCATAAGATAGAATTGTTTGCTTGCATCAACGGCATAATTTGGTTGGCAGTACCTTTTATAGTGGCTTCTCTGGCTTTTTCTTGTGGAATCCGACTATTAGAGAATCTAAGGTTGTTCGTTATCCCAGAGTCCCCAAGTGTCCTGCCCATCTTGCAATACAACCTTCTCCATGCAACCCTACTGTCAGATATGGATTTGGTCATGACCACAATTCTAACATCTATAAAGTGGTTAGAATTGTCAATTATAGGGGACATATGCGGGAATCACACAAAGCTGCAATCTTGTTCATGTTTACGACCTAAGTACTAGTTTCTGGTGGCAAATAATGAACTCTGCTTCTATCGATCATTCAAACATCACATTGCTAGATTATTGTAATTTTGCGTTCTTAAATGGAGTTCATCATTGGTGATAAGGATAAAAATAGTACTATTCATATAAGGCATAAAGCTGACGGTTTTAGATATAGCCATCAAGCACAAGCTGACGGGTACATTTACAACCGTCAGCTTCCTCATGTAGGAGTCAACGAATGATGTTCTAGATTGAGGAAATGAG
Source organism: Quercus tomentella (assembly GCA_028535165.1). Taxonomy (NCBI): domain Eukaryota; kingdom Viridiplantae; phylum Streptophyta; class Magnoliopsida; order Fagales; family Fagaceae; genus Quercus; species Quercus tomentella. The sequence continues at coordinate 53,685,737 of JAPQVY010000089.1, read as the reverse complement.
GGGAGTCCACAAGGCACACCTAGAGGTTGACGACATCAGCAAACTGACACCAGTAAGGCTGAAGGAAATAAGGTAAGCTGACGACCTTGGTGCAAGCTTACTTGCTGCCCACGATTACATATATAAGGAAATGCCTTGCCCTCCACGTTTAATGATACTCAAAGGATTCCTATAAGGAAAGGATCCCGCCAAATACGCCCAAGAAGGACTCCTATAAGGAAAAGACTTCCGCATCAAGGAAGAGATGTCAACCCTCTACTACTATAAAAGTCCCAATACCCTCACTAGCCAAGGTACGCATAATTCACCCCTCTTTAGCACTCTAGAGTTGTAAGAAGATCTAACTTGACCTTCGGAGGGTACTTGGTCGGCACCACACCGGTGCTCTCTGCAAGGTCTTCTCTTCTGTGTTGTGCAGGTGCTATTTTGAGTGCGCAAGTACCTGTGGCTCACTGGTGACTTTTTTGGCCTCATCAGTTGGCGCCGTCTGTGGGAAGGTGGGATTTGTAAGCCATAGCAAACGCTTCCCGGACAAAGAGTTGCATGGTACTTACTCGATCAATGGCGACCACCAACAACGTCCAGGAAGACGAGCCACGACCATCTGCTCTCGAGAGACAAGTGCAAACTCTAACCACGGCCGTGGAACGCCTCACCAAGCAAAACCAAATTTTGGAAGAACAACTACGCCGGAAGGCAGGACACGGTTCTCAGGAAGAGGACCAAGAGGGTACCAGCGCCGAGCGACAGGACCGAGAGGGACCAGAGGGTAGTAACGCCCCAAGCAGACCGGAGCGACAAAATGTAAGCCTCCCATCCCTCACGGATGTGACCCCGCCGCCTGTGGCCGCAGAGATACAGGCGATAAAGGAACAGATGGAAGTTATGATGAACGCCCTCAAGGGACGAGTGTCCAGCGATCTTGATGACCTTGTTAACCGAACTGACTCACCGTTCACCGCCTCCGTCAATTCCTTCCCCCTACCGCATAAATTTCGCATGCCACAGATAGATAGTCACAACGGAGTCAAGGACCCTCTAGATCACCTAGAGACCTTCAAGACCTTGATGCACCTTCAAGGAGTAGTCGATGAAATCATGTGTAGGGCCTTCCCTACGATGCTGAAGGGTGCAGTATGAATTTGGTTCAGCCGTTTAATGCCTGGCTCCATCAACACTTTCAAGGAGCTAAGCACTCAGTTTACTGTGCACTTTATCGGGGGACATAGATATAAAAAGTCTACGGCTTGCTTGATGAGCATCAAGCAGCGAGAAGACGAGACACTAAGATCCTACATATCCCGCTTCAATAAGGAAGCACTATCGATCGACGAAGCCGACGACAAGATACTTGTAGCAGCATTCGCGAATGGGCTGCGGAAAGGGAAGTTTTTGTTCTCCCTATACAAGAACGACCCGAAGACCATGTCAGAAGTACTTTACAGGGCCACAAATTACATGAATGCTGAAGACGCGCTGCTAGCTCGAGAGGAAAAGCCTAGGAAAAGGGAGAGACAAGAAGACACTCAGCAAGACCAAGGGCGGAAGAAGGCAAGAACAGGAGACCGAATGGATGAAAGGCGCTCCAGGCCCCCGGGAGGAAGGTTCACAACCTTCACCCCATTAACAGCCCCAATAGACCAAGTCCTAATGCAGATAAAGGACGAGGAGGCCCTGACCTACCCTGAGAAGCTGAAAGGAGATCCTAACAAGCGAACGAGGGACAAATATTGCCGCTTCCACCGTGACCACGGTCATGACACGGCCGATTGTTACAACCTAAAGCAGCAGATCGAGACCCTTATCAAGCAAGGGAAATTGCAGAAGTTTGTTAGAAAGGAGAGAGCGGATCCACCTCCTCAAGAGCAGCCCCACCAACGGGATAATGAGGGCCCTAGGCCCCCCATAGCAGACTTTAGGATGATCGTAGGGGGAACAGCAACTACTGGGTCGCCAAAGAAGGCTCGCAAGACTTACCTCAGGATGGTCCAAAGCGTCCAGCTGACAGGCACCGTGCCAAAAGTAGCACGGACAGAAGGCCCCGTCATTGAATTTTCGGAAGAAGATGCGCGGCGACTTCACCACCCGCATGACGACGCGCTTGTTGTAAGCATTCAAGTAGGGGACTACAACATGCACCGGGTGCTGGTCGACAATGGCAGCTCGGCAGATATCCTATACTACCTAGCGTTCCAGCAAATGGGGATCAACAGAGAACGATTGATTCTGACAAACGCCCCGCTCGTCGGCTTTGGAGGAACAAGGGTGTTCCCCTTGGGCGCGGTCAGATTATCCGTCACGGTAGGTGACTACCCTCAGCAAATCACCAAGGACGTAACATTCCTAGTGGTCGACTACTCGTCCGCCTACAATGCTATCATCGGACGACCCACCCTCAACTCGTGGAAGGCTGCAACCTTAACCTACCACCTAATGATTAAGTTTCCTACCGAGTATGGGGTGGGAAAGCTACGCGAAGATCAAGTGGCTACACGCGAATGCTACGTAGCCATGATGGAAATGGATGACCACCTCTAAGCTATGAACATAGAAGAACACCACACGTCGGCGGAGCCCATAGAGAGGCTTGAAGAAATACTTCTCGACGACTCCAATCTCGACCGAACAACCAAAATTGGAACCCTCGCTAGTCCCACGCTCCTTCAGGCACTCACGACCTTTCTCAGAAGTAATCGAGATGTATTCGCCTGGAGCCACGAAGACATGCCAGGGATAGACCCCTCAGTCATGGTACATAGGTTGAACGTGTCGCCCTCCTTCCCACCCATTCGACAGAAGAAGATGGTGTTTGCCCCGGAGTGAGATCAGGCCATAGCGGAAGAAGTCCGCAAACTACAGGAGGCAAGTTTCATTAGGGAAGTTTACTACCCCGATTGGCTAGCAAACGTAGTAATGGTTAAGAAAGCTAGCGGGAAGTGGCGGATGTGTGTGGACTTTACTGACCTTAACAAAGCCTGCCCCAAAGACAGCTATCCCTTCCCAAGGGTCAACGTCCTAGTAGACTCTACGGCTCGGCACCAGCTGCTAAGCTTTATGGATGCTTTCTCGGCTCGGCACGAAGCTGATCAAGAGAAAACTTCGTTCGTAACCAGTCAAGGCCTCTTTTGTTATAAAGTAATGCCCTTCGGCCTGAAGAATGCGGGCGTAACGTACCAGAGGCTTATGAGCAAAATGTTCGCGCAGCAAATTGGGAGGAATGTCCAAGTCTACGTTGACGACATGCTAGTAAAAAGCCGAAGGGAGGAAGATCATTTGGAGGACCTCAAGGAAACATTCGACACCCTTCGTTCTTACAACATGAAGCTCAATTCGGGAAAGTGCACCTTCGGAGTGACAGCGGGAAAATTCCTAGGATTTATGGTGTCTCAAAGGGGGATTGAGGCCAACCCGAACAAGATCTGGGCCATTATGGAGATGGCACCGCCAAGAAATGTGAAGGAGGTACAAAGCCTCAACGGAAAAATAGCAGCACTGAATAGGTTCGTGTCGAGGGCTATGGACAAGTGTTTGCCCTTCTTCCGCACACTGAAGAGATCGTTCGAGTGGACTGCCGAATGTCAGCAAGCATTCGAGGAGTTGAAGGCTTATCTCTCCTCCCCGCTGCTACTAAGTCCATCGCAGCCAGGAGAAGAGCTTTTCCTCTATCTAGTCGTCTCCCCCGTAGCCGTCAGCGCTGCCTTAGTCAGAGAAGAAGAAAGAGTACAAAAACCCGTATACTATGCGAGCCGGGCGCTTCGCGGTGCCGAAGAACGATACCCACCTATGGAGAAACTTGCCTTTGCATTAGTTACGGCGGCTCGCAAGCTCAAGCCATACTTTCAAGCCCATACGGTGAACGTTTTGACCGACAAGCCCTTGCAACGGGCGATAAGCAATCCTGAAGCTGCGGGTCGACTGGCGTTATGGGCTATAGAGTTGAGCGAGTTTGATATCCAGTACCGCCCACGGACTGCCATCAAAGGACAGGTCGTCGCAGACTTCATAGCAAAATTCACTCACGACGAAGACAAGGGGGCAGAAAAGTCCCCTCATTGGAGCATATATACAGACGGATCATCCAACAGACAAGCCGGTAGGGCTGGCATCATACTACTGTCACCCGAAGGAGACACGGTTGAATGTATGGTCTGCCTCGTCTTCCCCACCACCAACAATGAAGCAAAGTACGAAGCGTTAGTAATAGGCCTCGACCTCGCCAAAGCAACAGGAGACGCGAGCGTAGTCATTTACTGCGACTCTCAGGTCGTAGCTAACCAAGTGAATGGAGACTATGAGTGCAAGGGAGAAAGGATGAAGAGATACCTTGATCAAGTAAGGACAAGAGTAGACGACCTAGAGGCCAAAATCATCCAAATCCCCAGAGGAGAAAATGAACAAGCCGACCGTCTTGCCAAAGCCGCTTTAGCAGAACATATGATCATCCCTGGTAATGTACTCTCTTTTGTTCAGCTTTCTCCACTAATAGATTCCGGCGACATACAGGAGATAGGCTCTGAAAATAACTGGACCACATCGTTAGTTTCATACTTAAAAAACGGGGTCTTGCCAGACGGGAAGGAAGAAAGCTAAAGGTCCAGGAGGCAAGATTCGTCTCGATAAAAGATGTCCTGTACAAAAGAGGCTTCTCCCGTCCATATCTGAGATGCCTGGGTACGGAAGAGGCGGACTACATCATGAGGGAGGTACACGAGGGGATTTGCGGAAACCATTCGGGGTCGAGGTCACTGGTACACAAACTCATGCGAGCAGGGTACTATTGGCCCACCATGCAGAAACATGCCGAGGCTTATGTCAAGATCTACGACAAATGCCAAAGGTTCAGCAATATTACTAGACAACCAACTGAAGAGTTGACCCCGATAACGGCCCCATGGCCGTTCGCTCAGTGGGGATTAGATATTATAGGACCATTCCCTACAGCATTACGATAGCTGAAATTCCTGGTAGTAGGCATTGACTACTTTACAAAGTGGGTGGAAGCTGAAGCCTTAGCCACCATCACAGAGAAGAACGTGCAGAGTTTCATCTGGAAATGCATCGTATGTAGGTTTGGCATCCCAAGAGTCTTAGTCTCGGATAACGGGAAGCAATTCGACAACGACTCCTTCCGGGACTTTTGCTCGCAGTTAGGGATACGAAACCACTACTCTTCCCCCGCTCACCCTTAGGCTAACGGGCAGGTCGAAGTCACGAACTGATCCTTGCTCAAAATTATCAAGACTCGGCTCGAGGGGGCGAAGGGTATATGGCCTGAAGAATTGCCAAGCATACTATGGGCATACAGGACCACGGCAAGGACGCCCACAGGAGAAACACCGTTCCGACTAACATACGGGAGCGAGGCAGTCATTCTGGCCGAAATTGGACTCACAAGCTATAGGGTACATAACCATGACGAAAGCAAGAACGACGAGGCCATGCGACTACAGCTTGACCTAGTGGACGAAGTCAGAGCGACGGCAGAACAAAGGCTCGCAAGGTACCAGGACCGCATGGCCAAGCATTACAACTCCCGGGTCCGACATAGAGACTTCTAGGTTGGAGATCTCATTCTCAGGAAAGTGATGAGAGCCGCTAGAGACCCTACCCAAGGGAAGCTCGGCCCCAATTGGGAAGGACCTTACCGAGTCACGTCATGGCAGAGGAAAGGCACTTACCACCTGGAGACATTAGACGGACAGAAGCTACCGCATCCGTGGAACGCCGAGCACTTACGGAAGTATTACTAGTAGAGATGGCAGCATGAAGACCAACCCTCCTTTTTTATTTACAGTTCACTATAGCAAATTTTAGTTTTACTCCTCGGTTTTATCATTTACTTTAGTTTTCGCAACAATACCTCTTTTTCATTTTAAGCCCAAAGGGCAGGATTTGATTTTCGAACTACTTTTATTTACGAATGCATGGCAATAAGAGGATTTTATTCAGAAATTCCTGAAGTTTTTATTTTACAAATCTACAGTCCGAAGTTCACAAAAGTGGATGATTATGCTCACAAAAGAGGACGACTAACTTCACAAAAGTGGACGACTAAAGTAAACGGCTAAGTCCAACAAGAATGGACGGAAGCTATAAAGCTGGCGGCCTCATCAAATAAGATGAAGTTATAAAAATTGAAAAGGTCATTAAGTCCATAAAATGGACGAGGCTATAAAGCCGACGAGCTCTTAAAAGAGGACAAGCCCATTAAGTCCATGGCATGGCCAAAGCTATAAAGCTGACGGCCTCAACAAATGGATAAAAACATAAAAATGATGGCATGGCCGAAGCTATAAAGCTGACGGCCTCAACAAATAGATGAAAATATAAAAATGACAAAGTCATTAAGTCCATAACATGGACAAAGCTGTAAAGCCGACGGGCTCACAAAAAATGATCAGCTCATTAAACACTTAACATGGATAAAGCTACAAAGCTGACGGGCCTAGAAAAAATAACGTTCCTTACAAAATGGACGAGGTCATAAGGTTAGCAACACAATCAAATGCCCAAAGGTAAGGCTCACGAAACCAATGAGCCTATCAAACTCAAAGGATAAGATGGACGGGCTCAAAAAGAAATTAAGTTGCACGAGACCCGTATCAACGGATTTTTCTAATAAACAAGTCCACCCTTATAAGTTAACGGGTTTCCCAGAATAGATGGGATTACAGGCCGACGAATTCATCCAACACAATCATCAATTAAAAATTAGAAAATGACAGAAGTAACATGCCATATAATAAAAATAAACTGTCTACAAATAAAAGCCCAAAAAACCAAAGGGGCACTTAAACGATTGTTTGCAAAATAAATGAAATTACACATAAAGAGAAATTATATAGCAGGAGCATCAGCAATGTTCCCGTCATCTTTCTAAGACTCAGAATTTTCAACATAAGGAGAAACATGAGGAGGATTGGCAGCAGGTTGACCTAGAACAACAACGCCATCATCCTTGGGAGGAAGATTGGACTCAGGGGAGCCGTCACCTTCATCAACAACGTCATCAACAACGGGTCACATCGGCACAGGATCATCCAGTGTAATCCCAGATAGGTCCAGCTTTGGATAAACTGACGTGACTTGTCTAAGACAATCTTCAAACCCAATGCCATAATAGTCGGCACAAGAGTCAATATATGATTGCGACGCCTTAAAATTTTGGACAGCGTCAGTCCCAGCCGTCTCCACCTTTTCAAGCAAAGCCGTCACCTCTTTCTGCAACATCTCCCTCTGACGGTCTGCTTCCTCCAGCTTCCCCCTTGTCTCCTTCAACTCACTATTTAAAGTGCGGACGACATCCTTATATTGCCTTTGCTCATTCATCAAGTTTGCATTATGCTTCCGAACACGGGTGACGACCCCCTCCTTGGCAACACAACGGTCTTGAAAGGCCTTAACACGCACCAAGGCCTGAAAAAGGTACAGGCGTTAGTCAAACAAATCAGAAAGAGATGGAACCAACTTAACCTGAGGAAGCAAGCGTACCCTAGTAAGGTAAAAAAGAGCCGACGCCCCTAAGTCCTCCGTCCCCAACAGATCGCAAGGCCCTATATCCGTCGGCTTTATGAAGGACCCCACTTCCCCGACGACATAGTTCTTGTGGGTTAGAAGGCAACAAGGGCCCTCGATGACGGGACCAGAGGAAGTCATTACCCCCTTGCCCACACCATGGCTTGGCTGAAGGGGTGACTTCCCCTTCGAAGACACATCCCCAGGAGTGACGGCAGCCTTTTTGGATGGGCGGTCGTCTTTCCCGTCAGGTTTCCTTTTCGAAACCTTAGAGACGGTCTTGGGGGTTGACGAGGTTCCCCCCTCTGTCTCCTTCGCCTTCTTTTCCTCTTTTTTACGGGCTGCAGCAGCCCTCACCCTTTGCCTAGCAGATTCCATCTCTACATAAAATAACTAACAAATATTTACAAACAGACGAGATGAGTAAACTGACGGAGGCAATAAAGAATTTACTCACGTCGATGAGAGAAATCGTCTAGTCTGCGAGCTTTAGCCGACGGCTCTGGACCCCCGCAGTACAAATGAATAGTGTCAAGGGTAATCAAGTCCCTACACTTTCGTTCCTCCAAAGGGATTTCAAGAACCCGACGGATGAACGCCTCTTGCTCGGCGGTTATATGTGGACGGCTACAGGCTGAAGAGACAAAAACGAAGGCATTAGAACACTAAATGGAGTAATAAAAGGATAAAAAGCTGACGGCAAATCAAAAGCTGTCAAAACCTGAGGGTTTAACTAATGCCCAGGTGTTATCAAAACCACGAGCCATGGTAACCCACTCTTCTGGACGACATACCCAGTCAGATCCCTCAAGGAAAAAATATCTACTTTTTCAACTCCTGTTGGAATCTGGCATATCAGATACAAGCCTTAAATCCTTTTCCCTGACGAAAAAATGGTAAGTTCCTTTGGACGAAACAATCTGACGAGGTTTGTAGCAGTAGAAGAACTCGTCTAGAGAAAGCTGACGGTTCCCACCGCTCAGACGGCCCCACAAAACTTCAGCCCCAATAAAAGTCCTCCAAGCATTGGGGGCAATCTGGCTGACGGATATCCCCATAAAGTCGACAAGCTGACAGAATAAAGCCGTCAGTGGCAGCCTTAATCTGGCAGAAAGCATGGCGTCATACATGCCGACATCTGCAGTCCTCCCTGTGTAACACTTTTCCTTTTTCCTAGGGAGACGGATTGAAATATGGTCTGGGATTTGGAAACGGGTACGTAATTCTTTGAAAACCTTCTCACTCATTTTGGGCAAAAATTTGTTGACGACCCAATCCTCGAGAAGGATGAAAGGATGGTTTCCTCCGAGACTTACTGAAGCCTCTTCATAGGACTCCTCGTCACCCTCATCCTCCTCCTCATCCCCGTCACTCTCTCGCTCCCCTTTAACCTCACCTACTACTTTCTCCCCAACTCCCTCAACATAGTCTTCTACATCGTCGCTAGGAGATTGGGCTGATGTTTCCCTTCCTGACGACTCAGAAAAGCCGTCGGACTCTTGACCTGAGCCAAAAACTTCGTAGTAGCCCGCTCCATCGCGGACTGACGACTGGTCACTCGACGCGTCACTTGACATCTGACTACCTACAAGTGACGGATCCATTCTAAGTACCTAAACTGACATCCTCACTAAGAAATTGTTCAGCTAGAGCAAAAATGCAAAGAAAGAAGGAAAAAGAACTTACAGGTGAATAAGTCTTGAAGAAGAAAACGGCCTAGAAAGTGACGGCGTTGGCAACAGGTGACGGATCAGCAAAAGCAAAGGCAACGAGTTCTCTCTCTTGAAATATCAAGGTTGAAATAAAGGAATGAGAAGAAGGATGCGCGTTTTATATAGGAAGAAAAATGCGCGAAAGGCGAGGCGACGCCCTTGTCCAGAAACGAGGCCAATGAGAGCGCACCACGTGTCCAAGCATTAAATGGCTGGCAGCTCGAGGAATTACTCATAAATGATTTTCCCACTCCTCTGAACCAAAAGATAGTTAACCGATAAAAAACTTCAACTCCACATCACGTCAGTTTAAAACGACGAGGATGTAAAGTAGGGGGCAGCTGATAAGGATAAAAATAGTACTATTCATATAAGGCATGAAGCTGACGGTTTTAGATACAGCCATCAGGCACAAGCTGACGGGTACAGTTACAACCATTAGCTTCCTCATGTAGGAGTCAACGAATGATGTTCTAGATTGGAGAAATGAGGGGAGTCCGCAAGGCACACCTAGAGGCTGACGACATCAGCAAACTGACACCAGTAAGGCTGAAGGAAATAAGGTAAGCTGACGACCCTGGTGCAAGCTTACTTGCTGCCCACGATTACATATATAAGGAAATGCCTTGCCCTCCACGTTTAATGATACTCAAAGGATTCCTATAAGGAAAGGATCCCGCCAAATACGCCCAAGAAGGACTCCTATAAGGAAAAGACTTCCGCATCAAGGAAGAGATGTCAACCCTCTACTACTATAAAAGCCCTAATACCCTTACTAGCCAAGGTACGCATAATTCACCTCTCTCTAGCACTCTAGAGTTGTAAGAAGATCTAACTTGACCTTCGGAGGGTACTTGGCTGGCACCATACCGGTGCTCTCTGTAAGGTCTTCTCTTTTGTGTTGTGCAGGTGCTATTTCGAGTGCGCAAGTACCTGTGGCTCACTGGTGACTTTTTCGGCCTCATCAATTGGTATGGTTCCTCTGTCACTGACGACAATGGAAATCGTAAGTATACTGAGGTAATTGTATCCTTTGACATGAGCCATGAGGTGTGTGGATTAATAAGGTTGCCAAATGGGGTGTTTAATAGACAAAGTCTCCCATAGCGGGACAACACTGTTTTTTCTTTTATGAAAGAGCTTGCTTTGTTCAATAATTGCCTTGCTCTTATTGTTTTTAATGCTTGTCGTAAAATACCAGAGAAATACTTCAATATATGGGTGATGCGCGAATATGGGGTCGAGTATTCTTGGACCAAACAACTTGTTGTAGGACCCCTCTAAGGAATTCGGAGACCACTAGGATTTGTCAAGAATGAAGAGCTTATTCTACTGCGTGACAATGAAGATCATACAGTAGCTTTGTATAACATTGGTTCTCAAGAAATTAAGAATCTTCAACATTCAGGGCTTCCAAACTCATTCTACCCACGTTGTGCTCTGCCCTATGTGGAGAGCCTAGTTTCATTAAATAGTGGAAATGTGTTTTAGAATTATTGTGCTCCTAATGTTATGTGTAATTCAGAGAATATGATATTACGTCTTTTATCGATGATATCTTTGTTGAATTTCAATTTTTTATTCCTCTTCAATCTCTGTCATTTATTGATGGATCAGTAAATCATTGATTTTTGTTATGCATCGGAATTGTGATAGACTTTTGGGGGAGGTTTTGTTATTAATCTATGTAGAGTGAGAGCTAGTAGACTTTTCTGCAATGGCATCTCAGCTATTGCTTGTTTTGGTGTCTTTTTGTTCTAGGGAAATTCACAAAGACTTGGTCACTTTTGCCCAATGAGGCTCCCTACCGCGGGAAAAACCTAGATAGTCCCAGACCAATGCTCCAGGCTCTCACAATGTGGGTGGGCCCCACACGTGGGTCCCCCCATAGGGCCCACCCACTTTGTGAGAGCCCGGAGCACTGCTCTAGGACTACCTAAGTATTACCCCCCTACCGCTGGGTAATGTGACAAATTAAATTTCGTATACTTTGATGGAAAACATGGTCAGTGTAGGAAGATGACTTTAATAGAGAATGTTTCAAGAGGTTATAATCTAACCTTATTATAGGTTTTGTGGTCCTTTGCATTTCATTTAGTTCTGAAAGCACCCGGATGCGTTGTCTGAACCTCAATGATTGCTAGTTTTTGTGAAATTGATTATGCCATTGAGATTTTTGCTTACAAGTTTAGAAAGATGGCCTTTCACATTCTAGTATTCTTCATGACATGCATCTTCTAGCCAAGCCACAATTTTGTGTTCTGTTCAACCTTGTTTCCATTTGCTGCTGCTCTATTGCAGTTAAAATAAATTAATGGGCAGTAGTATATAGCTAGGCATAGGCATGGGATCCATATGCTGAATTGTGTGGTTAGTAGACTGTACCAAGTGCATTCTACCAATTTCATGACAAAATTTCTTTTTTCTTCTCAATCCCCTAAACATGAGAGGCATTGAAAGATTATTACAATATGATGTTACTGTCCAACATGTCATTTCCTTTATATCCTTGTCCATTGCATGCCCAATACTCCGAATTAGAAATAACTCACTGCTTTCCTTCCTTTCCATTCTTTTCTTATTCCAATAAATCCTATCCAAACGCAAACACCCTCTTAATGTCTGTTTGGATAGCTTATTTTTGCCAGCTTATTTTACTATTTAACTTATATTTGCTACTATTTATGGGCCCCACAGCACTTTTTGGTATTATTCATGAGTCTTACTATACTCTTTCAGCTAACTTTTACCTTTATCTACAATACTTTCAGTAAAAAAAATTCAGTTTTAGCAAAATAAGCGAATCCCAAACAGACCCTTAAGGACCTTGTATTCGGGAATTTATATTTCATACATGGTATTAAAATGTTATCCATAGGTTGTACTTCTAGTTAAGTTATTCCAATCATGTTGTAAGCAAAGTTAGATAGAAATTGGAATAGTGGTCACTTTGGATCTCTCTCTCTCATATTGACCGAATCCAATTCCTCTAATATAAATAATTAATGCACAAATATAAATAATTAATATATGCATTTACTCTATTGGCTAATCCAATGAAATAATACTCTATAGCCATGTGGCGCATTTTTTGAAATTTTCTTTATTTAGACTTTCAACTCAACAAAGTTTGTATTTATATCAAAGTATTATTTCAATGTATTAGCCAATACATACAGTAAATATATATTAATTATCTATAGTTGTGCATTCATTATTTATATTAGAGGAATTTATATGATTATTTTTTATGAATTTTATATAAGAAACTATTTTTGTTTGAGATCATTAATAGGGTAACTACATTTATTTTGTTCAATTATTTATATTAAGTGGCGCATTAATTATTTATATATAATGAAATTTTATTGTTTATAAGATGTATATGGGAAACAATTATTGAAATACGGTATTCTTACTCAAATTTAGTTACTTTGCAATAGTTGGAACAAGTCCAACATAGAAAATATATATATTAACACACAATCAAGAATATAAAGAAAATAATTGAAGGATATTTACCTTTTTTTTGGAAATGATATTTGCATTCTTAAGTAGGCATGAAACTTGACTATCTGTATCAGCCAATATATTATGCAATTTTCAAATTATAAAATACATATAGTATGATCAGATCACTTCACCACTCAAATTGTCTATCTATTTTGTCTATAATATAGAACATGGAAGATTACAATTTTTTGTAAGGAAAATTAATAAAATATTGGAGGAAACTAATAACAAAAATTATTGAAGTATTGGAGGAAACTAATAACAATATGCACCGCAAGTGAATACAAAATCTAAATACCATAAAAATGACAATTTCTCAATTTTTTTTTCTTTCAACATTGGAAAAAGAAGAAAGAGAGAGAAAGAAATTACATGTGAAAAGAAAAAGAAAGAAAAAAAAGGAAGGACCTACCATTTCCAACAGCAATTCTCCATGATTGAATGATCCACGACATATTCAATAGGATGTGTTGGATAATCGGTTGCATGGTGGTGGGTATAAGAGAGATTGTGGATTCTGAAATGGGTTTGTTTACTCGGGTTAGATCAAAATGGTTTATTCTGGGGTTTTATTATTCCTCTTCTTTTGCTTTTGGATTTTTAATGTTAGTTTTAATTTATAGAAAATGTGTAAAGCTGACAACTAGTCCGAGAATATGTGTAAGACTACATCATCGTCACAATTAAGATGGTGTTGGAAAGCCACACAACTTAGAATAATCCTTTCCACCAAACATGCAAATGAAGCCCTTGCCCTCAAAATCCTCTGTCTAGCTGGTTTGATGGTGGAATTAGACAATACAATCCGAGTTCTCAGCAAATGCATTTGTGATCTAGACCGATGCAGATGCCTTAGCAATATAGTGGCAAAAGTTTCCCTATTTCAGCGTATAATCCTCCTAGCATTAGAGTATCTCTAAAATTGCCTTCTTACCAAGTTCAAGTCATCGTGCACATCCTCAAAAATCCTCTGAGCCCATATTGGTTGGCCTGACAAAGAGAAACCCATTAAATAATCTCTCAAAACAAAAGCAATCAGAATCTAACACAATAGAATCTAAATACCATAGATACTACCCACTCTTAGCCCGGAGTATTTCTGATATTTCCCTACGACCAAGTTGAAGTCCTTGCACACGGCATCAAAAAACTCCCGAGACCATTGCTATTCCCCTGACAAATACAAACCCATTAAACCATTTCTCAAAACAAAACCAATTAAAAGAATCCAATAGAATCTAACCCAATATAACTTAATTACCCATGAAAGCACCCATTCTAGCTGCATATTCATCTAGTTCCTAACGAGATGTATTAGCAGGAATCACTAAAACGACAACAACATATAAAATAATAATAATAAAAATAATAATTTTAGTACAAAAAGAAAGAGAGAAAAAAGAAAGAGAAAGAAAGGAAAGGAATGATCAAAAAACTTACCATCTCCGACAACAATTCTCCGAGCTTGAAGAATCCAAGGCAAATTCGATAGAATTTCCTTCACAGACATGGTGGTGTGGTGAGTATGAGAGATTTTGAGTGGTCTCTGAAATGGGTGTGAGAGAGATTTTTTTGGTTCTGAGTGAGAGAGACCCAAAGGAAGTTCTTGGGTGTGGACGTGGGTGTGGGTAAGTGTGAGAAATAGTACAGAGCGGGAAATAAAGCGTGTGGAGCAAGAAACTATTATTTTTTAGTGTTAATTTTATTGTTAATTAACTTGTTTTATTTCTTTTTTTTTTATAACTGTTTTATTGTTAATTAACTGTTATTTCAATTTTAATCAACTATTTTAGTGTTTTTTTTTTTTTAAATAAAGTCTTTCTCTAATCCTTTTTTTTTTTAAATAAAAAAAGGGCTATAACTAAGCTTGTGGAGCAAGCAACTAAAATTTTAGTGTTAATTTTATTGTTAACTAACTTATTTTATTTCAGTTTTAATTAGCTATTTTAGTGTTTTTTAAAAAAAAATTAAGTATTTCTCTATCTTTCTTTCTTTTATTGCAACGAAATTTTTTTGTTGCAATCAACTTCAAATTGTTGCAATAAACCTCTATTGCAACCAAAAAAAAAAAATTATGTTGTCCAATATTGCAATAAAGTCGGTTGGCAATAGACTATTACAACAAAAATTTCATTACAATAAAATATTTTTATTATTATTAAAAATAATTTATTGCAACAAAAAATACAATTGCTACAATTTGTTGCAACAAAATTTTTGTTGCGATAGGTTACCGTAACAATACAATTGATCGTTATAAACAACATTATCATCATGTTAGCAGCCACATGACCCGCATCATCCATTATATAATCATCAAAATCTCCTAATATTGCATTTGGGGGTTTTTGTTGAAATAAACTTCAAATTGTTGCAATAAACCTCTATTGCAACGAAAAAAATTTCATTGCCCACTATTGTGATAAAGTATATGACAATAGACTATTGCAATAAAGTATATGACAATAGACTATTATAATGTAGAACCTTGGTATCCCCCTAAAACACAACAAAACAAAACCCAAAATAAAAAACAACCCACCAATCCAAAGTGGCAAACTAAATAAGCAATAAAGTAGAGAACTGGAATGAGAAGATAATTCAAAATTACACACTATTGACAAATGCCCAGGAAAAGATAATCCAAACAAAAGTTTAAGGAGGGAAAATTTACCCGAGACCAACTGGCAGAGCCTATCTTTCATTAAAAAATAGGTGAATTGGCATAAAAATTTCGTTACCCACTATTGCGATAAAGTATATGACAATAGACTATTGCAATAAAGTATAGGCGTAAATGCACTTTTAGTCCCTACGTTTTGCACCTTTTTCCATTTTGGTCCCTACATTTTATTTTTACCACTTTTAGTCCCTAAACCAATTAACGCCTGACATTTAGGTCCTTTCCGTCACCTAACTAACAGCAAAAGCTGACATGGCTGACGGTGGAATAAAAAAATAATATAATCACACAGTATATAATGCCACGTCAGCATATAAATTTAAAAAATTAATTTATTAATTTTAACTAAATAAAAAAAATAAAAACAAAATTAAAAATCAAAATTCATTAATTTTTCTTTAAAAACAGAATCAAAATTCATTAATCAAAATCAAAATTCAAAAAATAATGCCTCCCATTCTTTTTATTAATTTTTCTTTTCATCATTATTTTTTCTTTTTATTATTTTGTTGGAAGATCATGCCTTTGTCATGTTCTGTGTTCTTTCCATAACTGTTCATATTCTTTCTCACTTATCCAAAATTGTTCATGTTCTTCCTCAAATAACTCGTTACCCAGAACACAACTGTGCCCTTTGAATCTTTAATTGGCTTGATCTACAAAAAGAACATGACAAAGGCATGAAAACCTAATCATTTGTAGATCTTCCTCAAAGGCCACAGATCTACAAAATACAAACACCTTCAAAGATTCAAAACACAAAGAACACAAACCCAAACCCAAACCCAACCCTCAATCTCTAGCAAACCCAGAACATCACATGAAAAATCAAACCCTCCATACAAACATCAAACCCACAAAACTCAAATCATCCTTTTTCAGATCTAGGGGTAGAGGAAAGGAATCAAGCTCGCGATCAGAGCCTTCTTCGGAGACGGAATCATCGTCCGCGGCGAATTGAAGTGCGAAATCCTGTTGTGGAGCTGTTCTTGTTGCGAGTAAGGACTATGAGTCTGTCTAGGGCTTATCACAGCGGTTTGTGGAGGCTCGCGGAGCTTGGAGTCGACGATATATGCGGCTCCGGCTCCGGCTCTGAAACCGGCGGTTGCGGCGGCGGCAGAGGAAGTGTAGTTGGGAGTAGTAATGACGGAGCGTAAGCGGTGGTGCGGAGGAATGTAAACGGCGCCGTAGGAAGATCAAGGTCGATCCTTCATTGTGAGGGTTTTAGGGTTTTGAAGTGGAAGAGAATTGCGAAGGTGAAGAAGAAGAAAAAGTGAAGGAGAGGAAGAGAGCATGCAAGGTTGAGAACTGAGGAGAACAGCGTCGTTTGAAGTAGTAGTTTTTTTGTTGGTGATTCAGTTAGGTGGTTGCGTTTGGTGATTCAGTTAGGCTTTTTTAAAACTGAGGTTGATGTTTGTATGGAGGGTTTGATTTTTCATGTGTTGTTCTGGGTTTGCTAGAGATTGAGGGTTGGGTTTGGGTTTGTGTTCTTTGTGTTTTGAATCTTTGAAGGTCTTTGTATTTTTTGAATTTTGATTTTGATTAATGAATTTTGATTCTGTTTTTAAAGAAAAATTAATGAATTTTGATTTTTAATCCTGTTTTGATTTTTTTTATTTAGTTAAAATTAATAAATTAATTTTTTAAATTTATATGCTGACGTGGCATTATATACTATGTGATTATATTATTTTTTTATTCCACCGTTAACCACGTCAGCTTTTGCTGTTAGTTAGGTGACGGAAAGAACCTAAATGTCAGGCGTTAATTGGTTTAAGGACTAAAAGTGGTAAAAATAAAATGTAGGGACCAAAATGGAAAAAGGTGCAAAACGTAGGGACTAAAAGTGCATTTACGCCTAAAGTATATGACAATAGACTATTGCAATAAAGTATATGACAATAGACTATTATAACGTAGAACTTTGGTATCCCCTAAAACACAAGAAAACAAAACAAAACCCAAAATAAAAAAACATCCCACCAATCCAAAGTGGCAAACTAAATAAGCAATAAAGTAGAGAACTGGAATGAAAAGATAATTCAAAATTACACACTATTGACAAATGTCCAGGAAAAGAAAATCCAAACAAAAGTTTAAGGAGGGAAAATTTTACCCTGAGACCAACTAGCAGAGTCTATCTTCTATTAAAAAATAGGTGAATTGGCATATGCATCTCACTGGCTCTCATGTGGATGAAAGGAGCATGCAAACTTGAACAAACCAAAGCAATAGTGTTCTGAAATGGAAATAAGCGATGCACCACCTCTAAAGCTGAAAACTGGCTCGAGGGGAAAATGTTGATGAATATCTCATCGCCATTATTATAACAGTGTTGAAAAGCCACAGCACTCTGAAAAAGTCTTTGCACCGATCTTGCAAACGAAGCCCTTGCACTCACCATCCTCTCTCCGACCGTTCTGATAATGAAATTTGTCCATGCAATCCCCATTCTCAACAAATGCATTCTTGATATAGGACACAGATGGCTTCGCAATATAGTAGGAAAAGCTCTCCGATTTTGGCATAAAATCCTCTTAGCCTTGGAGTATTTCTGATATTTCCCTACAGCCAAGTTGAAGTCCTTGCACACGGCATCAAAAAACTCCCGAGACCATTGTTGTTCCCCTAACAAATACAAACCCATTAAACCATTTCTCAAAACAAAACCAATTAAAAGAATCCAATAGAATATAACCCAATATAACTTAATTACCCATGAAAGCACCCATTCTAGCTGCATATTCGTCTAGTTCCTGACGAGATGTATTAGCGGGAATCATTGAAACGACAAAAACATATAAAATAATAATAATAATAATAATAATTTTAGTACAAAAAGAAAGAGAGAAAGAAACTTCAAAAAGAAAAAAAGAAAGAAAGAAAGAAAGGAAGGAATGATCAAAAAACTTACCATCTTCAACAACAATTCTCCGAGCTTGAAGAATCCAAGGCAAATTCGATAGAATTTCCTTCACAGACATGGTGGTTTGGTGAGTACGAGAGATTTTGAGTGGTCTCTAAAATGGGTGTGAGAGAGGTTTTTTCGGTTCTGAGTGAGAGAGACCCAGAGGAAGTTCTTGGGTGTGGACGTGGGTGTGGGTGAGTGTGAGAAATAGTACAGAGTGGGAAATAAAGCGTGTGGAGCAAGAAACTATTATTTTAGTGTTAATTTTATTGTTAATTAACTTGTTTTATTTTAGTTTTTTTATAACTGTTTTATTGTTAATTAACTGTTATTTTAGTTTTAATCAGCTATTTTAGTGTTTTTTTTAAATAATCTCTTTCTCTAATCTTTTTTTTTTTTTTTTTTAAAAAGGGCTATAACTAAGCTTGTGGAGCAAGCAACTAAAATTTTAGTGTTAATTTTATTGTTAACTAATTTATTTTATTTCAATTTTAATTAGCTATTTTAGTGTTTTTTAAAAAAAATAAAGTATTTCTCTATCTTTCTTTCTCTTATTTTTAATAATAAAAAAAAGGGCTATTAATAAGTTGGGTATTAAAAGTTTAAGCTTATTTATTTAAATTTTTTTCGAACACAAGCTTAGCTCGAGCTCATCACCTAACAAGATTTTATGTTCAAACTTGACTCATTTTCTTATGTTCAAATTTATGCATGAGCTACTTAATTTTATGGACCTTCTCATATTCAATTGCTTGAAGCATTCCGCGTTGGAGAAGTGCAGCACTGAACCAAAAGAGGGGATTTGTGACTGTGAAGGAGCAAGTGCGGCATTGTATTATGTTTCTTTTCTTTTGGGCTAGTAGTTTTCTTTGTTTAGGAAATTCTTAGAAACTCCTAGTATATAGTGAAATTGTACTCCTTCCTCTCACATTTATGGTGGAACCCACCATAAATTTATTAGTGGACCCCACTATGAATGTGAGAAGAGAGGACATCATTCTATGTGCTCCGAAAATACTAAAGAATTACTCTTCCCCCCTCCCCCCTAACACGAACTCTCATGACTTCGATGGACATTATTTGAGTATAAGATTTAAGGGTTCTCTTTTAACATTTCAATAGAATATTCATCGTCAAACAAGGGAGAACAGTGGAGGTATATAATTTCTTTCCCAAAGCAGTAAAAGATTAATAAAAGCTATAAATTTTTTTTTTTTTTTTGAGAGAGAGAGAGAGAGAATAAATGCTATAAATAGATAGTGTTTTTAGATTTTTTTTTTTTTTTTTTTTTTTTTTTTTTTTTTTGAGAAGCAAGTGTTTTTAGATAATTTCTATCATTTCGCAAGATTTTGCATTAGATATTTAAGGTAGTTTTAAATGGAAAAAGATAGGCTCCAAAAATATGCACGGAACTAAACTTTGTTCATTTCTTTTTTTTTTTCTTTTTTTGAGAAAAAAATATAGTTGAAATCATTACAAATAATTTTAAATTGTTTATAATTTATATACAAAAAAACAAAAACAAAAAAGAAAAGGAGGTCATAATGCCCATCTTTTTTGTTCATTTTAAAATGGGAAAACTTAATTGATGTCTAAGGGCATTGGTTTATGATATATTTTTTTTAAAAATTTATAAGAAAATTAACTGTATTTTCTTATAAAAGTGATGTTAAAACTTTTATAAATAATTTATTAACAATTGTCCTAAGGGTACCTGTTAACAAAACCCTTTTAAAATATCCAAATTTTATAAGGAACATCATGTAATAGGAAACTAGACTCATCACACATGCTTTGCGCATGCAATGAGGTTTTTTAAAAACAAACAAAAAAATAACTTGTATTTTTATTTCATATATATAATTTTTATTTTGGGAATCTAATTTATAAGTGGATAAAATAATTTGAAAATAATTAGAGTTGTATTTTTACCAAATTGTCTTTTAATTTTGTCTCTACTTAAACATAATGGTGTAGAGGCATTTTTGAACCCAAAAAATGAGGATCCCAAACAGGAGAAGCCCCTTAAATAGTAGTATAGATAACTTTCTCAATCTCACTATGTAACGATTAAAACGATAATTTACGTGTACTTTTAGTCATATAACCTTTTTAATGAGTCTTGTAACCAATGGCAGCTCCAAAAAAAATTTCCAAGGTATTCCTCAAGAAGTATAAATTACACAATCTAATAAAAAGAAAATTTTATATATTGACAACAACAACAATAATCAAAAAACACGCAAATACATAAAATTTTACAACATAAAGTTTGTGGAATTCAGTTGTGGTTGTTGTTAGTGTTGCTAAACAGGGATGGACGGCGATGGCTGGGGAGAGTAATTGAGTTTCTTATTTCCTTTTAGCTTTTAGGTTTGATTTAGTTTTAGTTTAAATTGTTTAATGACTTGTGAATCCGCGAGGCAGTGAGGATTTTTTTTTTAATATTTGTTGAATTAAAAATGTAATCGTGTTGGTGTTGGAGTAGTGATAGTCTTAGTTTGAGATGAGATTGATCTTGTACTGGGCTTTTCTATTGGCATTTGGTTTGGGCCTTGTTAGTGGTTTTATTATAATTTTTTTTTTCCAGATTTTCGTTCAAGTTTTTTTGGGGGGGGGGGGGGGGGGGGGTTCATGGTTTTATAAACCAATACGATGAAAAAACCGAAAAATAAACTGGTTACTGGTTTTTTGGTCGAACCAAGATCCGACCAATGGTCAAACCGGTGACGTCATAAATAATATAATTAATAAAATTTTAAATTATATAAATAAAAATATAATAAGTTTATTACTAATAATATGATAGCAAAATGTAAAAACATAATTGTAGGGGCAGAGGCCCAAGGTCATACAATGGGCCTTGGGCCCCGTATGGGAAGATTGACCACGTCCGAGGAGGAGACATAGGTGTCAAAAAGGCTCCCAGCCCAACTCTTGTAGGCCTGAGGACATCTAGAAGGCGGTCTAAGGAGGAATGTCTCCTCGGACGTAACAAACATGACTCAAACATGCACTCTGCCAGCTAGGAGGGCCCACCCTAATGGGCATTAGTAACAAGAATGAATCTCACAGGCCTGTAGGAAAGAAGGAAGTGTAGGATGTCCAAGGAGAGGCTGTAACTGCCACATTAAATGCATTGTAACTACTTTTCTGGCCGCATTAATGTGGAGAGGACCTGTGAACAGTGCTGTCTTGGCTACCACAACTCACAGAAAGATGGGGAGGGACATCTGATGGGACAAGCACTCAAGTGAGAGTCCGGATAATCAACAAGTGTAAGGCCTTGATGACGTGAAGAAGGCTATATATGAAAAGGGAACCCCCATGGAGACGAGGAGGGAGAAAAAGGAAGTGAGGACAGAAGAACAAGCCAAGAACCGTAGTCTATAAACAGGGGCTCACATACATTCCCCACACCTTCTCGGACTAAGGAACCGTAGGTGTAAAGGGGGTTCTCTTGATTTCAGTTGGCGTAGGGGGTCCAGCTTTGATCAGAACACACTTCATTAAGGCCTAGTTCTAAAACCCACTCTCCAAAAATTCATTGTATTTGGGCTCCTTAGACCAGAACCCCATACCTGTTGAGCTTGGGCTCCAAATTGTGACCCTACAATTGGCGCCGTCTGTGGGAAGAACTTGTGCCTCAGCAAGTGCGACCATTAAAGATGGAAGGATCAGGTCTGCGCCAAATGGGACCAGCGGATTCCCAACGGCAGGACAACTTTCTGAACCTCAAACGGGAAAGAGATTAAGGCAAGCAACGAGAGGGTAGCGTAAATACCTCCCATACGAGCAAAAATCGCCTGAAAGGGAAAGGCCATGCATCCCAAGGGCGGGACAATAATAGGGCTCTGCAACAAGAAATCGACGACCTGAAGAGGAAGTTGCGCTGAGCGCAGCGGAGGCGTCCTTCCCCCAGTCCGGACACCAGCGATGAAGAGGACAACGAGTACAGGTGAAGGTCGAGAACCCCACCAAGCGAAACCTTCACCTATGAGGAGGAGCAACCCCGTAAACGCGACCGCAAAAGTCCGTCTTACAAGGGCCTAACAAATGATGCCATAAGTAAGGCCTTGGACCGCATCTCTCAGTCACCCTTCATGCGCAGGATAGAGGGGGCTGAACTTCCTCGACGGTTCCACCAACCCACTTTTGCCATATATAATGGTCAGACGGACCCTGTAGAGCACGTAAGCCAGTTCAACCAGAGGATGGCCGTTCATTCTAGAGATGAGGCGTTGATGTGCAAAGTGTTTTCGTCTAGTTTGGGACCCATGGCGATGAGATGGTTTGACAGCCTGAAGCCAAACTCCATAAATTCTTTTAAGCAGCTAACTCAAGCTTTCAGTTCTCGCTTCATAACGAGTAGCAGGGTTCCTCGGCCCTTAGATTCCCTCCTGTCCTTGTCCATGCGAGAAGGAGAAACCCTCAAGGCCTACTCGGACAGGTATTGGGAGATGTATAACGAGATAGAGGGAAATTACGATGACGTCGCCATCAGCACCTTTAAGAGGGGCCTGCCGACAGAGCACAGTTTAAGGAAGTCCCTGACTGGGAAACCGGTCACCAGCGTGTGCCAGCTGATGGACCGAATCCACAAATACAAGAGAGTTGAAGAGGACCGGCAGACGGGAAAGGGTAAAGCGAAGGTTGTCCCTCAGGAGAGGAGGGACTTCAGGTCGAACCGATTTAGCAACAATAACCGGCCGAAAAGGGATTACTCGGAGTAGACTGGCTCTACCGGGGCACAGGCAGTCCACGCTGTATTCCGAGAACCATTATATAAGATCTAAGAGAAAGTCAAGAACGAATCGTTCTTTCAATGGCCAAGTAGGATGGCAGGCGACCCCGCGAGACGTAACCAGAGCTTATATTGTGAATACCACCAAGAACCGGGGCACACTACTGATGACTGCAGAAACCTAAAAAACCACTTAGACAGGCTGGTCCGAGAGGGAAAGCTAAGACATCTCTTGCATCATCCCGATGGGAGACAAGAGCAAACGAGCGTCGAAGCAAGGCAAAGCACCTTGAGACCGCCTATCCGCACGATAAATGTCATTCTTGCCGCTCCAGGAAGAACCGACTTCCATCCTTTCAGAGTGATGTCGGTGACCTGATTCCCCGCAGCACCTGAGGATCGTGGGTCGAAGAGGGCTAAGGCGATGGCGTCTCCCATACTCGGGTTCTCGAATGAGGACAAAGCTTGAACCATCCAGCCCCACGACGATGCTCTAGTCGTCACTCTCAGGATTAGGGGATATGACGTGAAGAGGGTGCTAGTCGATCAGGGCAGCGCCGTGGAAGTGATGTACCCTGACCTATACAAGGGGTTGAAGCTGAGACCGGAAGACTTGACAGCATACGACTCCCCTTTGGTAAGTTTCGAAGGAAAAACTATTGCCCCGAAAGGCCAGATTAGGCTGCCTATACAAACAAGCTCGGACATAGTGAAGGTGGACTTCATAGTGGTGGACGCATACTCGCCCTACACCGCCATTGTAGCCAGACCTTGGCTTCACGCCCTAGGGGCCGTATCCTCCACCTTGCACCAGAAGGTGAAGTACCCGTCGGAAGGTCGAGTTAAAGAGGTGATAGGAGACCAAGCCATGGCCCGACGATGCATGGTGTCCGCC
Organism: Quercus tomentella; assembly: GCA_028535165.1. NCBI lineage: Eukaryota > Viridiplantae > Streptophyta > Magnoliopsida > Fagales > Fagaceae > Quercus > Quercus tomentella. The sequence goes on along the minus strand of JAPQVY010000089.1, from coordinate 53,661,767 downwards.
ATCTCGCAACAGCCGAGTGCCAAGTCCTCAACCTCAAGCGAGAATGGCTTATAGCAATTAATAGCCCCAGCTCTGGGTGGCGGGGAACTGGCCGAGGAGACAAGTTGTGAGGATTTGGAAAAAGTCCTGTTGGGCTCTGATCCCGAAAAGTTTTTTCAGGTTGGCTCGGAACTGCCGCCCCAAGAGAAAGAAGAGCTGATTGACTTTCTCAGAAAGAATGTAGACGTATTTGCATGGGACGCCTATGAGGCCCCAAGGGTTGATCCCAATTTCATTTGCCATCATCTTAATGTTAGTCCGGCCGTTACGCCAAAGAAACAACCTCCTCGGCGACCGTCGAAAGAACATGCGGAAGCGGTGAGAGAGGAGGTGATGAAACTTAAGAGGGTAGGGGCCATCAAGGAAGTCTTTTACCCCGAGTGGCTGGCCAATACAGTTGTGGTAAAGAAGAAGAGTGGGAAATGGCGAGTTTACGTGGACTTCACGGACCTGAATAAGGCCTGCCCGAAGGACCCTTTTCCCATGCCTCAGATAGTTCGATTGGTGGATTCAACCGTGGGACACCCTCGAATGAGTTTCTTAGACGCCTTTCAGGGATACCATCAGATACCCCTGGCCGCCGACGACCAAGAAAAGACAACTTTTGTCACCCCCGTTGGAAACTACCATTATAAAGCGATGCCTTTTGGCTTGAAGAACGCCGGGTCTACCTATCAGAGGATGATGACTAGGATGTTTGAATGGCAAATGGGCAAGAGCATCGAAGTCTATATAGACGACATGGTGGTCAAGAGTAAGTTGGTGTCCGATCACTTGAGGGACCTCGGCGATATCTTTGAAACTCTGAGAAAGCACAGGCTATGTCTGAACGCGTCCAAGTGTTCGTTCGGGGTGGGATCAGGGAAGTTCTTAAGTTACATGGTAACCCATAGAGGTATTGAAGCCAGCTCCGACCAAATTAAAGCTATCCACAGCATGCAGCCTCCTCGGAACCCCAAGGAGGTCCAAAAACTCACCGGTATGATAGCCGCCTTGAACCGTTTCATCTCTCGTTCGGCAGATAGGTGTAGACCTTTCTTTCTCTTACTGAACAAGTGGAAAGGGTTCAAGTGGACTGAAGAATGCGACCTAGCCTTCCAACGACTCAAGGAATATCTGTCTCGGCCGCCAATCATGTCTAGTCCCGAAGCCGATGAAGTTTTATTCGCTTACATTGTCGTGGCACCTCACGCAGTCAGCCTAGTGCTGATCCGGGTGGACAATGGCATACAACGACCTATCTACTACGTGAGCAAGTCGTTGCATGAGGCAGAGATTCGTTACCTCCCCCTAGAAAAGGCTATCCTGGCGATCGTACAAGCGACGCAAAAGCTCCCCCACTATTTCCAGGCACACACCGTTGTTGTATTAACCCAACTCCCACTCAGATCAATACTCAGAAGTGCTGATTACACAAGGAGAATAGCCAAATGGGGGACCATTCTTGGTGCCTTCGACATCAAGTACATGCCTCGCACTGCCGTAAAAGGCCAAATTCTTGCGGACCTGGTAGCAGAGTTTACTGAACCCTCACCAGAAGAAGGGGGTGGTATGTCAGACATGGATGAAAAATCGGTTGGCGCAATCTCTTAGCAGAACCCCGCCTATTGGAAAGCATATGTGGATGGCGTGGCGAATCAAAGGGGCTCTAGGGTGGGGCTCGTCCTGATTTCCCCTGAGGGGATTACAATCGAAAAATCGTTAAGACTGGGCTTTTCGGCCACGAATAATGATGCAGAATATGAGGCCCTGCTGGAAGGAATGTCTATGGTTGAGAGACTGGGCGGAAAATCCATAAACATGTTCTCAGACTCAAGGCTTGTTGTAGGACAAGTAAATGGGGAGTTGGAGGCAAGGGATGAAAGAATGCAGGAGTACCTAGCCCAAGCTCAGCGCTTACAGGTGCAATTTAACTTCTTCAGCCTAATGCATGTATCCAGGAGCGGAAACACCCATGCTGATTCTCTCTCCACGTTATCCACCTCCTCGGCGCAATGCTTACCTCGAGTTATACTCGTGGAGGATCTACACAGGCCCTCGGTGGTGAAAGCCGGGTTGATGCATGTTCATAGCGTCAGGGCAGGGCCTAGTTAGATGGATCCTTTAATACTATTTTTAAAGGAGGACGTCCTACCCGAGGACAAGAGCGAGGCCGACAAGATTAGAAGAAAGGCTTCTCGATTCTGGCTATCCGAGGACTTGAAATTGTATAAGCACTCATTTTCAAGGCCATACTTGCTATGCGTACACCCAGATGCCACAGAGCTTATCCTAGAGGAATTGCACAAAGGAATTTGCGAGAGCTATACAGGGGGAAGATCCTTGTCCCATAGGGCCCTAACCCAAGGTTATTGGTAGCCGAGCATGCAAAAAGAAGCGCACGAATACGTGAAGAAGTGCGACCAATGCCAGAGGTTCGCCCCAAATATACATCAACCGGGTGGGACCTTAAACCCGCTGTCCAGCCCTTGGCCGTTCGCGTAGTGGGGCCTGGATATCCTAGGACCATTTCCTAAAGCAGTAGGGAACAAAAGGTTCCTCCTTGTCGTCACTGATTATTTCACAAAATGGGTCGAAGCCGAGCCGCTGGCGAACATTAGAGACGTAGATACCAAGAAATTTATTTGGAAGAACATCGTCACCAGGTTCGGAGTTCCTCACACCCTAATCTCGGACAACGGTCTCCAGTTCGATAGTAAAGCTTTCGAAAAGGTATTGCAGCGAGTTGGGAATCACAAATAGATATTCTACACCGGCTTACCCGCAGGGGAATGGGCAGGCCGAAGCCGTCAACAAGGTCATAGTAAATGGGCTGAAAAAGCAGTTGGATGACGCAAAGGGGAGATGGGTAGAAGAATTGCCCCATGTCCTGTGGACATACCGCACCACGCTGCGCAGATCCACAAGGGAGACCCCCTTTTCGATGACCTACGAAGCTGAGGCCGTCATTCCTCTAGAAACAAACTTCCCAACGCTAAAGACCGGCACATTCTCTCCCGATGTTAACAACGGACTGCTGGAGAAAAGCTTGGACCTCATCGAGGAAAGAAGGGAAAGAGCAATGGTCCAACTCGCCTACTACCAACATAAGCTTAAACAAGGATATGACGCCAAGGTGAAGCCGAGACCACTAGCACCTAGGGACCTAGTGTTAAGAAAGATCCTGGGCACTGCAAGAAATCCTATGTGGGGAAAACTCGGACCGAATTGGGAAGGACCATATCGTATCACCTCGGTGGCCAGCATAGGGGCCTACTTTTTAGAAGATTTGGATGAAAAAGCTGTACCTCGCCCATAGAATGTAAATAACCTCAGAAGGTATTACTATTAATAAAAGCATCTCTCTAATTCGAGTTTTAAGTCTATTATGGTTTTGTGTCTTGTATTTTGGCCTCTCTTTAAGTACTAGACAGAACCAAGGTCTTGCATGGTCCTCGGACTCAAACCTGTGGGGAAACTAGCTACATCAAAAAAATCTAAGTGTTAAACAGAACCCAAGTCCTACATGGCTCCTTGGACCACAGGCTTGGTGGAAATTAACCACTACGTGATTTCTATCTAGGTGTTAAACAGAAACCAAGTCCTGCATGGCTCCTCGGATCACAGACTCGGTGGAAATTAACCACTACGCGATTTCTATCTAGGTGTTAAACAGAAACCAAGTCCTGCATGGCTCCTCGGACCACAGGCTTAGTGGAAATTAACCACTACGTCGTTTCTATCTAGGTGTTAAATAGAAACCAAGTCCTGGATGGTTCCTCGGACCACAGGCTTGGTGGAAATTAACCACTACGCGATTTCTATCTAGGTGTTAAACAGAAACCAAGTCCTGGATGGCTCCTCGGACCATAGGCTTGGTGGAAATTAACCACTACGCGATTTCTATCTACGTGTTAAACAAAAACCAAGTCCTGCATGGCTCCTCGGACCACAGGCTTGGTGGAAATTAACCACTACGCGATTTCTATCTAAGTGTTAAACAGACCCCAAGTCCTGCATGGCTCCTCGGACCACAGGCTTGGTGGAAATTAACTACTATTTTTTCATTCATACTTAACCGCATTGCTTAAACTACGAGTAATGGCTTATCCTCGGAAATCTAGTAACATAGTCGAGGTTCATTCATAATGAAGGCAAAAACTGAAGCAGTAAAACAAAATGCAAAAAGAAGTTACATCATTCATTAAGTTACAAGGTGTATCATCTTACAAGCGCAAACAAAGGCTAAGGAAATGAAAGACAAAGCAAAACAACTACAAGAAAAGCCCTACACTAATGTCCTAAGCTTTATCCTAGGCTGAGCTATTAGCAGGGACCGTTTTCTCGGGGTGATCACCTCCGACTGTGGGTTTAGGTCCGGCCTCCTTTGCTTGCGCAACAACATCCCTTATAGTAAGGGCGTCCTCAGGTGACTTCTCTTTGGCTGGTGGCTGTGTCTCCTCGCCTCCCCCTTTCCCTTTAGCTATAGTGGAATCGGGGGCAGTGGTCGGGACGGAGAAGGGCTCCTCAGGAGGATCCGAGCCAGGAATCTCACGAATATCCTCGGGGAAAAAGATGCTCTCGATCCTTCTAAAGTCAGAGTCTGCAGGAACTGCCGCTCGGTCCATGGCTACTCCCCAGGACTCGGTGACGTAATCCCTGCAAACCGCAGCTACCTCCTCGGTTAGCCTGGCTTCAGTATCCTTTACCCCGCACTCATAAGACGCCGCCACCGCAGCCTCAGCCGCCCCCCTAGCCAAACTAGCCGCTTCCTTCGCCTGCAGCAGCTGTGCCTTAAGATCCGAGACCATTTGCTTTTCGGTCGCAAGGTTTATTTCTGCTAAGTAAAGCTGCTGGCGCATGTCCTCGGCCTGCTTCATTGTGTTTTTAAGGCCAGCGTTAGCGCTGTCCCGAGACTTAATAGCCTCTTTAATCTTTTCGCTTAGGCTCTCTTTTTCCAGCCTAAGGGCAGCAACGGCTTTCTCCACAGCAATGCGGGACTGAACCTCCGCCTCCACCTCGTGCCTGGAGTTTTTCACCCACTCCTCGGCCACGAATACTTGCTGGGTGACCTGCACAGAAGTGATGAAAGGATCATTAAAACATAAACAATGGCTGGATGAGCTTGGAGTAAGGAATCCGATCAAGCGAAGATCTTTGTCTTACCATAGCGAGGTCCTTCTTCAATGACATAAAAAGGTCTGGTTGCCGCGTATTTCTAAGCCCGTCCATATCGCGAGGCAGGAGCAGGGGCTGCTGCAGGGCCTCAGCGAGGTACGACGCCTGTCGCCGTTGGGACTCCCAAAGAGTCGCATCCCAAGGGATGGGAGCGCCGTCCAGTTCCAGCCGCGGGGACCACGTGCGTTGCATCCTTCTCAGCGCAGCTTCATCTCGGCTGTCAATGGACTTTGCCCTTTTGTCCTTAGGGTCTTTGCTTTTCTTATGTTGCTTGGCCTTTTGAGGGCCGACCTCACCCTCCTCTAATTCCTCTACTGGCCTCTTCCGCTTTAGATCGGGAAGGGGTTGTAGCGTGTGGTCAGTGGGAGGAGGAGGAGGAGGGGGAAGTTTAGCTGGAACCTGCTCCTTGGAGGCATCCTTGGAGGACTGTCCCTTGTTCCTATTGGACAGGAGCCCCCTCAAACCTGACCTCGGCTTCAAATCCATATCCTCCTCTTCAATTTCTTGGCTCGAATCAATCCGAGCAATTACCAGATCAGGGGAGTGGGCCACCAAGAAGCGATCAAGATCTGAGCCGGAGTCTGAGAGCTCTACAGGCCTAGTTTGCACCTCACCTTCCTCGACTAAATGGAATTGGTTGATTTCCGCCTCGAGAGATGAATGCGAGGAATCAATTCCTTCTCCCGGGACGGCTACTTCTGGGAGAACGCGCTGGACGGGCAGTTGGACTGGTGGTAGGTCTCTCCGGCCAAGGAAACCTGGTTTAGAGACGTCAATACGGGCTAATCGGGGACTTCCAGCCTTTATTGCTTGGCCCACGTCTACAAAAGCGGGAGAAAGGGGCTCATAATCCAAGATAAAATGAGCGGCACGCAGTTGCCCGTCCTCGCTCACAAAGATCTCGGACCTTAGAAAATAGTTGAGGGCTTGGACGTTGACTAAACTTATCTTCGGAGTTGTGCGTTTCTTATCTGCAAAATACCCAATGGGAGGGGTACGTCAGTCCGAGAAGGCAAACAGTCAAAACCGAAACCGAAATAAATGAAATGAAAGCTCAAAACTAAGATCCCCGCCAGGGGACCTGACCCTATGGTGCCCCACCTGGTGCTCCCGCCCTAACTGGGCAGCAAAGACCGTCGTGCCATGCTCCGGAGACAATCAAATGGTCGTCCTTCAAGCCTTTGTTGGACTTGGGAAGGCAGGATATCAACCTCACCTCGTCGGACCTGGATTTCAAGTAATACGACTCATTGAGGCAATGGCACTCGTACAGGTGAACTACATCGTGCCACGAGAGGCCGAGGTTCATCTGTTCGTTTAGAGCGTCTACGCACCCTAGGATCCAGAACATGTTAGCGGCGCACTGATGAAGGGCCAGCCTATGACCGCGCAAGTAGTCCCTAGTTATCCTCCCCATGGGAATCGTCATTCCTCCCTCTATGAAAGCAATCATAGGAATGGCGACCTGCCCCGTCTCCCTCTTGGTTAAGATTTGCTCTGAGGAGCAGTATTCCAGACCCACTCTCGGCGGGATACGGTATTTGGCCCTGAAACCTTCCATACCGGCCGGAGAATCTACCAGGTTCTGAAACCTACCCATCCTACTAACCCTAGGTGGCCTGGAAAGGGTTTTCTAATGGAATGGAGCCGAGAAGAACAACAGAGGAGGAAAGTCAAGGAATGAGGGGAAATAGACACTTACGGGAAATGCAGGTTCTAAATCTCCCAAGCTTTCAAAGAACCCGCTGGAAATCTTCATAGAAGTGGCTGTGGACTTGTGAGTATTTTGCGAGACGAAATGCTGAAGTGCTCTAGAACGTTTGAGTGCTTTTTCTAAAAAGAGGAAGTAACTCCCCTCAAAAGCCTTATATAGCAAGGAGAAACTGAACGGAATTACTCCCGCCCCAAAGAATTGGGGAAATGTCCACCGTTGATTAATTGCCCCTCCTTTGGATGCGGGGGACATAAAGCCGCCTAGCGCAATTAATAGCGCCTCGTGGGCTACAAAGCGCCAGTGACAATAATGAGGCGCGTGAGGCTGTAGTCCCACGCGCGTGAATCAAGAAATTATAATACGTTATCACATAAGTATCAAAATCCCACCTTTTCTCCTCGAATAAGAGGGAAAACCCGGAATTTTGAGGGGCTATTGTAGGGGTAGAGGCCCAAGGTCATACAATGGGCCTTGGGCCCCGTATGGGAAGATTGACCATGTCCAAGGAGGAGACATGGGTGTCAAAAAGGCTCCCAGCCCAGCTCTTGCGGGCCTGAGGACATCTAGAAGGCGGTCCGAGGAGGAATGTCTCCTCGGACGTAACAAACATGACTCAAACATGCACTCTGCCAACTAGGAGGGCCCACCCCAATAGGCATTAGTAACAAGAATGAATCCCACAAGCCCGTAGGAAAGAAGGAAGTGTAGGATGTCCAAGGAGAGGCTGCAACTGCCACATTAAATGCATTGCAGCTACTTTTCTGGCCACATTAATGTGGAGAGGACCTGTGAACAGTGCTGCCTTGGCTACCACAACTCACAAAAAGATGGGGAGGGACATTTGATGGGACAAGCACTCAAGTGAGAGTCTGGATAATCAACAAGTGTAAGGCCTTGATGACCTGAAGAAGGCTATATATAAAAAGGGAACCCCCATGGAGAGGGGGAGGGAGAAAAAGGAAGTGAGGACAGAAGAACAAGCCAAGAACCGTAGTCTATAAACAGGGGCTCACATACATTCCCCACACCTTCTTGGTCTAAGGAACCGTAGGTGTAAAGGGGGTTCTCTTGATTTCAGTTGGCGTAGGGGGTCCAGCTTTGATCAGAACACACTTCGTTAAGGCCTAATTCTAAAACCCACTCTCTAAAAATTCATTGTATTTGGGCTCCTTGGACCAGAACCCCATACCTGTTGGGCCTGGGCTCCAAATTGTGACCCTACAATAATATTTAGTGACACTTTTCGTGTAAATTTAATCAAATTTCCTTAGAATAGACAATCACATGTTTAATTATAATCATAAAAATAAAAAGTTTATTTTATATATGTATATATATAATGAATTAATTGATGTTATATAAAAATTAAGTAACTTTTTAAATTTATTCACTTAATTAACTAAAACTACTATTTTTTTCTAATCAAAATTATCGGAAAAAGAAAAAAGAAAAGTACTTGTACAATGAAAAAAACTAAATTTACATAACTTTGACCAATTAGTTGTATAATATATATTATAATGTTTTTGAGGAAAAATAGTCGTACAATGATAGTGTGTCAAGTAAGGCAAAAACTAAAAGTAAAATCATAGTATAGGTTTAAAAGAATAGCAAAAACTAAAAGTAAAGCCGTAGTATAGGGTTAAAAGAATATAAAAGCATGTGATTCTTTTTGCTTGAAATACCTTAATATATCGTTAAGTTGCTCAAATTATGAACCAAAATTTAATTTTATTGGCATAAAAAAAATTCAGGGTGTTCCCAAAAAAAATTTTAAAGGTAGATAAATATAAAATTTTAAATTATTATGTATAAATTTTTTTTTTTTTTCAAGTCAGGGTGGTCCTAGGACCTGGCCATAAGATGGCGCCACCCTTGCTTGTAACTGGTTTACATAATACATGTGGATAATCTTATTATTTATAATGTAATGAGTTCCAATAGAATTCTTAAAATTGGTTTGAAATAAATTTACCTTCAAACTTGTTAGGGGAAATCTCTTTCAACCCATTACATAACAATTAATAAGATTATCATTTGTGTATTATATAAACGAGCCATGTGATTAATTAAAAATGTTATGTAACTAAAATTATACATTAATCGTTTTTTCAAACATCACAAAATGCACTGGAGGAAAGTTCCTCCAAATAAAATTTTGACTTTAGTATTTAATGCTTTGTCTTTCACCTATAAATGTACAAACTTTTAAAACTATTCTCATTAATTCAAAACTCTAAAGTCTTGTGAAAGAATAATAGTGATTAATTTAGTTAATTTATTTATTAACTTGTTAAATAGAACTAAATTTTGGAATCACCCTGGATTCAAATCTTCTAGATTTCCTAGGGTACTCTACCAATAGATTTCCTTAAATCTAACCACTCTTTTATGATTTAAGGGTCTAGATTTTGCCATGTCAACATTCCACTAATAATACTCTTAAAACAATAAAATAATGTTGCAAAAAAAACAATTAAGATTATTATTAGTGGAATACTAACATGGCAAAATCTAGACTATTAAATCATTAAAGAATGGTTAAGATTTAAGGAAATCTATTTGGTAGAATACCCTAAGAAATCTAGAAGATCTGGATCCAATGGCCCTAGGCAAAATTTAAGACAAACAACAACATAAACGAGTTCATACCTTGTTCCATCTTATTGACCCGCTTTATAAAAAAAAAAAAAAAAAACCCACATTTTAACACAATTAATACAGCATTTGTAGCCTTGTAGCTGCAGGATAGTTTTTTTTTTTTTTTTGAGAGATAATTACAACGTGCTACTAACCCCACAGCTCAAACCCTTTCCCCCCTAGACTCCAAGCACATTGTGCATGGAGAGGTGCCAATTCAGCTACAAGGCCATTCGCGTAGCTGTAGGATAGTTCGTTTGTCTTGCCCGAAGCAGCATCACTAGAAAAATATTTAATCATGAGAATTCATATTAGGTCATGCATTTTTTTTTTTTAGTATAAGCTTTTTTTTTTTTTTTTTTTAATTTTTATCAAGCCACTTTTCAGTATGCACACATTATATTATCTAGTCTAAACTCTATTTCTTTAGGATATCAATTTTTTCTTTAATTTTAAAATTGTTTATCTTTACTTACACACCACAATCACTATTCACTCTTTTCTTTAAACTTCGAGAAACATAATAAATAAATAAATAATTGAAATGTGCAATAACAATGCTTTTGCAAAGCATTTGCACAAGTACTATAATAAAATGCATATATAAACTTATATGATTGATTTTTGGGATTAGATGGACAAAATTTAGGTCTTATGTTATATTACATCTACTTTAGTCTTGAGAATTGCAAGATGTAGGTAGGCATATTTGCTCAAATTAGTAATTGGTATAACACTAAGAGAGTTGGATGTGGTATATACATGCTAAGAGCATTCACATTAGTTCATGCAAAAAGTCAAGTCTATTTAAGCATAAGAAACTACCTTTTTTTTTTTTTTTACAATATAATATTAATTCTTCATTTATTTTTTGACAAAGTTTGGCAACAAATTTTGTTGTAGCCCATAACTACAACTATTTAATATCTAATATGAATTTTAACAAATTCATCATTGGATTACATTTCTTTCTTATATCTTCTATGCTTGCAAATTTTTCGGAAAATCCAAAATCAATTGCTATGTTATTAATCAAATGTTTAAATTTCAAGTTTTTGTAACCTAAAATTATGCATAAAAAATAAGTTTATGAATCAAATAGTAAATAACATCAATAGACACAAAATTTTACATGTGAATTAAGAACATGTAGAACATACAATCCGACAGTTAAATTTTTAAAATATATAGTCATATTAATTGTTTTTAGTGAAAGTTGTAACTAATGGTTGTTTTTAGTGAAAGTTGTAACTAATGGCTACAACCAGATTTGTAGCCAAAAACTGATGTAGGTGAATTTTGAATTTGGTAGGCTAAAGTGTGTTACTTTTCTATCATACAAACACTTATGCAAGTGCTCTAAAGGTTGTTATAAATGTTATTATCAATCCTTTTCATTTTTTGAAAGACAAGGACTCCCTAGTATAAGTAATTTAAAATAATAATAAAAACATTATAATTTGAGTAGAAACTACTAAAACAAAATAGGGTAAATTGTATAAATAATCCCTAGCCTTTACACATTGTCAATTTAGTGCCTTTCAATTGTGTCAATTGTTCGTGTCAATTTAATCCTGTTGTTCAAAGTTGGACATTATTGACGTGTTAAATATTATTTCTCTGCCACATAGGCAAACACATGGAATGCCACATCATAATTCATATCACGCTAAAAAGACAAATAACAATATGGTAAAAGAAGAACAATGGGAAACTGAAGAAAAAATTAGGGATACCCAAATCGGATTACAGTGTTCATGGCCTGAATTCACTTTCCTTCAATCGAATTAGCACATCAGGTCGATTCTTGCTGATTTCAAATGGAGATAGAAATTCATTCATTTATTTCGATAGAAATTCATCAATCGAAATTCATTTATTTTAAAATGTTCCTGTACGAAAATAGGTCGTCTCCACTATTAAATAATTCATCATACCAATCACAAAATACAACTCCACTCACCCTCTTGCTTTAGCAATCACATTCACTAGTTTCTTATCCAACTAATACCATCCTACTCAAATCATCAGCAAATTACCAACCTCTAGCAAGACATTCCAGTCATTATGCAAGCTCATGGCTAAAGAAATGCCAAAAGTATCAAATACCATGACCAGTCACCAAACTCCAATTCAAGTTAACCACTTCTGCTACAAAATTCCAAGGATTCTTCTTCGTAATCTTCTACCTAATGAGTATGATCCTAAATCATAATTCAAGTGAAGTAGAGCAAAACAACAAGTAGGGCTCTTCAACACATCCTTAATTTGGAAGTCATGAGGTGCTCTAACGTGCAAGACACACATTATCAAAACGTGCCAGCATTGTCTTTAATGCCATAAAATCTAGAATAGCCCCTGAGCAACACATATGCCCTAACATAGAAGGGACTAGACAGTTTTACCAAGAACATTGCCCATATGGGCCATATCAAACACACCCTACTTAATAACTTTAAATTAGTCATCTTACTACTTCCATATGTCTAGAAAAAGAATACTAGCTGAGTACTAACTAGCCATTTACACTAAGTGACTAGACCAATGGGACAAGCTCATATCAAAGCAAGATCTAACAAAACTTTTTCATACACTACACAGTTAATAATGCAAATAAGTGTTTTACAAAACTATGAAAATGATAAATTCACATGAAACAAAGTACATCATCAAACCACAATATGCAAAAACACAAATTCACATCCTCCATTAGGTTAATAATGGATAGCATTTTCATCTTCTACACAAATTTCACATAGAATAACAATACATAAACTAACTCTCCATTAACAAAGTAGTAAATATCATTTTTGATAAGAGACTCTTTGAATCAATATCCCACAAAGACACATATTGCATCAAATTTTTCGTTTTCCTACGTTTTTTTTTTTTTTTTTTGGGTTGTTGTAGTGTGTGTGCACGCGCGCGCAATATCGCACTACAACACAATCCTATAAATTCAATTTAAGATAGCAAAATCAATAGGAAATTAAAATAACAGAAATTAAAAACACAACCAAACAGATAATCAAGCAAAATCCCAACAAAACTGTATGTCTCTCTATTCTAAAAGGGTCACGGTATAAACACTTTCATGCCAATTGTTCTAGCCGGTCCCAACACCTGGGTTCCAGATCTGTTGATGTTTTGCTCAGGCAAACAGCCAAGCTCAGTTTCAATATGGGCTTAGAATTCCTCAATTCAACATGACCATGTCACACTATACATACTTCGTATATACTAAACCATCTGAAGTGTCTATGGATTTGAATGTGTATGCTGCTGCAAGTTGCTCCTGTATTATAGGCTTGCTTTCATGTCAGAGATTCTAGTTGCACTATTTATGGGACAAAGTCTATTGTCTATAAGCATCATCATGACTCAAGTTTTATTATTTTTATTGGTGATCAATTCAAACTATTTATTTCCTTCTTTCACATTGCAGCAAAAAATGGAGTATACATAACCTTGGTGAAAGATGTTAGGAATGCTTTTGAAGGAAGCCCACTAGCGAAAAATTGACTGCAAAGGAATGCACACAAGTGATTACAAGAAGTTAGGTGCTAAGCTTAAGGTCTATAACATTTGTGTTCTTCTAACTTTCAAGAAGTATTAATGTAGCCCAATACATTGTTAGGTAATAAATTTAAGAATAGAGTTTGGTCACATATTGGTAAGAAAATATATAAGATTAAAAGGTCTGTTCTAGCACTATGTATATATTTGATAAGTACTCTAGAAATATATATTAATCAGGAATTTTATGTAATCTATGGGTATCTAACAGGGTCTATGAAATATGAACTTGAGGTTAATCTATAAAGGCCTGAGTTTCAGGTCCTGAGTCTTGACCTAATGAACTAAAATGATGGAACAGGGTTTGTCCTCTGAATCCCCAAAAAGTTTGGATGGGGGAGGATATGGGTGCTGACGAAGGAACTCATTGGATATGGCTCTCTTGTCCATACATTTTTAAATTGATTGTGGTAGATTAATTAAGTTATTGCACTGCTGGGTGTCCTTTTCTATTTTTCATTTTCCTGATAAGTAATAACAACAATTATTAAAGAAAAGAAGAGTTAAAATGGTAGAGCCTCCTAAAGAATTACAGAACTATATCTTAATTATCCATCTAATCTAGTAAATTACAAGATAACCCAAATCATAGTACACCATTCAAACCAAAAATATAAGAAAGTAGACTTGATCTTAACACATCTAAGGTGACTAGACCAATAGGACAAAGCTCAAATGAAAGCAAGATCTAACATAACTATTTCAAACACTACACAGTTAACTATTCAAAGAAGTGTTTTCCAAAGCTACAAAAATGATATCTTCACAAAACAATCGAACCACAATATGCAAACACACAAATTCACATCCTACATTAGGTTAATAACGGATAGCATTTTCATCTTCTACACAAATTTCACGTATAAAAACAATACATAAAGTCACTCCCCATTAACAAAGTAGTCAATATCATCTTCGATTATTTGACAATTAGGAATGGGAGATTAAAACCCTAGATGTCTAAGTTGAGACACGAGACTCTTTGAATCAATATCCAACAAAGACACATATTAAATCAAAATTTTCATTTTCCTATGTTTTTGTTTTTTTTTTGTGTGTGCAATATCACACTACAACAACACAATCCTATAAATTCAATTTAAGATAGCAAAATCAATAGCAAATTAAAATAACAGAGAAATTAAAAACACAAAACCAAACAGATAATCAAGCAAAATCCCAACAAAACTATTAAGTCGAATAATAGTACGATAATCATCCAGAAAATTCAGGAAAAAAACAACACAACCTAGTAGTTCAGATCCATATCATCCGCTATTTCAAAATTAAAACATATTATAACTCAAAAAAAAAAAAAAAAAAACATAAAACCTAATCACCACCAGCCTTCTGGTACACATAGGTCAAGCCACACTTGCCACAGTAGTGACGGTCAAAGTGGTTCGCCATGAAAGTTCCAGCGCCGCACTCAGAGTTAGGGCACTCCTTACGAAGCCTCTGGACCTTTCCGGAATCGTCCACCTTGTAGAACTGAAGGATCGCGAGCTTCACCTTCTTGTGCTTGTGCTTGATCTTCTTGGGCTTGGTGTAGGTCTTCTTCTTGCGCTTCTTGGCGCCGCCGCGGAGGCGGAGCACGAGGTGGAGGGTCGACTCCTTCTGGATGTTGTAGTCGGCTAGGGTTCGGCCGTCCTCGAGCTGCTTTCCGGCGAAGATGAGGCGCTGCTGGTCCGGCGGGATTCCTTCCTTGTCTTGGATCTTGGCCTTCACATTGTCGATGGTGTCTGAGGACTCGACCTCGAGGGTGATGGTCTTGCCCGTTAGGGTCTTCACGAAGATCTGCATGGTTGCTTGGTTCTGCGATTCGCAGCAACCAGCCGCTTCAAATGGGATCTCTGTGAAAAGAGTCTGAAATAAAGGATGAGAAGGGATTTGGGAAATGAAGAGGGCTTATATAGTGAGGGCTCTGCTAGGGTTTGTGGAGTTTTGATTAAGTACGGTGAGGGTGCATGAGTGGTATGTTAGGGGTATCGTGAAACGCTGCGTTTTTGTTTGTATTAATATAGGGTGATGCAAAACCGCTGCGGTTTTATTTTACTCTTTCATGTATGTTATAGGGGGTCTTGTTGTTAGGGACATATGTATGGGATGATTTTGTGTTATATGTTGTTTAACAACTTACAAATAGTATTTTCCTATGTTTTTCGAGAGGTGTTATAAGTAATGGTACTGTTTATCACCTGTAAAAGTGACTTAATGGTAGGAAGCTCTCGTGGCTCATCACTTTAGGAGTCCGAGATTATGGATTCGAGTAGTGGCAAACTTTATTATTGTTGCAATACTTACAAACAATCTCTTTTTTCTTTTTTCTTTTTTCATTGAAAAAGAATGAAATCTAAGGATATTTCTAAATGTTTCATTCAAAAATCTATTTTAAATAGTATTAGTATATATCAAAATTTTATGTTAATTTCGGTTCAAGTGATAATCAAATAATTTCAACTGTGCCAATTGGACAATGTGTTTTAAGTCTCGCCAATCCCCTCCCTCCTATTTACCCAATTAAAAAAAAAAAAAAATGTGCCTATTAGCTTGGAGTTCAATGACATCTAACCCCTTATTTGAATTATGAATATTTCTATAAAAAATACTAAGAAATGCTTGTGTACTAGTCTTATTTCAAATTCAACATAACTTTTCCTTTCTTCCTTAAAAAAATAAAGCATCATGAATGATAAAAACCCAATTAAAAATGCACCCACATTTAACAAGAGCATTTACACCCTTGATTAAATTCACAAATCACAGCATACTTGTTAAGAACGGCGTCGTATGTTAGCATACAAAACCCAAAAAAAAAAAAAAAAAAAGGTTAAGAACGGCGTCGTATCATGTGACAAAGCTCAAAAAAAAAATCATATTCTCTTTCTCACTCTCTTCCCTCTACAAAACACAACGGAAAAACCAGAAAACTCTTATCACTATCACATTCATCATCACTCGTCTCTCTAATATCTCATCCGAAAAAAGCTAACACTTAGTATTAAAAATGGCCATTGTAGTTGCATCACTACCAGGCTTCAATCTCTTCTCTTCACTCCCTTCAACACCACCCTCAAACGACCCCAAGTTTACAAAAAACTCCACCCCTCCTCCTCCTCCTCCTCCTCCACCTATTCCCATTCCCAAATACCCTCCGCCTCTCAAAAAATCCCAAACTGCCCCTCCTAAATCTTCCAATTCCCAAACCAACCCCGCCTTCAAAACCCCACACCGCCGCTCCAACTACTACAAGCCCGTCAAGGACGGCGTCATCGCCTCCGACGCCGGCCGCTCCGTCGTCATCGGCGACTCCGGCGTCTCCTACCTCCTCCCCGGCGCTCCCTTCGAGTTCCAGTATAGTTACTCCGAGACTCCCAAGGTTAAGCCGCTCGCGATTCGGGAGCCGGCCTTCTTGCCCTTCGCTCCGCCGACCATGCCGCGGCCGTGGACCGGTAAAGCGCCGCTGAAGAAGAAGAGGGACAAGGATAGGAAGATTCGGCTGCTGGAGTCGCTGAATTCGCCTCCGGCTGATAGCGACGGAGTGAAGCGCGTGGAAATGGCGAGGCCGTTTCCGTTGGGGAAGTTTGTGGAGGAGAAGAGGACGAGAGAGGAAATACTCGGTGAGCGTTTGAAGAAATGGGAGATCAAAATGCTTGTTGAACCTCGCTTGTCCGATAATCGCCAGGTTAATCTTGGTGAGATTTTCGTTTTTCGTTTTTCGTTTTCCTTTCTTTGCTCAGAAATGGTAGCTGAATTTTCATTCAAACCACAGTTTTAAGGACTCTCTAACTCATTAGGTGGCGACTAGAGACTTAAGAAATTGTTATGTTAAATGTGATTAGTGGATAAGTTTACAATGGAGTTCTTGATTCCTAAAATCATATTCATTCATTTTAAGACAGTGGACTGGATGTTGGCACGTTGCCAATGATTTTTTTATTTAATTTTGAACCTGAAAATGAGGTGCCAGTTGAGCTACAAGGCTCTTGGCACGTCATCAATAATTTAAATAGAAATCAAAATGGTGATTGTCAAAGTTTGTCTAAATATCAATAACAACAAATTTTATAACTTGTTGATTAGTATACAATAAAAATGATGCATTGTTGAATTTAGTTCCCTTGTTTGAAAATAGATTAATAGGATTTTATGAGCTCAGTTATGGAGTAACCTTAAGAACTTTAAAGGATCCTAATCCGTGATTTATGTGACTTCTTTAAATGATTTAATGATCCTGTCATGTATGGGTTGGAGGAGGTATTTTGTCGTGGATATTCATGTTTGTTTGGTTAAATTTGGGTGTGTATAGGGAGGGATGGGTTGACGCATAATATGTTGGAGTTGATACATTCGCATTGGCGGGGGCAGAAGGTTTGTAAAGTTCGATGTAAAGGGGTTCCCACTGTGGATATGGATAACATTTGCCGCCATCTTGAGGTATTAATCTCTCCATTTTTCTTGTATTCCTCAGTTTCATTTATCTAAGCTGTTGCTTATCAAGCATGTGATAGAGATGTTTTGCTAAAGGTGCCATTTTGTGAGCAAAGTTTCTTTTCAAGCTCCCATTTATTTTGCTAGGAATGGGATGTGAAGATAAAAATCTCATTCTATAAAATCTTATTGTAATTTGGTAGAGAAAAAAGTTGGAATAGCATTCCTTCAATTACCATCACTTTGTTAAAAGATGGAATGGGATATGGGTGTGAGATATAGAAGCAGCCATGAGGCCCATGCCAACATTTTGTTTTAACTGAACAATGGCACATTGCACTAACCATAGATGCTACTACTGGATTTTCGTGTATTCTGTTTTAAGATTTCACTTCAATTGCAATAAATAGTGTCTTTGTGGAAGTGTGTATGCGCATAAATCACCTTAGTTGCCTCCATTTTTTAATTTAAAGGCCAGTTTTTCGACTTATGAAAATGTACATCAAATAAATCAAATTTTATTCTCCTAAGTTAATTATGCACCAATTAAGTTCATTATCAGGCTGAATTCAAATTTTATGTTCTCTCTGATTTAGTAAAGAAAGCTCATGCTTGCATCATGCTCAAGTTTCTTATAATGTCAGGATAAAACTAGGGGAAAAATCATTCATCGCGTTGGTGGTGTAGTTTATCTTTTCCGTGGCAGAAACTACAATTATCGCACCCGTCCACAGTACCCAGTAATGCTCTGGAAACCAGCTGCTCCAGTTTACCCAAAACTTATCCAAGAAGCTCCAGAAGGATTAACAAAAGCTGAAGCTGATGAATTTCGGAAGCAGGGAGAAAAACTTTTGCCAATTTGTAAATTAGGTAAATTCACCAGGACCATCACTTGTTCTTATAAATAACCACCTTGTCATAAAGTTTGTTTTATATTTAATTCACATTGTCTTTTTTATCTGTTCTCTGTAACTAGAGCCATAGGATGTGAAGCAATACTTTGGATAACCAGAAATAGCTGAACCCTAAACTGTATGTCTCTCTATTCTAAAAGGGTCATGGTATAAACACTTTCATGCCAATTGTTCTAGCCAGTCCCAACACCTGGGTTCCAGATCTGTTAATGTTTTGCTCAGGCAAACCGCCAACCTCAGTTTCAATATGGGCTTAGAATGCCTCAATTCAATATGACCATGTCACACTGTACATACTTTGTATTTACTAAACCATCTGAAGTGTCTATGGATTTGAATGTGTATACTGCAAGTTGCTCCTGTATTATAGGCTTGCTTTCATGTCGGAGATTCTAGTTGCACTATTTATGGGACAAAGTCTATTATCTAAGCATCATCAAGATTCAAGTTTTATTATTTGGGTAAATTGCAAATTACACCCTTAAAGTTTGGGGGTGATTGGATTTTACACCTTGAAGTTTCAAAATTTGGATTTTACCCCCTAAAATTTGAGGTGTTTGGATTTTACACCCTGACATTTCAGAACTTAGATTTTACCCCCTAAAGTTTAGGTTGTATGGATTTTACACCCCCAAATTCTGAAACTTTAGGATGTAAAATTTAAACACCCCAAAACTTTAAGGAATAAAATCCAAACACTTCTAAAATATAGGGGGTAAAATCCAAATTCTGAAACGTTAAGATGTAAAATCCAAACATCACCAAACTTCAAGGGGTAAAATCCAAATTCTGAAACTTCAGGGTGTAAAATCCAATCACCTCCAAACTTTAGGGGTGTAATTTGCAATTTACCCTTATTATTTTTATTGGTGGTCAATTCAAACTATTTATTTCCTTCTTTCACATTGCAGCAAAAAATGGAGTATACATAACCTTGGTGAAAGATGTTAGGAATGCTTTTGAAGGAAGCCCACTAGTGAAAATTGACTGCAAAGGGATGCACACAAGTGATTACAAGAAGTTAGGTGCTAAGCTTAAGGTCTGTAACATTTGTGTTCTTCTAACTTTCAAGCGGTATTAATGTAGCACAATCTTATATATAAGCACATACACATTGTTAGGTATTAAATTTAAGAATAGAGTTTGGTCTGAAATTGGAAAGAAAATATATAAGATTAAAAGAAGGTATGTTCTGGCACTATGTATATATTTGATAAGTACTCTGGCACTATATATTAATCAGGAATTTTATGTAATAAACTATGGGTATCTAATGGCTTCTATGAAATATGAACTTGAGGTTAATCTATAAAGGCCTGAGTTTCAGGTCCTGAGTCTTGACCTAATGAACTAAAATGATGGAACAGGGTTTGTCCTCTGAATCCCCAAAAAGTTTGGATGGGGGAGGATATGGATGCTGACGAAGGAACTCATTGGATATGGTTCTCTTGTCAATACATTTTTAAATTGATTGTGGTAGATTAATTAAGTTATTGCACTGCTGGGTGTCCTTTTCTATTTTTCTTTTTCCTGATAAGTAATAACAAAAATTATTAAAGAAAAGGAGAGCTAAAATGGCAGAGCCTCATAAAGAATTACAGAACTATATTTTAATTATCCATCTAATCAAGTAAATTACAAGATAACCCAAATCATAGTACACCATTCAAACCAAAAATATAAGAAAGTAGACTTGATCTTAACACATCTCTCCATGCCTTTGAAAATTTGGCTCCCTCCAAATTCCCCACATAAGACAATGAAAAGGTCACATTCCAAATGAAGTTATTGCTATGTCAACCAAAAGTGTAACTTCTTTCTAGTGTTAAAAATATTCTATGAAGCTGTTGTTTCCTAGTTTTGAAATTTGTAAAAGCACAAGGTGGTACTTGATGTCTAAGTTAAATGAAAATTTTGTAGTTCCTACAAACATTTCTAGACAGATTTTTTGCATTTGCTTGAACTTGTGATTAATTTGCACATTTTTAAAGCCCAGACAGCCAAGCTACATATGAGAAGAACCTAATGACAGGCTTGGCATGGGCTAACAGGGTTATCCCATCTGCTAGGGCTTGGCTCACCGCAAAGTGAACTCTCTTCAACAATCATAGTCCATATGTATATATTACAAACGTTTTGAATTCTAGCATCTGTATATGTAGGTCCAAAGGAAAGATGCCTAGCAAAAAAAGAAAAAGATGTTGTAGCTCAGAGGAAATGGTACCTTTCTAAAGTTTTACTTGTCATTATATGGGTCATTATGAGTGTTAGTCCCACCTAGGTAGGGTGGCTTGGATAGAATCCTACCTTCAGCATCTTTTGCATATGCACTTGTTAGCCTGAGACAAAGCATTGCATTAGATGGTGGCCCCTTTATACTGTTAATTGATAGGCAGTCCCTTACACAAGTGTGTTATGATATGTTGAATGTTGTTTGATGGTGTTTATATTCTTTACTAGTTTACCTATCATTCTGGTTGCCATGCTGTCCTAGTTTTTAACCTTTTTTCCTCTCCATTTGGACAGGACTTAGTTCCTTGTGTGTTATTATCTTTTGAAGGTGAACAAATATTGATGTGGAGGGGACAAGATTGGAAATCAATGTATACAAATGCTCCTTTACCTGCAATCCCCCCTAAAATTGGCATTGCAGGTGGTTTGGAAAGTTCAGGTATGCATTACGAAAAGGAATGGGACAAGTCACATTGCATTTGTACAACTTTCCTTTGAAATTTTATCTGGAACTGTTGACACACTATCAAGGGTACTATTGCATGCAATATTAGGTTATTTATGCTGTAAGATGATATTATGCAAAGATCAAATTGTAGATAACAGCTGGATGATTCTATGCATGGGGGTGGGAAGGCACTTGATTTTGATGTACTTTATAGGAAAACAATATGTTGTTGAGAAGGGTTTTAGTCTTATAGATGATGGCAAATTGAGATACATCATTTCATATGCACAGGGACTACCATGTCATGGATGGTAAACGATATGATAAAAGTTGACATAGTAGTATGTCTTAAAAAAGCCTTTCATTCCAATTTCAAGGAAGCCGCCATTGGCCACTAGATTTTAATTAAATTCAGGAAGAATAGCTGTAGTGGCCCCACAGTTAAGGAGACAACTACACATTATTTTGGATAAGGCAAGCTACTTTGCAATTTATTTATTTATTTTGGTTAGTAAGCTACTGTGCAATTTGGTTGGACACCACTTTGAAATGATTTTGGTAAAGGAAGGTACGCATCCTGTTTTTTGTGAAAAAGTTAAAGAGGCCCTTAGTAGATGCTCCAAGAGTAGTTTCCTTGAAATTGCATTACCAGTAAGCAAGTGCTTTTTTGTATTCTCTTCTGAATTGCACATTTGAACAACTTGGATGGGAAGTGGGATTTTTGAGGTTGCTTTCAAATGTGGTATATGTTAAATAATTATAATAATACTAATAAGAAAAACCAGTTCTAAAAGGATTGACTTTTCCTAGCAGTAATTTGCAGTTATGGTAAATATTGTGACATGATGACAGATTCTAAAATGATCTGGCCTTAATTTTCATTTTTCATTATGTTTTTCAGGTAAGGATGATGGTGATTGTAATAAGGGTAATGCCACAACAGTGAGAACAAGCTCTAAAATGATGTCGCTATGGAAGCGAGCAATTGAGTCAAGCAAAGCATTGTTGCTGGATGAGATTAATCTTGGTCCAGATGCTCTTTTGAAGAAGGTGGAGGAATTTGAGGGTATTTCACAGGCCACAGAGCATTCCTATCCAGCATTAATATTGTCAAGCGCAGATGGTACAAGCAGCACAATGGCAGAGTCCGAAGATGATCCCCAATCAGAAGGTTATGATGAAGATGACATCTATAATGATAGTGACGATGATGAGTACGAAAATTATGATAGTGATTCGTTTGAAGAGGTGGAGTCATCAGTGCCTCTAGGGTCATTACCCGTTGATTTGATAGCTGATAAGCTCAAATGGGAATGAAATTGCAAAGAAGGTTCTGACACAGATGAACTGTTCAATTGCAATGTTGCTTATTTTTACCAGAAGAGAACAATGAGCTTTGTAAATAATGCTACAGAACACAAAACTTTTTACAATATTTTTATAAACTATTGATGTGATAAATTCTTACTAGGACTCACCACTAACATCACTTATTTACTTCCCAATAATCATTCTTCACATCAGCAATTTGTAAAAAAATTTGTAAAATAGTTTGTAACTTTAGTATTTTCAGGTAAATTAAGATTGTGATATTTGGGGGAAGAAATGGGGAAAATAAAATGTAAAGTATGTATTGAGAAAAAAAAAAGAAAGAAAGAAGAAATATATGTAGTCCTATCCGTGTGGTAGGGCTGCCTCAGTGCCTTGTTCTTTTCCGAAAGCTAGATCACGTGGGTTTGGCCAATCAAATATTTGTGGCAATAAATAAAAGATAAGGTATATTCATCTATTCATCAAAAGAGAGTGAAAAGTTTATAAGGAAAGATTTTTTTGCTGAATAGTTTATAAAGAAAGATTGGGTTATTGTTTTCCCACTCTAATAATTTTGTTTATACTTTTGGGTAAATATTATATTAGTGCAACATACATACTGTGTGTTTTATTTTTATAAACTGTAATTTGAATGGCAAGATGTGGATATACGAATTTGAATTTGGGTGATTAAAATTCAAATATTTTATTTGGATAGTTTACAAAGAGTCAAAAATTTAGATTTGACAAATCTACAAAAAAAAAAAAAATTTAATCTTAAAATTCTTGAATTTGAAATAATTTCTGAACCCATAAAATTTTAGAAATTCATATGATATACTTCAATATTTATAAATTTAGAATTAAGGCATTTTAAAGTTATTACTTTAAAATTCAAATACAAATCCAAATCCAAATTTAAGTATTCAAAGTTCAAACCAACCTTATAAAATTGTTATATAAATGACATGTCATTTTAATGGAAGAGTCATGACAAATAAGGGTGCCTCCATATAAAATGTTGTAAAAAATGTTTTTTTTTTTTTTTTTTTTGGCATGTATAGCAAGATTTTGTGAACAGTCTGATCAATTTGTGGCTTGGGACCGTTTCTTTGCCCAAAAAAATTCTCCTTTTATTCATCTCCAAGTACTTGGGAGTTGGGATGAATAAATTGAACACCACCATCATAGCCTGTTGACAAAAGAAAAGGAAAAGACAAAGACTGACCCAAATTCTGCATCAAAATTATTATTATTATTATTATTATTATTATATTATTATTATAAATAAAAATAAGGGTAAATTCCAGAAACCTACCCTGAGGTTTGAGGAAATACCAACCAGGTCCATGAGATTTCAAAATTGTCCACTATAGTCCATAAGGACAATTTTATCCTAACGGAGTTAAACTTCTGTTACTTATTTTTCTTTCTCCCTCTCATCCCTCTGTTTCTCTGTTTCTCTCGTTCAACCTCTCCTCTCTTATCCGCCGTCCCTTCACAAATTTTCCAAATTTGTTCAGCCAAGTTAGGTCCTCCACACCACTCTCCACCGAGCCTAACGCCGTAGCGACGTTCTTGAAGACAATGGTTGGCGATGGTCGGCAATGGTCTCTGCGATGGTTGGCGACGGTCGGCGATGGTCTCCACAGAGCGTGGGTCTACGGTGGTTTATGGTTTTGGTTTGTGTTTGTGGTTGTGGTCTCAAGTAATGGATCTGTGGGCTGAGTTTGATTTGCAGTGGGGGTGGTTGTGGGTTCCGATGGAGTGGTGGGTTTACTACAAGTTTTTTGGATTTAAGTTTTGTTGAAGGATTTGGGTTTTGTTGCTGTGGATTTGGCTGAGTTTTGTGGCCAATGGTGGTTGTGGGTTAAGCTATGGTGGTGCTGTGGTGGGTTTGTTGGGTTTTTTTGGATTTGGGTTTTGTTGCTGAGGTGGTGGTTGTGGTTGGCTGAGGTGGTGGTTATGGCAAAGGATGACGATGATTCGACGGGTGCAGAGGATGACGATGAGACCGCCTCAGGTGAACTCTGCTTCATTTTTTTTCTCTCTTTCTCTTGCTCTGGTTTTTTTTTTTTTTTGGATCAATTTTTATTTAGGGAGGGAGAGAGAGAGTTGATATGTGGTGAGGCTTGAGAGGGTAAGGAGATGGAGGCATTGGACATTGAAGGGCCTCTGCTCTCAACAAAAAAAAAGTGAAGGTTTGCTGGGTTTTTTGGATTTGGGTTTGTCTTTGCTCAGTTTGCATTTTCAGAGGGAGAGAGAGAGAGAGAGAAAGATGAGCTAATAGAAGCTACCGTGAAGAGAGAGAAGAGAGAAGCTAACAGAGGCTAATGGTGATTAGGGACAAATTTGCCTTTAGGGACTAAAGTGGTCAATTTTGAAATCTCATGGACCTGGTTGGTATTTCCTCAAACCTCAGGGTAGGTTTCTGGAATTTACCCTAAAAATAAATAAAAACCATCGACAACATAAAGAAAGAAACAGTGTATTTTGTTTCCATTTGGGTAGGTATTATTATTATTAATTACTACCTGTCCAAAATTCGGTGTACGCGTGGATCTACTGTCTGTGTCTCTTTGTGTGTGGGTTTTCTGGTTCCGTATAGAATTTGCATTCTTTCTCCAAATAAAACCAAACCCATGTTGTAAATAAAATCCATTGTGAGAGAGAAAAATCAAAGAAAAAAATGTGTGTAGTGTGTTATCTTCTCTGTTGAATCTTCTCCAATCCCAGAAAAGTCTGCTACATCAGACAACGAAAGCATACCCGTCTTTTGTAAAAGGTTGTTGTTGTGTTGTACTAAATCTCTCTTTCTCTCTCTCTCTCTTTTGCTTGCAATAGAAAGAAGCAAAGCATCTTCTTTTTTTACATTTTGACACCTCTATTCTCTCTGCATTTTCGTTTGGCGAAACCGTAAGTGCCACACCTTTCTTTATCTATAGGAATTTACGTTTTTTTCTTTCTTATTATTGTTATTATTATTTGATCATGACCTTTTGGGTAAAAACCAATCCAAAGTAAAGAATCTCTGTTTGTGTATGATACTATTAAGGAGAAGAGAACCCGTGTTAGTTCTTAGTTCCTTGTGTTGTTTGTTCCTTACTTGCATAACACTCACTGTGAAAATTCTTAAACTGAATTGTGTTGGGATTGAATTTTTGAAGTCTAGCCTTTGTTAGCCATGTGTTTTTCCTGTTGTTTTCTTTTTTCTTTTCTTTTTTAGACACTGGGACTTGTTCTTTTTTATTCATCAATAAAGTTTACTTATCAAAAAAAATTGAGATTTGGGTTCCATTTCATTGAGGCATAGTAGTTTGTATTGTAAATTTGTGGGGTTCTTCAAAGTTTTAATCTTTAGAATGTGTTTAGCAATTGAAGTGTTTGTGGAAAATTCAAATGTTTGAGTTTCCACTGTAATCTCTTTGAACCTTTAGCATAGCAGGCACATGCTTCTTGTTTAATTTTTTGTATTTCTTTTGGAATCTTGATTACATTTTTTTTTCTTCCATAAAACTTGTTTCCCCATTTTATAGTTTCAAGTCATCAAATTTTAAGAATAACCCTTTTGGTTTTTAAAATTTTCACCATCATTCATCTGTGCATTTGGTATTGAATTCAATTTTCACCCAACATTTGGCTCTGGGAATTAAACTACAAAATATGATAAAAAGTGAAGCAAGTAGAAGTAATATCTTTAGATTCTTAACAGGATCTTCAACCCACACTTGGGAGCCTGTCATGACTAGTTCTGCTACAAACACTCCAAGTTATTGGTTGAACTGGAGGTTTTTCCTCTGTGCACTATGGGTCTTAGCCTCGATGGTTTTGGCATCATTTCTAATATGGAAATATGAAGGTTTCAACAAGTCCAGACCGGAGAGGAGAGAAAATCACCAAGAAAAATCAGGGACTTTGTACGAGGATGAAGCCTGGAAGACATGTCTTAAAGGAATCCATCCTGCCTGGCTGCTTGCTTACAGAATGATAGCATTGATTGTGCTTTTGGCGTTGCTCATCGCAGATGTTGCTGACGCCGGAGGTGGCATTTTTTTCTTTTACACTCAGTAAGCCATCCTAGTCCCATCTATATATCTTTCATCTATTTACCTGGAAATATATGTACCTAAGGTGCACTTAAAGAAATCTCTTCTAACTTGTATTGTGATTTTAGATGTCACCATTTGATACTTTCCTGCTTTAAGTATCACAATCTGCATTATTCTTCAATTCTTGTGCAACCTGAGTGGGGGGCCCTAATTTTTCTTTAGCGGGTTATTCAGCATGCTGTAAATAGATAATGGTATACTTTTTCACATTATAGTGGAGCACGGTTTCAATTTATGGATTTTTGAAAACCCCTTTTAGAGAATATATTGTGTACTTTTGTCAATAACAAAGAGCTTATGTCAGATGCTGCAATAGTTCCTTATTATACTTTATATTTTTTTGCTGTGTGAATAATTTCAATACCTCCATGAACAATTTGAAAAGGAAAAAAGAGTTTTTTTTTTTGTTGGGTGTTGGGGGGTGGGGTGGGGAAGCGATCTTGAGATTGGTTTTTCAATGAGGCAGTATTTCTTTAACTAGCTTTCAAGTCTCAAGTTTGATCATGAGTAATAAAAAGAAATGATCACTTGGCTGACTATATTTTTTGTGATTTTGTTTTTTTGGGTGTTGCACAGGTGGACATTTACTTTGGTCACGATCTATTTTGCGGTATACTTTTCAACTCTAAAAACACTCTTGTACAGATCCTTTTTTTTAAATTGTAGTAAAGTCTCATAGAGATGAAATTGGAACATAAACCTCTTTTGTTCTTTGGACTAGTTAAATTTTTGTTTATTCTTTTTTATTAATCATCTTGTCTAAAGATGTTTGCTGCACTACTTGGCTATTGAGTTCCTCCTTGGGAACACATAACAGCCATCTGTCTTCAATGTCATTAATTGATTTTGGGAGTATGGTAGCTCCTTGTATTCAATTTTACTTTGCATCATCATTCATAAGTTTTTATGGTTTCAACTTCAACTTGTAGCTTGGATCTTTATTCTCCATTTATGGATTGTTCAAGCACAGTAGAGTTGGAGGCGATGAGGTTGATCATGCAAGTTTAGATGCAGAGCAAGGAACATATTTAGCTCCCACTATAGGACAGAGTGCAGATATGGCCAATCTGTCCAAGAGTCCAGATACCCATGAAGCACCTCATTCTCGCCAGACTGCAGGTGTATGGGGTTATATCTTTCAAATCATTTTTCAGGTGATTTTTCTTCTAAAATTCAGTTGCTAAATTTTTTTGTATGAATTTAAACTATGTCATTCAAGTTTCTTTCTTGCTTTCAGTGTTTTCTATATTCTCTTCATCTTGTTCCTTTAGTTAGGACTGTAATTTTAATGAGCTGATTCTTTAGGGGAGAAAAAATGTTAAACTTGCTATGGTTTTGTTTTGTACATTCCCTTGATTAGTTAGTACTGAGAATGGAATACCTTGCTTGTGTTTATTTATTTATGTATTTATTTTTATCCTACCCTTACCAGTTGAACAGAGAAGTTTATGAACTTTCTTTTCTTATTCTTTTTTTCCTGAGGAAATTTAAGAATATATATGGTTCACTAATCTTGAGCACTATGCTGTCATTGATTGCTTATCTGTATGAGTTTAACCACATTTGGCAACTACTGTTCTTTTAACTTGCTTTTAATACTCAAGTAAACATATCTTAAGTGATTCTATATCTACTACTTCATTTTTTTTCTACCTATAGATGTGTGCAGGTGCTGTGACGCTCACCGACTGCGTATTTTGGCTCATTCTTTATCCTTTTCTTATGTCCAACGAGTATAAACTGGATTTTGTAAGTACAGACCTTATCATCACACCGCCTGGTTTGCTTCCTTTAATTTAACTGTTTATGTTTCTGTACATGCAAACCATACCTTGTTCAGACCCCTTCGCCCTTTTTGCTGACTTTAAGGTTGAATTCTAATGCCCTTTTGATGGAGATGTTTTTACTAGCCAAAAAGGGATATGCTTTAAATATAGAATACTGATAGGACGGATATTGTATCATTTGGAAAGGGTTTAAATCAAGGACTTTGGTTGTTCTTGAAAGAAAAACCTTTTAAGTCAGAATAGGACTGACATTTCATTGATCTTGAAGTCTTCTTTACCACTTCCCAAAACCACCAAACCCTGAAAGCAGAAAAATGAGTTTTGGTTTTGAGAAAGATCTTTGGGGGTATTGGCAGTGACAAGTTTTGTCTTATTTTGTGGGGCTGAAGGCAGTAAACTCAGTTCCTTTCAACTATATTTTCTTGTTTCTGCAATTTAGCAAGTCAGGCCTCAAAACAAGCAGAAAGCAAAGAGTTAGCAGTTTTATGCAAATGTCACATCCATCATGCCTGCTGACACAGGACAAAAACAATTGAAATTCTACAGCAAAATCGAAGGAAGAAAGAAAAACCCTAGAAATCAACACCTAGGATTGCTTGGAGTTAGCACCTACAGTTGGCTAGAGGCAAACACCAGACAATTGAAAAGAAAAAAAAAAATCCAAAAGAAATTTTATTCATCATAAACTTTTCTCCATAGGAGTACAATAACCTGCTTATATAGCTAAACCCTTAATCTGACTGATTAGGAAATTCTCAATTATTGAATAACAAAAATACCCTTTAACTCTAGGTAATTGAATAAAATACTAATTACCTAATTACCTAATAAGACATAAAACAAAATCCAATTGACTAATAAAGATACACTTGACTTTTAAAATTAAACAGGACTAAATTAAAATAAAATTTTCTTTGCACTTCCCCCATCATTTGCTCCCTCCCTCTCGCTCTTTTAGGTAATACAAATTGAGTTTCTCTTTGTATCACTAATAATGAATCCCTTTCATTTGAGGAATGTGTTGCTGTTTCAATTGCAGTTGCTTGCTAGTATGCACTCATTCAATGCTGTTTTCCTGCTTGGTGAAACAATGTTAAATTGTTTGGTAAGTTTGGTTCCTCAATGGTTTTATTGTTTTCTACTTATTTTAATCTTCTCAATGATCAGTTGCAAGTTTATAACTATATATCTCTTTGTCCCAGCGATTTCCGAAGTTTCGGATTGCATATTTTGTGTTGTGGACAGCTATATTTGTCATTTTCCAATGGGTCATCCATGCATGTATTTCTATATGGTAAAACATTTTTCCCATTGAGTTGTCTATTATTATACTTTTGATAATGTTGTTTTTGTTGTTGCTATTCTTTCTCTCCCTCTCCATTTTTATTCTTATGTTCTTAGTTACTTTTTCATTATAATTATACATTTTCTTTTTTCTGTTTCTTTTTTTTACAGGTGGCCATATCCATTTCTTGACTTGTCATCTCCATATGCTCCCTTATGGTATGGTGTCATTATCTGTTTAATTATTACTATTGCTAATACTACTAATATTCTTGAACCTCCTTATTCTGTGCAAAAACATGCATTTAACTCTCAACATGAAAAGACAAGTTTGTTTTCCAAAAACATAGACAAAAGAAAAGTTTTGAAGAAATCATATATACTGCCAATTGGCCATCTATGCCTCCAAAATGCAAGAAATTTTCCTCAATAATATCATTCTTCCTTTAGATGGCAGCCAAATATTTCATTGAATGCATTTCAAATCACTGGAATCATGGTATCAGATAATGATTGTCCGGATGTTATATAACTTGGTCTTTTTAACTTAGGTTAAGTACTATATCTGGTAGATTTCAATCATTGCAAGTGCCAATCTGGCAGGTGGAGTCATGTATCTGTGATTTGCTCCCCAAGGGTGGGTCCAAAGGGCCTGACTTGGTGAGACTCCGTGTCATCAGAAAAAAATAATAATAATCTATTGCCAAATAATATGCCTCCACATTAAAGAAAAAATATATTATGTTGCTTTGTGAGTGAGAGAGACTATTGAAAGGATGGCAGCACCGGTTGTGTGATTACCAAGGTTCAGTTGGCAACTCTTAAGTAATTGCCACTGTTGTGAAGATGAGACTAATCTCACCAAAATGTATCTACTATTCTATTGCTTCTCATAATCCTACCATTCTGCTGCCATTGTGGATTTTGCAGGTATTTCGCAGTGGGATTGATGCATCTTCCATGCTATTTCATCTTTGCTTTAATTCTTAGGTTGAAGCGCATGTGGTTGTCAAGATCATTTCCGGATTCATATCAGATTATTAGTTGAGGAACAGAAGCCTAATGCTGCCCTCGACCATGTTAATTACAAGGGTCTGAGCGTAAAACAAGGGCTCACACCATTTCTTATGAAAGATTAGTTCAGTATTCATCTTCTAAGAGAGTTGCTGCTAGTGTCATTATTTTTTACATCGAGCAGCAATGGAAGGATGTAGAAATTGTTGATAAGCTGGTGATCATTATTTTTCCCAGGATACAAATCAGATATGCATGTTTTTGTGTCCACCAGAGGGGGTATAGGTCCTAAATATTTATGTGCTTGGATAAATTGCCAAACATTGTTAATTGTTTCTCAATTCAATTCTACTTCATTTTTGACCTGCCAAGCACTCATGAATTATTTAATGGGGGATTTGTAAATGAGTTCAACTAAGTTATCATCAGCCATATGGATTGGTTACTTCAGGATTGCTTTATCTGTTATATCTATCTCCATTGCCAAATTTGAAGTTCACAGTATTGGTCTTTAGCTTGTAATGATTCTTCCATTTCCCTGGTTTTTTTTTTTTTTTTTTTTTTTTTGCTTTTTTTTTTTTTTTTTTCTAAAAGAGACTTTTCTGTTTTCTCTATAAAGTTGTTCCCACTCTTTAATACTTTATAACTTTGATAACGCTGATCTTGACTAGTAACGGATTTCAGCAAAGTTTTTCCGTAATAACATTTCTTTTCAGATTCACCCCTTTTCTTTTCTTTGAAGTTAAGAAACACTCAGTTTACTATTCTTGCATTAACCACCACGCTACTGTTGCCCTTGACATATACGTAGTGTACACGCTGTGAGTTACAAAATTGTAACTTGGGACTGCCTTTTCTCATGTTATATGTTGGATTTGATAGGCATATAGAAAATGATCCAACGGGGTTTCCCTTGTTGAATGTCAACCGAAATGCAACCATTGATGAATTTCGCAATAAATTTGAAGAACATGTCATACAATCGAGTAGATTTGTACAAGGTCTTATAAGGTTGGAAGAATTTGTTCTTAGAATTCCATAGTAAAATTTGATTAACTGAAGATAAACACACCAATTAGATTGACAATATCCTTAATATACTGAGATGAGAGAAATGGTATAATCTGTTAAACACGTGTCCCGATTTCAATTTATGAAAACACACTATAATAAACATCTCCCGAGAGAAATACTCCATTCACAAATGTACTTCCTTTCATATAAAGATTCACAAGTGGGATCCACTTTTTAAGTGATGGAAGTTTAAAGCACTTTGAATAATTTCAATTTTCAACTAAGATAAAACATGTCTCATAATGCTCAAACGAGTAAAATAGTGGATTACTACTGTTTACTATTTCCATTGAATATAACTGAGACAGTCTGTTTCATCAAAAGAACAGTGGTCTTCCTGAGTATTTCCATCTGATTACTACTGTTACTATTTCCATTGAATATAATTGAGACAGTCTGTTTCATCAAAAGAACAGTGTGATCTGTGATGTAAGGATTCCAGAAATAGGTTTGAATTGGTCGATTACTTAATAATACAAATCATTAAACTGGGTTTTGGAAATTGGAACGCAATGTCATGCCAACATTACATTCCAAATTAGGGGCTTTGACCTTTGGTATGGTCTAGTCCTAGATTATTGTGATGGAGCTGTGATATTCCATATTATCAGAAAATTGATGGAGTGGCCCATGATTCATTAAAATAGAATGAACCACAAACAAGGCAAAGATCAATGAAAAACTATGGATAATGCAAATGAAATCAAAAGTCATGCAGTTGGTCAAAAACCAGTTGGTGAGCTTGGAGAGGCAAAGGCATGATTACTCCAACTACAGTCAATACTCCTAGATTTTTAAATTAAATAAAATAACATATTCAATTGTGTCTCATTGTCAAATTCACTGACCAGACCACTATCATGCACCCAAATGGACTCTGCCCACTTTTTTCCTCTCTTTTCTCTCCTTGAAGTTCAATTGGGAGTCTAAAGCTTCCTAGAGCTTTTCCAAACAGCATGAATACTCAAGCAAGCTCTAGAGGCAAAAACATCACAGATTCAAGAAATCTAGAGAACATCTTGCTAGGCCTTTACATGTTCCCTGATAAACTGTTCCACCTGATTTGTCACACCAGTCAAACCAGAAGCTTCTGCAACAGTAACTTTGTTATCACAGTGAGAGAAAGAAAATGCTTCCCCAGGTATCCCAAGTGTGTAGTCATTTGCAATGTCAGCTTCTGAAATTGAACTTCTTGATGCCCTTAATTTGTCACTGTCAAAAGATAGAAAATATGTTAGAAATATGAGTCATAAGCATCACATTGTAATTTCATTCAGCTAAGGAATATGAATCCAAATTCAACAACTAACTCTTGAAGGATTATGAATGAAAATCACAATGATCATACTGTAAGCAGAATTTTCTTGAAAGACAATTGGTGTAATGACAAAGATCTCTTCCTTCTATAATTTACTTAGAGCAAATCATGATCAAAAGCAACCACTTGTAAAAATGTCCAATAAGATGCAATTGATCAAGGATGAAACATCAAGAGAATAACTTAATGCATACACGTCATAAGTATTTTGCAAATATATAGAGCACCATCCAGTGAGCTGAGAATGAAGGACACAAAAGATATTGCATTGAACAACCACTTTCGCAGTGACTCAAGGATGACAATCCAAATTACTAATGCAACATTTTCTTACATAATGGAGAGATATCTCTTCTTCATCTATGAATAATGTAGAGCAAATGGTGGCAAAACAAGCAGTTTAATCCCATACACAGCTTGCAAAATGTGAAATAAATGTAATGAACTATGAACAATTCGATATAAAAGAACTTAGAAGCCATACACTTCCTTCTCCATCTGTTTCCTGATAAACTCCTTGGTATGTGCTGTCACTTTGTCTGTTTTGTTGCAGACAATGAGAACTGGAATTTTCTTCTTCACGACACTTGCCTTAGTCAAGATGTCATACAGGTACCTTTTGCAATCAAGTAAGAAATGTTAGTATCCTTGTGTGCAACATATCTCTTTGTCAATTCTAATTTCCATTTGCTCACTAACTGTGTTGTTTTTTTCTTTTTCTTTTTTCTTTTGAGCTAAGATAATTAAGGAGAGGAGGGGAGGATGAGGCCCATAAGAGTAGATCCAATGCCCACCCCAAAAGAAGCACACCGATTCCCATGGTAACCATGTGTCGCTCACACATAAGGATGGAGCTCGGACTCATTGGGGACCCATGAGGTCCAAGCCATGGTTGCAGGGTATGGAAAATTAGTAAATGATGGAAAAAGAACAGTATTTTTTAACCACATATTGTGGCTTTGGCCAAAAAAATAAATAACAATCATTTACTCTGAAGCAGCACGGCAGTTTGGTAAGAATTCCAGAGCATCCACCACGAAAACAATTCCTGCTGCTTGAGGCAAGAACTCATCTAGCTTGGGTCGAAGACGAGAATGTCCAGGAACATCAACCAGATGAACAGGCCTTATTTTTCCCTTCTGTCAAATGGAAAGATAGAAAGGTTCAGTTCAATTGACTCTGAGATTCAATAACCAATAAATAAAAAACAATATAATGACAAGGAGAGAAACTACTAGAATTAATCTCATGTTCACATGACAGTTGAAGGAGTTGGCATTCTTCCTCTCATTATACAGAAGTGTGATTTGAGAAAATCAGTATGCACAGAGACATTTGGCTGTGCTTGTTTGCTCGTGCATTGGTTTAACAAAAAGAAGTTAAAATATGATACCTTTGTTGTTTCAGAATGAAGCACAAACAGGCCCTCATTTGGTTCCATTGATGTAACAGTACCCTGATGGGAAGAGCCATCCCGAAGCTGGACCAAGCATAAAACGATGCATAAAAGGTAAGATTGACATCTGTAAGGCATAAACTATGTCATGTAATAAATTAATCAGTAGCAATATGAGGAGTATATGGGTTCTGCTAAATAAAAGATTCTTTGGAGAAAAAAAGGGAAGCCCCTGCCCCCTAGTAAACATGATGCCAATAACGGGAAAGTCAGCCTATAAAATTAAAATTAAAAACAGAGCATAGAAGAATCACAATTGAAAGGACCAAGAGCCCGAGATATTAAAAAATAAAATAAAAATTGAAGGAACACCATCTAATCTTGTGGATAAAAGGTTCAATCACCTTGAATGCTCAACCACTGTGATATTGCAAAGGCACTAAGTCAAGCATAACGTCACCGCCTTATAAACAACACTACACTTTATTTCCTAAGTTCCTAACTGCCACTCTCCGACACTCCAAAAGCTTCAGAACAAATTGGACAATAATAATAAATAAATAAATAAAAGCCAAATAATGCAAGACCAAGGAACAGAACTTCCAGGTTGCTGAACAGCACAAAATAATGTTCTCTAGTCTTTCATTAAGCATTCCACCGTATAATTTAACTAGTCGCTAACATGTGCGATGCACGGGAAAGCTATTGAACATGAGATATTAAAAAAAATTTGAGCAACAGTAAACATCATAGGAACACAACAATAATGAAATTAAAATTCAAAGCTCACTTAATATTATATATTACAAAGCCCTCCAACCCAAGTGATTATAATATCTGAATTTTCCATTTTCTTTCTTTTTTTCTAGTGCAGGTTAGGAAAACTATTGCATTCTTTAGAAACAAACTTCTAAAAACTCCATGAACTAAGTAATCTTGTTCTGCTTAGGGGGAAAAAAGACTCATTTACTGAAGATAAGCGCACTGAAAATACTTCTCTCCAAAGGCCATCCAAGTTATTTTACCTCTAATGCCATGGCATGATGATAAATGAAATGATAAGGGTTTTGACTAACCACAAGCATGGGCTATCTATAGAATAACACTAATATTTGAATTAAAGAAAATAAATTATGCTATAAAGTATGAAGCTTGAACTGTACAAGTTACTAAACAACCAATATTCAAAAGACTGCTCATTCAACTGTCACAAAAATATCCTATTCCTTGCTAGTTATTTAGCTAAGAATAATAACAAAACTCGACAAGACTCTCCCCACTAATTCTTCCCCAATATCATTGAATATAAGAAAACCAAAAAATTAAATAAAACTTATTCTTCACCATGACACCAAACTCCCCAGCCCCAACCATAGTATGTAATTCTCGTTGTCCATGACAAAGTGTCTCCATTACTCATTCACCCAATTTGGTATGGCCATATTCTCTTTTCAGTAATAACTTACTACTCCACGCTGCCTTAACAGGTGAACTTTAAAGTTAAAGAAAGGATAACTTCAACATGTGGCATTTTGCAAGGCCACATATTTATTTAGCTGCTGTTATTAACCAATACAAAGGCAGGGAAATTACCAATTTAATGGTACAAACAGCTTTGCAACAGAACCTGATTCCTCAAACAAAGCCTGAAGCCTCTTGGCCATGAATTTCCAACAATATGGTGCCTCAACAGGCATAACAGAAATACGACTCCTACATAACTGAACAACTATTACTCAACTAAGCCATATTTCTAATTGCAGTATGGGTTCATAGATGCAAAGATTACATTTATGAAGTTTTATCAGCCCAACAGGTTCGATATTGTTTGCCTACCAAGTTTAATGTCAAAGGTAACTTTTAAAGGGGATCTCACTTGGGGCAATCAAAGTAAAATTTAGTTCATTAGATGCCCCAATCAGATTCAAAGCATATAACTAACAGAACAAAGATCCTAAAAATAATAGTTGGGGCACTATGAAATATTTTTCAAGCCAATGAGCTGTAGCTCAAACAGAACTTCCTTCTCCCATTACAATGGTATAAAGGGTGAAGTATTAAATTCAAAACCTTTTCGTGTGTATAAAAAAATGAAAATGAAAATTTACAGCTTATATCATGACAATTATTTCTTCCATCTCACAATGTATTCCTAATCCATGGGTTTTGAAAAATTATAGATTAAGAATGCTTTCTCTATTCTTTCGGATGAATCACTATCCAAGACACTTAATCTACATTATTTAACTATTGGTGTTCACGTGGAGTGTCATATTCTAGATAGTTCCTTGTGCCCCTAGGCGAATATGTAAACCTTTTTCTAACCAAAAATGCAATATAACATAATGAATCACATCAAGACATAATACTACATGATTGGCCAATACAATAGTCTAAAAGGCATGCTCAAGATATGTAAGGTTTGCTGCAGAAACGTAATCATACCAAATTATAAGCAAAAAAATATTTGATAGACATTATAATGAGTAGAAACTGCACTTAATGAGGCTCACTGCATAAGTAACAACCCATTAATGCCCATGAGTTGAGACTGCTTAAGCTTGGATCAACAGTGGGACATCCAAATTTATAATACAAATAGCTAAATTTCCCGATTCAATCAAATTGAAAAAAAATAAGAATACAATAGTTGAGTAATTGGGTTTACATTAACACTACACTGTACACATACATGTGTTATTTGACAAAACTTTCCTACCCTACTAGTTTGCCCAAATAGATTGGAGCCGTGTACCCCAAAAATTAAGTCATAAGAGCAAAACAAAGACAAGTATACAGAAAACATTTGTTGCACTAGACCTAAAAGCCCTTCATGCGAACCATTTGTTGCCTCAGCCAATTTAGTATCAATGTTTATTATGAATGCAATGAATTATCAAATTCTTCACAAAGTAACACATTTCAAGAACACATAGCAAACAATGGCAGTGCTTACTTGATAGAATAGAACAGTTTTCCCACTCCCACTAAGCCCAGTTAACACAATTGTATCCGATTTCGCACGTTTGAACAACCGAACTGCCACACAAAGCAATTTAAGAAACAGAAGACATTACCAACCTTGCAAGATTCATTGAATATATTGAACATCAAAAAAATGAAAACTGTGGGTTTCAAAGAATGTGAGAGAGAGAGAGAGAGAGAGAGAGAGAGAGCAATACTGAATAGGAAGAAGAGGGTTGTGAATAACAAAACAGCGAGAGCAGAGTAGAGCTGGGTTGGTGGAATCTGATGACTATATTCAATCCCTTGGTTCAACCATTGCGTCGCTTGATTCTTCCACGGCTCCAACTGATTCTTCCACTGCTCCAATTGATGCTTCCACTGCTCTGTTCCTTCCATTTTTTTCCTCAACACTAACACACAAAACTGAACAAGACACAAATTAACGTTAAAAAACACACAAACACACACAGAGACAGGAAATGGAACTCGATTAAGGTACGTAAATGGAGGTCTCACCAGGAACTATTTGCAGAGAAAAAATTGACACATAAAAGATTATCTAAAGCCCTAGAATATAACGATCCTTTTCTTTCAGATCTCTCTCACTCTCTTGACTACTGTTTTTAGTTTTTTTTTTTTTTTTTTTTTTTTTTTGCTAAAATGCAAAACCCACCACTAAGATTCATCATTTTTCATTTCAGCCCTTTTAATTTCAAAATTTTTCAATTCAGTCCTCTGTTAAAGTTCCGTCTAGTGCTGCTGTTAATGTTTTAAAAAAAAACTAATACCCAAACGGTGTCGTTCCTTATGAACACAAAAACCAAACCTCACTCCCCAAAACTCAAATATTAAAATCAGGCCTAAGAACAATTACATCAGCTTGTACATAAGATTCCGTCTATTTTATACTTAAAACCTATTTTTTCTATTTTACACAATCACTTTTACAAAACATTCACATCAGTTTATCTATTTTACAAGATATTTCAATAAAATATTCACTCTTTTCAATTTTTTTATTATTTCTCTCAACTACCACTTTATATACGCACACCCTCTCTCTTTCTCTACCCATTTTCTGATTTGTTGCTCTCTCTCTCTCTGTACCCATCTCCATCCATCTCTATACCCGTCAACTCTCTATATCCATCAACTCTCCCTCTCGGTCATATCTCCCTAGCTCCGATCAGGCAAGACCCATCTTGGTCAAGCTCCGTTCAAGCAAAAGACCCACGAGCTCGGATCGTTCCACAAGCACCGATCAAGACGAGCTATAGTCAAGCACCGATCAAGACCCACGAGCTCCAGTCAAGCACCGATCAAGACCCACGAGCTCCGATCAAGCACCGGTCAAGACCCACGAGTTCCGATCAAGCATCGGTCAAGACCCACGAGCTCCGATCGTTCCATAAGTATCGATCAAGACAAGCTCCAGTCAAGCACCGATCAAGACCCACGAGCTCCGATTAAGCA
This sequence comes from Quercus tomentella, assembly GCA_028535165.1. Lineage (NCBI taxonomy): Eukaryota > Viridiplantae > Streptophyta > Magnoliopsida > Fagales > Fagaceae > Quercus > Quercus tomentella. The sequence goes on along the minus strand of JAPQVY010000089.1, from coordinate 53,622,883 downwards.
CCGGTCAAGACCCACGAGCTCCGATCAAGACCCATGAGCTCCGATCTGTCTCTCTGTTGATTTGTCCGTGTGGGTTTGTTTGTGTGTGGGTGTGTTTGTGTATCTCTATATTGATTTGTCTGTGTGGATGTGTTTGGGTGTGGGTGTGGGTGTGGGTGTGTTTGTTTGTGTGCATCTGAGGAAAAAGAAGATGAGGAGAGGAAAACTGAGTTCGTTGGTTGTGCACGGAGAAGAGAGAGAAAAAAAGGTGTGAACGAAAATTAATAAAATAATAAATACACATGCTACAGTAACCGTGCATATGTACGGTTACTGTAGCAATTGTGCATAAATGCACAATTATATAAAAGCTGGTGTGGGTGTTTTTTTGCTCAAATTGTGTAAAAGTAGTTAGTTTTTCCATTTTGCACAATTATGCCCAAGCTGATGTAATTACTCTAAACATAATTGGACGGCACTTTGACGGAAGATTAAATCAAGTAGTTTTGAAATTTAGAATATTGAAATGAAAAATGATGGAATTTAGAAGTTTATTTTTCATTTAAGTTTTTTTCTTATCTTAAAATTTCACTTTAAGAAAGGTAACAAATTAAACCATAAACTTAAAAAATATAGTAAACTAATTCCTACGTCAAATTAAACTAACATGGTAACACCCTTGACCATGAAATAAAAATTATAAGGCAAAAATACATAAGAATTACGAAAATTATTATTCGAAAAAATATATATTTTAAAAATAAAAATCTTAATAGTTTCCTTCACCTCATTCTTTTTTCTTTTTTTTTTAATCAAAATGCTTTGATTGAATAAACGTGAAACTTAAAAAACTCAATGTTACAAAAGTTACAGATTAAAATTTTTTTTTTTAAGAAATAAATTTTAGTAAAATTTAGAGAGTGTAATTTACATTTTAGCCAATAATAAACTCAAACACTTTAACAATAATAGAGTGAGAGTGTGATACTCATTTCTATCTATCTGGTAGCAGTACTAAATTGGAATTAGCTTCTAAAAAAATAATTGGAATTAGTGGTCTCAAACGGAACTCGATTCTTTTGGAATTAATTGGGTATTTGTGCTCTAGGCCGAGCTGGTTTACGTGAATTTAGCAACCATAGATTGTGTTTACAAATTCCTGTTTTTGCGGACTCTGTTTCTGGGAGTAGGCTGTACTCTGTAGTTGATATTTCTTAGACCTCCCTGATAAGCGAGAAGGAATGTATAGAGTCAATTTGAGTATACAGTCTTTTACTATGAAACTGCCGTTTAATAAGTGTCTTCGCTCTTGGTCTTTTTTTGCTTATTTGGGGCTGTTTGGTATTGTTTTTTAAACAACAATTTTCATTGTTTAAACAATACAACACTATTTTTACAACATTTTTTCACCACATATATCTTCAAAACACTTAAACAACGTTGTTAGAAATTTTTTACCAAATGAGCCCTATAGCAATTGCAATTTGAAAACTATGTAAAGGATAGTATAGATTCTCTTTTTATTTGGCTTGAATAATTTCATATATGTTTTTCTTCCTTCTTCGCGGAGTATTACACTTTAAATTTTCTAACTTAAATTTTTTTTATAAAAAAAAATTAAGATTTAATTTGTTAGTTTTAAAGTTTTTGTTAAACTGTCTTCTTTTGTTTTCTTAGAATATTATTTTTGTCCATAAATTTTGTATGGGTTACATTTTCATACTTAATTTTTTTTTTTGAAAAAATAATCCTTCAATTATTTATAAATAAACATTTTTTAAAAGTTTAGAAATGAGAAAAAAAAACTTTTTAAAAATTTATGGACAAAAAGAGAAATCCATACAAAGTTTACGTACCAAAACAATATTTTAGCATAAGTTTTAATACATTAATAAAATAGAAAAGATTTTCTTTCTATTTTTGAATAAAAATTGACATCATAATAATAATAATAATAATAAAATAATATATTTATAAAAATTATTTATATAAAAGAAGTATATCACCAAGAACTACATAAAATAAACAATATATATATAATATTAGGGAGATTAAATTCTGTAAAGATGTGGTGTAAAACCTAAGTTTTACATACTCCAATCTCAACATGTCACATCATCATATCACGTATTAAAGAATAGACACAACTACACCCAATTAATTATAATACTCATTTGAAAATCCAACTCAATTGGGCGTTTATTGAGATATTATTAGGTGTGGTAAATGTATTAAGTTTTAAGTAAAAAGTTAATGTAGCAATCTCTTAATGGATGGTATAAAACATGAATTACACACCTCATCTTTACCAAATTTGAACTCATAATTAGGTGGTGTTTTGGCCCTTTAAGGAGGAGGGGGAAAGTCTTTTTTTTTTTTTTTTTTTTTTTGGTAAAGGGGATAATAGATAAAGAAAAACTACACCGGCACAAAGCCAGTAGGACAGCGCCTACTTATAGTAAGACCAGACAGATCATGATTGAAAACAGAGAGTAACTCCACAGGCGGGTTCTCAAAAAAACAGAACACTTCATCTTGTTTCACACCCATTCTGGCGAGGGAGTCAGCGCAACAATTTGCTTCTCGGTAACAATGGCTGAACTGAATATGCGGAATCTGAGTTACCAGCTGTTTACAGTCATCCAGCAGGGGGGAAATAATTGGATTTGTCTGAGTGGGGTTTTGAAGAACATCTATTATGGCTTTTGCATCCAGCTCTACTTCAACGGCTTGGAATTTTTTGTTCACACAGATATTTAGGCCATCCCTTAACGCCCATAACTCCGCTTCAAAGCTCGAAGTAACACCAATCCTTCTTGAAAAGCCTACCACCCAATTACCTGAAGCATCTCTGATCACACCTCCTCCACCAGCTAATCCCGGATTGCCTAGGGATGACCCATCCGTATCTAGCTTTCTCCAGTCAATTCTAGGCCTCTCCCATCTAATATTTTTCATTGCAAAGCTGCTGGCTTTCTTCCAATCCGCGGCATACCAGAAGAAATCACTAGCTTGACTAATAATACGGTCTGCCAAGTGAGGGTCGGGGCTACTGTTCTGGAAGATTATTTTGTTCCTTTGCATCCATATCATCCAGATGGCAAAAAGGAAGACTATGTTCCAGGGAGGTTTGTTGGGGCAGCAACCTTGATCATTCCTTGCATTCGTAGACAGCCAAGAGTCAAGATCACAAGAGAAAAAATTCCTGTCTTCCTCAGATATACCAAGCTGCTTCTAGATGTCCTTACTGCCCCCACAATCACGAAGTAAGTGAATAATAGTTTCGGGTCCGTTGTGACAACGAGGACAAGAAGGGTCAAGACTAATACCTCTAAAAGCTAAACAATCTTTAACACCAATGCTATTGTGAAAGCATTTCCAAACAAAGAATTGAATTCGTGGAAAAATTTTAATTCTCCAAATCCAATGCCCCCTGAATTCGGGATTGACATCCCTCGAAGTAGCCATATTATACGCGCTTTTTAGATCAAAATTCCCATGGATATTTGCTGCCCACGACATTCTATCCTCACTCCTAGCAGCAAAAGCATAGGGAGTAGCCTGAATTCCCAGCTTTATACTCAAAGGGAGGTCAAAGGAAATCTTTGCCCAATTCCACCCATTAACCGAAATAACTTCCTTCACTTTCATGTTACTTTCCTCCCTGGTCAAAGGACCTTGCACTAAGTTTCTGATGGGACCTTGAGAAGACCAATTATCGGTCCAGAACTCCAAATTGCTGTCATTCCCAATCACCCATTTTGTTCCAGCAGTAAAAACCTCATGGCCTTTCTTCATACCTTTCCACACTCGGGAGCAAGGGAGTTTGTCACAGTTGGCTGAGTTTGTTCTCCGACGAGTGCAATATTTGCTCCTAAGAACTCTTGCCCATAAGGTTTCTTTTTCTGAGTGAAACCTCCAGTTAAGTTTAGCCAACAAAGAGGTATTTCTTCCCTTCGCAGATTGTAATCCTAGACCACCCTCCTTCCTAGGCCTTGTCACCTTCTGCCAACCCACCCAATGCATCTTATTTGAAGCCTCTGTCGATCCCCACAGGAAATTCTTGCTGATCCTGTCTATGCCTTCCAGAACTTTACTTGGAAGATAAGCACACTGCATGGAATAATTGGGGATAGTAGACAAAGAAGATTGGATAAGAACAGACCTACCCGCCATTGACAAAAGATTAGCTTTCCACCCCGAAAGCTTTTGCTTCATACGATCCAAGATAAAATTAAAATCTTGATTCGACTGCCCCTGATGCTTCATAGGAATACCCAAATATTTCCCAAGGGAAGAAGTCGCTCTAAACCCAAGCAAGTCACACAAATCCTCCCTACTCTCCACCTCAACATTTGGCGAGAAAAAAACCCTTGACTTGGACTCACTAATAGTCTGCCCCGACTTTTCACAAAAGGTATCAAGCACCTCACGGATAGCAATGCAATTTGCTTGATTTGCTTTTGCAAACAACACCAGATCATCTGCGAAGAAAAGATGAGAGAAACTTGGCCCACTCCTGGAAGCTTTAACTGGATTCCACAAATTCTCACTGCATTTCCCCTCAATAAGTTGGCCCAGAAATTCCATACACAAAATGAATATGTAAGGGGACAAAGGATCACCTTGTCTGATGCCTCTAGACGGGTAAATAGGCTCCATCATGCCCCCATTAAATAAAATAGAGGTGGATACTGTGGAAATACAACTCATAATGATCTCCACCAGGTCCATAGGAAAATTGAATCCGATAAGCCTATCCCTAATGAAACCCCACTCAAGCTTGTCATAAGCTTTTTCAAGATCAATCTTTATGGCCATGAACCCCTCTTTACCTTTGGCTCTACTAATAGAATGAACAATTTCTTGAACTATAATCGCATTATCAATACCTTTTCTTCCAGGAACAAAAGCAGTTTGGAGAGGGGAGACAAGCTTATCTAATAAAGGTCTAATCCGAGCCACTACAACCTTTGTGATGACTTTATAAACAGTATTGCACAGGCTGATTGGACGGTAGTTGCCCAACGTTTCCGGGCCTTGGATCTTCGGAATAAGGGTAATAAGGGTTCTATTAAGATACTCTGGGATTTTTTTCCTAGAGAAAATCCCTATAATTTCCTCAACCAGAGCATTCCCAACCACAGTCCAAAAGCGTTGATAAAAACCTGCATGAAGCCCATCAGGACCAGGGGCTTTAAAAGGCTTCATCGACCAGAGAGCAAATTTTATTTCCTCCTCCGTGACCTCACCACTAAGGAATTCACAATCGTCTTTCGAGAGATAGGCTTGACCCTGAGTCAATAGCAGGGGATTTCTCTCAGATAGAGCTAGAGATGTGCAGAAAAGGCTTACGTATGAGCATTTTATTTTTTGAGGGCACAATGGCCTCCCTCAACGCTCTTGCTCCAATCTTGGGTCCAAAAAGGGCATATCATGTGCTAAATGCTAAATTTTTAATATTTAGCATACCAAATACCAAAAAACAAGCTACATGAAATATTTTAAAATCCAAAATGTTTAAGCATTTGTAACTATACCGTTCTACCATTAGAACGGTACGAACCCAAGTGCTAAACATAAATGTTTTTTTTTTTTTTATTCCTCTTCTTTCTTGCCTCTCTATCTCTTTCAAACCAACCTTCAACATCTCACTGCCACCGCCCATCGCCATCTCACCCATCACACCTCTGCACGCCATCTAGTCACCTTTGCCCTCTTGCTATCTTGCCTATCATCGATTTTGAGTTGTTTGGATTGTGGGTTGATTTTGGTGATGATTTCGATGGGTTTATGATGTAGGTCATGGTTAATTTTGGCTTCTAGTTGGTGGGTCGTGGGTCGGTTGATTTTTTTCCCCTCCAATGGTGTTGAGTTTTAGACACATGGTAATGGTGTTCTGGGTTCTTTTTTTCAGACATAGAATGTGATTGGTTTTGGTGGTGGTGGAGGGTAGTGGGTTTAAGGTGGTGATGGTGTTCAGGATTTTTTTTTTTTTTTTTTTTTTTTTTTTTTTTTTTTTTTTTTTATGGTGGCAGTGAGTTTCAAACATAGAGAAAGAGATATAGAATTAGTATTAAAATTTTAAGTAATATCCCCTTTAAGTTGAATTTAGATTTAAAAATTATATTAGTCATTTTTTTTACATTAATTTTCTCAACTTACCCTTAAATATTCAAATGACATGTTTAATTTAAATTAATCTTTTAAGTTAATAAGCTAATTATTATACATAGATTAATTTTGGATCATTTTTCTATATATTTATTTATATGAAATAATATATTGTATCAACAACAACTAAACTTCAGTCCAAAAAAATTTAGGCTGGCCATATGCATTCTTTTTTCACCATTCAATTATACCAAGACAAATTTTTAATTATCTTCTTTATTGATATATATACACGCACACTCCTTACTAACATGAAAAGCCTCACAAGCACAAAATGATTACTCCCACAAATGACAAAACTAATATCATGCTTGTATATAATCTCATTCAATTCTTGTCCATAATCTCCTTCATCCTAAGTTACCATGTGAGATCAGCTCAAACTCAGCTTTTTATCATTGTCAAGAAAAGCCTATTGATCCGTCTTTCTCGTAGAAAAATGAATGCATTCAATTCATAGGTGAACTGTGCATCTGCATGGGCACACAACTACCAGCTCTTCAAGTGTGGCATTAGCCATCTCCTCTTTCATTGGTATGCTTCAACTGTTCACATTTATTTTCAAATCTTTAGGCCTCATCTTCTTCATACTTTCATAGGCCATCCTTATCAATCCTGGATCAGCCATGATCTACAAAGCCAATGACATAATATATGTATAAAAATTGACCACTTTACAAAACTATACAAATAAAGTAAAAATAAACAGAAGCACATGAACCCCCCCCCCCTCTAGCTTTTATTTTTTGAGAAACATATCATCATGATATTTATTCAAGTGTTCGCTAAATCAGCTCGGACAAAATCTGGGATGCACGGACGTGGCTCTGGACCCAACGCACCCGCATCCGACGCGGCGGGACGTGGCGACGCGGGAGGGACGCCATAGACCGCGCGTCCGTGCCGCGTCGTGCCACATGGATGTCCCGACTTGCGCCAACTCGGCTCAAATCGGGCCGACTCGGGCCATATCGGCCAAAACTGCCGAAATGGCCGGTTCAAGCCGAAACGGCCGAGTCAGGCTGAAATTCAAAAAAAAAAAAAAAAAAAAGGTGCAAAACGCATCGTTTGAACTTCCTCCGTCCCTCATCTCTCTTCTCTGTGCGACTGTGCTCCATCCCTCATCTCTCTTCTCTATGCTCTGAGCTCTCTGCGAGTGCAGTGTCCTCGGCTTCAGCCTTCAGGTGTGCTTTCTCTTCTCTTTTCTTGAATTTTTACTCTCTATTTTTTACAATTTCTCTCTTTCAAATTGCTTAGAAATGAATTTGTGAATCAGAAAATTTGTGTGCTTGACTGCTTGCTATGTTTTTTTGCTTGTTTTTTCGGTTCTTGTGGGAGTTAAAGGGTTTTGTTATTAATATGGCTGCTGTGATTTACAGATTTTATCAGTTAGGATAAGAATCCTAACTGATAAAATTTGTAAATCAGTTAGGATAAGATAGGATTCAGAAGTGATTTGTGAACCTGTGATTTGTGAATCTTAGTTTCTTTTCAATCTTAGTTTTATTTAGTTAATAGTTATTATTATTACTCATTGTGATTTGTGAATCTGTGAACTTGGTTTGATTTATCATTAATTTATTTAGTTAATAGTTATTATTTGTAGGTTAAATTGAATCTATTGAATTTGCAATGGACGAAGTTAATAGCACAGAAAGTTCACCTTCATCTAATCAAGAAGTGCCAAATGATGAATCTCCTCTTTGGTAGTATGTGACTAAAGTAGAAAAACCACCTGGTGCTTCTGTTAAATCAGGTGGAAACACATACTTTAAGTGCAACTATTGTGATATAGTTTTTATGGGATCCTATTCTAGGGTTAAGGCTCATTTATTACAAATTGTTGGCAAAGGTATTAAAGCATGCGTTAAGGTGACAAAGAGCCATAGGTTGGAAATGCAGCGAATGCATGATCAAGTTGAGAATAATAAGTTAGAGAGAGAACAGAGAAGTCAAATTCCTTTACCCCCACCTCCCCCAGGCCGTGGGATACCTATTTCCCCATTTCGGAGACAGGAAGGGAGTGATAGTAGTCATAGTACAAATCCGGTTGATGCTAAAAGGAGGAAGGTGACTATGAATTCTACTTTGGAGAAAGCATTCCAGAAAAATGCTAGACATGATTTGGATAGCAGAATTGCTAGGATGTTTTACATCGGTGGGCTTCCATTTAACTTTGCAAGGAACCCACATTATCGTAGTTCCTATGCATTTGCTGCTACCCATAGCATTCGGGGTTATCTTCCTTCTGGATACAATGCCTTGAGAACAACACTTTTGCCAAAAGAAAGAGCTCATGTTGAAAGACTTTTGAAACCAATTAAGGACCCTTGGCTTGAAAACGGTGTAAGTATAGTTTCTGATGGATGGTCAGATCCACAAAGGAGGCCTCTTATTAATATTATGGCTGTATCAGATGGGGGTCCAATGTTTATAAAGGCAATTGATGGGTCAGGTGAGTTCAAAGACAAACATTATATTGCTGGGGTGTTGAAGGATGCTATAAAAGAGATTGGACATGAAAAAGTTGTCCAAGTCATCACTGATAATGCTAATGTGATGAAGTCTACTGGAGCTCTTATTGAAGGTGAGTATCCTAAAATATTTTGGACACCTTATGTTGTCCACACTCTCAATCTAGTTTTGAAGAATATTTGTGCAGCAAAAAACATTGAAAAGAATGAAGTTACATATGAGGAATGTAGTTGGATTACACGTGTTGCTGATGATGCATCCTTCATACGTGTTTTTATCATGAACCATTCAATGAGGTTGGCAATGTTTAATGAATTTTGTCCATTAAAACTGCTCCAAGTTGCTGATACTAGATTTGCGTCGGTGGTTGTAATGTTGAAAAGGTTGAAGTTGATAAAAAGATGCCTTCAAGCCATGGCTATTAGTGACCAATGGGCTTCTTATAGGGAGGATGATGATGGAAAAGCTCAAAAGGTGAAAGATATGATTCTAAGTGATCTTTGGTGGGATAATATTGATTATATCCTTGAATTCACAGCACCCATTTATGATATGCTACGAATAACCGACATAGATAAGCCTTGTCTTCATCTTGTGTATGAGATGTGGGATTCAATGATAGAGAAGGTGAAGGCAGTAATATATCGGCATTAAGGCTTGGAAGATGATCAATATAGCTCATTTTGGGGTGTGGTGTATGATATACTTATTGATCGATGGACTAAAAATTGTACACCACTACATTGCTTGGCTCATTCTTTAAATCCTAAGTAAGTACATTTATTCTCTATTTTCCTTAGTTCACCCTTTTAGTAAAACACACGTTTCATCTATATTTGTTTTTTAATCTTTAACTAGGTATTACTCCATTGAATGGCTTTCGGCGAATCCAAAACGCATCCCTCCACATCGGGATCATGAAATTTCTACGGAAAGAAGCAAATGTTTGGAGCGATACTTTGAAGATGAGAATGACTTAACGGTGGTGAAGTTTGAGTTTGCTAAATTTTCAAGAGGGAGGTTTCCTTCACCAGGTGCCTTGATAGATAGGTGGGCCTTACAACCTTTGGTTTGGTGGCAATACCATGGCTCCGCATTTCCAACTCTTCAAACCCTTACTCTTAAACTTCTTGGACAACCTTGCTCATCCTCATGTGCTGAGAGAAATTGGAGCACATACAAATTCATTCATTCCTTAAAAAGAAACAAAATGGCTCCTGCACGCGCTGAGGATTTGGTATATGTGCATTCTAATCTTCGACTCTTGTCAAGGTGCAATGAAGAGTACATACATACAACAACAAAGATGTGGGATATTGCAGGAGACTCTTGGAATGAGAGCGACATACATGGAGGAGCTGGAATTCTTGAGAATGCAGCTCTTACACTTGATGAGCTAGAGTTGGAGGCCATGGTTATTGGGAATGTTAACACTAGTGCTACTACTAGTGAAAGTGAAGTTCGAAGTGAAGCTATTGATATTGAGGATGATGATCTTAGTGTTTGATTTTCTTGTTGATTATCTTTTATTTTGTTTTAGTTTCAAACTTATGAGTTGTATTCTAATTTCCGAACATCATGGAATGTTTTAGTTTCAATCTTGTGGATTGTATTTAATTTATGAACATCATGTTTTAGCTATTATCTACTATTGCTCTTAAATTTGGTATTTGTTTATATAATGTGAAAAAGTATGCTTAGCAATATATTAAAAATATTTTTAATAATTTTTTAATCGCCGAGTCCCGCCGCACCCGCACCCACCTTTTTCAAAAATTGCCGAGTCCTGCACCCGCACCCGCACCTGAGTCTCGAAACGCACCTGTGCTTCATAGGAAAAAAATTAACAATGTCTGGAGGAACATCTAAACTAATAAAGGTAAGCCTTACTTTCATAGTTAAAGCATGTGCTACAACATTGCCTTTGCCTATAAGTATGAGAGAAGAAAAAACTTTGAAAAGATTAAACTAAGGACAACATATCTTTTACTAAGTAACCAAAAATTAAACATAACATGTCACCCTTATAAAGAGAATTGATAATCTCCCTAAAAAAATTGAATGACTGATCCCAATTTCTTGAGCGTACAAAATTGCTCTTCTTGCAGAAACCCCATCAATTTAAACATGCAAAAAAGTACAGATGTGAATGGTAGTTAAAGAGTCCTAATCATGCCCAATATGATTAGATTCCAATTATGTAAGGATAACTTGAAATGAGGTCAACATAATGGACCCAGTTTTGCCAGATGAAACTAACACAACAAACAACTATTTATGTTTTCTAAGATACCAAATTCTCTAATTTCAGAATTTCTTCAAATAAAAAATGGTAGCAAATCTAATTAACCAAATAGGGTTAATAACGTTAGCAAATTTATACATTTGAGAGAATAACTGATAAGGATACAGATTATGTAATCAAAATTAGAGGTTAAATAAGTAAAGCTAATAATAAGAAAGAAACAATTTAGAATTAGAGAATAAATTGAAATCGTGGCAGCAATTTTTGGCTTGACTCATGGGTCTTGCCCTTCAGTAGGAATTGAATTGAAACCAAACATCAACAACTATAAAAAGTATGAAACGTCTTTTTTTTTCTTTTTTTTCTTTTTTTTAAATAAAAATAAAAAGAAGAAGGCAAGTAAAACGATTACTCAAACAAACCCATACCCAACTCAAAATTTAAATAAATAAATAATAAAAAAAACCATTTCCCAAAGCTCAAATCTATAATTAATCAAATCCATACACGATAACAAAATTAAAGCAAGATTACCAATCCAAGAGACTATCTTAAAACACAAGAACATGAAATAGATCTAAGAATCTATAAACAAAGAATAAAAGAGACCAAAGAATATTGGTTGGACGTCCCCAGAGAGTGTCCAAAGGGCCCTGCCCTAAATGGTATGACATAAATGTTTAAAGGATCTAAAGAAATTCACATAATGTTAACAAAGATAAATCTAATTAAAAAAAAAAAAACACTTTTTCACACATCTTTAAAGAAAAAAAAAATAATATCAGTAATATAACAAACCAAAACTTCAATTTCACATAACATTTCAATAAGTTTTGGTGAAATTTATGTAGAATTTTAGCAAACCGGCTTTCTTAGCTATTTTAGAAACAATCCAATGCTCATGGGCAACCTTGATAGATCCAGTGGATCAATTGGAGTGAAAATTTTGAGAGAGAAATTTAGTGTTTGTGTGTGCATGTGGATCTTGATGTTTTGCGCTTGATTTTAGTATATACTAGTGTGTAACCCCGTGCATATGCACGGTACATTTAAAAACAATCACAATTATATATATATATATATATATATATATATATATATTGTTTGCTTATTGATTATGAATTAAAAAACAAATCGAAATTAACATTTAGAATAATAAACGTAAAGATAGAATTAATCATGCCAAGACAATATTTCCTAAGGGACCAATCCCTTCACCAAAATAACTTGGAAAAGAGTTTAACAAAGACCATCTTGCTAAGACGTGTAGCTTTGTTAGCATTCCTATACTCCCAATTAAACTCCAGCCGGTCAAATCTTGCATATAGCAATCTGACTTTAATAACAAAATTAACAATTCTCTAGTGCACTAATTTGGAGCTATTGGTCACTACCTCAACTCAAATTTTGGAATTACCCTCAATTACCACATTCTAAAACCACTTTTGACCTACTAATTCCACTGCGCACAAAAAAGCTTTGGCTTCCATTTGAATAGGGACCTCAGTATTCACTTTTTTTGAGAAGGCGAATAAGCTACACTATAAGCCACTTTCCATGGGTGCATGTAGGAGCTATGTTTCATACATGATTCTGATATCAAGTTCAACATGACATAAAGTGATCATGAATGACAACATTCAGGAGAAAAAGTTTTGTCTTAAAAAATTTAAAACTCAGAGCTTGCCTTGAACTATGGACATTGGACAATGACAATGCCTCAAGAGTCAATGTTAAGTTATGTACATTTGATTTGCAAAGCTTAAGGTTAAAGATACAATTATCAAATGACATGCATACACTATTATCCTCTGGCTCACAAATCAAACTTTAAAGTATCTTCTTTCTCAACCATGGCATTCACCCACTATTATATTATGCTATATGATTCTTATATGAAATATTTCCAGATTCATTCATATGTGAATCTTCCAAACCAAAATTCGCTCACGAATTAAGACAAATAAATAGCTTTCGTTGAGAGTTTTCATTTGTTCCACCATATTTTCTGCTAAATGATACCATTGTTTCTAGCAATACTTAGCTTCATTAAAAGTCACACATAACTAAGTATATGCTTAGCTTCATTATAATAGGTTTTTTTTTTTTTTAGTTTGTAATGCTCTTCAAAGTTTTTTTTATTTGAAAAAACATATTATGGGATTCTTAAAAAGAGAAAGAAAAAGTAAGGAATCCACTTACTTTGGCCACTATTATCTTGCTATGCTTCTTCTGACAAAGTCTGAACTTCTTGAGTTGAAGAAAAAGACAAAAAAATTTCAGCTAATTTTCAAGTCAAAAAGTGGAAAAAACACTGTTCACTTTTATTGTTCACAGATTACTGTTCACGGATTACTGTTCACTGACAATGTTCACTTTTTACTGTTCATGACACTGTTCACTCCGGAATTTTGCCTATTGAAGGGGGGTTGTCCCTTAAGTTTAGAACTAAGTCTTACTTCAGAATTCTCTTCCCTTAGAACACCTACTCTTAGGAAGCCTTCTTAGAAAAATAATTCCTTGTTTCTACTACTACTACTACCTTGTTCACTACGAACCTTGTAACTCTACAAACCTTGTAACTAGGATTAGTTCAAGCTTTGTAACTGTTAACTTGTACTGTTGAGATCTTGTATTCACTACTACTGTAAGTGTTTATTCTACTTTCAATAACAAGTATTTTCAGTTTTATATTCATTGTTCTACTTATTGCTACTGCCACCTTAGACGAATTACTGCCATAATGGACGGTTCTAAATTGCTTTCATTTACTTTGAATTATTTTCATATATACTGCTTGGTTGGTTCTACCGCCTTATTATTGTTCTAACTTCTTTATTTACATTACTTTCACTACTATATTACTATGCTTCCGTCTTTTCCCTTCAGCTGTGCGTCCCCTTCCCCCTTTATAACAAGAGGAGATTCTTGTTCCAACAACCATTCAGTGGGAAGCTTAACGTCTTGCCATTGAATCATTTTTGGAAGTTGAATTTTAGCATCAGGAGTTGAACATTGAATTAACATAGTTTTCCCAGAAGGTTCTCTGTGATTTAAAGCACCAGGATTTATTTGAGTACTCAACAATCTGTAATAAATACGGTAAATCAAAGCAAAAGGTTTACTACCTTCTTCCATGTTATAACCAGATGAAGCAATATTTAAAGTCAAAGCTTTAACAATATTAGGATCATCCAAAGCAAAAGTAAGATCAGGATAACAATTAAACTAAACAGGACCATTATACAAAGAAGTAGTAATCATACCAAGAATGCTATCTTTAAAATTTGAAAAAGAAAAAAAAAAAAAAAAAAAAAAAAAAAAAAAAAAAAAAAAAAAAACCTATTATAAAAGCTCATAAACTAAACAAATTTCTCTGAAAATGGATTGAATTTATAATTTTCCTATTTTTTTGGTTTGTTTGTTTTTGGATATGATATTTTCAAAGATAAGTAACAACACTCATATGGAATGCTATATTTTAGCTATTGATGAATGTTTGCCGCTTTTGACTGCCATCCCCCCTATTGGATCTAAGTAAATACTATCTCTCTATATTTACCTATTGAGAAACTAAATATATTTTTAATTTTCAATCGATAAATCTCATCTACCTTACTGTATAAAAAACTTGTATTAAAGTATGGTCATTGTTACTAATTGTATAACTAAATTCAACTATATATTTTTTCATTATAGATCTTATCTCATGCAATATGAAAATTTTCAAGAAATACCACTTTCAACTTAGCGTATGCCCATAATAATTAAGAGTGTAAAAAATATGTAATACAACTGTTATATTTTCAAAATATGTAACAATATTAATTTATTTTTAAAGGAAACTGTAGTCTTAAGATACAACTGCAAGTTTGTAGTCTCCAAAAAACATGTCATGTACATTGGACTTGGAAGAAAAAGAACTATTGGTCTTGCCCAATCATACCCATATATTCTTACCACAAATAATTGGATCATTGGCTTTGTTTATTGTTGAGATGCAACCCAAAACAAAAAAGGCATATGACAACAACAAAATTAATAATAAAAAAAATCTCCAAATAGCATTATAATGAAGTATTGTTTCCAAAAGCCATATTTTTCAAATTCATATGGTTGCTTATTTTAATCCTCATACGGGATTTAAGTTTCATTTATACATTTGAATATTGATATTGTTAAATTCAATGGTTAGTTATGAAGCAAAAGAGTTGTTAACCGTAAAAAAAAAAATGTGAGAAAAGGAATTGACAATGTTTCATAAGTCAATGAATATAAATAGAAAAGGGGCTGCAAGTTTACTTACAAATCTGTTTGTTGTGCATTGGGGGGTTGCTGGTGTGTTGTTAAGAGTTGTTTGCCGATGGTAGCAAGTGGTTAGGGGTTGAATTACTCTCTCTCTACTCCCTCTACCTTCTCTCTCAATCCAAACGGGGACCAATTGGTTTTTAATGTAGGCGAATATCAAATTTAATGAATAGATCCCTCCATGAATGTAAGAGGAGGGATCACCATTTTCCATGCTCCGGGAGTATCTAAAAATTACTCCTCCTCTACTCCCCTTACCTCCTTCCTTAATCCAATGGGGACCAATTGGTTTTTAGTGTAGGCAAATATCAAATTCAAGTTATTTTATTCGACGATAAAAGATTTTACTAATTGAATTTACTTAATCTGCACTTTTTTTTTTTGGAATTTAATTATTCCGGATCTATGGATTATGGGTAGATTTCCCATTCCCTTTGCGTAACAGATGATCCATTGATGAATTGATGTATGGATTGGTAGCGGAGTACGACACTCAATTATTGACTAATGGGGATGGTAGCAAGTGGTTAGGAGTTGTTTACCAATGGTAGCAAGTGGTTAGGGGTTGAGATTATATTTAGAGAAACATTTAAGAGAGAGAGAGAGAAAGAGAGAGAGAGAGAGGAGCTTGAGGGTCTACATAGAAGTGTCTAGGTGACATGTGCTTGTTTAGGTTATTTTTGTGGTCTTCTTGGTTTTTGTATTAGGTGTTAATGTATTATTTATTTTGGCACAAAAATTTTAAAAATTTAGATGGAACACATGGCACAAAATTGAGAATCCAATTAACTCACTTGATCCCAAAAAAAAAAAAAGACACATGGCGCAAAATTGAGAATTCAATTGAAATCTAATTGAATTTTCTCTCAGTTTCATCTATTATTATATATATAAATATATAGATAAGGGAATGAAAAAGAAGTAAGGAAGTGCCTAAAAAACCAAGAAAACACTTTTGAAGGAAAAAATCTTAACCCAAATATCAAATCTATTAAAAATCCCAAATATGACACACATAAAACCAAACAAAAACTATACAATTAGATATACCCCAAATCTTATAATTGAGATTTGAAAAAAAAAAAAATCAGACATAATTCAATAAGAAAAAAATTCAGCTAGAAGAAGAAAATAAAGATAGTGAGAAAAGAGTATGGTGATAGCAATGGAGGTAGAAATATCATTGCATGTTGACTTGAATTCACAGGTCCTGAATTCCTACCTAATCTTGCCTCTCTTTTCCCATCAAATATTTTTCTCTTTAGACTTTTATAACATGAAGCACAAATAAAAAAAAGGGATAAAACCCTTTTTCGTCCCTACATTTTCACACGATTCTCACTTTGGTCCCTAACTTTTTTTTTCACCGCTTTTAGTCCCTAAAATCAAAAAAGCAATCTTGTTTTTGTCCCTACCGTCAGTGCCCTAACGGCAAAATCCTAGGTGGCAGACGGAATAGCCTATTAGCTGACGTGGCGCTGATGTAGCACTGATGTGGCGATTAAAATATTATTAAAAAATATTATTTGGCATTTTTATATACCACGTCAGCATTTTAATTTTTTTAAAAAAGCCACGTCAGAAAATTAAAAAAAAATTAAATTTAAAGAAAACCTTAAATCTAATTAATTTAAAATTTTAATTAAAATTTTATTTTCTTAATATTCATGTTCTTCAACTTGTTCTTCGTGTTCTTCACAGACCAAACCCAACAACCAAGAACTCAAACCCATATCAGAAGAACACAAACAAAAACAAGAAGAAAAAATTAAATTAAATACTAACAGGAAATTTTCTTCATGTTCTTCCCAAATCCAAGAAGCAACCAAACCAATCTCTAGCAAATCCCAAATCCAAATCCAAATCCAGCAAGCAAACCCAATCTCCATCAAATCCAGAAAAACAAAAAATAAATCCAAGAAACAAACCCATAAACACAGTAACTAACCCAATCTCTAGCAAACCCATAAACCCAGAAATTTTCTTGGGAAACAAGCACACAAAAAACCCATAAAATCAAAAAACTCCACATCCTCTCGAACAAAATGTACTCACTCATACCCACACATCACTTCAGTACTCAAATGCTAATCATGAAATCCAAAAAAATAAGCAACAATGTGCTCAAATCCAACTCTCACAAAAATCATAGACAAATCATAGTGAAAAAGAGAAGTGAATAATAGGAAATTTGAAAAAAAAAACCCCGTGAACATCAAAATAGAGCACGCTGATCTTGAAGGCTAAGCTTCTCGTAGCCAAAGACCTAGCCGAAGCAGATCTACCAATAATCCCCAAAACCAAGCCATGACACCGTCGTATTCCTCTACAAAGCGGCTGAACGGACCCAAGCCAACCCGCGGTGGAGAGAGCATGCCGTGAGAGCAGATGAGTCCTTCTCAACAACCCAAGTAAGAAAGCCATAACCGTATTGGCAATCTCTTCTGCTCTCGAGGCATCCACGTGGAGGAGGCGGAGACTGAGGTCGGCGGCGAGGGTGGAGTCGATGGAGCCAAGGCAAAGGATGAGTTGGTAAGGGCGGAGGCGGCGCTAGGCAGCGCGTGGGAGGTAGGCGAGGGAGTGGAGGACGGTGTGGCATTGTTGTAGAGGATCTTTGGTTTTGGTTTTGATTGCTGCTGCTGCTGCAGTGCTGCTCAACATTCTTCTTGTTCTTCTTCTTCTTCTTCTTCTTCTTTGTTTGTTTTGGTTTAGGGGTTTAGGGTTGTGAATTTGGGAATTTACTGAGGGTAAGAGTGTAAAGAGAGAGAGAGGAGAAGAGAATTTGATTTGATCTGAGATTTGGGAAGCTCCAGCTTATTTTTGTGTTTGTGTTTGTTTTTTAATTAGATTTTTTTTTTTTTGAAACCGTTTTTTAATTAGATTTAAGTTTTTTTTTTAATTTTTTTTTATTTTAGTTTAAATTTTCTGACGTAGCTTTAAAAAAAAATTAAAATGCTAACGTGACATATAAAAATGCCAAATAATATTTTAATCGCCACATCATTGCTATATCAGCGCCACGTCAGCTAATAGGCTATTCCGTCTGCCACCTAGGATTTTGCCGTTAGGGCATTGACGGTAGGGACAAAAACGAGATTGCTTTTTTGATTTTAGGGACTAAAAGCGGTGAAAAGAAAAGTTAGGGATTAAAGTGAGAATCGTGTGAAAATGTAGAGACAAAAAAGGGTTTTATCTCTAAAAAAAATTTGTATGGACAGTTGGACACACAATTTGCCACACAAATTATTACAACTTATTTATGTGTCAAGTGATGATTAGATTGTTTTTCACTAAGTACCAGTGGTAATCCCATATGTAAGTGCTCTTACTTCAAGTTTCTTATTTAAAAAAAAAAAAAAAAAATAGGGATCAAATGGATAGTGACTACATCATGTATGGATCAATATGGTATTTTTCAAATTAGTTAAAAATAAGAATACCAAGTTTGATGCTATCAAAATGTATGAACTAAATTGATAATAACCAATATATATATATATATATAAACCAAAATTGTTTTTTTACCAAAAAAAAAAAAAAAAAAAAGGTGCTTTAAAAGAGCAAAAATGTAATCTAGGAAAATATGCAAAAAGACAAAAAAAAACCCCACCCAAAAATCAACCTATTTACCTTTTGGGGCTAGTATCAGAAGTTCAGAACATTATTGTAAGTTTGTCACGTGCTCAACAATACAAAATGCTCGACAAAGACACTGCACATAGCCGGATTCGCTCATCTGTTCTTCGCACGTGATTAATGAGAAAAAAAAAAAAAAATCGTATATTCGTCCACACTGCCCACGTCAAACCGTTATCATATACCAAAATTGTTCAATAAAAAAATTATGAGCTATGACTATGATCCATGTATCTCTATCATCTTAGAGTCTCAAGTCTCAACGGTGCCCTTGATGCTTTCATTGAATAACTTTAAGAAGTTTAGAACTTAGCCCAAAAAAAAAAAAAAATTTAGAATTTTGGCTAAGATGTAAAACTCATCTTCTAAATTTATTCAAAATTCATTTCAGTCATCTAATTTTGTTTTTGTTCATTTTAATTTTCCAAGTTTCAGATTTATTCAATTAAAGCCTTTTTCAGTCAACTTTTGTTAAAATTTTTGAAAAAAAAATTAAATATTTTTCAATCATTAATTGAATTTTTTTAATTTAAAAATCTTGAAGAAAAATTTTAAAAATTGGAAAATTAATTACAACATATAACAAAAATCGACGGAAAAGTCTTAATTGAATAACTTTGAAATTTAAAAAACATAAATAAACAAAAACAAAGTTAAAAGACTTAAATAAATTTTGGTGAAACATATTTTGGTGAAACATATAAAGTGGATTTTGGATTTTAACCATTAGAACAAATAAAATAAATAAACTGTACTGCTACGCATTTTTCCATTTTTCTACAACCACACGAAGAAGGGAAAAATTATGAAAAGGAGAATTACGCAATCTTCCAAAAACAAAGAAGAAAAAAATTATGTCAACCAGCTTATTCATATTTTGTACACATCAATGTCAATATTCTGCTGCAGCACTATCTGCCCGTGAAGCCCAAAATTCCAATTTACACACCCACAAGCCAAAGACTTAAAAAATGTCCCACGTTTTACGCAGTCTAGGGGTGTTTGGTGACTGTTTCCAAACAAAAATTTTTAGTTTTTAAATAACATTTCACGTATTTTCATACACTTTTTCACCCGCACGTATTTTCACAAAAGTTTTTAAACAATAATTTTCAGTTTTTAAACACATGTACCAAACGGACCATAAAGATTTCCATGTTTCTTTATTTAGTGCTTGGTTTCTGCTGGTTCACAATGTGTACCAAATTTTTTTTAAAGGTTAGGACGTGTCGTCCATTCTGGTTTACCCAAAAAGGAGGTAAAGATCCACATTAGCATTATTGAGTTGCTATGAATTTGACAAAAGACTTTATGCTGCATGAGTTTTTGTCTCAAATTATGTTTAATTTTTGGAGAAAATTATTGAATACTCTAAGTTCTGGGTATCATAAATGCATATTTCCTCTCTCTTAGTTTACATGAATTGTGGATCATACCATGAATGTAATTTATAGAACCTACTATTATATAAGAGGAATAAATATGCATTTATAGTATTTCGAGTATTCTATAATTACTCAATTTTTGGAGTCTATAGTCTACTAGTAAATGGTGCCAAGTCATAATCCAAGGAGGAAAAACAAAGAATAAAAACATTGAAAGTTTGCTAGGACTAGGAGTATATTTGAAGTCATGGCTGAAATGTTAAGTTGTTTACTCTTTCACGGTCTCCATGGAAATTAGAGAGAGTATCATATTGTTGTTGAGTATGAATCTATATTATTACTTGCAATTAGCAAAACCAAGTCAATGATAGAGAGCAGCTGTACAGTGTTGACCAAAGGGTTTTGTGGTGTGTCAACTGATTTGGTTGACTGTGGTTGGTAAGGGTGAAGCAACACTTGTGAAATTCCTTTATTTATTTATTTATTTTTGTGGCTGAGTGCCTTTTGAATTCCCATTAACATCCAAATCCAATGTTTGTCTCTTTTACAGTGGCTCAGAATTTTACACGAAATTGAAAGCATTGTCTATAGGTTGAAGGAGTTTGCGGGTCAATAATATATTATAGGACCTTGGTGAGCAAAGCAATATCAAATGAGGGGTTGAAATTTCAAGCCTGCTATATATGAATAAGATTAATAACTTAAAAACTTATACGTACGCACTACAATTTTGAGTTTTGTTTATAGAACTCTAAGTTGGGATATTAGCTTTCAAATGATGACAGATTAATAAATTTTCTTTTTGGGTATGCAACTGATTGATATTTTCTAGCTTTCTGGCAAAATACGAAAGCAATAGATTGATATTTTCAAACCTTACGAATTATTAAATTGTCAAAATGAATAATGGAATGTACTGCTAATAGTTTTTCATTGTTAAAATATGTGGAGATTGACAACTTGTTTGACAATGACTTTAATGGCA
Source organism: Quercus tomentella (assembly GCA_028535165.1). Lineage (NCBI taxonomy): Eukaryota > Viridiplantae > Streptophyta > Magnoliopsida > Fagales > Fagaceae > Quercus > Quercus tomentella. The sequence goes on along the minus strand of JAPQVY010000089.1, from coordinate 53,601,696 downwards.
TTCAAAAATATTATGCGGTAAGCTTATTAGTAAAATCATTTTCATGAATAGGGCTAACTGCTAATGCGAAAACAACAATTTTAATATAAGTAGCCATTATAGTTTGGTGCCAACTTTGATTTGATTAATAAAAAGAAGTAGCAAAATCATGTTCAAATTTGGACAATCTTGCCAATCATCAAATGGTTGGTTATGCTTGATGAAAAAGAGTAAATAATGTATACAACGGGAAATTATTGGGTAGTTTCGGAGCACTATTCCAAGGCTACCTAATAATTTGCTATATACAACATGTATAATTAATAATGTATTGATTACTTAGTGAAAAACAAGAAAAAAGCCTTTAAAGGGTTTGGGCTTTGTTCCGCATCCTTAAGAAGGGAGTTTTATATTTGTTTTGTAACTATCTAAACTATCTTTGTAAGAGAATTGGATGAGCTTGTCACTTATATTTGAGAAAGTCTATGGACACAAATTTTGTGCCACAATAAAAGAAGAGATTACTTATAAGGGTTTCATTTGCTATTCTCTTTCTCCATAATTACTTAGCCAAATAAAAGATGTATTGACGTTACTCTGCTACATTTGTTACATTTGAGAATATGTGGCCTAAGCACATCTACTGTGAAGTTTTTGGTTGTGCAGATATTTTTGACAAACAAGTGTGGACAACATACCGGTCGGAAAAATAGTTTATCATGTTTGCCCTCCTTTTTTTGTATCAAGCTTTTCTTGGGATCTTTTGGGATGTACAAAATAGAGACTATGAGGCTGTTTGGATTGCAAATTTTGATAACTCAATTCTCAGTTTCCATAACTCATAACTCAAAAATGGTGGGACCCATAGTAAAAAGGTTGTTTGGCAAATGATAAATCTGTTTCCATAACTTTATTTCCATTACTCAATTCTCTGATTTTTGAGTTATGAGTTATGGAAACTAAAAACACATTTTGGCTGTTTTCAGTTTCCATAACTTATAACTCAATGGCATTTCCGTAAATAAACACACATGGAGGGACCCACAGCCGCAACATTTGACCACCTTTTGAATTTTTTTATTTTATTTTTATTTTATTTTTTTATTTTTAGCTTCGGTGAGTTTGGGTACTTAAAAAAAAAAAGAAGAGAGAGAGAGAAAAAGCTGCACCGGCTGACAGGTATGGACCCACAAATTGTGTGAAAAATATTGAGTGATGGAAATTGGGTGATGATGCCAAACGGGTGTGAAAAATTGAGTGATGAGTGATAAGTGATGAGTTATGAGTGATGAGTGATGAGTGATGGAAATTGAGTGATCAAAAAAGTGAAGCCAAACAGCCCCTAACATTCTCTCAATTTGTAAATTAACCCTATGGGGGTTTGCTTAGAAAATTTAGAGTTTGATAAAAATAAAAACAAAAAGAGAGAGAAAATCTAGAACCACACCTATTTTTAGAACAACTTTGTCACAACTGTGATGTGACAGACTATAGAGAAAAAATGGAGGTTTATGTGAGAATATGGCAGGTTGAAGGTAGGAGGAAATGTTGTAAACCCTTTATCCAATAGCGCACAATCACGTGATAATATATATAAACACATATGTAGACAGGTTGGATGGGTAACACCCAAAACTTCCCTTCATAAAAGACTCATGGGTCTCAAGGATCTATAATTGAGTTAATAATGAGCAACTCCAATAAATGTTCATTAAAGTGATAATTTATTTTTTGTAATTGAGAATTTATTGTAACATAGAAAATATCTAATCCATAATGATGTTGAATTGTAAAGTCATCTTGCTAATGGCACCAAAAAAATAAAATAAAAAATAAAACACCAAATGGTGACAAGAGTATAACAACACCCAAGTCCCTATCATAAATTTTAATTTTGGGTCCCAAAGATGTAAATAACCAAAGTGTCATACCAATCACATTTTCTTTTTTAAGAATTTATTTTTGTTTTGTGAGGAAAAGGGATTTATTGGAAGGGACCACTAGCTAAAAGTTTAGGCTATATGACTATTTTAAATTTTAAATTTCAATTTTGGAAGGGGTTAGATTTGAAGTTTTTTTTAACCAAAAGTTTCAAATAGTAACTAGTAATTACTAGTATATAAATTTTTTTTCTTTTTTCTTTTTTTACAAAAATCCCCTTGGTGTCTTTCTAATAGGGTTGTTCACGGGTCGATCAAGGTCAAGTTTGGAGTTAAGTTGTTAACTCGTCACCTGGCCACAGAATGTTAGGTTTGAGATCATGAAACCCATCACCAATGGCGAGGAATTTAGGTCATTGACTACCAGGGATCTATAATCGAGTTAAAAATGAGTAACTCCAATAAATGTTCATTAAAGTGATAATTTATTTTTTGTAATTGAGAATTTATTGTAACATAAAAAATATCTAATCCATAATGATGTTGATTTGTAAAGTCATCTTGCTAATGGCACCAAAAAATAAAATAAAATAAAATAGGAATGATGACTAGAGTAAAACAACACCCAAGTCCCTATCATAAATTTTAATTTTGGGTCCCCAAAATGTAAATAACCAAAGTGTCATACCAATCACATTTTTTTTTATTAAAGAATTTATTTTTGTTTTGTGAGGAAAAGGGATTTCTTGGAAGGGACCACCAGCTAAAAGTTTGGGCTATATGACTATTTTAAATTTTAAATTTCAATTTTGGAAGGGGTTAGATTTTATTTTTTTTAACCAAAAAGTTTCAAATAGTAATTACTAATTACTAATATATACTTGTGGCGGGCAAAACGTAAATAGAGAAGTTGACAGATTTTATCTTGCTACTTTTGCTCACACAATTAATTTTTAAGAGGTAGGAAGCTCAATCAACCTTAAATACCTTTAACAGGTTGGATAACTTAAGTAGAATTGATTCCAAGCAAGGACAAAGTATATTTAATTCATAACAGTCTTGGAATGGTAATATTGATGTCCTTAGGTTTTGTCAAAGATAGGGGTTACAAGTAATTTCTCCGTCTCCCCAAAAAAATTCCTTCTCCGATTCAGGGGCTTCTTGACTTTATCTAATCAGCCAAGATGCATTTGAACCCTACATTTGGAGGGTTAGGATCGAATTTCCCTAATATTTGTCCTATCAAGGCCTTGCTAGAAGGTTTTTACACTGACGTATGAGCTGTGTGGATACTGTTCATAAGTCATTTCTTCATTAATGCAGCCAGCTAAGTGGTTGCAGTGCATTTAATGCGGAGGGGATGATTGCTTTTATCCTTCCTCTTTCCTTTCTTCTTTGCTCAACGCCAAGTAACCCTTTTCACCCTCAGTTCGTACCCAACTTCCTTTAACTTTGGTTCCCGACTTGCCGATGGTAAGTTGGCGTCCTCGGAGTCGTCATCCGCTGTAGTCTTTCAGCCTTTGCACAAGGTCACTAGTATTTTTCCGAGGACATTCTGCTAATGTTTTCCAAGGTTTGCTCCCTTGGTGTTGTCCTTAATCACTTTATTTGTATTCTTGGATCGTTGTCCCCTCACAATACTTTTTTCTTTTCTTTTTCTTTTACTTAAATCCCCCTTGGTGTCTTTTTAATAGAGTTGTTCACGGTCAGTCGGGGTCAAGTTTGGTGCTAATTTGTTAACTCGCAACCTAGCCTAAGAATGCTAGGTTTGAGATCATGAGACCCATAGCCAATTGCAAGGAATATAGGTCATTAATTACCAAGGGTTGATTTTTTTGGTGGTTAGATTGGTTGAGACTGTGAGTGATGGCAACTTTTCAAAGTCTTGTGTAGACTCACTGAATCTTAGCGTTATCTCCCTATATTTGGCCACAATCTCCCTAGATTTGATGGAGATCTTGCCAAATTTGAAAAACAGAGTCATAGACGTAGGAAAACGTTGACATTGAAGTGGCTTAGGTGGTTTCAATAGGATTGGTTAGAGTAAGGTTGCAAAAGACTAGAATCGACACCTAATCCAATATTGAGTTTCACAGTTGGAGACCCGTAGTCGATCAATCGATCGATCAAATTAGTTCGGTGTCGAGTTAGTTACCTCAAGTTCGACGGTCTAGTCAAGTCCGGTTTTTGGATGGACAACCTATTCCAAACCCTCCAAGCTCTTTTTGGTAGATAAATAAGCTTCATTCATTGTTGCTTGATCTTGCCAAACGCTTGAACTCGAACCACATGCCCGGATGGAACTAACTACCAAAACAGAATTGTACATTTTAGTTAAAGGAAACTCCAAGAAAGTAGTAAGTATTACGATTCCAAACATCCACCCAATTGTCTTTAATTGACCAAAATACCAACAAATGTAGTAAGTATTTCCAACACACGTTGATGCCCCCGCCTCATCATCCAATCTATCCCCGCGACGCACCAAATCACCTCCCATAATTTTTTTTTTTAAAAAAAATTATTGTTGAAGTGTTGGTCCAAGGCGGTAGGTGCCACATGTGTGTACTACTCAGTTCCCGCTACACCAAAGTCTGAACCCAACCAAACTAACTCACCAAAATTAGTATTTTTAAAAAAAAGTAAAAAAAAAAAAAAATTCAGTTGGCAATTATAAATAGACCAAGCCATAGACTCAAAGATTTCAAAGTTCTTTGTTTCTAAATTTATCACAAACTTCGTATTAGTGAGCTTCCTCCTGCTTCTCTTTCAACGGTAATTCAAATTTTTTTTTTTTTCTCTCTTTCTATTCTTCATTATATTTCATTTCCCCTAAATTTGTGTTCCGAATAAATTTGATATTTTTTTGCCAGATCTGCGTGAATCATGATTTAGATCTGGGGCATTGGATTTTATTTTTATTTTTTGATATAAACTGACGGCTGAGATTTCATTTTTCACAGGTTAGAGAGAGATCGGAAGGAAATGGCACGCAAGAAGATCAGAGAGTACGATTCCAAGAGATTGTTGAAAGAGCACTTCAAGAGGCTCTCTGGCCGTGAACTACCCATTAAATCAGCCCAAGTAAGTTGTGCCAAAATTCGTAATTTCTGGATTTTTGAAAAAAATGTCTAATTTTTTAGCTTAAATTTGATGATTATATGTTTAAATACCGAATACTAATTCAAATATTTTTGAAAAAAATGTTGCGAAAGTTCTGAAATCTTAGAGATTAGGAATGATATATTAGTGTTAATCAGCGACTTCGTTATAACATAGATCTACATCGATTTTATCTCCTAAACAAGATCCTTGTTATTTGATAAATTACCCTAAACATAGATACTTTATTTAGAGTGTTGTACCAGTCATTTTATATTATGCTTTTTCAGAAATTGTTTGTTTGTGTCGTTGTGTTGCACCTGAACTCGTATACGTATCCATGTCTGTGCTTTTTAGCATATTATGATAAATTACTGATTGTTCCAAAAGCTTAAGCCATTGAGAAATGATGAATTTAATCATTTAAGCTAACAATATTATATAACTGTAGATTTGAATCGGGATAGTTTCTGAGATTTGATCTTCCATGATATGTTTTTTGAAATTAAGAAAAAGCTTATTTTCTTTTGTCTTCATTAATTTTAGCTTTATGATTAGGATAGATATTGGAATTTATGTATTTATTTTTTGGTGTGTACTTTTTGCTTGCACCAGGTCACGGAATCAACAGATTTCAATGAGTTAGCCCAAAACGAACCTTGGCTTTCGTCAATGAAGTTGGTTGTGAAACCTGATATGTTGTTCGGGAAGCGTGGGAAGAGCGGTTTAGTTGCCTTGAATCTCAATTTGGCTCAAGTTGCTACATTCGTTAAGGAGCGTCTTGGCAAAGAGGTACCTACTTTTTCTTTTTCTTTTTTTCCTTCACTCTTACACTGTATGATTTTGTTGCTTTATACTGTAGTTCATTGCTTTGAGCATCTTTTTTTGCGTGAATTTTATCGGTGTTGGTTTATAGGTTGAGATGGGTGGATGTAAAGGACCTATTACGACATTCATTGTAGAACCTTTCATCCCACACAACGAAGAGTTCTATCTTAATATCGTCTCAGACCGAATTGGGAATAGCATAAGCTTTTCAGAATGTGGAGGAATTGAAATTGAAGAGAACTGGGATAAGGTACTCTTTGATACGAAATCATTACTTCTTTTAAGTCATTATTCCTAAGAACTTTGTACTTCCAAATTGTCTTTGTAAATTATTTCACCTTAGAGCTCCGTAATTTACCAAAGGAATATGTACTTTTTGCAGGTTAAGACTATATTTATCCCAACAGGAGTGTCTCTTACGTCAGAATTATGTGCTCCACTTGTTGCGACGCTTCCTTTGGAGGTAATTTTTCCTTTATTGATAATCTTCAACCCTTTTGTTTTCTTCTTCTTGGTGATATATCAGCTTCACTGGAATTGATAAATCATCCTTCTTGCATTATTCTTCCCTTCCTTGACTTCAATACATAGTTTATAGGAGATGGGGGGTTGGGGGGTGGGGGGGGAAATAAAATTTATTCAGTGAATGATTCAGCTTAATGCATAGGCATAAAAAATTGATATAAATTCAATGCTCATGCTATGTGAAATCTCACGCTTACTGTTTGTGGACACTAGTATTTGCTTGAATTTGAAATCTTGACAAAAAAATTTTGCTCATTCAGATCAAAGTAGAGATTGAGGAGTTTATCAAAACAGTTTTTACACTATTTCAAGGTATGTTATAGATATTTGCCAAATCAATTCTATTACATATCTGAAGACAAAATTTTATTAGCAGATCAGATCTTATGTTAACATTTAATCTTTATGTGCCAGACCTGGACTTCACTTTCCTAGAGATGAATCCTTTCGCTTTGGTTGATGGAAAGCCTTATCCTTTGGATATGAGAGGCGAGTTGGATGATACTGCTGCTTTCAAGAACTTTAAGAAGTATGTCCTGTTTACTTTGTTCATTTTTACCATTCTCTCTCTTTATTTTGAACCAAACAAATTTTGTAATTAATACTTTTACTGCATGGCTTCAAATTTGATCTCATCTTACATGATTTTATCTTGCAGGTGGGGCGGTATTGAATTTCCAATGCCATTTGGAAGAGTTATGAGTCCTTCAGAGAGCTTTATTCATGGACTAGATGAAAAGGTGAAATTGATGCCTTGACACCCTGAATCTGAAATCTGTTTCCACTTGCAAAATCATATTGTCCTTGAGAATTTCGAGCAATATTAAATTTTCTTTTATTCCTCACATGCAGACATCCTTTTGTCTCTCTATTTCTTGATGAATTTTGTGATTGCCATCTATTGTTAAAATTATGTATATGGCTATTGCTACAACTTTTGGTTTAAAAGAATGTTTGTAAGAATATTTATATATCAGCGTTCAGAAATCCCCTAAGTTCTTATCAAGGCATTTCAAGTCATCTCTGGCTTTTGAATCTTCACTATAAATTAAGATTCTTGTATTCTCTTTATGATATATTCATATTGTTTAATTTTAATGAAATCTTAGTGAATCACATTGCTAGCTTCCTTTATGAGAATCTTATTAAGTCTATTAATTAATCTTTTTTTTTCCACCTGCTTGCAGACAAGTGCTTCTTTGAAATTCACAGTTTTGAACCCTAAGGGACGAATTTGGACCATGGTAGCTGGAGGAGGTGCAAGTGTTATCTATGCAGATACGGTGCGGTTCTCTTTTGTTTTTAACGGTAGTGCAACTATTGTTAAGTTTAACTTTTGTTCACCTTAGCATAAATTTCATGTGTTCTGATCGTTATTGCTTAATCAGGTAGGGGATCTTGGCTACGCTTCTGAGCTTGGAAACTATGCAGAATATAGTGGAGCTCCCAATGAAGACGAAGTGTTGCAATATGCCAGAGTTGTACTTGATGTAAGGACATACCGTACACTCTATAGTGTTGTGTTATAATGTTGCATGAACAAATAAACACTAGTTTTGTGCTTGTCCAGCTTGTGTTGTCCTTAATTTCTACTAAAGATAGCATGAGGACCATGTTCTAGTTATGCTCACCATCAGAATTTTATTATATTTGAAAAAATTTTAGGTACTCCTGGAGCACAGAGAAATGATGCTCCTTCTCACATTCATAGTGGACCCTACCATGAATTTAATGAGTGGACCCCACCATGAATGTAAGAGGAGGAAGCACTATTCTTCATACTCTTGGAATATCTAAGAATTACTCATTATATCTTCCCTGCTGGCTCTTAAAATAATATCATTGCTCCTGTACAGTGTGTAACTGCTGATCCTGATGGCCGTAAGAGAGCCCTTGTAATTGGAGGAGGAATAGCTAACTTTACTGATGTTGCTGCTACATTTAATGGTATAATTCGTGCCCTGAAGGAGAAGGTGAGCGTAACCTGAATAAACTTAACTTAATTTCACAGTGTTCCTTTGCTTATTGTAAGCATAACTGATTACAAAATGTTAATAAATCAGGAATCAAAACTTAAAGCAGCAAGGGTGCACATTTACGTGAGGAGAGGAGGTCCTAACTACCAGAAAGGCCTTGCAAAAATGCGTGGACTTGGAGAGGAAATTGGCATCCCAATTGAGGTATTAATATAGCAAAACACTCCAGAGCTTTTTGCTGATATATGAAAGAACAACAAATCTGATACAGAACACCTTAATATTGATATTAGCATTAAAAATTAAAATGAGCATCTCCGAAGTGTCTTATTTTCAATTTCTCTTATAGGTTTACGGGCCTGAAGCAACAATGACTGGAATATGCAAACAGGCGATCGAGTGTATCACTGCAGCTGCATAATCAACTGCTGAAGATTTGTCTCTGTTGTACTTTTATTTTCATTTTCATGGCAAGTTTCAGGTGTCTATTAAATCTTAGTTCGACTTTCCTGGTACCACAAACATCAGCAAAGTGTAATTCTATTTGTTAATGGGCCAAAAATAATGGTGTCCGAAGATCTAGATGTAATCTGCCTGATGTTATTGTGTTACAATAATAATGAGCTTATATTCCCATAAAAAAAAATAATAATAATCATAATGAGCTTATATTGTTACATCTTTTTCACGTCGTTACATATGTATTGAGAATGATACCATCACACTTATTCCTCAAGTAATGCTAAAGACAAAATCTCACAACTTTTGACACAATTCTTCATGGGGTGAGTTGTGAGTAGTGGAGGTATGGACCCACCATTTGACCTCCACCATTCATAACTCATCACGTGGCAAGTTGTAGCAAAAGTTGGGAGACTTTTTGTATCCCTAGCATTTTCCTTATTCCTCTCCACCCCTCCTCATGGTTATCACTATTATTTATTCTCTAGTATAAGAACAACTTTCTTTTTAGATCTTAGCATTTTCCTCAATCCCTAGCATAAGAACAACAATCTATTTTTGGAGATGAAACCGGAGCCTAATTTATGCAAATATGCTTGTTAGCCATAACTTTTTAAATATCAGCCTTATTTTTTAAAACCAATAAAAATAAGCTCCCTTTTGTAATTGTTCATAGGTCTATTGGGGGCAAGATTATAAGTAAACATTCATGGTGCTAGCCCAGGCCAACTGGTCCAGCCTTACGAATTAGGAATTTAGTTTTGTCACCCATTTCCATCCTGGGAGAAACATTATATATATATATATATATATATACACCTGGAGTAACATAGTGTAACTTTAAATAATGTTATACCACTTAATATTTTTTAATTGGATGCGAATTTTGACAAATTCACCGTTAGATAAAAGATGAATTTATGGATGAACATGTAATTAAACGGTGAGTTTTTCAAAATATGAATTCTATAACAAATTATTGGGTGGTGATAAAGCCAAAAATGTTTGTTAGTCGATAGCCTCATCGGAGCTTATAACAAGATTATGTTCCCTACAAAGATGAGAGAGAAAAACACCAAAATGGCGTTAGCCAACGATTTTTCGATGATTAAGTCAATAGAGTTCTCAATATATCTTAGAGAATAAGAATGTAATTATTTGTGTTTAGAATTGTATACCTTTCTTCTAGTGCTTGGTGGCTTAATTATAGCTTTGATATAGCCATTGGGAGTCTCATTATGAGTGTAACCGTCTCGTTGGCCTCTTAATAGCTCTCTTGGCTATCTTGAGAAATGTCTATCTAAGCTCTAATGAAGGTTTGACAAACTCATAATTGGTCTTTCTGACTGTTGGAGCTCGTCGGTTACAAAGCCATTAATGGCTTTCGCCATTTATAATATGCGAACATCTTATCATACGACAACCTGGTGGATCATATGCTTGTCATCTATATGGACAAGCTTGTGGATTGAAGGTTCTTTGGCTATATGACAAGCCCGTAATTTTAGTACTCGTCAGTTGCCCCCTATTCCTTCGTCATATTTTTGGACAACGGTAGGAATATTGCCAGTTTGTATTTCACATGACAAGGATTTTTTGATGCCATTCATGTCGCATTAAATGCGTTTTCTGTCACACATCTAGGCCTAGCCACGCGTCTCTTTCTGATAGGTTGGACGTCCAAATGAGGTTTCTTGGTTTTCCCACATTGAATTCATGTTTTATTTTCTTAAAAACCTTTCGTCTTCCTTCTATCTTCTTTTGTCTTCTTCAAGCTTCTAAGTTCGTTCTTCTCTTCTGCGTTTCTCTGGTTAGTCTTCCTCCTTTGTCTTTTTGAGTTTATGGTTGATTATTTAGTTATTAGGCATGACTCCCCTTCCATTTCCTTTTTCTTTGCAAGATTGGGCATTTTTCTTGAGTCCTCTAGTGGTCGGCGCCCTTTAGGAGGTTTGTTTATGACTCAGGATTGTGCTCTTAGACCTGTGTTGCTCTATCTTTACCCGTTGATATGCTAATCTTTGACTTGGTATTACTTGAACAACGAAATGGTTGAAAGGGAGAGAGATGTCAGATCAAGTGAGCTAGGTACATGGTTATCTTCTAATGATGACCCTGTGGGTATAGAGGAGGACGTGATGACTTCTAAATCATCTACCTCAGCTTTGATCGAGGAATGTGTCTTGGAGGGGAAACACCTGAAAATTTTAAAAAGCGCGTTTTCAATTCCCTATTGAGATGAAGATACGTCTCCCTCGTCTAGGAGAAAAGGCTTGCGCCTTTGCCCATGTCCATGTGTGTTTCTATGTGGCCGATTTTCTTTGTGGTCTTTGTTTTCCCATCCCACCCTTTATTCACGAGTTACTAGCTTATTTCAAGATTACCCCTAGTCAACTCATCCCAAATGTATGGCGGATAGTTAGGAGTGTTATGTCAATCTGGATGTTCGTCCATGAGGGTAGCATGGTCAGTCTTGATGAGTTTCTGTACCTTTACTATTTGAAGTCTTGACCCACTATGGGTATTTTGAATTTCATCCTTAGGATAGGAATTCTAGGGTCGTCTATGGCCTTTCTTCTTCCTTTTACGACTAGAACTCTAGGTACTTCTTCGTCCATGGGAAGGGATGGGAAACTGCTTTAGACGAAGTTTGGGGTGAGGTGCCTCCATTGCCACATATGTGGGAGGTTCCCACACTTGGTGCGTTTTCCTTTCTTACGATTTTCTTTGTCATTTGAGAATTTGCTCATCCTAACCCTCTTCTTTTTGCAGCAAAAGCTCATCCAAATTTGAAGAGACGATATTAGGAAAGGGTTCAAGTTGCTTTGGATTTTTATCTTGGCGTCGAGGATTTTGACGAGTTTGTGGATCCTTGGTCATTATATGACTACTATTTGGGACCTGAACCCTTAACCTATGCCTAGAGGTTACTCCTTAGGGTGGAGAAGAGTAAATTCCTGGCTTTATAACCTTACTTCGTCATTCTCTTTCCTTCATCATTTCCTTATGAACGACTCATTCTGTTTTATAGGTATGACCACTTGTTTTAGTCAGGATAGGTACACTCGTGCCAAGGAGAAGAAGAATCAGCATTTGTTGAAGATCTCTTCACCTCATTCGAAAAAGCAGAAGGTTGCGGGTAATGGGGGAGTCGTCATATCCAACCCCGTTCATACCCCTTTGCCATCCTCTCCTGCAGTGTTGATTGAAGAGCTGCCTTCTCTTCCTAGGACTTGAAAAGGAAAGGAGAAGAAGGGCGACAGTGTTTGGATGGACCCTGCCACAGCCTTCGAACAAGCTAACAATGTCATCTCTGATGACGAGCTTTAAACTTTATCTTTTATTCCTTCTCATGAGCTCCTCAATCATCATGTCCATAGCTTATGCAAGTGAGTCTTTTAAATGGTTTCTCCTCCTATGTTCATAGTGGTTTATCCATACACACATATATTTTTTCTTCAGGTCCTTAGGGAATCATTGCGCCTGACCATGGACTATCTTGCGAGGGAAGGAAGGGTTATGACAGCCAATTCAAGGGTAGAGGTCGCTAAGCCCAAGAATTCGAGGCCAAGGAAAGATCTGATTGAGGCAATGGATCAAACAAGTGAAGCCAAAGCCAAGTTGAAGGAAGTCTCTGACTAGCTGAAGATTGAAAAGATGCTCATCATTCAAAAAGATGAGGAAATCCAGTTGGCAATGCTGAAGATTGGTGACGAGCATGAGAAGGTTGTGGTGGACTTTTAGGCATTAGAAGCCTTTGGTATCATCATCTTTGATGAGTTCTTTAAGGGCTTTGAGCTTTTGCGGCGGTGGACGATGAAGCACCACTTAGCAGTCGTTGACTATTTTGACCTATACTTCGAGGCCATTGACAAAGAGATGATGGCTGATGAAAGACTTAGGGCCAATGAGCAAGCTAGGGCAAAAGGAAAGGATGAAGGAGAAGGCCCTATAGATACACTAGTTGATCCCCTTATTGATCCTGCTGTAGGTCCTGCTGTTGATCCTGTTGTTGATCCTGCTTTTTAAGCTTTATTTTTATTTAACTTTATTTTGGTTTGCCCTTGCTTTTGGGTTGGTTCTCGTCCTTGTTTTGACGAGTTTGTTTAAGACAATTTCCCTTTTATTTAGGAAGTACTTTTTTATTTAAAGACATTGTTTATTGCATGCTTTCTTGATGGCTCATTTGAGAATCTCGTCAAGGTTATTATGCTCGTCAATTTTTATACTTGCAAGTCTAATCATGTGTCTCACCTTTGTAGGGTTAGATCATCAAACATGATTTTACTCCCTGGTTTTAATCTCATGAGCTTTGATCACATGTCATTTGCTCTTGTGATGAGAGTTTGATCGTCTGCCTGAGTTAATCTGTCAGTTTTTATCAAAATGACCTATCCTTGTGTTAGGATTTTAATCATTATTATGATTATACTCGCCTGTTTTTAACCTTACGAAATTAATCCTGTTACTTGCTCTTGCATTGAGAGTTCGGTCATCATGATGACCATACTTGTTGGTTTTTAACTTATGTCATTAATCATATGACTTACTCTTGTTTTAAGAGTTTGATCATCATAATGACTGTATTCGTCAGTTTTTGACCTTATGAATTTAGTCATATGACTTATTCTCGCTTTAAGAATTTAATTATCATAATGATTGTACTCGTCAGTTTTTAACCTTAGCAATTTAGTTGTAAGACTCGTTCTTGTTTTAAGAGTTTGATCATCATAATGACTATACTCGTTAGTTTTTAACCTTATGAATATAATCATATGACTTACTCTTGCTTTAAGAATTTGACCATCATAATGACTGTACTCATTGGCTTTTAACCTTGTGAATTTAATCATGTGACTTACTTTTACTTTAAGAGTTTGATCATCATAATGATTGTACTCATTGGTTTTTAACCTTATGAATTTAATCATTTGACTTACTCTTGCTTTAAGAGTTTCATCGTTATAATGACTGTACTCATTTGAATTTAACCTAATGCAACGACTTTTGTCCTTTGTTAAGAATTTTTACCGTCTACATGGTTTTACTCATTTGGATTTTAACGAACCCCTTGTTTGGAATTTGTCCTTTGTGAAGCTGACATAATGTTTTTGTGGATTCTTCCAAGAAAATGTGTTTATTCATTTGAGGGAACTTATCCCTTTATTCTTTCCTACTTACAAAATAGTTTGGCATAGGAAAATTGGAAACATTTACTTGGCTAACAATAATTCCTCTTAAGGTGCTCTACATTCCATGGACAAGGTAACTGTTTACCATCGAGTGACTCTAGGTAGTAAGTTCATCTGCTGGAATATTTGACAATCTTGTATGGGCCTTCCCAAGTTGGATTCAGTTTTTCCTGTGTTGGGTACTTCGTGGCTTTTGTTATTCTACGCAACACTAAGTCTCAAGGGTTGAACCTTCTGAGATTGACCCATTGGTCATGATATTTCATCATTTTTTGCTTGTATCTCGTGATTCTTCGTAGGGCGTCATCTTTGACCTCGTCCAGACAGTGAAGGTCTAGCATGCGACTCTTGTCGTTGGACTTCTCATCAAAAGGCTCTTCTTTGAGGCTGGATAGACTGACTTCCACTAGGATGATTGTGCCAAAAGCTAGTTTGAATGGGGTTTCTCCTATAGGAGTTCTTGCTGTCGTCCTGTATGCCCATAACATACTAGGGAGTTCTTCTAGCCATGCCCCCTCAAGTCGGACTTTGATGATTTTCAGTAAGATCTGATTTGTTACCTCTGTTTGTCCATTGGCTTGGGGGTGTCTAGGGGAGGAGAAGCGGTTCTTGAGTCCCAACTCGCGACAAAAATCTTTAAATTTGGAGTTATTGAATTGTTGTTCGTTATCCGAGATGATGATCCTTGGAATTTCGAACCTGCAAATGATGTTCTTCTAGACGAAGCCTTGGATTTTTTCCTACGTGATCCTGGCAAAGGGTTTTGCCTCGACCCACTTGGTAAATTAATCAATTGCAACAAATAAGAATCGAGTTTGCTTTTTAACTTGTGGGAATGGTCTGACGATGTCTATTCCCTATGTTGCAAATGGCCATGACTAGGAAATGCTCGTCATATTCTTTGCAGGAATTCTCTGAATATTTCCAAACCGTTGGCACTTGTCATACTTCTAGACTAGGGAAAGTGCATCTTTCTACATTGTTGGCCAGAAATACCTGGCTTTGACGACCTTATTTACCAACGACCTTGGACTTAAGTGGTTTCTGTAGATTCCTTCGTGAATTCTTTGAGTGCATAGTCTGCTTCTTGTTGGTCTGAACATCGGAGGTATGGCAGTGCATATCCTCATTTGTATAGTTGGCCTTTAAGAATGGTAAATCTGGTTGAACGAATTTTGGTTCTTCTAGCTTCGTTAGGATCTTCTGGTAACTTCCTTTCTTAAATGTATGAAATGATTGGGGTCATCCAAGTACTTTCGGAATCTACTTGCAGAGTTTGAATTTCTTCGATGCTGGGCTTCATCTGTATTTTAATCATTAAGCCTTCATCCTGGGTCTGCTGTCTTGACGAGGCTATTCGAGCAACCTTGTTTGCTTCTGAATTCTCTTCATTTGGCACTTGGACAAAATTAATTTTGTCAAAATGATTGGCCATCTGAATGGCTAACCTTTGGTATTTTTGCATTCGTTCTTCTTTTGCCTCATATTCATGGTTCACTTGTTCGACGATGAGCTTGGAGTCGCTTTTGATTACTAAGTTTTTAACGCCTAGAGTGGAGTATTGCTTCATATTTTGCTTTTTTACTTGTGGCTGAAAATTGAAGTTGTACTCTATATTTGAGGATGTTCTTGTTAGGAGATATCATGACGACTCCTATGCCTGTTAGTTCTTTAACAGATGATCCATCAGCGTGAATCATCCAAAACTATGTCTAGTCATCACCTGAAAAAGTGATTTCAATAATAAAATCTGCTAATAACTGTGCTTAATTGCTGATTGAGGTTTGCACTCGATGTCGAACTAACTGAGCTCGATAGCCCGTTGTACCAGGCGTCTAGTTTATTCATGGCCTTCTTGATGGGTTGATCTGTCATTATGATGGTGGTATGTACCTAAAAGTAGGGATGCAGCTTCCTTGATGCTACGATTAATGCAAATGATACTTTCTCTAGACGAGGGTATTTTGCTTCTGCGCCTTGGAAGGCTTGACTTGTGTAATACACTAGCCTCTGCACCTTGTTTTCTTCCCTAATCAAGGCTGAACTCACAGCCACCTGAGAGACTGCAAGGTATAGAAACAGGTCTTCTCCTTTTACTGATGGGCTTAAGAACGCTGGTCTCGCCAAGTACTGCTTCAAGTTCTTGAAAGCTATCTCACATTCTTCAGTCCACTCAAAAGCTTGCTTAAGTGTCTTAAAGAAGAGTAGACATTTGTCTATAACTTTTGACACAAACCTATTCAAAGCTGCGACCCGTCCTGTTAATCTTTGTACTTCTTTCATAGTCTTGGATGATGTCATTTCTAGGATGGCCTTCACTTTTTCAGGGTTGGCTTCTATTCCTCTTTGAGACACCATGAAACCGAGGAATTTTCCTGACGATACTCAGAAGACACATTTTGCTGGATTGAGCTTCATTTTATACTTTTGGAAAGTGTTGAATGTCTCTCTTAGGTCATTCAAATGTTGTGTTCGTCTTGCTTTTGACAAGCATGTTATCGACATAGACTTCTACATTTCGCAGCCCGATTTGCTTGCTGAACATTTGGTTTACCAACCTTCGGTATGTGACTCCGGCATTCTTTAGCCCAAAGGGTATCACTTTGTAGTAATAGAGCCCTTAGCTTGTGGCGAATGTCGTTTTCTCCTAGTCTTTTTCGCTCATGCGAATCTGGTTGTACCTTGAAAATGCATCCATAAATGTTAGTAGTTCATGTCTTGCTGTTGAATCAACTAACTAGTCGATCCTTGGTAAGGGGAAGCTGTCTTTTGGACATGCTTGATTGAGGTTTGTGAAGTCAACACACATCCTCCATTTCCCATTTGACTTTTTTGCCATGACAACATTGGCCAACTACTTTAAGTAGTATACTTCTCGAATGAAACTTGCAGCTAGGAGCTTGTCTACTTCTTCCATGATAGCTTTGTTTCGCTCGGGGGTGAATACTCGTTGTCTCTGTTGGACGGGCTTCTTCTTTGGATCAACGTTTAGATGGTGTTCGATGATGCTTTCGTCTATACCTGCATGTCTTCATGAGTCCAAGCAAATACATCCAGACTCTCTTTTAAGAAGGATATAAGGTCCTTTGCCACTACTGGAGGTAGAGTCATCCATATCTTGATGGTTTTGGATGCATCTCCTTTTACTGGTTCCATGGTCTTCAACTCTTTCATTGGTTCTTGTTGCTTTTCTTTAACGATCCAGGTATGCTTTTCTTTCCCTGAAAGTATTGCTTGATATCGTTCTTGGGCCAGCACTTGATCTCCACAAATTTCTCCTATCCCGTGGTTTGTTGGGAATTTGACTTTGAGACAGTATGTCAAAGTAGAAGCTTTCAGGCAATTGAGAGTTAGTCGTCCTAGAATGACATTATAGGACGATGGGCAATCAACTATGAGAAGGTCGATATCTTTGGTTATCTTTTGAATTTAATTATTTTTGGAAATGATAATAATAGTCTTATCTTATTAGTTAACGCAACCAAGTGTTTGAAAAGGTTCATTGCAAAAAGCAATATTTTTTGTAGTGCCATATCTAATTGATTAAGCCGACAACAATTATCCAATTCCAAGTTATAAACTTGCCAGTTCATTTATGAAATGCCCAAAAATTTTCCTATTTGTTAACCATAGAGATAAATAAGAAATACATTATCATTCAAGTAAAGAATTCATTAAAAACATATGTTGCCAATATTTTTAGAAACATATGTTACCATAAGATTTTTTTTGAAAAATAATAACATTTCATAAGTTTTTTAGATTTTTATCCTTCTAAATTCAATGAGAAAATAAAGGCAAATTTGACATTTTATATTACTATTGCATTTTCTCCTAGGCAAAAATATAATATAATGAGAGATGGGTTGTTGTCAAAAAAAAAAATTGCCTCTAACCACAGTTAAGTCTAATTTGAAACTGATAAATCCTTTGATACCTTTCAAATAAGAGTTCTAAATGGAACCTTATCAATTATCACCCAAAACATCTCTGTTACAACTCTGTTTTTTATCCTGTATATTTTAGTAGAGTGCCAAACATCGATTTTATGGCCGATGTGAAATATATTACCAATATGACCGGTATTAGTTTAATATTAACTTCCTTGTCTCTCTCATTAATGTCAAAGCCGCCCAATTATGGTCAAAGATTGAGAAGATATCCATTAGATCTCAAGAAATTCACGAGATCTTAGATTAGGTAGAATTCTAGGCTATCCTATTTGCATTAGCTGGCTCAATGATAGCTGGCTAATGTCAGCTAGCTTAAGGTTAAAAGATAAATTTTGAAAAAATAGTCTAACACATTCTGCCTCCATAGGCAAAGTGTTGCTCGAAATCACAAGGGTGAGGTAATCAAGGCTTGGTTAAGATAGGTTCGCTTAGCTCAAACCTCATAGCTAAAGTTTCAGCAATTCTTTAGTTGTCTCTGATCATTGGAATTATGTTATCTTGGAAGGGGACTCCAAAATTTGTATAGAAGCACTCACCTCTAGTTTAAGAGATACAAATTGGTCTATTCGTATATTGATAGATAATATACTAAGTCTTGTTGATTCTTTTGCTAGTTGTTCATTTAGTTGGGTTAAGAAAACTTGTAATGGTGCACGTAATATAAATATGTCAAATTTATTCTTTATTTTCTCATTTAATTTAGAGGGACAAAAATCTAAAAAACTTAGGAAATGTTATTTTTTTTAACAAAAAGCCTTATGGTAATGTTCTAACATATGTTTCAATAAATAGTGATAACATATATTTCAATAAATATGATCTCAACATTCACCTCGCTTGTACAAGGAGGAAGTGCCATTTAAGCTAAAGCTCTGAAACAATAATGATATGACGAAAGTAAAATTGTGAGATTTGTTTTGTAGCGTGGAGTATCAACTGTAAAAATCAAATTTCAAAACCACCTTTCAATATTCATTTAATTAAAGACAAATGAAAAAAGATCAAATGAATAAATAAAGTAGTTGGATCTCTAAATCAATAATCTTGGGGGCTGGGGGGGCGGGGGTGTTGTCTTTCCCTCTTTTGTAGTTTTACTTCTCCTCTTTGGCGTCCTTTTGAAAACGATGGCAACGTGGTGAGACCAGCAATGGAATGGCGAGACTTGGCAAGAACAACTAACAGATTGAAGTTGATTTGGGAGCAATGGCTTTAGGGTTTTACCATTTATAGTCTCTAGTCCTTTTGAAAAGTCAATAAATAAATTTCCTAACATTCCATTTACTCTATTAATGAGAGTGATTTTTGAAACTGTTGGAAAAATAGCATGGAGTGAATAAGAAATTAATGTGTTCTATATTCACTTGAAGATGTTATTATAAGTGGTGAAAATCCTTGAGTCCCACATTGGAAATAATAGAAAATATGAGTTTTGGGCTGGATATTGAGTTAGGCTTTAGGCATGTGTGGACTAGGCCCACTTATCCAATTAATAATAATATTTTATTATTTTATTATTGAGTCAGTGTCTGTGCACAGAAGTTATCTCTGAAACAGTGTTTCAATTTTTCGTTACGTATAGTTTCATTGTCTCTCATTCATGAAAAAGAACTTTTCAGAGAAAACTCTCCCAGTGAGAAATTTTGGTTCATTCATTTTTGTGTCAAAGAAAGAAAGAGGCATTGAGTAGTTCATAGAGCACGATCTTGAGTGCTTCATTTTTGTGTTGTTTGATCATTTTATCTTGGGAGGCAGACATCCACGAGTCTCAAAACACCACAGTGAAAGTGTGAAGGGCAAAATCTACTTTAAGGAAATTGTGTAAAACACAAGACTTGTTTTATTTGCTGATTTCTTATTATTTATATTCAGTATTTATTTATTACTTTTGCCTATTATATCTATTTGTGTTATTGTTTAATTTTAGATCCGTGTATTGTTCCTTTTACTTTATCACATCAGTAAATTGTTGAAATATATCCAACAACCTTAAAGCAGATTTTATTTACTCTTGTGATTTATGGTGAAAGGTATTCTGTGTTCGTTGAAATATGTTAATCGGCAATTGTTTATATACTGGGTAAAACTTGAAAACTGGGCTTGTGTTTATCGTTTGGCGTGAATACCTACTTGTTTATATTATAAATTAATTTGTGATCTTCTAAAGTTGATTATGTGTTTGACTGTGCTTGTGATATTGATTTTTTCAATGTTATTCATCTTCTTTAATTATGTTATATAATATTAAGATATTTGTCTTACTTGAATCTTTGTTTGGCTGGGGTTTGTTTACATTTGTTCAGTTATTGTACGATTATGCCTGCAATTTGGTATTTTAAATATTGGTTGGATACAATATTATATATGCTTATGACCATATAGTGATTCACGTGGCTATTTAATCTCTTTTTCTGTATTGGCTATGTATTGTCTATTCTACATATGTGATTGTTCAGACTCAGTTATTTAGTTTGTTTGTTCTGTGCGTGCTTCTTTTTGCAATTCGGTGTGATAGATGGCTTGACTTTCTTTTTGCACAGTAACGTTTGGCATTTATTTCTTAAACTTGGCTGATTTTAAGGACAATTTGTTTGAATTTTGTTGAACACAAATGTCAAACAAAGTTGTTGTGAATCCTGTTGTGGCTCAAACCAACATGAACTTTTCTGCTGTGATTTCTGAAGTGAACTTGGTAGGAGGAAATACCAAGGAATGGTGGGTAGACATTGGGGCTACTTGCCATGTATGTTCAGAAAAGAAAATGTTTTCTACATATAATCCTATGGGTAATAGAAGAAAAATTTTCATGGGAAATTCCTCAACCTCAAAGATTGAAGGAATCGGAAAGGTTGTGCTCAAAATGACTACGGGCAGGTTTCTTACTTTGAAAGATGTACTGCATGTGCCAGAAATTCAAAAGAACCTTGTATCCGACTCATTGTTAAGCAAGAATGGTTTCAAGTTGGTTTTTGAGTCTGATAAATTTTCACTCTTTAAGAGTGGAATGTATGTGGGCAAAGGTTATTTGAGTAATGGCTTGTTTAAGATGAATGTAATGACTGTTATTGATAATGATAAGGGTGCATCTTCTATTTACATGCTTAAGTCATCTAATGTTTGGCATGGTAAATTGGGTCATGTTAATTATCATACTTTACATAGACTAATTAATTTAAATTTATTGCCTAAATTTGAAATTGATTTTGATCATAAATGTGAAACTTGTGTGGAAGCTAAGATGGCTAGAGCATCTTTTAAATCAGTTGAAAGAAGTACTGAACCTCTAGACTTAATACATAGTGATGTATGTGACATGAAATCTACACAAACTAGAGGTGGTAAGAAATATTTCATCACTTTCATAGATGATTGCACTAGATACTGTTATGTGTACTTGCTAAGGAGCAAGGATGAGGCAATTGAGGCATTCATGCAATATAAGAATGAGGTTGAGAATCAACTCAACAAAAAGATTAAGGTTCTAAGGAATGATAGAGGTGGAGAATATGAATCACCTTTTGGTGAGTTCTGTTTACAGCATGGTATTGTTCATCAAACCACTGCACTTTATTCACCTCAGCAAAATGGAGTTGCTGAAAGAAAAATAGAACCTTAAAAGAAATGATGAATGCAATGTTGATAAGTTCTGGTTTACCGCGGAACTTGTGGGGGGAAGCTATTCTTTCCGCCAATTATATTCTTAATAAATTGCTTAGAAAGAAAACCAAAAAGACGTCATATGAGTTATGGAAAGGTAAAAAGCCTTCCTATCAATTCTTAAAGGTGTGGGTGTGTTTGGCAAAGGTGGCTGTCCCTATTCTTAAAAGGATAAAGATAGTATCAAAATCAGTGGATTGTGTCTTCATTGGTTATGCTCATAATAGCAGTGCATATCGATTTCTAATTCATAAATCTGACGTTCCTGACATGAATGTGAATACCATTATTGAATCAAGGAATGCAGTATTTTTTGAAGAAATATTTCCTTACAAATCCACACAAGTATCAAATTCTCTTAAGAGAAACTTTGAGTCTACGTCTAGTACCTCTCATGATCAAGAGTTGATGGAAGAGAGGAATGAGGTTGAACCTAGACGTAGTAAGAGGGCTAAAACGTCAAAATCATTTGGTCTAGATTTTCTAACTTATATGTTAGAAGATGAACCTCAAAGCTTCAAGGAAGCTATTTCTACACCTGAGGCGCATTTCTGGAAAGAAGCTGTCAATAGTGAGATTGAATCCATCTTACAAAATCATACATGGGAACTAGTGGATCTTCCACCAAGTTGTAAACCTCTAGGATATAAATGGATATTCAAGAGGAAATTAAAGGCTGATGGATCTATTGACAAGTACAAGGCAAGACTTATTGTAAAGGGTTACAAACAAAAGGAAGGTGTGGATTATTTTGACACATATTCACCTGTTACAAGAATAACGTCCATTCGGATGTTGGTGGCTATTGCAGCGTTGCATAACCTAGAGATACATCAAATGGATGTAAAAATGGCATTCTTGAATGGTGAATTAAATGAGGAAATTTATATGGAACAACCAAAGGGGTTCATTGTTCCAGGTCAAGAAAAGAAAGTGTGCAGGCTTGTTAAATCTCTTTGTGGATTAAAGCAAGCTCCAAAGCAATGGCATGAGAAATTTGACAATGCAATGATGTCGAATGGGTTTAGAATCAATGAGTGTGACAAATGTGTGTATATTAAAGATGCTGCAAATGGCTATGTCATTGTGTGTCTCTATATTGATGATATGCTCATTATAGGTAGCAATAATGATATCATTAAAGCTATCAAGAGAATGTTGACTAGTGAGTTCGACATGAAAGATTTAGCTGTTGCAGATGTGATACTTAGAATGAAAATTTCTAGAAAATCTGATGGACTTGTCTTATCTCAATCACATTATATTAAGAAAGTTCTTGAGAAATTCAAGAAATATGATGATAGTCCAATGAGAACACTTGTAGATGTAAATTTACATCTAACTAAGAATAAAGGGCAAGCATATGCTGTCAGCAAGTTGAGTAGATACACTAGTAATCCAGGAGAAGACCATTGGAAGGCATTAGTTAGGGTTTTGAGGTATTTGAAATACACCCTAAACTATAGGTTGCATTACACTCGGTATCCAGCTGTACTAGAAGGGTATAGTGATGCTAATTAGGTATCCAACACAAAAGATACCAAATCCACAAGTGGATATGTCTTCACACTTGGTGGTGCAGCGGTATCTTGGAAGTCATCTAAACAAACATGCATTGCCAGATCCACAATGGAATCAGAATTTATCGCATTGGACAAAGTAGGAGAAGAAGCAGAGTGGCTTCGTCATTTCTTGGAGGATATGCTAATGTGGATGAAACATGTGCCCTCTATTTGTATACATTGTGATAGCAAATCAGCTATTGGTAGGGCACAGAGTCATATGTACAATGGTAAGTCTCGACATATACGTCGAAAACATAATACCGTGAGGCAGTTGCTCTCTAATGGAATTATTTCCATTGACTTTATAAAGTCGAAAGAGAATATAGCGGATTCGTTAACCAAAAGTTTGAGTAGAGAGCAAGTAAACTGCTCATCGAGGGGAATGGGGTTAAAGCCTATTATCTAAAAGTCTCTAGGATGACAACCCTACCTAGCTGACTGGAGATCCCAAGATCTAGGTTCAAAAGGACAACTGAATTGTGGAGACTATTATTTTATCACTATGGAGATAACATCTCCCTCCCATTCCTATGATGAAATAGTGATGCCTGTAAGTGATGTTCAGGATAAGTTTTGCTTTTAATGATTCTTATATCTTGGAATTCTGAGTGGGGTATAGTAGGATACTCTTAATAAGAATCACCTATATGAGTGTGAGGTGGGCCGCTTCCATGAGAGTTTTTAAGGCTGAATTCTTTAGAGCACTTCATGAATTTACCAGGATATGTTCAGGGCCGAAATGAACACAACTATAAGAATCGAAAAATGTCCGAAAAGGAGCTGTGTGAATTCTATTGTCTTGGTATACACAAACAGCTAAATAGTTCAAGACATCATGTTCACTGGTTAGCTAGTATATCCGATAGTCTTTCACAAAGAAAAGTTCAAAGCCACAAGCTACTTCTCCTGATATAGTAACTTTTCTTCTACTTTCTTTGTGTCTGCATTGTCATTTGCATTGTGCTTTATCAATTTCTATTCATGTGGGAGATTGTTGGAAAAATAGCATGGAGTGAATAAGAAATTGATGTGTTCTATATTCACTTGAAGATGTTATTATAAGTGGTGAAAATCCTTAAGTCCCACATTGGAAATAATAGAAAATATGAGCTTTGAGCTGGATATTGGGTTGGGCTTTAGGCACGTGTGGACTAGGCCCACTTATCCAATTAATAATAATATTTTATTATTTTATTATTGAGTTAGTGTCTATGCATAGAAGTTATCTCTGAAACAGTGTTTTAGTTTTACATTATGTATAGTTTCATTGTCCCTCATTCATGAAAAAGAACTTTTCAGAGAAAACTCTCACAGTGAGAAATTTTGGTTCATTCATTTTTGTGTCAAAGAGAGAGAAAAAGGCATTGAGTAGTTAGTAGAGCACGACCTTGAGTGCTTCATTTTCGTGTTGTTTGATCATTTTATCCTGGGAGGCAGACGTCCACGAGTCTCAAAGCACCACAGTGAAAGTGTGAGGGGCGAAATCTGCTTTAAGGAAATTGTGTAAAACACAAGACTTGATCTCAATTGTTTATCCTTTTACGCATTGTTCATCCTTTCAAGCATTTGGTTTGTGAGTCTTCAATTATTTGCAGATTAGATTTCTTATTATTTATATTCAGTATTTGTTTATTACTTTTGCCTATTATATCTATTTGTGTTATTGTTTAATTTTAGATCTGTGTATTGTTCCTTTTGCTTTATCACATCAGTAAACTGTTGAAATATATCCAACAAAAACTTGTGTCATTTAATTTGATAGACAAAGACATATACAAATACATTAACATAAGTAAGTGCTTTATCAACTTTACCATCCATTAAATCCATGGTATCAGCAACAATACTGATGAAGCCAAAAATGGTCGTCAGTCGATAGCCTTGTCAAAGCTTATGACAAGGTAAAAGTTCCTTGCAAAGATGAGAGAGAAAGACACCGGATTGGCATTAGCCAACGATTCTCCAATGATTAAGTCAGTAGAGTTCTCAATATCTCTCAAAGAATAAGAATGTAATTCTGTATGTTTAGAATTGTGTACCTTGTTTCTGGTGTTTGGTGGCTTATTTTTAGCCCTGATATAGCCATTGGGAGCCTCATTATTAGCGTAACTGATGGCAGCCTCTTAATGGCTTCCTTGGCTGCCTTTTGTAACGCATGCCTAAGCTTAAATGAGGCTTAACTAGCTCATGGTTGGCCTTTCTGATCGTTGAAGCTCGTCGGTTACAGAACCATCAATGCCTGCGCCATAAATGCTATATGGCCATCTTATCATATGCCGACCTTGTGAACTGTGTGCTCATCATCTA
Source organism: Quercus tomentella (assembly GCA_028535165.1). NCBI lineage: Eukaryota > Viridiplantae > Streptophyta > Magnoliopsida > Fagales > Fagaceae > Quercus > Quercus tomentella. The sequence goes on along the minus strand of JAPQVY010000089.1, from coordinate 53,576,276 downwards.
TATGGACAAGCCTGTGTGGATTGAAGGTTTGTCAGCCATATGATGAACCCGTAATTTTAGTACTCGTCTAATACCATTATATTTTTTTTAGAGTTTCAACTTATGGCGTATGCTTCTAATGAATGCGCTCTTTATTATCAAACCAAGACATCAATCAGTTTTTGGTATAGGCGGAAATTGAACCTCAAATCTCTTATTCAACCATCAGAAATTTTACCAGTTGAGCTTACTGGAACTCACGATACTATCACACTTATTCCCCTCTACCCCTCAAGATTATCAGTTTATCACTGTTCAATATGTCAAAAGCATAGCATAAGAACAACTATCTTTTCAGATCGGAGATGAAACCAATAAAAATAAGCTCTATTGTTGAATTGTTCACAAGCCCAATAGGGCAAAGATTAGTCAATATTTATGGTGCTGGCTCAGGAACAACTGCTCCGAATTAGGAATTCAGTTTTCTCACCCATTTGCATTTCTAGTCCCAAGACTTATAACAAATCTAACCCATTATATATTCACTTTAAAGGGTTTATTTTTAAATTTCCCTTTTTTTTAGGTGAATAATTATTACTTTTAATTTTTCTCTTACCTTAATAATTAAATAATAATTGTTCAAAAAGTTAAGGATACATACAAAAGTTAAACATGTTAAACACCAAAGAAATAATTATTTGAGGAGTATAATTTCCATGAAAATGTAATTAACAAAAGGAAGTCTAGGCTCGACCTTATATTCATCAAATTTCGGCCGAGTCCAAAGTTGAGCCCAGCTCATCCTAGCAGGCCTACTCCCTTTGCCTAAGTTCTCAATAAACGATCCATTTTATTAGGCTTTGGATTAAGGCGCAGATAGCCAAGACAGAAGCCCAACTATCGTGTAGTCAAATTGGGAAGAGTTTCTGCCCTATGGACCCATGGTCCGTTTGGATTGAGCTTATTTTTACTGAAACTGAAAACACTGTAGCGAAATAATTTTTAAATATGTGAATAGTATCGTGAGACCCATTTTTATTGAAAAAATTGCTGAAAAGTGAAATTTGTGGATCCTGTGAACAGTGCACGGACCCACTGATGGGCTGAAAATGGCTGAAAAGTCAAAAATTTTGACTACTGTTCATGTGAACAGTAGCCTTTGTCTCCCATTACGAGTGCCAAAAAAAAAAAAAAAAAAAAAAGAAGAAGAGAGAAAACGCAAAAGAGGAAAATGCAACGCCGAATCCAAACACTCACATAATCGTTCTCCCATGCATCATCTCAATTTTTTGAATTGTTTTGCTGAAATCTATAATTCCAAAACAATTTTTTTGCAACTACAATAATATGCATTCACAGGATCAATGAATCACAGGTGCTCAATCTGAGAAGAAGAAGAAAAAAAAGAGAAGCATTATCCTCCCTATAGCTTTGATAAATTTTCATTTTAGTTCATAAACTTTGGTAATATGGTCACTTTAGTCCTTCCTTTTGTTGTCATCTAAGCGATTCAGTTACAATACTTGAAACAACATCGTTTCACAATTTTAATTATAAAAGATTAGTTCATTAATTTATTTAATGGAGTAAAATTACAACTTTTTGAACATAGCGTACTAAAATGATGATTGTGTAAAGTTAATAGAGTAAAATAAAAAATTTTAATTTAGTATTTAAAATGAAAATTTATCAAAGTTAATATACTAAAATGACAATTTTTAACTAAATGAACTAAAATGACAATTGATCAAAGCTGTAGGACGTAAAGTACATGTACACCAACAAAATATTACTAACTCTTTTGCCTTCTTTCATAACTCGAATAATAATAGTAGAAGTAATAGTAGTTAGAATAACCCTAAAAATAGAATTACTAAAAAAATATTACTACCCCTAACCCTCACACTAAATCATAACCCTAATAATAATTGTAGTTGTACGGATATTGGACCCAGGAGCCCATTATCCATGTATGTATTGGGCCTAAAACCAAAGTCGAGGACTAGAGATCGTTCGAGAAGAGGTAACACTATCAAGGGAGTCCGTGTTAGCAGATGACGAGGTCAGTTTTGGTCATAATGGCACAAGAGGGTAGGCCGAGGACGAATGTCACCTCGGGTAAACAAAGCCGAGGTTCGAATAGGTGGTCTGTCATCCAGAGGGACGTTCCCGAAAATTCTGCAGGCATGGATAAGCATTGCAAAAACAAAGTACAGAGGGGAGTCCTAAAATATCTAAGAAGAAAGCTGCTACCACCGCATTAAAGACTTTGCAGCTAACTTTCCAGCTGCATTAATGTGGAAAAGACCCCTGAACAGGCCTATATTGGCCGCCCCATCGCACAAAGAACCTTGAAGGGGGTGTCTAATGGGACAGACACTCAAGTAGAGGCTTGGATGATTAGCAAGTGGAAGACCAAGATCATTTAAAGGGAACTATATAATAGAAGAAACCCACCATGGAGAGGGGATCGAGAAATCAAGAGGAAAATACTGTAGCAATCAGGAACCAATCTTATAATCAAACCTAAGAGCAATATATAAGAGTTGTTCTCCTCGAATCTTGCCGAGGAAATTTTTCTTCAACATAAACCCGTCTGTTTTCATTCTTTTGTCATTTCAATCTACCTTAGTATTTGTTTGAATCATTAAAACCTAGTTTTTCCAACTCACTCTCTACAAATTCATTGTTTTGGGCTTTTTAGGCCAAAGTCCACCAACCTTTGGGCTAGGGAACTCAAATCTGGTCCTTATAGTAGTAATATTTTGAATAATAAGAATAAGAATAATGAACTCTATATCCACATTTTTACAGTACATGAGGTTGGTAACTTGTAAGACTAGTAGTCGAAAATCTAGCATAAAAATCCAATCATATATATATATATATATATATATATATATATATATATAGTCAAAACTAAAAGAAAATCCAATCATATCTCAAATTGGAATCTAATTTTATGTTATGCTTCCCATTCAGTTTTCTTAATTTTGGTGCAGTTATTTACTACACTACAAAAATCGAAGTGTATAATTCAATTTTCATAATTTTTTGTACTAATGAGTTATTAAGTGATAAACCATAGAAATAAAATTAATAAATCTTAAAAATTATTATTATTATTATTGTAATACAAGTAGTGATTGTAAAACTAAAATTGAAAATTTCATGGATAGCAATTTAAATGATTTTTTTTTTCATTTGTTTCATATAAATTTATAATTATTTTATTAGAAACTATTTTATATTTTCAAATATACAAGCATTATATATATTATATAAACTTGGGTAAAATTTTAATAAGCATTTAGCTATGGTTATTTGTAATTTGTAAATATATCACATACATATATTGAAAAAGCACTATTCCAAGAGATTGTTGAAAGAACACTTCAAGAGGCTCTCTGGCCGTGAACTACCTATTAAATCAGCCCAAGTAAGTTGAGCCAAAAATTCTGAATTTCTAGATGTTTGAAAAAATGTCTAATTTTTTTAGCTTAAATTAGATGATTATATGTTTAAATACCGAATACTAATTCAAATATTTTATTTTTTAAATTGCCAAGATTCTAAAAATCTTAGAGATTAGAAATGATATATTAGTGATAATCAGGGACTTCGTTATAACAGAGATATACATCGATTTTATATCCTAAACTAGATCCTTGTTATTTGATAAATTACCAATTCTTCTAAAAACTTAAAAAACATGTCCCAAAAGCTTAAGAAACCTGGCCTCCTACTCAGATACCCTAAAAAGCATAGATATTTTATTTAGAGTGTCGTACCAGTCATTTTGTATTATACTTTTCAGAAATTGTTTGTTTATGTCATCGTATCGCACTTGTACTCGTATACGTATCCATGTCCGTGCTGTCTAGCATATATTATAAAAAATTATTGATTGTTCTAAAAACTTAAGCCACTAAAAAATGATGAATTTAATCATTTAAGCATACAATATTAACACCTGTATCTGAAATCTGTTTCCGCTCACAAAATCATATTGTCTATGAGGAATTTTGAGCAATATTATTATTTTTTATTCGTCACAAGCAAATATCCTTTTGTCCCTCTATTTCTTGTTGAATTTTGTGATTACCATCTATTGTTAAAATTATGTATATGGCTTTTGCTACAACTTTTGGTTTAAAAGAATGTTTGTAAGAGTATTCAGGTATCAGCATTCAGAAATCCTCTAAGTTCTTATCAAGGCATTTCAAGTCATCTCTGGCTTTTGAATCTTCACTATAAATTAAGATTCTTGTATTTGAATGTTTCTCTTTATGATATATTCATATTGTTTAATTTTAATGAATTCTTAGTGAATCACATTGTTAACTTCCTTTATGAGAATCTTATTAAATCTATTAATTAATCTTTCTTTTTTTCCACCTGCTTGCAGACAAGTGCTTCTAATTTGAAATTCACAGTTTTGAACCCTAAGGGACGAATTTGGACTATGGTAGCTGGAGGAGGTGCAAGTGTTATTTATGCAGATACGGTGTGGTTCTCTTTTGTTTTTAACAGTAGTGCAATTATAGTTAACTTTTGTTTCACCTTAGCATAAATTTCTTGTGTTCTGATCGTTATTTCTTAATCAGGTTGGAGATCTTGGCTACGCTTCTGAGCTTGGAAACTATGCAGAATATAGTGGAGCTCCCAATGAAGACGAAGTGTTGCAATATGCCAGAGTTGTACTTGATGCTAGGACATACCGTACACCCTATAGTGTAGTGTTATAATGTTGCATGAACAAATAAACACTAGTTTTGTGCTTGTCCAGCTTGTGTTATCCTTAATTTCTCCTAAAGATAGCATGAGGACCATGTTCTAGTTGTGCTCACCTTCAGAATTTTATTATATCTTCCCTGCAGTTTGCAACTGCAGATCCTGATGGCCATAAGAGAGCCCTTGTAATTGGAGGAGGAATAGCTAACTTTACTGATGTTGCTGCTACATTTAATGGTATAATTCGTGCCCTGAAGGAGAAGGTGAACGTAACCTGAATAAACTTAATTTCATAGTGTTCCTTTGCTTATTGTAAGCATAACTGATTACAAAATGTTAATAAATCAGGAATCAAAACTTAGAGCAGCAAGGGTGCACATTTACGTGAGGAGAGGAGGTCCTAACTACCAGAAAGGCCTGGCAAAAATGCATGGACTTGGAGAGGAAATTGGCATCCCAATCGAGGTATTAATATAGCGAAACACTAAAGAGCTTTTTACTGATATATGAAACTGCAACAAATCTGATACAGAACACCTTAATATTGATATTAGCATTAAAATGAGCATCTCCAAAGTGTCTTATTTTCAATTTCTCTCATAAGTTTACGGGCCTGAAGCAACAATGACCGGAATATGCAAACGGGCAATCGAGTGTATCACTGCAGCTGCATAATCAACTGCTGAAGATTTGTCTCTATTGTTGGATATATTTCAACAATTTACTGATGTGATAAAGCAAAAGGAACAATACACAGATCTAAAATTAAACAATAACACAAATAGATATAATAGGCAAAAGTAATAAACAAATACTGAATATAAATAATAAGAAATTTGCAAATAATTGAAGACTCACAGACCAGATGCTTGAAAGGATGAACAATGCGTAAAAGGATGAACAATTGAGATCAAGTCTTGTGTTTTATACAATTTCCTTAAAGCAGATTTCGTCCCTCACACTTTCACTGTGGTGCTTTGAGACTTGTGGACGTCTGCCTCCCAGGATAAAATGATCAAACAACACGAAAATGAAGCACTCAAGGTTGTGCTCTACGAACTACTCAATGCCTCTTTCTCTCTTTGACACAAAAATGAATGAACCAAAATTTCTCATTGGGAGAGTTTTTTCTGAAAAGTCCTTTTTCATGAATAAGGGACAATGAAACTATACGTAACGTAAAACTGAAACACTGTTTCAAAGACAACTTCTGTGCACAGACACTAACTCAATAATAAAATAATAAAATATTATTATTAATTGAATAAGTGGGCCTAGTCCACACATTCCTAAAGCCCAACCCAATATCTAGCCCAAAGCTCATATTTTCTATTATTTCCAATGTGGGACTCAAGGATTTTCATCACTTATAATAACATCTTCAAATGAATATAGAACACATCAATTTCTTATTCACTCCATACTATTTTTCCAACATCTGTTGTACTTTATTTTCATTTTCATGGCAAGTTTCAGGTGTCTATTAAATCTTAGTTGTACTTTCATGGTACCAGAAACGTTGGCAAATTGTAATTCTATTTGTTAATGGGCCAAAAATAATGGTGTCCGAAGATCTAGATGTAATCTGTTTGATGTTATTGTATTACATTAATAATGAGCTTATACCGTTACATTTTTCTCACTTTGTTACATATGTATTGGGAACGATACCATCACACTTATTCCTCTCTGCCCTTCAAGGTTATCATAGCATAAGAACAACAATCTTTTTAGATCGGAGATGAAACCAGAGCCTAATTTATGCCTGTTAGCCGTAACTTTTTAAATATTTGCTTTTTTTTTTTTTTTTGGCCAACTTATTTTTTAAAACCAATAAAAATAAGCTCTCCTATTGAATTGTTCATAGGTCCAATGGGGGCAAGATTATGAGTAAACATTTATGGTGTTGGCCTAGGCCCAACTGCCCAGCCTTACAAATTAGGAATTTAGTTTTGTCACCCATTTCCAGTCTCGAGAGACACATTATATAGTCTATATTGGTATGACTATATATATATATATGAAAAGTGCTACGTTCACAATATTTTCATAACAAATCATAGGTGGTAAGTTGTTATTGGTTCTTGATGATGCCGAAAAAATCACCAGTAAGCCACACAGTGCTCGCACGTTCGAAACAGCACCTGCACAACAAAAAAAGAAGACCTAGCAGAGAACACCGGTGTGGTGTCGGCCAAATATCCTCCGAAGGTTAAATTAGAACTATTCTCACAACTCTAAAGTGCTAGAGAGGGTAAATTATACGAACCTCGATTTGTGAGGGTATTGGGGCTTTTATAGTAGTAAAAGGGTGAACTCTCTTCCTTGATGTAGAAGTCTTTTCCTTATAGGAATCCTCTTGAGTAATCCCAAACGTCATGGACAAGTCATTTCCTTGTAGAGAGGGTCCTTCATTAACACGCGTATCTTTCGGAATTCTCCATGTACTAGGATTCCGATTTCCTTTGGGATTCTACCTGATTTCTGGCGTGTGTGTCAAGTATTTTAAGTTAGGGTTCCGGCTATCCCCTGGGCTTACCCATTGTCGGCCCATGGGCTAAGATCCGTCAAGCCCATCAAGGAGAAGGTTCGTCATGACCAATTTTTACACCTTCAGTTCTAATTTGAATTCACAACTTAAATTACTTTTCTGTTCACCCATAACAGCAAATAACAACCTGACACCTACGATTTGTTATGACAGTGTTGTGAAAATGTTGTAGACATAGCATTTCTCATATATATGTGTGTGTGTGTGTGTGTGTGTGTGTGTGTGTGTGTGTGTGTGTGTTTAGGTAAAACTTAGATACATTAGATACATATTTTTTATTTTGTTTTGGCATTTAGCTTGATTTCACTAACAATTTCGTTAACTAACAAAAAAACCAAACATATTTGTTTAGTAACATCTCGAGTCTTAGAGACTTGAGTTCCACAGAAACAATAACTCACACGGTAGAGCCTACAAAGAAGAAGAAGAAATAGAAGCAGAGAAGAAGAAAGAGAGAACCGCTTACATAGAAGAAAGAGATAACCACCAAAGGATCAGATCTGTAGATATAGAGAGAAGTAGCTTCGGCCTTCAAGGCCCAATATGGGCTTGATCTAGAGAGAAGAAGAAGGATCAAATTTGGAGAAAAGAAGAATGATCGGTGGTAAGGTCGAGTTTTTCTCTTGGTTTTCTTTTAAGGAACTCTAGTCTTAGAGACTTGAGTTCCTTCATTGATCTCGAGTATTATAGACTTGAGATGTTACTTAACAAATATGTTTGCAAAACCTGTCATCTAACAAAATTGTTAGCAAAATCAAGCTAAATGCCAAAAAAAATCTCATTAGATACAATAATTGGTTGTTTTGAATTTAATTATTTTTAGAAAAGATAATACTATTCTTATTTTATTAGTTAATGCAGCCAACCAAGTGTTTGAAAAGTTTCATCATAAATAGCAATCTTTTTTGTAGTGCCATATCCAACCGATTAAGTTGACAACAATTTTTCAATTCCAAGTCATAAACTTGCCCAAAAATTTTTCTATTTGTTTACCATAGAGATAATGAGAAACACATTTATGACTCAGGTAAATAGAGTCATTAAAACATATGTTGCCAATATTTATTGAAACATTTGTTACCAACATTTATTGAAACATATGTTACAATAAGGTTTTAAAAAATAATAATAATAATAACATTTCATAAGTTTTTTTTAGAGTTCTATCCCTCTAAATTAAATGAGAAAATAAAAAGTAAATTTGAAATTTTTACATTACCATTGCATTTTCTCCTAGGCAAAAATATAATGAGAGATGGGCAAAGATGGGCTGTTGTCCAAAAAAATTGCCTCTAACAACAATTAATTTTAATTTTATATGGCTAAATTCTTTAGTTCCTTCCCAATAAGAGTTATAAATGGAACCTAATCAGTTATCACCCAAAAAATCTCTAGTATAACTCTATTTTTTACCAGGTATATTTTAGAAGAGTATTAATACCAATTTTATTGCTGATGCAAAATATATCACCGATATGACTTGTACTGGTACAATATTAACTTCCTTGTCTCTACCTCATAAATGTCGAAACCACCCAATTATGGCTGAAGATTGTGAGATATCCATTAGATCTCTCCAAAATTCACGAGAATTCCAGCCATATTTGGTCAAAGATCGTGAGATCTACACAAATCTACGCAAAATCTTGGACAGGACGAGTGAAGATAGGATTTTGGACAAAGATTTGGTTAGATTCTAGGCAAAGTTTCAACAAGATCACGAAATTTGGACGAAGGTCTGCGGGGTTATTACAATCAAGGATATTAGGGTAAGCAAATTTTTACTCAGGCAACTAAAGGAAAATAGTAAAAAATATTTCACAAATAGAATATTATGAACCTCTGTGTCCCCAAGCAAACTAGTAGCCTCCTCATATTCAATGGATTAAGATTAATTTTGATGCAGTTTTGTCAACTTTTGAGGTTGACCTTACAACTGTTGCTTGAAATCACAAGGTGAGGTAATCAAGGCTTGGCCCAAGATAAGTTTGCTTAGCTCCCACCTTATAGCTGAAGCTTCAACTATTCTTTGGCTGCTTAGTTAGTTGTCTCTGAGCATTGGAATTATGTTATCCTGGAAGGGGACTTTAAAATTTGTATCGAAGCACTCATCTCTAGTTTGAGAGATACAAATTGATCCATTCGTATTTTGATAGATAATATCTTGAGTCTTGTTGATTCTATCGCTGGTTGTTTATTTAGTTGGGTTAAGAGAACTTATAATGGTGTGTATAATATATATATATATATATATATGTATGGAATTTTGCTCGAATGGTAATGTAAATATGTCAAATTTACTCTTTAGTTTCTTATTTAATTTAGAGGGATAAAATCTAAAAATATAATGAAATGTTATTATTTTAACAAAAAAAACCTTATGGTAACATATGTTTTAAAACACTTTCAATATTCATTTAATTGAAGACAAATGAAGAAAGAACTAATGAATAAATGAAGTAGTTGGATCTCTAAATCCAAAATCTTGGGGGAGGGGGAGGGCGGTCTTTCACTAATTTGTAGTTTTACTTCTCCTTTTTGGCATCCTGTTGAAAATGATGGGGATTTGATGAGACCGGCAATGGCATGGTGAGAATAGCTAATAGAGACTGAGGTCAATTTAGGAGTAAAGGCTTTAGGGTTTTACTATTTACGGATTCTAGTCCTTTTTGAAAAGTTAATAAATAAATTTCCTAACTTTCCCTTTACTTTATTTAAACAGTCAATACTCTTCTTTCACTAGAGTTTAAATTAATGAGTCTGATTTTAGAAACTTGTATCATTTAATTTGAAAGACAAAGACATATACAAGTATATTAACACAAGTAAATGCTTTATCGCACCTATTCACCGAGGATTCAATGAATAGTAAAGTTGATAAAGCATTTGAAGGCTTCAAGCAACCAAGAACCAGCCAAGCCACAAATGCTGTAGGCACTGACACTTAAGGAAACAGGCGCGCGCAGGCTCAAGGCTGCATAGGCATTGTCAACTAAGAATGTGTTCATCGTTATTCTTCAACCCCTTGAATAAAAACTCGTCCTAAACATGTTTCTACCCATCTGAAGACACAAGGTAATCCTGATGGCTTAACCTGAAGGAGAAGGTGAGCTTAGCCTGAATAAACTCAACTTGATATCATTGTGTTCCTTAACCTTGTCTATGTTGTACTTTGGCGAAAATGGGTAACTAACCATAATTTTCCAACTATATAGTTAGTAGTTTCGGTTCCCAAACTATATTATTTATTAGTATCTCTAGTCTAAGAGACTCGATTTCCATGGTCTGATGTGGCATTTTTTTCCTACCTAGAAATCGAGTCTCTAAGGCTCAATTTATAAACCAAAAAAATTTAAAAAAATTTTAAGTCTCAAGTCTCTCTTACAAGCCGAGATACACAAAAAAAAATTTAAGAAATCCGGAAACATAACAATCAGATCAAAGGAAGAAAGAATCTAGAGACTCAGATCAGATAGGAGAGGCGACCTGCCCAGAACATATCAAAGAAGAACCCATAGAAAAAAAATAAAAAATAAAAAATAAAAAATAAAAACCCATAAATAGAAAGAGAGAAGAACCTAGAACATCAGATTGGTCGCGCGCTGCCTGGCTTGGGTCGCCGTGCACCGCGTTGCCTGGCCTGGGTCGCGCACGGTGCGCGGCCTGGGTTCTTCTCTATTTCTGTTTTTTTTTTTTTTTTTTTTCCTCTGGGTTCTTCTCTGATATGTTCTGGGTCCTTCTCTGATGTTTATAAAGGTTATAAATCGAGTCTTAGAGACTCGATTTTCATGTGGTCGCCACGTGGAAAAATATGCCACCTTGGATGTGATTAGACCATGAAAATTGAGTCTCTGAGACTCGATTTATAGGCCAAAATTGAGTTTCATAGACTCAAGATGCTAGTAAATAATATAGTTTGGGAACCAAATCTACTAACTATATAGTTGGAAAATTATAGTTAGTTACCCATTTTCGCCTTGTACTTTATTTTCATTTTCATGGCAAGTTTCAGGTGTCTATTAAATCTTAGTTCCACTTTCTTGGAACCAGAAACGTCAGCAAAGTATAATTCTATTTGTTAATGGGCCAAAAATAATGGTGTCCAAAGACCCAGATGTAATCTGGCTGATTTTATTGTATTGTGTTACGATTCCATCACACTTATTCTCCTCCGCCCCTCAAGAATATCAGTTTTTCACTATTCAATATGTTGAAAGCATAACATAAGAACAGAATGAGCAGCTATTTTTTTCATATTGGAAATGAAACCAATAAAAGCTCTACTATTAAATTGTTCGTAGGCCCAATAGGCAATAGGGCAAGATTATGAGTCAATATTCGTGGATTAATTTTAAATTTTCCCTCTTTTTTTTTTTTGGCTGAATAATTATTACTTTTAATTTTTCACATACCATAAATAATTGTTCAAATCGTTAAGGATACATAGAAAAGTTGAACATATTAAACACCAAAGAAATAATTATCTGAGGAGCATAATTTACATGAAAAGATAATAACAAAATGAAGAATCAGCTGGGCCCGATATTCATCAAATTTCGGCCAAGCCCAGCTCATCCTAGCAGGCCTATCCCTTTGCCCCACCCATGACCCATAGTCGTTCTCCCATGCATTATATCAAAAAAAAAGTTTGAATTGTTTTGCTGAAATCTATATATATATATATATATAGGCAAAAATGCATTTTATTCCCTATAACTTTGATCAACTGTCATTTTAGTTCATTAACTTTGATAATATGGTCACTTTAGTCATTCCATTCATTGTCGTTAAAATGTTTCAGTTAACATTGCCCTTAAGACGACATCGCTTCACACTTTTAATAATAAAAAATATTTTATTAATTTATTTAATGGATTAAAATGACAATTTTTTGAACTTAACGGACTAAAATGATGATTGTGCAAAGTTAATAGACTAAAACGAAAAACTTTAAATTTGGTATTTAAAATGACAATTTATCAAAATTAATGGACTAAAATAACAATTTTAAATTAATGTACTAAAAAGACAATCAATCAAAGTTACAAGATGTAAAGTATATTTTTGCTAACAAAATATTACTAATTCTTTTGCCTTCTTTCATAACCCTAATAATAATAGTAGAAGTAGTAGGGAATAGAATAGCCTTAAAAATAAAATTACTAACAAAATATTACTCTCCCTGACCCTCACTCTAAATCATAACCCTAATAATAATAACAGTAGTAGTATTATTTAGAATAATAAGAATAAAAATAATGAACCCTATATCCACTTTTTTACCGTACACGAGGCTGGTAATTTGTAACTTGTAAGACTAGTCATCAAAAATCTAGCATAAAAATACAATCATATATTATTAGACAAATTAAAATTGATAATTTCATGGATAACAATTTAAATGATTATTTTTCATTTGTTTCAAATAAATTTATATTTATTATATTTATTATTTTTATTTTCAAATATACAAACATTATATATATTATATACAAACTTGGTAAAATTTTAATACACATTTAGTTATGTTTACTTATAAATGTATCAAATGTGTATGCATAAGGTTACAAGTTTGTTTTCTTAATATAAGAAAATTAACTATCTAAAAATTAATAAAATATGAAACTGAAACTTAAGATTCATTTAAATTTTAACCCAAAAAAAAAAATTTAAAAACATCAAGATATCTAAAGAATTACATGTGGTTTAGTATCATTTTTCTACCTCGAAGTATCTTAGATTTTTTTTAATTATTATTTTTTGAAAAATGTGCTACCAACACCAATAATCCAATGCGTAAGACGTCTATTAGTTTGTTTTTTACATCTAAAGGTCAATGGCGGAGCCAAGAATTTTGAGTTTGGGGGAGGGGGGCGAACTATATATTCTTTCAAGATAAACTCATATAAAAAAAAGATACTCCCCAAAAAAATCCACATATATGACAAATCAATATCATAATGTTATAATTGAAGTATTATATGAGCTTTTTCATTTCTTGATAAAATCTTGAGAATAGGAAATTTCAACCAAATTGCATATATTATCAATGTTGAATGATTTAAACATATTAATTGAAATTGAAATTGAAATTGAGCTAAAAATTAGGGTTCCACACTTCTACTATTTACTCACAAAACTTACTACCTAACTATTTCATTCTATTGCAATTGTATATCAACTCTAAACTCTCTTTTTTTAAGGAAAAATTACTAAATTATTTGATCTATGCTTTTGTGGGGCCCGGCCCAAAAATAATGGGCTATTCCAAATCCAGGCCCGTCCGAGGAGCGTCCTTGCCGAAGAGAAACCACATATGAAGCATTACTCAACCCCAATAACGCCAAGGAAACCTTTCCGAGGAGTAACTCCTCCTCGGACATAACAAAGTCCAGGCGAGGAACTCTCCCCATCCATTTCAGTTCATCCTCCCAACATATAAAATGAATAAAATCCAAAATATCTCATGGAAAGCTGCCACCACCACATTAATTGCGCCCCAACCATCCTCTTGGCCGCATTAATGAGGAAAAGACCCCTGAACAGTACCACCTTGGCCTCTGCAACTCACAAAGGGAGAGATGGGGGCGTCTGATGGGACAGGTGCTCAAGTAGATGCTTAGATGATCGACAAGTGTAAGGTTGAGATGATAAGAGAGGAACTATATAATGTAGTGGAATCCCCCAAAGAAAGGGGAGAAAAACTGTATTAAGAACGGGAGAAATAGAATCACACGTGGAGATCCATTCTTGTGTTTTTATTTTCTGCAACTATATTGTCCATGTACAAGACCGAACAGGCTCACTGAGGCGAAGTTCTTTGACCCATCCTCTACAAATTTCTATTGTGGGTTGCGCTTTGGGCCAAGGCCAGATCAATAAGATTTGGGCCAGGAAAATCGTGCAACTACAATTGGCGCCGTCTGTGGGAAGAACTAGGGCATCAGCTAGCACAACGGTCGAGCATGGCAGAACTAGGTCCGCACCAGGAGAATCTTCACCAGGCTAACCCCCAACAGGCACAACCCGCCGAGTCCCAGAGGCAAAATAACCCCGTCAACCCAGGCCACGGGGGAAATCATGAGGGAAGTATGCATACTACCCGGACAAGCCAGAGTCACGCTCAGAAAGGTAGTCACGTGTCCCAAAGGCGAAATAGTCACCAGGCCATGCAGCGAGAGATAGACGATCTGAAGAGGAAGCTACGACGGGTACAGCGAAAGCGATCTCCTTCAGACTCAGACGGGTCTTCTAATGCGGAGGATGCGAGTTACCGACGGAGATCAAGGACCCCCCCAAGTGAAACCTTTTCCTACGAAAAGGAACCACCCCCTGTGTGGAAATACGAGAGCACATCCAGCAAGGGTTCGGGAAACGATGCCATGAAGAAGGCGTTGGACCAGGTTTCAAGGTCCCCCTTCACGTACAGAATTGAAGGGGCTAAGCTGCCTCGACGGTTCAACCAACCGGCATTCGCCATCTACAACGGTCGAACAGACCCGGTAGAGCATGTGAGCCAATTTAACCAAAAGATGGCGATCTACTCGCAAAATGAAGCCCTTATGTGTAAAATCTTCCCGTCCAGCTTGGGATCAATGCCGATGAGGTGGTTCAACGGCCTGAAGACAAATTCCGTAAACTCATACAAGCAGCTCACTCAGGATTTCTGCTCCCGCTATATCACCAACACCAGAGTCCCCAGGCCCCTCGGTTCGCTGTTGTCCTTATCCATGTACGAGGGAGAGACTCTGAAAGCATATTCGGATAGATACTGGGAAGTGTATAACGACCTGGATGACAACCATGATGCTGTCGCTATCAGCACATTCAAAAGCGGGCTCCCCACCGACCATGGCTTAAGGAAGTCCCTCACTGGTAAACCGGTTGCCAATGTTGATCAGTTGAGGGATAGGATCGACAAATACAAAAGGGTGGAGGAAGATCAGCTGCAAGGGAGGGGAAAGGAGAAGGTTATCCCCCCCAAAGCGACTGATTTCAGGTCAGAACGACACAACCCTGGTCAGCCGAGGAGAGATTTTTCGCGACAGGCTGGGCAGAGCATCCCGCAAACAGTGAATGCCGTATTCAGAGAACCAGTACAACAGGTACTGGAGAAAGTAAGGAATGAGCCCTATTTCAGGTGGCCGGGGAAGATGGCTGGAGACCCTTCCAAACGTAACCAGAACCTGTACTGCCACTATCATCAGGACAACGGGCATACTACTGAGGACTGCAGGAATCTATGGAATCACCTAGATCAGTTGGTCCGAGAAGGAAAATTGCGCCACCTGCTGCACCCATCGAGTGGCCATCCCGGCCAAGCAACACAAGAGCCTCGAAGGGATGTGTCCTTAAGACCCCCCACCGGGACGATACATGTCATTCTCGCTGCACCAGGAAGAACGGGGCCACCCATCCCCAGGGTGTTAGCTGTGGATCGGCTCCTCTCCGAGGGCAGGCAAAGGGAACCCAAGAGGTCAAAAAAGGGAAGCTCTTTGATACTGGGATTCTCGGATGAGGATAAGAGAGGAACTATTCAACCTCACGATGATGCCTTGGTGGTCACGCTGAGGATTGGGGGCTTCAACGTGAAAAGGGTGTTGGTGGATTCGGGAAGTGCAGTAGAGATAATGTACCCCGATCTATACAAGGGGCTGAACCTGAAGCCGGAAGATTTGACAGCTTACGACTCTCCCCTCCTCAGTTTCGAGGGAAGGACTGTTACGCCAAAGGGGCAAATCCGACTACCCGTGCAGACTGGGGCGGAGATAGTGGAGGTAAATTTTATTGTGGTCGACGCTTATTCACCTTACACCGCAATAGTTGCAAGGCCGTGGATCCATGCCCTAGAGGCCGTGGCCTCCACACTTCACCAAAAAGTAAAATACCCATCCAGAGGACAAATAGATGAGATCCGAGGAGATCAGGCCATATCCAGGCAGTGTATGGTGGCCGCCGTCTCACATCGGACCCATGCCGAGTCCTCGGCCCCTGAAAGTTTATAGCAATCAGCCGCCTCGGCAGAACAAGACGATGGACTAGCCGAGGAGATAAGGTGTGAAAGTTTAGATAAAATCGCTGTCAACGACGACCCGGAGAAGTTCTTTCTGGTCGGCTCTGAATTACCCTCTCAAGAAAAGGAGGAACTGGTCAGATTTCTCAGAGAAAATGTCGACGTGTTCGCATGGGACGCCTACGACGCCCCGGGCGTTGATCCTAGCCTTATTTGTCACCACCTGAACGTCAACCCCTCTTCCACTCCGAAGAAGCAACCACCCCGACGCCCTTCAAAGGAACATGCTGGTGCCGTAAAAGACGAAGTGGCAAAACTAAAAAGAGCAGGGGCTATTAAAGAGGTCTTTTACCCGGAATGGTTGGCAAACACTGTGGTGGTAAAGAAGAAGACAGGGAAATGGAGGGTCTGCGTGGACTTCACGGACCTGAACAAGGCGTGCCCAAAGGACCCATTCCCCCTACCCCGAATTGATCGATTGGTGGATGCAACCGTGGGGCACCCTCGAATGAGCTTCCTGGACGCCTTCCAGGGCTATCATCAGATACCCCTAGCGCTAGAGAACCAAGAGAAAACGGCTTTCATGACGCCCATCGGAAATTATCATTATAAGGTAATGCCATTTGGGCTAAAGAACGCAGGCTCGACCTACCAAAGGATGATGACTCGGATGTTTGAACCACAACTGGGCAAGATCATTGAGGTTTATATAGACGATATGGTCGTGAAGAGTAAAAGGGTGTCCGAGCACGTGAAGGACCTCGGAACAATCTTCGCTATATTAAGGGAGCACCGGTTGCGGCTGAATGCCTCCAAATGCTCATTCGGGGTCGGGTCTGGGAAATTCCTGGGGTATATGGTCACCCACAGGGGAATAGAAGTAAGTCCCGACCAAATCAAAGCCATTAACAGCCTACAGGCTCCTCGGAATCCGAAGGAAGTATAGAAGCTCACTGGCATGATTGCGGCGTTGAACCGGTTCATATCGCGATCGGCGGATCGATGTCGGCCTTTCTATCTCCTGATAAACAAGTGGAAAGAGTTCGAATGGTCGGAGGATTGCGTTCAGGCTTTCCAACAGCTTAAAGACTACCTGTCCCGACCACCCATCATGTCCAGCCCTGAGGCAGATGAGGTGCTGTTTGCCTACATCGCCGTAGCCCCCCACGCTGTAAGCCTGGTACTGATACGGGATGATAATGGGGTGCAGCGACCGGTGTACTATGTGAGCAAATCACTACATGAGGCCGAGGTGCGATACCTACCTTTAGAAAAGGCAATTCTGGCGATAGTGCATGCAACCCGAAAACTTCCTCATTACTTTCAGGCGCACACGGTCATCGTTCTAACTCAGCTTCCCCTCCGAGCAGTGCTTCGAAGCGCTGACTACACCGGAAGGATCGCCATGTGGAGTGCGCTTTTGGGGGCCTTTGATATTAAATATATGCCCAGATCCTCTATCAAAGGACAGGTCCTCGCAGACTTGGTAGCGGAGTTTGCTGAGCCCTCTATAGAAACAATAACCGAGAAGAAAGCCATGGATGGAAAGTCGGTTGGTGCGATTTCAACAGGGAGGAGCACGCATTGGAAGGTCTATGTAGATGGCGCAGCTAACCAGAGGGGGTCAGGAGTTGGGATAGTTTTAATATCCCCGGACGGGGCCGCCATTGAAAAATCATTGAGGCTCGGATTCTCGGCTACGAACAATGAAGCCGAATACGAAGCCTTACTTCAAGGGATGACGATGGTTCAAAGATTGGGCGGAAGAATGATAGAAGCGTTCTCGGACTCCAGACTGGTTGTCGGACAAGTGATGGGTGAGCTGGAAGCTCGAGATACTAGGATGCAAGAGTATCTGGGACAAGTCAAACGGCTACAGACGAGTTTTGAATCCTTCAGTCTGACGCACATTTCCAGGAGCGTAAACACCCATGCAGATTCGCTGGCCACTCTCGCCACGTCCTCGGCGCATAATCTGCCGCGAATGATCCTTGTTGAAGATCTGGCACAGGCAAGTCCCGTTGGCAGAAACCCGGCTCAGGTCCATCAGATCAGAAAAAGTCCTAGCTGGATGGACCCCATAAAGAGCTTCCTCCAAAACGACCTCTTACCGGAGGAAAAACTGGAAGCCGAGAAGATACGCAGGAATGCTCCTCGGTTCTGGCTATCAGAGGACCACAAATTATATCGACGCTCTTACTCTGGACCGTACCTACTCTGCGTGCATCCGGAAGAGTCCGTATCTTTACTCGAGGAGTTGCACGAGGGGATTTGCGGGAGCCACACCGGAGGAAGGTCGCTGGCGCACAGGGCACTCTCCCAAGGGTACTAGTGGCCGAACATGCAAAGAGAGGCCCAAGAATACGCTAAGAAGTGCGACCAGTGCCAAAGATTCGCCCCGAATATCCACCAACCCGGAGGGGTTCTCAACCCCCTCTCTAGCCCATGGCCGTTCGCACAATGGGGCCTTGATATAGTCGGACCTTTCCCCAAAGCTGGGGGGAACAAGCGATACATAATAGTCGGAACTGATTACTTCACTAAATGGGTGGAAGCTGAACCCTTAGCCAACATTAGGGACGTGGACGCCCGGAAATTCATCTGGAGGAACATCATCACCCGCTTCAGAACTCCGCGGACACTCATTTCCGACAATGGTCTGCAGTTCGACAGTAAGAACTTTAGGGAGTATTGCCGCGAGTTCGGAATCATTAACCGATATTCCACCCCCGCCTACCCTCAGGGAAATGGGCAGGTCGAAGCCGTGAACAAGGTCATAGTGAACGGACTAAAGAAGAGACTGGACGAGGCAAAGGGGAGATGGGTAGAGGAACTCCCCCACGTCTTATGGACTTATCGGACGACGCCGCGATGATCGACCGGTGAGACCCCCTTCTCAATGACTTATGGGGCTGAGGCCGTGCTCCCGATCGAGAACAACTTTCCCACACTGAGGTCTAGATCGTTTACCCCAAACGATAACGACGGTTTATTGGAACGGAGTCTGGACCTAGCCGAAGAAAGAAGAGAAAAAGCGATGATTCATATGGCCTATTATCACCAGAAGCTGAGACAAGGGTACGATGCTAACGTCAAACTGCGGCCTCTGGGTCCAGGTGACCTCGTGATGAGGAAGATTCTTGGCAGCGCGAAGAACCCCTCTTGGGGCAAGTTGGGGCCCAATTGGGAGGGACCATACCGTGTCACATTCGTGGCCGGAATAGGCGCCTACTACCTAGAAGATTTGGATGAAAAGCCTGTACCTCGACCATGGAATGTAAATAACCTCAGAAGATATTATTATTAATAAGAATGGCTTAGCATACGTTTTCTTTCATGACTATCCGTTGCTTGCTGGTCCACTGATAACTATTCATAGTTTTAAACAGAACCTAAGTCCTGCATGGCTCCTCGGACCACAGACTTAGGGGAAATTATTACTCATGACAATTTCTATAAGTTTTAAACAGAACCTAAGTCCTGCATGGATCCTCGGACCACAGACTTAGGGGAAATTAATACTCAAGGCAACTATTCATAGTTTTAAACAGAACCTAAGTCCTGCATGGCTCCTCGGACCACAGACTTAGGGGAAATTATTACTCATGACAACTATTCATAGTTTTAAACAGAACCTAAGTCCTGCATGGCTCCTCGGACCACAGACTTAGGGGAAATTATTACTCATGACAACTATTCATAGTTTTAAACAGAACCTAAGTCCTGCATGGCTCCTCGGACCACAGACTTAGGGGAAATTATTACTCATGACAACTATTCATAGTTTTAAACAGAACCTAAGTCCTGCATGGCTCCTCGGACCACAGACTCAGGGGAAATTATTACTCATGACAATTTCTACAAGTTTTAAACAAAACCTAAGTCCTGCATGGATCCTCGGACCACAGACTTAGGGGAAATTAATACTTAAGGCAACTATTCATAGTTTTAAACAGAACCTAAGTCCTGCATGGCTCCTCGGACCACAGACTTAGGGGAAATTATTACTCATGACAATTTTTATAAGTTTTAAACAGAACCTAAGTCCTGCATGGATCCTCGGACCACAGACTTAGGGGAAATTAATACTTAAGGCAACTGTTCATAGTTTTAAACAGAACCTAAGTCCTGCATGGCTCCTCGGACCACAGACTTAGGGGAAATTATTACTTATGATAGATTGAGGGATTATTACTTAAAGGAAATCGTTTTAATACGTGCGCGCAGTCTGGCACCATCACAACCCTCAAATGCGCAGCCCAAAAACCCATTTTATCTTGACTATTCGCCTACATCTACATCGTTGCAAATGCTTAAAAAAGAGCGCTACTGACATACATCCATAGTAAGCAAAGCGAACATTTTATATTAATATTCCGAGTACATTAGAAAGAGATGTCCTTACAGAAGAATGGAAAAATAGGACGACTCACATTCAAAAAAAAAAGAAAAAAAAGAAAAGAAAAAAAAAGGGTACAAAGATCAAAAGCCTAAAGGGCTAAGCCTTAACAGGAGGATCTTCTTTCTGCTCGGGCTGAGGGGGAGGAACCTCGATGGTAGAGTCTGCGGCGGGATCCTTCGCCATATCAGGCACAAGGACGGCATCAGGCGCCGCCAGGTCCTGCTCTGAGGCCACTTGGGCGTCATCAGGATTCTCTCGGATCTCCGGAGGATAAAAGATGTTCTCGGGCAGTCTTAGTGCCGAATCCGCAGGAACTCCTGCAGCATCGAGAGCATGAGCCCATGAAATACTGCAGTAATCCCTGCACACCTCGGGGATTTCCTCGGATAGCCTCGCCTCCGTTTCTGCGGCCCCGAGCTGGCGAGCAGCATTCTTCTCAGCCTCTGCAGCCTCTCGGATCAGCTGGGCCTCCTCTTTGACTCGCCTTAGCTCATCCTCGACTTTTTGCAGGGCAGTCTTGAGATCCTGCACTGCCTGCCTCTCGGTGGCGAGGTTAATCTGTGTCGAGTACAGCTCTTTGCGCTGGTCCTCCGCCTGGGTCTCGGCACTTTTCAAACCAGCCTCTGCACTTTTGCGCAGTTTCTCCGACTCCTTGAACTCATCCGTGAGTTTAAGGTGATCGTGCTTAAGGGATCCTAAGGCTTTCTCCATCTCCGTCCGAGTCTGGGTCTCAGCCTCAGCCCGACTACGATTACCTCGGCAGAATTCCTCAGCCACAAATACCTGCTGAGTGATCTACGAACGAAACAAGATTGCTTTAAAAAAAAAAAAAAAAAAAAAAAAAGGAGGGGACCCCTTTTTAATGAAGCAGTAGAAGGGTTACTTACCATCGCGAGGTCCCTTTTAAGGGATAGGAAGATCTCGGGCTGAGAGAACCGCTTATAAGCCTCCATATCCCGAGGAAGGAGTAGGGGCTGCTCTAAAGCCTCGGCCACATACCCTGCCCGGCCTCGGTTGTACTCTCGGACCGAAGCATTATAGGGGATGGCAACCCCATCCAGCTCCAACTTGGGGCTCCATACACGCGGGGCAGCTCGTACCTCCGCAAGGCTCTCTTCATCCCGATTCTCCGAGGAGTTGCCCCTTCTGCTCCTTGGTGCACGAGCAGTCTTTTGCTGCTTGGTCGGCTGAGCAGCCACCTCACCCTCCTCAGGGGTGTCAACCGGCCTCTTCTTCTTCAGGTCCGGATTAGCCTTAAGGCCAAGTTCCGAAATGCCCTGAGGGACAACAGGAGGAAGGGTTTTAACTTGTGATGGAGGTGGTCCCTTCGACGACTGGCCTTTCCCTCGGGAGGCCATCAGCTCCTTCAGAGACTTTCCCTTTCCTGCCATGGGCTCTGTCTCTTCGTCCGAAGTATCGTTCGAGCAGATAACAATGGAAGGAGCGCCAACTGCAGAATGTCGGTCCCGCTCTCCTTCAGGACCGGAAAGTTCCACCAAAGGGGTTTGCTGAACTTCCTCCTCAAAATAAAACTCGTCTATCTCTTCCTCAAGGGAAAGACGAGATGATTCAGTTTCCTCTTCAACCTGAACGGCAACACCAGGCTCGTTTGGCGGAGGTAGCTGCTCTGCTAAGTAGGGATTTCTAACACCAGGCAACACAACTGGTGGCAGATCGTGTTTAGCTAGGAACCCGTCCTTGGACACGTCAATCCTAGCCAACCTCGGACTGCCAGCCCTTATAGCATGGCCGATAGCTTGGAAAGAGCTGCTCAGAGGTTGATAGCCCAGAACCAGATGGGCTGCACGCAACTGTCTGTCCTCGGAAACGTAAATCTCCGACCTAAGAAGGTAGTTCAACGCTGGCACGTTCACAAAGTTTAGCCGAGGAGCGACGTGAACTTTATCTGCAAGCAACCAAGAAAAGTGGGGTCAGATCATGAAATTTTCCAATTACAAAGAAAGCAAGAAAAATAAACCCTCAATACTAAATCCTTTCCCAAAAAGGACCGATCCTAAAAACGTCGCACCTGGGGTTCCTGCCCGAGTTGGACAATGAATACCGTCGGACCACTCCCCAGAAGCAATAAGGAAGTCATTCTTCACGGTCTTATTGGACACTGGGAGACAAGAGATCAACCTAACGTCCTCGTTCCGGGATTTAAGATAATACCCATCATCCCCGAGGCGGTGACATTCGTACAGATAAGCCACATCGTGCCAAGTAAGGCCTAGATTCATCCGCTCGTTTAAGACATCTACACAGCCTAGTATCTTGAACATATTCGAGGCACACTGATACGGCGTCAACCTATGGTTGAACAGGTATTCCCTTGTAATCCTACGCATGGGAAGTGTCATCCCTCCCTCTATAAAAGCAATCATAGGGATAACAACTTCTCCCATGCCTCTCTCTGTCAATACTCCTTCAAGAGGACAGTACTGCAACCCAACCCCCGGGGGAATGTGGTA
This sequence comes from Quercus tomentella, assembly GCA_028535165.1. Classification (NCBI taxonomy): domain Eukaryota; kingdom Viridiplantae; phylum Streptophyta; class Magnoliopsida; order Fagales; family Fagaceae; genus Quercus; species Quercus tomentella. The sequence continues at coordinate 53,553,126 of JAPQVY010000089.1, read as the reverse complement.
TTTAGCCCTAAAGGCCTCCATAGCGGCTGGAGTGTTTACTAATTTCTCAAATCTACCCATCTGAACTGAACTGGGGAAACGAAAGTAAGGACTGAGAATAAAAGTAGAGTCCGAGGAGGGAATTGAAACGGCGAGATGAACGAAATGTACTGGTACCTTCGCAAGACGCTCAATGGGACGCCTGGAAATCTCTCCTGGAAGGAACGCTTCACGAAAGACGGCTACGGAGGCGTAACGGGCACAAGTATTCGTATGTCTCTGGGGTTCGATGGAGTTCTCTGGAAGCCTCTGGGTTTATGAAATGCAGATAAAAAGAACTGAACCCATCTGACGTCTTATATAGCCGGGAGGAGAGAGAAAAGATCATTCCTGCCTAAAAATACGAGAAGAAACGACGGCCGTTCGATCCACGCCACACCGTTGGATGGAGGGAACATAACGCCTCCAGAAGTTAATGACCACGCCTCGTAAATTGTAACGCGTCAAAAGTAACGGTCCGCACGCGCGCCCCAAGCTCTCCTTGTTTCCACCCTCTCACTAACATCAAAACCCCGCTTTTCTCCTCGGAAGGAGATAAAAGCGGAGTTTTGAGGGGCTATTGTGGGGCTCGGCCCAAAAATAATGGGCTATTCCAAATCCAGGCCCGTCCGAGGAGCGTCCTTGCCGAAGAGAAACCACATATGAAGCATTACTCAACCCCAATAACGCCAAGGAAACCTTTCCGAGGAGTAACTCCTCCTCGGACATCACGAAGTCCAGGCGAGGAACTCTCCCCATCCATTTCAGTTCATCCTCCCAACATATAAAATGAATAAAATCCAAAATATCTCATGGAAAGCTGCCACCACCACATTAATTGCGCCCCAACCATCCTCTTGGCCGCATTAATGAGGAAAAGACCCCTGAACAGTACCACCTTGGCCTCTGCAACTCACAAAGGGAGAGATGGGGGCGTTTGATGGGACAGGTGCTCAAGTAGATGCTTAGATGATCGACAAGTGTAAGGTTGAGATGATAAGAGAGGAACTATATAATGTAGTGGAATCCCCCAAAGAAAGGGGAGAAAAACTGTATTAAGAACGGGAGAAATAGAATCACACGTGGAGATCCATTCTTGTGTTTTTATTTTCTGCAACTATATTGTCCATGTACAAGACCGAACAGGCTCACTGAGGCGAAGTTCTTTGACCCATCCTCTACAAATTTCTATTGTGGGTTGCGCTTTGGGCCAAGGCCAGATCAATAAGATTTGGGCCAGGAAAATCGTGCAACTACAGCTTTCTTTTGGGGGGCCAACTCTTTTTTTTTTTTTTTTCATATAACCTTTAAATATTTATAAAATATACTAAATTGTAAAAAAAATTAAAAATTTTGGAGGGGCCAAGGCCCTCCCAAGGATACATGTGGCTCCGCCACTAGCTAAAGGTTTTCTTGGTTGAGTTGGTGAAAATATGGAGAATAGAAAACTTTTTCATTTAGTTAAGGTGAAAAATGAGATAATAGAAAATATATCTGCATAAATTTATTCCTATGCCCCTAGTACTAAGAAAAAAAAAATAGTATATAAGAAAAGAAAAAAAAAAACCTGAACATAATATAAGGTGACAAATAAAATAAATAAGAAAAAGAAAAAAAAAAAGCAGCGTTGAATAGAGAAGAGAGGAAAGACAGGTAATTTTTTATCAAACTCACTTCGTCTTTCTCATTGTCCCCCCAAATTAGGGAGAAAACCATTTCACCTTAAATGGTGGGCCCAGAAAGTAAACTCATGTGCCCCACCAGTTTTACTTCCCCTCCCATTCCCCATCTAAACACACTTATCTCTCATATTTTCTCTTCTTTTTTTTTTTTTTTTTTTTTCTCCAACCAAATTGACCCTAAAGAACAACAAGAAGCATCTTGAAGAATATTTTATACGTTTGACTTACTTCTAATACTTTTTTAACTAGACATTTTCTTTTTTTAAATATACAATGATAAGTGATTGTGAGTTTTAATCTCTACCTTTTATTTAGTTAGTAGATGACATGACAATCTCTCATTAAAATAAAAAGAAATTCTAGTTAAAAAAGTACTGGAAGTAAGCCAAATCAATATTTTATAAAACACTAGATTTCAAATTTCAGTTCTAGGCATTTATACTTTGTATACGTCCATGTGACCAAATTCTACTTTTGATTGATCTTGATACTCGATACCGTAATTTGAATTTATTTTTAAAAAGCAATAAGTCTATTTTTGCCTCAATAAAAAAGACCTTATTATTTACTCAAGAAAGATTACGTTGCAACTTAGATGGCTAAAAATTGACTGCATTGCTTATAACCCAGATCTTAATGTTTCCTTTATAATCTCGCTTAATGGTTCGTAATATAAATTTTCGATCTTTCATCTAAAAAAAAATTGTCATAATTGACGTTCCCCACTATTTGTAAATTTTAACTTGGAATTTCCACATCATTAATAATTTTTTTTTTTTTACCATCTACAACTTTTTCTCGTATTTCATATTTTCATCCCTATAATACTTGTAATTTTATAATGATACTAACACAAGGTATATATTAGTACTAATTCCATCTTATGTGGATCGGAAGGTATTATATTATTCATACTTCATACAATCTCTCTCTCTCTCTTTTTTTTTTTTTTTTTTTTTTTTTTTGAGAATCAACTTCATAAAGCCTTCTTATCATTGTTTGCTGAGATATCCTGCGTCATGAGGTTCTTGTTTTATTTTCTTTATAGCCTCCTGGCTGTGATATACTTTCCCATCATTTTCATGCTAGCTACATTTTAGAAATTCTAGTTCCTTCAGTTTTAATTTGGATAAAGTGACTAAAATTATACGTCACATTTTATGTGACTAAATTATACATGAATAATTATTTGAACCATCATGTAATGGGTTTGAGGAATTTCTCACCAATACAATTTCGATATAAACTTTGTCTGTCTTTAATTTGTTAACTTTTTTTTTTAATAACCGTTCATAAACAGTGCATATGTTAACTAAAATTAAGTCTGATATAATTATAAACAAATATGATAAAATCAAATCAGTTTTATTTTTGGTTCAGCTTGTATTAAAACTAAACTAAATTTTGTGATTTGTCAAACATCCCAAGAATTTGTAAAGATGAACTGTTCATGTTTTCAATTTTTTCTTTATCGCAATGTTAATGAGTGTCAACCGGAAATGCAACAAATCTAAGCCAATTGAGCTACTGTGAATTCGTGACCAGTGAATGTTTGTAAGAATATTTATATATCAGCGTTCGGAAATCCTCTAAGTTCTTATAAACGCATTTCAAGTCAACTCTGGCTTTTCGATCTTCACTATAAATTAAGATTCTTGTATTTGAATGTTTCTCTTTATGATATATTCATATTGTTTAATTTTTATGAAATCTTAGTGAATCACATATATTGCTAGCTTCCTTTATGAGAATCTTATTAAGTTTATTAAAATCTATATTTTTTTTCCATCTGCTTACAGACAAGTGCGTCTTTGGACTATGATAGCTGGAGGAGGTGCAAGTGTTATCTATGCAGATACAGTGTGGTTCTCTTTTTGTTTAGACCTAGAACTCTTTTAACAGTAGTGCAACTATTGTTAAGTTTAACTTTTGTTTCACCTTAGCATAAATTCCTTGTGTTCTGATCATTATTGCTTAATAAGGTTGGGGATCTTGGCTACGCTTCTGAGCTTGGAAACTATGCAGAATATAGTGGAGCTCCCAATGAAGACGAAGTTTTGCAGTATGCCAGTGTTGTACTTGATGTAAGAAAATACTGTCTACACCCTCTATAGTGTTGTGTCATAAATTTATGTCACATGAACAAATAAACCCTAGTTTTGTGCTTGTCCAGCTTGTGCTGTCCTTAATTTCTACTAAAGATAGCATGAGGACCGCATTCTAATTATGCTCACCTTGATAATTTAATTATATCTTCCCTGTTTGCTCTTCAAATAAATTCATTGTTCCTGTTCATGCAGTGTTTAACTACGGATCCAGATGGTTGTAAGAGAGACCTTGCAATTGGCTGAGGAATAGCAAACTTTATTAATGTTGCTGCTACATTTAATGGTATAATTCGTATGCAGAAAATAATTGTTTATCACCAATTTTTTTAGACTTTCCGAAACTATATCTAACCGATTAAGCTGACAACAATTATTCAATTCTTAGTCATAAAGTTGCCAGTTCATTCATGAAATGTGATGATGCCGAATAAATCACCAGTAAGCCACACAGTGCTCGCACGTTCGAAACAGCACCTGCACAAAAAAAAAAAAAAAAAAAAAAAGACCTAGCAGAGAACGCTGGTGTGGTGCCGGCCAAATACCCTCCGAAGGTTAAGTTAGAACTATTCTCACAACTTTAGAGTGTTAGAGAGGGTCAATTATGCGTACCTCGATTTGTGAGGGTATTGGGGCTTTTATAGTAGTAGAAGGGTGAACTCTCTTCCTTGATGTCGAAGTCTTTTCCTTATAGGAATCCTCTTGAGTCATCCCAAACGTGATGGACAAGTTATTTCCTTGTAGAGAGGGTCCTTCATTAACACGTGTATCTTCCGGAATTCTCCATGCACTAGGATTTCAATTTCCTCTAGGATTCTACCTGATTTTTGGCGTGTGTGACAAGTATTTTAAGTTAGGTTCCTGCTATTCCCTGGGCTTACCCATTGTCAGCCCATGGGCTAAGATCCGTCAAGCCCACCAAGGCGAAGATCTGTCATACCAATTTTTACACCTTCAAAATGCATGCCCAAAAGCTGATAGGCTAAAAACGAATTAACCCCTTATGATAAATTAGCCAATTAATTTAGCCAAGTGAATTAATTAAGTTAATTAATATGCAAACGCGTGGTAGCACAAACAAATCACTAATAACTAAGTATGCAGCGGAAAATAAATTGACATGGTAATTTCTTTACGAATGGGTAATATCAACATGGCAAAACCCCACAGAGTGATTTTAAGGTCACCACTCCCGAAATTCCACTAATATCACAACAAACGATTACAAGTAAAGGAATCCCAGTAACTTATACCAACCTACAGTTGAACCCTTACCCCAATACCTAATTGGACTTGTTCTGTAGTATAAATTTCTCCTTTTGATGCACGGCTACCAGTACGTGACTAACCAATTGCACAGATTCCAGTACGTAACTTCAATCACCAACTAGAGAAGGTTGTTGGCTGCAAAGTTCTTCAGTTCATCCCAACAATGAAAATCAAGAAGATGCTTGATCACAAAACCCTACGGTGCACAAACACAGCAACTTCTTCACAAGAATGATGAACTAGGGCAAATTCTGTCTCCAGTCACAATTTGCTTGAACAAACTTTGCTCAACACTTGTGCAACTTGTGAACACTTTGACGGCCCTTAAAATAATCTTTTTATATGTCTAAGGTTCTGAGAAAAGAAAGTCGAAACACATAATCACGGATTGGAGTTAAAATAGAACTGAAACTCTGTTTTTCATAAACCTCGATAGATGCCTATCTGTCGAGCTGCTGTCGAGCCACGGGGCTGGAACAGCTTCTTAAGCTCAATAGATAGCTAGCTATCGAGCTTTAATGACAAACACTTCTTCAGCTTGTTTTTTGGACAGACTCGTATGGCTTTAACACTTGATCTTGAAACAAAGTTTCTTGAAGTATTAAACACATCCTAGATCTATCTAAATACAAGTAAATTGCGTTTTGTCAAAGGATTAGCTAATTACATAAAATAGTGACATATGTCCTAACAAAAACTTTCCTATCTGTTTTCCATAGAGCTAAATGACAAATACATTATTACTCAAGTAAAGTATTTTTTATAAAACATATGTTGCCAATATTCATTGAATTATATGTTACCACCATTTATTGAAACATATGTTACTATAAGTTTTTTTTTATTTTGGTTAAATAATAACATTTCATAAGTTTTTTTTAGTCCTCAAAATTAAATGAGAAACTAAATAGTAAATTTGACATTTTTACATTAATGTTGCATTTTCTCCTAAGGAAAAAAAATAATATAATGAGAAATGGGCTAAGCTGGGCTATTATCCAAAATAAAATTATCTCTAACAACAGTTAAGTTTAATTTTAGATTGTTAAATCCTTTAATTCCTTCCTAATAAGAGTTCTAAATGGAACCTTATTAGTTATCACTCAAAAAATCTTTAGTATAATTTTTTTTTTTATTTGCTATATTTTAGAAGAATGCCAAATATCAATTTTATGGCCGATGAGAAATATATCACTAATATGACCAATATCCGTACAATATTAACTTTCTTGTCTCTACCTCATTATTGTCGAAGCTACCCAATAATGGCCGAAGATTGAGAGATATCCATTAAATTTCATTGGAATTCACGAGACCTTATATTAGGTAGAATTCTATGCTATCCTAGTTGCATTGGCTGTCTCTAGGTTTGGGAGTTATCATTAAGAAAACACACAATTGAATTCTACCACCTGCTTGATTGAATCTATTGTAAGCATTGAAGCTTTGCAACTAATGCTTGAAATCACAAAGGTGAGGTAATCAAGGCTTTGTTAAGATATGTTCGTTTGGCTCCAACCTCATATCTAAAGTTTCAACAATTCTTTAGTTGTCACTGAGCATTTGGAATTATGTTATCCTAGAAGGGGACTCTAAAATTTGTATAGAAGCACTCACCTCCAGTTTAAGAGATACAAATTGGTCCATCCGTATTTTGATAGATAATATCCTAAGTCTTGTTGATTCTTTTGTAGTTGTTCATTTAGTTAGGTTAAGAAATTTTATTCTTATTTGCTCATTTAATTTAGAGGGATAAAAATCTAAAAAACTTAGAAATGTTATTATTTTAACAAAAATTCTTATGGTAATGTACCAATATATGTTTCAATAAATGATGATAACATATGTTTCAATAAATATGATCTTAACATTCACCTTGTTTGTACAAGGAGAATGTGTCATTTAAGCTAGAGTTTTGAAACAATAATGATATGAAGACACAGTAAAATTGTGAGATTTGTTTTGTAGTGTGGATTGTCAACTGTAAAATCAATTTCAAAACAATCTTGTAATATTCATTTAATTTAAGACAAATGAAAAAAAGATCAAATGAATAAATAAAGCAGTTGAATCTCTAAATCAAAAATCTTCGGGGTTCGCGGGGGGGAGGGGGGGGGGGGGGCTTACTTCTCCTCTTGGCATCCTTTTGAAAATGACAGCAACATGGTGAAACTGGCAATGGCATGGCGAGACTTGGTGAGAATAACTAATAGATTGAGGTTGATTTTGGAGCAATGGCTTTAGGGTTTTACCATTTACGGTCATTAGTCCTTTTTGAAAAGTAAATAAATAAATTTCATAACTTTCCATTTACTTTATTTAAACAATCATTAGTCTCACCATGAGGGTGATTTTAGAAACTTGTGTGATTTAATTTGAAATACAAAGACATACAAATACATTAACATAAGTAAGTGTTTTATCAACTTTACCATCCATTAAATCCATGGAAACCTAGAGGTGAAAAAAGGCTGCCTTGTGCAAACCTTTTCTTCGTCAAGGTAGAAAAATCCTAAGAGGACATGGACGAGATCATGAACAGGTGTGCTGGATTACAATTGTTGGCAAAGGAAGAGGCTGAAGTTAAGGTACTTTCCCTGACAAGGGAGGGTAGACTGATCCTAATTGGAAAATTCTACACGAAAAAGGCGAGTTAACTTGGAGTCGGTGGCTAGGGTGTTGAAGATAGCAAGGAAAACCAAGGAAAATTTTAAGGTAAGTGATCTGGGGGAGAATAGAGCTTTATTCCTTTTCCAGACGACGGGCGATTTGGATAGAGTGCTGTAACTAGGCCCGTGGTCGTACGATAAGTATCTTCTCATTCTCTACAAGTTGCAAGTCGAGGAATCTGCTTAGAGAGCATGTCTTGAGAGGGTATCCTTCTGGGTCCAAATTCATGGACTGCCCATGATGAGCCAAACCAAGGAAACAAGGATGAGCATTGGGGAAATTCTAGGGGTAGTGGAAAATGTGGACGTAGATGACAAGGGTTTTAGTATGGGAGGTTACCTATGCGTCCGAGTTTCAGTAAACATCACAAAACCACTATGCCGAGGCCGAAAAATACGGTTGGGAAGAAAGAATCTGTTGTGGGTAGACTTCAAATATTAGCGACTTCCTATATTCTACTACTGGTGCGAGATGGTGGACCACGATAAGAAAGAATGCCTACAATGGATATGGAGTAGGGAGACACTAAGACCGGAGGAGAAGCAGTTTGGAGTGTGGCTGCGGGCTTCATCGGAACAAAACCAGAGGCCTCAGCTAATAGTGGCGACGAGCCACGGCGGCTATAAGGAAGAATGGGCATTTGACAAGATAAATGATGGGGTAGCGAGCATCCCAACGGAGCCTACGCAGATGGGATAGGTGACTAGTGAGCTGCAGGTAGGCAAATCAAAGCTCACCAACCTCGTAAGGAACGATGTGGATGATACGAGGCTGATGGAAAACCGTGTTTTACTTGTGAAGCTGATTTATGCACTAACAAGAGATTTTGAAAAACAACTAGCAGAGATTGACACAGGAATTCATGGTGAAGTTTCCCGAATGATGATAGGTGAGGGGTCTAGGAAGGAAGTGAAGGACAGCAGCAAAGGTCAATCCTATAAACAAACACATGCTCCCTTAGGTGTGACTGATGATGGCGTAAGCCCCTGCCTAGTGCAGCAAGTCCTTGTGGGCCTCAATGATGCAAACGGGCCTAATATGTCTCTGGTTATGGACATAACTACTGAACGGGCCCAGCCCGAGGATGGGTTTAAATTTGTTTCAAACAGCCCAATACCAATAAATGGCATCAACACAAAAAAGCTACGTGGTGGAGGCCCAAAAAAAAAAACAAGAATAAGGACGTCAAAGAAAGGAAAAGAAAACATTGTTGCAACGCCTTCAAACTTTGTAATGGAAGCCATGACAGTTCGGGATATGGCTATGGATGTGGATGGCATGGTGACAGGGACCAAGAAAAGATGTCGTACTCCTTTGACAGAGATATAGGAGGAGAATGGAAACAGGAAGAGAGTAAAAGTGGAGGGAGAAGTGAAATAATTTGGAAGGATTTTGAAACAACATCTTCGATCGGTGGTGGCTGCGGAGCAGCCTTGCTGGGAATAATGAGTGCCTTAAGCTGGAACTGTAGGGGGCTTGGGAACCTCCTAACAATTAAAACACTCCAAAAAATAGTTAAGGAGGAAGATCCCACTTTAGTCTTTCTAATGGAGACTAAATTTAAGGCAACGGAGATGGAAGGAGTTAAGAGAAAGATTGAGAGACAACATGGCCTGGTGGTGCCAAGCCAAAATTGTGGGGGAGGTTTAGCTCTACTTTGGAGGAGTACACTGAAGGTGGATCCTTTGACTTATTCTCCATGGCATATTGACGTGATAGTTAATAAGGAAGACAGAAAGAAAAGCTGGAGATTTACTGGTTTTTATGGCAACCCGGAGACGAGCAAACAGGAGGAGTCTTGGGCACTGATAAGGAATCTCAGTAGTAAATGTGAGCTACCGTGGGTGATCAATGGGGATTTTAATGAGCTTCTTCATGCAAATGAAAAAGAGGGCATCAATGTAAGACCCAAGGGACAAGTTAAAGTGTTTCGGGATACCATTGATAGCTGTGGACTGTGAGATATGGGCTACAATGGGTCGGACTTCACTTGGAGTCGAAGACTAGGAGCGAGAGGGTGGGTCTGCAAATGCTTGGACAGAGCATTTGTGTTGACCAATTGGGCAACATTGTTTCCTACAACCAAGCTCTATCATGTGGCAAACTCAGTGTCTAATCATAGCATGCTAGTTCTTAAGAGTGCAAACCCCACTGGAAAAAGGTGAAAGAGGGCAAAGTTATTTCGCTTCGAGTCGAAGTGGCTAAGGGATGAGCGGTGTTCAGAGGTGGTCAATGATGCATGGGAAAGAGGAAGAAACATGGGAACAAACTGGCCGCTCCTTCATTGCCTGGAGGAATGTCACACGTCACTGACCGAGTGGAACAAACACTCCTTTGGCCATGTAGGCAAACAGATCATTGAGTTGCAAAAAAAGCTTCAAATGCTGGAGAATTGGAGGGGTAGTGAGTCAGTCTTAGAGGACATATACACCATGAAAATGGAGTTGAATCGGTGGCCAAATGTGGAGGAGGAAATGTGGCACCAACGGTCCCGAAACAATTGGCTGAAAGCAAGTGACAAAAATACCACCTTCTTCCATACAAAAGCCACTAACCGGTTTCAAAGGAACTCAATACATAGGGTGCAGGATGATGATAACACTTGGCAGGAGGATGAGGAACAAATTGGCAGAATCTTTATTGAGTATTATGAACAACTTTTTACATCTTCGCGGCCAGCGGTGGAGGGGGTGCTACTTGAGGCCATCCACACAAAAGTCATTGATAGGATGAATACCTCTTTGCTCATAAATTTTAATGCCCATGAGGTGGAAAAGGCCCTCCGACAGATGCATCCTTTAAAAGCACCCGACCCTGATAGTATGCCCCTACTTTTTTACCAATATTTCTGGCCTATGGTTAAGTCTATTGTTATTACTACTGCTTTAGATTTTCTAAACCATGGCACTGCTCCCCTGCACTTTCATGATACCCAAATTGCACTAATCCCCAAAACAAAGAATTCGGAATGCGTCACTGACTACAGGCCAATTAGCTTATGCAACGTGGCCTATAAGCTAGCCTCAAAGGTGGTGGTAAACAAAATGAAAATTGTCTTGCAGGAAATTGTCTGTGAGAATCAGAGCACGTTTGTAGCAAAAAGGCTAATCACAGATAATGTTCTTGTGGCCCATGAGATGATGACTCACATAAGTAGAAAAAAGAAAGGTAAATGTGGGGAGATGGCTTTAAAGCTCGATATGAGCAAAGCCTATGACCAAGTGGAGTGGGATTGCCTGTGACAAATAATGAAGAAGCTAGGTTTTCATGACAAATATCTATAGTGATGAGAACAGTGACGTCGGTGACTTATGTAGTGAGAATCAATGGACAACCATACAGTAAGATACATCCATCTTGAGGATTGAGGCAGGGCAACCCATTATCATCATATCTCTTCCTCATTTGTGCAAAAGGACTTTTGGCACTATTGCACCAAGCCGTCCAAAGGAAGAAGCTTAGAGGGGTGGCTTTCTCGGTCAAGGGGCCCAAAGTTTCGCACCTCTTTTTCACCGATGACAACTTAATCTTTGGATGGACGACAAATGAGGAGGCAACCAAAATTCAGAGACTGTTGCAGGTATACGAAACCTCCTCAGGCCAACAGCTGAACCAAAATAAGATAGCCCTTTTCTTTGGCCATAACATGGATGAAGGGATAAGAGATAATGTGAAAACCTTGTTTGGTGCCTAAGTGATTAAACCCCACGAGTCATACCTCGATTTACCCTCTTTGGTAGGGAGGTCAAAGTCCAATACCTTTGCTCACTTGAAACAAAGAGTGGCGAATAAGGTGTCAGATTGGAAGGAAAAACTATTAACTAGTGCTGGCAGAGAAATTCTGATTAAGGCATTCGCACAAGCAGTGCCTTCATACACTATGAGCTGCTTCCTTTTGCCAAACAAACTTTGTGATGACTTCCAGAGGATGATCAAACAATTCTGGTGGGGACAAGCAAACACTGAGAAGAACTTAGCATGGTTAAGCTGGGAGAAACTGTGCATGCCGAAAGATGGAGGGGGTTTGGGCTTTCGCAACTTAAAGCTTTTTAATCTAGCTCTCTTAGCGAAACAGGGATGGAGATTACAAACAAACACCTCATCCCTATTTTGCCGAGTCTTTAGAGCTAAGTATTTCCCTCATGGCAGCTCTGTGGAAGCTGATATGGGAAGGACCCCCTCCTATGCGTTAGGGGTGTCAATTCGGGTTAGCGTGTCAGGTTCGCGTTGTGTCGAGGTAGGGGTATTCGACTAAATGGCTCAACCCTAACCCGACCCATTTAATAATCATGTCATGATCCTTCAACCCTAACCCGACCTATTAATAAAGCGAGTTGACCTGACCCAACCCATTTGACACGTTTAATAAACAAGTTGTGTTGAGTTGACACGAATGTAACACAACCCATTTCAACATGCATAATATTAAATATAACATCCATCTAGAAATAATTTTTTTTACATTCCAAAAAACAGTGCATACACTTCAAGTCTTCAACCCACATTCAAAATAATATAGTTCAACAAAAATATACTTCAACCCAAATTCAAATAACTAAGTTTAACAAAAATAAAATAACATAGTTCAACAAAAATATAATATCCTTGGAACTCGCCAAATGCTAAGTATCAATATTGAAATAATTTGAGTAAACAGTAGACTAATCCTGACTATGACCACGATTATCATCCATAAATTCTTTGTTGATGTCTAAATTCATAACATCTTCCACAAGCTCATCCAATTTCATTTGTGCAAGTTCTATGCCCCCAAAAAAAAAAAAGTATTAGTAGTTCTAGGGTTTGTAAAGTTTCAATTTCCAATTATATCCCTTGTAAATTTTTGTAATTACTCACTTTTCTTTTTAAATTTACAACATATGTTGGATATTAAAGGTATTTGACAAATTTAAAATAAAATAAATATTTATTTGTTATACGAGTTAAACAGGTTGTATTAAGTGGGTCATGTCGGGTTGACACAAATAAATTGGCGTGTCAAACGTGTCTATTGCGGGTTATGCAGGTTGACCAACTTATGACATGTTTCTTATCGTGTCGCTTTCGGGTCGACCCGATTATGACCCAAACCCATTAAGGTCCAACCCTAACCCGAAAAAACCCGTGTCAGGTTCGTGCCATGTTCGCGGGTTGGGTCAAACATTGACACGCCTACTATGCGTGGAAGAGCTTAATGGCAGCACAAGGAGTAGTGCGAAAAGGCATTTGATGGCAGGTGGGGGATGGCGAAAACATTAGAGTATGGTGTGATAAATGGGTGCCAAGACCGAGCACTTACATGGTGGTATCTCCAGAAAAACAAAGCTTGCAGGTCACTCTGGTTAAGGACCTCATAAACAGAGGAACTTTTAAGTGGGATGTGGATATGGTCAATCAATGCTTCAATGCTGAGGATGCATCAGCCATTTTGGGCATCCTGTTAAGCTTGACGGGTAGAAGAGATAGGCTAATTTAGGCTGCTTGTAATTTTGGGAAATTCTTGGTTAAGTCAGCATATGTGTTAGCCTGTAAGGAAAGGATAGAGCAGAACAAGGGAGATTGCTCAAACGACTCGAATCGCAAATAGGTCGAGAAAGGTATTTGGCAATTGAAACTCCTTCACAAGCTAAGACACTTCGCATGGAAAGCAGGCCGAAATATCCTAGCCACCAAGCATAACCTTAAACGAAGAAAAATCTTCGCCGATGATGAGTGTGTTTTATGTGGACAACCTGAGGAAACCACGTGCCACTTGCTGTGGTTCTGTAAACATGCCAGTGGGGTATGGGAGTCCAGTAAGCTTGCTCTACCCTTCACCATTGCTCCGTCTTGGACTTTCCTGGATGTTATGCAGAACCTGCAAAAATGGGAAGGATCTCAACCCGGTCTTATAGAGAAAGTCATTTCAGTTTGTTGGGGCATATGGAAAGATTGCAACGTGTGAGAGACCGCGCCCCCGGCCCCCTTTTTTAGGATTTTGGGCCAAACCCACGTGAATGGGTGGAGTCATGTTATTGCCTCTCAAAATGAAGATTCGACTAGTTATATTTTCCCCTTTAGATTAAGGGTTTTACAATGGAGTCGCCACTTATTTAATTATTGGAATAAATAAGAAAACCAAAATTGAAAAATTCTTCATTTTATTAATTTGTAATTGAATTTACATTGATCATAGAAAAATTACATGGCATTGATCCTAGATACAATCTAAGATATAGTACATGGCTTTGTTTCCTAGTTATGATCTAAAAATCGAAAATTACATGGATAAGCATTTGATCTACTAACCCTTGATCTAAGCTCGGAGGCTATGTTACAAGGTGGGAAGGTGTTAGGCACCCACCTTGCTCGGTGAAACCCGTCTTCTAGACTATGGTGACCAACATTCATATCACATCATCCAATATGTTATCAATCAATTTGTCTGTTGAATTTAAAATGTGTGCATGTGATAAACCCTAATTCAATTTATTAAGCATTTCATTTGGATTGAAAAATAAATTCTAGTGAATGTGTGTGGATTGTGATATCCTAGATTCAAGGATTTGAAAGAATTATTAAACAAACATATTTTTCATATTTTTTATGTGGATTTAAGATAAGAACTAGTGTTATGCATGAACATGTGAAGAACACATAAGAACATTTAAACATATTCAAGAGAATTTAAATAGTTACTATCATACTTTAATCCTAAATTCTCATCATGGCAACACAAAAAACAAGTTAGAGAAAGGGATTATACCTTCATGCAAGATCCATATGGTGGAGGAGGAAACTCTTGATAGAGGTCCTAAGGGTGGAGGAAAAGAGAAGTTAGGAGAGGAAGAGTAAGTCTCACTCAATACCTTGAATCTTAGGAAGACCAAGATATGACAAGATCACTCAACTTTACTAGAATTCAAGAGAGGAGAAGAGAGGGGGGGGTTTTTTTGTTTCTTGTAAAGGTCATCAAATAGCCCATGACCCACAGTCCGACCCAGAAACCCAACGGCCCATCGGGCTAATGGACGGCCCGGCCCGTTGTTATTGAGGCCCATGGGGTAGTCCACTAGCCCAATGGGTGAGGCCATGGGCTAGTTTTTATGCCCATGGATACCCGGTGGGTTAGCCCAGTAGCCCAACCCGTTGCCTAGCCCAATAACTCATCATTCATAACAAAAATATATAAGAAGTGTATGAAGGATTGGTCATGAGATATTATAGAGGAATTTCTTAAGAAAACTCCCTCAACCACTAAGATACTCAAAGTAATTGTGCTAAACTTAGTCTAGCAAATTTGAATTAACCATTTGACATTTTTTTTATATTAAAGATAAAAATAAAAAACTATTTAAAGCCTTAATAAAAAAAAATTTAAATAGGTTTCCATCAACAAAACAAAAAATTAAATAGATTTGATTGTAAAAAAATTTGTAATTAAGTATTAAATTCTTTAATTCTTTCCTTTAAAAAAATAGATTGATTATTCCCTTATAAAAAATTGATTCTTTCCTTATAAAAATTATAAAATAATATGCTAACACAAGCCCATGGGTAGTCCATTAGGCCCAACCCAATAACCCAGCTCGCTAAAGACAAAATGAGAATTGCCCATGGGAAGGGTCATGGGCTAAGGTTTTCTCTTTTGGCCTAGCCCGACCCAACCTGCTAACTAGTTAATAATCCATTATGCCTAGACCATTGTACCCATGGGCCAAGTAAAAATGGGCTGGGCTGCCCGACCTGGCCCATTGACGACCCTTAGTGTCTTGGAATGAAGGAGAAGGAGGGTTTATATAGTAATGGTGGAGGAAATATGAATGAAATGTCATTTAATGAGGATTGACAAAGAATCATGAACCTAGACTTCATTTTAGCCTTCGAAAAAATCTGGTGCATTAAATGGAGAGATTGGTGGGAGTGAGGAGCAAGCCAAAATTCGGTTTTCCCGTAACTTCTGTAACAGCCTGTAGAGCCAATTTCGAAAAATCATATCTAACTCAATTCTGATCGAAATTGTCTCATTCTTGTGCTCAAATTGAAGCCTCGGATGTCTAGTTTCTAGGAATATTAATTTCATTCACAGATTCAAAATATTCTGAGAGATATCGATGAAATGGTGAGCAGAGGTCATTTGTTAAAAAATGGTTTCAGCACAATTAACATTAATAGGTTCCAAATTAGCTCCCAATTAACATTAAATGGCTCCAATCACTCCCATTTCAGACTTAATTGGTTCCAAATTTACTCTAATTAAAAGATAATTGCACAAATTACTCATTGAATAATTAATGTTTAACTATCTAGTTAATTAGGTGTGTGTAACCTTACCATAAAATGTAGTCCTAACCAATCAAATTATGACACATCATCGATTTCAAATTGATTATACTTATAACTAATTGAAATCAATTGTTCATAATCACATATAGTCGGACTCAATTTGTGATGGTGCATCTCAGCCATTAAAACTTGATTTGATGATAACTTTCAATCTGGTGGTCCGATTAGGGCTTATGACCAGTGGATTTGATCGTTACAACATCAAGATCATTTTGGTGAAATGAGATTAAAGATCTAATGACCAGAATCAAGATGCATATTTCCAAGGCAGAATTACCCTTTTACCTTCTAGGTGAGATTAAATGCAGGTCGCAAAATGGGGTATCAACACAACGAGAGAAGAATGGGAGGTAAAGGCAAACCGGGAAGAGAAATATTGAAAACCTCGTTGCACCTTGTGGAAGAGTACCATGCTGCGAACGAAGTCAGATAGGAAGATGCCTAGGGGGCGAGGTTAGTGATAACATGGAGGCCTCTTGCCCAAGAACAATACAAGGTGAACGTCGATGGTGCAATCTTCAAGCATAGAAAAAAGACGGGAATTGGTGTAGTGATTCGGCAACGAAGATCGAAGCAAAAGCAATGGAAGCAGGTGTACTGTTTGCACGGGATGTGGGGATTAGGGAGGCCATGTTTGAAGGAGACTTGTTGGTCATTTGCAAGGCCCTCCAAGGTGAGGGGGAGGCTCTCTCATCCACTCATAATGTGCTGGCAGTAATGTTGGAACAAACTTCAGGCTTTAGAAGCTTTTATTTCTCTCATGTAAAAAGACAGGGAAATGTCCCTGCTCACTTGTTAGCTCAATATGCAAAAGAGGTTGAGAACTATGTAGTTTGGCTAGAGGAATGCCCTAGCTTTTTAGAGCACACATGCTCATGATATGGCTGTAGTCTCTCATTCCTAATTTAATGTCATTATTCAGTATTTCCTATCAAAGAAAAAAAAAATCCATGGTATTGGCAATGATACAATCACATTTTTTTTAATATAGAATTTCAACCTATAGCCCCACGCTTATGATGATTGTGCTATTTATTATCAAACCAAGACATCAATCGGTTTGGTGTAGATCCCAGATTTTTTATTCAACCATCAAAGACTTCATCAGTTGAGCTAATCGGAAGCCACGATACCATCACACTTATTCCCCTCCACTCCTCAAGATTTTGATTCGCTGTTCAATATCTTGAAAGCATAGCATAAAAACAAGTATCTTTTCAAATCAGAGATGAAACCAAGAAAAATAAACTCTACTGTTGAATTGTTTGTAGGCCTAATAAGGCAAGATTATAAGTCAATATTCATGGTGCTGGCCTAGGCCTAACTGGTCCAGCCTTACGAATTAGGAATTTAGTTTTGTCACCCATTTCCAATCTCGAGACACACTCTATATAGGTCTGGGCCCAGCTTTCTAACGAATCTAACCCATTATATATTCGATTTAAAGGATTTATTTTTAAATTTCCCTTTTTTTGCCTAAATAATCATTACTTTTAATTTTTCTCTTACTTTGAATTATAATTAAATAATAATTGTTCAAAACGTTAAGGATACATACAAAATTTAAACATGTTAAACACCAAAGAAATGAAATAATTATTTGAGGAGTATAATTTACATGAAAATATAATTAACAAAAGAAAGACTAGGCTTGGCCCGATATTCATCAAATTTTTGCCAAGCCCAAAGTTGAGCCCAACTCATCTTAGCAGCCCTACTCCCTTTGCCTAAGTTCTCAATAAACGACCCATTTTATTGGGCTTTGGGTTGAGGCACAGATAGCCAAGATAGAAGCCCAACTATTTCGACTGCAAACAACTTAGGCCCGTAGTACGTTAGCATCGTTGTGCAATCAAATGGGGATGAGTTATGCCCCACCCATGACCCATAGTCGTTCTCCCATGCATCAACTCAATTTTTTGAATTGTTTTGCTGAAATCTATAATTCTAAAACATTTTTTTTTTTCGTTTTTTGCAGCTACAATAGTTTGCATTTCAATGAATCACAGGTGCTCAATCTGAGAAAAAGGAGGAAAAAGAAAGCATTTTACTCCTTATAACTGTCATTGATTGTCATTTTAGTTCATTAACTTTGATAACATGTTCACTTTAATCCTTCCATTTTTTTGTCGTTTAAACGTTTTAGTTACGACCCTTAAAATGAAGACGTTTCACATTTTTAAATTTTAATAATAAATAATTATTTTATTAATTTATTTAATGGATTAAAATGACAACATTTTTAACTTAGCAGACTAAAATGATGATTGTGCAAAGTTAGCAGACTAAATTGAAAATTTTTAAATTTAGGGTTTAAAATGACCATTTATTAAAGTTGCTGGACTGAAATGATAATTTTAACTTAGTAGACTAAAAAGACAATCTATCAAAGTTTTAGATGTAAAGTACATGTTTGCCAACAAAATATTACTAACTCTTTTGCCTTCTTTCATAACCCAAATAATAATAGTAGAGGTAATATTAGTTAGAATAACCCTAAAAATAACATTACTAACAGAATATTACTATCCTTAACCCTCAAACTAAATCATAACCCTAATAATAAGAGTAGTAGTATTTAGAATAATAAGAATAAGAATAAAAATAAGAATAATGAACCCTATATGGCTATATCCACTTTTTTACGGTACACGAGGTTGGCAACTTGTAAGACTACAATAAAAAATTCAATCATATATATATATATATAATCAAAGCTGAAATAAAATATAATAATATCTCAAATTGGAATATAATTTTATGTCATGTTTCTCATCCAATTTTCTTAATTTTAATGTAGCTATTCACTATACTACAAAAATCAAAGTGTACAATCCAATTATTATTATTATTGTGGGGTACAGGAATTCTAGTAAGGTAATTGTGTCACGTGTCATACTCATGGCCGAGGAAGGCCATTATCATGTTGAGGAGGTCACACCCTCTGATAGTAAAGCCACATCAATAGCGCGTCACTAAAGGAAGTCGCATTAAAGAGAGAACTTTGGAGAAGGGATTAGCACTAACGTGACTAAGGGTTTGGCGGCTGCCACCACATTTAATGCATCCCACCAAACCTCCTAGCTGCATTTATGTGGAGAAGACCCCTGAACAGTGTTCTCTTGGTTGTCACAACTCACAAGGAGTTTGGAAAGGTGTCTAATGGGACAAACACTCAAGTAGCGGCCTGGATGATCAACAAATGGAATGCCAAAATCATCTAAAAGGAGCTATATAATGTAGGAGACCCTTCAGGGGTGGGGAGGAGAAAAAGGGAGAACACACTATAGCAACAAAAACTGTAAAAATATCCAAGTTCAAAAGAAATATATATGCAGGATCATTCTTCCTCGGATTTTGCCAAGGAAGGTTTTCTTTACATAAAACTTGTTCTTCTTTACTTTCTTATTGTCTTTGACCCATGACACGTGTTCTTGAATCCATTGAAGCTTAGCTTTTAAGTCCACTCTCTATAAATTTATTATATTGGGCTATTTGGGCCTTAACCTATTCATCTTTTGGGTTTAAGAACTAAAATCTGCCCTTACAATTATTATTATTATACAAGTAGTGGTTGGACAAACTAAAATTGAAAATTTCATGGATAACAATTTAAACGATTTTTTTTTATTTGTTTCAAATAAAATTATAATTATTTTATTAGAAACTATTTTATATTTTCAAATATACAAACATTATATATATTATATATAAACTTGTTAAAATTTTAATGCGCTTTTAGTTATACTTATTTGTAAATATATCAGATAAATATGCATGAGGAGACAAACTAGTTCTCTTAATATAAGAGAATTAACTATCTAAAAATTAATAAAATATGAAACTTAAAATTAAGTTTCACTTAAATTTTAACCTAGCTAAAAAAAATTAACATCAAAATATCCAAAGAATGACATGTGGTTTAGTTTCAATTTTCTACCTTGAAGTATCTTAGATTTTTTTTAATTATTATTTTTTGAAAAATGTGCCACCAGCACCAATAATTTTGGTCCTAGGCTGACAGAAGTCACAGAACAAAATTTTTCCACATTTTAAATGTTTGCTACGTGATTAAAGTACACAAAAAATGAAAAAAAAAAAAATTGAACGTAATATAGGGAGAAAAATAAAATAAAAAAGAAAAAGAGAGCAATGTTGGATAAAGGAGATATGACAGATAAGTAATTTCTCATCAAAACCACTCATTCTCTCCTATTTTCTATTCAAATTGAGGAGAAAACCATTTCACCTAAAATCTTGGGCCTAGGGAGAAAACTTGTGCACCTCACCAATTTTACTCCCACCTCCCTCCCCATCCAAACACATTTTTTGTTTTTTCCCTATCTTCTCTTCTCCTTATTTTCTGTCCAACCAAACCAAACCTAAAAGAATAATGAGAGGCATCTTGAAGACTATTTTATAATAAATTGGACTTCAAATTTCAGTTCTAGGCATTTGTACTTTGCAGGTGTCCATTGGACCAAATTCTACTTTTGATTGGTCTTTATAGTCAATACATCCCAACAGGATAATTTGACTTTATTTTTAAAAAGCTATAAAAAGGACTTTCTTATTTACTCAAGAAAGATTATGTTATAATTCAGATGACTACAAATGGATAACACCATCTTTTTTCTGAAAAATTGATAACATCATCTTATAAACTAATTACACCCTAAACTAGTGAAGGTAACAAAAGAGTTAGGAAATGTGTCATCTCTTGAAATGAGAACTTCTATTTATGCTTGAGATTTTGATGATTAATTACATTAGCTTATGCCATGCATATCATTTTTTAATCTTTTTGGACATTTGTTAATTGTGTTACTATCTTTCAATCTAGTGTTAACTCGTTCTTTTAAATCTTAAAGTTGTCATATTTGACGTTTCCCATACCATTATTAATGTTATTTTTTTTACCATTTACAACTTTTACTCGTATTTCGGGTTTGTTTGGAATCCACTTATTTTGCTGAAACTGAAAACTTTTTGCTGAAAGTACTGTAAATAAAGGTAAAAGTTAGTTAAGATTGTACCATGAGACCCATGAATAGTATCAAAAAGTACAGTAAGATCTATAAATAGTAACAAAAATCAACTAAATAGTAAGATAATTTGACAAAAATAATTTTTACTAAACACACACTTCTTCCCTATGGTACTTGTAATTTTATAACGATACCAACATAAGGTATAAGTACTAATTCCATCCCATATTGAAGGTATTACAATATTCATACAACCTTCTTATCATTGTTTGCTGAAATATCCTGTGTCATGCGGTTCTTGTTTTATTTTATTTTTATATAATTATTTCATTATATATACATATATCTTTGTAACTGATCACCCATCCAACGGAATTTAAACTTAAAAGCCTTATGTCGATCACTTTGACACCAACATCTCTATAGTCTATAGGCTGTCCTCATGCATGTGATATACTTTCCCATCATTTAGCCCTATCGTTTTGATTTGGATAGTGACTAAAATCATTAGTTATATTTCATGTGACTAAAATTATATATAGATAATTATTTGGATCGCTATGTAATAGGTTTGATGAAATTTATTTCAATTTGATTTGGACATAAATTGTGTCTGTCTTTAATCCGTTGACTTTTTAGTTTTAAGAGTAATGATCATCATATATTTTTTATTACATACTCACCATACATATATTGCGCACATATTAACAAAAAAAAAAAATTGAATATTAACAAATTAAATAACTTTGTATTAAAACTAAACTAACTTCGTTCTTTGCCAAACATCCCAAGAATTTGTAGAGATGAAATTTTCATGTTTTCAACCTTTTCGTTATCGCACTGTTAATGTGTGTCAACCTGATATGCAACATATCTCGCCAATTGAGCTATTGTGACTTTGAGACCAGTGATTAAGATTGATATGAGCTGGATAGGGTCACTGGCTCACAGCCACGGGTTTTCATCAAAGTACAAGGTATCAAATAGTTAGATAAACACATTAATATTGGATCTTGTTCTAACCTCTTTTTTTTTTCATTTTTTTTGGGTCAAATTTTGTTCTTATCTGAATCCTCGATGGGTATGTTTTTTAGTGTTCCTTATCCTCATTCCTGATCAAATAAAACGTAGGCCTCTGTATGCTCAAAAATAAAAAATAAAAAAACGTGGGCCTGGTTTTTATACATTGTGACCACATGACACAATGCTTGTGGGAACAAAACTGGACTATACTTTAATATTGGGCCACTCAATTTTTATCTGTATTAAATTATTAATGCTTGACGGTAACCGAAATAATCGTTATATATGATAAGAACTTGAATATCCCAATTTAATGGTTTTTTTTTTTTAAGGAAAATTACAAATATCATTTACACGATATACCCTTAAAACTTAGAGCTATCATGTGCTTTATTTTATGATACTTGCCTCCCTTTCGGTTTTGCTTTATAAGGCATTTATCTCATTTATGATTTGTTTTATGAGGCATTTTTACAAATTTTAACAGAATTTGATAATGTGAACCTCAACGAGAATTTCTTTTTAACGAAAATGATTTTTTTACATAAAAACCTACTCCTAATAAACAAACATAAACCCAAATGAGTGAAGGAGAATGTTAGAGAGAGAACTAGAAATGTGATGATATAATAATCTTTTCTTCAATTATTTCTATATATGTATTGTTGATACTTATCACATTATCAAATTTCGTTAAAGTTACTGGAAGTTTTTCATAAAGCAAATCATAAGAGATGTATGCTTTAAACCATCTGTCTGGTACTTTGATTTTTATGACCAAATCAATTTCATCCTTGAACTAGAGACTTATAAAATGTCAACAAAAAAGATTGAAAACCATAAACTTTATGGTTCTCCATTTTTTATTTCAAAGAATATATTTCCCATTCACTTGATAATTTAGATATTGTATAAGAACTCTTTTTTTTTTTTTTGAAAACTATAAGAACTCATATTTATAATAACATAGTAAGCATTTAAGATGAAAGCGTAACATTTTATCAAAGTTTAAGGGGGAAAATGAAACATTTTCAATGGTACAGGAAGAAGGAAAAAAAAAAATTTATGTTAAAGTATATGAACATAAATACACACTTCATGCAAAACAATATTTTAGCCTTTATTTTGAATTTCAATATCTAGATCAGAGAGTTCTCTCAATCTCATAATTCATTAATTTGCTCCAAATAATCAATATTTTCATATACTCTAGTATATAAAATGTCAACCAAACTTTTCAACATTCTCCTCAAGACATGCAGAAAGCTTTTAATATAGTGTGAAATTTTCAAAATTTGAATTTAAAACTTAAAAATTCTTTCAACAATTCTTTATTCTCAGAGAGTCTGAGTTTCTCAGTCCAAACCATCAAACTCCGTCTGTTAAGAATCTTGTTGAACATTCTCTATTACTAAGAAACAGCGACCAAAATAAACCCACAATTTCTAAAGACCGATTGTCTACAAATAATGTAGTCAAGGCCTCCAATTATTAGAATTTCTAATTTTGTTAAGTTATTGTATTGTTCATACAGCCTTCTTATCATTGTTTGGTGAAATATCCGTCATATTGTTCTTGTTTTATGTGTGTGTATATATATATATATATATATATATATATATATATATATATATATATATATATATATATATGTGTGTGAGGAATTTCACAATTCACTCCAATACCAATGGGCTTGGTCTGCGATTGAATGCTATAAAAGATTTGTGCCCCTCATCCTTCACCAATTGGTGGTTGGATGGATTGGTAAGGCACACGGTCCGACAAGTGGTATCAGAGCCAAGGTCATAGGTTCGAGTCGTTGGAACCGCATTGTGAGGGAGGGATTGTGAGGGATTTCACAATTTGCTCCAATACCAATGGGCTTGGTCTGCGATTGAATGCTATAAAAGATTTGTGCCCCCTCATCCTTCACCAATTGGTGGTTGGATGGATTGGTAAGGCACACGGTCCGACAATATATATATCACTTTGACACCAACGTCTCTATAGTCTATAGACTATAGCCTATGGATGTGATATACTTTCCCATCATTTTCATGCTCGCTACATTTCAGAAATTCTAGCTCCTTTAGTTTTAATTTGGATAAGTGGCTAAAATTACAGGTCATATCTTATGTGACTAAATTATACATGAATAATTATTTGAACCATCGTGTAATGAGTTTGAGGAATTTTCTACTAATTTAATTTTGATGTGAACTTTTTCCATCTTTAATTTGTTAACTTCTTAGTTTAAAGAGTAATGATTTATCTTACGCACTAACCTTTCATAAACTGTGCACATGTAAGCTAAAATTAAATCCGATATAATTATAAACAAATTAGATAAAATCAAATCAGTTTTATTTTTGGTTCAGCTTGTATTAAAACTAAAATAACTTTTGTTATTTGTCAAACATCCCAAGAATTTGTAAAGATGAACTGTTTATGCTTTCAATTTTTTCTTTGTCGCATTGTTAAAGAGTATCAGCCTGAAATGCAACAAATCAAGCCAATTGAGATATTGAGAGTTTGTGACCAGTGAATGTTTGTAAGAATATTTATATATCAGGGTTCAGAAATCCTCTAAGTTCTTATCAAGGAATTTCAAGTCATCTCTGGCTTTTCGATCTTCACTATAAATTAAGATTCTTGTATTTGAATGTTTCTCTTTATGATATATTCGCATTGTTTAATTTTTATGAAATCATAGTGAATCACATATATTGCTAGCTTCCTTTATGAGAATCTTATTAAGTTTATTAATTAATCTATTTTTTTTTTCCATCTGCTTGCAGACAAGTGCTTCTTTGGACTATGGTAGCTGGAGGAGGTTCAAGTGTTTTACATCTATGCAGATACGGTGTGGTTCTCTTTTGTTTAGACCTTGAACTCTTTTAACAATAGTGCAATTATTGTTAAGTTTAACTTTTGTTTCACCTTAGCATAAATTCCTTGTGTTCTGATCATTATTGCTTAACAAGGTTGGGGATCTTGGCTACGCTTCTGAGCTTGGAAACTATGCAGAATATAGTGGAGCTCCCAATGAAGACGAAGTTTTGCAGTATGCCAGTGTTGTACTTGATGTAAGAACAATCTGTCCACACTCTCTATAGTGTTGTGTTATAAATTTCACATGAACAAATAAACCCTAGTTTTGTGCTTGTCCAGCTTGTGTTGTCCTTAATTTCTACTAAAGATAGCATGAGGACCACATTCTAATATGCTCACCTTGATAATTTAATTATATCTTCCCTGTTGGCTCTTCAAATAAATTCATTGTTCCTGTTCATGCAGTGTGTAACTACTAATCCAGATGGCTGTAAGAGAGCCCTTGTAATTGGAGTAGGAATAGCTAACTTTATTGATGTTGCTGCTACATTTAATGGTATAATTCGTAAGCATAAAATAATTGTTTATCACCAATTCTTTTAGACTTCCGAAACTATATTTAACCGATTAAGCTGACATCAATTATTCAATTCTCAGTCATAAAATTGCCAGTTCATTCATGAAATGCATGCCCAAAAACTTTCCTATTTGTTTGCCATAGAGCTAAATGACAAATACATTATTACTCAAGTAAAGTATTTTTAAAAAAACATACGTTGCCAATATTCATTGAATTATATGTTACCACCCTTTATTGAAACATATGTTACTATAAGGTTTTTTATTTTGGTAAAATAATAATGTAGGGCTCTTGGACCTAGGAGTTCTTTATCTACCTGTATATTGGGCCTATGACCCAAGCCGAGGACAATGATCTATCCGAGAAGGAGTAGTCTTCGTCAGAAGAGCCTGTGTTGATGAATAAAGAAGTTAGTTTTGGTCATAATGACTCATGAGAGTGGGCCGAGGATGAATGCGTCCTCAGCTAGACAAAGCTGAAGTCTTAAGGGATGGTCTGTTAACAAGGGTAACGATCCTGGAAATTCAGTTGGAGCGGATAAGCATTGCGGAGACATCAGATAGGGAGGAGTCCTAAAATATCTAAGGAGAAAGTTGCTACTATCGCATTAAATACACTGCAGCTAACTCTCTGGCCGCATTAATGTGGAGGTGATACTTGAACAGTGGATTTCAGCCTTACAGCTATTACATAAGGACTTATGGGGGGTGCTGATGGGACAAGTATCCACACCGACCGTCTGGCAAGCACATGGAAGGTGGAGATGAAAAGGAAAGACAGTATAAAAGAAGAAGGAGGTAGTAAGACAAGGAGATTGAGAAAATCAAGAAAGAATCACTATAGCGTTCTAGAATCAGACTTGTAACATTACCTAAGAACTTTATATAAGAACCAGTGTCCTTGGATTTCGCCGATGATGTTTTTTCTTCAATTTACACTTGTGTATTTTCATTCTTTTGTCATCAAACCTACCTAACTTGATGTTTGGATAACTAAAGCCCAGTGTTCTAACCCATTCTCTACAAATTCATTGTTTTGGGTTTTTTGGGCCTAAGTCCATTCATACCTTGGGCTGGGATCTCAAATTGGGTCCTTACAAATAACATTTCATAAGTTTTTTTTTAGTCCTCAAAATTAAATGAGAAACTAAATAGTAAATTTGACTTTTTTACATTAATGTTGCATTTTCTCCTAAGGAAAAAAAAAAAATAATGAGAATTGGGCTAAGTTGGGCTATTATCCACAATAAAATTGTCTCTAACAACAGTTAAGTTTAATTTTAAACTGCTAAATCCTTTAATTCCTTCCCAATAAGAGTTCTAAATGGAATCTAATCAGTTATCACTCAAAAGTTCTTCAAAATAACTTTTTTTTTTATATGGTATATTTTAGAGAGTCCAAATCCTCTGTACCACTTTTTGTGTACCACTCTATGTTCCACCAATCACTACTTGCCATGTTTTCATTTTACTTTCCTTATAAAATGACTAAAGTTTAAAATGGAAAGCAATTATACACATGGTAAGTAGTGATTGGTGGAACATAGAGTGGTATACAAAAAGTGATGTAGAGGATTTGGACTCTATTTTAGAAGAATGCCAAATATCAATTTTATGGCCGATGAGAAATATATCACTACTATGACCACATCTGTACAATATTAACTTTCTTGTCTCTACCTCATTAATGTCGAAGCCGCCCAATTATGGCCGAAGATTGAGAGATATCCATTAAATTTCACTGGAATTAACGAGACCTTATATTAGGTAGAATTCTATGCTATCCTAGTTGCATTGGCTGTCTCTAGGTTCAGGGGCTATCATTATGCAAACACACAATTGAATTCTACCACCTGCTTGATTGAATCTATTGTAAGCATTGAAGCTACCCTTGCAATTGATGCTCGAAATCACAAGGGTGAGGTAATCAAAGCTTTGTTAAGATATGTTCGCTTGTCTCCAACCTCATAGTTAAAGTTTCAACAATTCTTTAGTTGTCACTGAGCACTGGAATTATGTTATCCTAGAAGGGGACTCTAAAATTTGTATAGAAGCACTCACCTCCAGTTTAAGAGATACAAATTAGTCCATCCTTATTTTGATAGATAATATCCTAAGTCTTGTTGATTCTTTCGCTGGTTGTTCATTTAGTTAGGTTAAGAAAACTTGTAATGGTGTGTGTAATATATATATATATATATAATCAAAGCTGAAATAAAAATCAAAGTGTACAATCCAATTATTATTATTATTATTATACAAGTAGTGGTTGGACAAACTAAAATTGAAAATTTCATGGATAATAATTTAAACGATTTTTTTTATTTGTTTCAAATAAAATTATAATTATTTTATTAGAAACTATTTTATATTTTCAAATATACAAACATTATTGTAGGGACACGATCGTTGTTAACCCGGTCTTGAACTGTCAAGCCCTGGCTTAATGAGTCCCCCACAATGAATTTTGTAGAGTATGGGTTGAAGAACTTGGTTTTGGTTTGCTCAGACGGTTCGTTGCATGTTCCTCATGGATATAGAAGCGTGAATCAAGAAAATGGATAGGGAACTAGAAATTTTTATTCACAGTCCTGCCTTGTTACCATAAATTTTCCCCCCCTCTTTCTGGGGACCTCTTACATATTATATAGGCTCTCTCTTATTATCTGGGCCTTACACCTATTGATCATCCAAACCCCCACTTGAGCACCTGTCCCATCAGACGCCCTTACCAGTTCCCCGTGAGTTGCAGTGACCAAGGTGGCACTGTTCAGGGGTCTTCTCCCCATTAATGCGGCCAGGAGAGTAGCTGGGATGCATTTAATGTGGTGGTTACAGCCTTTGATGGAATATTTGAATCTTCTCTCTTTTCACGTGTCTGGGGTGAGGGCTGCAGTAAACGAGATGCATCGTTGATCTGGATCTTGGAACGTCCGAGGAGGAATCACTCCTCGGACGTGTTTTCTTGGCCCCCCGCTGACTAGAACAGGGATTCTGGGCCGTTGCGTCTCCTCGGAAAGCCTGGTCCTCGGACGGGCCAAGGCCCAACCCACTTGTTATTCTGGGCCGGTTCCCACAATAGCCCCTCAAAACTCCGGGTTCAATCTCACTCCGAGGAGAAGAAGCGGGGTTTTGACATTTATAAAGGGCGGAACGAATGAAACTCGATCCACACGTGCGGGCGGTTACTTTTAATGCGTTACAATTTTCGAGGCGCGGCCATTTACTCCAGACAACTTTATGTTTCCTTTATCCAACGGCCAGCATTGTCCCTTGAATTTTTGAGCGGGAGGGATTGTTTCTCTCTCTCACCTACTATATAAAGCGCCAAACAGGTCCCTTTTTCCTTTTATCAGAACAGAGAACTCCAGAGAACTCCAGCGTCCAGAAGTCCACGAGCATCTCCGTCCTTCAAATCTCCATAATCGTTTTCGCGAAGTCCCCTTTTGAGATTTTCGATCGCCTCGCCGGTCATTTAGTGAAAAAATCCGTAAGTTGCGTTCGTTTTGTTGCTTCGAATTCCTCCTCGGATCTTACTTTTCTCTTCGGTCTTTATTTCCATTCCTCCAGTTTGGCCTATATGGGTAGATTCAGAGACCTAGTAGACACCCCGGCTGCCATGGAGGCTTTCAGGGCAAAATACCACATCCCGCAGGGGGTGGCTTTGCGGTATTGTCCCACAGAAGGAGTATTGCTAGATAGAGACGTGGGCGAAGTGGTCATTCCGATGATTGCCTTTATAGAGGGAGGAATGACCCTCCCCATGCGTAGGATTACCCGGGACTACTTGTTACACCATAGGTTGACACCGCACCAATGTGCCCCAAACATGTTCAGGATACTAGGCTGCATAGATGCTTTAAACGAGCGGATGGGCCTAGGTCTGACTTGGCACGATGTGGTTCACCTGTACGAGTGCCACTTCGTCGAGAAAGGGGGGTCTCAACGACGCGTCCTTTCGGGGCTCTTGCACTACTTGACCTGGGTGGTCGCTCGAGGGGTGCAGAAGATGACGTAACTTCCCTTCTCGGACCAACTGATCCAGGTGGCTCCATAGATTCCTGCAGTCCTCAGTAGTATGCCCATGGTCCTGATGATAGTGACAGTATAGGTTCTGGTTTCGTTTGGAAGGGTCTCCAGCCATCTTTCCCGGCCATCTGAAATAGGGCTCGTTCCTTACTTTATCCAGCACCTGTTGTACTGGCTCTCGGAATATGGCATTCACCGTTTGCGTGTTACTCTGTCCAGCCTGTCGCGAAAAATCTCTCCTCGGCTGGTTATGGTTATATCGTTCCGACTTGAAATCGCTTGCTTTGGGGAGGGTGGTCTTTTCCTTTCCCTATCCTTGCAACTGATCTTCCTCCACCCTTTTGTACTTGTCGATCCTGTCCATCAACTGATGAACGTTGGCAACTGGCTTGCCAGTGAGAGATTTTCTTAAGCCATGCTCGGTGGGAAGGCCGCTTTTGAATGTGCTGATAGCAACATCATCATGGTTATTATCTAACTCGTTATACACCTCCCAATATCTGTCCGAATATGCTTTCAGGGTCTCCCCCTCGTGCATGGACAGAGACAATAGCGAACTTAGGGGCCGAGGGACCCTGGTGTTTGTAATAAAGCGGGAGCAGAAGGCCTGAGTGAGCTGCTTGTATGAGCCTATGGAATTTGTCTTCAGGCCATTGAACCATCTCATCGCCATTGGTCCCAAGCTAGAGGGGAAGACTTTGCACATTAGGGCTTCATTTTGTGAGTAGATAGCCATTTTCTGATTAAACTGACTCACGTGCTCTACAAGATCCGCTCGGCCGTTATAGATGGCGAACACTGGTTGATTGAAGCGTCGAGGCATCTTAGCCCCTTCGATCCTATGCATGAAGGGTGACCTTGAAATCTGGTCTAGCGCCCTATTCATAGCATCATTTCCCGAACCCTTACTGGATGGGCTTTCATGTTTCCGCACAGGGCGCGGTTCCCTCTCGTAAGAAAAGGTTTCACTCGGGGGGGTCCTTGACCTCCGTCGATAACTCGCATCCTCCCCATTAGAGGACTCGTCTGAGCCAGAGGGAGATCATTTTCGGGTCACACGCCTTAACTCCCTTTTCAGGTCAGCTATCTCTCGCTGCATGGCCTGATGACTGTTTCGCCTCTGGGATACGTGACTGCCTATCTGGGTATGACTCTGGCCTGTCTGGGCAGGATGCACGCTTCCCTCACGATTCCCCCTGCCGTCTTGGTTGGCAAGGATATCTAGCCTCTGAGACTCGATGGGTTGTGTCTGTTGAGAGTTAGCTTGGTGAGGGTTTTCCTGGTGTGGGCCTGGTTCTGCCATGCTCGACCGTCGTGCTAACTGATACCTTAGTCCTTCCCACAGACGGCGCCAATTGTAGGGACACGATCTTTGTTAACCCGGTCTTGAACTGTCAAGTCCTGGCTTAATGAGTCCCCCACAATGAATTTTGTAGAGTATGGGTTGAAGAACTTGGTTTTGGTTTGCTCAGACGGTTCGTTGCATGTTCCTCATGGATATAGAAGCGTGAATCAAGAAAATGGATAGGGAACTAGAAATTTTTATTCACAGTCCTGCCTTGTTACCATGAATTTTCCCCCCCTCTTTCTGGGGACCTCTTACATATTATATAGGCTCTCTCTTATTATCTGGGCCTTACACCTGTTGATCATCCAAACCCCCACTTGAGCACCTGTCCCATCAGACGCCCTTACCAGTTCCCCGTGAGTTGCAGTGACCAAGGTGGCACTGTTCAGGGGTCTTCTCCCCATTAATGCGGCCAGGAGAGTAGTTGGGATGCATTTAATGTGGTGGTTACAGCCTTTGATGGAATATTTGAATCTTCTCTCTTTTCACATGTCTGGGGTGAGGGCTGCAGTAAACGAGATGCATCGTTGATCTGGATCTTGGAACGTCCGAGGAGGAATCACTCCTCGGACGTGTTTTCTTGGCCCCCCGCTGACTAGAACAGGGATTCTGGGCCGTTGCGTTTCCTCGGAAAGCCTGGTCCTCGGACGGGCCAAGGCCCAACCCACTTGTTATTCTGGGCCGGTTCCCACAATTATATATAATATATATAAACTTGTTAAAATTTTAATGCACTTTTAGTTATGCTTATTTGTAA
The DNA here is from genome assembly GCA_028535165.1 of Quercus tomentella. NCBI lineage: Eukaryota > Viridiplantae > Streptophyta > Magnoliopsida > Fagales > Fagaceae > Quercus > Quercus tomentella. The sequence continues at coordinate 53,521,501 of JAPQVY010000089.1, read as the reverse complement.
ATATATCACATAAATATACAGGAGGAAACAAACTAGTTCTCTTAATATAAGGAAATTAACTATCTAAAAATTAATAAAATATGACGTGTGGTTTAGTTTCATTTTTTTACCTTAAATTTTAACCTAAATAAAAAAAAAAAAAATTAACATCAAAATATCTAAAGAATGACGTGTGGTTTAGTTTCATTTTTTTACCTTGAAGTATCTTAGATTTTTTTTAATTATTTTTTCTGAAAAATGTGCTACCAGCACCAATAATTTTGGTCCTAGGCAGACAGAAGTCACAGAACAAATTTTTTCCACATTTTAAATGATTGCTACATGATTAAAATACACAAGAAATGAAAAAAAAAAATTGAACTTAATAGAGGGAGAAAAATAAAAAATAAAAAAAGAAAAAAAAAAGCAATGTTGAATAGAGGAAATATGACAGATAAGTAATTTCTTATCAAAACCACTCATTCTCTCTTATTTTCTATCCAAATTGGGGAGAAAATCATTTCACCTCAAATGGTGAGTCTAGGGGGAAAACTTGTGCGCTTCACCAATTTTACTCCCACCTCCCTCCCCATCCAAACACATATTTTTTGTTTTTCCACTATCTTCTCTTCTCCTTATTTTCTGTCCAACCAAACCAAACCTAAAAGAATAATGAGAGGCATCTTGACGACTATTTTATAATACATTGGACTTCAAATTTCAGTTCTAGGCATTTGTACTTTGTAGGTGTCCATTGGACCAAATTCTACTTTTGATTGGCCATTATAGTCAATACATCCCAATAGGATAATTTGACTTTATTTTTAAAAAGCTGTAAAAAGGACTTTCTTATTTACTCAACAAAGATTATGTTATTATTCAGATGACTACAAATGGATAACATCATCTTTTTTCTGAACAATTGATAACATCATCTTATAAATTACACCCTAAACTAGTGAAGGTAACAAAAGAGTTAGGAAATGTGTCATCTCTTGAAATGAGAACTTCTATTTATGCTTGAGATTTTGACGATTAATTACAATAGCTTATGCCATGCATATCATTTTTTAATCTTTTTGGACACTTGTTAATTGTGTTATTATCTTTCAATCCAGGTGTTAACTCGTTCTTTTAAATCTTAAAGTTGTCATATTTGACATTTCCCACGCTATTATTAATGTTATTTTTTTTTACCATTTATAACTTTTACTCGTATTTTGAGTCTATTTGGAATCTGCTTATTTTGTTGAAACTGAAAACTTTTTTCTGAAAGTACTGTAAATAAAGGTAAAAGTTAACTGACATAGTATCATGAGATTCATGAATAGTAGCAAAAATAAGTTAACAAAAATAATTTTTACCAAACACACACTTCTTCCTTGTGGTACTTGTAATTTTATAACGATACCAACATAAGGTATAAGTACTAATTCCTTCTCATGTTGAAGGTATTACATTATTCATACAACCTTCTTGTTATTGTTTGCTAAATATCCTGCATCATGTGGTTCTTGTTTTATTTTATTTTTATATAAATACTTTATTTTATTATATATACATATATCTTTGTAATTAATTCACCCATCCAACCGAATTTAAACTTAAAAGCCTTATGTCACTTTGACACCAACATCTCTATAGGCTGTCCTCATGGATGTGATATACTTTCCCATCATTTAGCCCTTTCGTTTTGATTTGTATAGTGACTAAAATCATTAGTCATATTTCATGTGACTAAAATTATATATAGATAATTATTTGAATCGTTATGTAATAGATTTGAGGAACTTTCTTCAAATTTGATTTGGACGTAGATTGTGTCTGTCTTTTTCTTTTCTTTTTTTGGTTAACTATGTCTATCTTTAATCCGTTAACTTTTTAGTTTTAAGAGTAATGATCATCATACATTTTTTTCTTACATACTCACCATACATATATTGTGCACATACATTTTTTTCATGTTTTCAACCTTTTCGTTATCGCATTGTTAATGTGTGTCAACCTGATATGCAACATATCTAGCCAATTGAGCTGTTGTGACTTTGAGACCAGTGATTAAGATTGATATGAGCAGGATAGGGTCACAGCTACAGGGGTTTTCATCAAAGTTCAAGGTATCAAATAGTTAGATAAACACATTAATATTGAATCTTGTTCTTATCTTCTTTTTCCGGTCAAATTTTGTTCATATCTGAATCCTTTATGGGTATGTTTTTAATATTCCTTATCAAATTAAAACGTGGGCTTCTGTATTCTCAAAAATAAAATAAAAAAAAATAAAAAAAGGTGGGCCGGGTTTTTATACATTGTGACCACATGACACAATGCTTGTGGGAACAAAACTGGACTATACTTTAATATTGGGCCACTCAATTTTTATCCGTATTAAATTATTAATGCATGACGGTAACCGAAATAATCGTTAAAATATGATAAGAGCTATCATGTGCTTTATTTTATGATACTTGCCTCCCTTTGGGTTTTACTTTATAAGGCATTTATCTCATTTATGATTTGTTTTACGAGGCATTTTTACAAATTTTAATAGAATTTGGTAATGTGAAAACCTCATTGAGAATTTCTTTTTAAAGAAAATGATTTTTTTACACAAAAACCTACTCTAGTACTCCTAATAAACAAACATAAACCCAAATGAATGAAGGAGAATGTTAGAGAGAGAACTAGAAATGTGATGAAATAATAATCTTTTCTTCAGTTATTTCTATATATATATATTGTTGATACTTATCACATTATCAAATTTCGTTAAAGTTACTGGAAGTTTTTCATAAAGCAAATCATAAGAGATGTATGCTTCATACAAACCACAAGAGAGATAAGCATCATAAAATAAACAACAGAGTTTAAACCATCTGTCTGGTACTTTGATTTTTATGACCAAGATAATTTCATCCTTGAACTAGAGACTTATAAAATGTCAACAAAAATGATTGGAAACCATAAACTTTATGGTTCTCCATTTTTTATTTCAAAGAATATATTTCCAAAGAATATATTTCCCATTCACTTGATAATTTAGATATTGTATAAGAACTCTTTTTTTTTTTTTTTGAAAACTGTAAGAACTCATATTTATAATAACATAGTTAGCATTTAAGATGAAAGTGTAACATTTTATCAAAGTTTAAGGGGAAAAATGTAACATTTTTAATGGTACAGGAAGAAGGAAAAAAAAAATTATGTTAAAGTATATGAACATAAATACAAACTTCATGCAAAACAATATTTTAGCCTTTATTTTGAATTTCAATATCTAGATCAGAGAGTTCTCTCAATCTCATAATTCATTAATTTGCTCCAAATAATCAATATTTTCATATACTCTAGTATATAAAATGCCAACCAAACTTTTCAACATTCTCCTCAAGACATGCAGAAAGCTTTTAATATAGTGTGAAATTTTCAAAACTTGAATATAAAACTTAAAAATTCTTTGAACAATTCTTTATTCTCAGAGAGTCTGAGTCTCTCAGTCCAAACCATCAAACTCCGTCTGTTAAGGATCTTGTTGAACATTCTCTCTATTACAAAGAAACAGCGACCAAAATAAACCCACAATTTGTAAAGACCGATTTTCTACAAATAATGTAGTCAAGGCCTCCAATTATTAGAATTTCTAATTTTGTTATAAGTCAAACTGTCAAAGTGCTCTTCCACAATAAGAATCACAGTTTCATAATAATTCTAATTTTTTAAAATGGGTAATGCTATATAAAAAATTAACTTTCACAATATTCTTCTCAATAATTGAGTAACTGATTTCAAAGGTTCTCCTCTAGGTCCATTATCATCATCTTTTTGTAACTCTAGACTTATTGTTGATAGATTGTAAAGAGACCTAATAAAAAAAAAACTATTTTTTATATGATACAAATTATTTTATAATATTTTTATAAACTATTGATATGACAAATTCTTACTGGTTTTTGTCTAGACTTTGGACTCACTACTAATATCATTTTTTCATTTACCAATAATCATTTACTATATTAGAAGTTTGTAAAAAAATTTGTGGCTTTAGTTTTTTATTAAAAAAAAAAAAAATTGAGCTGAATAAGTAATGATTAAATGCAAAGAAGGAAATTGATCCTGCCCATCTGCCATTTGTGCATCCAAAACATGTATAGGAAGGTTGGAGATGGGAAATTAAGAATCAAAGGACCCCAGACAGCTCTATTTACTTATTTAGTAGGTATGCTTCAGAATTTAGACTTTAGAGGTTTGTGGGAGTAGTTTTTCCCAAATTTTTTTGTATGTGTAAGATGAAAGTCTATTATGATGTGAGTTTGTTAATTAGTTCAGGAGTCACTTTGAGGATTTATATCCACTTTCTGATTGTACATTGGTTGGTGAGCAGACTTTGGTTGATAATTTGTTGTACTTTCCTACTTGTCTTCAGCCGCAATGAATAATTTATAGCTCAGAAAAGAATTCACAAGTTTGTGAACTTCGTGCTGGTAGTTTAACTGTAAATTAATCCTCCTTAAGTCTTCCCAGGAAGGACCCGACCAATTACCACATTAAAGGTTGCCTTTCAAAGCTCACCCACCCAAGTGGGTCCATTTTTTTTATATTTTCGTAATTAGTTCAATGACTTCATCTTGTTTTATTTGTCTTTTCAATTTTTGGCTCTTGTAATTCAATGTATAATGATCTCTCATGGAAATGTCAGCTATGGCCATGGAATCCTAGTTCTACCTACCTTGAATGTCCCTTATCCAAGGTAGAGTTCATTATTTGTTAAGTTATTGTTGCTTTTTTATATGCCAAACAAAATAATGTACACTTTCTTCACTACAAAAAATGAGACCATCTCGTAGGTTATATAGTTAGCTGATCAATTAGTAAAAATTCTGATAGTTGAATAAGAGATCTACGACTTAATCTTTACGTATACCAAAAACTGATTGGTGTTTTGATCTGATGATAAAAAATAAAAATGACAAAAACGGACGCTATAAGTTGAACTCTATAAAAAAAAAATGTGACCAACTTTCCTTCAAAAGAAAAAAAATGTGACCAACTTGTTTGAGCATTTTTTATAATCTAAGAATTGGTTGATCCCAAATTAAGAAAGATTCTACGAAGACCAATATGGATCCAAGTAAGTTTAAAGCATCAAGCGCATACATTGAGCAATGAAATCGTGTAGCTGACATAGTTCATACCGAAAGAAAGAAAAAAGAGCATCTTTTAAATTGCTGTAAGTCAGAAAAGTCTGAATGTGAATTATTTCATCTACAATTCAAGTATTTTGAACTTTATGATTCAAATATTCTAAAAAAAGCTGTGAAAATTGTTGTGTTTATATAGCATTATTGTTTATAACTTTATATTACCCACCACATAGCAGATATAGATCACATTCAAACTTTTATGGCTTGAAATTTGTGTACATTTAGCCGGAACCAGTTTTGCTTTGATGTTCTTTTTGTTCATGATATTTAGTATAATAATTTTTGATTCAGCAAAATATATACATCCAAATTTCCCATGTGATCCGAGATCCGACGTACGTATAATCTCTATGTTAGGTAGAGACGTAGGGTCATTGGATTGGATAAGATAGAATCATAGAATAGACTATAGGCCAAACTTGACACTCTTGGATCATACCTGATTGCAACTTTAATAGTTTCAACCCACCGATGAATCAATACTTGAAGAACATTAGACGAATATGTAAGGATAAAATTCAAGTAGGAGATATGTAGACATAACCTCAAATGAAATAAGTCATAACTTAACTTCAACCACTCAGGATACTGTAGTTAAAATGATGGGTAACAATAATCCCGATTTGAAATAACATTATGCCATCACTAGTTCTTTAGGATTCGAACTAAAAGGCCTACCGCACACCAAAAATTTTAAATCACTGAGTTAATATCTAGGCAGATATTCTTTTCTTTTTATTTAAGATACTTATAGTATGTTCAAATCCTTTTTCTCTAAACCTCTAAATACTTTGCGCATAGGAATGTGTTTATTAAACTAAAAGTAAAAGACTTTTATCACTTAGAAGATTATTCTTAGAACTCACTTGCGTGTTCATTTTTATAATATCCATTAAAATTATTTGCAGTACTGTAACGTCATTATTAACAACAAATTAAGCTTCAACTTCCCCTGAATGTAGGGTAAAGCATGAAAGAAAAAAGAGAGGCACATGATGATTATTGATGCCTAATAATCTAATATGTAAGGTGCAAGTTACAACTACAATTTCAAACAAAATATAATGCTTTCATTGAAATTAATCATAAATGTTTCGTCTACGCAATTCATCACCTCAAAAAGGTGCAACAGACTTATGCCTCTTTTATCATTCAAATTGCATTTACTTAAAAAGTCGTTACTGGGGTTGTTGGGCTACGAATACAATGCTACACGATTATGACTGAATTCCGATTTTGAAACTTCTGCTGTACATGTTTTATTATACCCTCCAAACTTCAAATATCAACGTGACCAAAGACCAATCAATGATTTTTATTAACTTTCTAACGCTTTTGATAAGGTTTCTGATGAATTAAATAAAAATTTCTACATTGGCTGCTATTTGCTTTTTGGGTAACCGAATTTGACGATGTCCTTTAATTTGTCTCAACAGAGAAAAATAAGAAAATATTAACATTTACGTTGTCAACTTTGAGGGCTCCATATAAAATAGCAAGAATTGGTTTTGGCCAATTAGCGTATGATTGAACTTTTGAGTCAGTCAGTCAGTCAGTCAGTCTGTCAGTCAATAAAAAATTCATATAAAAAAACCCAGAAACTAAAATAAAGAAAGAAGAGTCATGATCAACAATCCGGTTGGTGAAGGTCACGGCTAGAACTAAGATCCTTAACATATTGTCGACTGAAATAGTAATTAAACTACTGAAATTAGATAGGCAGTCCACAATGGCGGCGACTTGCCAATTTGTCGTATATATAAATGGAGTCCTTCTAATGGCACCTAAAGTGGCACAGATAGAATCGTAGAACCTCAAGATTCTAGACAATTTTGGGGGTAGTTCGTGACCTAATGCAATTTAACAAGGTTGTTATGTTTTTGACTGTTACTACCTTACTTTTTATTTATTTTTATTTTTTTTGAAAAGGTACTACCTTACTATTATATTCTTAATGAAAAATGTAATATGAATATGAAACCTGTACATGCGAGTATATGGAACCAAACACATAGTACTAGAATCAGGATTTTAGTTTAAGCGAGTAAAATTTAAAAAAAAAAAAAAAAGAACCTAAAATTATTAATCGATATTAATAATAAAATTATAAACAACAATGATTGTCATACAAAATCTATTAAAATTTAAACAATTGTAAAACATTTCTGACAATCAGTCATCAAATTAAGAGATTAATCTATATACATAAAGTTTAGACATTTAATTTGATTCCTCAAAATAAATTGAGAAAATAAATTTCAATTTTTCTTTCTCTATTTTTCTAATTATTTAAAATTTGGATTTATGATAAAACTCAAATTTTGAAACTATAAAAATGCAAGAAATGAAGGAGAAATAAATAATGGATGCTTTATTGCTTTAGTGCCATACAAGACATTTTTTTTTAAAAAGACAAGACATTATTATTGTAGGGGCATTGAGCCCCGGAGCTCATTATATATATATATATATATATATATAATGGACCTAAGACTCAAGCCGAGGACTGAAGGCGTTCGAGGAGGGAAACGTTGTCAAAAGAGCCCATGTTAGCAAACGAAGAAGTCAATTTTGATCATAATGGCCCAGAGGATTGTGCCGAGGATGAGAGCCTCCTTGGCTAACCAAGGCCGAGGTCCGTAGAGGTGGTCTGCCGTTCGGGAAAACATCCCAGGAACACTCTGTTGATACGGATAAGCACTATAGGAACACTGGACAGGGAGGTGCCCTAAAATATATAAGGGAAAAGCTGCTACCACCGCATTGAATGCTCTGCAGCTAACTTTCTGGCTATATTAACGTGGATAAGACTCTTGAATAGTGTTGCATTGGCTACCCCAATGCACAGAGAGATTGAGAGGGTGTCCGATGGGACAAGCACTCAAGTGGTGGCTTGGATGATCAACAAGTGAAATGCCAAGATTGTCGAAGGAGAGCTATATAATAGAAGAGACTCTCCATGAAGAGGGGATGGAGAAATCAAGAGAGAAACAATGTAGCAATCAGGAACCAACTTTGTAAACAAGCTTGTGAGAAACATATAAGAACTGACTTCCTCGGACTTTGCCGAGGACGATTTTCTGTGGATCAATTCAATCTACTTTCCTGTTCTTGTAAATTGAGTTCACTTTGTTTGTTGTCCAACTCATTTTAACCAAGTTTTCCAACCCACTCTTTACAAATTCATTTTTTTGGGCTTTTTGGGCCTAGGTCCATCCATCGTCTGGGCTAGGAACTCAAATCTGGTCCTTACAATTATCATTATTATTATTATTATTATTATTATTATTTTGTATAAAGTTTGAGTTCCACTTGCTTAACCTAAAATGAAGGAAATTTTTTTGGATAAGTTAAAAAAAAAAAAAAAAAAAGGATTGAATATTGGTCAAAAGTGTAAACAGGTTTGGTGGCATTTATTTCGTATCAGGCTCATTGTTTAAAGTCGGAGGAGTTGTTTAAGTAACGCCACAAAATCTCACAATATTTTTACAATAAATTAAAATATCAGTACTGTAGGGTCTCGATTTATAGTCCAGGCCCAATACATATGGGATATTGGCCCAATGAGCCCAATACAATACATTTGTAGAGAGTGGATCAAAGAACTAGGCCCTAATGAATTGAACAACAGATAGTTTTGATTTGAATGACAGTCAAACACAAATAAGAGATTTTGATCTTAATATCCTTTCAGTCCGAGGAGGTCCCTCTTGTATAAATTAATCACAGATGAATACAAAGATAATTTAGATTGCTATAGTGTTTTGTCTCTATTTTTCCAATCCCTCTTTCATGGAGGGTCTCTCACATTATATAGCTCCCTTTGGGTCATCTTGGTCTTACACTTGTTGATCATCTGAGCCCCTACTTGAGTACCCGTCTCATTAGACACACTATTTGGCTTTCTGTGAGTTGTGGTGGCCAAGGCAGCACTGTTTAGAGGTTTTCTTCACATAAATGCGGCGAGAAAAGTAGTTGCAGTGCCTTTAATTCAGTGGTATGAGCTTTTCCTTAGATATTTTTGGGTTTCCTTCTTTCTAATATGTTCGTAAGGCACGTTCCTACCATGGGAGCTTCTTGGAGGGTCACTTTAATTGTCGGAACACATATCCGAGCTGCATTTATCATATCTGATGAGGAGTTCCTCCTCGGATCATCCTCCACTCGTCCCCTACTTATGAGACTTTAACTGGGAACTCCTAATAGCAGTTTGTTCCTCCTCGGACCCATCAATATCCTCGGACAAAGCCCAAGGCTCAATATATGATCTTTGGCCTTTATCCCTACAAGTACATTATTGGTAAAAAAAAAAAAGAATATATATATATATATATATATATATATATATATATATATATATATATATATATATAATCTGAGATCCATCCCAACTAAAAATAAGAATGTTGTGAAAATATTTTGATTTTGTTGTGTTTCTAAACTTTCTTAAATAGAAATGTATATTTTATTTATTTTTAATTTCATGTTAGGGGTATGGTTTGCTTTATAGAAAAATATGAAGGACTTTTTTGGGAGGAATCAGGGGGGCAGGTGACCCCTCGCCCCCACTCTGGCTCCGCCCCTACAAACACAATTGATATCAAATTTTGTGATGGTTGATCCCTCCGCAAGTGGAATACTTTTTAGTTCTGATAGTATTTTTTTTTTTTTTCCAAACCATTGACGATATCGATTCCTATTCTCAATTCTCACTGTGCTTTGATCATTCATACTTTTAGTATTAATATTTCTTACGATACTTCCAAATGAATTAAGGGAAATAGATTCGTTCAGTGAACTCATCAAGGGTTTGTGATGGTTGTGAATGTATGCTTAGAGAGTGAATCAATGATGGGTTTATTCATTTGGGCTTGGTTGGGTTATGAATTTTTTTACGCCAACAAAGTCCATCAATCTCTACTTGTTTGTTTTCACCACCGAAAAATTGATTTGGTTTATTGTCGAAACCCCTCATTTGGTTGCTAAGAAGGACAAGAGAGGGAAAGAGGTATTATTTTAAATTCAATATTATATGTTTTTTTGAATTTTAATTATTGAGGAATTTGCCTTGATAAACTTTAGTGCAAAAAACTTGGAAGTGATTAAACATATGATTTAACGAAATTTGATATTTAAGAAAATTTGGTTTTTGTATAGAACTTAGAAAGAGGCTGGCATAACTCATGACTGAATGGTGGTGTAGGTTGAGTTGCTAATAAAAAAAGATAGAGAAAAGAGGGAAAAGCATTGAATGTATTTTTTTTTTTCCTCCTTAATTGGTGAAAATGATGGAGTTTTGATATATTAAAATTACATTAGTTTGAACTTACGTGACATTTAATGGTTACAATATTATTAACAGATTAACTACGTGATATTCAAACCACTCTAAAACATTAAAATTATAATTATAATAGTAAAATTTGGCAGGCCAAAGTAAAAAATACCCTAAAAGATGGAGAAAAGCATTGAATGTATTTTTTTTCCCTTCACATGGTGACAATGATGGAGTTTTACTCAAGAGAGTCAATACTGTGCCAAAAGCTGTTTTGGTATGATCATAGGTACGAAATATTTCGGTACCAACTGATATTGGTGTACTGTTTCGAAATTATCGCTAATTTTATATATATATATATATATATATATATATATATATATATATATATATATATATATATATATATATAGATAGGTTCAAGTTACACATGGTATAATTTTAAAAAGTTACACATTTTTTAAACCATTGGATTTAAGTAGATCCAATGGTTAAAAAAATACTATAATTTTTACAAATATTCTAATTAGAATCTAATTAATTACCCTCATTTATTACCTTCTAAACCTATTTCTAAACCCAAAAAAAGTTTGACTTTTGACTGTCTCTCTCATTTACGTTTCTCTCTCTCTTTCTCCTCCACCATCTCCACAGGTTGCCGGCAAAAAAAAAAAAAATCCCACTCATTAACAAGTATATAAAGCAGAAAAGGGGTAGATGAATAATTTTTTTACATTTTAAAAGGAGGAATTAGCTATAATTGGGTTAGATTGATAGCCAGCTGGATTGGAGGAAAAGGGCAAAGATGGATTCCAACTCGTTGAATAATTAATTGAACGCCTAAAGTAAAAAATATTTCTAGACTTTATCATCAAACAAACTTGAATCCATATATCAGACTAACGTGTCTTGTAGTCTCATGCATTTGGTTTTCCCTACTTCAATGGAAGAGAAACGGTTCAACTTCAACTTGATGTGGAAATTGTATATTCACAATGGCCAACTACAAGATAATACAAGATAGAAGTATATCCCTTTCCTCCATCTCCATGCAAAGAGGAGGACCCCCAAAACAATATTTGTGTACACGACAAAACATTGCTCTACTGATATGTAAAGAAAACCTTGAGTGGACGATATTTCATATATGATTGTCAACGTCCCCATTTCGCTTTGCAAATTGTTAATGTAAAACATCCTCATTTATTATTTTTTTTCCTGCCGACAACCTGTGGAGGTGGTGGAGGAGAAAGAGAGAGAGAGAAACGTAAGTGAGAGAGAGAGTCAGAAGTCAAACTTTTTTTTGGGTTTAAAGATAAGTTTAGAATGTATTAAATGAAGGTAATTAATTAGATTCTGTAGGGTCACAATTTGGAGCCCAAGCCCAGAATGTATGGAGTCTTGGTCCAATGAGCCCAATACAATGAATTTTTAGAGAATGGGTTGGAAATTTGAACCTTAGCGAATTAAATGATCGACCAATAGGTTTTGATGACAAAGAAAGAAAGATAACATAAGTTTACTAGGGAAAGACGTCCTCGGATTTTACCCGAGGAGGTTGATTCTTAAATACTGTTCTTAAGACTTTGTTACAAGTCTGGTCTCTAGATTTGCTCTGCGCCTTCTTTTTTCCCTTTTCCCCTATTTTATACTATCTTCCTCTCATTTCCATCGTCCACGTGTAGATTTAGATTGATAGTGCTGATACTTGTCCCATCAGCCCCTCCCTAAAGTCTTTGGGAGTGGTTGTAAAGGCTGAAAAGCTTGGTTCAGTTAGTTGCAGAGCATTTAATGCAATAGTAACAGCTTTCTCTTAGATATTTCCGTGCCTTCTTTTGTCCTGTTCTTTCTTAATACTTATCATCTTCCATGGAATGGTCAGGGGTGTCACTCTCAATGACCAACCATTCCCTTTGTCCTCGGCCTTGCCTGGCCGAGGAGGAGTTCTTACTCGGACTGGGCCTTTGGCCCAACATATACATAGATATGGGCTCCCTGGCCTTTCACCCTCACAATATATATATATAGTTTTAATATATTAAAATTACATTATTTTGAACTTACATGACATTTAACAGCCACAATATTATTAACAAATTAGCCAGATGATTTTCACACCGCTCTAAAACATTAGGAATTAAAATCACAATAATACAATTTGATAGGCCAAAATCAAAGTACCCTAAACTTAAAATTTTAACAGGTTCTTATTGGCATGGGATCTCTACACCGAATCACATGCCAAGTCCAAGTATGAGAGAATAATTTGACATTTGATTAACTAATAATATATATATATATATATATATATATATATATATATATATTTTAGGCTAAAAATTCAACTAAAATACTTTAAAATTACAAGTCAATTCTTTAATACAACATGGGGGAAATGAGGGAATCATATCTGCAAAACCCTTTTATTTTTCCCTTAAAAGAAAGTATAGAAAATATAATTCTTAAAATCTTCTATTTGTATTCCTTCTAGATAAACTTTGAGATCAAAATCATCTTTAAAGAATGGAATTTATAAATCTTAAACTCATTACTCATCTCGTGAAGATCTTTGCGGATACACTTTTATACACCTAGCTATATCTTAGAACTCTTCCTCAAAAAAAGAAAAAAAGAAAAAAGAAGAAGCATGCTTTGCGACTTAAAAAAAAAAAAAAAGCATGCTTTCATGGTTTTAATATTATATCAATCGTAATATGCTCGATTTATACATTTGTAATAGTAAAGGTAGGCAAGTCGCTCTAACCAAGCAATCGGATCAATTGCACATTACTTGCAAGTTACTTGTAAATTCAACTTTTTTTTTCCCTTACCTCTTTACATTATTTCTTTCCCATTCACAAATAATTAACTTATTATTAATTTTTATCCAAAAAAAAATTGTTATTAATTAAAACAATAAGAGAGGTAGCACTTCACTCGTGTCCTTATGAGAAAACACTTAGATACTCTCGGAGTATACTAAAATAGTGTTTCCTCCTCTCACATTCACGGTGGACCCTACCATAAATTTAATGAGTAAACCCTACCATAAATGTGAGAGGAGGGTGCACTATTTTCCATACTCTGAGAATATATAAGAATTACTCGTACTTATGAGACATTGAGAGGAAGCTAGCAATCAAATTCCAGCTAGTTTCGGACATTTCAGTCAATTCCGGGTAATTTTGGCCGAAATGCAATTTTCAGCTGGAATGAATTTGGCTTCTTCTTTTGTTTTTTTCAACCTATAGATACTTTTCACCATTACATGCAAAAAGATTTTGAGTTCCATGGATTCTACTCTACCTCACAGCATCAAATACAACCAAAATAATCTACAACAATGAAATGAAGAACACAGAGAGAGAGAGAGAGAGAGAAGGTGAACTTTGATCATTCTTTGACCCTAAGGTGGATCACTCATGAAACTTCAACATTCACATATTTGCAGCACAAAGAGAGTGGCAGAGAGAGTTTTGCGGCAAAGAAAGTGTTGTAAATTGTAAGTTAAAAACTCAAACTCAAACTCAAAGTAGAGAATTTCAACACTAGGACTCAACTAGAGGAGCTAGGGTTAGGTGGGGGTAGGTGAAATCTCTTAAATGGGTAAGCAAGCAAATGGTGCCATGTTTTTTCTTTGAGTAATGCTAGAGACATATAAAAATGCACAACTTTATGCCACAACTCGCCACGTGGCAAGTTGTGAGTAATGAAGATGTATCGCCACATGGCTCACCATTACACCTTCACCGATCACAAGAGGCCACATGACAAATTGTTGTACAAAGTTGTACATTTCTATATGTGTATTACTCTTTTTCTTTTCTAGCAAATAATGCCACATAACCTAAGGCTAAAAGTCTAATATGAGCTGACAATTAAAAATAGTACTACTTGTTTAGAAAAAAGAAAAAAAAATACACACATTGTTCAAAAAAAAAGGGCAACCAATTAATAGTATATAAATATTATTAAAAAAAAGGAATAATCACATTATTATTTGCTTATTTGTGGTTACTTTATGTAGCGTCTCGTTTTTCAGCCCAATTCCACACGGTGGGTGGGATCTTGGACCAGCGGGCCCAACACAATGAATTTGTAGAGAGTGGGCTAAAAAGTTAGGCCTTAGCAGACGGATAATCATTAGTCATGGTGTTCATAGCAATTACACAGGGGTGAACTGAGCTTATCCAAGAAGACTTTCTCCTCGGCACGATCTGGATGGCTCCGGTTCTTGGACCTGGTCTCAGTCCCCCTTTCTGGACTGCTTCTTCCTCCTTTTATACTCGCTTTTTCCCTCTCTTAAGCGTCCACGTGTAGGTTTAGTTTTATAGGGCTGATACTTGTCCCATCAGCCCATACCCAAAGTGGTTGAGGGTGGTTGTAAAAGCTGAAAAGCATGACTCTGTCAGGTGCAGAGTACTTAATTGCAGTAATGGCAGCCTTTCCCTTGTTCTTTGTCATTTTAGTACTTTTCCTGTTCGGCGAAATGACCCGGAGTGCCATCACCAGGACCGAGTTGCTCCCTTTGCCCTCGGCTACATTTATGGCCGAGAAGGGTCCTTCTCATGGCCGAGGAGGATCCTTCCCATGGCCAAGGGGTGGGCCTACCTTGGATCGGGCCCTGGGCCCAGCGTAGACATTGACATAGGCTTCCCGGTTTTATACCCCACACAATAGCCCCTCAAAATCCTGCTGTCCGGCTCCTCAGACGGAGAGGAGGGTTTTGGTGACGTCAGGCCTATGTCATGACTTGCCAAGTCTTGTCCTTCATCAATGTCGGAGTCTCCTCGCTTGCCTGAGGCACGTTCCTGGCTGTGAGACATTCTTTTAGTTTACCCACGCCGCGTTCCTGCCGTTTCGGTACACGAGGCGCGCCTTCATTAAGGTCTCTTTACGAGGTGACGCAAATCCAACGGTTGAAGACTGCTTTGGGAATCGAGCGGGACTTATCTCTTTTGTAGTTTTTCTTGGAGATTTGGACAGATTAAATGCCACCAGGCTTGCCCTCTATATAAGAAGCACGGTGGGAGGTCATTCCCTTTATTTGCAGACCTTTCAAGCTTTTCAAATTCCTAACCCTCCAATTGTGCCCAAAGTCCCCATTACTAATGTGACTGAGCCTTAGGAGGTGAAATAGTCAAGGCTAGGGTGAGGGTAAAGGAACCACACCCTCTTCAGAAACCTTGGGTATCTTCGAGATTCAGAATGGCCCGGTCAGGGCAAAGGAGACAAAGACTCAAGACACTTCTTCTCCTCGATAAGGCAAGAAAGGAGCCTCTTCTTCCTTCAGCCAAAATCCGAAGCAGGTGGAGGTCGCATCAGATTTTTGGTGCGACAGCACTGAGATTTCCCATCGGCGGCACCATCCGTGCTTACTCGATTGCTGCTAAAATGATACTTGCTCGATTGCTATTAGAGCAGGTATGGGGATTTGGCATCCCCACTTCTTCCTCTCTTCCATCACTAGGGCCATCCAGACTTGCTTAGTCGCTGCTAGAGTAAGGTTGTGGACTAGGTGCCTCTGCTTCTTCTTCTATTCCATCACTGGTGCCATCCAGACTTGCTTAGTCGCTGTTAGAGCAAAATTGAAGGATCTATCGTTCCTGTGCATTCCTTTTTTTTTTGTTTCTGTAGTTAGCTTCTGGTATAGGCTTGTCTAAGCCCCTTTTTTGTATGCTGTACTACTTCTTTGTCTAATAAAAGATGACTTTATCTCATTTTGTGTACTCTTTCTTTTCTGCAATAATTATTTTGTGAATGGGTGGGCTCGTGTCTTTTTCTTTCGAACAGTACTTAGGACCAATGCCCTTGTTAGCAAAGAGTTATCGCTTTGAACTTATCAAAACTGACGGGCACAACGATGCCAACTTTAAGTAGGTTAACCATATGAGACTAACCGGGATAACAGCTGCACGTTCTACATTGCGTATGGGGTGATCACCCGAGGACGTGTAACCTAAAATGAACTGTCTGAGGGGGTTGCCAAGCATTAGGGTGTTTTGCCACGTTTCAGATGATATTCATAGTTTTAACTTGTTTTAGACATCCGATCCGAGGACTGAGGCATGACCGTACCTGGTCTAAACACTTGGAGAGGTACCATTGTGTGTTAGTTTCCATGGAGTCGGGGGTCTGAGGACCGCGCGGGACTTCCACTCTGTCTAGGACTTAAGCCGTTCTTGATGTAGTTAGTTTCTCGTAGGTTTGGGTCCGAGAACCATGCAAGACCTTGGTTCTGTCTAGCACTTTCTTCTTGAAGTAGCTGGTTTCCCCATAGGTTTGAGTCCGAGGACCATGCAAGACATTAGTTCTGTCCAAGACTTATATTTTCTAGTGACTAGTTTCCCCATAAGTTTGAGTCCAAGGACCATACAAGACCTTGGTTCTGTCTAGCACTTTCTTCTTGAAGTAGCTGGTTTCGCCATAGGTTTGAGTCCAAGGACCATGCAAAACCTTAGTTCTGTCCAACACTTATATTTTCTAGTGACTAGTTTCCCCATAGGTTTGAGTCCGAGGACCATGCAAGACCTTGGTTCTATCTAACACTTTCTTCTTGAAGTAGCTGGTTTCCCCATAGGTTTGAGTCCGAGGACCATGCAAGACCTTGGTTCTGTCCAACACTTATGGGAATTCGATGAATCAGGCTATTGGACCTACGAGGATTAGCCCCTTGACAAACGTGTGGGGCATAGACTTGATGTTAGAAGCCCCTAGAACTGCCCGTGCCACTGGCACTTTGAAGTGTATCCCTGAGTGGGAGCTGAGTTAGGGCAACAACCGCGTGCTGCTGGAAATGATGGAGAAGCTTTCGCATAGCTTGCACCACTGCCAAAATTATCTCTTTCGAAGGACCCTTGTTGACAGGGGCTTGATCCTACCATGACTAACCGCCGCCTGCGCCAACGCACAAGCCTTCCCACAGACGGCGCCAATTGTAGGGTCTCGTTTTTCAGCCCAATACCACACGGTGGGTGGGATCTTGGACCAGCGGGCCCAATACAATGAATTTGTAGAGAGTGGGCTAAAAAGCTAGGCCTTCGCAGACAGATAATCGTTAGTCATGGTGTTAATAGCAATTACACAGGGGTGAACTGAGCTTATCCAAGAAGACTTTCTCCTCGACACGGTCTAGATGGCTCCGGTTCTTGGACCTGGTCTCAGTCCCCCTTTCTGGACTGCTTTTTCCCTCTCTTGAGCGTCCACGTGTAGGTTTAGCTTCATAGGGCTGATACTTGTCCCATCAGCCCATACCCAAAGTGGTTGAGGGTGGTTGTAAAAGCTGAAAATTATGGCTCTGTCAAGTGCAGAGTACTTAATTGCAATAATGACAGCCTTTCCCTTGTTCTTTGTCGTTTTAGTACTTTTCCTGTTCGGCGAAATGACCCGGAGTGTCATCACCAGGACCGAGTTGCTCCCATTGCTCTCGGCTACATTTATGGCCGAGGAGGATCCTTCCCATGGCCAAGGGGTGGGCCTTCCTTGGATCGGGCCCTGGGCCTAGCGTAGACATTGACATGGGCTTCCCGGTTTTATACCCCCCACACTTTGGTAATTAATTGCTTATTACCTTTTATCTTCAAAAAATTACTTATTATCTTTTGGAAAATTTATTGAAATATTTATAAAATTTCTTATATATATATATATATATATAAAAGAACATCACAACCTTTTAAGATGATGTGCCATGCGTATGAACCCAGGGGCAGAGCTAGGAATTTTTGTTTGAGGGGGCCAAGTTGCAACTCTAATATATTTATCAAGACAACTCCACATACACATATACATACGCTTTTTTATTATATACACACTTTTTATTTGATAAATTATATATATACACACACCAAATAACAACAAAAAGAGTTTAGTAATTTCAATTAAAATTATGTTTAGTGGCGATCTTACATAAAATAAAATTCTTTTTACTATTTTTATAGTGAAATTCTTAAAAAATTTCATTTTCGATACGAATTATCAAATTTTATACTAAAGTAAGTAAAAAATCTTTCAATTGAACTAATGAAATTTTCAAAAACATGAATGATCCAAAACTTAGAGGAATAAGTTAGGCTTCAAACATATTTGAAGCTATCTTACTCTAACTCATTATGTATAGTTTTAGTGACATTATTTTTTTAATGAGTCAATGACTTGTTAATTGCCACATAACTAGTTGAAAAAGATATAGATTCAAATATATTTGGTGTCAAACTTTATTAAATATTTAATAGATATAAGAACATATTTTACAATAAAAAATAGAATTGTGAAAAATAATGTTATGTCTCTATAATTATTAGACCAATTTTTTTTTTTTTTTTTAAGACCATCATTGGACTAAATCAAATATTTTGGAGGGCCAATTCTTATTTTTTAGACTAAATTTTGACCCCCACCTTTACACATAGCTACGCACCTGTATGAACCCAAACTGGAATCAGAAGCTTCCATAATAGAGCAACTAGGGAAAAATTTAAATTTAAAAACCCGATAAAAGAGTGAGTCTTTGATGACAACTCATACTTGATCTTTGAGTAGCTTTTAAATTAAAATTAAATTTTAGGTTTCTAAAAGAATAAAAATCAAAACAGTGTAGGTCACGGTAGTTAAACAATATTTCTTGTGAGTTGTCTACTTTGAAGTTTGAACACCCCTTACAAGACTTTTTCTTAGGTGCAGTTTGGATAGCACTGAAGTGGCGTTTGCGTTTTAAGTCTACGTTTTCTCCCTTTTTTTTTTTTTTTTTTTTTTTTGCTTCAGCCGTAGATGTTGACAAAGTCAGCAGTGAACAGTGCATTTATGCACTGTTCATGGGTCCCACAGACATCAATTTTCGGTAATTTTTTCATTAAAAATGGGTTCCACGGTACTATTTACACATTTAAAAATTATTTTGCTACAGTGCTTTCAGTTTTCAATTTTCAATTTCAGCCAAATAAGTTCTATCCAAACAGTTCTAGCAAAATAAGTAAATGACTAAAAAGAAAAGAAAAGAAAATTTATACGAAGAGCCAAGTCTACGGTCTATCCGAAGTTTCTTCACTGTTACAGTGTTCCACCTCACTCATTTTTGCCTCTCTCTCTCTATATAAAGGAGCTTCGGAACCATTCTTTACCTCTCAGTCTCTCACACACCAAAATACAAAACCTCAAAATATAAAACAACAATGGCGAAACACCAAACTGTAGTAGATGAAGAAGAAGAAGCCCCAATCCACGGTGATATTCTAGAGGCTATTCTCACGCACGTGCCGCTCATCGACCTCGTCCCGGCTTGCCACGTGTCCACCTCGTGGAAAGGCGCTGTGTTTTCCTCTCTTCGTCACCTGAACCCGGTCAAGCCCTGGCTCATTGTCCACGCCCAGTCGACCCGGTATCCGTACACGACGACCTCGCACGCTTACGATCCTCGCTCGCACGTATGGGTCGACATCATGCAGCCTTCGATCAAGTACGTCTCGACTCTACGGTCGTCGCACTCGAATTTGCTCTACATGCAGAGCCCGTTCCGGCTCGTTTTCTCGTCCGACCCGCTCCAGCTGACGTGGCACAAGGCGGTGGCCCCGCTGGTGTGGCGGCCCGACCCGATCGTGGCGCTGGTGGGGGAGCGCGTGGTGATTTCCGGAGGCGCGTGCGACTTCGGGGACGACCCGCTCGCGGTGGAGACTTACGACTTGAAGACGCGCGCGTGGGACACGTGCGACGACATGCCCGCGATACTCAAAGATTCCTGTGCCTCCACGTGGCTTTCGGTGGCTGTGGACAAGTCAAAAATGTACGTGATGGAGAAATGTTCCGGTGCGACGCACTCGTTCGATCCTATCACTAAGACCTGGCAAGGACCTTATGATCTCCGACCTGGTCAAAACGTTTTTTCTTCAATAATCGGATTTGTCAATGATCGAATGTTCGTGGTGGGTTTGGTCGGAGAGGCTGAGAATGTCAAAAGCGTAAAAATGTGGGAAGTGAAAGGTGAAATGTTGGATATGAAAATTGAAATCAGTGAGATGCCGAAGGAGCTGGTGGCGAAACTGATAGGGCAGAGTCCACGCGTGACGTCGATTGGGATGAACTCGATGGGCAATTTCGTATTTTTGCACAACCCTTCTGACCCGGCGGAGGTGATCGTGTGCGAGGTGCAAAACGGTGGGTCGTTTTGCAGCTGGGGGAGTGTGGGGAATGCGGCGGTGGACGACGGGAGTAGGATCGTGAAGAATTTAGTGTACACGTGTGCCAACGTTGGACTCGGAGAATTGCACCAGGCTTTGAGGTCTGGTGATCGGAGATTCACTATTAAGGAGGAGATGGAGTAGAGATTAACAGAGGGGTACGTGGCAGCTGATAATTGGTTGGTTGAAGGAGTTCGCTCTCCTTGTTTTTTATGACTATGGAGTCTTCACTGCCCGCATTTTGCAGTTTATTATGGCCCTTTGTTTTTTTTTTTTTTTTCCTCATTTTTATTATTATTATATATACATATATACATTCGTTGTATATTAATATTAATATTTATATTGATTACTATATTTGTGAATAAAATATTTTCTTTTTTACTTGTTATTAAATTGATATTTGTAGTTCTTTTTATTTGTTAATGACTGTTTTAGTTAGAATTATTATCAAGTTCTGTTCTGTCACAGTTTTAAACCTGAAACTGTTGTCTTTGGTACCATAGGGATTAAAATTTTAAATGTCTTCCTTTTATATATATATATATCATTCAACTAAAACCATTAACTCACTTTTTAAAAATAATAATAATAATAATAATTTGATGATGGAGTATGACATAAGTGGACTGAATGCTCAAATTTGGTGAGTGTTTGGATTCAAATTATCCTGCGTTTGCGTTTGCGTTTGCTTTTTACGTTTTTTTTTTTTTTTTCACACGTTTTGCTTTAGGGGATAATTATCACAATTCATACACTGTAGGAGCACTATTCATGAGACCCACAACTATTTTATTTAGAAAAAAAATATTAAAAATGGGTCCCACGGTACTATTCACACATTTAAAATTTTATTTTGTTACAGTGTTTTCAATTTTCAATTTTCAGTTTCAGCAAAAATAAGTTGTATCCAAATGTGTTTTGGCCATGCGCGTCTGCGTCTGGCTTTTTTTTTTTTTTTTTTTGGGGAGAAGCATATTTAAAGTCTGGTTTCCGTGCATTGTTTACGGGACTCACAAACCTCTTTTTTTAACAAAATTTTGATTAAAAATAGGTCCCACAGTACTATTCACATATTTAAAAAGTATTTTGCTACGGTGTTTTCAGTTTTCAGCAAAATAAATGGTATCCAAACGAACACTAAAAACCGAAAAGATGAGCAAACACTATGGAAGTGTACTGGTGTGGTGTCAACCAAAGACCCTTCAATGGTTAAGTTAGAATTTCTCTTAAGATCTTCATAAACTTTCAGAGTGTAAGAGTTAGTAAATTTCCCACATACCTTTCATTTGATGAAGTTTAGTCTTTATGTCCGTTTGGCATGATTAATTTTGCCAACTTATTAATTTTGTCAACTTATTTTACTATTCAGCTTATTTTTGTTACTATTCATGGGTCCTACTGTACTGTTTCAACTAACTTTTACTTTTATCTACAATATTTTCAGCAAAAAATTTTCAGTTTTAGCAAAATAAACAGATCTCAAACAGACCCTTTATATAAGGTATTTTGAGTGGATTTCCTTGTTTCGTACCACTCTCCTCATTTCAAAGTAGTGGACTTATGTGATAAATCCTAATTCAGAGTACTTGTAGCTAAAATT
This sequence comes from Quercus tomentella, assembly GCA_028535165.1. Taxonomy (NCBI): domain Eukaryota; kingdom Viridiplantae; phylum Streptophyta; class Magnoliopsida; order Fagales; family Fagaceae; genus Quercus; species Quercus tomentella. Next base: position 53,499,268 of record JAPQVY010000089.1, on the reverse strand, counting down.
TACCGAGTGTTGGACATGAATTACTTTAGATGATCTCATCAATCGGACGAGCTCTTAGATGAGCACTTTGGACATTAGCTCATTTTAATTCCCCATCATAATTCAATAATTAGGGATTAAGAATTTAAACTTTAAATGTCTGATTTAGAAATATCATGAGATACCAACTAATTAAGCTTCAAGATGTTGACATTAACCCAATAATTTTGATTCAAGAATATTTTTTTAACGAACCCTTCTTTTTTTTTTTGGGGGGGGGGGGGGGGTGGAGCTTGGACTGGGAACAAACACCGTGGGTGTTATCAATCTAAATAAAGCAACAATAAGAAAGCCTTTGTCAAATTACAAGAATATTAAATTGAATCAAATGACAAGCTTACACTCTTTGAGAGTCTCAGTATTTTTTGGCAACAAAATTCGGCAGGGAATGAACGCTAAAGAGTTGATTTCACAGGAGACAACAACAAATTCCAGCAGGGGATTGGGTTTGGCTTTGGGTTTTGTCATGAGTCATGACCCTCCGGGAACAAATATATGGAGTCTTGTCTTGGTTTGTGAAATGGTTTGGCTTGAGCCATATGACTAAATGAAACCCACTAGTGGTTTTTCTTGGGCTTAATTGCCATGTGTTCATCTCTGGGCCTTGGGTTAGCTTTCTAATTCAGCTTTCTAAGCAATCAGTTTGCTTTTTGGAAGAGATTTATTTTGCTGGACAAAGTTTAGCTACAAAATTGGTTGTAACTTAAGGTTACAAACTCACTCAATAAAATAAATACTACAACATATTTTGAAAATCTAACCGTTGAATTGCATGTTCTTTACGCCCTTAATACACATGTTAAATTTTGTGTCAATCGGATATCATTTACTATATGATCTATAAGCTTATATTTTGTACATAATTTTAAATTAAAAAACTTGCAATTTAAAAAATTTATTGATAACATAGCTATTGATCTTTAATTTTCTTGAAATTTTGCAAGCATGGAGGATATAAGAAGAAGATGTAATCCAACGGTGGATTTGTCAAAATTCACGTCTAATAAAAAGATATTAAGTAAGTTTGTAGCTTTAAACTACAACCAATTTTGTAGCTAAACTTTGTCCTATTTTGCTCATGCTAGGCCCCTTACATTCAACACAAGGGCCCAGAAAGTGAATCTTTTTTTTACATGAAAGTGAGTCACTTATAAATAAATAAATTCTAAGACTATATAAAATAACACAACTTGTACCACAACTGTGCACGTGATAGACAATAAATGATGGAAAAAAAGTGATGAGTCTATGTGAAAGTGACAAACAGTAGTCAATCACAATTTGACAAGTAAAATAATTGTTGCAGTTTATGTGGCAATAGAATTACTCATAACTTCAACCATTTTATTCGTCAAACCAACAAATAAAAATATTTACTGTTTAAGGGAACAAAATCCGATTCATTTTAGTTCAATTCATACCTCGAAAAGAATAATTATATAGTCTTTTTGCACAACCCTTCGGACCCGGCGGAGGTGATCGTGTGCGAGATGCAAAACGGTGCGTCGTTTTGCAGCTGGGGGAGTGTGGGGAATGCGGCGGTAGACGACGGGAGTAGGATCGTGAAGAATTTAGTGTACACGTGTGCCAACGTTGGACTCGGAGAATTGCACCAGGCTTTGAGGTCTGGTGGTCGGAGATTCAGTATTAAAGAGGAGATGGAGTAGATTAACAGAGGGGTACGTGGCAGCTGAGAATTGGTTGGTTGAAGGAGTTCGCTCTCCTTGTTTTTTATGACTTTGGAGTGTTCACTGCCCGCATTTTGCAGTTTATTATGGCCATTTTTTTTTTTTCTCTCTTATTTTTATTATTATTATATATACATATATACATTCATTGTATATTAATATTAATATTTATATTGATTACTATATTGGTGAATAAAAGATTTTCTTTTTTACTTGTTATTAAATTGATATTTGTAGTTCTTTTTATTTGTTAATGACAGTTTTAGTTATAATTATTAGCAAGTTCTGTTCTGTCACTTTTTAAATGTCTTCCTTATTATAGGGATTAAAATTTTAAATGTCATCCTTTTATATATATATATATATATATATATATATATATATATATATATATATCATTTAACTAAAAGTCCATTAACTCACTTTTTAAAAATAATAATAATAATTTGATGAAGTATCTGAGTGCTCAAACTTGGAATGTGATTAAAGACCGAAAAGAAGAGCAAACACTATCGAAGTGCACTGGGGTAGTGTCAACCAAAGACCCTTTAATGGTTAAATTAGAATTTCTCTTAAGATCTTCATAAACTCTCAGAGGGTAAGAGTTAGTAAATTTCCCACATACCTTTCATTTGATGAAGTCTAGTCTTTTTGTTCATTTGGCATGATTAATTTTGCCAACTTATTTTAGTATTCAGCTTATTTTTGCTACTATTCATGAGTCCCACTATACTTTTTGGTACTATTCATGGGTTCCACTTTGCTGTTTCAACTCACTTTACCTTTATCTATAGTATTTTCAGTAAAAAAATTTCAGTTTCAGTAAAATAAACGGATCCCAAACAAACCGTTCATATAGGGTATTTTGAGTGGGTTTTCTTGTTTCGTACCACTCTCCTCATTGGAGACATGTTGACTTGGTGGGGTGAGTGAGAGCAAGTTTCAAGGAATTTATTCACATTTCAAAGTAGTGGACTTATGTGATAAATCCTAATTCAGATTACTTGTAGCTAAAATTTACCGAGTGTTGGACATGAGTTACTTTAGATGATCTCATCAACCGGACGAGCTCTTAGATGAGCACTTTGGACGCTAGCTCATTTTAATTCCTCATCATAATTCAATAATTAGGGATTAAGAATTTAAACTTTAAATGTCTAATTTAGAAATATCATGAGATACCAACTAATTAAGCTTCGAGATGTTGACATTAACCCAATTATTTTGATTCAAGAATAATTTTTTTATGAACCCTTCTTTTTTGGGGGGGGGGGGGGGGGGGGGGGATGGGGGGACTTGGACTGGGAACAAACACCGTGGGTGTTGAGTGTTATCAATCTAAATAAAGCAACAATAAGAAAGCCTTTGTCAAATTACAAGAATATTAAATTGAATCAAATGACAAGCTTACACTCTTTGAGAGTCTCAGTACTTTTTGGCAACAAAATTCAGCAGGGAATGAATGCTAAAGAGTTGATTTCACAGGAGACAACAGCAAATTCCAGCAGGGGATTGGGTTTGGGTTTTGTCATGAGTCATGACCCTCCGGGAACAAATATATGGAGTCTAGTCTTGGTTTGTGAAATGATTTGGTTTGAGCCATATGACTAAATGAAACCCACTAGTGGTTTTTCTTGGGCTTAATTGCCATGTGTTTGTCTCTGGGCCTTGTGTTAGCTTTCTAAGCAGTGTCGGCTTTCTAAGCAGTGTCAGCTTTCTAAGCAATCAGTTTGCTTTTTGGAAGAGTTTATTTTGCTCATGCTAGGCCCCTTACATTCAACACAAGGGCCCAGGAAGTGAATCTTTTTTTCTTTTTTCTTTTTTTTTTTTGCTACATGAAAGTGAGTCACTTATAAATGAATAAATTCTAAGACCATATAAAATGATACAATTTGTGCCACAATTGTGTATGTGACAGATAGTAAGTGGTGGAGAAAAAGTGACGAGTCTATGTGAAAGTGACAAACAGCAATCAATCACAATTTGACATATAAAATAGTTGTAGCAGTTTATGTGGCACTAGAACTATTCATAACTTCAACCATTTTATTCATCAAACCAACAAATAAAAATATTTACTGTTTAAGGGAACAAAATCTGATTCATTTTAGTTCAATTTCATACCTCGAAAAGAATAATTATATAGTTCATTATTGTTGCATCAGAATGCAATGGAACGAGGTCTACTTGTTTCATCATATGTTCCTTAAAGGTAGGAATATCATACAAAATTACAAATCCTTAGGCTACAAGCTCTTGTAGTAACCCCTTGTGCTTTTGGAACTTTCAAACTTTTCTATAGAGTTCTTTCTTAATTGCAAGGTTCAAACCTTGGATTCAGATAGTACATAGACAAAGCTAAAATATCAAGCAAATTAATAGTATCACAAAACCATAAGAATGGTACCATAAATTTTAAAATTGTGTTTTCTGATCAGGCATACTTGGCCACATTAGCTATTATGCTTTTCATTCATTTACTAAATTATGGGCTTAGTTTAGAATCTACATTGCAAATTATGCATAAGTAGCTGACTGTCTGATATTTCATGCTTATACCATGGATAAAATTGCAGTTGCAGTTGCAATTCACTTCTGTTAATTATGATAATGTTTGTTTTCTTGGTCGTACCTTACAGACGTATATTCTTTGGTGTTCGGAGGACTTTTAATCTGGTGTCACGCTTCCATGTTTTTGGGTGGTGGGATCATCTTGTTCTTCCCAGCCTTCTTTTCATTCTTGGTTTTAGGATCAATCTCTAGGAACGTTATGGTGTTCCATGACTGATCTTGGTTTTGTTTTATCATTTCCTTCTTTGCCAAAGGCTTTCAAATTAAAAATTAGCATTGCCATTTTTTGTTATTAGTTCTAGAGGTGAGGCTGAAGCAATGTTTTTGTGGCATGAAGGATTTCTTGGAGCACTGGGTGCCTCCATGAGCTATGAAAAGCATTGTCTTGATAACTTCACGGCCCATCATCTAACGCAATAATTCCCAATGTCTCCCCATGTAGGAGATAAGATTTGTAGTCCGCTAAATGGGGAATTGAATGACAATAAAAGTATTAGACTGTAGTGTCTATGCATCTTAGAATCGGCTCTGATCTGATTTATTTCTACCAGTGAAGAGATTGGTAACCTATTTTATTCATGGGTGGATTTGGGTTTACAGTTTGTCCATTTGTTTTTTTTTTTTTCGGAGTGATAATTCTGTAGTTACAATAATGGGAACTTGAGAAGAAATTATTTGAATTTTTTATGCCTACGAGTTATAAATTTTTTGCAACATTCTATTAATTTAAAACAAGTGGCTATTAGGCAAGAATTATCCCTAACATAATACTTGTGCATTTTTAAAGTTTAGAAAAATAAATTTTTTTAAAAAAAGGGGGCCAAAAATGACAATCAAATACGTTAAAAAAATTTTGGAATATTCATCCAATATTCAAGAATTGGTTTTCAAGAAGAAATAAAGCAAAACGTGATTTATATTAGAAAACTTAAAAATTAGCAATTATTATTTGAAAGTTTGAAGGATTAATTAAACAATAAAGTACCTTATGTATTCTAATTAGTTTAATGGGAAGTTTATTATTATCGAATAAGATGCTTGAGTTTAAAAGTTCAAATCACATTTATACCAAAAAGAAACATTTTAGAATCTTAGCTTTGGTGGTAAAAGGCAATTATCAAGAGCAAATGTCATATCTACTATTCTAGATAGAGAATGTTCAATATGTATTATCATCTTATTGTTAATTTGAGATTCATTTGCTATGTTACTCTGCCAAGAACATATCATATCAGTCTCTTTGCAACAATGAAGGTTAGCAGCTCCATTGTTCTAATAATTTATCGTGTTTTCAGACATTGAACTCAAGACTACAGTAGACTGATGTGATCTATAGCATCATTTTAAGGTAAATGAACCAATATAACCACAATCCGATGGTATTGATGTATATATTATGAAGAAATAATGCTAGAGGCTCAAATACCATTATGGATACAGATAAGAAGCTCAGAGCTAGAAACCAATAGCATAGCTAAATGGAGGGAAAACATATAGAAATCACATCTAGCATTCCGATATGTGATACTCCAATTTGATTGATTGTGTGATATGTGTGGGTGTGTAATGAGTCCCACATCGGGTATATACTGGGTAGATCTGGGCTTTATTAACAACTACAAGGAGCCTCAATTATGACTAATTCTTTTGAGGTATAACGCAGATGTAGCTAGCGCTTTTTCTTGGGTCGTTACACGATATTTCTAGGATCTCAGGTTCAGAAAATGAAGAAGAAGAAGAAGAAGAAGATGTAGAAGTACATGAAGATTATCAGGAGTTGGTCATAGAAGGATATCATGAGTCGGACATTGAAAAAGAAGAAGAAGAAGAAGAAGAAGATAAAGAAGAAGTAAATGAAGATTACCTCGAGATTGTCATAGAAGGTGCCATCGAAAAAGAAAAAAAACAGTATCAACACGCAATTCAACATAGTCAGATATAATAAACAAAGACCAGCCACCGGAGTCCTACACAACCTGCCAATCATTCAAAAGTGAACACGGTTAATGGCAATGGAATTAGTGAGACCAATAAAACTATGCATTATGTTAATAGGTGTCTTTAGGATAATTATTAATAAATCATATTAAGAAATTTTTTACACAACTTTCATGAGAAATATAAAAAGTTGTCAAAATAATTAATTGTTTTATCGTTTTCCTGTAAAATATTTCTAAAAATAGTTTCTAACAAACCAATACATTTAGGGCATTTATTAACATTTTCCTAAAATTATAAAAGTAGAGTTTTGTTGATGTGTGCCATAAGGGCATAACATTAACACAATAAAATTATAAAAGTAGAATTTTGTTAAGAAATTAAATTCAAACCACGCATAAATTTGTGTATGCACAACCAAATAAATCAATGATAGATTTTTTTTTTTTTATAATGAATAATAGACTTTCATCAGACAAAAACTAGATATTCAACAAAGCTCCAAACAAGTGAACAACCACAACAACTCAACAAGCAACAAAAACCACCTGCAACCCACCAAATAACCGTCAAAAACCAAGACATCAAGCCCAACTAACAACCACCCTGTACAAATAGGAAAAACAAGATGCAAATCAACTTTACACCCGGTGCACTCTAGCAAAAGGACCTATACCTGTGACCTATACTTATAGACTCATTTACTTGTATAACAAACATATTAACCTTAGGTTAGTTATGGTTAGCTTTGAATTAGTCAAATATTCTTTAGTATATAAACCATTCATTGTAACACAAGTACTTAATATAATATGTACTAATCATCAAGGGCTTTGTCTTAGACTGAACCATGTAAACTTTTGTGTATACTCTCTTTTTCACGCTTCCGCTCATTATTTAATTATTATCACACAATCACACGACAACTTTCTCACAAAAATCCTTAGGTGTACGATGCAAAAACACTAATTAATCTTAGGGGCTACGGCTTCCAACTAGGGTATAAATATAGGGAAATATCAACAGATGCCTAAGAGCATTTTTAAGTAAACCATTTTAGGAAATTTTTTGTAGGAAAAAAAAAAAACGCAATTAATGTTTCCACAGCTTTTTCTATTTTCCATAAAAATTATTTCAAAATTTTCCTAAAATTGTTTGCTAACAATTGCCCTAAAGGCACCCGTTAACATGACCCATAAATTAATAGTCCCATTATCAAAATAACAAAGTTGTCCCTAAAAAAAAAAAAAAAAAAACCCTTATTTTTATTGTATATTTTTTGGGACTGGGTATTACAAAATTTACAATCTCCCCGACTTATAGAAATTCAGTCCTCTGAAAGGTTACCAATCTGCACAACTCTAATGCCATATAGTTTGTAGCTCTCTAAAAAAATGTTCTTACTCATCTATCATAGTATAAGGATTACTAAATTATGAAAAGAATATCCTTCAAATACATATAATTAGTTCTTTCAGTTTCTTTTTCCTCAAAAAAAAAAAAAAAAAAAAAGTGCTTTCAGTTTCTTCTACAATGAAAGGAAAAAAAAAATTTCAAGGCCTATTCGTTCAAAATAAATCCTGTTAAAATGATAATTCCGCAATAAATAATCTCCAATAAATCAAAATGTTGAAGGAGTCTCCAAAAATTATAATAAAAGAAAATCTACAAAATCAAAGTTCATCATAAATCATTATGCTCTCACATCTAACTAATTCTGTAACGCAAGATTAAGTAATGTCTACATTCGATTATAAGTTCAAAACTATTTCCCAATTTATGTATAGACTTTTCCTTCCTCAGAGTTATAAACTGGAAATTCTAAAGTTTTAAATAGCCAACCGAACACTAATATAATGTCCATTTCATAGAACACCTCAATGATATCTCAATCATATAAATTATTTTTGCGATTAAGCAAAATTTATATTCAACTTTAAACTCCATATGACACTTGGGCTGAACTCATTGAAAGAAGCGGGTTCCTGATAATTAATTAATTATTATAATCAAAGTATACATCGGGTGGATGGGAAAAGTCCATAAAATATTAAAATGTCTCAAACCCTTTTCTTTTTTTTACCTTGCAGAAATTTCGTCTCAACAACCTAGAACTTATAGAGTACAAAGCAACTTTATAATCTGATTCTCAAAAAAAAAAAAAAAAAAAAAAAAAAAAAAAAGTAACTTTATAATCATTAATCTGTCAATATAAAAAAAGAGTACTAAAATTGACTATAGTTTCTATATGCAATACTATTTCAAAATAATCTCTCTTGCGACCCCAAACCTATCGAAACATCCAATCAAAGTATAGGTCACTGGTCCAATTAATTCAATAATGCCACAAACATTGTGTTCTACAAAATTTATAAGATTGTCATGTCCAATTCAGTCAATCCATTAACTCATATCCTCTAAAACCAAAGAATTGCATTTGTTACATCAAAACCCAACCCCCAATATATTAAACAATCTTCCAAGTCTATAAAAAAAGAGAGGACCTCAAATTTCTAAGTTCTAAGTTGTTAGGACATATGTGATTTGATGTTAGGAACATATGTTAAACTAGTATTGGCTAATCCTTTGACAAAACGTATTTTACTTATAATTGGATAGATCTAAGATGTGTTTAATGCTTCAAGGAACAAGATTTCAAGTTCAAGTGTTAAAACCATGAAAGTTTGTAAAAAAAAAAAAAAGTGAGAAAGTGCTGGATTTTAAAACTTGATAGCTAGCATCTATCGAGATTTAAAAAGCTGCTGAAGCCCGAATCTCAACAGCTAGCTCAATAGATACCCTATTTGTTGAGGTTTATGAAAAACAGATTTTCAGTTCTATTTGCATCCAATCCGTGAGTATGTGTTTACGCTTTTTTTTCTCACAACCCTAAACATATATAAATATTATTTTAAGGGCTGTAAAAGGTTGCGCAAGTGTGAAGCAAAGTTGTGTTCATGCAAATTGTAACTGGAGACAGAATTTGCCCTGGTTCATCTTTCTTTTGAAGAAGCTGCTGTGTTTATACACCTTAGGGTTTTGTGACCAAGGAGTTTCGTGATCTTCTTTGTGTGATAAATTGAAGTTGCAGCCAACATCTTTTTCAAGTTGGTGATCAAGTCGCGTACTGAGATCCACACATCTATTGGTTAGTCATGTACTGGGAGCCGTGCATTAAAAAGAAGAGATTTTCACTACAGAACAAATCTAATTGGGTATTGGGGTAAGAGTTCAACTGTAGGTTGGTATAAGGTACTGAGATTCCTTTACTTGTAACCGCTTGTTTTGATAATAGTGAATTTTCGGAAGTGGTGATCTTAAAATCACCCAGTGGGGTTTTTGCCGTATAGGTTTTTCCATTCGTAAACAAATCACCGTGTAAGTTTAATTTCCGCTGCACTTTAGTTAATTGGTGATTTGTTTGTGCTACCACGCACTTTGCATGTTAATTAACTTAATTAATTCACTTGACTAAATTCATTAGTTAATTTATCAAAATGGGTCAATACACTCTTAGCCTATCATAAGTGACTAAACATGTCTCAAAACATGTAAGGACTATCTCACTCATAATTTAGGCTATGGACAATCCATGCTAATCAACCCTAACAACAACTATCCGAACCAAAAGAAAACAGAGGCATCTTTCTTGTCTTTCTTTTCTTTTCTTTTTTTTCAATTTTCTCTGGTGATGATGGGCTTATCGTTTATTATTCTAGGATAGATGACAAACCTATTATAGCTTTAATGGGATTTACTCCCATCTAAAATAAAATTCTTGAAATGTCATCTAAACTAACAAAGAGTAATATAGGGTATTGCTAAATAAGAACCTCCAACCAAATACAAACCTCTTATATAAGAATTAAGAACCTCCAATCAAGAATACTAGTAATAACAAAATCTATATATAAAAAGAGCCAATAGGCTCATCAACAATAATTTTAGTTTAGTGATTTCCCATTTTCCTTTTTTCTTTACTTTTTTTTTTTTTTCAAGTTTACCTGTTTGGTTTGAACTTGTTTTTGTTTTTTTTTTTTTTTTGTTTTTTTAAGGATCTTTACATGTTTACTTTGTACTTGTAATATAAGCTTATATTGTATACACACAAAAAGTAGCAAATATTTGCACCAAAAAAAAAAAAAAAAAAAAGAAGAAGAAGATAAATATTGTACAAATTTTGAAAATGTGTACAACATTTGCCAATTTTTATGTATTTACAATCTATATATAAAAAGAGCCAATAGGCTCATGACCAGTAATTTTGGTTTAGTGAGCTGCCCTTTTTCCTTTTTTCTTTTTTTTTCTTCAAGTTCGCCAATTTGGTTTGAGCTTGTTTTTGTTTTTTGTTTTTTATTTTTTTATTTTTTTAAGGATCTTTATATGTTTACTTTGTACTTGTAATATAAGTTTATATTGTATACGCATAAAAAGTGGCAAATATTATATAAATTTGCAAAAAAAAAAAAAAATGATAAATATTGTACAAATTTTGCAAATGTGTACAACATTCGCCAATTTTTATATGTTTACAATATAAATTTACATTGTAAGTACAATGTATATTTCTATATATAAAAAGAGTCAATGAGAAAAGTTACTATAGCTTCGCTACAGTAGTTTTGGTTTGTTCAATCTTCACTGTTTCACTGGCCACTTTTATTTTTTTTATTTTATTATTATTATTATTTTTTGTTTGTGAATGCGTAAAGCTGCAGTAGATGTGCTACATTACTTTTGGTTTGTCCAATTCAAACTATTTCACATTATAATAAAATATTAACACAACAAATTGGCACAATTCACAATTGTTGAGATGTTAATTTCTTATAAGTCAAAATAAAATATTAAAATATCATACTGGAACCAATCACAATTAAAAATAAAAGTATTGTGAAAAAAGCAGTGCTACATTCACAATATTTTTCACAACACTTTCATAACAAATCATAAGTAGTAGTAAATTGTTATTGGTTCTAATTTAAACTTACTAATGAAACTATTTTTTCACCCACCAATAACAACCTGCAACAACTTACTATTTATGATTTGTTGTAAAAATGTCGTAGACATAGCATTTTTTTTGTGTGAAAATGTTAAGACATCTTGTTGTCGTCACAATATTTTCAACACTGTTGAGTTGTCAATTATTTATAAGTCAAAATAAAATATAACAAAATTATAAAGTTATTATGAAAATGTTGTGCCATTTTGTTGTGATTTTATTAATTTTTTTTTGGTTTAGTGAGCTTTTTTGAGCTAAAATTCACTGTTTCACATAAAATTTTCTTGGGTTGACTTATTGTATTTTTTTCTTTGCACACCATTTTAAGTAAAAACACAGTTTTACACACAAAAACTTAAGAAAAAAACACTTTTCATCCTTTACGTTTGAAGTAGTTTACAATTCCTTCTTAAACTTTAAAATCAAGTAATTTTTCTTTTAATATTTTGGAAAATAGTAAATATGTCATATGGTTATTCTCTCAATTAAACCTTAATGAAAGCCTATGATTCTTAAAATATTTTCTTGTGTAATGTCTAAATTACTCCCACAAAATTTTAACATCCTAAAAATTTCTTCATGTATTTTGAGTTTTAGATGGTAGTAATTCTTGAAAAGTTTGAATGATAATATAAGGTTTTATCTAAAAAACATTGATTTCTAGGTTTAAATTTTCAAAAATTATAACTTATCTAATAAATAATTCGATGACACATGCTACTTGTTATCCTTTTTTTTTTTTTTTCTTAGCAAAACTCAGTTGTTTATTGTTAAAAGGTAATGATATTCATTATCATTCATAGAAGTTTCTAGTGAGTGGATATTGATGGGAATATATACGAAATTCCCAGACTTGTGAGATGCAAAAATAGGAAAAATATACTCCAAAGGAAAATAATCACACACAAGACTGTATTTACGTGATTCGACAACTTGCCTACGTCCATAGCTTGGGCCTATCGGCCCAAGCTTCTGCTCCATGGATTAAGCCTCAGAAAATATCCCATTAAAAACTATAACAATATTATTTCGAGTCGGGTCCTAATCCGGATCAAACACAACTAGGCTCCACAAAACCCAACAGATATATTGTCGTTAACAAATAGGTGCTAAAAAAATTATTAGAGTAAAATAGATATTGTGGGGGGGTAAAAGACTGGGAAGCCCATGTCAATGTCTACGTTGGGCCAAGGGCCCAACCCAAGGAAACGCCTCCTCCTCGGCCACGGGAGGGACCCTTCTCGGGCATAAATGTAGCCGAGGACAAAGGGAGCAACCTGCTGCTAGCAACGGGACCCCGGGTCATTTTGCGGAACAGGAAAAGTACTAAAACAGTAAAGGACAAAGGAAAGAATGGAAATATCCAAGGGAAAAGCTGCCATTACTGCAATAAGTACTCTGCACCTGATAGAGCCATGTTTGGCAGTCTTTACAACCACTCCCAACCACTTTGGGTATAAGCAGATGGGACAAGTATCAGCCCTATGAATCTCAGCCTACATGTGGATATTCAAGAAGGGTGAAAGCTAATATAAAAGGAGCAAGAAGCAATCAAAAACAGGGGGACTCTCTCGATGCCCAAAAACAGGGGTCACTCAAACTGTGCCGAGGAGGAGACCTTCCTGAATAAGCTCAGTTCACATTTGTGCGATCATCATGAACACCATGACTAACGATTGTCCGTCCACTAAGGCCTAACTTTTTAGCCCACTCTCTACAAATTCATTGTATTGGGCCCGCTGGTCCAAGATCCCCCACACTGTGTGGTTAGGGGCCGAAAAACGGGACCCTACAATTGGCGCCATCTGTGGGAAAGCTCGTGCGTTGGTAAATGCGAGGTTAGTCATGGTAGGATCAAGCTTCTGTCAACGAGAGTCCCTCGAAAGAGATCATTTTGGCGGTGGTGCATGCTATACGAAAGCTTCCCCATCATTCCCAGTAATACACAGCTGTTACCCTAACTCAGCTCCCGCTCAGGGCTACACTTCGAAGTGCCAATGGCGCGGGCAGTTCTAGGGGCTTCTAACATCAAGTCTATGCCCCACACATTTGTCAAGGTGGCTAATCCTCGAGGGTCTAGTAGCCAGGTTCGCCAAATTCCCATTGAAGAAGAAAATATAAGTGCTAGACAGAACCAAGGTCTTGCATGGTCCTCGGACTCAAACCTATGAGGAAACTAGTCACTAGAAGAAAATATAAGTGCTAGACAGAACCAAGGTCTTGCATGGTCTTCGGACTCAAACCTATGGGAAAACTGGTCACTAGAAGAAAATATAAGTGCTGGACAGAACCAAGGCCTTGTATGGTCCTCGGACTCAAACCTATGGGGAAACCAGTTACTTCAAAGAAAAAGTGTCAGACAGAACCAAGGTCTTGCATGGTCCTTGGACTCAAACCTATGGGGAAACTAGTCACTAGAAGAAAATATAAGTGCTGGACAGAACCAAGGTCTTGCATAGTCCTCGGACTTAAACCTATGGGGAAACCAGTTATTTCAAAGAAAAAGTGCTAGACAGAACCAAGGTCTTGCATGGTTCTCGGACTCAAACCTATGGGGAAACTAGTCACTAGAAGAAAATATAAGTGCTGGACAGAACCAAGGTCTTGCATGATCCTCGAACTCAAACCTATGGGGAAACCAGTTAGTTCAAAGAAAAAGTGCTAGACAGAACCAAGGTCTTGCATGGTCCTCGGACTCAAACCTATGGGGAAACTAGTCATTAGAAGAAAATATAAGTGCTGGACAGAACCAAGGTCTTGCATAGTCCTCGGACTCAAACCTATGGGGAAACCAGTTACTTCAAAGAAAAAGTGCTAGACAGAACCAAGGTTTTGCATGGTCCTCGGACTCAAATCTATGAGGAAACTAGTTACTAGAAGAAAATATAAGTGCTAGACAGAACCAAGGTCTTGGTCTTGCATGGTCCTCGGACTCAAACCTATGAGGAAACTAGTTACTAGAAAAAAATATAAGTACTGGACAGAACCAAGGTCTTGCATGGTCCTCGGACTCAAACCTATGGGGAAACCAGTTACTTCAAAGAAAAAGTGCTAGACAGAACCAAGGTCTTGCATGATCCTCGGACTCAAACCTATGGGGAAACTAGTCACTAGAAGAAAATATAAATGCTGGACAGAACCAAGGTCTTGCATGGTCCTCGAACTCAAACCTATGGGGAAACCAGTTACTTCAAAGAAAAAGTGCTAGACAGAACCAAGGTCTTGCATGGTCCTCGGACTCAAACCTTTGGGGAAACTAGTCACTAGAAGAAAATATAAGTGCTGGACAGAACCAAGGCCTTGCATGGTCCTCGGACTCAAACCTATGGGGAAACCAGTTACTTTAAAGAAAAAGTACTGGACAGAACCAAGGCCTTGCATGGTTCTCGGACTCAAACCTATGCGAAAACCAGTTATTTCAAAGAAAAAGTGCTAGACAGAACCAAGGTCTTGCATGGTCCTCGGACTCAAACCTATGGGGAAACTTGTCACTAGAAGAAAATATAAGTGCTGGACAGAACCAAGACCTTGCATGGTCCTCGAACTCAAACCTATGGGGAAACCAGTTACTTCAAAGAAAAAGTGCTAGACAGAATCAAGGCCTTGCATGGTCCTCGGACTCAAACCTATGGGGGAAACTAGTCACTAGAAGAAAATATAAGTGCTAGACAGAATCAAGATCTTGCATGGTCCTCGGATTCAAACTTATGGGGAAACTAGTCACTAGAAGAAAATATAAGTGCTGGACAGAACCAAGGTCTTGCATGGTCCTCGGACTCAAACCTATGGGGAAACCAGTTAGTTCAAAGAAAAAGTGCTAGACAGAACCAAGGTCTTGCATGGTCCTTGGACTCAAACCTATGGGAAAACCAGTTACTTTAAAGAAAAAGTGCTAGACAGAACCAAGGTCTTGGCTTTGTGGAAACTAACATACGATGGCACCTTTCTAAGCGTTTAAGCTAAATTCAAACATGCCTCGGTCCTTAGACCGGACGCCTAAAGCAAATTAAAGCTATGAGCATCATCGAAAACGTGGAAAAGAGCCTTAGTATCCGGCGATCCCCTCGGACTGATTACTTTAAGTTACACGTCCCCGGGCGATCACCCTATGCGCAATACAGGGCATGCGGTTGTCATCCCGGTCAGCCTTATACAGTTGATTTACTTAAAGTCGGCATTATCGCGCCTGTCAGTTTTGATAAGTTCAAGGTGACAACTCTTTACCATCAACGGCATCAATTCTAAGTACTATTCCAAAGAAAAGACACCAGCACACTCATCCATGAAATAGTTATTGCAGAAAAAGAAAAGGTACACAAAATGAAACAAAATTGCCTTTTTATTAGATAAAGAAGAAGTACAGTGTACATAAATGGGCTTAGACAAGCCTATATCAGAAACTATCTATAAAAAGTGGTCCACAGAGACACCCGACCCACAATCTTGCTCCAGCTGCAATCGAGCAAGTATAGATGGCACCGGCGGTGGAGGAGAAGAAGAAGCAGAGACGCCCGACCCACGATCTTGCTCCAGCTGCAATCGAGCAAGTATGGATGGCATCGGCGGTGGAAAAGAAGAAGAAGCAGGGGCGTCAAATCCACATACTTGCTCTAACAGCAATCGAGCAAGTATGAATGGTACCGGCGATGAGAAATCCAAACCCGCACACATGCGACTTACGGCACCGGATGAAAATCTGAATTTTGTCGCACCAAAAATCTGATGCGACCTACACCTGTTTCGGATTTTGGCTGAAGGAAGAGAGGCTTCTTTCTTGTCCAGTCGAAGGGGAGAAACATCTTTGGACTCTGTCTCCCTCGCCTTAACTGTGTCATTCTGAATCTCGGAGACACCCGTGGCTTCTGAAGGGGGTTTGGTTCCTTCACCTCCACCCTTATCCTTAGTCATTTCACTCCCTGAATCTCAATCGCTACCTTGGTGAGGTCCTTTGGAACATTTGGAGAGTTAAAAGCATAAAACTCCCGCAGAATTCAAGGGTCTACGAACAAAGAAGAACGATCTCCCCCCATGTGTCTTATATAGGGGGCAAGCCTGGTGGCATTCAATTCGTACAAATCTCGAAGAAAGGATTATAAACGAGATAAATCCCGTTCAACTTCCAAAGCAGTCTTCAGCCGCTGGATTTTCATCGCCTCGTAAAGAGACCTTAATGAAAGCGCGCCCCGTGTATCGAAACGGTAGGAACGCGACACGGATAAACTAAAGGAATGTCTCACAGCCAGGAGCACGCCTCAGGCAAGTGAAGAGGCTCAGGCATTAATGAAGGATAAGACTCAATAAGCCATGCCATAGGCCCGACGTCACCAAAACCCTCCTCTCCGTCCGAGGAGCTGGACAGCAGGATTTTGAGGGGCTATTGTGGGGGGGTAAAAGACCGAGAAGCCCATGTCAATGTCTACGTTGGGCCAAGGCCCAACCCAAGGAAACGCCTCCTCCTCAGCCACGGGAGGGACCCTTCTCGGGTATAAATGTAGCCGAGGACAAAAGGAGCAACCTGCTGCTGGCAACAGGACCCCGGGTCATTTTACGGAACAGGAAAAGTACTGAAACAGCAAAGGACAAAGGAAAGAATGGAAATATCCAAGGGAAAAACTGCCATTACTGCAATAAGTACTCTGCACCTGATAGAGCCATGCTTGGCAGCCTTTACAACCACTCCCAACCACTTTGGGTATGGGCGGATGGGAAAAGTATCAGCCCTATGAATTTCAGCCTACACGTGGATATTCAAGGAGGGTGAAAGCTAATATAAAAGGAGCAAGAAGCAATCAAAAACAGGGGGACTCTCTCGATGCCCAAAAACAGGGGTCACTCAAACTGTGCCGAGGAGGAGACCTTCCTGAATAAGCTCAGTTCACCTCTGTGCGATCATCATGAACACCATGACTAACGATTGTCCGCCCACTAAGGCCTAGCTTTTTAGCCCACTCTCCACAAATTCATTGTATTGGGTCCGCTGGTCCAAGATCCCCCACACCGTGTGGTTAGGAGCCGAAAATCGGGACCCTACAGATATTTATATGTTAAATAGTTACCCTAACTTTGTGGTTGATCAAAATTCTTATACAAATGAGATGAACTTTTTAGGACAAAATTATCAAAATTCTGAAAATTAATGTCTCTTTTGATTAATGTAAATCTTTAGGTACTTTAAAAATCAAATGATTTATATTTAATTTTGTTTATATAAATAAAATTTAAAATTGATCTTAATTACTATTTTTTTTTTTTTTTTCCATGGCAAGCACATGTCTTGCACATTCTTCCTTAACTACTTAACTAGTAATAAAGAAAGGAACGAATCTCCAGCCAAATAGAAAAAGGAATTAAAATACAAAATAAGAACCTAGCTAGTGATAACATACCAGAAGACCAGACTCCAAGAATCTTCATTGGTTAGAATCAGCCTCACAACTAAAAAAAATTAGGAGAAAAAAAGAAAAAGAAAAAGAAAGAAGAGATCGTAGGTATTAAAATAAAGAAATAATACCTGTACTTCCTTGGTCCGTCGCCGTCCTGGATTTCGGGAAATACGTCGTAATGCTGAAACCTCCCGATGAGATCTATGCATGAGGTCACCATGAATAAGAAATGAGGAAAAAGAGTAATCATCACTTCGATCACTCTTACTTCGATTACTCTAGAAACAACGGAGAATTCAAATGAGCGACCCTGCTCCTTTTCAATTTCACAGATCAGATGATATAGCATAGCTTCACGTATCAACTTCCGGATGCAAAACTCAAAGTGGCCTTTTGCTTGAATCCAGCGACGTTGAGCGCGGCGGCGTCTTTGCTTATTCCGGCGGCGGATGCGCCTGTTTCCCACCAACTCCAAACGAAGTCGTGGATCGTATAATGCCTCACGACACCTATAATCGCTTTCTCTTAACTCGTGAAGCAAACGCGCCATCGACCGATGGTGCTCATTCCTGATTCTTTCTCCACGTCCCTGATAAGCCTCAGCTACATAACTTTGCCTAAAATGAGCAGCGAAAATTACACGTTTAAGGGTATTTATCCTCCTAAAGAAACCACCCCCACCTGTACATGATAGTAAGTTAATTGAATAAATATACCACAAACAAGCAAACAAAATAGCAAGAAGGAAAAGAATTTTCCTACGTCGAACTCCGTGGTCATTTTCCATACTTTCCAGCACCTCGTTCAGACTTCTTAAAATCAATCCAACGATGTCAGCCATGGGGACTCGCCTAAGGATGCCATCAATGGGGCCTGGCCGAGGGATGTTAGCAATGGGGAGTCGCCAAATGATGTCAGCAATGAGAGCTAGCAAAAGTTTCCCAGCCATGGGGCCTGAGAACCTGGAGCAGTCTATGTGGCGACGAAGACAACGGGAGGAAAAGGAAATGCAAAAAATAGCATTAATTAATGACAGTATAATTTCTTTTCTTTTCTTTTTTGAATGCTTTTACTGAAATACCCTACTTTAATGGATTTGAGGTAGTGAATTTTGTATCTGAAATTTGCCGTACCGATCCGTACAGAAACAACCGGCTTCAAGATTTTTGTCGGGTTCAATAAGAAATATAAATTATATTGGCTTTATTGATAATGTTATTCTAGTAATATTATTTAAGTGTTATGAAAATATGTGTAGGTAAGAAAGTATTGCTGAAATTTGTTGCACAATGTTCTATGGAAGATTATTCACGTCAATACTAGCATGTTTAAAAGATAAATTTTAGGTAGAAGATGAATCTTGCGGTCTACATGATTTTCTAACAAAAAAAAAAAAAGGTGAAAAACTCATTTTCGTCCATATATTTTCATGCGATTCCCACTCTGGTCCTTATTTTTTATTTTCACCTCTTTTAGTCCCTATTTAGAAAAACGCGTTCTGTTTTAGTCCCTACCGTCATCTCACTAACATAAAATATCTACGTGGCAGACGGAGTGCACTGTTGGCACATTAAAAGCTTATGTGGCCATTAAAATAATAATAATAAATTTATTTGCATTTTTTAAAATGCCACGTCAGCAATTTAATTTTTTTTTTAAAAACTACATCAGAAAAAAATAAAAATAAAAATTCTAACCTAATTATTTTTTAAAAAGAGAAAAGAAATTAGTTAAATTATTTTTTTTCTTATTTTTGAAGAACATGAAGAACTTAGAACTATGTGTTCTTCATTTTCTTCCCCAACTAAGCTTGCCCAGAAAATTAAAAATTCTAAATTTATTTTTCTTTTCTTACATTTTCTTAGCAACCAAATCCATAAAATCACTCAAATTTACAAAATAAAAAGACATGCCCATAAAAATTTACAAAACAAAACACAGAGACATTCAACAGTTACACAAAGCCATTCAACAAGATTTTCTTATGCTTTGAAACCAAACACAAAACTCAAACCGAACTCCCTTAATATTCTCAAACCTTCCTCTCTCTCTTCCAAAACTCTCACAACTCTTACTAACTCCATGGCCGGCCTCTCTGCTCATCTCCACTGTCGCTGCTACTAAAACCGACGGTGGTTCATCGCCTCACCACCTCTAACCGATCCACTCTCACGATTCGCTCAAGTCTCTCTCTGACCACCTGTGACCGACCCACTCTCACAAATTGTTGTCTCTCTCTCCCAGATAGGCAAGTTTCTTTCTTTCATCTCTCTATCTCTCAGCTCAGTGGTATAGATTTGGGTTTGTGGGTTGTGGGTTTGTGGGTTGTGTGTTGATCTGGGTTTGTGGATTTGTGGCGGATTGGTGCACTGATCTGTGGCGGATTTGTGGGTTCGTGAGTTTGTGAGATTTGTTGATCTGGGTTTGTGGGTCTGTGGCGGATTGGTACACTGATCTGTGGCAGATTTATGGGTTATGATTCCAAAGGCTAGGTTTGAGAGAATGGTGGGATTTGGAGGATGGTGGAAATCGGTAGGTTTCCAAGTTGGATCTGATTTTGTGTTTTGATGGATTGGTGGGTTTCCAACTTGGAGATTGGTGTTGATTTGTGAACAAAGAGGATGCAGGTCTTTTGATTTTAATAGGTGTATGTTAGGTTAAAATTTTTGAATATGCATATCTGTATTTGGGTTTGATTGTTGGTGTATGTTGATTTCTGGGTTTTCAATTTTGGTGGGTGTATGTTGATTTCTGGATTTTGGTTGGTGTATGTTGATTATTGTTTTACCTAAGTTTTGAATTTTGATTTGTTTGGTTATAAAGAAAGTACTGGAAAGGCAAAGAAAAGAAAAGACAAGAAAATAAGAATTAATTTACTAAAAACATGAAGAATATGAACTGTAAGAACACGAAGAACACAAAGATGATCTTCCAACAAAATAATGAAAATAAAAGAAAATTTTATTTTAATTATTAATTATTATTAAAATAATTAAATAATAACTAAAATTTTATTTTATTTTAAAATAATTAAAGAAAAGAAAAAAAAAAGAATGACGTGGATTTTTTAATATTAAAATGCTGATGTGGCGTTATTTAAATGCCAAATTAAAATTTATTATTATTATTTTAATGGACACGTAGGCGTTCTGAGTGCCAACAGTGCACTCCGTCTGCCACGTGGATATTTTCTGTTAGTGAGATAACGGTAGAGACTAAAACAGAATGCGTTTTTCTAAATAAGGACTAAATGCGGTGAAAATAAAAGATAAGGACCAAAGTGGGAATCGTGTGAAAATGTAGAGAGGAAAATAGGTTTTTCGCCGAATAAAAAATATGCTATAAGTTCATTTGACATATTTTTCTTCTAATACAGAAAAGTTTATTATGGCTTAAAATACTTTAATTTATTAGTTTATGTCTTTTTACATAATTATCATTCTTTAATTTATTAGTTTACTTTTTTTGCAAATATTAATTTACTAGTTTACAATTGTTTAATTTTTATTTTTTTTTAAGTGTTAATGCTTAGAGCATCAGCATTAGTGGTGCTAAAAATTTAGCAATTTGGCACCATAAAAAGGTACTTTATCTATTTTATCACTCCATTTTACAAAACATCCAACATTAGTGATTTTATTTTAGCATTCAACATAACAAAATAACATAAACAACACAACAAAATAATATAACTACTATAATAAATAACAACCATTATTACCAGCACAATAAAATAATATATCTTTTAATAAAAAAATAAAAAATTTACCATCTTAGCTACAATGCACAGGCTCAGCCATCTTTGGCTATGCACTATAGCTCAGCAGCAAAAAAAATATGGGTTTAGCTCCATTGATGCAGCCTACTTTTGCTATATTTTAATGGTAAATTTAGCATTTTAGCAAAATCTTAAAACTCAAAAACACTACAAACAATAAACACATAAAAAGAGATGGTCAAAGACTCAAAACTATATAAAAAGAGCCAAGTGGTGAGCTGCCTTTTCCTTTTTCAACTAGACGAGTTTACTTTGTGCTTGCAATTTAAGCTTACACCGTAGATACGACAAAAATTATACACATTTGTAAAAAAAATTGTAAATATCGTACAAATTTTGCAAACATGTACAATATTTGTTAATTTTTATGTGTCTATAATATAAATTTAAATTGTAAGTTCAATGTATACATAGAGATATTGTAAAAATATTGTGACACATGTGTCAATTCCTTATGGGTCAAAATAAAATATAATAAAATAATAAAATATCAGACTGAATCTAGCACAACAAAAAATAAAGGTATTGTATTGTAATAATGTCGTGACATTTTGTTGTCAGTACAATATTTTCACAACTATTGATGTGTAAGCTTCTTATAGGTCAAAGGAAGATAATAAATATTGAGATTCACCACAGTTTAAAATAGAGGTATTGTAAAAATGTTGTGATGTTTTATTGTGTTTCTAGCATTTTTTTTATTTTTATTTTTTGGTGTAGTCAAATTTGGTAAACCAAAATTCACTTTTTCACGCACAGTTTTCTTTGGCTGGTTTTTTTGTTTTTTTTTTTTTTACACACTGTTTTACATTTAAAGTAATAAAAAAGGAAAAAAAAAAAAAAAAGACAATTTTACACCAAAAGTAAAAAATAAAAACTGGGCCCTTTAAGTTTGGGGTAGTTTTATTCCTCCCTAAACTTTAAAAACGAGCAAATGCCCCTAACTGTTACTTGTTGGGGATATTACACAAAATAATAATAGAAGAACAAGAATAACATAAAAGACAAACAGGAAATAGATAACTTGGAGGCACTATGTCGTTTTCCTTAGACAATATTTGCCCCCAACACTTTTATTGCTAAAGGGTTATCGCAAATTTATCTCTAGAATACAACCAAGATATTGGGTTTTACAAATAGCAATTCTGGAAAATGACTACAGGATTTCTTGTGTTTTATAAAAATGCACAAAAATAGAGTTAGTTATTTTTTTAAGTGAACATAAGCTTCTATTCATACCTATAGGGTTATGTTTCATGAAAAGGCTCGTATGGAGAGTTATTATTTTTTCATAAAATGGTTAACAAAGATTGAAACATCTTCAACCTTTTTAAACACTAACTAGAAAATTATGTAGAAAATTCTAGAAAATTCCAAAAAATTCAAATTTTCGAATTTTCACTTAGAAAATTCCAGAACTTGAATTTTCACTTTATGAAACCATATTCTCCAAATTCAAATATCATTATTACAACCTATCCTTATATATACCTATACATACAACATTACTATCTCAATTAAACCATTTTGAAATCTTATGATTCCTAAAATGTTCTATTGTACAATGTCTAAAATACCCCCATTAAATTTAAATATCCCAAAAAATTTCTATGTATTTTGAGTTTGGGCAAAACTTAGATATAGTACTTAAGTGTTGTTCCTTAAGTTCCCCTTATAAATTTAGCCATGTGGCTATTTAACTAAACATACACTTCCATCCCATAAGAAAAAGCCATATGGCTAGATTTTAAAAGGAGAATTTAAGGAACAGAACCTAAGAGCACTTGTAGCAGTGGAGTTAAAAAGCTATATAGCTATTTTAGCTCCACTAAAACACAAAAATAACCATATAACAGTGGAGCTATAGCTATTTTTTTTAGCTTCATTCCTACAGTGCACATCTATAGATAGATGTGCACTATAGCTGAGAGCTAAAAAATAAAATAATTTTTTATTCTCACTTCTTATTAAAATATTATTTATTTGTTTCTCCTTTTCCGTTCAGAACTCTCAACTCTCACCTCTCTCTCTCAACTCTCTCAGCTCTCTCTCAACTTCCTCTCACCACTGCTAGCCCACCCCCAAGCTGCCGACCTATGCCACCGAGCCATCTCACCCTTGCTTCTTCTTTTTTATTTTTTCTTTTTTTTCCTATTGTGGGCTGTGGTGTGGTGGTGGTTGTGGTTGTGTGGGTAGATCGGCATCGGTGGGTGGCTGGGTTCATCAGCATCAGTGGATATATTACCTAGTGAGGAATGGAGTAGATCGGCAGTTGGTGGTTGTGGTTGTGTGGGTAGATTGGCATCGGTGGGTGGCTGGGCTGTGGGTGGGTTTGTGTGTAGATCGGTGTGTTCATGGTGGTGGCTCGGGTGGGTTTCATGGTGGTGGGTGTGGGTGTTGCCTAGTGGGTCTGGTGGGTGAGGGCTTGGTTGATTTTTTTTTTTCTTTGCTGTGGGCTGTGGTGGTGGTGGTGGTGGTGGTTGTTGTGGTTGTGTGTGTGGCTGTGATGGTTGTGTGAAGTAAATATATTATTTTATTGTAGTGAGATGGATTAATTTATTGTAGTAGATATATTATTTTATTGTGATGTTTATGTTATTTTATTGTGTTGAAAGCTAAAATAGATTTACTACTGCAGCATGTGTGTATGTAAAATAGATAAAGTAACTTTTGGTGGAGCTAAATAGCTAAATTTTTAACTCCACTGCTGTGGATGCTCTAAGGTACTGTACCTAAGTTTTGTCCTTTGAGTTTTATGTGATACTCATACTTGAAAAGTTAGAATGGTGATATAAGGTGTTCTATTTGTTACCTAGAGGACGTTGATTTTCCTAAGTTTAAATATTCTAGACTTGAAATTTTATCCAATTGAAACTTCAATGACACATGCCTTTTGTTATCTTTTTTTTTCTTTTTTTCTTTTTTTCTTTTCATACTTAAAAGAGTGTTCATTAAAAACTAAGTAAACTAAATATCATGGCTAGACTTATAAAATGTAAGATAATAAAAACGAAGTATGAATAACAAAATCATTATTGTGGATAGTTGCAAGTATTTGAGGAAGACCTTCAATTGTAGTATATGACATCATTCATTGCGAAAATTTAATTGTTTATTGTTGGAAGAAGATGATATTCGTTATCATTCTTAAAAGTTTTTAGTGAGTGGATATTGCCTTTAGAAAAAAGTTTTAAGAAACTATCATGACAAATAAATACTCATATATTAAATAATTACTCTAAGTTTAAGTACATGGTTTCATTCTTCTTCAAATAGAAGTTTTATTTTAATTTTCTCGCTTAAGGAGGCCGCACATGCCTTGCATGTGCCACCCAAACTACTAATTATCAAAATATTCTAACCATATACATGGTGAAAGAGAGTTATATCAAAACACTTTGTGACACACTGAAACGATGAAAGAGAGATAAAGAGAGAGAGTTGAAGATACTAGATCAAGCGGCGGTGGTAGATAAGGGACAGACCAGGCGTCAGCAGATCGTGGGTGACACGGTGAAGCGGCAACGAGGTTGGATTTTTAAGTCTTTGAGACCTTTGGGTTTGCGGTTTGGAGAGTGAAGAGGCATTGTGGAAGAGGATTACGTTTTTCTCTCTATAGGTTTGGTTTGGCTTTTTTATTTACTTATGATTTTTTAAAATTGATTTATGGGATTTTTTTTTTCCTGAGATAAAAGATCAAAATTTTCTGTTGGACTTGGAGTTGCTAATTTTCTTTTTCCCGGAGTTTAGAAGCTAAATTCAAATGGGCTTAAAAAAATTAGGGTCAGGGTCTGGGACTCAGGGTGTGCAAATTTTTATTGTATGGGGTCAAAACAATTTTTTTTTTAAATGTTATATATAATTTTTTTTAGGTGTCTTCAGTGCAGTGCTGCCCCTGCTTGATTTGTACTGCATTAAATATCAGCCCGTACCAAGATTGTTTTGCGATAGTGAGAAACATTTTGCGTTTCAGCTGGTAAATAGGTACCGGATCAGTATTGAAATTGTTCTAATTTTCTGCAAATTGTTGAGAAAGAAGAGATGAAATGGGGGAGCACTCTGTATTCTGCACAACGCAAGAACTAGGCTGACTGGTTATGCAATGTTGATGTTTGAACTTTGAAGGACACTAAAGAGAGTGTGTTACTATGGATGAAACACGTAAATTTTATATTTGGTCCCTAATATTTACATTATGTGTTAATTTAGTTCTTACTTTTGTTATTGTATCGAAATACTGAAAATAGTCACTATAAAAAAATATATATATATATTGATATGACTAAAAATTGTATTAAAATATTTTTTTACGGTTATATTAAAATATTTTTTTTTGCCATCTAAACTGCCGTGTGTTCTTAATATTAAATTTTAAAAAACCTGCATCTTTGAAGGTTGGCATTGGAGTGGAATCAGATTAAGGGTCTGTTTGGAAATAGTATATTTAGTTGAAATTGAAAGTTTTTTGTTAAAAGTACTGTATATAAAGTTAAAAGTTACTGAAATAATACAGAGGGACTAATGAATAATACTAAAAAGTGCAATGAGACTTATGAATAGTAGCAAAAATAAGCGAAATAGTAAAAGAAGCTGCCCAATATAAGTAATCTCAAACGTAACCTAAGGGCACGTTTGGTAGACTGTAATGATATTTACATAGGAATAAGAATAGGTATTACAAGGAATACAAAATGCTATAATGTAATACTTGTTACTATTCATTTGTCTGGTGACAATACAATAATAGAACCCAGAAAACAATGGAATGAAAATATTTTAAATCAAACTTAAGATATATTTTAAGAAATATTTTACTCATATAATTATATTTCCTAAAAAATGTTATTTTTTTTAAATTTAAAAGAGAAATTAGTTATTTTTTATGATTTTTTTTATTTTCATAATTGTTATGTGCATATGAAAAGTTTGTTTATTTGAAAATATATTAATTTTAAAAATTAATACACTTACTAAGAAATAGCTATTACAATCATTTTAGAGATGAATAGTTATACCTCATTTTAAAGAATAGTTATTCATAAAGAAAGACTATTCCCTATAATAAAAACATAAGGTACATTTGGTACACTAAATAGAGATTATGACATAAATTGTAAACTTTATTACTTGAAATAAAATGTGTTGTACTGTAATAACTAAACATATTCATAAGTTTGGTTGTGAGTTATAACATTAGAATAAAAATTAAGATTTATTTTAGGAAATATATTACTAGCTCATACAATTATATCTCTTTAAAAGTTGTTATTTTTTTAAATTTAAGAGAGATATATTTTATTTTTTTAATGATTTTTTATTTTTATAATTATTAGATGTATATGGAAAGTTTGTTTATTTGGAAATATATTAAGTTTTGAAATTATTATATTTACTAAGAAATAACTAATACAACTATTTTAAAGAGGAATAGTTATTTTTCATTTTGAAGAATAGATATTTATAAGGAATGACTATTCTTTGTAATAAAAATATAACCAAATTAAAAAATAACTAAACCATGGGAATAACTATTACATTACATGTAGTGCCTATTATAGTCTACCAAATATGCCCATAACTAAACTACTGAATAGTTAAATCATAAAAATAACTATTACATTATAGTACTTATTACTAGGGGTGGCAATTCGTGTTCATGTGTCGGGTTCGTATCATGTCAACTTATGAGTATTCGATTATATAGGTCAACACTAACCCGACATGTTTATTAAACGGGTCAAGATTCCTTAACCCTAACATAACTCATTTATTAAACGGGTCAGTCGTGTCGACCTGTTTATCAAATTTTCTCAAAATAAAAAATAAAGGGATAATTACAGTAAACCCACCTGAGGTAAGGCCCGTTTTCGCCTTGCCTACCCGTGGTTTAAAACTTATTACTTTGCCCACCTGAACTTCAATCCGTTACCCATCTGTTACCCACCTCACCCCCAGCCGTTAGAAAAACACATTTTTAGAAAAAAACAAACATAACAAAAATCAAAAAGCTAGGGTTTTGATTACTTAAAGAACTTCTATAAGAACAAAGGGGATGAATAGCACACAAATCTCACTCTGATCTTGGCTTCTCTCCCCACTGTATACCATAACCCCTAAAACCTAAGAAATATATTGTAATCTTCTCTCCCCACTCTGTCTGTCTGTCTGAGATAAACAAAAACAGAGGGTTCGTGTAATCGTGATCTTTCCATGGTGGCTAGGAAGGTGAGAATGGCAATGGGGATACAAAAGTCTCCGGCGAGTTCGAAACGAGAAACCCCACCGAAGCCTCCATCGCCGTCGCCAAATCTGAGTCCGACTAAGAAAGCTCCTCCGAAAGCCGTGTTCTCACGCTCCTTCGGCGTGTACTTTCCACGCTCCTCCGCTCAGGTTCAACCTCGCCCACCCGACGTCACCGAGTAGCTTCGCGTCGTTGAAGATCTGCGCGAGCGAGAGTCGCTGTTGAAAACCGAACTCTTAGGGCACAAGCTTTTGAAAGAGTCGGTGGCTGTTGTTCCTGTCCTGGAGAGCGAGATCTCATCCAAGAACGCAGAGATTGATAGAGCTTCGAAGCGAGTGGATGTGTTGGAGATTGAGAACCAAAAGTTGAGAATGGAACTGGAGGAGTTGAGGACGAAGATTGAATACGAAAGAGAAGAAAGCGAGAAGAAGTTGAAGGCAATGGAGGCTGAAATCTCAGAGTTGAAGAAAATGGCGTCGGATCGTAGTAGTAGTAGTATTCTAATAGAAAGCGAGGAGCTCTTGTCTTCGCAAAGGTTTCAAGGCTTAATGGAAGTCGCTGTGAAATCAAATCTCATCAAGAACTTGAAAAAGCTCCATGTACTTTGTTCTTATAGAAGTTCTTAAGCAATTAAAATCCTAGCTTTTTGATTTTTGTTATGTTTGTTTTTCTCTAAAAATGTGTTTTTCTAACGGCTGGGGTGAGGTGGGTAACAGATGGGTAACGGATTGAAGTTCAGGTGGGCAAATTAATAAGTTTTAAACCACGGGTAGGCAAGGCGAAAACGGGCCTTACCTCAGGTGGGTTTACTGTAATTATCCCAAAAATAAAATTTATGAAAAAACAAACAAATAAATATTTTTAATATAAAAATCAGAACTAGCGAACAACTGCATTACAAATAATTATTCAAAACTAAAATATATTCCAATATCACAAATAATCAATCATAATATGTCAAAGAAAATAAATTACAACAACTAATAAGTTTATATATCTAGAGTTTGAAAGGTATATTGGTAAAATGTCATTTTATTAAACGGGTCAGATGGGTCAAACGGGTTCAATATGTTGAACACTAACCCAACCCATCAACCTGAATATGACACGAACCCATTAAGCTTTAACCCATAATCTGCTAATTTCATGTCGTGTTGTGTCGGGTTCGCAGGTCGTGTCCAATTTTACCACTCCTACTTATTACAATCTATCAAATGTATCCTTAGATTTCGAATCGTTTCCCTTTTAAGTTTGAACCATTCCAACGTCATAATTCATAAAACACAAACAAGAAATAATACCCAAGGTTTTGAAACCCGGACCGGACCGTACGGTCCGACCGGGAAAACCTCTAACCGTTCATGTTTACGGTTCGTTTAGCCTTAAGAACCGCTCCATGGGAAAATAGCAGGAACCTGTGAGAACCACGGTTGGACCTCACGGTTCTGAGAACCGTGATCAAACCGCTTCTCACGGTTCCCTGCTTTCGTAAATCTGAAGCTCAAAAAAAAAAAAAAAAAAACAAACAAACACAGAAAAACAAAAGAAAAAGAAACACAACTCTGCTGGGAGTACATCATGTCTTCAGAAACATTGCCACTGCCATCTCCAGAGAAACACAACATGTCTTTATGTTTCTTCTTCTTCTTCTCTCTTCAGAGTACATCACGCAGCTCCCTCTATTCAAAAACTCTTCTCTTGGGCGAATCAAGCTTTAAATTTCAGCTTTGTTCTCCGCCGGTAATGTGTGTGTGACAGGGTGAGAGTATGAGAGAAAGAGAATGAGAAAGAGAGAGCTAGAGATGAAGAAAGAAAAATAAAAGCAGAGAGGACACGGTCTGGACAGTGGAGGAAGCGTTCTTGACAAATAAAAACATGATGAGACTTGAGAGGAGTGGGTCAGTGGGGATGAGGATATGTGTGTGGAGGAAAAAAAACATGAGAAAAAAAAAGAAAAGAAAAGGAAAAGAAACGTATGGATGGAAGGGGAGGAAGTATAAAGAATAAAAAGAATAAAAAATCACAATTAAATGTTGCTATAATATTTTCACAATATTTTACAATAAATTTTAAATAATAGATTGTTATTAATTAATATTGGTGAGTAAAAAAATAATTTCAATGATGGGTTTAAATTAAAACTAGTAACAATTTTTTACATAAATTTTGTTGTGAAAATATTGCTAAAAATGATGTAGACTTACTGCTTCGGGAGACTTCTTCTTTGCTCTGCGTGCTTGCTTGCTGTCACAATATACTGCTTGCTTGCTGTCAAGCACTTCCTTCTTCTTGGAGTTTGTTATTTATTTAACTTTGACCATTTTTAAATGCATGGAGTCAGATCTAGCTTTTGATTTTGATTTTTTTTATTTTTAATTCATGATAAATGGTGAACTGTGACTATTTAGATGGGCTTGGGAAAAAAAAAAAATGACCCACAGTCAAATGGACTTGGCCATGAGCAAATAACTAATTTGTCTCTTAACTATTTTATTGAGTTTCATAAAATAAAAATTATTGGGTACTAAAGTATGTTTGTCATGATTTAAAAATAATTTCGAAACTCAATAGCTATTTATGTTTTTTTAGAATTTAATAATTTTTATTTGTATTATGAAAGTTATGTTATAAAAAATACTATCTATATTTGTTTTGGACTATTTTAGTTAATTTTTCTATTTTTTATTAATTTAATGTTATATATATTTAAAATAATTATTAAATTAATTATGACGTCATCACGGTTCGATCCTGGTTCGACCTCGGTTCGACCTTAAAAACCTTGAACCTCTCATTTTTACGGTTCAATGAACGGTCCGGGTTTGAAAACCTTGATAATACCAACAAAAGAGCCCCACCAACCAAAAGGTCCAAAGCACAACCTTTGATCTTTTTTTTTGTTTTTGTTTTTGTTTTTGGGTCTTAAATAACTTCACGCGTTGCTGACAAACATGTGAGTCTACGCTGAGTTTCGGGTTGGGCTGGTAGAACCAGATTAATTCCTAAGTGGGTCGGGCAACCCGACTTTCTTTTCAGCCGTGTCTTCCCCTGAGAATCTCTCTTTTTATTTTATTTTTGGTAAAATCCCCTGACATTCTCTCGATCTCTCTCTAAACTCTCTTGGTTCAAGTCGAGCCCAAGGCCGAGACTTGCTCCACTGTTGGCACCACATACAACCGGCGATCTCAGCTGTACCAACACCACAGGTGGTCGCCGTCGTTCTCTCTCTCTTTCTCTCTCTATTTCTTTTCTCTTTTCTGTTTTTAAAGCTCCCCCTTTTCATTGTTTGTGTTTTAGACTTGCTTGGGTTTGGGGATTTTGGTTGGTTAGAAAGAAGGTAGGGTTGGGTGTGACTGTTGGTAGGTCCGTGGGTTTGGGTTTCTGTTTGGTTTGACGGTTTATGAAAGAAAGGAAATTTTTTGGTTTAGGTTTGGGTTCTTGTTTTAGGGATTTGTGTCTGATTGGGATTTCGATGTTGATTTTGGGCTTGCACGTGTGTTAGGTTCCGTGGTTATGGTGTATGTATATGTTTGTGAATCCGAAAATATGTTTGTGTGAATATGCTCTATTTGTATAGAATCTATGTTCAATTTGCATTTGTGTGACATGAAAGTGGCACGTGCATATAGATGCTGTGTGTTGTGCGTTCAAAGGCATGCTTGTATGAATAACAATGATGCATGCATGTTTTTTTTGTGCAATAGTACAACTGTTTGCACAAATCTAAGCATCTGAACATGTAAAGTCTAACAAGCCTTGCATAAATATAAAGTAAAATACCATGGAAAAAGGTTGTGTTACCTTCAAGTTTTGC
The DNA here is from genome assembly GCA_028535165.1 of Quercus tomentella. Taxonomy (NCBI): domain Eukaryota; kingdom Viridiplantae; phylum Streptophyta; class Magnoliopsida; order Fagales; family Fagaceae; genus Quercus; species Quercus tomentella. Next base: position 53,467,811 of record JAPQVY010000089.1, on the reverse strand, counting down.
CTGTCTGCTTCTTTCTTTACTTTGCCTTCATGCCTTGCTGCTTGCTTTTGTTATTGTTGCTGAGTAAATGGAAAAAAGTTGGGGCCTTTTTTTGTTTGATGGTGAAAAAAAGGGGTTCTCCCTTGTTTACCTGCTGGGGTATTTGTGTTTTCTTTGAGAATGGTCTGTTGTGGTCCTTGTGGAGGAGTTGTTGATGAGAATGGCGTTTGAAGGTTTCGGGTAGATGAAAAAGTCTGGATTTTTCTGTGTATTTTAGGCTTTAATTGAGGGCGGCTCACCTCCGGTTTATAAGTCTCATATTTCCTCCCATTTTAAAATAATAATATTATAAAATAAAATATAATAAAAAGACATTTTAATTTCTGTCATTTTCTCTTCTGTCTGTTACTCCTCTTCACCCTGCAACATCAACACGCCAGACTAAAAAAATACTAAACTGAAAACCCAAAACCCACCATGTTAGCCAAACTTAGCCATACCGAAATCCCAAACCACCTACGACCGCAGCCAGACAGCACAAATGACTGCCACCGATGGCCCAAATCATCAACCTCAAGCTTTCCTTACACCAGTGACCTGCCGCCTCAACCCAAATCTACAACACTGTGACCCACACCGCTAGGGGCGGAGCCATGTACATGAGTGGGGGGCCATGGCTCCTCCCAAATTTGGAATTTTTCCTATATATATATATATATATATATAACAATTTTAATGTTTTCAAAATTTAATTTACAAAAATAAAAGTTAGCCCCCAAATATTTGAATTAATCCAATGATGTTCTTAAAAAAAAAAAAAAAAAATTGGTTTAATAGTCATAGAGATAACTTTATTTTTCGCAATTTTATTTTTTATTGTAAAAATGTGCTCTTATGTCTGTTAAATAATTAATAAAGTTTGGCACTAAACATGTTTGAATTTATCTTTTTCAACCCGTTATGAGGCGATTAACAAGCCATTGACTCATTAAAAAAATCTTCTCACTAAAACTACACATGAAATGTTTCTTTAGTTGCCACATAATGGGTTAAAGCAAAATAGCTTCAAATATGTTTATAGCATAACTTATTTCTCCAAGTTTTGGATCATTCATTTTTGAAAGTTTCATTAGTTCAATTGAAAGATTTTTTACTTACTTTAGTATAAAATTTGATAATTTGTATTGAAAATGAAACTTTTTAAGAATTTCATAGTAAAAATGAATTTTATTTTATAAAAGATCACCGTCAAACATAATTTTGATTGAAAATACTAAGTTTTTTTTTTTTTTGGTTGGATGTGTGTATATGTATATATGTGTGTGTGTGGGAGGTGGTCTTGATAAATATATTAGTGCCGCAACTTGGCCCCCAAACAAAAATTCCTGACTCTGCCTCTACACACCGCCTACCTGCAACCCAACCCAGACCCGTAACACCACCATGCTGCTCAACCCAAGACCGATGCTTTTGAGCTGTGGAGGTGGACACTGCATTTCATGGAGATTTCAGATCAGCTTAGGTAGAGCACAGAAGGAAGGGATTGAAAGGCGATAAAGCACATGTATTCGTTCAAGAGGTGAAATTGTTGGCCAAGAAAGAAGTCTTAAATTTGTTTTGTTCCGTTAAAATTTTTTAGGTTACCTTAATTGATTTTTTTTTTTTTTTTTGATATAGGATAGAATTTCTATTCTAGTCTAATCTAAGTATATATATGTGTGTGAAGCTACCTCCTGGAGACTTAAATCCCGGCCCTTATCCCTCAGACCCCATAAGCTCTTATACTTGTGGAGTGACCATTGCAATAAAGGGTGTGCGGTAGTAATTGAAAATTCTTAGATACTATTGGAATATAGAGAAATTATGTTTCATTCTCTCACATTTATGATGGATCTTACCATAAATTTAATGAGTGGATTCCACCATAAATGTGAAAGGAGGAAGTACACTATTCTCCGCTCTCCGATACCTAAGAATTTCTCCACCTTAATATGCATGGTTTTCAGAACCGGACCGGACCGGGAGGTCGGACCGTGAAAACCGGGAACCGGGATGAAAATCGGTTTTTTAAGCCTAAAGAACCGGATTTTTTGTTAATTCCGTGAACCCCTAAAACCGGGGTTGGACCGTACGAACCAGTGAGAACCGTGCGATCCAACCCCTTAGCAATTTTTTTTTTTTTTAAAACAACTTAACACAATTTTATTCTACTTAATTAAATTATCCATCTCTTAAAAGGAATAAAAAAGATTATAACTAAAATCCTTCAAAGATATTCAACTTTACTTCAAAAATTAATCATAAATTTTAATGTTTTTATGGTTATTATTTTATTTTATTAACTTTCTTATTTAATTATTAAATATATGCTTGAAAATCATTAAATTTCCCTCACATATATAGATATATTGTTAATTTTGCTAGTTTTATAAATTTAATATCTATATTTAGGCTTTAATTAATTATTAAATTAATTATAACGTCATCACGGTTCGACCCCGGTTCGACCTCGGTTAAGGCAGCTGGTGTCTGAAGGTGTTGTGTGATGTACAGCTATGTGCACTGAGGTGTGCACTGGGGTGCGTGGGTTGCTGCTGTGTGGTGCGTGGGCTGCTGCTATGAGACGCGTGGGCTGCTTCAAGAGTAGTCAGTTAGTTAGGCAAATAGAGCAGGGAGTTATGGGTAATTAGTTAGTTACTCACTTACTGTTTAGGCATTGATTAATGTGATGTAATCATGGATTAAGGAGTTAATTAGTTACATTGGATTCTGTACATAAGAGGTGGGATTGTATTGATGAGGCATAAGAAATAACACACTGTTTTCCCTTATTCCTTTATTGCTCTGTTTCTCTGTTTTCTCTCTTTCTCGTTCCTTCTCTACTTTCCACCATTCTTGGAGGTTGGCTGTCCTTGAAATCAGCCAATTCTTGTCAGATTCTTAAGGATCTCATCATGTTTAGTCTGATGTAGTTTTATAAAGAGAGAAATAAAGCCCTTTCTTTGTTTATTAGTTGATTTAATGTATTTGGTGGTTGTGCTTGATTTTCAAGTATTATTTATTAGTTAGATTTTTTCAGGTATCACATTAGGCTCAGCCAAAATCATTTCAAAGTTCACTTTTTTAATGTACAAAACAACCCCCTTTTTTAAATAAACTGAAAAATAATATGATATTTAAATTCAAAATTTCACATTTATTTTCTTTCCACAAATTCTCAACAATCAATAGGATAAAAATTTACTTGCCGGTTTTCCTTGACATAGTTATAAGTGGTGTATATTGATAAACATGACAGATTTTGTTTGTTGTTTGGGAACTTAAATCAATTCTTTGTTATCTTTTTCTTATGGATTAAATCAAAGTACTATGTATGTAACTTAAAAGTACTGTGATATATTCTAATTGCAATCTTTAGCATGAAATTTTGCGGTCACTGATATATTGGACACTTAGGATAGCTACAATGTGATCAGTTGTGTTGCTATCGCGACAAATCTTTTAATAATTACTACAACATAGATTTTGAGAAATTGGTGTTTGGTGATGTTAAGACCTTACCAGTTAGACATGTAAAGGGAATAAAAGGGAGCAATGGTGGTGACAGTGAAGAGTAATATTGGTAGTTTGAAAATGTTTATTTGTTGAATTTCCTTAATGATACCTTTCAAATGAAATTTGAACTTGGCGTTTGGATGCATAAAAATTCCAAGTTCAAAGTTTCTCACAAATTTTGAAATGTAGTGTTTACCCAAAAAAGGGATATTGGTAGGTTAAAATTTTAACTATCAACTCCAAAGTAAAATCTCACTTCAAAATATGGAATTAAAAGTTTCAGATGCAGACGAATTATTCTAAGTCTTGTTGACAAACCGAGGAGGTTACATAAACTGTAGTAAATCATGAGTTCAACATGAACTTCAAGTTGAAGCTAGCTAAATCAAATATGTTTATGGTGAAGCGCTTAATGGCTATGGCTAAGTAACCTTTCATGGAAACAAACTTCTGATCTGCATATATGATCCCCTATCAGGCTGTCCTCGCATATGCATGATAGCCTTTGCAAGAGAAATATGGCTGTGTTAGTTGATTTTTGTGGTATGTTTTTTAAAATACTAGAAGCATCTATTGGATGCGGCCCTGTTGACAACCATTATCATTTGCTAGTTCTTTTACGTTTCTAGTCCTCCCCCCCCCCTCCTTCTCTAATTATCTTAAAATTGATTTCAAATACGGAGCATTTTCTAATTACTTATCTCCCACAGTTTCTTTTCTGTGCAATGCTTTTGAGTGCAAAAGCATTGGATAGAGCCCGAGATGATCTCATTTATTCAAAGGCAAAGGCATTGGCACAACCTTGTGTCATAACTGTCTATTGTTCACCATCTTTCATTTCAGCAGAAAACTTCATCATCATACAATGTTGTTATTACTCTAATATGTGCTTTTGTTTATTGTTTTTTTCCCCTAATATTGTTCTCTTTTTTTCTAGGGCTCTGCTAAAAAATTCTGAAGTATGATGAAAAGCTCTTTTGGATAGTATTTTGGACAATATACTACACAGCTAATGGACAGCATTTTTGGATAGTTTTTTGGACAACATTTCGGACATTATTGCACAGTGAAGGAACATCTTAGATAGTATTTTTGACTTGATAATTTTTTAGATAGTATAACTGAAAATTTGGACAAGTGATTGCATAGCCAACACCAATTATAGCTATCATTTTGGAAAACTTTTGTAACAAATGAAGTTACTCAAACATGATAGATTTCGTGTATGTTTGAGTAGCTTCTAGTTAAAGACTAATTATATGCAAATTATGAAAGTTTTTAATGCAATAGTAAATTTTATTCTTATATATTCATTTCTATATGTGCATGGTGGTGGAATTGCAATGCTAGATTATTGCAGGTGCTATATTGTTGTGGTGCTATATAGGGATGAATGGTAGCACTCATGAAAAGTTCCAATTAAGGGGATGATATAGTGAATGGCAATTTTTTGGTGCTAGACTATTTCTTTTTTGTTATTTTGATGATATAGTGAATGCTACAAGTTGCTCCCTTTTTACTCAAATCTTACAGGTTCACAAGGGAGAATGATTGTCCCTGCATCGCCAAGCCAAGAAATGAATTACAACTATTCATTTCTACTTTTTTTTTTTTTTTATCAATGTTTGTGTGTTCTCTTTTGGCGAAACTACACTATTGGTCCCTGAAGTTTACTCTGTGTGCGCATTTGGTCCCTCAAGTTTGAAGCGAGCACAATTAGTCCCTTAAATTTTAAAACTGAATTGTATTGGTCATTTTACTAATTGCTATTAACGGTGTTACTTACATGGCTAACAGAACAAAGACTTAACTTTTTTTTAATTAAAAACATGCCACTACATTAAATTAATTAAAAAACATGATTTGTTTTTAATATCAGATTTTGTTTAATTTGTAACTTCTCGTGCGGCGGCAACATCTCGTACTTGTCCAAATCGTCCTCGCACCACAATCTCATGCAGCGGCAACATCTCATCCTCGTCCAAATCGTCCGCCGCCACGTCATCGGCAATCATCCCGTTCCGATTCGTCGTTGCCATCACCTTCAACAGCACCAGAACCTTCATCGGAGCCAACTGCCGGTGAAGCTACATGTCTCGTTCTGCTCATTCTGGAACTTCCTGTTGCAATTTAGAGCCTGAGAGAGCTCTCTCTCCAGCGGCCTCGGGATCACCGGAATCGCGGAGATTAATGGGTTCCGGCACAGAATTGGTCCGTCTCGAAAATTCCAGGACCGGTTATCGGTTTCCGACAACGCCGCGAGGATTCCCAAGCTCGTTGATTTCTGTAACTTGTTAGCTGATCGTGATCGTAGTGATCGTCGTCCGTGAAGTCATTGGTCCAAAACACTTCAGCTTCGTTGAGCTCGTCTCCACCGCCTACGTCGACGGACAACGATGTAGAGAAAGAGAACACAGTGAGAAATCGGTCGCTCGACGGTGACCGCCGGTGACGGTAGCTGATAGATTCCATTGTTGATTTGGATATCAAAGAGTCTTTGAGACTGTGTTTTTGTTAAACAAATATCAGATTTGTTTTTCATCCAGCCAATATGATTTTTCAATTTCATCTAAGAACTATTTTTTAAAATTTTTTAATTAAAAACATGACACGTCATTAAAAAAAATTGCAAGTCATTGTTCTGTTAGTCACATAAGTAACACCGTTAACAGCAATTAGTAAAAGGACCAATACAACTCAGTTTTAAAACTTAAGGAATTAATTGTGCTCACTTCAAACTTAAGAGACCAATTGCGCACATATGGTAAACTTCAGGGACCAATAGTGTAGTTTCGCCTTCTCTTTTTTCTTTCTAAAAGTTGCATAAAGATATCTTGGACATGTGACCAAATCACCCATTATATATATATATATATAATTTTTTTTTTTTTTTACAGTAAACCAAGCTTTATTAAAAAGAACTAAATTCAAATTGTACAATCCAAAGCATCCTTCATGATCACACATGTCAGATGATCCGGCCAGTAAGGCCACAATTTACAAAACCATTCCAATTGTTAACAAAGCCCCACTTAGCAAGCTCACAAGCTGCTTGATTTACATCTCTCACATCCCAAATGAAACTTGGTCAATCTCATTTGTTAAGTTCAGCACGTCTTCAAGTATCCTCCTCAAGCTATTGCTTATGTGTGGCTGCTCCAATATTGCTATTGCTACTGAAATTTATTTTCTAACAGCCATTATAAACAAGCAATTTTAGACAATCTGCAAAACCAATTCAAGTTTGGTTAGTTGGTCACTTTACTCCAATACTAAAGCAAATTAAATTAAAAATTAAATGGAAACACACACACTAACAATAGACAATATTGAATCTAGATACTAGTTGATAGATTTTTGCTTTGAAAATTCAGATTTTTACTTTCAAACAAAGTAACCAGATTAAAGTTCAAGACTTCATATAAAAAGTGAAAAATAAAAGTTTAAGAATAGCCACAAAAGAAGCGAAAATAAAAAATTTGGGACTACTATAAATCTATCCTTCAAATTCACTCAATATAATATACCATTACCATCAAAACTAAGTTGGGAGCTGCTTATTAAAAGAAAAATTGAATGCCAAAGGCACATGGTCGTAGTAGCAAATAGACAAATTTCAAACTTTTTTCTTGTCCCTTTTTGTTTTTCATTATATAACTTTCAATCCAATACTTATCACTTGATCAAGCCTATGACATGAGAACAACATAAACAATTATATTTGTATAAATGTAAACTAAAGAAGAGCAGCAAACCTGATAAAAACTCAACCCAACATCCATATGGTGCCAAATCCAACATCATAAAAACTCAACTCAGCATTCGGTTGGTGTATGCCAAATTTTCTTTACTTATTAATATGAGCCCAAATATACTGCAGTGTGTATGTTATCATCAGTAAACTCAACAACGGAAAAAACAAAGTTTAGAATTGGGGAAACCAAAAATACTGCAGTCAACAACCTTCACACACAAAAATGAAGTTGTTCAAGACCAACATTTCAATAAACGTATCAGCAAAGCATTTTATTAGCAAAATAAAGGCAGCAAGCTATTTGTCAAACAAAGAAAGAAGCTTTATATTTCTACATATGAAACTATAAACAAAAAAGTGAAAAAAAAAAAAGAAAAAAAAAAAAAGAAAGAAAGAGATTAACCATTAAATGTATATTGTATATTCTGTTGATTGATAATAGTTTAAGAACAAAGGAGTGCATCCATCTTCATTGAGACATTTTATCAAACAAGTACAAATTTCCTTTCTACACAAAAATTCATTTGGATTTTCTTTTGTTTCTTTTAAACATCTGTAATTTTGGGAAGAAAAAAGCATACCAGAAAATGTGAAAAATGCAGAAAAGAAACAGAGAAAAAAAAAAAAAAAAAAAAACCTTCTTGTGAATGTCGGGTGTTGGAAGTAGTGTGAAGTTTCTGGTGTAGGGTGGTTCTGCTAGAAAGAGAAGATTTTGGGGATTTTCTGACGAGAGAAAGGCCGGTTTCTTCAGAACTTGTGATGTCGGCGGTGTTGTGCCGGCGGAGACGCTACCGCTGGGCATTGGCTGTTGGGATTCGGGGTTGAGAGAGAATAAAGGCTATGGTGGCGTGTGGACTGGGGAGAGAGACATTGAGATTTGATTTTGAAAAGAGGAAAAGTAAAGTGGTTTTTGGTTTGGAGTTGAGAGAGAAAAGATGGAGTCATGGAGGTGCTGGTGTGCTGTGGTGGTGGAGAGAAAAACGGAGAGAGAGAGAGGTGAACATTTTGATTTTGCAAAAAAAGGAAAAACCAGAGAGGGCGGGTCTTTGAATTTTTTAAGGTCAATTTCATCTTTTTAATTTAAATGGTTCAGTATGCTAATGTTTCTTTTTTAGGACAGATTTCAATTTCTTATTGGTTTTAGAAACATCAACTGGATGCTGAGGTGGAGTTCCTGAAACATCATATACTTTCTCCTTAATATACGTTTGAATAGGACTTAATTGGCGTCTGCGTTTTTCAAGCGCGCTTTTTCTCTTTTCTTTTTTTTTTTCTTTTTTTCAGCCGCGTCTTCCGTGAACAGTATATTTGTGCACTGCTTATAGAGCCACGAACTTTATTTTTTAGCAACTTTTTCATTAAAAATGGGTCCCACGACACTATTTACACATTTAAAAATTATTTTGTTACAGTATTTTCAGTTTTCAGTTTTCAGTTTCAGCAAAATAAGTTTTATCCAAACGGACTCTTAATGTGGTGGGTTTTGAGTTTTGAGTTTATGTTGAATAATTTATTTGACTTGACTTTTTTTTTTTTAACAGTTGGATTAATTTTTCTTCCACATGTCATCTATTTAAAAATGGGTAGAAACATGAGACTTATAAACTGAAAGTGAGTCACTCCCCTATGGCCCTATTTTTGGGGTTTTGGAGGGGTTGAAGGACTGTGTTTTGTGAAGGTAGAAATGGCCAAATGGGAAGGGGGCGGGATTTTAAAAAAATAAAGAATGAGAATAAAAGAATTTAAAGTATCATCAGACTAGTTTGCTGATGACTAGAATGAAACGAAGATATCCAATATCAAACACCAAATCTGCCATCCTGAATTCGCCTACATGAAGTCAGGCCCAAGCCTAGATTTCAATCCACTTGATCATTACAGTTGTTTGTTATTGCTAACCCTAAACTAGGCCCAATATCTCAACTTTAGAATATAATATTACCATGGATAAAGGCTAGGTTCAAGTCTTTAGGAGTAAGCTTCACATACACACTTAGATTAAGAAGTGGACCTAGCAAAATTTGAGTCGCTCTTGTTTAACCATTCAAATTTTTTAATTTTTTTTTTAATGATTCAATAGTTACAACAAAAAAGAAGAATTTGAATCTTAGAAATTTCCGTTAAAAACACAATGAGATGTCACTTGAACGCTTAAACTACAAAGCCCTTGGCATTAATCCATTCAGATAAGATATTATAAAAAAAAATTCAAGTAATTAAGTATTTAAAATAATTAGTATTTTCCCGCAATTTTATTTTTATTTTCAACCAAAATATTTAACAACATAATGAATAATATGGTGTTTCTTATATTCCTACATTCACTATTTAAAAAAACAAAAATATTTGTTGCCTCATATCATTATAATATAAAAAAAAAATTATTTATTTTATTTAAAATCTAATATACAAACGTACATGATATATACATATATAAGAAGATATAATCATTCAAATTATAGAAAATCCTTAATAGATGAATATTGATGTTTGATATAAATAGTAAACTATGGAACTAAAAATATTGATTTTTGTAATTTAATTTTTGTATATAATGACAAAATAAATAATTATATTGTCAATAAAGGTATTGAACTTAAGTCAAGTTGAAGTATTTTTATACAAATATAATACGAAAGAGTTTGATGCATGCGTGTTTTATATGTTTAGTTATACTTATATGAAACATGCACTTTTTAGAATATTTTTGTTTCATACAATGAATGAGTTTTTTTTTTTTTTTTTTTTTTTTTTTTTTATTTATTTATTAAATGTACATATGTGTAATATATGATGTAATACATGTATTTACTAACCATAGAAATTAGAAAGTGTACGGCACTGTGATACCTAGACCCATTTGGGCCTTAGATTCTGATTCAACAGTGTGGCCCATGACACCAACCCCTTTCTACCTAAGGCCCAAGCCCGGGCCCAAAATAGCTACAAGCCCAGGTCTCACGCTGCCTCAAAGCTCGATGAGTAAATAACCTCAATTAGCACACACCTAGCATCGCCACATGGGCCTTGCTTGGTGAACCACTTCCCGAGTAAAAAGACAATTGCTCGGGGGTGTTGTATTTCGGATGCCCGGCAGTGCCTTAGGAAATACCGCTGCCGAGCATCTATACTGAAGTGGGAACTAGTTCCAATGCCACTCCTACCACACCCCACTCCCAACTAAACACTCACTTTGAGTTAACAACATTAGACCTCCTTTCCACTAACCACAAGAGTAATCAAAACTCCCCACTAACTCTTAACTATAAATATGAAAAGCAGAGGAAGAATTGGGGGTTGAACAAATAGGAGAAGAAACTGGGAAGAGGGTGAACCAGAAAATACAAGAGAAAAGTGATAAAGAGGGTCAGAGTGAGAAGCAAGTCTGTTGGGTCTTGGTGCCGAGAACAACCCAAAGTAGGAAATCCTTAGCCCACCTTACAAGTAGATTGTGAGCCCAAGTGAGGCCTAACCCCCATAGCCTCATTTTTGGCGCGCCAAAAAGGTTTTGTTTTTGTGATTGAAATTAGAGAAGTTATTATAATGGGAAAAAAAAAAAAAAATGCAAGAGTAATGTAAGAATATTACAAATTTTACTATATGAATCTTATAAAATAATATGTAACTAACACATAAAGATAATTTATAAATAATTATTTATTATTTATTGAAATTTCACTAATCATACACATTTATTAGCACTTTAGTTTATAAACACAAAAAAAATTTAGTAACTTTAGTAATTTGCAATAATTACTGTGAAATTTCCACTTCAATAAAAATAATATGAAATTTTGAAATGAATTTATTAATTATTGCTCTATGGTCATAAATTAAAGTTAATTTAATACTTATATTGAATGATACTTAAAACAGTTTTTTTTTTCATGTTAAATAAGGTGCCCTAAGGAACCCATATTAAGAAAAAGACACACAAGTCCCTTAAATTTGTGCAAGTGAATTATAAACAAGTGTATTGCTTTTCCTAGAGAAATTTCATGACAACTCATACTTGACCTTTGAGTAGCTTTTAACTTAAAATTAAGTTTTAGGTTTAAAAAAAAAAATTAATTAAGTTATATTTAATATTTTATTAACTCCTTTTTTTTTTTTAGAATACAAAGTATTTTTAACACATACACAAAAAAAGGGAAGAGCGTTTTAAAGAAACTGACAGTAGTGTATATTCAAAAGGTTTTATTAACTCTTCTAGATAGGTCAAAATATACTCAAATATATAAGATAAGATAGCACCCAATTCTTTTGTTACCAAAAAAAAAAAAAAAAAAAGAGTGTAGCTCATAGTTAAAATATATTTGGGCAAGGTGCAGTCAGCTGAGATGGCTGAAGCTTTGGCTGCTCGAAGAGCTGTGATTTTCGCCAGGGAGATGAGTTTGTTTGACATTATTGTTGAAGGTGACTGCCTTACTGTTATTCAGGCTTTGCTGCGTGTTGGCCCCTGCCCACTGCTGTTTGGCCATATCATTGATGAGACAAAAAGACTTGGTGGAGTATTACGAAGTTGTATGTTCCAACATGTCAGGAGGGATGGGAATAGATTAGCTCATTGTCTAGCTAAAAAAGCAGTTTTATCTGCAGGTTTTGAGGTTTGGGTAGAAGACTTACCCGAGGACGTGGATGTTGTTTTCCAGTCGGATCTTTCTTGATTTGGGTTTTTTGTTTCGTTGTTTTTTTTGTAGTTCGTTTTTTATTATTAATAAAATTTTGCTTACCTTTTTCTCAAAAAAAAATATATTTCTTTGATTTGTCTACTTTGAACAGCCCTTAAGGCATTAACAAGACTTTTCTTGGTAAATACAACGCGAAAGATATTGGCTTCTGTTGCAACAATTTGGCTACCGTCCGAATTTCTCCGAGCAATATACAAACAAATAATTAATTATACGTACCACAACAGCAACAACAAGAACCAAAATTATTAACATCATCTAAACCCACTATTAACATCATTTTTTTCTTACCAACAACCATTTATCATATCAGATGTTTGTAATAAGTTTGTGGTTTTAGTATTTTCCTTTTCTTTTTTGTGGCTGAATCAGTGATGATTTATTGCAAAGAAGGAAGTTGATCCATCCCATCTGCCATTTGTGCATCCTAAACATGTGTAGGAAGGTTGGAAATGGGAAGGACCCCAGAAAGCTCTATTTACTTATTTAGTAGGTATGCATCAGAATTTAGACTTTAAAGACTTGTGGTTAGGGGAGGAGTTTTTCCCATTTTTTTGTATGTGTATATATAAGATGAAAGTCTAAGATGTGAGTTTGTTAATTAGTTTAGGTGTCACTTTGAGAATTTATATCCTTTTTTATGATTGTTCATTGGTTGGTGACTTTGGTTTATAATTTTTTTTTTTTTTACTTTCCTACTTGTCTTCAACTACAACGAATAATTTATAGCTCTGAAAAGAATCCACAAGTTCGTGAACTTCGGGCTGGTAGGTTAGCAGTTAATTAATCCTCCTAAGTCTTCCCAGGAAGGACCCGATCGACCAATCACCAAATTAAGATTGCCTTTCAAAGCTCACCCACCCAAGTGGGTCAATTTTTTATCGTTATTAGTTCAATGACTTCATCTTTATATTTATCTTTTCAATTCTCTGGCTCTTGGAATTGAATGTATAATGATCTCTCATGGAAATGGCAGCTATGGCCATGGAATCTTAGTTCTATACCCAATGGCGGAGCCAAGAATTTATCTTTGGGGGTCATATAAATTTTTTTTTTTTTTGTATGAAATCTAAAATAGTAATGTACAATACTTCATAACTCAATATGTGTTATAAACAACAACTAAATACATGTTAATTTTTTTTTGAAGTGCTAAATACATGTTAATATAGTAGTATATACGGTATATTTTAATCAAACTAATCAAATACATTTATAAATTATAATGTCATACGGTATATAATATATTGATTATTATAATAACAAATAATATATTATAAGGAAAATAAAAAAGAAAGCAAATGAAAAGTAAAGTAACACAGGAGCACTGTATAGGGTTGAAGGGTCTACAGAAGTTTCAAGCTTATCTTTCACTCTTTCTTGTCTAGTCTAATCACACAGAACTTTTACTTTTATATTGTAAACACAAAAATACAACAGCGTGGAAAAAAAAAAAAAAAAAGGCAAATGTCAACGGGGAGAGAGAGAGAGAGAGAGAGAGAGACAACTGTGAGCAAACTTTTCTGTAATTGTGTAGGAGACTTGGTGGTGTGACAAATCAACAAATTTGTTGACCTTTTAATTTTTTTACTGCTGTGGTACAAGTAGGCCCTTGATGTGTTGAGATGAAAATTAGAATTTTTTTTTCCCTTTTATTTGTTGGGATAATTGTTAAAATACCTATGTGTTCATTTTAAAGATATTGAATATTTAATTATTGTAATTTTTTGACATATATATTTATGGATTGTATTTGTAGGCTCCAAAGACTGGCTTGCTGGGCCAAACCAATATTTGGGCTCACAATTTATTTATCTGGTGGGTTTGGGTATCCTACCTTGGGTTGTTCTAGGCTAAGGGACTCAATGAGATCACTTTCCTCTCTTCTTTCTGTGTTTCTCCCTCTCAAGCTATCTTACTTACTCTTTTCTTTTCTCAGAATTGCATCCCCTAACTCTCTATTCATTTCTCCTATTTGTAGCCTTTGTTAATGGGGTGATCATCATTATTTTCTTCCTTAGTGCAAAGAAGGGTCCAATGTCAATGGGCTTAAGTGGATTTTTAGGTAAGAGTGGCTTTGGAAATGGTTCCCACTTCAGTTAATGTGTTCGGCAGCGGAGTTTCCTAAGGTTCCGCCGAGCACTTAAACGGCAATGTGTCCAGGTAATGTGACCAAGTATGTGCATAGTGCCCGGAAATGGTTTCCCGAGCATCCTGTGAGCAGGGTGTACGCAATCCGCCTTCTAAGTGTCCGGACAACACTCAGTTCACATTGGTAGCTATTCGTGGGTTTGGGCCGGGGCTCTTGTTGATGTGAAGGTTGGATCTTTGGCCCATATCATTGATTCATGGTACAAGGCCCAATATGAACTTGGGCGTTAGGTGCCGTACAATAGCCCCCCTGTGATTCGTCCTCGGCCCCTAGGGACGAATCAAGGAGTCGGAGAGGCAGTGTTTTGCCCGAGAAGTCCAACGGACGTGCTTGGGGGGTTACAGCGGTCCATAAATGTGCTTCTCAAAAGACGCGTCACTTCAGATCTTGTGGCTCTGCTGTCATTATTACCTAGCGGTTCGCAAATTGAGGCACGCGTGTGGATTGCTCTGTGCATCTCTAAGGTCACTCCCTTTTTACTTCATCATTGCTAATTAATGTTGCTCATTGCACACCAACTGATGCTTTCCTTGGCTCCTATAAATAACCCATCTTAATCCATTTTCTCACTTTTCACTCTCTGTCACTTCAAAACTTCTCTCTGCTGAGCATTCTCCTACGCACCAGTCCACTCACCCAGAATCTTTTCTTCCCCTTTCCTTTATTTTCATTTCCTTCCCCAGAGCCCCTTATTAATTTCTAGTCATAGGATGGGTTTTGCTTATCTCTTAAACGCTGGAGGTCCCTTAGCCGCCTTTAGGCAAGCCTTTAGCATCCCTAATGATGTGGAGTTGGCATATTGTCACGAAAGTGAAATCTCCCTCCACAAAGGGGCAGGCACGGCCTTTTTCCCGCTAATGTCCGTCTTAGAAGACAAGGTCAGGTTTCCCATAGACCCGCTTCTACTTAACACCCTTAGATACTACGGGTTGAGTGCCGACCAACTTCCCCCCAACTTTTACCGGGTAGTGAGTTGTGTGGGTAAGCTGAACCAGACGTTCGGCTTGCAATTAGACCACCACGACATAAACCACATGTACAGCCTTTGTGGAAAGAAGAAATCAAACTATTACTTAAAGACTAGAGATAACAGGGTACGACTGATTTCTTGTCTACCAGACTCTAATAGGAATTCCGCCGGGGAATTTGTCTGGGTACGCGGCAATTGGTTTGCCGATGACGTCCCTCCCCCTTTGTCACGGCACGAAGTTGGTTCTTCCTAACCTTCAATTTCTCATGTCTCCCAAATTTGTAAATACTTTATTTACTCTAACCTTGATTCGTTTTCTTTTTGCTGTAGATGGTTCAGTGTTCACTCAGGATATCAGAACAGTTCACGTCCGAGACCTAAATTTTGTGCTAAGGTCCAAGGTCTTTGTTCACCGGGACGGGCAACTTCGTGCTTCTCACCTCATCCTCGGCGAAGACCCGGTATACTCCACTTGGCAACTCTTCAACCAAGCCCTCATTGTAGATAGCCCACTTCTTTCTTACATAGATGTTCGGCACGCAAACTTCCTCCCCCCCAGCATTACTGTAGGAGAAGCCCGTGACCTCGGCCCGCGGTATACCTGTTCGGACGAACTCGCGCCTATAAGGGATGAATCGGCCGAAGTAGCATCCAGGCATCTCCCGGAACGCGCTCACGAGGCCGTTCAGCGTGAAACCATAATAACCGAACCCGCGAATCCAGTTCAAGTAGCCGCAGAGGAAGCCGCGGAGTCCAGTGACTCTTCCAAGACCCATTCCGCTTCTGAAGACATGGTGACCAGAAGGACTTTGACTGTCAGCCGTTTCATCCCTGGGGCAAGCCAGGTCATCCAGCAGCAGACTCCACCCCAAGGGTGCGTCCCGGCTACTCCCGCTCATCCACCGCCTCCCTCTGCTCCCGGTCGGCAACGAAAGAGGTAAAGGCTTACCGATCAATCCTCAACCGGCTCGGGAGAGGGTTAAGTCCAAACTCCCCTTCAACCTTCTCGGGGTATCACAATCCGAGAGCCGCCGGCCCAGGTTGGAACATATGTGGCCTCATCCTCCAAATCGGCGCAACCATGGCAACCAACGTACGAGCTAGACGGCACGCCCCTCTCGGCTAGCGCAAGCGTCCGAGCATGGAGGAAGGGTGAAGGGGGCCGTGTTGCCCAAAGCTTGGTCCACGGTCTCCTCCTGCCCGAGGGTGTGAGCGCATTTGCTGATGGGACCGATGAGTCCATGGGGAGAAGACTCCAATGGCACACCATCGCGGTAAATCCTCTTCCTTTGCACTCTTATTATTATCATTTTCCTTCTGTGCATGTCCTTATATTTTTTGCCGTGCGTGAATAACATTGTCTTTAACAGGCCGCCCAACTAGCCCATATACTGAATGAGAGGGTGAGGGATCTTACCGAAGGGGTTGATCGGGAGAAAGCCGATAAGGAAGAGGCTGTGAAAGCGGCTAAGGAGAAAACAAAAATTGCCGAATCTGCTGAGAAGAGTGCTACTGCAGAGAAATCCCGGGCTTCGGCAGAGAAGAAATCGACAGGGCTGGAGGCGCGACAGAATGAAACAGAAGTGAAGCTGGCCGAAGTAGCAAGCTTGAACTCCACTCTATCTGAAGAGGTTGCTGATCTGCGGGCGGCCCTTGAAGCTTGTGAGAGTGAGTGGTACGATGAGGGGTTTGCCAATGCCGAGAGGAGCGTGGAGCCAGTGGTTATGCAAGCTCGGCAGCTATCTTTTCGGGAGGGCTAGATGGCTGCTCTACAGGCCCTAGGGGTGCCCGAGGACTCCCCTCTCAGAGACCCTGATCAGATCCCCATTCCAATTTATGTCCCTGCCGCTCAAAATCCAGCCGATCCAAACGAAGAGGAAGAGACGGATAGCTTGAGGGAGCTGGTGGAGCAGATTGATGCCCACGTGGAGATGATCGAGGCAGAAGTAACCAGCAACCCTCCCATTGAAAGGCCTCAAGGTGAAGATGACCATTCCCAGCCCCCCGTGCCCGAGCACCACTCCGCCGAAATGACCTCCGAGACGCAGCCCGTGGAACTTTCTTCCTAATTGCCGAACCTGCTTTACATTTCTTTTATTTGCTTTTATTCTTATACCTTTTATTTAATTTCGAGTTGGTTTGCCCAAGTTGCCGGGCTGTGGCGACTAGACAATTATTTCCTGGTTTTAAACAGTTTGCTTGATCTTTGAATCTCAATTTCACTGGGCTTTGGTGATGACAAAATTGATTTATCGTGCTTGATTTCAAATTTTTGTTATTTGCCGATCAATTGTGATGATGCATGTATATTTTCCCCTTCTTGTGTTTGTTTCAAAGTTTCTGCAAATGAATGCGCAGCTTTCCACCTGCTCGGTGATAGGAATCGAACCGAGAAGCAGGCTTCTATCCTTAGAAATATTTTAGTAAGGTTTCCGCCTGTTCGGTGATAGGAATCGAACCGAGAGGCAAGCTTCTGTCCTTAGAAATATTTTAGTATGGTTTCCACTTGCTCGGTGATAGGAATTGAACCGAGAAGCAGGCTTCTGTCCTTAGAAATATTTTAGCAAGGTTTCCACCTGCTCGGTGATAATAATCGAACCGAGAAGTAGGCTTCTGTCCTTAGAAATACTTTAGTAAGGTTTCCACCTACTCGGTGATAATAATCGAACCGAGAATTAGGCTTCTGTCCTTAGAAATATTTTAGTAAGGTTTCCACCTGCTCGATGATAGAAATCGAACCGAGAAGCAGGCTTCTGTCCTTAGAAATATTTTAGTAAGGTTTCCACCTGCTCGATGATAGGAATCGAACCGAAAAGCAGGCTTCTGTCCTTAGAAATATTTTAGTAAGGTTTCCACCTGCTCGGTGATAGGAATCGAACCGAGAAGCAGGCTTCTGTCCTTAGAAATATTTATGAGCTGCTTGAATTTCCTTAGCCTCCACCTTGTCCATCAACCAGACATAGTGAACAAAAATAATTTACGTGGCAAGAACGAACTAGTTACATCTTTATCATATGAGTCAGTTCAATACACATTTTTTCATGCATGGACGGTCAATGATAAAACTTCTTAAGATTATAAGCATTCCAAGGTCGGGACAATGGTACTTCGTTCATGTCTTCAAGATAATACGCCCCCACGCTTGCAATAGCTGTAACTCTGTACGGTCCTTCCCAAGTTTAGGCTAGCTTCCCGGCATTTGTATCTCGCATGCTTCCAACTGCCTTTCTTAGTACCAGGTCTCCGACGCTGAATTCTCTCACCCTTACACCTTGATTGTAGCGCCGGGCAAGCTTTTGTTGATACTCTGCTAGCCTTATGGTTGCTGCTTCTCGGTATTCTTCAAGTAAATCTAGGCGCCCCGTTAACTGACCTTCGTTCTGTTTCGTATTGAATTCTGAGATCCGTGTGCTACATAGGTTGACCTCGACTGGTATCACGGCTTCAACCCCGTAAGTGAGAGAGAATGAAGTTTCACTCATGGATCTTCAAGGAGTTGTCCGGTATGCCCACAAAACGTTTGGTAGTTCTTCAGCCCAGTTGCCCTTCGCTCCTTCTAGCCTTCGCTTCAAGCCATTCACGATCACCTTGTTCACGGCCTCAGCCTGGCCATTGCCCTGGGGATACGTCGGAGTAGAGTACCTGTTCCTGATACTGAGATTGCTGCAAAATTCGCGAAAACTTCGACTGTCAAACTGCAGCCCGTTATCCGATATGAGGGAGTCTGGGACCTCGAACCTGGTGATTATGTTTTTCCAAACGAATTTCTTCACATCTACGTCCCAGATATTGGCCGAAGCCTCTGCCTCCGCCCATTTGGTGAAGTAATCAACGGCCACCAGCACGAATCTTCGATTGCCCGTTGCTCGGGGAAATGGCCCGAGTATGTCC
The DNA here is from genome assembly GCA_028535165.1 of Quercus tomentella. Taxonomy (NCBI): domain Eukaryota; kingdom Viridiplantae; phylum Streptophyta; class Magnoliopsida; order Fagales; family Fagaceae; genus Quercus; species Quercus tomentella. Next base: position 53,448,819 of record JAPQVY010000089.1, on the reverse strand, counting down.
AGCCCCCATTGTGCAAAGGGCCAAGGACTGCTAATCGGGTTCAAATGCCCGACGGGCTGGTGTATCTGAGGGGCGTGCTTCTGACACTGCTCACACTTCCGAACGTATTCCGCGGTGTCCTTCTGCATCTGGGGCCACCAGAATCCCTGAGTCATTGCTTGGTGTGCCAATGACCGTCCCCCTACATGGCTGCCGCATACCCCTCCATGCAACTCGGCCAGGAGCTGGCCTATTTTCTCCGGGTGTAAGCATGACAGATATGGCCCTCCGAATGACCTATGATATAGTTTCCAGTCTCCGGACAACCAATACCGGGCAGCGACCCTACGGACCTTGTTGGCCTCCTTCTCATCGTCTGGAATCCGGTCATCGGACAAGAAATTTATGATGGGGTCCATCCAGCTTAGTCCAAGTGTTGCTACTACTGTGACTTCGACTCTCGTAGCCCCCTCATTTCCTGCCACCGTAATGCTAGGCTTGGGGACGAGTTCCACTCTGATAAGCCGAGGAATATCCTTGGCAATTGACGATGCCAGAGTGGCGAGAGAGTCAGCGTGTCTGTTCTGTGCTCGGGCCACTTGAATCACCTTCACCGTACAAAAGCCTTCCATGACCTGCTTCACCAAGTCTAAGTATGCTTTCATCCGAGGATCTCGAGCCTCAAAACTCCCCTACACCCGGTTGACTATGAGTCTTGAATCCGAATAAATCTCTACATCCCGGGCCTCTAACCGTGAAACTGCCCTTAGTCTGGCAAGCAAACCTTCATACTCTGCCTCATTGTTGGAGGCATTAAACCCCAACCTGAACGAATGCTCCAAGAGAATTCCCTTCGGGGTGATTATGACTACCCCGGCTCCGGCCCCTTTGGCGTTGGAAGCCCCGTCCACATGCACCTTCCACAGGCGGTGCTCCACCTGACAGACCATTTCCCCTTTAGGAGAGAATTCCACTACAAAATCTGCTAATACCTCCCCCTTTACTGCACTTCTCGGCTTATACCTCACGTCGAATGCCCCGAGCCGTGTCCCCCATTTAGCTATTCGCCCCGTGAGGTCCGATCTTCTCAATAATGACTGTAAGGGATGTTCGGTCAGCACATATACGGTATGAGCCTGGAAGTACTGAGGCAATTTCCTGGTAGCACTGAGGCAATTTCTTGGTAGCATGCACTAGGGCTAACACCAATTTCTCCAAGGGCAAATACCTGGTCTCGGCGTCGACTAGAGTCTTGCTGATATAATACACGGGCTGTTATACGCCGTGGTCCCTTAAAAGCACAACACTTACAGCATGTTCGGACACCGAGAGGTACATGAACAATTCCTCTTCGGGCTCTGGTGCACTCAACATCGGTGCTCGAACTAAGTACTCCTTAAGGTTCTGGAAAGCCTTTTCACATTCATCATCCCACCGAAACCCCTTCCACTTCTTCAAAAGCTGATAAAAAGGACGGCAGCGATCTGAAAATTTTGAGATGAACCGGTTGAGAGCGGCCAGCATCCCGGTCAATACCTATACTTCTTTTGGGTTGCTCGGCGACCAGAGACGCTTCACGGCTTCTATTTGGTCAGGATTGACCTCTATCCCCCTGTTGGTGATCAAGTACCCCAAAAATTTGCCAGCCCCCACTCCGAAGACGCATTTTTCTGCATTAAGACGCAATCTGTGCTTCCGCAGCACCTCGAACACCCCCCGAAGATCCTCTACATGCCGGGCCTTTTGCTTGCTTTTCACCACCATATCGCCGATATACACTTCGACCGTATGCCCTATTTTATCACGAAACATCCTCGTCATCATCCACTGGTACGTGGCCCCAGCATTCTTTAGGCCAAAAGGCATCACGGTGTAATGATAATTAGCATCGAGGGATATGAACGCCGTTTTCTCCTGGTCTTCACCAGCCAGGGCAATCTGATGGTACCCTTGAAAAGCATCCGGGAAGCTCATCCTCGGGTGCCCGTAAGTGGCGTCCACTAATTGATCAATCTTTGGCATGGGGAACGGGTCCTTAAGGCATGCCTGGTTCAAATCAGTGAAATCTACACAAACCCTCCATTTGCCGTTCTTCTTCCGGACAACCACGGTATTTGCCAGCCATTCCGGGAAAAAGGTTTCCTTTATTGCTCCTGCCTCCTTTAGCTTCTCTACCTCCTGTCTCACTGCCTCAACATGGTCTTTGGCCGACCTTATCGGTTTCTGCTTCTTCGGGGGATATGAGAGGTCTACATTAAGCTTGTGGACGATAAACCCGAGATCAACCCCAAGAACTTCATATGGGTCCCAAGCGAAAACATCTATGCTTTGAACCAGAAACAGCAATACTTGGACTTTTTCCTCATTACTCATGCTTGCTCCAACCTGAAAATATTTATTAGTGTCCGGCAGTATTTTTACCTTTACCAACTCCTCAGCATAGCCAGCCCTCTTTCCTTCTCGGGGCTCCTTTGATTGCTATAATGGTTCTTTTCGGGATGCATCTTCCCGTTCATCATTCTCTGTGCGGACCTCCCACTCCCCTCGTCTCCTACCAGTTGTCCGGTAGTTTCTTCCTGACTGACCTGATTTCCCCGCTTCCAATTCACTACGGCGGTAAGACACTGTCTGGCGTTTTGCTAGTCTCCTCTTATCACGGCGACACCTTGCTCGGTTGGGAACTTAATCTTTACATGTAGTGTTGATGGGACGACCCTCATTGAGTGGATCCACGGTCTTCCCAAGATGGCAGTATACGGGGAAAATGAACTTACTATTGTGAATGTCACAGTCACCTCCTTTCCTCCCATAATCACGGGAAGGGTGATTTGCCCCTCAGGAACCACTACTTTGCCATCAAACCCAACCAAAGGTGAAGTGTGCTTTATCAGGTCCTCCTTCCTTAGACCGAGTCCCTTGAACAGATCGGGGTACATCACGTTGGCCCCGCTTCCCTGGTCTATCATCACCCTTTTTACTAAGAAGCCGCTTATCCGGGCCGTAACCACTAATGCGTCATCATGTGGCTGGATCGTCCCCTCCAGATCGTCATTGTCAAATGAGATGGGCTCCCATGCGAACTTCATCTTCTTACCGGGAGACTGTAAGTCCGGGTTATTCTTCACCGGTACCACTGTCAACACTCCTTTCCCCCTTTCTGCAATGAGCTTCTCCGGAGCAACATGGAAGAAGGTTCCCCCTCTGCCGAGTAACTTGCCCTACGACCTTGTCCCCCGAGTCCAACACGAAATCCTTTAAATGCCCGGCCTTGACTAGTTGCCCGAGGTGATCCTTTAAGACCCGGCACTGTTCGGTAGTATGACCTTTATCCTGGTGATAAGTGCAATACAGATTCTGATTCCTCCTGGATGGGTCTCCTCCCATCTTATTCGGCCATCGAAAAAACGGCTCATGTTTGATCCGTTCAAGAATTCTGTGTACCAGCTCTTTAAACGTCACATTCATTTCCCCCATCTGTGCACCCAGCTCTTGAATCGTCAGACCCTCCTGAGTTTTGAATGGAAAATCGGTTTACCGGGGACGATTCGCCATTGGTGCCTTACCTTTGCTCTGCAGCCGGTCGTCCTCCAATCGTTTATATTCCTCAATGCGCCTCATCAGCTGCCTCATGCCTTCGGGTGGCTTCTTGGTCAACGACTCTCGTAGCCCGGAATCCTCGGGCAACCCCATCCTAAAAGTGCTTGCCGCGACTTTTTCATTATCCCCACCTATTTCGATGTAGAGTTCCCAATACCGGCTGGCGTAGCTACGGAGGGTCTCTCCCGCGTTCATTTTCATGGACAGAAGCGCATCTACCGGTTGAGGTACTCGGCTGCAGGTTACGAACCGAACGCCAAACTCCTGAATTAGCTCGGAAAAACTACGTATGGACCCTTTCCGTAGCCCATTAAACCATCTCAAAGCGGTTGGTCCCAGACTTGAAGGGAACACCTTGCACATCAGCGCATCATTGCGAGTATGCAAAGACATCATCTGAATATAATGGCTGACGTGCTCTACTGGATCGGTTTTTCCGTCATAGCAGTTGAACGGTGGGTGGGTAAACCTGTCTGGCATCTCGGCCCGCTCGATTTCATCCGAGAACGGGGACCAAGCTGCTTTTCACAAAGCGCGACTTATAGCATCCATGGCAGCATTCCGAGGCCGCCTCTCCTCCGAGGAGGCTGAGTTCCTATCTTGATTTTCCTGAGAACGGGAACGGTTTCGGTGTTGCCTCGACTCCCGGGATGGAGACCGGTCCCTATATCGCTGAGATTCCCGCGAATGTGAACGGTCTCGGTACTGATGAGATTCTCGGGAATGTGAACGACTTCGCTGTAGTCGAGATCCGGACTGATTGGATCCCTCCCCAAATCTATTCCTTCCAATGCCGCCCACTGGTTGTTGGTCATTCCTGCCTCTTCTCTGACGTCCACCCCTTACGTCTATCTCCAAATCCCTGACCAGTCTGCGCAGCCGTTCGAGCTCTTCATCTCATTCCTCTCTCTGTCTCCGTCCTAGAGCACTAGAAACTGTTCGTTGGGTTTGGTACGATCCTTCTCTCGTGCCGGACATTTCTTCTCATTGGTCGTGCTCCCTATCCCCTCGTTCCTTCTGTCTGCGCTCTCGCCAACTAGACCCCCGAGAAGACCCTACGGATCCACTTTCAGCGTGATCCCCCGAACGCCCTTCAGACATTTTTCCCGAGCTCGAGCTCTAGAACCACGGTGTCGTAGGAGAGCCCCACAATGGGCGCCAATTGTAGGCTCCAAAGACTGGCTTGCTGGGCCAAACCAATATTTGGGCTCACAATTTATTTATTTGGTGGGTCTGGGTATCCTACCTTGGGTTGTTCTAGGCTAAGAGACTCAATGAGATCACTTTTCTCTCTTCTCTCTGTGTTTCTCCCTCTCAAGCTATCTTACTTACTCTTTTCTTTTCTCAAAATTGCATCCCCTAACTCTCCATTCATTTCTCCTATTTGTAGCCTTTGTTAATGGAGTGATCATCATTATTTTCTTCCTTAGTGCAAAGAAGGGTCCAATGTCAATGGGCTTAAGTGGATTTTTAGGTACGAGTGGCTTTGGAAATGGTTCCCACTTCAGTTAATGTGTTCGACAGCGGAGTTTCCTAAGGTTCCGCTGGGCACTTAAACGGCAATGTGTCCGAGTAATGTGACTGAGTATGTGCATAGTGCCCGAAAATGGTTTCCCGAGCATCCTGTGAGTAGGGTGTACGCAATCCGCCTTCTAAGTGTTCGGACAACACTCAGTTCACATTAGTAACTATTCGTGGGTTTGGGCCGGGGCTCTTGTTGATGTGAAAGTTGGATCTTTGGCCCATATCATTGATTCATGGTACAAGGCCCAATATGAACTTGGACGTTAGGTGCCGTACAGTATTCTATTTTACAATATTTTTATAAAATGTTGATGTGGCCAACCTCTTATTGGTTTTCATCTAGGCCCACCATTAATATTACTTTTTCATTTACCAATAATCACTCACAACATCAGCAGTTTGAATTAGTTTTTTGTAAAATAGTTTGTATCTCTAGCATTATTCTTCTATTTAAATGAAAGTTATGTTTATTTTTAAACTTTCTTTTATACATACATATATATATGTATGTATGTATGTATATTATCGGGTATGGGGGCCAAAATGATAAGCTTAAGACCCGTTTAGTAATGTTGTTCTAGTAACATTGTTTAAGTATTGTGGAAATAAATGTGGGTGAAAAGTGTTGTGAAATACGTATTGTGTTGTTTAAACAACGAAAACTGTTGTTCAAACAACGTTACCAAACATACCCTTATTCTTTTAAAAAATTTCAAATTATTTAGGATAATTCCAAAAAAAAAATATTCCTTAATCTTTTAAAAAAATTTTGGGGCCCAAGGCCCCCCTTGGTCCTCATGATGGTCTGCCAGCCACTGGTTCTACCTACCTTGAATATCTCCCCGCTCTTCTCCCTTATTATCCAGGGTAGAGTTTATTATCGTTAAGTTACGGTTTCTTTTTTATACGCCAAACAAAATAATGTACACTTTCTTTACCACAAAAATGTGACCAACTTGTTTAAGCATTTTTTATAATCGAAGAATTTCATTGATACCAAAGAAAAGTCCTACAAAGAACAATATGGATCCAGGTAAGTTTAAATCATCAAGTGCATACATTGAGCAATGACATTATTATTTATATTGCCCTCCACATTGATATAGATCACTTTTAAGGTGGATGATAGAGATGGTAAGGACCCACTTTGCCTTGACGTTCTTCTGTTCATGATATTTATAATAATTTATTCAGCAAAATATATATATACATCCAAATTTTCCATGTGATCCAACGTACAATCTCTATGTTAGGTAGAGACGTAGGGTCATCGGATTGGATAAGATAGAATCATAGAATAGATTATAGGCAAAACTTGACACTCTTGGATCATACTTTTTTGGTTTTATTTCTTGTTTTTTGTTTCTTTTAAAATAAAAATGATAAGAAAGCGTATCAGTACTTCAATAGTTTCATCCCAGAAATTTTAGGATTCGAACTTAAAAAGTCATCCTGCATTATCAAACACCAAATCTGTCATTTTGCATTCGCGAACACGTAGTCAGTCCCAAGCCTAGATTTCAATCCGTTGGATCAATACGGTTGTCTGTCACTGCAAACCCTAAACTAGGCCCAATATCTCGGCTTTAGAATATAATATTACCACAAACCACAAAGAAGAAAATAAAAATTAACAAAAGGACACCTATAGATCGATGAGGATTTTTTACAAGTGCATGGCAAGTAGGAAGTGGACCTAGCAAAATTTGAGTCACGCTTGTTAATCCATTCAATTAAAAAAAAAAAATTTGTTAATGATTCAATAGTTACGGCCGGTGAGGGGAATTTGAATCCAAACATTTTTATTAAAAATATAATGAGATGTCACTTGAGCCACACACAATGCTATTAGCGTTAATTCTTTCAAATATGAAGGATAAAAACTAGTCTGGATATATGCTTTTTTAGACCCATGGAAAAATAGGTTAACCCATACATCTGTTGCTATAGTGATGGGTTCTACCAGTGAAAGACATAAGAAAAAGAATTGCAATCAATTCTATGAGCTTTTTATTGACACACTATTTCTTGAACTATAACAATGGTTGCTTCCAAGTGATCTGTTATATAGTAATTGAAATAGAATTCTTAGTTAATATCGATCTACTTTTTAATAAAGAATATGGAAGTTTTGATTTGTTCTCCAAATTTATTATTTGAATTCGAAAGTAATATTAATATTTAATTCATTCATAGACAATCGAGTGTCCGTTTGGCATGATTAATTTTGCCAACTTATTTTACTATTTAGCTTATTTTTGCTATTATTCATAGATCCCACTGCACTTTTTGGTACTATTCATGGATCTCACTATATTATTTCATCTAACTTTTACCTTTATCTACAGTACTTTCAGCAAAAAGTTTTCAATTTCAACAAAATAAGTGGATCACAATGTTAAATCTACTACTTATATGATTGGTTTTTTTTTTTAATAGTTTATGATAGATTTTATTATTATTTTTTCTACATTTTTTCTTGACCTAACATGTTAAATTTTCAGTTTCAGTTTCAGCAAAATGATCATTTCCAATGTTAAATCTACTACTAAAATTGATTGGTTTTTTTTTTTTTAATAATTTATGATAGATTTTATTATAATTTTTTCTTGACCTAACATGTTAAATTTTATTCTTTAAATTTTATATACTTAGTTATTTTTTTTATAAATGGTTTAACTTTATTTCATATTTTTTTTTTTGAGAGGTACTTTATTTCATATTTTATATAAAATAGATGCACCCGATGCTCATTATTGGACTATGAGTTAATTAATATTATAGGACTATGGTATTGAGCTCTTTTTTGGGGGGGAATTATTGAACTACTTGATTTCATGTTTTATATAAAAAGGCTAGCCATAAATATTATCTTTAAGTGATTTATATATTAAATGAAAGAAAAAGAAAATATTCAAGTTTTTTTTTTTTTTTTAATATGGGTCATAATTTTTTTTTTATGAAAAAAAAAAAAAAAAAAAAAAAGCTCATAATTTCGCCAGATGGGCATTACTTAATTCAGTTTTTGGATCCTTTGATTTAGGGCATAGCCATGCGTTTGTAAATGTACTTTTAGAGGAGGCTAATCAATCTGTGTAAGGCTAAGGCAGTCCCTATTCTGTTTTCTGTGTGTTATTGCTTTTTGACTTCAATAAAGTTTTTCTTTTCATCAAAAAATATTGGTCGTAAATTCGTAATGGATAGGTACGTGTTTTTAGAATAACAATCTATTTCAGTCCAATGCATAACGAATTTAATTTAACCCGAACAAGTCATATGAACCGAACCCAACATGGCCCATTTGTCAAAGCAAAATGGGAGATCATTTATTTTTGGTCCTCTCAATCTTTAAAAAAAATAAATAAATAAATAAAAAAACACAAAACAAAAACTAAAAAGTCTCCATCATTGGACGAGCTACGCCCATGCCAATTCCATTCGAGGCCCATGACTGACTGACATTGCAATCTTTTGCTCAGTCTTTAAAAAAAGGGTCTTTGAGAATTAGGCCCAAAACCTTTTCCATAGTTTTTGGTTGCAAACCACAAAAAGAATAAAGGCCTATTTTTTTTTTTTTTTTTTTTTTAGTTGGAGAAAGTTTCAATTTATGGTGTCCACTCTTAATGATAACTTTTTATCATTAGGCTAAGACATCATTCAGTTTTTTGTGTAAGCGATGATTGAATTCCATATCTCTTATACAACCAATAAAGATTTTACCAATTGAACTAACTAGAACTTACATATAGGCCTAAATTAAACCTATATAATATTGAAGTAAGATGGTCCCCTCTTCTTCCAAATTACAAAATGTAAAATGTGGTCCTTCCAAGCAAAACGGGAAAAAAGTTATTATACTTTTTATAATATTGCAGTGTGGCTTTGATCCTATGAAGCCATTGATTTAGATTTAAGAATTGTAAATCAAATACTAATAAGGGTCCCTTTGTGGATTTCTCGAAAAATGTTTTAAGCTTTTAAAATGCAAAAGTTTCCTGCGGAATGTTTAACATGAGGATGATTCAGCTTTTTACTGTAGTTTTTGGCAAGCAGCTCAATTGTTGCTTCATACAAAAGCCATTGCTTTTTAAAAAGCTAAATCCCTCTCAATTTTGCTTTAAAATTTTGAGTAAACATCACGATCAATGGTGGTCTTACTTATATCCTTGGATTAGTTACACCAATCAACTAACAAGTGACAAATACTACAAAGTTTTTCAATCGGCCAGAGAATAGGGTCCTTGATTAAGAAAATAAAAATAACTTTTTTTTTTGGTAAAAAAAATAAAAATATCTATGCTTACATACATTTTTTTTTTCTTACAATGACAGGGCATTTGTATTTGTTAAGTGCTAAAGCATTCACATCAGTCCATGTGTAATAAAAAAAAATTGTAGAATTTACATAATTTTACCTAAAAATAACTCACATCAGTCCGTGTATAATTGTGTAAATTTACAAATTTGCTATAGTAACCATGTAAATTTACACTAACACTATTAATTTTGCATTTAGTTGTTTATTATCTTTTTACGTATTTTGAGGATGGAAGAAGAAAGTGAATGGTAGATGATGTGTGTGAAAAAAAAAAACAATTAAGAAAAATTGATATTTCAATAAAATGTAGTTTAAAATAGATAATCTTAGTGTAGGGTATTCTACAAATTGAGTATGTAAAATAGAAAAAATAAGTTCTTATGCTAAAATAGACAAAAATATTTATACGAGTTAACTCAAATATCTTAACATTCAATATATTAGAGTAGTTTATTTTTTTAGCTTTTTGAAACTACACTTGTTTAAAAAAACATTTTTTTTAAAAAAATGAAATTTAAAAAAATTGTACTTTGAAAAAAATCCAATCTCGACTCATGTGGCTATTAGGGCTTGCTCATTTGCTAAGATTTTTTACTATTGACCATTTGAGATTTCTATAAACGTAAATTCCTAACAGTTTAAAACTTTAAATTCCTAAGAAATTGGATCTTTAGTGCTTAGTAGGCACTACGAAACTACTTTTAGAAATCATGAAAGTTTAATAAAGCTAGGTGAAATCCTATAAGAAAAGTTCACAAATTTTAAGTGTAAGATGCGGGAGAATAAGATTAGTGATATTCTAAAATCTTATAAATTATGGGAATATAGATCTTTTGAAAATTTTGACTTTTTTTTTTTTTTTTTTTTGAGAGGTAAAGTTTCAATCTATAATATTCATTCTTGATAATTGCCATTTATCATCAAGCTAAGACACCAATTGATTTTTGGTGTAAGTACGGATAGAATTTCAAATATCTTATTATAGAGAAAAGAGACTTTACCAGTTAAAATCTAACTAGACTCTCAAAAAAAAAAAAAAAAAGTTAAAATCTAACTAAAATCTACAGAGTCCTGTAATGTTAGTCAAACTGAATGACGGATAACTCTCAAAATTTTTTTAAAACAATTTATATTCTTCCCAACCGAACACAAAAAGGTCTTTGAGATTTAGGTCCAAAACCTTTTCCATAGTTTTTGGTTGCCAACCACAAAAAGAATATAGGCCTAAACTAAACATATGTCATCTTGAAAAAAAATGGTCCCATTTTCTTCCAAATGACAAAATGTAATTTGTGGTCCTTCCAAGCAAAACAGGAAAAAAGTTATTAGACTTTTTATAATATTGCAGTGGTGGCTTTGATCCTACGAAGCCATTGATTTAGATTTAAGAATTGTAAATCAAAGAGTAAAATAAGGGTCCCTTTGTGGGTTTCTCGAAAAATGTTTTAAGCTTATAAAATGCAGAAGTTACCTGCGGAATGTTTAGCATGAGGATGATTCAGCTTTTTACTGTAGTTTTTGGCAAGCAGCTCAATTGTTGCTTCATACAAAAGCCATTGCTTTTTAAAAAGCTAAATCCCTCTCAATTTTGCTTTAAAAATTTGAGTAAACATCACGATCAATGGTGCATTGTCTTATTCATATCCTTGGATTAGTTACACCAATCAACTAACAAATACTATAAAGTTTTTTCAATCACTCAAGAAATAGGGTCCTTGTCCTTGATTAAGAAAATAAAAATAACATTTTTTCTGGTAAAAAAAATAAAAATAACTATGCTTATATACATTTTTTTTTTCTTACAACGATAGGGCATTTGTATTTGTTAAGTGTCAATCACTCGGAGAATAAGGTCCTTGTCCTTGATTAAGAAAATAAAAATAACCTCTTTTTGGTTAAAATAAAAATAAAAATAACTATGCTTACATACATTTTTTTTTTCTTACAACGATAGGGCATTTGTACCTGTTAAGTGTTAAAGCATTCATATCAATCCATGTATAATTAAAAAAAAATGTAGAATTTACACAATTCTGCCTAAAAATGATCCACATCAGTCCATGTATGATTATGTAAATTTACACTAACACAATCATTTTGCATTTAGTTGTTTATTATTTTTTTTTTACATATCTTAAGGATGAAGGAAAAGAGTGGATGGTAATTATTATGTGTGAAGAAAGAGAAACAATTATAAAAAATTGATATTTCAATAAAATGTAGTTTAAAATAAATAATCTGGTATGAGGTGTTTTGAAAAGTAAATATGTAAAATAGAAAAAATAGGTTCTCATGCTAAAATAGACAAAAATATTTGTACGAGCCAATGCAAATCTCTTAACACTCAATATAGTTTTTTTTTTTTAGCTTTTTGAACCTACACCTGTTAAAAAAAAATTAAAATTGTACTTTGAAAAAAATACAATCTTGACTCATGGCTATTAGAGCATCCACAATGGTTCATGCCATCCTATCCTATTTTACTATCCTAAAAAGCCACTTTATCAATTATACAATACCATTTTACGCTACACCCAGTATCCCAACTTTTATTTTACCATATTACACATTAAAATAATATAAAAATGTTTCTCACTTCTCTCCCTGATCTCTACTTCTCTTACTCTGTCAACCACCCACCACCCACCACCACCACCGTCCAACTTCTCAGTCACACCACCCACCTCTACTGAGCAAAATCCATAGCAAAATCCAGCCAAAATCAAAATCCAAAATCCATAGCAAATCACTCGCCGATCTCCAATCCAAATCAAAATCAAAATCCCAAATCAAAACCAGAAACCCAACACCAACCCACGCCGCCACTGCACCACCTGACCCACGTCCACATCAGTCACAAACCCACCACCGCCAGAAATGCACACAACTCGCCGATCTCCACCGCTAGAAACCCAAATCACTCGTCGATCTCTACCGCCAGAAACCACAAAAAATACCCAAAAAAATACGCAGAGGTGATGAGAGAGAAGAGAGAGGCTTGGTGTGAAAGAGCTTCGGAGATGGGTGAGGGTGAATCAGTAGCAACGGCAAGAGAGAAGGGATGACAGAGAAGCGAGAGGCTTGGTGTGTGATGAAAGAGCTTCAGCAATGGAGAGAGAGAGAGAGAGAGAGAGAGAGAGAGAGAGAGAGAGAGGATTGATATTTACGCATAAAATATTAATATATCGTTTACCATTGAGCTACAGTGCAATTCTACATTTAGAATCGCACTGTAGCACAATTGTATTTTTTTTTTTTTTTTTTTTTTTTTTTTACAGTAGTTACATTTTACAATATCTAATGGAGTGGGCATTTTGGACTGAATGGTAAAATAGGCTTAAATTTGGCATTTGCCCTTTCTGTTGCTGATGCTCTTAGGGCTTGCTCATTTGCTGAGATTTTTTACTATTGACAATTTTAAATTTCTATAAATGTAAATTCCTAACAGTTTAAAACTTTAAATTCCTAAGAAATTGGATCTTTAGTGTTTAGTAGGCACTACGAAACTACTTTTAGAAATCATGAAAAGTTTAATAAAGCTAGGTGAAATCCTATAAGAAAAGTTCACAAGTTTTAAGCGTAAGATGCGGGAGAATAAGATTAGTAATATTCCCAAATCTTATAAATTATGGGAATTTATCTTTTGAAAGTTTCAAAGTCTTACCATGGCTTTTTTTTTTTTCCTCATCAATCTATGATGTTCGCTCTTGATAATTGCTTTTTATCATCAGATCAATACACCAATTGATTTTTAGTGTAGGCGGAGATAGAACCTCAGATTGCTTGTTCGAAAGACAAAAAACTTTACTAGTAAGCTAACAGAAACCCACAGAGTCTTCCAATATTAGTCAAACTAGCTCTCAACATTTTTTTTTTAAAAATTCACCTTATATTCTTCCCAACCGAACACAAAATGTTTAATAAATCAGTTTGACGTCCATAATTGAAAGATAATTGTATACATCTTACTTCCTCACCAACCATTTTAGAGAATAACCCATGTTTCTTACCAACCTAAAGAAAAACTAAGAAGAAGATAATCCCAGTTGGTATAGGCAGTTGATTTGCCACAGCCAAGATGTGCAAAACGGGCCCACTAGCCCAAGAAAAAGAAATGACTCAAGTGGCTCAATCATGGGCCCCTACGAAATCATCTAAATTTTCATTCTTCCCCCCCTCCTCAGATTTCATATGCTACCATAATTTGTGCAAATCCACTATAAAGTATTATTAGAAAAGTAATTTTGCGATAATTCAAAGATATTCATAGAACCACTGCGCACCTTTCGTGCGGTGGTCACTCCACAAGTATAAGTGCTTATGAGGTGTGGGGGACAAAGGCCGAGGTTCAAGTTTCAAGGAGGGAGCTTTACACACATACACTTAAATTAGGTTAGAGTAGAAATTCTATCTTGTATCAAAAAAAAAAAAAAAAAGATATTCATAGACACTGAAAATAAAATTTCCAGCATCTAAAAATAGACTAAATAGAATTTTAATGTTCAATTTTTGGATGGCCAACACGTTTTTTTTCATAATTCGGTAATTAAGGGATGAGTGATTTGAATCTTAAATGTTTCCATTAAAAACACTAAAATATAGTAATTGAATTAGAAAGCTCTTGCCTTTTAACCTTCGTTAACATTAAAGTCAAATGGTTTTATAGAAAAATTTATCAGTAATGTGATTGAAGGGAACAAATCTGAGGACAAAATCTCTTGCCTTTTAACCTTCGTTAACATTAAAGTCAAATGGTTTTATAGAAAAATTTATCAGTAATGTGATTGAAGGGAACAAATCTGAGGACAAAAGGGTTATGAGCTACTGTTGAGTCTATTTAAGTTTTCCACTTTCTAGTATTCTTTTTTTTAAGTTGTTTTTCATCATTCAAAGTTTGCTTTTTTCTTCTCCTTTTTGCAAGAAAAGTTTTCAAAAGGTCATACCGAATCATGCAGGGCAACATCAATGTTGGACTTTGAGTTCCAATCAACAATGGACAACATCACCAAGAATACATTTATTGATTCTCAAAAAAAAAAAACAAAAACAAAAATACTTTATGTATTTTCATCAAGGTCAATTTGTCTAATCTGCTAGAGTTTAGTGGATGTTAGTTTGGGGCCCTTATAGACTTCTATATTTGATTACATATTACTTTATGTTTTATAGATGAAAGCATACACCCAAAAATCTTCTAGCAACCAAGAAGAAAAATTATTGTGAGAGAAGAAGTGGTGGTGACAGAGGTGCCTCCTTATCCAAAAATGTTGTATTATTGGTACTATCCTATATATGAATTATGATCCTATCTCTGTCTGCTGCCTCCCTTTTTTTATTTGTTTTATCAGCTGATGGTCAGGTAATTGCTACTCATGGTTTTTTATTTCTTAATTTGTTGCTAATCGAGCGGTTCGAATTTCAAATCTCACTCTTTAAACCTCTAAGCGCCCAATATGTGAGGAGGTACCATTCTGCCTACATAAGCAGTGGTTCTTTAAGAGAATATTTAAACTCAAGAGATTTTGCTATTGGGTTCCTGCTATCAAATTGTCTCTAAGATACAACAAAGTATAAATTTAATAGATAGCAATTCTTGATAATTCCATAA
This sequence comes from Quercus tomentella, assembly GCA_028535165.1. Classification (NCBI taxonomy): domain Eukaryota; kingdom Viridiplantae; phylum Streptophyta; class Magnoliopsida; order Fagales; family Fagaceae; genus Quercus; species Quercus tomentella. Next base: position 53,433,793 of record JAPQVY010000089.1, on the reverse strand, counting down.
TTACCTTATATGTATAAATTTTTTTCTTTGTAGCAAACCTTCCAAAACAACACCGTTGAAACTGTTACTAGATATGTTACGAAATAGTTAACATTTATTCTTTTTTTTTTGATAATTCGATGGTTAACAGTGAAAGGTTTGAACTTTGGATTTTTGTATTAAAAATACCATGAGGTATCAATTGGACTACAAGGCTCTTGATAACCACCCCATACTTAAGGTACACTTTACTACATAATTTTGCCGAATTCTAAAATCTCGAATAGTTTCGTCCAAGTTACCTTTTGCTCAAGCGAACTATTGATCATATAATTGTAAAATTCTAAAATCTCAAATAGAAAGTTTGTGTATCCTTGCATTACATCTCATGCAAATGATCATATAATTGTCACTTCACTTGATCATATAATTGTCACATCACTTGACCAATTTCGCAGCAAATTGACAACTCATTCAAGTGAACCATTAAAAACACAATCTTTTTCAATTGTTCCACTTCCAAAAAGGGAGCTAAATTTACATTCTTTTCTAAAACTCACCCACAAGTGAAAAAAGAATATGTCCTTCCTCTTAATTTGTCAACCAGACAAGAGACACAAGATTCTTTTCTCTCATTCTCCTCTCATAACAGTCACGCTTACAGCTTATCCATCCTCCAAAATCTACCTACCAAATAAACATCGCACCATTCAACAAAGGAAAAAAAAAAAAAAAAATGGCACCATTCGAAAATAAATTATGTTGGTTCTCAAAAAAAAAAAAAATTATGTTGGACAATCGTTTACTTTTCTTTTTTATACAGGAATCACATTTTATACAGGAATCACAAGTTGCCTTCTAGCTCGGATACTACTATTTAAAAAATAAAAAAATATAAAAAAAATAAAAAGAAAAAGAAAGAGGGAGCTTCATGTCTAAAAGCCTGTTTGAATTGAGGGGTGGAGGAGGGAGAGGGAGAGCAAAGGAGAATAGAGGGGAGTTGGCCAAAAACTAATAGATCAAAAATTAGATTAATTTTCAGCCAACTCCCCTCTATTTCCATTTTCTCTCTCTCAATCTAAACGGACTATAAGTGCTAGGATGTTGATTTATACGTAATTACGTACAGAAGAAAAGTTGCAAACAAGCTTTTAAGGTTTCCAAGTGAGATTATATAAAACATTAATCAAGACATTAACAATTTAACGTGTTCAACCACTGTGAGAGAGGATGTGGGCAAGGCCATGAAGCCGTACTAAAAATTTGTGAAAATTATTAAACAAAAAAAAAATCCTCACAAACATTTCAAACATGACTATTGAATAATAATGCCTTGAAAATGACAATTATGCTACTAAAACAATGATATTTTAATGGGCCATTATGCAATGTGGTAAATAAAAACTAAAAATGTAAAGCTCTAAACAAAAAACCACTCTTCTCTCTATGTGGTAAACAAAACATGTATAGGGTGAATTAAAATAAAAAAAGACTTACTACTCCAGTTACTACTATAGTTATAGAATGCATCATATTCTGGAGCTGAGGGGCGGATTAATAGGGGAATTACCCTATTCCCAAAGCGACCAAAATACCCTTGAATTTGGTCACCTTGTTTACTGAAATCTCTGCCATTTTTATTGATAAAGAAAAGAATGGTTTGAGTATTGAGTACTACTCCCATGAATGTACAAATAAAGTAAATCCGAAGTATTAATAAAAAGATCGGAGAATATTCAGTTTTCCCAAAGCGACAAACATCCCCTTGGGCTTGGGTTCCAAGCTTGGAGAATATCAAGGCATCGTACAATTATTATTAAATTACTATTTTTTATTTTTATATTTTTCAATTAAAAGCTGATTTGGTTATTAAAGTGGATTGTTAAACGCAAATTTGGCAAATTCAGGGGAACAGAAACCTGACCCCAAAAAAAAAAAAAAAAAATTCTTACAACATTTGCCATTTTTTAAGTTATTCTCTGCAGGTATTTTCAAAAACTTTTTTTTTTTTTTTTTTTTTGATTTAGTGACAATGATTTTTTTCCTTTTGACAATTTGTTAAAGTAATCATTTGTGATTAAAATATCATTTTTATATAGGACTATAATTTATACTATTTTTATTATACACTAATCACAATATAACACATTAACAATTGTGGAAAAAATGAAAATTTTTCCATATTCTATAGTAATATATGATTATCCTTGGGGCTGGCTCCCTTCCTGTTATAATTTCTCCAGTTCTCTCATGTTTTTACACAAATAAAAGACACGTCGCAAGCAACAATTCTAAAGCTTTAAAATAAGCCACGTCAAACATAAATTTCTCTATCTCTTTCAACAGCTTCCTTAGGAAAACCATTATCCACCAAAAGTCATATAGCTGAATTAGTACTTCTCCATGCATAAAGTGCTTGGGGGTTTAGGAGAGAAAGGGTTCAAACTGCGAAGTTAGCAGCATGTTGTAATTATTTCTCAAAAAAAAAAAAAAAAAAAAAAAACCACTGTCCACATGCCCCCTTGAATGTTTCAATAAATTTTTTCTGGGGTTTTTCTAACCATGGAATTTGTTGCTTGCAACTGTCTTTCATTTGTGTAAAAACATGAGAGAACCGGAGAAATTATATAACAGGAGGGGAGCCACACCCATTATTGTTTGTTATGGATTAAAAAAACATTAGAATATTTTAATATATGTCGTGTATATATTGTGGAACATGATTTTGTATAGTCTTGTGAGTTCTTTAGTTCAGTAATATTACCAATTTACCACACACTTAAAGTTATAATAATAATAATAATAATATAACATGCAGACATGGTCCTTCTTAAAAGAAAGAGAAGTAATACCTCCACAACAATTTCATAATATTTTCATAACAGATTATAAGTAGTAAGTTGTTATTAATTTTAATTTAAATCTATAACTTAAATTACTTTTTTCATCTATAACAACTAATAATAACCTATCACTTAAAATTTATTGTGAAAGTAATGTGAAAAAGTTGTAGATATATATTACATTTCTCTTAAAGAAATAATTATCCACACGGAGAGAGGACTGTTTGTGTTAATTTCTTTTTGGTATTGGGTTAGGGGAAAAAGAAAGTCGTGACACAATGTAAAGTTTGGAGTACTGGGAGATAAAATAAAATTTGAAAAGTTTCTCTTAAAAAAAAAATAAAAAAAATAAAAAAAATAAAAAAAAGCTCTTTCGAGTCAAAATTAGTAGGGCCTGTTTGGTAATAGCTTTTAAGTACTGTTGTTTAAAATGATGTGAAAAATATGGTTTAAAAAGTGTTATGAAAATACGTGTTTAAGATACTCATAATACAAAAATGTGTTTGATACCATGTTTCAAATAACATATTTTAAAATATGAAAAAAAGATACAATTGTGTTTTTGGTATGTGTATGTTTTTTTAAGTGGTAACTTTCATGTACAATTATTTTATTAATAATTATTAAAGAGAAGGGAGGAAAAGAAAGAAAAAAGAAAAAGAAAAAGATGATGCATGAGAGAGAGAGATTTATGTTAAGTATTAACAAGCAAGTCCCACATTTTTCTAAATATTTACAAAAGTGCCATTGAGTAATATTATTTGAAAACTGAAAACTGGTATGAGGAGTTCTCTAAATTCAGTGTTCAAACACTCTAAAATGAGAAATATAACTCAAATACTTCTAAATGAAATTCCTTACCAAACGTGTTTTTTTTTTTTTTTTTTGGCTCACAATTTTCAATGTTTAAACACTGAAAACTATTGTTTGAACTACGTACTTTACCAAAATAGTATATGCATTTTATGAGATTTTAAAATTCTAGTCCAAGAAAATTTTTTTGCCCCTTCTAACATAATCCTTAACCCCCTTCAAAAAAACAAAAACAAAAAACCAATAACTACAAAATTTGACCAAACAATAAACCTTAGGAGATAAAAAAAAAATAAATAAATAAATAAATAAAAACTATTTATCAAGTTTGATTGACAGATCTTAGATCTATCGATTTCTTTTTAAATCACCATATTTATACAAACATCAGTTGAATAGAGAGAGAATATTGTCCGACCTCCTACGCTTTCCACTGCATGGGCACATGATCCATTCGTGTACACAATATGTTGCCTCAACATCTTCACACAAATTGTCCTGCCCATAACCCCACCCCATTTTGGAGAGGTTGCTACTCATTTGGGGCTTTGCACCACACCATCGAGCGTCTCACATGCTCATTGTTACTGCATGGGCACATGACCCATTTGTGTACATGATATGTTGCCTCAGCATCTTCACGAAAATTATCCCGGCCATAACCCCACTCCATTTTGGAGAGATTGTTACTCATTTGGGGCTCTGCACCACTCTCTCTCTCTCTCTCTCTCTCTCTCTCTCTCTCTCTCTCTCTCTCTCTCTCTCTCTCTCTCTCTCTCTCTCTCTCTCTCTCTCTCTCTCTCTCTCTCTCTCTCTCTCTCTCTCTCTCTCTCTCTGAGAGTAAAGATAGCAGTGTGGTTGCATAAGAGGGGTTGCTTTACAAAATGTTGCTAAACAATTAATAAAATGTGTTAATTAATTTTGTTTTATAAAAGTTGAGCAAAATTGAGAATAAATAATAAAACGAGATGCATTTGTTTTTTAGTTCAAAATGTTCGACAATACATAATGCACTATCCTACTTAGATTTCGTTAGTGGCATAGTTTGTGACATACTTAGCAATTAGATAATAAAATTTAAAATGTCACACCCACACGACACACTGCACATTGTTCAATGGCTAATGCACATAGATGCAATTCATTAATATCATAATAAGAATTTAAAATTTTATAATTAATGATTGTTGATAAGTGGGTTAGAGTCATTAATTTTTAACTGAATAGCTTAAAACTCTAGTTTTTATTAATCTATTCGTCTTATTTATTTCATTGAGTGGTCCACTAATTTTGATCAAGTTTGTGATATGTCTTTGTGCAATAAGGATTATGACATTGTTAGGCTTACTAAAAAGACTTCCTCACATGTTTTTTTAATAATTATTTTATTTTTGATTATTTTATTTCTTTTTTTTTTGCCAATAGTAATAAGTCCTTTCGTTAGAATATTATTGGACATATAATAAGATAATAACATAATTAAGTTGTAGTTGATTTAATAGACTCTTTGATTTTATACGTTAAAAATGAAATTGTTGCTATATCTTGTACAAAATCAATCATAGATGGTTTTCAAGATTTAAAAGATTGTCAAGTTTCATTTTGATAGATAATTTTATTGCAATATATTAAAGAAACAATTATTTTTATATTTTTCACTTGTTGATATTTTGTTAATACTAAATTGATGATAATTTGAATTTTTATGATTTTTTGTGTGTGTTCATACTATGGCTCTCCTCAATTGAAATCATGGTCTATTTTATCCCTCAATTTAAGAATGATATGTTCTTGATAACCTCTAGCATTTGTTAAGGAGATGATTGTTGTAAACTCATTGTTTAATAGTGAAAGTTTTTATATTGTATTTGTTCCCATGATTATATTACAGATTATATATATGAATATAAAAAAGGCAAGATTTTTTCAAGACCCAATAAAATCCTATATTCAGGTCATTTCGTTGATTCTATCTGGTTTCTTTTACAATTAATTAAGTATTCTCACAAATAAACATATGCTTTACAAAAATATAACATTTGATTTATGTTAAAAATTAATATAGATGGTTTGTCCTTATCAAAAACAATTCCACTTTTTAGCTTTCTACGGTCTACGGAAAGTGGGGGAGTGGTTTTGAGGGGTTTATTTATTTATCTTCTATCTATATTATTAATAACAAGATTTTTTGTTTGATTTTTAACATTTTGCATACTAAAATACCCTCACACAAATTCTTAAATTCTCTAAAATACCGTTACCTTTTAGTTAAATAATTTTAAATTAAAAAACACAAACTGGTTAAAAGAATACTTTAATGTTTGGTTAAGGGAGTAATTTACTCTTTCTAAGTTTTAAGCTGTTTCCTTCATCTTCTCCATTCAGCCTAAAACTTAAGACATTATCTGTATCTCATTTTTAAACAAAATTCCACGTTACCTTACCTCTTTCTTAAAAAAAAAAAAAATACAAACAGTTATTTATATATCACTTTTAAACATTATAACACTAAAAAAAAAAAAAAATACAAAAAAAACATTATTACACAGCGCAAAGCGCGTGTAATAATTCTAGTTTGTAATAATGATTTGAAGGTTTTGAATAAACTCAAGTGACTTTAGTTAGTTGATCGAGTGAAGATTTTTTTTTTAGTCTAATAAGATATATGAGATTTGAATCTTGTCTCCATAAAAAATCAATTAACATTTTGGCCTGAGTATTAAATAATGAGCAAGATTTGTGTAATTTGAGTTACAGAAATTTTAATGCAACCTATCACATGGCGGTTAAAAACGTCATCTACATGATTTGTTAAAAATGTTATTTGACTATAACTACATGTAGATAATTTTTTTACCCGCCACGCAAAAGATTGCAAAAAATTCATGCAACCCAAGTAACATAAAATCCTTATTCTCAAAAAAAAAAACTTAAATATTAAAGATAATTAATTAATTTCAATACAATTATAATATATTTGAATTTAATTTTTTTTTTTAAATCAATAGTAAGATACTGTATGTATATTTTCCATCCCAAAAACATAGAATACATACAGTACAAGCAGCATAAAAATTCCAGTATTGTGGATGTGGCCCAAAGCATGCGGCATGTGTTGCGGTGGGCGCATTTTAGAGATTCTCTCACACACAGTAACCAACAAAGAATGACAAGGGTACAAAAACCATGCACGCACCTCCACCTCACTTTATTATTATTTTTCTCACGGTTCCTTAAACAAAAAGTGAAGTATTAAATTTTTTTTTCTTTTTTATTTTGGGGAAGAGATATGTATAACCACTGTGGAGACAAAGATTGCCACCCACATGCCCATGCTCTGTACTATCCTCCTCAACTCTGTTTTGTAGTTTTAGCTCTGAAAGCTACCACACGCTACCTAGCCCTATTGCCTATGGGATTAATCCTATCCCTTGACAAGAATATCACACCTCCCAAACAGATGCTCATCATGCAAGGATCTTTTCCCTGTACCATATTTCATGCCTGTCTCTCAATTATCATGTTCTTTAGAGACACATATAACTATTTTATATATTTTTTTTAATCTGTGTAATATTGAGGTTATAACACTCATCTCTCCAAAATGTGCGACAGTAAGGGGGTGTTTAGTTTGTATTTTCAAACAACCATTTTCAGTTTTTAAACAGCATTTCACGCATTTCAACACGCTTTTTCACCCACACGTATTTCCACAAATGTTTTTAAACAACAATTTTCAGTTTTTAAACACATATACCAAACGGACAGTAAATGATTCAAACCGTTTATAAATAGTTTGAGTTTAACTCGATAAAAAATTTGATCATATTTATTTATTTATAAACAAATCAGGTTTTAAGTTTGTTGAGGGCCATTTGTGGAAGCCCAAGCAAACAGAAAAGCCTAATAATAAGGGCCACAAAGAATTAACAAGATAAATAGCAAAAAACTCATTAGGCCCAAGCGGCAGGAATAATGGATTACAGGCCCAACAAATAAATAAATGGGTCTTGAAGAAGCAAGCAGGCTCAAAGAAGCCAGGAAAGAAAGAAGTAGCATTCCATGGGCAGAGTATGAGGTAGAAAAATGAGAAAGGGCCGCCGCAGGCCCAAGGCAATGTAAACTAAGAGAGTAAGGGGTTTTATGGCAGGCCCATGAACCCCAAAGATAAGGATAAGGTTATTGGGCCGGGGAAGCCCTATGAAGTTAGTAAAAGGCCCATGAGAGTGTGGAATTAGCAAATGGGCCGAGGAAACCCAAAGAAAGCAATCGGGCCATGGATGCCCAAAGGAAAGCCCAAAGGGACATAGGAGCTCATGAGTAAAAGCAAAACAGTGTCCATGACAGGCCACTAAGAAAAGGGATATACGGCTGGCCCAAAAAGAGGTCCAGCAGGATTAAGTTATTACGGCAGGAATAACAGTTTAACGTAGCAGGCAAAAAAGAAAATAAAAAATGGGCCAAAGAAACGTAAGGCTCATCATCATACGAAACCCAGCTCCTGAATGGAGCGGGAAACCAAAGAAAAGCCCACATGAAGGGCCAAGAAATGCAGACGGAGAGTCTCCAGGTCACGGCAGACACATGAGCAGCAGGCAGACTCTTGGACAAATCTGAAAGGGAAGCACGCGCAAGGCCCAAGCACCACCAGCCTGTACCCAGCCAATATAAGACATGGTGGAGCCATGGGCCAGAGGTAAGAGGTAAAGGGGGAATGGTTTGGTGGTGGGGAGAGGGGAAAAGATCTATTTCACGGCTCCTGCCCAAGCCCTTTTGGGAGGTACGTCCTGCTGGGATGACAGACCACCCAAAAGAGGCAAGTTTGGGGGGGGAACCGTTGGGTGCATGCCTTGAGAGTAGAGAGAGAAAGCATTTATACCGTGACAGGAAGAAGTGTTACGGTATACAGAGGAACAAAACAAACCTGCCTCTGTCTGGGAAGGGTGGATGTCGCACAGACCTGGTGGTCGGCAAGTACGCCCAGACCAAACAAAGGCGGTTAAGGGGTAAAACGGTAAAACATTGGTTACGGCAGGCACTATAAAAAGGCCCTTGCCGTGCCCTGAGAAGAGGACCGAAAAGCAGTGCATATTTCACGAAGTGAAAAGAAAAACAGAGAAAGAAGAAAAGAAAAAAGATAAGAAAGAAAAACAGAGAGGAAAAGAAGGGAAACTAAGAAAAAAGGAGAGTTAGCTCAATGGGCATGCACCAATAGATCGGTTTCCCTCTCTCCCCCTTTAAATCTTACTTTCTTCCAAAACGTAAATAAGGACTCTTTCTTTTTGGGCAACAACCATTCAGGTATGACTCCCTCAAAACCATTAATCCCCACGGCAGGATCTTTTTCCTGGGAGATTATTTGCGTTGAGAAGAGGCGTTCTCTCCTCTTTGGTTTTGCTGCGGCAGACTAAGTTTAAAACTTGATTTATGCCCATTTGATTAGCTAGTATTATTTTCTTCATTTTCTCTGTGATTGACATCAATATGACCGTAATCATGCTTTATTAGTAAGGAGTACATAGCCACTTATTTAAATAGTCAGAATACTCTGTTTTAGTTATTATTATATTTGCTTGCCATAGCTCGTCTGCAACAGTTCTGCTTGCCGTAAGTTTACTCCTGGCAGATAAGGCATAAGTTTGTGCACAAACCGGCCCAAGTTGAGTTACAATTGGACCGGTCCCAGCTCCCTTACTCAGAAACAATGGCCCATCACCGCAGGAGGCAGCCCAGCCCATTACCGCAGGAGGCAGCCCAATACACCATATACAAAAAAAAAAAGGCCCCACATCAAAGTTTTAGTTTTAGACTTGTTTAGTAAATGAGTTGAGCCAAAGTAAACGAATTAATCAAACCCAAACCGAGCTCAAACTTTTATATTTAATAACGAGCTATAGCTTGAATATTATATGTAAACTTGATTCAAGCTCAAGCAAAGTTTGAACATTTTAGTTTTGTTGTCAAGCTAAGCTTGAATATTCACCACTTAACAAAACTCAGCTTGTTTACAGCCGATTGAACTGTGAGAGGATAATAAAAAAAAAGGTTAAGGCCACAAAACTTTGATGGGTTATACTTTAGATTGATTGGTGTTTGTGCTGCTAAACTCCTTTAATGAACAAAAAGAAAGAAGGCATTTTGTAGTTGCTAGAAAATTAAGGGCAAATTGAGAAATAAGAGACTAGGGATTTTCACACAAAATTATCCTTTTATTTATATTTTAAGTTTGTTTCTTACTCGCACGTGTGTGCGCTCATAAGCCTGTGCTTGCATGCATTTCGTTTTTCTTTTCTTTTTTTTCATCTATATATTTCATATTATTTTTTTTTTCTTTTCAAAATTTTTAGAGAATGGTATTACATCGCTCCGAAGTGCACATATGTTTTATTCATCATCATTTCATTACGTAATATGCCAAATGGTTAGTAAAGATTAAAGTATCAACAACCTACCAACTTATTTATAGAATGATTGTACTTATGCTTACTCTTATTTTTTCTACAAAAACTACATGATGAGCATTTTCGGTTATAAAAAAGATAGATGATGCCAGTGACAATTATATTACAAAAACAAAAAACATAAATATTTGGCGATGGATAGAAAACCAAATGAGAACTTCTCAAGAAGAAAGGTAGGAAGAAAAAAAAAAAAACCCCAAAACGCAAATCCTTATAAAGAAGAAGTTGACAAACTAAATGACAAAACCTTTGAAACTATACCTTATTGATTTAGTAGACAACTCATTGGTTTCACCACACCAACTCCATAACATTTCTTCCTAGGGTTTTCTTACAAACGAGACATTTGCTTCATGCCAATACCTCCAAGATATCAATGCATGTTAAGAACTCTATGGTTTCAATATAATTGGTTTTTCAGATGTTGTATGATACATGTATATCAAGAGGGTCCTTCACAAAAAAAAATGTATATCAAGAGGGTATGAAACCAATAACATATAAAGAGTATGGTCAAATCATGGGTGGGTTGAGACTTGGCAAAATTGGATCTCAACTTATTAGACATATGGGTCAACCCATTTTTTTCAAAGGGATTTTTTCTATGGTTTTTTTTTTTTTTTTTAATTAAAAATATTTATATTTATTTTTTGTGTGCACTTTTTAGGGCTTTATGTGTAAATTTGTTTCACACTTTTTCTTCTTCCCCTTTTCTTTGTCCCCTTTATTTTCTAAATTCTTTAATTCTCACAATCACTCACTTACTCTCTATTCACAAGGTCAAGGCTTGGATATTTAAGTTTGGTGAACATTGGATTATGTAAACATAAAAATTTGTGTATTATATAACTTTTATTTTTGAGTGTCTTTGTTTATTTGTTATCTAATTTGTATTAAAAGGAAGACAAAAACAATATTATAAAGTTTTTTTTTTTTTTTTGGGCATGTGAAAAAAAGGGTCATACAGGGTTCATTTGATCCTCAAAATACCAAGTAAGAATTATAGAGTTTGCAACCCGTTTAGAATGACAAGTTTATTGACTCGACCCCGATTGACCTGATTCGTTTGCCAGGTCTAGGTTTTCGAGGCTAAGCAAAAATGAGGCTAAGCAAGAACGAGAAAGAGAGTAGATACAAGGCATTACTCATTAGCTCTCACTGATATGTTCAATAACACTCCACCTACATACATGAAAACATAACCCTCCAAATGTATACATTTTTGGTAGAATGGCCTAAAGCCTTTTTGTGTTGTGGTATGCTAAATGTTAGCTAAGCAAGAGGTCGTCTCAATTAGTAAGGAACTGTACATGTCTCCTTAGGGCTTTCTCGCTCAACCGATAATAAATCATGCTTGAGCTGACTTTAATGATTTACTTGTGTTTGAATGAAGGATTGTTCCAGCAAGCTTCAACCAAAAGGCATGTCTTCAAGCAACTTCAAATTCTTCACAAAAATGGCCAGGCTAGGGTACACAACATGTTTTATATTTCATTTGTCTCCATAAACTTAGCCAATTCAAAATCCTAAAACAAGTAACATCATAATTAAAGAAAAAAAAAAGTAATTTTTAGAATTTTTTTTATAATATAATAAAAGTAGTATAAAAAACTCTAAGGAGTTGGCTTAATGGTTCTTAAACTTCATTATATTTTGAATTCGAAACTTCTTGCTAGCATTTTGAGGCCACCTCACGGGATTCAACCCTGTAATAACCTAATGTGTGTGCAAAGTCGGCCCTAGGCTTAGGCCAATTAGGCTATTGCCTAGGGCCCCCTTACTAGAGAAGGCCCCAAATGTGGGGGGAAATTTTTTTTATTTTTTTATTTTTTATATATAAATATTTTTGGGAGATATTAAAATATTTTAGTTTACTTTTTTTTTTTCATTATCAAGAAAGCTCAAAGAATTAAGTAATGTTAGAGACAAATTTAAATAAATAGGTCTTACAGATAAATCTTACAAATAGACGTGTTACTAATCACAAGTAATTCAAATAGGAAAATGTTAAAAATATTATAAATTTTACTACATAATTTGTATTTATTTAATTATTTTTATACAAAATAAAAATTCTATTCTAACCTAATCTAAGTATATATGTTTGCGAAACTCTCTTTTAGAGACTTAAATCTCGATCATTGCCTCCCACACCTCACAAAAACTTATACTTGTAGAGTGATCACTGCACCAATGGTACGTGGTGGTCTCCATAAGTTTTATAATTTGATGTGACAATGAATATGATAGATGGATTTCAACAAACTATTGAATGCATTTTTGAATGAATATTTGTGATTGGTAATATATCTTTGTAATTCTCATGTTGTAGATTTTATAATATTTCTAGTATTTTTGTAAGCCTCATGTCATTGATCACATTCATTACAACACCGGTTTGTAGTAAAATTTGTTATAATTTTAGCATTTTTTCAAAAAAATCATATTAAAAAATAAAAAGAATGGATTTTAAAAAAATTATTATATAAAATACTAGTTAAATATTATTTATTTTTTTGATAATCAGTTAAATATTATTTAAGTGATAACATAAAGGACCCATTTGAAGATTTTGCCTTAGACCTACAAAACGCTTAAGCCGACCCTGCGTGTGAGATGAGAAATTACATACACTCAAGAGAATGGTCAAATACTTGAAAAGATCTTGGCCTTATTTGTTAAAAAAATAATACCAAAACTTTCTTAAAATAATTCTTTAACAATTATACTAAGTTCACGCGTTAACTTGAAAACATCAAGAATTTCATGTTTGTTTGGGGTCATACGGTATATACTTTCTTTTTGGTAATTGCATCTCAAACTTCGGTTTAAACATCATAATCATATATATTATATATATCTGGCACAGTGGGCCATAGCCTGCAAAGACTTTAACAGAATGTGATTATTAAAATTTCAAAAAAGCAATCTCAAGCCAAAAAGCCAACAGAGGTCAAGACAATCAAACCACGTGACCTGCCAAAAAACTTACTGAAATTTTCTTTGCCTTTAGACATCCCATTCTTCTCTCTGATTACTCCCACACATCCCTTCAGTCCAATCCAATCACTCACTATTTTTTAATCAAACTAAATTCATTTTTTTAAAATTTTTTTTATTAAAAGACAACACAGATCAGTTTTTCACTGCCTATAATGTTTTTTACTATTTTTTTTCAAAAGAAGTAAAAAAAAAAAGGCTAATAGTTCTGCATATGTATCTGTGTCCAACTTTGGCCTTTTGTTTTGGCCTTTGCGTGTTTGGTTCTATGTGCGTGAGTGATTTTTATTTTCACTAATCTGTACTCACTTGTTGCTGTGCTTGTGAAAAGGAAAGGAAAGAAGATAATGGTAAAGGAATCAAAGGGGACGAGTACAACAGGGGTAGTAGAAACCAAAAGCATAACCAAATGGAATTTGTGGGGATTGTCCAAAACATATAGAAATCACACCAAGCATTCCCAGATCTCTAGGATCTCAGAATTTCGGGCTTAGATGTTTGGTCACTTGTTTTCTCGAGAAAATTCTCTTTCTTTTTTGCTGTTTTGTTTGTCTGACCTCGTTTGGTGCCCATTCCCACTCACTTTAATTCATAATTCTCTGTTTCCCAGCTGGGCATTTTGTGGCCAAGTGATTTTTAACATCTGGGTCTCTATTGTTTTTGAGTTATAAAATAAAAAAAAAAAAATGCTAGTGAAAGTAACAGCTTCTGAGAGTCCTGACTTCTTGTTATAAATGGGTGGGTCTGCTTTTATGGGATTCTGATTCTGAGATTGGATTTTTGTTTGTATGAGGAAAAAAGTGTTTGAGAAGTAAGTTCATGTGAGAATGGCTTGTTTGGTTGTTGGTTATATTGGTTTTGATGAGTGGGTACTTGTTGTGGTTGGGCAAAGAAAGTAAAAGTTTTTACTGAACTGTGAATAGAGTATGGAAAGAAGTAGTTTCATGTTCTGGAAAGTGGGTCTTTTGGTTTTGGCATTGATGGAGGCTTCTTCTGCTACTCTTTCTCCTACTGGTATAAACTATGAAGGTCAGTTCTCAAATGATTCCTTTTGATTTTCTTCAATTGAACTCTCACTTTGGTATTTCTTTTTCTTCTTCCTCTCCTCCTTTATCTTCTTCTTCTTTTAAAGTTTTTGTTTTTTATTTATAAACACTGTTCATTACAATTGCAACTCAGAGATTGGGCATGAATTTATTTTTTCATTTTTGTAATTTTTGGTGAGACTTTTCTGGCAAAGAGATAGAGAGAGAGAGAGAGTAAGAGTAACATAAAGTTCACCCTTCATGTTATGCTTGCTTGCTAATTATTTTTGAATGAGGAAATTATTGTTTCTTTTCAGTTAATGCATTCTTGGTTCGCTAAAGTAGCTTAACTACCAACATTTTCCATTTTTTGTATCTCATTTACAACATTCATCTGTGTCTTAGCCAGATACAGCTCGGGCTTCAAAGTACCTGTATCGCCTTTTATTTCATTTATTTGTTTTTTTTCACAAAGATAATATTTTTCATTTTTATTTTACCTTGAACTTTGAACAGTTGTAGCTTTGATGGCGATAAAAAATGATCTCAATGACCCACGTAATGTTCTGGAGAATTGGGATAGCAATTCTGTAGATCCTTGTAGCTGGAGGATGGTTACATGTACTCCAGAGGGATCTGTTTCTGCTTTGTAAGTTGCCTTAATTTTCCATTGGATTTTGATCCAAGAAAATAAGTTGAGAAGTATTTTTAGTTCATTCACTTTCAATTTTTTATTTTATTTTTAAATTTTTGGTAATCAGGGGACTGCCTAGTCAGAGTTTGTCTGGTATCATATCTCCAGCTATTGGAAACCTTAGTAATTTGCAATCTGTGTAAGTTATTGCATCCTTTTTCTATGATCTTTGATTTTAGCTTTGCTTCTTCTTGGCAGTTGGGTATTACTTTCATAGTGTTAATTGTTTTTGGTGTTAATTTTACTTCCATCTTGTTTCAAGTATTCAGACCAAGACTCCTTCAGCTTGAGAGTTTTGGTTGTGTAGTGCTATAGCATTTAAGTTGATTCTTATACCATGATTTTATATATATGCAGGTTGCTGCAGAATAATGCCATTTCAGGTCCAATTCCTTCTGCCATTGGGAGGTTGGTGAAGCTTCAGACACTCGATCTTTCCAACAATACATTCAGTGGTGAGATACCTAGTTCCTTGGGGGACCTAACGAACCTGAATTATTTGTAAGTTTCAAAAACTTTATACTGGTTTTGATTCCTTTACAATACTTTTGAAATGTTGTGCAATTCACCACATGCTTAAGTCATTGCTTTCAGAATTCTTACAGCTTTTAATATTGTTTTTTGAGCAAGTCAGGAGGTTGAACAACAACAGCCTAACTGGACCTTGTCCCGAGTCTCTGTCCAAAATCGAAGGTCTCACTCTCATGTATGTGCTTGTCCTTTGCAGTCAATCATTTACTCTTATCTGCATATTTATCAAACCCTCAGAACAAAATTATCGTTTCTTTTATAAACTTATGTATTGACCTTTATAAGTTGAACATGTAGGGACCTTTCTTTTAACAATCTCAGTGGTTCCTTGCCAAAAATATCTGCAAGAACATTCAAGTGAGCCATCCATTCAATCTTTCTTGTAACACTTAATATCCCTCAATAAGTTGGTATTTGGTAATTGTTAACACTCCTTGCCAATTTTCCTCTTCAGAATTATTGGTAACCCTTTGATTTGTGGGGCTAAGGCTGACAACAATTGTTCAGCTGGCAATCCAGAGCCACTGTCTTTCCCTCCAGGTTCTCTAAAAGGTGTTTATGACTATGTTATATACTTATCTTTTTCTTTCTCTACTTGCTTCTCCATTACTCTTTCATGACATGTTTTAAAATCGGTTTTATGGTTTCTTAGGTCAATCTGACTTTGGAGGAAAAAGTCATCATGTGATTATTGCTTTTGGTGCAAGTTTTAGTGCTGTTTTTGTCATCATTCTTATTGTTGGGTTTGTTGTTTGGTGGCGATACAGACACAACCAGCAGATTTTCTTTGATGTCAATGGTTAGTATCTTTCTATACATAGTATTTCAGTGTCAGTAACACATAATCTTATAGCTCGCTCATGGTTATATCTATGTTAGAAGTTATGATGCATATCATGATGGAAATGATGTACATCAACTGCAAGTGTCAGATGGTATGGAGTATATTTAAATCTCAGAAGTCTCTTTATGTGGAAAGTCATTCATAGGTGCTTTTTTGTTCTCATGAGAATAAACTGCTTAGCTCGTCAGGGGTGAAAAGCCCCTGGATTGCTCGGTATCTGGTTTTGGCGAGTGGGATCAGTTGCCCGTAGGAGTTTGATTAACAGTGAGGATTGTTGCATAGTATGCTTTGCAACGTGCAACTAATCTTAGTGAAGTTCTCCTATGTCATCAAAAAAAAAAAAAAAACGTTTTCTATTTTCAGTTTCCTGAAACATTTCTGGAGTTGAATGTTACTTTTCTTTATAATTAGTTTTTGTACTGCTGGAAGTATTTCAAGCTATTGGAACAGCTCTTGTTCTAAAACATTGGGATTTTGGACTGAGTCATTAAATTTCTATTCTGAAGACAGAAAAATGGAAATTGGAATCGTTGCTTGGGTGGTAAGGAAAAAATATGCCCTTGCTAAATCAAGGAATGACATAATTCAAGTGCACTGTAAGGAAAAGATAGAGAAACTGAATTTAATTGTCAAAACACAAATTTCAAGACCATTTGCACCCTTTTAGAAAAAGTAATAGTTGAAGCTGTGACATAGTTACTGTTCCTGTATTTGGTGTGTGACTCAACACACCTAGCAGTGTTATTTATTGTAGATTTTTGTTGTTTCTAGGAACTCGTTTTTATGAATCTGATTTACTGCATGTAATTATTTCTTTTCTTTTTCCCTTTCTATGATTATCCCTGTTTTCTCAGTTATAATGTGTCATGTGGCAGATCAATATGACCCGGAAGTATGCCTGGGCCATTTGAGAAGGTATACATTGAAGGAGCTTCGCACTGCAACTGACCACTTCAACTCTAAGAATATTCTGGGGAGAGGTGGTTTTGGGATTGTATACAAGGGGAGCTTGAATGATGGAACTGTAGTGGCAGTTAAAAGGCTGAAGGACTTTAATGCGGCTGCTGGTGAAATTCAATTTCAGACTGAAGTTGAGATGATAAGTTTGGCTGTCCATCGGAATCTTCTTAGACTATGTGGGTTCTGCTCTACTGAGAATGAACGTCTCCTTGTTTACCCCTATATGCCCAATGGAAGTGTAGCCTCTCGGCTAAGAGGTTAGCTAATAAAGTACTAGTTGGTTATATGTGTGTATTCGCTGCTTGTATTGCTTATTTACCAGAGACTTATTAAATCATTGACTACATCTGATGTAAGAAACCAAACCTGCTGCTACCACCATTGCCTTCTGTACATCACTGCTATTTACAGTAGCACCAACTGCACTCTTGCCTATCCAATACTGCTTCTTACCTTGTCGATCATGGTTCAACTGGCAACTCCAGCAATGCCACTACCTGTTGCACTAGCCTGGTGTGGAGACATTACCTCAGCCAATGGTTCTGTGCCACACATTATTCAACTCCCTACCGCCCCTACCTTCTCACCATGATGGTGCTGCTTTTCCTGCCATTATCTTTTCAATCTATCTAGCTTCCAGCACCAGGCACTTTCCTGGTACAACTGGTCCAAACCTTCACTACACTGGCACACTCAGATGCATATAATGTAATCATCCAAATAGTAAATTTCAAATTGTGCACTTCTATCATTGAATTTAACATTCGTATTTAGTGCTCAGATTATCCATGTGTCATATATAGCCTTCGAAAAATGTCCAATGTAAAAGCTTTAATTTTTTTAAAGATATTATTTAAGTTTGATCAGAAGTGTCATTTTTTTTGTGTCGCTTTCCCGAAGACATTAGTGCTAATCAATCTCATTTTTGTTCCTTGTTATTTTTATAGTTAAGTTGGTTGGTTGTAGGCTTGTAGCTAATTTGGCAATTGAACTTTGAGATTTTCAGTCTTATATTGCTAAGAAAGTTGCTAGAATTTGCATCAACCCAAAATCAATGACATTATTTTGGGTTTCCTTTCAGATCATATTAATGGCAGGCCAGCATTAGACTGGACAAGACGGAAGGGAATAGCTTTAGGTACAGCAAGGGGACTATTATATTTGCATGAGCAATGTGACCCCAAAATTATCCACCGTGATGTCAAAGCAGCCAATATATTGTTGGATGAAGACTTTGAGGCAGTTGTTGGGGATTTTGGGTTGGCAAAGCTTTTGGATCACAGAGAATCCCACGTTACCACAGCTGTGCGTGGCACTGTTGGCCACATTGCTCCAGAATACTTGTCAACCGGTCAATCATCAGAAAAGACTGATGTGTTTGGCTTTGGAATTTTGCTCCTGGAGCTAATCACAGGTCATAAAGCTTTAGATTTTGGACGAGTAGCAAATCAGAAAGGCGTAATGCTTGATTGGGTACACTCTCTCTCTCTCTCTCTCTCTCTCTCTCTCTCAGGGTGTTTTGGTAATGCAAATTATGCCGCAAAGTTGAACATAACTGACAATTTGAAATGTCTGAAGTGTCTTGTTTATGCAAATGAAAGTCATACTTATTTTTTAATTCAATCTAATTGTATGTACAACTTGTCTTGCATTCTCTCTGTATTTCTCCTCCTAGTGTCAAAGTTTGTGCTCCTTGTGACATTGATCCTGTTTAGGAGATTTGCATTGTATAATGCTCTTAAAAGTAAATTGCCGTATGCTAAAACTGTATATATGCCAAGAATTCACCTCATGACTGTAGAAGAGTTGGGGAATCCTTTTAGTGCTCAGATAATATACTCTTCCTTCTGCGGATACTTAATATCTGAGCCTTACTTTTTTGCAGGTTAAAAAGCTCCATCAGGAAGGAAAGCTAAGTCAAATGGTGGATAAGGATCTAAAGGGCAACTTTGACAGGGTTGAATTGGAAGAAATGGTTCAGGTTGCCCTCTTGTGTACTCAGTTTAATCCTTCCCACCGACCGAAAATGTCAGAGGTATTAAAAATGTTGGAAGGAGATGGTTTAGCTGAGAAATGGGAGGCCTCACAGAAGGTTGAGACACCCAGATTTCGATCTTGTGAAAACCCTCCTCAAAGATACTCAGATTTTATAGAAGAATCTTCGCTTGTCATAGAAGCAATGGAGCTTTCCGGCCCTAGGTGATTTTTAATTTTCTTTTATTCTTTTCCTCTTGCCTTTACAAGGCATCATTTAAGTTCTAGTGGTTTGAATCGGAATATGTGATTGGTGTTGATAGCTGCTGTATTCATCTGTATAAAGTAAAAGGAAAGTGTTGTATAAGTATCGTCGTTCTTCCTCGTAAAATTAATCAAGTTTATTGAGCCTCTGCCAGATATCTTGGGAGTTTGTTACAGATTTTCTTGTAGTTTCTATTGTGGTTGTAGTTTGTTTTTGAGGCTGACAAATACTGATTGTATGTACATGGCCCATAAGGTGTAAGGTGCCTTATGGTTGGCTGAGCTTAGCTCATGAGCGTGTGACACTTTTAAATTGTAGCTTTCAATAGACTGAGCCGAATTGGAATGTAGTTAAATTTCCAAGATTTGATTTTTATTTGAATTTTTTAAGTGGACATATTGTGATCTCTTTGCTTTTTCTTTTTGGCTAAGACCCAAAAAAATTTCATGAAACCAAATAGAAAACAACCCAAGAGGGAAGAAAAGCAAAAATGAGAACAAGCTTCAGGGCCACACATAATGATAACATTTTACTAAGGTATTGTATGGACTACAGAATAGCAATCCTTGAAATTCCTCAAGATGCTACACGTTTTGGAGAGGGCTGCTGACTTAGAGGAATTGATTGGCGGTTCTTGAAGCATTGAATTGGGCTGGAACAGATGTATTTCTTTGGATGGACCCTAATCAGCAGTGATGCTCGAGTTTCTAGTGTGTTATTATTACTGGTGGTTGTTGGTGTTGGATATCAGCTAGATTGGTACTCTAATTATGATATTCAAGCTAAAGTGTTGCAGATGAACTTAGTTGAGACTTGAGAGGGAGTTTGTTGGGTGGATTGCATCTAAAGCTAGTATGCTATATCTTTACTCTATATATATATATTCAATATTGAATTAAACCCGGATTTAGATTTTCTAGATTTCTTAGGGTATTCCATCAAATAGATTTTCTTAAATCTTAACAATTTTTTAATGATTTAATGGTCTAAATTTTGTCATGTTAGCATTCCACTAACAATAACCTTAATTGTTTTGTTTACAATATTATTTTATTATGAGAAATGATATATCCACAACATTTTCATAACATTTTTACAACAAATCCTAAGTGACAGGTTGCTATTGTTGGGGCAAAAAAGTAATCTTAATGTTAGGTTCAAATTTGAACCAATAACAACTAATCACCTGTGATTTGTTGTAAAAATGTTGTGGATGTAGCATATCTCTTCTATGGGTAATTCTACCCTACCCCCCTCAAAAAAAAGGGGTATGGTATCCACTAGTAGATAACCTACTATATCAGGTTACCTTTTTCTCACATTTGATGATTTCATCATCACATTGTGTAGTTTCAATGTTACATGTGACAGTTCTTTTGTCACATTTGGCAGTTCTCTTACTTTTTTCTCACATTTGATGGTTCCATCCTCACATTGTGTAGTTCCAACGTCACTTGTGACAGTTCTTTTGTCACGTTTGGCGGTTCTCTTACTTTTTCCTCACATTTGACGGTTCCATCCTCACATTGTGTAGTTCCAACATCACATGTAACCGTTTTTTTTCACATTTGGTGGTTCCCTTACTTTTTTCTCACATTTGATGATTCCATCCTTACATTATGCAGTTCCAACATCATATGTAACAGTTCTTTTGTCACATTTGGTGGTTCCCTTACTTTTTCTCATATTTAACGGTTTCCTTCTTACATTGTGTAGTTTCAACATCATATGTGACAGTTCTTTTGTCACATTCAGTGGTTCTCTTACTTTTTTCCTCACATTTGACTATTCTATTCTCACATTGTGCGGTTCCAATATCACATGTGACAGTTCTTTTGTCACATTTGGTGATTCTCTTATATTTTTTCTCACATTTGACAGTTCCATTCTCACATTGTGCAGTTCCAACATCACATGTGACAGTTCTCTTGTCATATTCGGTGGTTCCTTTATTTTTTTTCTCACATTTAACGGTTTTATCCTTACATTGGACAGTACTAATATCACATATGACCGTACTTTTGTCACATTCAATGGTTCTCTTTTTTTTACTCACATTTGACAGTTCTATTGTCACATTAAGCCATACTAACATTACATATGGGCGTAGCCAACCCAACCCAACTCTACCGAATTACCTAATAATCAACGAATATACATAACAAAAATACTCCTAAAGTCTCAAAAATTCCGAAATACCCTTAAATATACTAAAATTACCAAAATGCATTCTAACAATTGAAACTTACCAAAATAACCTCGAAACTCTAAAAAATTATTGGGATATCCTTAAAACCTAAAAAGTGACTGAAATGACCCTAAAATCTAAAAAATGACTGAAATACCTTCTAAACCTAAAATATTATCAAAATACCCTTAGATACTAAAAAAAATTACCTAAATGACAATGAAATCTATAAAATGACTAAAATGACCTTGTAACTTAAAAAGTAACAATAATGCCCTTAGAACCTAAAAAACGACTATAATGCAGCTTAAACCTAAAAAATTACCGAAATACCCATAGAACCTTAAAAATTACCGAAATGACCCTAAAACCTTAAAAAAAAAAAAAAAAAATTGAAATACCATTGAAACTTATAAAATGACTAAAATACCTCATTAAACTTGAAAATGACCAAAATATCCCCAAAACCCTCAACAATTATCAAAATGCCCTTAGAACCTAAAAAATGACCGAATGACCCTAAAACCTAAAAAAATTTATGAAATTACCCTAAAACATAAAAACAAAAAATGATTGAAATAACCAAAAAAACCTAAAACAATGACCAAAAAAACCCCATAACAATTGAAAATGATCAAAATACTTTCGAAACCCTTTAAAACTACCAAAAGATCCTTTAAACCTAAAAAATAACTTAATGATATTGAAACCTAAAAAATGACTAAAATGACCCCATAACCTAAAAAATTACTTAAACCTAAAAAAATGACCGTACTTGTGTTACATTCGATGGTACTCTAATTTTTTTCTCACATTTGACAGTTTTCGTAACATTGGGCAATACCAACATTACATCTGATTGTACTTTTGTCACATTTGGGGGTACCATTATTCTTTTCTCACATTTGATAGTTCTAACGTCACATTGGGCAGCACCAAAAAATAGTCCTAAAAATATAAAAATTACTAAAATACCCCAATGCCTCAAATATTACCAAAATACCTTCATTAACCTATAAAATGACTAAAATACTTTTTTAAACTTTCAAAATTAATAATAAAAAAACATTGAAAATGAAAAAAGTAGCACTAAAAATACCTAGAATGATTAAAATACTAAATATTTTGAAAATTACCATAATAGTATCAAAACCACTCAATTTGGCCATGTTAGAGTGATATCTTGGATTTTTTTTAGTGATTGTAAAGATATTTCGGTCATGTTAGAGGTTTTCAAGATAACTTGATGATTTTTGACATCTCATTGGTATTTTAATCAAACACATCTCAGCTTTTTTGATGCCTTTATGGTGTTAAATTTTCTCAATGAAAAAAAAGTGACCTAAAGCAAACGTTATTTGTTAGGAAACATTTGCTCCTCTAAATGATTCCAAACAAGCTATATATTTAGACCATACAATGCTGTAACTGTGAACTCTAAAGAAGAAAAAAAATTGAAACTTAAAACAATTTAGGCCTTGGTGTGTTTTCTTGAAGAACTTGAAATTGAAACCTAAAATAAATTTAGGCCTCAGAGCGTGTTCTTGAAGAACTTGATATCCAAAATATGAAGGGAAAGAGAGTGTAAAATTGAGAAGCAAATAAATTATGCATTCTAATGAAAATAGTTAATGATATTCTTGTTAGGAAATAACAAAATGAAGCAACCAAGCAAAAGCAAAAACACACCAAACCAGTCGCAAGCTATGACTACATTTCAAAATAATTTTAGATTTCAAAGTTTGCCAAAATGTTTTGTTATCAATAGTTAAAAATTACATTCAATATTTCTGCAACAATTTTCTCATCAACTACTTGGTAATTTTACAAATAAAGATCACAGTTGTAGCCAAGTAGCTCAAATATAGTTGCTCAAAAGCTATAGAAACTTATAATGCACTGAGATTTGGTTTGAAGGAAGCTCTCCATTACCGAATTTAGCTCTTGTAAATTGATAAAGCAAAGGAAAAAAGATTAAAAAATTTCCAAATAATGTGAATATGGACAGAGCCAACTAATAATGCAAACCTAAAAGAAAAAAACAATTGGTTGGATTTGTTGCTCATACAAAAGCTTGATGATTGTTTCAGCATGGAAAATTGTTTTGGACCTATAATGAGGCCAGGTACTAATGAATAGCCTGCATCAGTAATTTAGTATTCTCTTGAGAACTTTGCAAACACTATGTCAAAAGAGAAACAAAGCAAGTGACTTTAGGATATAAATTAAAATAATCATAATGGGACTAAATCCTTTCTACCATACATCCATTTGTGGATTGAGGAAGGGTGCTTGCCAATGGTAATATAGCGGATGTTGATATGACAAGGAATGAACTAGGTTTGATGGCTGGGAACTTGAACTCTGCACATTAAATAAAAAAGAAAAATTAATGTAGCCACTACATGAACAACTAACTATATAGGTAAGAGGAAGGGTATTTTAGTGAATGTTGACATGAATCTTTCCTACTTTTTTTTTATGAGGCTCAGCTACATAACTTGTTTATACTGAATGTTGACATGGTTGATGTGGATTAGGAGAATTCACCTCATTACCTCTTCCTCATATACTTCCATCTCCTCTCTACTACGTTTTCATTGAGTGGACATATCTCTTCCATCTCATTTTTGTCTATGTTTATTTTTTAAAATACAAACTATAAGAATCTATAGCTAATAATAAAAAAAAAAAAAAATCATGCATGTAATGTCACAATAGCAATCTCAGAAACTAATGTCACTTCAACCCAATAATAATAGGGACAACTAAGAATCCTAATTAGCAAATATTAATCTGTACATAAAAATATCTGGCTTAATCAACTAAAACAAGATAATATTTGTAAATTGCATGGCAACGTGCTTTGTAAATCTACAATGTCTTGCCAATAGAGTAGTCACTGTACCATCTCAATGTTTCATAAATTTTAAATGCCAAGGAGTGGCTATTACATTTTACTTATCAAGAGAGAAAGATTTCTAAATCCCAAGTATGTTACACGAAGATGTCTCATTAAAGATATGCCCAAAATGGTTCCAGAAATTATCTCTTGGAAAATGAGAAAATTTTTTTTTTTTTTTTTCTACAACTTTGAATTACAGAATTTCCACAACTAGAAAATCCAAGAAATAATTACAATAAAGATTGCATTTTTATTTTCCTCGGAATTTCTCAGTACCTTTAGAAGAGTGCCAACAATCCAATCTACTAATAATAGGGACAACTACCCGTTGATTGAACAAGGGATAAAATTGATACTTCAAAATTGAAAGTACAAAGTACGGTAAACTATTTCTAACTCATTCTAGTAATTTAATCACCATTTCCAGCAATACAATTATACAACTGATACAACCTAACCAAAACAGTCAAACACAAACACAAAGAATATATGTACATGTATATGTGTATACCTTGCCTGTATGACCCTGCAGTGTTCTACAACAAACCAAAGGAGTTTGAAGCTAACCAGGGTCCAAGCCTATGACCTAGCATACCCGAAGCCTGTAAAATTTGATACAAAAACCAACCAAATCTAAGAAACAACCAACACACACACACAAAAGGCAAAGGCATTGAAAAAAAAAAAAAAAAAAAAAAACAGAAATTTAGTACCACTTTCAACCTTAGCAAGCTTAATGGGAAAACTATCTATATTTTGCAGTGGTACTGGTAAGTTCTCCTTGTTATTTTAGTATTTGCGTGTTTTGGCTTTGAGTTAATTGTCACAAGCTTATTCTGAATATCCCTCATTGTGGGTTTGTGACCAGGCTAGTAACAAAATTACCTGATGTCTGCCTTCAGTCAAGATTAAGATTCAATCACAATGGTGTACCACCTTTACATTATCATCATGAAGATTATAAACAACTAAGAATGTGATAAATTATGACTATGGAGCAATTAGATGGATACAAATTATAGTCAGAGAAAGGGGTGGCAATCTGGAGTTCTGGACTACATCATTTACTTCGCATAAATTCAGTTTGAAAAATTTTCAATGCAGTTTGAATGGAATGGTTATATTGATGCTTTGAATATGTAACCTGGACATTAAATTAACTATTGATAACAAAATTTAAGATTTTGATAATTTATTGGTCTAATAAAAGAAAAAAAAATGTTCAAGTCTGTATTTTTAATATTTTTATAGCTACAACTTTTAAAATTTGCATCACTGACTCATACCAGTATCTCCTAGAAATTCCAGCTCATAGAAGCATTTCATCAAACACTTTCCATTTCAACAATTTCTTAACAAAACTAAACCAACCCAGTTCCCATCCTTACCAGTAGATACAAGCCCACAAAAAATAAGAAGCAAATCAAACAAAACCCACAAACAAATCAAACGGAACCCACAGAGGCATAGATAAACCTAGACAATCCTATCAATATTTTGTGATTCAGATTTACAATTGATGGAAGAGACAAATAGAGACGTTTAAGAGGACAAGATGAATTGAGAGAGACAAACCCTGGGAACGATGGTGGCTTCAGTTTCAGAACGTAGAAGAGAGAGTTTCCTTGAAGAAGAAGGTGAGAGGCTTTGAAATCAAGGTATTTGGATGCCTCAAATCCTGGATGGATTTTGATCAAATCCAAATCCATCTCTTTTTAAGATATCCAAACAAAGAATTTGGATTTGGCCCTTCAAATCCAAATCCAAATCCAAAGATCCAAACAGGATGCCAACAAATAGATTCAGTGATTTACCCAAGAACATCAGCGACGAAGGTTAGAAAGAAGAGACAGCGAAAGAGAAGAACCTGCTTTAGATCAGATGCGATGTGAGAGGGAAGAAGAACCGTATGTTTTTTATTTTTATTTTATTTTTCTATTTTTGGTTTTATATGTTAACCTGACTGACCGGTAACTGATATCTTATTAAAATGATACAAACGGCTAAGATTAAAACAAATAAATCTAATGGCTAAAATTCAAGTGGGTACCGTACCCCTAAAAAAAAGAGGGGGTACTGAAGAATGATCCCTCTTTTATTATTTTAAGAATATTGTTAGTGGAATGCTGACATGACAGAATCTAGACTATTAAATCATTAAAGTGTGGTTAGGATTTAAGGAAATCTATTAATAGAGTACCCTAAAAAATATAGAGAATCTGATATTATCCCTAGTTGGGCCTATGATATATTTGAAACTTTTGGGCCATCACATAAATATGTATCTTTAACAAGATCCACGCAACCATTTATGGATTGTTGGAGGTTGGTGTGACATTTTCCAAATATCCAAAGACATGCTTTTATATGCTGGGTGGGTTTTGTTTTTTGGTTCGGACCCCAGGGAGGTTTTTGTGTGTGTGTTTTTGTATTTCAGTGGATGTGTGCATTTAAAACACCAAGAGGTGTTTGTTGAGTTTCAAAGCTCTTAGTTAGAAATAGGTAAACCATACTGAAGAGACTTATTTTGGGCTATCAATATGATACTGTGTATGTGGTTTTTTTGGTAAGAGATGTATTGAAAGTTTTGTACTAGTTATGTTGAGTTGGTTTTTAGAGGCACCATGGGTTAGGCTAGATTGAGGATTTCTCAACCTGAGTGGGATAGGTTGGATTGAAAAATATCACAAACTCAATTCATTTTGACCCATGCATACTCTTAACTATCGAGCATATGTTCCTAACTTCCAATTAGGCTTGCCGTCCAACTATCCAAGTTTTATACATCTGGATATTATCTTTTGTGCATCAACATCCAAAATAGGAATGGTAATAGTGGGTTGGGGAAAATGTTTTTCAAATCCATACTCTCTAAATATTAAACTTTTGAAAATTTTTTACTCGTCCCAAACTACCCATTTATTTTCCCACAGATCAGGACATAACAAGTCAAATCATATTAAGTTAACCTAAACTTTGAATATTTAGAAACTAATTAATAAAATTTAAACATAAGTAATTACTTCTACAATCTCAAATTAATTCCATTAATATTTGAAAAATCCAAACTCGTCTCAAACTACCCATTTGCCTTCCCACGAATCAAGTCATAAAAAGTCAAATCAAATTGAGTTAGTGGTTAGTTGTACTTAACATAGGTTGTAAGCTTAATGTTGTAAAATTTATAGTATTCCTTGTATCATTAAGTATCTTCTTGAAGTGTCACTGTTTATATTCATTACCACACTTTCCTCACAACTTGAACTCGCTTCCCCTCCTCAAACACTAGGGGTCTGTTTGGTTGGAGGAGTGAAAAGTGGGAGGATAGAAAATGGTGAGAGGATGGAAAAAAATTTATTTTCTCTCATTTTTGTTTGGTTGGAAGTGGAAAAGTGGAGGGATGGAAAAAATGAGTTTGAATAAATTTATTCATATACCCTTGCTAAAGAATAATGTCCAATTTAAAAAAAAAAAAAAGTGACAAATAACCACAAAAAAAGAGCAATCACCCAAATTTATTAAAAAAATAAAAATCATGTCCCAAAAAAAAATCACGTCTAGTTAAAAAAAAATTAAAAAAAAAAAAAAAAAAAAAAACAACCATCACACCCAAACCCTAGAAAATCAAAAGAACTAAAAAGAATAGGAAAAAAAAAAAAAGGAAGAAAGAAGGGCAACGTTACTGTCTAGAAGAGGGGAAAAAAAGGCGCCAGGCCTAGAAAATCAACCAAAAAAAATAAAATTAAAGGCAACCTATGCACATGGCATTTTTGTCAATCAAGAAAAAATTCATCCTCACTCAGTTTTCTCTCCATTTCAGGGAGAAAACATTTTGGTGGACTCAGGGAGAAAACATTTGGGCCCCACCAATTATTTTCCTTCCTTCCTATCCAACTAAATACATTTCAAAAAAGTTTTCCTTCCCATTTTCTCTCCAAAGTTTTCCATCCACTCTATTTCACCTCCAAACAAACACACTCTCCATTTGGTTGGAGGGGTGGAAAAGTGAGAGGATAGAACAGTGGTGACTCCAGGAATATTTTCCAAGGTGGTCATTAAGAAACTTAAATTACACAAAATCTAATCAAAAGAGAACTTCATATATTGACCAAAAAAAAAAAACACACACACACACACTAACACAAATACATAAAGCTTTACAATTTCTTTCTACAAATTTTTTTTTTTCTGAAATTTTTGCATGATAGTCTCATTACCAATATTGCAAGTTACATCTCTCTCAAAATTTTAGTTAGATAAAAATTTTCTTAGGATTTTTCTTTTTGTTTGTAAGGACCTAATATATTGTTAAGGGCAAAGCCACCCCCCTTCTAGATGGCAAGTCTCTCTCTCAGATCTAGACCGTGAGTGTTTAGCTACTCTTGTCTCAGAAGACGAAATGAAGGCGGCTCTATGGTCCATGAAAGCTTTCTAAGCTCCTGGCCCAAATGGCCTCCTTGTTGGGTTCTTTTAGTAATTCTGGTCCATGGTCGGCGCCAAAGTGGTGCAAGAAGTAAAAAAGATTTTCTCATCGAGGAAAGTACTTGAATATCTCAACCGAACTCTTATTGCCTTTATTCCCAAGATCCAAGGCTTGGAAACTCTTGAAAATTACTGCCCATTCTACCTCTGCAACACTGTTTACAAGTTAGTGTCCAAGATTAGACCTCTCCTGGGCAATCTCATCTCCCCGATGCAAACAACCTTTGTGCCGGGTCAGAATGGAACAGATAATGCTATCATCATTCAAGAGTTGATTCATAGCATTAGTAGAGTGAGAGGTAGAGATGGATATATGGCCATCAAAATTGATCTAGAGAAAGCTTATGATAAATTGGAGTGGTGTTTTATCAGAGAAAGACTTAGCCATATCAATACGCCAAAGGAGCTCACTGAGATTATAATGAGCTGTGTCTCATCTGTTTCTACCTCAATTCTATTTAATGGAGGAACCTTAGAATTGATCTACCCCTCAAGAGGATTTAGACAAGGCGACCCTTTCTCACCTTACCTATTCATCCTCTGTATAGATTGGTTGGGGCAATTCATCAAAGGGAAGTGTGCTGAGAATCTTTGGAAGCCTATAAAAACATCGAGAAATTGTCCATCCTTCTCCCATTTGTTCTTCACCAATGATTTGGTTTTATTTGCCAAAGTAAACTATACTAGCTGCAATGCCATTTGTGAAGTGTTGCAAGAATTTTGCAAAAAAACCTGGGCAAACTGTAAATGAAGCCAAATCTAGGGTGTATTTCTCCCCTAATGTGGATATAGACGAGGGAATCTCTATGTGATGTCCTTGCATTCCGGTCTACTCCATCTCTTGGGAAGTACTTGAGCATTCCCATTAAGCATCCGGGAGCCTCCTTGCATGAGTTCAATTTTATCCTTGATATAATGAAGTTGAAATTAGCAGGATGGAAAGCCAACCTTCTCTCCATGGCTGGTAGAGCCGTCCTTATCAACCCTCTCTCTCTACTATTCTTGCTTATATCATGCAATGTGCTCCTATTTCGGGCATAGTGTTGGAAAATATTGATGAAATGAATAGGAATTTTTTATAGGGATCATTTGAGTCAGCCAGGAAGATGCATTGGGTGGGTTGGCAGAAAGTCACAAAATTCAAGAAGGAAGGTGGATTGGGAATTCAAATAGCTAGTGGGAGAAACACTGCTCTTCTCGCAAAGCTGAACTAGCGCTTTCACACAAAACAAGACTCCCACTGGTCTACTTTGTTGAGAAGGGAGTACTGCAATCATCAAAGACTGAATGCAAGGAACCAGAATAATCTTCCCTGTTCCCGAGTGTGGAAAGGTATGACAAAGGGCATGAGCACCTTTAAAAAAAGGTGCAAAATGGACTCTTGGGAGGGATAGTAATTTAAAATTTTGGCATGATAGATGGTCGAATGCTGGAACTTTGAGAACTATCATACATAAGCCACTTATGCTAGGGGAGGATAGGCTGAGAGTAAGGGATGTGACCTTGGATAGGGGGTGGGATTGGTCTAAAATCTCTATGGAAATCCCCCTACCTATAAAACTTGAAACCTAAGCAATCTCATATGCTACTACCACCTCGAGGCCCAATAAGCTTGCCTGGGCCAACAACCCTCAAGGTGTTTTCGATTTAAAGAGTGCTTATGATCTTGATATTGACAGTGACCATACCCCATTTGAGGGAGAGTGGATATGAAAAATGCAGACTCTTCCCAAAATTCAATTCTTTATCTAGAAATTTCTCCACAATAGCATTGGAGTAAAATCATGCCTTGCCTCTAGGGGTATTAATTTGGATCTTCTTTGCCCAATATGTAAACAAGAAACAAAGACAATAATCCATATTCTTTGTGACTGTGAGGTGGTCAAACTGGTGTGGCAAAATTTAGGCATCAATGGCATTGGTAAAGCACCAGTTCGCTATGTTCCCAAGCCAATCAGATGGGAAAAACCTCCAAGGGGTTGGATAAAGCTGAACACAAATGGTTCATCCTTGGGTAATCCGGGGTTGGCAGGAGGAGGCGGTATTTTTCGTACTGATGATGAAGGGTGGATTCTTGGCTTCTCCAGACACATTGGCATCACCTCTAGTTTCATGGCTGAGTTATGGGCTATTCGAGATGGGCTAGTGCTGTGTGTAGAGAGAAATTTTTGGGCTGTAGAGATTGAATTGGATGCTAAAACTGTTTGTGATGTTCTGAGTAACCCCACACAAACTAACATGATTATTTTGCCTATTGTTGATGATTGTAGGCAGCTGGCCGAGAGGATTCCCTAAGTCAAATTTAAGCACTGCTTTAGATAAGTTAACAGATGTGTCGATGGGCTTGCTAGGATGGGAGGACAACAATCTATTGATTTTACAGTTTATGATTGTCCACCTATGGAAATACAATCTTTTGTTGATTTTGATTTTGTTGGAATGTACTTAAGTAGGCGTTGTATTGAACCTTTTATTCCTTAGTCTGAATATAACATTCAATTTACCCAAAAAAAAAAAAAAAAAGTTTGGCGACAAACTTAATTATACCCTAAGGCTACCACTCTCATTAAATAAATTAATATAGTTAATTTTGAAAATTTAATTGTTGAATTACATGTTCTTTTTATGTTCTTAAAATGCATGTCAAATTTCATGTCAATCGTATGTTGTTTACTTTTGACCCATAATTTTTTTTTTAATGTATAATTTTAGACTACAAAAACTCAAAATTTAAAGATTTGATTGATGACATAGCTATTAATTTTTTATTTTCTTGAAATTTTGCAATTATGGAGGATATAAGAAGAAAATGTATCTATTTATGGATTTGTCAAAATTCATGTACAATAAAAAAAATATTGAGTAGAGTTATAATCTTAGTTTACAACCAAGTTTGTTACCAAATTTTGTCCAAAATTTAATTATGTTGGGCCTAAAAAAATTGAGGGTGGTCACAAATATTTTTTAAGAATTAAAAAATCATTAATTTTTAAAATTTATATATAATAAAAAAAAATTAGGTTAGGGTGGTCTTGTGACTACCTTGAACTAAACGTAGAGCCGCGACTGGGATAGAAAATGGAAAGATGATAGAAAAGTTTTTAGTTTTCCTCTCATGGTGTTTGGTTTGGGGGTGGAAAAGTAAAGGGATAGAAAATGTAATTTGAATAAATTTACTTTCATGCCCATACTAGATAATAAAAAAAAAAGAGTAACAAATTAGAAAATCAAGCACATTATAGTACAGGGTGTTTTAGTCCAAACTTTTTCTCTCTTGTTTTTTCTCCAATTTGGAAATAAAATATTTTGGTGGACTAGCAGAGAAAATATCTGGCCCCATCAACTTTTATTCCTCTCGTTCTTCCAACCAAACACCCACTAAAAATATTTCCTCTCCACTTTTCTCTCATTTCATTTCTATCCTCCCTATTCCACCTCCAACCAAAGGACCCTTATTTAGTACTTGTGGAGATATCAATCTACCTCAGACGCTGTTGAATCACTTATTTAAACTATACACAACCCAAATTCTTGCCTAGCTATGGGTTATTTAAAAATGATAAAAGCCCACAAAACTCAACCCCACCCAATCCCTATTGCAAAACCAAAAGAACACAGGGTTCAGCCCAAACTTATTTTGTTTTCTTTTGTGTTCAATATCTCAAAAATGTAGAACGTCGGCCTATTCCAGTGCAAGCAAGTACTACTACAGTACTACTGCATACTTATCAAAAAAAAAAGTACTACTACTGCATAGTCCAGATTCCAGCCAAGAATCCAGATTATCGCAGACCATTGATTTAAGCGATGGACAGTTCTGATCTTCCCAGATTGTGCCACGTTTTAAACCTCCAATTATTGCAATTTGCGGTGCATCGTCACGGTCCATAGACCCATATATGCTTTTCTCGAGAGACAGCGACACGTGCGCATCACCATAAGTATAAAACTTTATTAGTATGTAGTACAAGGATATGCCACGTTTTCCACCAAGTGTCGGCGGGAACTGACTTTTCAATTTGCGCTGTTCTGACATAAAAGCCCCTCAGCACCTTTGTACTTTTTTTTTTTTTTAATCAATAAAAAAAAACAAATAAAGCTTTAAAAAGTTATTTATAAACTAAATAAATTATATAAAAAAAAAAAACCTACTCTAGACAAGTATTTTGGCTGAATATTGCAAAAAATCGAGTTTATTTATAATATGGGTACTATTTAAAGTTATTTAAAAAATTGAGGAAAGAGAGCGAATTTTGGCAACGGTATTACCGAAATTCTAACAAAAAGTATGAGAGAGAAAAGTTTGAATTTTGGTAATCTCATTACTGAAATTCTTACTACCCGAAATTACTGTCTAGTTGCCAGGTGAAGTGCTGAAAGGAAACCAATTATGGCAACTAAGTTGCCGAAATTGTAGGAGAGTGAGGAGAGAGAAAATAAGAATTGTGGCAACCAAGTTGCCGAAAATAGGAGGATTTTTTTTTTTTTTGGCTAATAAACAAATCATTCCATTAAACATTCATAGCTTCATTGAAACCATATCAAAGCAAACATAGATGAACTTTTCTTGCTGCTCCAGGGATTTGTCTTATGCAAAATAAAATTTCAACATTGAATGAGAAAATATTATTAACAAAAGAAATACAATATGACAAGACCACGCCACTAATGAGCTATAGATACAATCAGTACCGGCTTAAATCAAGTTGAGACCTAAGAGGCTAAGAGCATAATCTTAAGTGGGACCATTTCATATCTAAAATCCATTATAGTTTTTTTTTTTAATTTTTTAATTTTTACATAAAAGTTACTCTTCTTATTAATTTAGTTAGTATATATAGGTTTTCCTAATAACAACTTTTTAATCGATAATATGAGTAATGCATTTAATTTTCTTATGATATAATTGATTTTGAAATAAGATTGAAATGGAGTATTTCTTATATTTAAAATTCATTATTTTAAAAAATATTAAAATACATTCTTCTTACTTTTTGAGATGTAAAATTACTAATTAAGTTTTTTATATTTAAGTTCTTCTCATATCCACTTTTCAAATTATAATATAACTAATTCATTTAATTTTCTTGTGACATAATCAATTTTAGTTTTAAAAAATTTTCTTTTCATAGAAACAAATAAACAATTGTAAATAAATATTGGTAGTAAAATTTTGTGAGCTATATATGCATTTTAAAAAGAATGATTAATATTTTTATGTAATCAAGAATTGTTATATTATATATTTGAAATTTGAATATTATTATTGTGGGGCCCAATAATCTATGGGCCAGGCCCATTTGCTCGTGGAGAGTCCGAAGGCCCAGGCCGAGGAGAGCTATGGCCCAAGCCCGATAACATAGAGCACAAGACTGTTTTTGGAATACAGCCGAGGACAGTTCAGTCCTCGGCAGATCCAAAATCCCATCGGAATAAAGGGGTAAAACTGGTATATGAACAAATTTGTAAGGAGATCTAAAATATCTTGGGGGAAGTTATCCTTACTACCCTTCCAGATAAGACTCTGCACCTGACAGAGCCGTACTCTGCAGCCTTATCAACCATCCCCAACAATTCTGGGATTAGACTGATGGGACAAATATCAGTGTTGTAAAGATTGACCCTACACGTGGACGAAGGACAGTTAACGCAGACAAATATAAAAGAAGAAAGTAAGTAAATCTAAAGGGGGAGGGGCATCCCACCTAAAAAAGAGAAAGACTACATGGGGCAGAACCTCTCAACAACACCGGACTTCACTGAAAAAGTCCATCATTGGGTAACCGGGGTAAGACCTCAATGCTCCTCGGATCAACTCCGAGGAGTCCCATCCCATGGGGTGCGACGCCTTAGGGCTTAAATGTTCAAGCCCAACTCCTTTTTTCTACATAAATTCCTCTAAAACCAAGACCGGGCATCGCCCCGTGACCAACGGCTAGCCTTTCAAGTCCACTCTCTACAAATCATATTGTGAGAGATCTTTTCATATGCGAGCCCAACATCATTATTGGGCCGCAAAGGAATTGTGTCCTTACAATTGGCGCCGTCTGTGGGGAGGGCTCGCACGTTGGCACAGGGGATGGCAGAGTCAAGCCTCTGTCAAATGGGAATCTGCGAAAGCTCCTCCGTTTCCGGCGACATACAGTTGCTGCTCCAGCATAAACTTCTGCTAGGGGCTACGCCTTGCGGTGCCAAGGGCGTGGGCATCTCTAGGGGCTTCCGGCCTCAAGTCAACTTTTCCCGCCCTGGTATAGGGGCTTATGGTCGAAAAATAAACCAAATAAAAAAAATCCTACAAGTTTTGGACAGAACCAAGGCCGTGCATGGTCCTCGGACTCAAGCCTATGGGGAAACCAAGTACAAAAGGGAAATCCTACAAGTTTTGGACAGAACCAAGGCCTTGCATGGTCCTCGGACTCAAGCCTATGGGGAAACCAAGTACAAAAGGGAAATCCTACAAGTTTTGGACAGAACCAAGGCCTTGCATGGTCCTCGGACTCAAGCCTATGGGGAAACCAAGTACAAAAGGGAAATCCTACAAGTTTTGGACAGAACCAAGGCCTTGCATGGTCCTCGGACTCAAGCCTATGGGGAAACCAAGTACAAAAGGGAAATCCTACGAGTTTTGGACAGAACCAAGGCCTTGCATGGTCCTCGGACTCAAGCCTATGGGGAAACCAAGTACAAAAGGGAAATCCTACAAGTTTTGGACAGAACCAAGGCCTTGCATGGTCCTCGGACTCAAGCCTATGGGGAAACCAAGTACAAAAGAAAGAAATCTCACAAGTTTTGGACAGAACCAAGGCCTTGCATGGTCCTCGGACTCAAGCCTATGGGGAAACCAACTACTTAAAAGGAAAACTGATTGCATGAACCTTAAAATCCATCCGAGGAGGACTCCCCTTTAACAGTTGGGTTAATCCCTAAACTGCACGGATTTCCCAGTCTACCCTCGGATCCCCGATACCAAAGGGATTGATGTAATATAGTGCAATATATTACCCAAAAACACAATCGAAATCCCTCTCTACTCGGCTACCCTCTCGGACGAATTATTCAGAGATCATCGTTCTCGGACATTTATTTTGCATGCATCGCTCAGTGCTCAGCCATTACTCCGGTTAGTTTCAAGAGTTTAATTTATTGAGAATTGCCATTGTGATACTTGATAACATCGATAAGTTTAAACTAGTAGGAATTGATTTTAAGGCATTGTTCTGCTCCAAGTATTGTTAGAGACGAGCGTATATTTAATGTCCATGCACTAAGTAGTTGTTGCAGAAAAGAAAAATATTTAGAAAGAGACAAACTCATCTTTTACTAAGACAAAGAAATAGTACAGTGTACAATGAAAAGCTGAGAGAAGCTTATGCTGAAGCTAACTACATGAGGGAAAAGAAAAATACAAGAGAATGAAGGTAAAGCCGAAGAAGAAGCACAGATGAGAGGGTGGCTACTCCTTCAGGACTTTGTTCTTCCTCAATGCTTTTGCATGCCCATAACTCAGGCAGCAAAAGAACCCAGCTTGGGGCCTGCACCGCGGAAGGAAAGGTGCAGGGAGCCGGAAGTTAAGGAGCCTTCACCAAAAATTTGTCTGCAACAAGGCAGAGGCGCTGATGGCGGAGAATCTTTCTTCTGACACACCAAAATCCTGGCGTGAACAGAACCTGCTTCGGATTTTGACTAAAAGAGGGAGAAACACCCTTTCCCCTCTGTCGAACTGGAATATTCTCTTGAATTTATGCCGCCTTTGCCCGTACCTCACTATCTGGAGTCTCAGGAGGACACGACGCCTTTGTGGCGGAGAGAGTTCCTTTGCCCCAACCCACGCCTCAAACATGATGTACTAGGAGAGGAGACTGAAGGATTTGTGTGAAGGTAAAACAACTTTCTCTCCTATTTATTTAAAAGATAAGGTGGTGGCATTTAATTCATGCAGCGTCCCAAGGAACGCTACAGACAAAATGTCTCCGGCTCGATTTCCAATGCCGTCTGCAACCCTGAGATTAAAGGAGCCTCGTGAAGGCGCACCTCGAACACTGGGACGCCAAAAAGTACCGCGTGACCTAAGGCTACGGAAATACCCCCTAATTTATGGGCCCAGTAAATTCGCGGCCCAGGCCCGTTCAGCATAGGGGCCCAAGGACAGAACCAAGGCCTTGCATGGTCCTCGGACTCAAGCCTATGGGGAAACCAAGTACAAAAAATAAAAATTACAAGTTTCGGACAGAACCAAGGCCTTGCATGGTCCTCGGACTCAAGCCTATGGGGAAACCAAGTACAAAAAATAAAAATTACAAGTTTCGGTCAGAACCAAGGCCTTGCATGGTCCTCGGACTCAAGCCTATGGGGAAACCAAGTACAAAAAATAAACCTTACAAGTTTTGGGCAGCACCAAGGCCTTGCATGGTCCTCGGACTCAATCCTATGGGGAAACCAACTGCTCGGATAGGGAAAGTCCTCGGCCCAGATACTGTAAAATGTTAAGGCCAATAAGAGTGTTAGGATGATGGCGGGACGCTCCGCTACTCGGCAGCCTACGGGGGCTGTTCATTTTTGCGGGTGATATGCCTTCGAATAATTACCTCCTACACCGCGGAGAACATCCAGTTCTAATCTCGGCTTTGTTTCGGGCAAGTATCGCTATTTACAGGTACGCATTGCTATGTCAAACAATTCTATTAAAGTTATGGTGACATCTTTTTATTAGCCAGTATTTTGGCTTTAGTTATCATTGATTCAAATGCTGTATTATTGTGCCGAGCAGCGTTTGCAAATAAAAAAAAGCATAAAGACAGAACATGCGAAATAAAGTAACAACAATTTTTATTAATACGAAAAGTTATTACAACGTACAAAGAGGGGCTCAAACAAGCCTATACAAAATGTGAACTGCCTAAGCAACGATAACATCCGCAATACAGACATGTAAACAGTCAGACGTCTTTTAAACTCGTCTTCAAAGTCTCTCCAATCCCTGCCTCAATACTGCTCATATTACGATAAGAACCTTCTTTGGAAAGAGATGAAGGAGAAAGAAATAGTAAGGAAGAAATCAATGAAGAAGATGGAGGAGATGAATGAGGAAGATGGAGGACATGAGTAAAGAAGGAGGAGAAGAAGAGAGAAGAGATGAAAAGAAAGAAAAGGAGCAAAAGAGGGAGAAGAGAAAGCACCAGAATGGATCTGGTGCTGGGAAGACTAAGAGAGGGAGGCGGAGAGGGCCACCAGTGAACGAAGAGAGGAAGAAGCAGAGACACTTAGTCCCTGCCTCGGTCCTGACTCCTAACACGCTGGGGCCATATTAGGTGAGCTCATAAGAGAGCGGTTGGTTATGATGATGGGAATTCTCGACTCAGTCACGCCGAAAGTTGGACGTGATGAATCCCTGCTTCGGATTTTGGCTGAAGGGAAGGTGAGATGAATCTTAAGTTTCCGCCACCCTTACCCTGACCGAGCCATTTCGAGCTTTATTAGAACACGGTGCTTTGAGGAGGGGTATGACTCCTTCATCACTCGTTAGGGTAAGCGTATCACGATTTAGTGTATAAACTAGTGGGTAAAATAAACTCTAGGGGAGGCCAAGTATTTCAAATCTTAGAAGGATGAAAAGGGACTCTCTACAAAAACAATAACCTCCTACCTTCCCTCTTATACGGAGGGTGGAGCGGGGGGCATTTAATAGGATCAGATCTCCAAAGGAATCTGCAAACACAGATGTGCCGGTTCCACTTCTCCACCTCATCAAAAACCGTCGAATTAAAGTAGTCTCGTAAATAGGGGTCATTAAAAACGTGCTTTGGATAACCAAACGTCAAGAACGCATCAGGGATAAAATCAAAAAACTGTCTCGCAGACCGGTGCATTTCCTGGGCAGTTGGAGAACCGTCAGCATTAATGGAGGGCTAAATTAAAGGAGCAGTAATAAAGGCTCAGCATTGCCAAAACCCCCCTTTCCAACCGGGAGGTTGGACAGCCGGGTTTTGAGGGGCTATTGTGGGGCCCAATAATCTATGGGCTAGGCCCATTTGCTCGTGGAGAGTCCGAAGGCCCAGGCCGAGGAGAGCTATGGCCCAAGCCCGATAACATAGAGCACAAGACTGTTTTTGGAATACAGCCGAGGACAGTTCAGTCCTCGGCAGATCCAAAATCCCATCGGAATAAAGGGGTAAAACTGGTATAGGAACAAATTTGTAAGGAGATCTAAAATATCTTGGGGGAAGTTATCCTTACTACCCTTCCAGATAAGACTCTGCACCTGACAGAGCCGTACTCTGCAGCCTTATCAACCATCCCCAACAATTCTGGGATTAGACTGATGGGACAAATATCAGTGTTGTAAAGATTGACCCTACACGTGGACGAAGGACAGTTAACGCAGACAAATATAAAAGAAGAAAGTAAGTAAATCTAAAGGGGGAGGGGCATCCCACCTAAAAAAGAGAAAGACTACATGGGGCAGAACCTCTCAACAACACCGGACTTCACTGAAAAAGTCCATCATTGGGTAACCGGGGTAAGACCTCAATGCTCCTCGGATCAACTCCGAGGAGTCCCATCCCATGGGGTGCGACGCCTTAGGGCTTAAATGTTCAAGCCCAACTCCTTTTTTCTACATAAATTCCTCTAAAACCAAGACCGGGCATCGCCCCGTGACCAACGGCTAGCCTTTCAAGTCCACTCTCTACAAATCATATTGTGAGAGATCTTTTCATATGCGAGCCCAACATCATTATTGGGCCGCAAAGGAATTGTGTCCTTACAATTATGATTATTTTCATCGCCATTTTTCCCTAATATTATTTCATGCCTCCAACTCTTTTTGATATATTTTTATTTTTGCATATTAAATTTCTCCCCAAGTTTTCGGCAACTTGGTTGCCACAATTCTTTTTTTTTTTTTTTTTTTTTCTTTTTTTTTCCTCCCATTTTCGACAACTTGGTTGCCACAATTCCTATTTTCTCTCTCCTCACTCCCCTACAATTTCGGCAACTTGGTTCCCATAATTGGTTTCCTTTCAGCCATTCCTACGAGCACTTCACCTGGCAGCTGGGCAGTAATTTCGTGTAGCAAGAATTTCAGTAATGAGATTACCGAAATTCAACTTTTTGTTAGAATTTCAACAACACCGTTGCCGAAATTTACTCTCTTTCCCAAATAACTTTGAACAGTACCCATATCACAAATAAACTCGATTTTCTGCAATATTCAGCCAAAAGACTCTATACTAGACAGATTTCATTGCATTCTTGTTATGATAAGATTGAGACCTAATTTTATATGAGATTAATATAGTATAGGCTTTTCGGTAAATGATAGTAAAAAATATCATTATTACTTTTTTTTTTTAATCTCTATTTCTCTTTCAAATAGAAAACAAAGGATAGCAATAAAGTTGTTCTTGGAAGCTTATCAGTTACCACATGGTTGTGGTATAAGGTTTAAATTTGATTATCAGAAACGTGTGATGCAAACTGCAAATTGGATAAACCTACATGTACAACAATCTCATGCCAATCTTTTAAGGGGCTACAATTCCCTCTTGCAAAAATCGATCAACTTAGAATAAGCTATGCATGAGATGCATTTATATAAAATATACACTAGCCTCATCACACATGATTCGTGTGTGTAATGAGGCTCTTTTCTAATTTTTTTTTTTTTTTTTAATAGGAACTTGGGGTAGTTTTTTTTATAGGAACATGGGATTGTTTTGTTTGTGTAGATGAGGTAGTGGGAAGTTTTATAGAAAATGGTTTACTTTTATAAACATTGGTAGGTTTTTGTTTTTAATTTTTGTCAATTTACAGTTTTAATCTCATTTTTATGTTTTAGGAATAAGGATAAATTAATTAAATTATGGGTATTTTTGGAAGTCAAAAAGATAATAAAACTTTCTGAATCCTATTAATATATAGAGATATAGAGATACGTGTAGGAAAAAAACTTATATACAATACCTTAGATATTCCCCTCTTAAGATTCTGCCATGTGACCACTTAACTAAAAAAATATACTTTCATCAATAAAAAAAAAGCCACATGTCAGAATTTTAAGTGGAGAACCTAAAAAACAGCGTCTAAGTATTGTATTTAAGTCTTGTCCATATGTATAATACAAGTATGCATGCTGTAAGGATCAGATTTGAGTTCCCAGCCCACTATGTGGATGGACTTAGGCCTAAAAAGCCCAAAAACAATGAATTTGTAGAGAGCGGGTTGGAAAATTGGGCTTTAGTTAATCAAACGAACACTGAGAGGGATTCAGACGATAAGAGAATGAAAAGAAAAAGGGTTGTATTGAAGAAAAATCGTCATCGGCAAAGTCCGAGGAGGTTTGTTCTTATATATTACTCTCAAGTTCGATTACAAGTTTGGTTCTGGAATGCTATATTGTTTTTTTCTCTTTTTTCTCGATCACTTAATCTCATTGCCTCTCTCTTCTTTTATACTCTCTTTCCTTTTCATCTCCACCTTCCACCTGTATGCTAGATGGTTAGTGTTGATACTTGTCCTATCGGCACCTCTCATAAGTCTTCATGTAGTAGCTATAAGTCTGAAATACATTGTTCAGGAATCACTTCTACATTAATGCGGCCAAGGAGTTAGCTACAATGCATTTAATGTGAAGGTAGCAACTTTCTCCCCAGATATTTTGGGGCTCCTCCTTATCTGATATCTTTGCAATGCTTGTCCGCCCCAACAAAATTTCTGGGGTCGTCACTCTTGCTGTCAAACCATCTTCCAGGACCTCGGCCTATTTTGGCCGAGGACGTTTTCATCCTCGGCACACTCTCCAGAGCTATTCTGACCAAATCCCACCTTTCTATTTTTCAACACAGTCTCTTCTGGCGAATGTCTCTCCTCCTCGGGCGAGTCCTTATCCTCGGCTTGGGCCACAGGCCCAATATACGGGTAGATAATGAACCTCAGGGCCCAAGGGCCTTAAAATAGCTCCTCGAAATTCTTCTTTCTTGCTCCTCGAGTAGAAAGGAGGATTTCAATGTATCTACATCAGCTCTGTGCCCATTTCGCTCTTCCTCTGATTGTAAAGACGCCTTTTTGACTGCCCAAGACACGTTCCTGGCGCTGCAGCATTCGAGACACGTCCTCATTAAATTCTTGCAACTCTCTGTCCCCCACGTTCTACGACGTGATGCAATCCTACGGTTGAGGGCTTTGCTGGGAATCGAGAGGGAATTTTCCCGCTCTCTGCTCTCTCCTTGGTATAAATACCGCTCAAATCAAACCTTTTTTTTACTTTTAGCATGCATTTAGCTTTAACACATATACACTGAATCTACCAAACTTCCCTTTTCATTCGTGATCTTTACAAATACTAAAAGTTTGTCCGAGGAGATCCTCCTTATTTCTGTAAGTCTTCACAAATCTCTACACTTAGTTTTTCCATATATTTTTCTGTTTTTCATACATATCTTCTTCTCGGCCCTCTTTTCTCCCTTCAACCTTTCAAGTTCCCTTCATGCCCTTATAGAAATGGGTAGGTTTAAGTGTCTAGTAGACTCTGATGAGGGGATAGAGAACTTTAGGGCTCGTTACAGGATTCCCCCAGGAGTAGGCATTAGGTACCGTGAAGAGGGGCAATA
Organism: Quercus tomentella; assembly: GCA_028535165.1. Classification (NCBI taxonomy): domain Eukaryota; kingdom Viridiplantae; phylum Streptophyta; class Magnoliopsida; order Fagales; family Fagaceae; genus Quercus; species Quercus tomentella. The sequence goes on along the minus strand of JAPQVY010000089.1, from coordinate 53,391,222 downwards.
GCATAAAGATAGGCGAGAGGGGGAGGTAGTAATCCCCATGATTGCCTTCATAGAAGGTGGGATAAGAATCCCCATGGGCACCATTACCGGGGATTACCTTAGGGCTCATAGGCTAACTCCTACTCAGTGTGCCCCGAATATGTTTAGGATCCTAGGTTCTGTAGATGCCCTTAATGAAAGTATGGGGTTAGGGCTTACTTACCACGACACTAACTTGGTCTACAACCTCCACCACCTAAAGGGGCAAGGGTATTACCTGAAGTTTAGGTATCCTGAAGTTAGGCTCATTCAGTGTCTGCCTGAATCCAACAAAAGTCTGAAGAAAGACTTCCTCATCGTGTCGAGGAATTGGACCGATGGCCTCCCTTGCCCAACGAGAGAGGGGCAGCTAGGTGGGGTTTTAGACTTAGGATAGCTATTTTAAAGTTATATCTTCTGCGTTTTTCTTTCTTTTATACCGTTTCTGACCTTTATAGCTTTTCGTTTCTTTAATGATTTTGCAGATAGACACACTACCGAACCGAACCAAACCGAACTTCAACCTGGTCAACAAGGATAGTCTAGACAAAATCCTTAAGGCTGAGGTGTTTGTAAATTCGGACAACCAGTTACGAGCGGCTCACTTGATCCTAGGATACACGTTGATCTCGTCAAGCTTCCAAGCTCCTAAGTGTGTCATAAGGGCTAGAGATCCCCGCCTCCATCGGATAAGCGTAGCTGCCTTAGGTTTTCTCCTCTTTCAAGGCGCTCCTGTTACAGAGGGTACCTTCGTCACTCAACCTATCCCAAAAAGCGATCTTACCTCTCAACCAATCTCGGAGGGCATTCCCAAAGTAACCTTTCCAACCCAAATCGCAGCTGGTGAATCTTCTTTCGCCCAACCCACTAGCAAAGAAGAAGGCGAGGGAGAAGAAGGAAAAGAAAAGGAAATAGTAGACGTCTCGGATTTAGATGACCCTTACGAGGTTTTTGACCAGCTTTTGTCTCCTGGGACGTCAACCAGTGACCTCGACCAGTCTTTTCAGCCTTTACCTAGTTACCTTGAAGGAAACGCATTCTCACTAGACGAGATGGGTATTTAGAGGAAGTAGAGATCAACCCTTCAAGAGCTATTGGAATCTCAGCTCGGAAGGGACACGCTTACCAAGGCTTCACAGACAAGACTCCCCACTCCTCCACCTACCCAATCAGCCTGAGCTGATCCAGCCGAACACAAAAGGAAAAGGGAGGAGAAAGGGAAAGAAAAGATGGAGGTTGGGAAGAACCAGCCTCCTCGAGAGCCCGAGCCCTAGAGTGGGACCAAACAACCTCGAACGATGCAGACGAGGTCGGCCACTAAAGGAGAAACTAGGGTTGACCACCAAGCTGCCACTCCCATCTGGGCCCCTCGCATGGAGTTGAATGAAGCTCCTCTTCTTGATGATGCCTCCATTCGAGACTTCCAGGGGGGCATCGTTGGGTACGTGGCAGATGCGGTGGAACAATCCTTGCTTCTACCTAAGGATATGGCTGATCTTAGATCTATGAGGCATTACGAAGTCTTCCTCAGACTTACCTGGCCATGGTAAATTTGTTATTATTATTTATTTATTTATTTCTATTGTTGTTTTTGTTGTCGTTGTTTTTTTTTTTTTTGTTTTTTTTTTATTTTTTATTTTTAAAATCTGTATTCCCTTTTCCTTTCAGGCCGTCCAGGCCACCTACAGGGCCAAGAAGATGGTGATCAGCTCCCATCGAAGAATGAAAGAGGAAGAAGGGAGGAGGATAGCAGCTGTGGACGCCTTCCACGTGGTTGAGAAAAGCAACACAGACTTGAAGGCTAAACTGGCCGAGGAAGAGAAAGAAAGAAAATATGCCGCAGCCGCCTTAGAAAACATCGAGAAGCAGGCCGAAAGCCAGCGCTTGCTCCTCCGCAATGCCGAAGATCAACTGGCCGCTTCCAAGGAGCAGGTTGCTGCCTTGAAGAAAAAACTGGAGGAGGTTAAGAAGGCTAAGGCTCTAGCCAAGAAGGCCAGGGATGAAGCAGAGAAAGCCAGGGATGAAGCAGAGTAACACGGATACGAAGTTGGGGTGGCTGAGACCGAGGACACCCTAGGGCTAAGGTCCCTGCAGTATATAGAACTTACTGTGCCCTGACATGGGGTGAAGCCCTTAACCAGGCCGGGGTTGAGGCTTCTTCCGTGCTCAGGAAAGCAGAAAGTGTCTACTACCCCCCCGCCATACACACTCTAAGCTCTGCAGACTCCAAGGCCGATCCAGGGTCCTCGGAGGCAAGTCAAATTGAAGACAGCCCATCTGAAGCTCCCCCTGCAGCCAACACTTCCCAAGAGGGGCCAAAGCAGGCCGAGGGTACCACAAAGGCGGGAAATGTCAATAAAGAAGCAGACCAGGGCTCCGATCTACCTCCATTGGCTTCGAAGGATCTCTCCAAAGACAAAGAAACCTCCCAGAATATGGAGTTGGTGTTGGCAACCCTCTCTATACCCCCAAAAGAGGATCCTAAAGAAGCCAAAGTGTCCACCATAGCAACAAATACTCAACCCCCCAAGGAATCAAAAGAAAAACTTGTAATAAAAATGAAGAAATAGATCACCCTTCTTTCTCTTTTACTCTTTTCCCAGTTTGTAATCAACCTGTCTTCTTGTATTTGATTTGCCTTATTTTAAGGCTTTTATTCAATGAAAGTTATAGGTATTCTCTTTTTTCCTGTGATTTCCGTACTGAAGTTGATATGATTTCCATTTTAGTTAACACTTAATAAAAGTAATAGTGAGGTAATACTTCTCTTACTAACCTACTTGAGTAACAGAGTAATTGTCCTGCTCCATATGATCAGCAGAAAAAGCAGGTGAATTTTGCTAAGTTAATTATCTCGGTAAAGCACAATCTTAACTTTAAGAACATACACAGTGTTGCAACGTGCATATAGGTTTAACATTACTTTGTGCCTTTCTCTTCACCAAATTCATAGGGTCAAAAGGATAGTCAACTTTTACACAAATTCAGGTATGCCCATAAATGCTTTAAGTGATGCTCATGAGCATCCATTTGGGACTTCTTGTTGCAATGAAAATCGTTGTTGTTTGGGAGTAATTACACCTGATGCCAAAGTAGTTAATAAAGGATACTAACTTACCGTAAACAAACATTTCACAAAGTTCGCTATACCCAAGGTTTTGCCCTAACATTTAGCCATTTGAAGGGAAGTGTTAATCCATCCAAGGCATGCAGTCCGAAGAGCTAGGCATGACCAAATTTCTGTTTGATACTTAGGTAGCTGTCATAATGTGTTAATTTTCCTAAAACAGATGGTCCGAGGAACCAGGCATAGCTAAGGTTCCGTCTAACACTTAGAAAGATAATTGAAAGATATCAATTTTCTCAAGGTATGTGGTCCAAGGAGCCAAGCATGACCAAGGTTCTGTTTGATTCTTAGATAGTTGTCATAATGTGTTAATTTTCCCAAAGCAGATGGTCAGAGGAACCAAGCATAGCTAAGGTTCTATTTAACATTTAGAAATATAATTGAAAGATATCAATTTTCCCAAGGTATGTGGTCTGAGGAGCCAGGTATAACCAAGGTTCTGTTTGATTCTTAGATAATTGTCATAATGTGTTAATTTTCCCAAAGCAGATGGTTCGAGGAACCAGGCATAGCTAAGGTTCTGTTTAACACTTAGAAAGATAATTGAAAGATATCAATTTTCCCAAGGTATGTGGTCCGAGGAGCCAGGCATGACCAAGGTTCTGTTTGATTCTTAGATAGTTGTCATAATGTGTTAATTTTCCCAAAGTAGATGGTCCGAGGAACCAAGCATAGCTAAGGTTCTGTTTAACACTTAGAAAGATAATTGAAAGATATCAATTTTCCCAAGGTATGTGGTCCGAGGAGCTAGACATGACTAAGGTTCTATTTGATTCTTAGATAGTTGTTAATAACGCATGACACATAATACAACAAACTCAAATAGGGTAAAGAAAGCCTTTATTAATAGTAATACCTCCTGAGGTTATTTACGTTCCAAGGACATGGTACAACTTTTTCCTCTAAATCCTCCAGATAATAGGCACCTATCCTAGCCGTTGATGTGATACGATATGACCCTTCCTAGTTGGGTCCCAACTTTCCCCATGCTGGGTTCTTTGCCTTTCTTAGGACCTTTCTTAAGACCAAGTCTCCAACCATTAGTGGCCTTAACTTTACGTTGGCATCATACCCCTGCTTAAGCTTGTTTTGATAGTAGGCCAATTGGACCATGGCACTTTCTCTCCGTTCTTCAATTAAATCCAAGCTCCTTTCCAATAGCTCATCATTTTTACTTGGAGTGAAGGAACTTGATCTCAACGTGGGGAATCCAGTTTCTAGAGGGATAACAACCTCAACCCCATAAGTCATAGAGAAGGGCTTCTCTCCTGTGGACCTTCGAGGTGCAGTCTGGTAGGCCCATAGGACATGGGATAGCTTTTCTACCCATTTCCCCTTTGCATCATCCAGTCTCTTTTTAAGTCCACTTACTATGACTTTGTTAACAGCCTCGGCCTGCCCATTTCCCTGTGGATACGCTGAGGTGGAGTATCTATTCGTTATGCCCTGGTCACAGCAATATCTTCTGAAGGCTTTACTATCAAATTGAAGTCCATTGTTCGAGATGAGGGTTCGGGGGACTCCAAACTTGGTGACAATATTTTTCCAAAGGAATTTTTTGACATCCACATCCCTAATATTCGCTAGAGGTTTAGCTTCAACCCACTTGGTGAAATAATCCGTGCTAACCAACAAATACCTCTTATTTACTGCTGCCTTAGGGAAAGGCCCCATAATATCCAAGCCCTACTAAGTGAAAGGCCAAGGGTTGGTCAAGGGATTAAGGACTCCTCCAGGTTGGTGAATGTTTGGTGCAAATCTTTGGCATTGGTCACATTTCTTTACATAGTCTTGTGCTTCCCTCTGCATGTTTGGCTACCAGTAGCCTTGCGTTAGGGCCATGTAAGACAAAGATCTGCCTCCCGTGTGGCTTTCACAAATTCCTTCGTGTAATTCTTCCAGGAGCAGCTTAAGTGCTTCAGAGTGCACACACAACAGATACGGGTCGGAAAAAGATCTCTTATACAGTTTATGGTCCTCGGACAGCTAAAAACAAGGAGCTTTTCTTTGCACCTTGTCAGTCTCGGATTTATTCTCGGGCAAAACATCTTCCTTAAGGAATAGCACAATAGGGTCTATCCAGCTAGGCCCCAACCTTATTTGGTGAACATGGACCACATGCCTTCCCACCTCAGAGGGTGTGCACAAGTCTTTGACAAGGATTACCCTAGGCAAGCCTTGTGTCGAGGATGTTCCTAATGTGGCGAGATAGTCCACATGGGCATTCCTACTTCTAGGAACTTGTGATAAAACAAAGGACTTAAAACTAGACTGTAAATGTCTAACCTGACACAAATATTCCTGCATTCTGGGATCTCTTACCTTTAACTCCCCTTGGACCTGGCCTACAACTAGCCTTGAGTCAAAGAAAATCTCCATTGTTTTTCCGCCCATCTTCTAAACCATGGTCATCCCTACCAATAAAGTTTCATACTTACCCTCATTGTTAGTAGCCGAGAATCCCAATCTTAGGGACTTTTCAATTGTGATCTTCTCTGGAGATATCAAAACGAGTCCCACCCCAGATCTTTTGTGGTTAGCTGCACCATCAACGTAGACCATCCATGGCAAGGGCTCTTGCAAGGAGATTACGCCAACCGATTTTCCATCCATGTTTCGCTCTTCTAATTCATCTTTTGATGGTGTCTTGGCAAACTTGGCCACCAGGTCGGCGAGGACTTAACCCTTGACGGAGGTGTGGGGCATATATTTGATATCAAAAACCCCTAGGATCGTGCCCCATTTAGCAACTCTCCCTGTATAGTCAGCGCTCCGAAGTAAAGATCTGAGCGGGAGTTGGGTCAAAACAACAACCGTGTGTGATTGGAAATAATGAGGGAGCTTATGCGTGCCATGCACCACTGCCAAAATGGCCTACTGGAAAGTAACGGACCTCGGCCTTGTGTAATGACTTGCTCACGTAATAAACCGGCCTCTGTACACTACTATCTACCCGAACTAAGACCAAACTCACCACATGAGATGCCACTGCGATGTAGGCAAACAAAACTTCATCTTCCTCGGGACTGGATATGATAGGCGGTCGAGACAAATATTCTTTCAACTGCTGGAAAGCCAGGACGTATTCCTCGGTCCATTCAAATCCCTTCCACTTGTTTAACAATTTAAAGAAAGGTCTACACCGGTCAGCTGACTGAGAGATGAATCGGTTTAAAGTAGCAGCCATCCCAGTTAACTTTTGGACTTCTTTTGGATTTTGAGGTGGTTGCAAGTTGTTGATTACCTTAATCTGGTCGGGATTGATTTCAATTTCAAGGTGTGTGAACATGTAGCCTAAAAACTTGCCTGACTCGACATCAAACGAACACTTGGAAGTATTAAGTCGTAGCTTGTGTGATGAGAATCAACAAGCATTCAAGGATCCATTGCATGTTCCAGTTGGGCCTATTACTAAAGCAAGATCCAAGAAGATCAAAGAAGTACTTAATGGGCTGATTCAAATGCAGGACATTCCAAGCTAGGCCCAAAGGAAGATGAAGGCATAATAAATTTAACTCAAGCTATTGAGAGCTGATTTGGCTTAATTGGGCTTGATTTATGGCATGGATTAATGGCTGATTGATTTTCCAACTCCATATCAGTTAATAGATATTTTTCCTATTCTGGAGTTTCTAATTTCGAACCAGATCTACCTTAATTTTAGGCTTTTATTATTTAGAGCGTTTTTTAGCTATTTTCCTATTTTGGATTTGCTAATTTCATACCAAATCAACTTTTATTAGGGTTTTATTATTTAGTACGTTTTTAGATTTTCTATTTTCAGTCATGTCTTATAAATAGCATGCACTCATTGTAATAAAGATATTTTTTGAATAAAAATTAGAAAAGGTGAGGCTTTGCTCTTTTTTTGGTTCTTCAAGAACTGTGAACTTATCAGGGATTCTTCTTTGTGGCGTTCAAACTTTATACCTTTGGTTCGTGATTCAATTATAATCATTGGGTCACGGTGTTATACTTATACCTTTGGTTCGCGTTTTGATTATAAACGTTGGGTCAGGGTTTCTATCAAAAATCTGAATTTTAGCTTTCTTGGGCAAGTATTCCAATATTTTTGTTGGGTCTCAAAGTGTGTCGATTGAGGTTCGCATCATTTGGTATCAGAGTACAGGTTCTAAAATCAGTTTTCTATCCCTTTATCTTTTGTTTCCTGTTCTCATCCTATCTTGTTCCTTTTTTGTGTTCTTTATTCCTTGTTCTTATTTTGTGACGTGCACTAGGTTAAAATCATGCACCAAGCTCCCAAAAAAAAAAAAAAAACGTGAAAAAAGAAAAGAAAAAGAAGAGACTTCAGAAAAGAAATAGAAAACAGAAAAAATAAAATAAAATTTGTTTGTAGTTTCAATTCACTCAGACCAAAATATTATTTTCTTT